>OY728131.1:569179293-570538458 GCA_963277665.1 Viscum album
ATGAAAAATGAATCACATCACTTTGTGACTTGGTAGTTCACAGTACACACGAGTGACGATATTGTATTCTCTACGGAATGGAAAGTAAGAAGGTTTATATGATATTATAATTTATAATTATAATTATATTATATATATCATATATAAATATTATATCCATTATCATTCCCAATCATTATAGGAGTTGATGGAAAACGAGACACATCGGTTTTCTGAGGAGGTAGTCTGTCGTACAAACGAGCGATGTTATTGTTCCTTGTTTGAGGGAAGAGAAGATGGATATATGTAATTAAATTTACATAAAAAATATGTATATATAAGATACTGATTTTATTATATAATCATGGTTAAATAATAATTTAAGTAGGTGTAATAATAAATAAAATAAAAATGCTCATTGAAGAATGTTAGCTCTTCTTTAGACAATATCTTTTGGTTTGCACCAGAAGCCTTCCATGGTTGAATTTATAACCAAAATAAGGATTTTAATATGATATTATGGAATTGAATAATTTATTTTGTTATTTATTTTCCTAAATCAATGTATTTTGAAGTTTGAATAGGATATTAGAAGGGGTGGCCTTTTGTAAGTGGGGGAGGACACTCTTAGAATTTTTTAAAAGAATCAATCATACCCACATTTTTATCATGACATAGGGATTAAAAAGGAACCTTACTCGACCTTAGATGTGATAAGGTCCAAATATTACCATAAAATAAAAATTGGACAATTTTTTATGTCATTTTAGCCTTTATCTTCTTAGTTTATCCCCCCCCCCATAAACTCATTTTCACCTTAACCATGGTAATTAATTTTAACTATTTTCACTATTCATTATGGTAAAAAATTAAGTTGACCTTATAATAAAATATAAATTATAATTATTATAATTATTTAATCCATTATTACAAATTAAATTCACAAAATTTTAATAATTTAATTTAAAATTAATCTCACAGATGCGATAAAAAAGCGATTTTCCAAAGAGAAAATTGCCATAAGTTTAAAAAGTTTTACCCTCAAAATTCAATATAAAATTTATTCCAATTAAATAAATTAGATTAATTAATATATAATTTTAGCAATTTTACTTTTTAAAACTATTTTAAAATAAAATTAACCTTATAAATTCTTTAAATGAAAAAACAGTTTTCAATAAAAACCAATATTTTTCGATATTCATAAAAAATTAATCTTTTTAGAAAATTCTCAAAAAATCATCCTAAGATAATTTTGATATGATTATTTCAAAAATTAATTTTATTTTATAAAATAAATTTTATAAAATTGGTAATAATTAATTTTATAATAAGTGTTCTACTTCAATGAAACCGCTTTTTAGGGGAAAATATTGTTTTTCTGAAAACATTTATTTTACTTTAAACTGGTTATTATTTTAATTTACAATAAATTAATAACCCATAAATTTATTTTATATATATGTAAACCATATAATTTTCATAATTTATTTATTATTATTCATATCTGCTAACTTAACAGCTAGGTTATAACGGTCACATTTAAATAATAGAGTATCAAGGATCGTTTAAACTCGGTGTTGTTTGCATCAGAAGATATCAAATTTAAACCTAGTGTTGTGTGTATCATAAGCTATAGAATAAATTAAATTATTTAAAGAGAAATATATTCTTAAATATTGGGGTGTTAAAGATAAATATGTCATAAATGGTGTTATAAAGTATTATCTGCAAAGGATTTACACTAAAGCATATCTTAAAACTCAATTCCTATACTTAGATAGAGATTTGGAAATGAATCCTATAATAGTGGAGTTCAAGGCCATAGTCAAGAATTTATTGGTGATAAAACCTCTACTAAATCAATTTATGCTAGACAAGGATAATTTTCTTCAAGTTATGAAGCATGGAACTTAGGTTGTATCATACATCACAGTAATATTAGAACCCTACATGTATGTATATAATTCCCTTTCCTAGCACCTCAGGCCTTTACTTTACTTAGAACTTCTACCTCTCCTGCAAAAAAAATCAATAATCACTTATTCTATTCCAACCTATACCTTGTATTTACCTCCCAAAGGAACTTTTGGTCTCCCAAATACCCAAGCACTTGGACAGATTCAACTAATTGAAAAAGAAATCATCATTTTTGTCCCTCTTTCCACCTCTCAGCCTCTTTCACCTCCTACTCTTGAAAGTGTAAAAAGGAAATATCCTATTGATCCTTCTGACTTTCCCATTTTTGATGATACTGATTTTTATTAGTCTATGATATGGCTAATGTATATTTATTTTTTAACATTAAATGAAAAATTATTTTTTTATTATTTATATATATTTTTCATTTATTGCATCTTTACTCTTTTAACCCTTTATATATTCTTTTTGATAATCCAAAAGGGGGGTAACAGGAATAAATAAATTTTAACCTATCATATATCATTACTTTAAATTGAATTTTAGTTTTAATCTTTAAATGTTTATTATTTTCAATATGAATATTTATTCCATGATTTTCGATAGTCAAAAAGGGGGACATTATTGGATTGCTCCAAAAATTTCTTATTTTAATAATCACAAATCATGTTTATGTCTATTCTAATCCATTATATGATTTATATAAGTACAAAAAAATTTGGGATATATTGGAAATTTCACAGTATATAATCAACCGCATGATATATGTAATCATAAAAATGACCACTAATCAACCATAGTGATCTTGTCAAATGAACATAAGAAGGAACTTAGTGAATGCATGTTAAAATAAATCACCCGACGTACATATCAAGGTTTACCTCAAAGTCATGGATTGATAGTAAAGAAAAGATGGATTGACCTCATGACTAAAGAGGATCGACTGTGTGAATAACTGACCCGTCATAAAGACAAATTAAAGCAATCATAGTCTCAAGTATCAAAATCAACAACGTATGGGAATGGCCACCAATGTAAAATGATCGGCCACAAGTATAAAATATTTACCATAAGAACAAATGTTTTACCATATGTTATATCAAATATTTCATGATGACATGGAAAAACATAGAGAACGTCAAATATGATGTGGAAAAGTAGAGCGACCATCGATAATGACATGTATGCCAGTGTGGAACTTTAAATTGACCATGATTAAAAATGAGTATTATATTATTATTTTATTAATTATTAATTCAACCACTTTTCTATGTAGAATTTAATACTGATCAGAAGCATTAAGTGAACTAGTATTTCCTTCTAAATCATGTGGATCTTCATGATGATTTCTCAATGAATATTTTCCAGAGGAAATATTATTTTAATAAGAAGTTGGAAGGATAATAAGGAGAGATATTTCAAGATCAAGGAATTATATGTGAAAAAGTGAAGCAATAGAATAGAGCACACCCATTCCAAATTACAAACAAAAATGATGAACTGATACTCTGTTTTGAGAATCTATGACTTCATCTTCTCACTATAAATTTAATGATGCATATGATAACATTTTAAAATCTTCTTACATCAATGAAAAATCAAATGGTGATGAGAATAGAAGAAGTTTCAGCAGTGAAACTAAAATATTCTTCCTTTCTAAATTCTTTCTTTCTCTTTCTCTATTTTATTTACTCTCGATATTTGTCTATGATACACTCTGATTATCTTTATAACCAACTCCTATACTAAACTGGAGTGTACAGGACACACTCTCTCTTATTTCTTAACCTTTTTATCTCGCATAAAACTGTGGAAGAGGATATGTATCCCAGACTGCCTACGTGTAGTTGTCTTTACTTTACTCCCATGAATAATTGTGGAAGGGGCGCTATTCCTAGACAACCTTGTGTGTTGTTGTTTGTAAAAACTCATTCCAGGTTGTGGATCATTTTATTTCATAAAAAACTACTTGGAAGAAGGTTATTTCCAAGTGGAGGGGATTAGGTATCGGCTTGAGACTGAATCCCTTGTTAAATTTTTTTATTTGTTTATCTATTTTGTATACTTTTCTTCTCAAAACTCTTTTACAAAACATTACTTTGATAATTAAAATTAATTTTTGTTTTATAAACGGTGTTTCATACAAGTAAATATTTTTCGAAAGTTAAAAAAATTAAATTATTTTAACTGGGTTGTGATTGAGATTATAAGAAATCATTTAAAAGATCAAATTATATATTTGTACTATTTAACTGGGTTGTATGTTTTAAACTGGGGGATTTAGTTTTAATTTTTTTTAACAGAAATTTTATTGGGAACTCAATTCATCCCCCCTCTTGATTTACTCACTTTGATCAATAGTTAGTAGGAAACAGGATGAAACAAAAAGGGTCACTTATGCATAATCCACACACTAACTATTGTTAAGAACCTTTTTCCTAGTAGTCCACCTTGTATGAATTTAAAATTCTTAGAATGGGTCTTGAATAGATGCCCTTAAAATGCAGTTCATTTGGGTCTCAAGCACTTGACCATAAAAGGTAATTCATTTGGTCATGGATGCATGGCCTTAAAGGCACGTTATTGGTCCTTATCACATGACCATAAAAGGTATAACATATCTCATTTAATGTCACAAAATTATATGGGTTCTGATTTTCTTATCAGGGATATGTAGAAACCCCTATTCACATGCCTGGTCCCAAATCCATCATACTAACCGCCTCCCTAAATAGTGATAAACTACAAAGCACCTAGCTATATAAATTTAAACCATAGCATAATCAACTGATAAAAGGAAGATAGAGAGCCTTTGATATGTGTAGATGGTTCTGTCGATGGATAAACTTTAATATATATAACTAATCATGTCGCCACATGGTTTCGATCAAACTGCTAGCACAGTGCCAACAAGTTTCGTACTGGGACTTGGGAAGGATTCAGGAACTTCACACAAATGCATCAATATATTATGAGACGAGCATACCCTCATGCAAATCCGTCATACATACAGGGCCGGCCCTAGGGCAAGTCCAGAGAGCCCCCGGGCTAGGGCAACAGGCAATTAAAGAAAAAAAATACAAAACCAAGGACAAAAAATTCACCATTTCACTGTAGCTCTTAATACTTTTTAGGGCAAAATTTCATAGACAGTCTTGGGCAACAGAATTTACCGGGCCGATCCTGCATAAATACAAACTACGTTCCCTGAACTAAAGCAATTCAACTGATGACACAAACGCCATCCAAACTCATGCATCCTTGTCGGTTTTCCCCGCACCTTCAACCTTCTCCATGGGCTCCTTCTCCTCGCCACCAGAATCAGCTCCGCTCTTGCCGTTAATATTACCACCTTCTCCGGCGACCGAACTCCATGCCGTCGTCTCCTCAGATTTAGTCACTGCCACGGAAACCGCCACCGAACGCTTCTCCTCCCCATCTTTTTCCTCAACCTTACTCTGGGCTTCCAAAATGATCTCCGCCTTCGCTGACATTCCGCCGTTCTTCTGGCCCTCGGACTCGCCGTCGCCGGTATGGATTCCGGCACCGGACACGGGGGTGGTTCCTGCCTCATCGATCTTTCCGCATGCTGGAGAGAGCTGCGAAGCTACTGCGTTGTTGGTAGAGGGCGCCTTGTCTGCAATACCAGATCCAGTAGAAGAGATTTGCTGGGCAGGGCTGCTCTGTTTTTTTTGTTTCTTCCCCTGCTTTTCCGCTACCATCGTTGCTCTTGGATACAGTCGTGCTAACATTCGTGAACATTTTTCACACGGGAGAGAGCTTCGAAGTAACTGCGTTCTTCGCTGAGGATGCTTTCTCTGCAATGGCCGATGCCCCGGAGGAGATCTTCGCGGTATTGCTGCTCTGTTTTTTCTCTTCTTCACCCACTTTCCCGCCACCGTCATTGCTCTCCGGGACAGGCGTCAGATCTGTTGCCTTCGGTTCAGAGGATTGGGGATCCGCAACTTTGGATTCATGATTTGGGGAAGAAACGACTTTCGGAAGATCAAAGGCGTCCCCTTTATTATCACCATTTTTATCTAAAACAGAGTCTTCGACACCCTGGCCATGGGCGTTCTCGTGATCCTCCATCGCCGGGTCCTTCGCCTTCTTCAATGGAGATTCCTTTTCACGGGGCGGCTCTTCTCCTTTTCCATTGGAGTGCACGCCGTCATCGTTTGTTTTGTCGTACTCCATTGCCCAAGAATGTGGTTGATTTTCGATGAAAAGTAGAAACCGCATGCTCAAACCGGATTCAGGAACTTATTTTAAATCTTTTAATGCCTTGGAGTATGAAATAATTCCCCCAAAAAGGGTGATATGGGCCTAACTTCTCATCCTATCAACCAAATGTGACCCAAAATGTCACTCCTAAAGTATCACCGACTTACTACCTTTAGAAAGTAGGTCCATGTTGACTCAAAAAAACACAAGCATAGTGCACATCATAAGGAAAATGGGTGGCATGAAATAATGTAACCACAAATGGTTGAGTGATATCATAAATTGGTCATTAAGTTTTTCATGACACATGTCAAGTGTGGTAATACCCTAGAAAAAATGATGTTATGACATGCTTCCACCACCACTAGGTGGTCCCCTCCAGGCTCATAGGGTTAGTTGTCAAGGACGTAGTTAGATGCAGGATATGGAGGGTTATAACCAGGTTGTGCTCGATATGATTCAATGTATGAATTATTTATACTATTACTTGTAACCTATATTATTGGATACCGGTGCAATCTATTACTTTTTTGTTACATCCATGGTCCAAAATTTAGAGATTCTAATTGATCCCCTAGCATAACCTATGTTGTCACGACCCGTCCTCGTGGCCCGTGCCGTAACTACCTCAAACCCGCCTTCTATAGGCCAAGGGCTGGCGACTAACACCAAAGGCGTAAATCCCGGTAAAAAGGGAAGACATTACCTTTATAAAAGTAAAAAAACACAACAGAGTACGCAATTGAAGTAAGCACTAAGTAAAGCTGAGTACAAAAGTAAGTGCTGGAAAGTAAATGAGTCAGTATACAAACACAACTGAAAGTACAGTACAACTGAGAAAGAAAGTACAACAACTGTAAAGTAAAGCAGCAACCACTGAGTCGTCCTCTGGGAATCCCACCTGAAGGGTGGGTACAGATAGTCTCGTCGGTACCTCAGGTCCGTCCGTCCGCTTCGTGTACGTCCCGCCAGGTGGTCCACCTCCGGATACCGTCCAGCTCCACAAGCCTCAACCACGATCAGTGCTGTCCGTCGTCTACAACCAATATAACGTAGTGCGGGCATTTCCCGTGCAGGGGTGAGTATAACAATACTCAGTAGGGACCCCGAGACTCCCGAAGGTCTCCTGGAATCCACGAAGGATAAACCACAAAGGAAAGATACAAACACGAAGTATCAACCAACTCTATTTAGGTATATGCCCATACATATACCTAAGTCATCAATCTCAGTTCGACTATAACTTCCGAGCTCAAGCATAATCTGGTCCACACAGGAAAGAAGTCAATCACATCAATAATAATGATTGAAAGACAAGACTCAGCTCACATAGGTATACTACTCACGAAGTGAGGTGGAGATGATTAGATGTAGCCTCTGAATCATCTCCTCTACCGAACCCACGTAGGATCCAAGTATAGAAGTCGTCACTGCCGAATCCACGTAGGATCCAAGTACAATAACCATCGCTGTCGAACCCATGTAGGATCCAAGTACAGTCGTCCTCGCTGCCGAACCCACGTAGGATCCAAGTACAATCGTCATCGTTGTCGAACCCATGGAGGATCCCAGCACAGTAGTCGTCACAGTCGCAGCCAGCTCTAGGGTTTCCGCACACAGCGTACTCGATTCCGGGAGGGTCTGATCCTCGAGTAAGGGGTCAATACATCAACTATCACGAAGTCCTAAGTTGATGTATCCCGAAGTTCCATCTCGTCAAAAGGAATCCAACGTGACAGACGGCGCATCAATCGGATACCCGGTCTGAGAGATGTTGGTTTTTCCGTTCCAGGGGCCCGGTTGAAAATATACTTGTTCCAAACCCGGCCGTTTCCCAAAGATTCCCAAAACTCACTTAGAGTATCGCAAAAGGACCGCCTCGTCGAAAGGATCCCAGTGCCGTAGACGGCGTGTCGATCGGACGCACGATCTTTAAGTTATTCGCGTTTAAGTGAATAACGGGCCCGACCCATTAAGCCCAGTGGGCTGGTGGGTCGAGTCACCCAGTTTTGGCGGGTCCGACCCGGTAGGGGTGTCGGACCGACCCGAATATTCGTGCGGCCCGGCCTGAGGGGCGCGGCCCGACCCGAAGAGGGCGCGGCCCGACCCGGCTGGGGCGCGACTCGGTTGGGCGCGGCCCGGCTGGCTCGGCCAGCTGGGCGAGCGGTCCGAGGGGGGGGGGGCTGCCCGAACCGGCGACGCCAAGCGGTTCCGCCCTCCCTAACCGGCCGGCTGGAGCCGACCGACCTTCTGGCGCAAGCGGCCCGCACGGGCGGGTCGCGGCTCATCCGGCGCGGCGCCCTCCTGGCATCACGACTTTTCTCCACTCGGCCGGTCCTTCCGCCAAAGCGGCCTGCGAATCGGGCCACAGTTCCATCCGCACAGCCGGCATGACGGCGTCGGCTTCCTCCGCCACGGCCCGCGTGGTCACGGCTTTCTTTGCGTGTGCGACGGCGACCCTTGCGCCGCCGACCTCTTTCGTGTTCCGCTTCCGGTCGCCGATTCCAAAAATAGACAAGATCAAACGGAGGGTCGTCGGGCCGTGTTCGTTCGGTCTGCGCCCTCCACGTTAAGCGATAGCAATAGGTCGGACAAACAAAGATGTTCAACGACAAACGAGACACAATTTTAATCCATTAAAATTGAACTTAATTCCCTACCTCGATAATTGACGTCGCACGTTGGGCGTCACGGAAGACGACGTCGCGGGGAGAGGATTCATAGACGACGTCGGAGTGCATCCGAGGAGGAAGCGACGTCTCCTCACTTGTCGTGGAGAAGAGAAAGGAAGGTGCGTCATCGTTCTTCGTGTAACTAGTGTTCTTCGTCGAAGAAGTCGTCGTTCTTCGTTGGAGAAGAAAATTATTCTCTCAAGAGCTCTCTCCCTTCACACAACGAAAGTTACTCCTATTATTTTATTAACACAAGCCATTTAAAATTCAAAACATTCAAACACTTAATTAATAAATTGGTGGATTCAATTTATTAATTAAGCCGTTGGCATGAATTAATGGGAGAGGAGAAGGTGAAGAGATCTCATAAATATTGGGAGAGTTGTGAACATTAAACAAGGGAGTTTAATGGGGGTTTATGAGAGTTATAGGAAGTTCAAGGGTTTAGGTCACGTGTGGGCCCCACCCCACAATTATCCTCTCATGGGAGGTTATGTGGGTGTGGGCTCTACCTCTAACTCCCCTTGGAAGGATATAACCACCATCCTTAAAATAAAATTGTGCTACACCAATTTTATTTATTTTAAACTAATTCCTCAAATATTAATTCTCAACTTGCTTAAAACGAAACTGTGGTAAAGGTCCCCTTAAGAAATTATCGGCGCTGCGATTTCATCGGTTCCCTCAAATTTCAATTCCGAGCACTGGTTCAAAAGATAGAAAAACTCGCTCGTTCGTTTACTGAACGTACCCGAGCTAAACTTCGAAAATTGATTCTGGGCACACCGGGCCTCAGAACCAAGTGTCGTCAGAAGCCACATACTCGTAAAATTCCAAAGTATTTAAGAAAAAAATTTCCTTGAAATTTTTGGGTCTTTACATTACTCCCACCTCAGGGATTTACGTCCCCGTAAAGCTACAACATAAACTAGGGAAACAAATGAGGGTACTGAGCACGCATCTGAGCCTCCCGCTCCCATGTGCTCTCCTGGAGGTTCCCGTGCTGCAAACGAATGCGCACCAGAAGAATAGACCGTCCACATAGGACCCGCTCCTGTCGATCCTTGATCTCCACCGGGACCTCCGTGAATGTAGCCCCTTCATTGATGTCCAGCTCCCCATGATCAATGGTGTGGGTCGGGTCGTGCATGTTTCTCCTTAGCTGAGATACGTGGAAGACGTCATGCACCCGGTGCAACTTGGGTGGAAGGGCCAGGCGGTAAGCCACATCGCCTACTCTGCTGAGGACCTGGAAAGGCCCGATGAAGTGTGGAGATAACTTGCTGCCCCGACCAAATCTATGTAATCCACGTTGAGGTGAGACTCGTAAGAAAACGTGGTCGCCGTTCTCGAACTCCAGTGGTCTCCATCTCCTATTAGAATAGGACTTCTGTCTGCTCTGTGCAGTCCTCATCCGCTCCTGGATGATCTGCATCTTCTCCATCGTAGCCTGAACCATCTCTGGTCCTACAAGGGCTGACTCCCCAGGGTCAGTCCAGCACAGAGGTAGTCTGCAAGGTCGGTCGTACAGTGCCTCGTATGGTACCATCCCGATGGTGGAGTGGTAGCTGTTGTTGTACGCAAACTCCACCAAGGGTAGGTGATCCTCCCAGCTGCGACCAAAGTCAAGGACACATGCACGAAGCATGTCCTCGAGAGTCTGAATGGTCCTCTTCGTCTGGCCATCCGTCTGAGGATGAAAGGCGGTGCTCAGGCGTAGCTGCGTCCCAAATTCCTCCTGCAACCCCTTCAAAAGCCAGGAAGTAAAGCGAGCGTCTCGATCAGAGACGATAAACGATGGAACACCATGAAGCCATACGATCTTCTGAACGTAGAGGCATCCCAAGCTCTCTACTGATCCCTTCTCTCTGATCGGAAGTAAGTGGGCCGACTTGGTGAGTCAGTCGATGATCACCCAGATAGAGTCATGTCCCCTGGATATATGTGGAAGCCCCATCATGAAATCCATGGATATCCCGTCCCACTTCCACTCCGGAACCTCTAAAGGCTGTACTAAGCCTGCTGGTACCTGGTGCTCCGTCTTCACTTGTTGGCAAGTGAGGCATCGTGAAATGAACTTTGCTACAACCTTCTTCATACCCGACCACCAGTTCTGTTGTCTGAGGTCCTGGTACATCTTCACCACTCCAGGATGTACCGCTATAGGGGAAGTGTGAAACTCCCTCAGCACTTCCTCCTGCAGTGAAACTGGTACCATGGTATGTCCCTTGAAGAGGATGAAGTGTTCTCCTCCTTCAGAAAATCAATCAAGCGCCTTCCCTATGGAAATATGAACACGTCACGTCTCACAGTCAACGTCCCCACGTTATGCCTCTCTGACCCGCTGAAGTAGTAGAGGATTAACTGTGAGGGACTATAGAAAATCTGCCCCATCTCTATCCATGAAGGATATCTGCAAAGTGGCTAACTACTCTGTCACCTCTCCAAGTAGCTGAATGTCCGATCTCCTATTAAGATCATCAGCTAATACATTCCCCTTCATAGGAGTATATACTATCTCAAATTCATAGTCCCGAAGGAACTCGAGCCATCGCCGCTATCTCAGGTTCAGGTCCTTCTTCGAGAAAATGTACCTGAGACTCTGGTAGTCAGAATAGACTGTAAAGTACTCGCCCATCAGATAGTGCTGCCACATCTTCAAGGAGATGACCACTACTGCTAACTCCAAGTCATGGGTAGCATAGTTTTACTCGTGTTGCCTCAATTGTCATGAACCATAGGCGATCACTTCCCACTCCTACATCAGGACACACCTGAGTTAGGTCCCTGATGCGTTGCAGTAAACCATGTACCCAACACCCTCCTTCGGTAGCCTCAAGATGGGCACACTGGTCAATCTCTGTCTCAGCTCCTGGAATCTCTACTGGAATCTATCTGACCACACGAAGGGTTTCCCCTTCTTTTTCAAAGCTGAAAGTGGTGCTACAACTCTAGAGAAGTCTGGCACAAATCTCCGATAATACCCAACCAAACCTAGGAAAATCCTCACCTCCGTCATGCTCCTGGGTGTCCCCCAAACAAGTACTGCCTCGATCTTCGCAGTATCCACAACAACTCCCGCCTTCGAGATGACGTTCCCTAAGAAGTGAACCTCTCAAATCCAGAACTGGAACTTCGAGAGATTACCATAAAGCTGGTTCTCTCGGAGTGTGTCCAGTACAACCCGAAAGTGGTAGGCGTGCTCCCCCTCAGTAGTCAAGTAAATCAGTATGTCGTCGATGAAGACTACAACCAAACAATCGAGGTAAGGCTGGAAGATCCAGTTCATGAGACTCATGAACACTGCTGGTGCGTTGGTTACACCGAAGGGCATAACCAAGAACTCGTAGTGGCCATACCGACACCTAAAGTCCATCTTCTGCACATCCTCGTCTCAAAATCTGAGCTGGTGATAGCCTGACCTGAGGTCTATCTTCTAGAACCATCGTGATTCCTTGAGCTGATCAAAGAGGTCGTCAATCCTCGGGAGTGGGTACTTGTTCTTTACGGTCACCTGATTCAGGCGACGGTATTCGACACATAGTCGTAAGCTCCTATCCGCCTTCTTGGCGAATAATATTGGAGAAGCCCAGGGTGAAACACTGGGTCAGATGAATCCCTTTCCCTGTAAGTCTTCCAGTTGTACCCGCAGCTCATGAAGCTCGGTGGGAGCCATCTGATATGCTGGAGTAGATATCGGTGTTGTCCGAGGGTACATGTCAATGTAGAAGTCTACCACTCTGTGAGGAGGTAGTCCTGGAAAATTGTCAGGAAAAACGTCCGCATATTGATCCCCCACAACAGGAAAACTCGGACTCCGCACATCAACCACTCCTAGAATAAGACTAGCCAACTGATGTGTGATCGGCTGACCTCTCCTCTGCGTAAGTCCATCCTGTGCTGCAAAGGCTCCCTTATCACCGGTGAAGGTGAACCTGCTCCCATCTGTGCGGACACACTACACTTTGCGCCTAATACAGTTGATCTGGGCATTGACTATAGATAACCAATCCATACCCAAGATGACGTCGTAAGGCCTCGACGCCGCTACAAGAAGATCCCAGCCAAAGCTCTCACCTTCTAGAGTAAGCTCACATTGTCGGTACCAATGTGTAATCGTCGAGTCTGCTCTCATAGGAGTATATAGCCGTAAGGATTGATCCAACGGCTCCGTCAGAATCTCTGAGCTCTGAATAAGGGCAGCAGAAATAAAAGAATGACTCTCTCTTGTGTCTATACGAACTGCAACAAGGGTGGAGTAGACATAGATAGTACCTCGAATCATCTTAGGTGCGTCGTGGTCGTAGGCCTTGACTGCCTGGAGCTGAGCCTGCCCCTGTCTTCCAGCTCCCTGTGGTCAGGGTGGTCCTCCTGGTGGTGGTGGTGGTAGAGCCTCGAAGCATCGTCCACCACCCACTGCTCGGCCAGCTCCTCTGCTTCGTCTGCCTGCTCCCTACAAACCGCCATTGTCAAACCTCTGCCTCTGCCTGGGAGGTCCCTCCACTGTCTGCTGCTCATTTTCATGGCGGGTCGGGTAGTAACGAGCCATGTGGCCCTGACCGCCACATGCATAGCACTGCCTGCACCTCGTATGGATGGCTCTACTTCGTGTGCCCCGCACATTCGAACCAGTATCCTGAGGTCGCCCACCTGATGGCCTGGTCCACTTGGACCTCTGCGACATCTGTCTACTGTCGGCTGCAGAAGACTCCACTACGTATCGCCCTGCGGTGGGTCTCGCTGATGGCGTCAGCTCAACAAGAAAGCTCTCCACAAGAAGGGCTCGCTCCATCACTCCTTCCTGCATCGAAATACTGAGGGAGATTATCGAAGCCCTGATCTCATGCCTCAGTCCCTGCTCTAAGGTCCGGTACTGGAAGAATGGGTCCCATACCATGTCCGTGGAGTAGCGTGAGAGGTTGGTAAATCTCGCCAAGTACTGGGCTATTGTCATGCTACCCTACCGCAGATGAAGTAACTCTTGGATGCGCACCGCACAGAGGGTGGCTGGAACAAACTCCAAGAGGAAGATAATCTCAAAGTCTATCCAAAGTAGAGATGCCTCATCGTGCACCTGGAGCATCAGGCTCCACCATCTACCTACTACTGCGTGTAGTAGACTCACGGCAAGGATCACCATAAGGTCAGCTGGTGTCCCTACCAATTTGAAGACTTTGATGATAGCCTCCAGCCAATCCTCAGCTGCCTGAGGGTCCGTCTCTCCACGGAACCTGGGAGGCCTCTGTCGCTGAAAATCATGCAACGCACTCAGGCAGTGTGCACTCTCTACTGTTGGGGATGGTGGCATCGGTGGCTCAGCGGGTAGTGGTACCACTGGTGCCTCCACTGTAATGGGGCCCTATAATGAGGCCTCATCGCTCGGTGGGCTGACATCCCGCACGTAGCTCAGAACCCTAGCTGGTTGCCTTCGTGGGGCCATCTTGAAAAGAAACAGGTGCGCCACAGTCAAACATTATAACTGGTGAGCTGACACAAAGTAATCACAAAGAAAACTTTTGAAACACACATGCAATCAGTGTTTTCGAGCACTGAGTCGGAAATCAGAAGTCAGGGTCCTGGTGTATGGATACGTCGGCTGCCGCACCAACACTGGACTCCCTGGACTGAAAACCACACTCAATACTCTTAACACTATTGCTTCAAAGAGAAGAAATTATCATATTCCTGAGTTCTGCGGTAGAACCGAATCCTCTGATACCAATTTTTCACGACCCATCCTCGGGGCCCATGCTGTGACTACCCCAAGCCTCCCTTCCATAGGCCAGGGGCTGGTGACTAGCACCAAAGGCGTAAATGCCGGTAAAAAGGCAAGGCATTGCCTTTATAAAAGTAAACAAACACAACAGATTACGTAAGTGAAGTAAGAACTAAGTAAAACTGAGTACAAAAGTAAGTGCTGGAAAGTAAATGGGCCAGTATACAAACCCAACTGAAAGTACAGTACAACTGAGAAAGAAAGTACAACAGCTGTAAAGTAAAGCAATAACCACCGAGTCGTCCTCTGGGAATCCCACCTGAAGGGTGGGTACATATAGTATCGCTGATACCTCGGGTCCGTCCGTCCGCTCCGTGTACGTCCCGCCAGGTGGTCCACCACCAGATACCGTCCATCTCCACAAACCTCAACCACGATCAGTGATGTCCGTCTTCTGCGACCAACACAACGTAGTGCGGGCATTGCCCGTGCAGGGGTGAGTATAACGATACTCAGTAGGGACCCCTAGACTCCCGAAGGTCTCCTAGAATCCACGAAGGATAATCCTCAAAGGAAAGATACAAACACGACGTATCAACCAACTCTACTTAGGTATATGCCCATTCAAATACCTAAGTCATCAATCTCAGTTCGGCTCTAAATTCTGAGCCCAAGCACAATCAGGTCCACACAGGAAAGAAGTCAATCACATCAATAATAATGATTGAAAGACAAGACTCAGCTCACACAGGTATACTACTCACGAAGTGGGGTGGATATGATTAGATGTAGCCTCTGAATCATCTCCTCTGTCGAACCCACGTAGGATCCAAGTACAGAAGTCGTCGCTGCCGAACCCATGTAGGATCCAAGTTCAGTAACCATCGCTGCCGAACCCACGTAGGATCCAAGTACAGTCTTCCTCACTGCCGAACCCATGTAGGATCCAAGTAAAGTCGTCATTGTTGTCGAACCCATGGAGGATCCTAGCACAGTAGTCGTCGCAGTCGCAGCCAGCTCTAGGGTTCCCGCACACAGCGTACTCGATTCCGGGAGGGTGTGCTCCTCGAGTAAGGGGTCGATACATCAATTGTCACGAAGTCCTGAGTTGATGTATCCCAAAGTTTCGTCTTGTTAAAAGGAACCCAACGCGACAGACGACGCGTCAATCGGACGCTCGGTCTGAGAGATATTGGCTTTTCTGTTCCAAGGGCCCGGTTGGAAATATACTCATTCCAAACCCGACCATTTTCTAAAGATTCCCAAAACTCACTTAGAGTATCGCAAAAAAACCACCACATCGAAAGGATCCTAGTGCCGCATACGGTGCGTTGATCGGACGCGCGGTCTTTAAGTTATTCACGTTTAAGTGAATAACGGGCCTGGCCCATTAAGCCCAGTTGGTTGGCGGGTCGGGTCACCCAGTTTTGGAGGGTTTGACCCGGTAGGGGTGTCAGACCGGCCCGAAGATTCGCGTGGCCCGGCCTGAGGGGCACGACCCGACCCGAAGAGGGCGCGGCCCGACCCGAAGTGGCACGACCCGGCCCGGCGGGGCGCGGCCCGGCCCGGCGCGGCCCGGCTGGGCACAGTCTGAAGGCCAAGAGGTCCAGGGGGGGAGGGGGCTACCTGAACCGGCGGCACCAAGCGGCGCCGCCCTCCCTAACCGGCCGGCTGGATCTGGACGACCTTCTGGCGCAAGCGTCCCGCACGAGCGGGTTTCGGCTCATCCGGCGTGGTGCCCTTCTGGTGCCACGACTTTACTCCACCCAGCTGGCCGACAGGCCAGCCAGTCCTTCCGCCGAAGCGGCCCACGAAGTGGGCTGCGGTTCCATCCGTATAGCCGACACGACGACGCCAGATTCCTCCGCTGCAGCCTGCCCTGGCCGCGGCTCCGCATTCCCGGCACGGCGCGACGGTGCCGTGCTTCCTCCTCCATGGCCCGATTGGCCGCGACTTTCTTTGCATGTGCGACGGTGGCCCTTGCGCCGCCGACCTCTTCCGTGTTCCGCTTCCGGTCGCCGATTCCAAAATTAAACAAGATCAAATGGAGGGTCATTGGGTCATGTTCATTCGGCCCGCTCCCTCCGCGTTAACCGATAGCAATAGGTTGTACAAACAAAGATGTTCAATGACAAACGAGGCACAATTTTAATCAATTAAAATTGAACTTAATTCCCTACCTCGATAATTGACGTCGCATGTCGGGCGTCTCGGAAGATGGCGTCGCGGGGAGAGGATTCATAGACGCCGCTGAAGTGCATTCGAGGAGGAATCGATGTCTCCTCACTTGTCGTGGAGAAGAGAAAGGAAGGCGCGTTTTCGTTCTTCATGGAACTGGCATTATTCATCGAAGAAGTTTCCATTCTTCGTTAGAGAAGAAAACTATTCTCTCAAGATCTCTCTCCCTTCACACAATGAAATCCCCCCCAAAATAAAATAATAAGTTACTCCTCTTATTTTATTAACACAATCCATTTAAAATTTAAACATTCAAACACTTAATTAATAAATTGGAGGATTCAATTTATTAATTAAGGCGTTGGCATGAATTAATGGGAGAGGAGAAGGTGAAGAGATCTCATAAATATTGGGAGAGTTGTGAACATTAAACAAGGGAGTTTAATGGGGGTTTATGATAGTAATGGGATGTTCAAGGGTTTAGGTCACGTGTGGGCCCCACCCCACAAATATCCTCTCATGGGAGGTTATGTGGGTGTGGGCCCCACCTCTAACTCCCCTTGGGAGGATATAACCACTATCCTTAAAATAAAATTGTGCTGCACCAATTTTATTTATTTTAAAATAATTCCCCAAAAATTAATTCTCAACCCTCTTAAAACACAACTGTGGTAAAGGTACCCTTAATCAATTACCGACGTTATGAGTTCATCGGTGCCCTTGGATTTCAATTCCGAGCACCGGTTCAAAAGATAGAAAAACCCACTCGTTCGTTTACTGAACGTACCCAAGCTAAACTTCGGAAATTGATTCCGGGCACACCGGGCCTCAGAATCAAGTGCCTTCAAAATCCACAGACTCGTAAAATTCCAAAGTATTTAAGAAAAAAATTTCCTTGAAATTTCTAGGTATTTAAATATGTGGATAATGAATCCTGTTGTAAGTGATCCCATGAAAAATCATGGATGTTAGAGATGTGATCTCATGCTTAGTGGAGATGGGTTCTCATGAGACCTCATGTTGGTTGTGATGAAGTTGTATGATTTCATCTATGGTATAGAGTGTCTATCATCAATGCATTCTGAGACAAACTAATTTCATTGGAGAGTGAGGTGATTTCAAGTGGATGGGTCAAGGTTCTCCTTCATGGGTGATTGAGACTTTCAAACAAGGTGATAAGTAACTTTTCATATGAATTTGCAGTTGATCACCCAATAGTTGGAAAGTTTTTGATTTGTGGGTGGTAAAAACCTTAGATGATCAGATTCTATCTTTGGTGGAGGATTATATGGACCTTTTCCCTGAGGATGTCGTAGGATTTCCACCTCGTTGATAGGTTTATTTCTATATTGATCTGCACCTTAGGACCGATATGATATCTTATGAATCCTATTATATACCCATAGAAGAGCTCAGGGAGCTAAAGGCGTGGTCGGAGGACTTTATGGAGAATGGTTTTATCAGAACTGGTGTGTCACCCTGGGTTGCCCCTATATTTTTTCCAAGAAGGAAAATGGTGGATTGAGTATTTGTGTTGACTATCATCACCTGAATCACATGAAAATCAATAATAAGTATCCTCTACCTTGGATTAATGAAATCATCAACAACATAAAGGGGAAAAAGTGATTTCTAATTTTCATCTTATGTAATCCAATCACCAGCTTTGGGTTCACAAGGAGGGAATCCTAAAGACAGTATTTCAATGTCATTATGGCCATTTTTAGTTATCAATGATTATGTAACACCTGAGAAAATTCTAGTATAGAATGAACACAGTTTATTACATATTATTAAATTAAAAATCATAGGAATTTTTTTAAGGATACTATAGTTAATAATGGAAAATAAATAATGAAAAATAATGCAAGCAATATATATGTCTCCTAGATCATATTATCTAATTAACATCACAGTTATAATAAGAACATTATAAAGAAAGAATAATACAAGCCACATAAGTGACATATTGAAAAAGTGAATAATTATTTATGGGATTGAATCTATAGGAAGTAAATATGACCATTATGATATTATGATCATTGTTTATTATGAGCATTTTTCATTATGATTATTGTTCATTATGACTGTTGGGTATTATGAACATTGGTAATGTTTTCATTATAAATTTAATGTTATGATTAGTGTATATTAAGGTTAATGATAAGGATTAATTGTCACATAAGGGATAAATAATGGCTCTGACCAGTAGTAACATCCCTTATGAAGTTTATTTATCATAGATTAGTAAGTAGGTAGCATCAATGGGGTTCTATCTTGACCAAGACTAAGAATAACTTCAATAACTGAGGTTGGAGAAGAATCATTTATGAGATAAGTTCAATATAGTGGATATCACTACCATATCAATGTTGGCCAAACCACCACATGAAAATACCACCTTTTCATACCTCACCCTTAGGGCTTATGGTGGTATGATAATGGGTTATGTATCTAGATGTTAAGATATATTAAGGTGTAAATTCTTTTGTAAATGAAATAATGGTTACTCTGTTTCCACATTTTTTTATTGAATGTATCACACTTCAAATCAAAATTGTAAACCCAAGATTCTATTATAATAAACAAACAATTCAATCAAAAAAAACTTATACACACTATTATTTCATCATAATAGTACTACACATTATAATACAATATAAAACTAAGTAATTACATTGATAATAAAAGCTAAAACTAGTACAATAGAACATGTAAAAATATATGGAAACACTATAATCTTATACTCCGGTGGATCATACTAAAAAAATAATGAAAAGTATATGAGGTACATTTCTATTATGATGAAAAAAATAAACTTATGAATAGACATGGTAGTTAATGGAAATAAATGAATGAATTTAGATGTTAAAATGAAGTATATATATAAGGGGTGATATGATCATTGGAATCTGAAAATTGTAATAGTAATATTACCAATATAAACAAAAGTGTACAATAAAACAGATAAAATACTTTGGTGATAATCAAATTATAAATTATTTAAAATATATATATCCAGTGAAAAATAATTATGGTACTATATATATACCTTGGAAATGGGTTTTTAGTTTTTAGCACAAAATGTGTTCTTTCAAAATACACAAGTATTTTATTTAATAATTGAATTTCCCATAGATGGAAAATTATTTTCTTAAAATGGAATTTTAATTGGGAATCAATATGTCTAAATTAACCTATAGTTATTTTTTCACAACTTTCTGAGATAGTCAAATTTTTCTCTAAATAGTAAAAATATAGTAAGCATATATGGTATATATTATGATATAATTATGATATAGAAATGATGTAATAATTAATATAATATAATACACGTCCAAAAATAACATATTTTATTAATATATTGTATTTTAATGATTTATAATGATTTTTGAAACTTATAAATAACTTTCCAAAATCTAGAATGGAAAATAATGTTTTAAAAACAATATTTTATGGAAAAATTATATTCTCATGGAAAAAGTAATATAAAATAACATATTTCGGTTCTAAAACGTTAAAATATCAAAAACAATGTCTTAAATGTCAAAAAACATGAACTAAATCCATGGGTAAGCCCATGGTTTTTCATTTTCGACAACCTATATTTGCAAGGCCTATGTTTAGAAATTAATAAACAAATCCACCTCATTTGCTAAAATACCCAACCATTATCCCATTCTTATTTACTACAAAGCCTTTAAACATGAATCAACTCCCATTTTATCTCTCAAAAATATCTCTAAGGAGTTTTCAGGGTAATAAGTATCTCATCTCAAGCTTTATGAAGCTATCTCCTGAGATAAGGGTTTCTAATCCTTCTCTTTCCTTCTTAATTGTAATCATGTTGTTATAATTTCATTTAAATTATTTTTCATTAACTTTCATGATTGTAATTAAATGGTATTATCATAAATTGTATATATTATTAATGAGATATAATTTATTCCCTCTCATTATAACCATTACCCAAGTTGTTATCAAGTAGTAATAAGGGTCTCTAACCTCTTTTCTTTCTTTAATTGTGTTGTTATTTCCAATTCCTTTTAATTTCAATGTGAAATGTCATTATTAACTATTTCTATATTTTTTTTCAATTATATATAACCATTCCCTCTCATTATACTACATTCATAAGCTATTATAATGCTCAAACTTTCCCATAGTCATAAAACCATCCTAATCTTTGGTGAAGTATAGAGTGTGTGGTTTCCAAGAAATTACATCCCTATATGAATACTAGAAAGTGGATGAGGGTATGTAATAGATTAAAATAGGGGTAATCACCCATAAAAAGGCTGGTTGAGTATTAACTCAATCTCCACTCGATGCATGATGAGTGGGCCCAAGACTAAAAACTTGGATTGACGCGCTCGAGGGATATGCTTTGGATAATTCATATGATTTTTACCAACCATAGTAAAGTATTTGATTATATTTTTATATGGATTTATCCATAATTTAATTTGTCTCCCAAAATTTCAATTACATTATTTCTACTTCCCAAACTCATTGATAATCCTGATTTTTATAAAGTACATTATTACTATAAATCCATATTCTTTACTTGATAAGGGTACTAATTCAAAAATCTTGAATCCTTAATTATTCCATATATGAGTCTTGGTATTTCACCTAGACATCCTTATTAATTCATTTACTAGGGGATATTATTTTCATACCATATAATCCTATGTTCTATATGGGAATATCTTATAAGATAAGATTTATTGAGAAGTTATGCTAAGTATTTTTATATTTTTCATTATGCTATGTATAGCCCATGATCATTTAGTATGTGATTTAATGAATTGGAATTTTATAAGATGGGTGAGGCCCGAAATTTTATATACTCTCAGCGCATGGCCAGGTCTCATGAGATAAATAATATAGGGTAATGGGAGCATCCTTACACTTTATGTGTGATGTCTTGGCACAATGACTTCCTAATATGTTTATGATTTTAGTATTATTCATTCCAAAAATTTGCATCATTATGTTATCATTTAATAATTTAATACCTTTCCCATCCATGTATTATGTTATTCATATTTATTCATTAATATTACATCAGTTTTTTATATGTTCTCATTATATTGCCTATTACATGTTAGCTTCTATTATATGCCACCCCTTACTGAGTGTCTGAGTTCACCCCTTTATGTTGTTTCCCTTTTCCCCAGGAAACCATGAAGATTATTATGTGTGAAATAAGGAATGACAAGGAGAAATATATAAATCTTTATGTATTAAGTTGATGGATATTACATTTCTAATATAATTTGATGTTCATTTATGTATCTAGTTCCTAAGAATGCTAATCTATGAGATCCTATGCATTGTAATATATGTATTCTATACCATTTTAATAAAATAACCACCATATCTATTTTACTAGAGTCAGGGTGTTATAAATTCCCTTTAGTATGAAGAATTCAATGGTTATGTTCATGGGCCTCATGAACTTGATGTTTCATCCTTAGATCGATTCATGGTTATCTTTATTGATGAAATACTCATCTTTTCAAAATCATAGGAAAAGCATGTAGAGTATCTAAGGATGAACCTAGACTTACTTCAAGAGAATAAAATTTATGAAAATCTCTCAAAGTTTTAGTTTTAGATTAAAAAGGTTTACTTCTTGGGTCATGTTATCTCAAAGGGAGGGGTGGCTATATATTTGGTGAAGATTCAGGAAACATTATCTTAGGATCCACCCAAGAGTTTTTTTGAGCTTCATAGATTTTTAGGATTAATGGGATATTATTATATATTTTTGGATGATTTATTCAGGATGTAGGCCCCTAGTCGACCTTTCCCAAAAAGGGAAGCCTTTTATCTGGTATGTACAATTCTAGACAAATTTTTGGGATCTCAATCATAGATTGATGAGTGACCCCATTTAAAGGTAACCAGATGAGGGGGTCAATTGTGTGGTGTTATATGATGCCTCCTGATCTAGTCTTGGATGTGTTATAATGGATAGAAAATGGTGATTGTATATGGATCACAATAGCTAATAATACATGATCATAACTACACAACTCATGACCTAGAGTTGGAAAATGTAGTGTTCTACTACAAAACTTGGTGGAACTGTCTTCTAGGTAGGAGGTCAATATTCTATATAGACCACTATATCCTTAACTATATCTTTTATCAAAGATATCTTAACCTAAGGAAGAGTCACTGGTGGTAGTTCTTGAAGTATTATTACTTTGAGATAGTCTATACTCTAGGAAAGGGAAACATGGTGGTTGATTCCCTAAGTAGGAAGTCCCAATCTCAGTTGTTGGAGGAAGTGTCATAGTAGTTGGACACACTAAAACTATCTTTAGTAGATGCAGGAGAGGTAGATTATCACCGATTGATATCAATATCACCTCCATTTCTTATATGCATGTGGAAATCCTAGATGGGGGGGGGGAATTTATTATGAGATCTTGTGTGACTAGATATTCTCAAGTGATGCATTTGGTGGATTTTTTTAAATCAGGGATCACATCATCCTTTTATAGGGGTGTACAGTAGTACCAGTTTTTCTATGTGAGTAGATTCTAATATAGTTCCATACTTCACCCTTAATGGTATATCTTGGATTAATGAAGATGGTCCAGGACATCAGGTGGTAGTTTTGGTGCGTAGGTATGAAGTAGAGTATTTCTAAGTTCAAATATTAATACCACACATATCACTAGGTAAAGGTGGAGCACTAGGTCCTAGTTGATTTATAGTATCCCCTAGATGTTTCATAGTGGAAGTGGGATGGTATATAAATGTATTTTTTGATGGGGATTCTATGTTCAGTGAGAGGTCAGAATGTTATCTGGGTGATCATCAACCCACTGACTAAGTCCACACAATTTCTTTCCATTCATGAGTAAAGTTTGGTATAGATAATGTAATGCTTGTATGTGGATAAGATCATTAAATTTCATGGAGTAACTTTTATGTTCATTTCTAACCCTGAAACTCAGTTTACATCCTGATTATGGAAAATATTATAGGAGGAATTTGAGACCCAGTTATGGCTGAGTATAGTATTCCACCAAAAAAATAATGGTTAGACTAATAAAATCATTCAGGTTCTCAAGGATATGTCAAGGGCCTGTGTGTTAGTTTTTGGTCGGATCATAAAGTATCACTTTCCCTTAGTGAAGTTCAACCGCAAAAAAAACTACCACTCAACCATTGACATGGTTTCTTTTAATGACCCTTATGGGATACCCTCTAAGTCACCCCTGTATTGTATAGAGGTAGGAGAGTCATCTCTAATGAGGATTGAGTTGGTACATGCAACAATGGAGAAGTTAAAGATGATCTAGGAGCATATGAGGACCACTTGGAGCTATTATAAGTCTTGTGCATACCAAAGATAGAGGTATTTGGAGTTCAATGTGGGAGATCAAATTTTCCTTAAGGTCTCTCCACAGTGTGGGTTGTGGAGATTTGGAAATGGAGGAAAGTTATCCCTAGGATTCATCAGTCCATTCTAGATCACATGTAGAGTGGTTGAGGTTTCCTACTACATAGCATTTCCCCCATAGTTGTACTGGGTACATGACATCTTACACATGTCACAAATGAGGAGATACATGCATAATATATCACATGTTATTAAATGGGATGATTTCAACATTGAGGATGGATCCACTTTCTCATAGCACCTAATGGAAATTGAGGATCGGTAGAAGATAACTCTTCACATGTAGGTTACTCCTTTGGTGTCTCCCCTTTGCGATTATGGGAACTTTTAGGAAATCACATGGAAGAGTTAGGCCTGGATGTAGACCCAATACCCTAAGTTTTTTGAATTGGTTAATAATTTTTTGAGGATAAAATCCTGGAAAGTGGGGAGGATGTAGCGACTTTGGTTTTCCCTGCTGAACCCTAGGAATATTTTAATTGATATTTTTAGGATTTTTTTTGGAGTCAGTGCGAAGTTGCATTCACTGCAGGGCCCTAATATTGATATATTAGTAGTAATATATTATTTTTAGAATGTTTGTGTGAATTTAAAAGGAAAATGATTTTCCATTAAGATAGAGTCTCGAATAGAAAATATGAGACCATAGTTTCATCCGTAATAGGAGTTTTACCCTATGGGAGGTATGATTTTTATTCGAATCAGAAACATTGGGATGTGTCCTCGCATATGGAATGACTGGATAAAATTAATTAATTAATTAAATTAATTAAATCATAGTTTTATTTTCTATTTAAGAATCATTATGACCT
The DNA here is from genome assembly GCA_963277665.1 of Viscum album. Lineage (NCBI taxonomy): Eukaryota > Viridiplantae > Streptophyta > Magnoliopsida > Santalales > Viscaceae > Viscum > Viscum album. Next base: position 569,204,221 of record OY728131.1, read on the forward strand.
TTAATTAGTGTTAGTTGTAAACTATAATTAGAGGAAGGATTGGATATGAAGGAGCTTCAAAGGATCTTGGGGTTGCAATCAATATCAATGAGGAATCATTAATGGTAACCAGCTTGGACATGATACACATCAACGCGCTAACCATTCTTGAGGTAGGATTTGTTTTTTTATCCGTTTTCAAGAAATTCTTTGTCATATTATAGAATTATTGTTTATTATTGAGTATTTATTTTCCTGAATCTGATTTTAGGGTATAAATAATATTATTTAATTTTGGTTTTTTTAATGATTTTAATGGTAGATATCTCCCCCCATGGATAATATTTACACCTCCTTAGAACATATTTGAGCCACCGTCCACAGTTGGAATCATGATGGAGAACTGAGGTCACATCATGTTCATAGTCATGGTGGCTTGAAGTAGTGTCAGCGGAGGTTACAAAGTGATGGAGGAGTATACTAGGTGGATAAATTCCATGAGTGGTTCTTTTAGAAGTTGGGACAATGGCGAGTGTGAAGGGGGGGAAGGCTAGAAACACGTGGTAGTCGATAGAAGAACATGAGAGATGGCCACTTAAGAAGGTGGAGACAATTGAAGGTGACAGCATGAGTGGCTATCATTGTGCGTTCCAGGAGCAATGTTGGGAAACGTAGGGTCCCCTCCCCAACCATTTTATACAATGGTAATATAAATTTCCCTATATTTTACATTGAAAGTGAACATTCCCCAGGAACTGGCCTGTGTGCGGAGTTGGTCGGGTGGCGCGGGCCCAATGTGCTCACCTTCCTCCTTCTTCCAGTGCACCACATGGATCACTCTTCACATTTTTGATATATTTTAGAAAATAATTCTTCACGAATCCATTTAAAATGAATAAATATCATATATTTTTTATTTTTATATGTAGATAATAATGGAGTAGTATGTTCATACAAATAAGGTTTTTTTAAGTATGGATAGGAATTTTAAATATTTAGCTCCTTAGGTTCAAAAAGTTGGTTTGGGTGTAATGATCAGAGTGTTCATAGTGTTATAAACCCTCCCTATAAGTGTAGTTGTGTCAGGGTGTTGTATCCCCCACCATTCATAGGATAGGGTTTCTATTTCTCCCATTTGTAGTGTACTATCTCAGGGAACATGAGCCTCTAACTACAAATTAGATAGGGTCAATATTCACCCTACATATTCATGACAGGAGATCCTATATATGAAGAGTTAGTATTTCCCCTATCTAAAGAGCTTGGACAGAGTGTGGGATCCTCCACTAGAGTCAATATTCTACCTACCTATCATTAGTGTGGGATCCTCCACTAAATTCCAAGAGAGGTTACATGGGTTTCTAATTTTCATGGTTCATATTCATATATTTTTGTGTTTATTTTCACTTTTTGTTGGCTATAGAGAATGGGACTTATTCCTATGTTCCATTTCCTATTCTCTAAATCATATTAGGCCTTATTTATATTGATATTTCTTTTTTTTTCTTTGGGTAATGAGGTTTTTAACTAACCTATTTCCCTTATCTTCCTTTATAGATTTTTGGGAGTCCTAATGGGTATGTATATACTCACCCCTGCATGGAAATATTTTCCCACATGTGTCGTATCTTATGAAGATGATAGGAAGTTCAATGGAGACCATGGTGGTCCAAGCATTAATAAAGATTAGTAGTACTTGAAGGTGTTGTTGCTGCTGGTGGTAATAGTTGATGATCATGCCATGAGTTTTTCATTATAGGGATCTTCTCCATATCAACTATTAGGTTGTTCTTTATTTTGGTTGTTGGGAATGTATTTTACTCCTTTTTCATTATGGGTTATACTTTTTGACCTTTTTGGACCTTAGGTTTATCGAATTCATTTTATTATATACCCTATTCATTTCCTTTTATTCTTATATATTATTATGTATTGTGTGGTGGTGTGTGTTGAATATAGGTGCATTAGGATAATGCCCCACAATATATGGGATATACCTACTTGATACTACTTATCACCTCTTGACCTATTTGATGCAATATTGGAGTGGAACCCTCAGGTCACTACCGCCAAAGAGGGGTTATAGTGTGTCAGGTAGGGTCATTAATACCCACCAACTTCCTCCCACCATGTTGGGGTTTTTACCTCTTCCCATACAATGAATCATATGATGTCATTTCAACACCAGAATGGAATCTATTGTTATACGATAACTCTACCATGGGATGTTATTGATACCGATATCCTTTAAAATCCATTAAATAGGATCTCAATATATCATCTAAAGTTTGAATGGTCCTTTTATATCAACCATTAGTTTTTGGATGATAAGAAATATCAAAGATCAAAACTGTATCCAATGCTTCTTAAATAATTATCCATAACTTAAATGTAAACCTCTAATTTTGATCAGATAAAATTGGGAGTGGTACCCCATGTAGCCTTACCCCTTCCTTTATGTATATCTTGGAAATTTGATTGAGAAATAAATATTCCCAAATAGAAATGAAAAGTGATAACTTCAAAAGGTTATCAACTACAAACCAAATGGGCTATGGAATTTAGAGGTTTTCAGAAGAACAACAATGAAATCTGTGGTGATTTTTTCCAATTTCCATATAGGTATTAGTAATGGTCACATCATCCACTTAGACTTATAATGTTGAGACTTAACTTGTTAGCAAACCAAGCATCAAGATATATAATACATAATCACCTGCTTCATGTTTTTCTACCAGAAATTATTTTTTAGATCTATATACATCTTTTTTATTCTAAGATGGATAGAGAATGATGAGTTATGTACATCATCCAATATCACCTTCTTCAATTCTAATACTGATGGAACACATATTCATTTCTAGATTCTTATAATTTCATCATTTTTAATTCCTTACCTTATTTTATATCTCCATATCCTCCTTATGTGCCTCCTTGATCTTCACATAGATAGATGGTTGATGAATTATTTGGGAAATATAGGATTTAGCCCCTTCCCTTATGATTTCACGGTCTATCCTTTGAAAATCCATGGGTATTGGGTCTATTTAAATCCTTATCATGGATAATATAGCATGATCCTTCCTATTCAAATAAACAACCACCTTTTTCATATTTCCAAGGTGGTTATGTATTGAACAGTCATAGTCCTCGATACCAACCATCACCTTTAGAGCATGTTTAACTCCTTATATATTAATATATACTTTAATCTCTTATTATCAGTATATATTTTACTCTTTTCACTATATAGATAAGGCCTCCATATATTTAATGCAATTATTATTGTTTCAATCTATTGATAATGTGTTGGGTAATTTTTCTCTTGAATATTTAATTTATGTGAGGTATAATCTACCACTATATTATTTTTCATGAGGATGCATCTTAATCCATTCTTTGATGCATCACTGTATATCACAATCTATTATCCATCATAGGGTAGTGTGAGTAAAAGTGTAGTGACTAAAAAGTTCTTAAGAACTTTTGAAATTTTCTTCATATTCATCTATCCATAAGAACTTGACTCCCTTTTGAGTTAAATTAGTTAGCATATTTGATAATTGTGTGAAATTTCTCACAAAACATTGACGATATCCATTAAATCTATGAAAATTATGGATCAATATTAGAGTGGTTAGTATATGATATTATTTGGTAATCTCTAATTTTTGAGGATCCATAGATATACCCTCACTCGTGATTACATGTCCCAATAATGATACTTTTATAGCCAAATTTCACATTTTCTAAAGTTTTCATACAAGTTATCCCTTCTCAATGTATCCAGAAAAATCCTAAAATAATCTCTATTCTCTTCCTTGATTTTTAATATATTATAATATATTCTATAATGACCACCACAAATTGATCAAGGAAATATATAAAGACTCTATCCATAAAATCAATTAAGATAGTGGGGTAATTTGTTATTTTGAATAAAATCACTATGAATTCATAGTGTTAATATCTTATACAAAAAGATATCCTAGGAACATCCTCTATTTTAAACCTTACTTGATGATATCTAGATCAAAGTTAAATTCCTAAGAATTATTGAGCCCCCCATATTTGATCAAAAAATTCATAAATACATGGTAGAGGATATTTTTCTTAGTCATAATCTTGTTATGTTCATAATAATTAATATAAAAACGCATTAATCCATCATTCTTTTTAACAAAGAGAACTAGTTCTCCCCATGGTGAATCACTTAGGTGTATAAAACCCTTATCCAAATTCTCCCATACATGCTTCTTTAATTCCACCAACTAAATCAAGGTCATTCTATAAGGAGTATTTGATATAGGAATAGCACCAAGTATGAGTTATATAGAAAACACAACCTCATGATCTAGGGTAATAATGAACATATCTTCAAGAAAAACATAAATTTATTCATTCAAAATTGGTGTATCCCCAATATAGTGTTTCTCCCCAACCATTTGAGCTAAATATCCCTCATAATTGGGTATTAAGACCCATATAATGGAAGTAATTTACCTAGGGAGTTCATAGTAATCAATGCATTGATATATGATCATAGGTTGATTTGGGGTATGAAATATGACTTCCCTATCCCATTAATTAATATAGGATTTGTGTAGATATAGGAAATCATGTATTTTTTTTAAAGAAAGTGGTTCCTTGGACAAAATACCAAAGCATAATTATTATAAAAATGAAATTACACGTGTCTAAAATAAGGGGTCATATTATAGTCTTTCTCATAAAGGGGAAGTAAATCATATGGGAGATCATTCAACCAAGTAATATCCTGACTTAATCCTTTATTGTAAAGGTCATCTGCAACCATGTTATCTTCACGATAGATATGAGTGGTAATATGGTTGATGTTGTGGAGAGAACATAGAAAATCCATCCAATGTGTTTTAATCGACCAAGCTAGATGAATCACACCCTTCCAAATCAATTACACTATGGGGGATGAATCACTTTCAATCCATATGTTATTCTAACCCTACTACTTGGAGAAAGAGATAACATGAATCACACTCATCATTTTAGCCTTCATAGAAGAGGAAATACCACAGCTTCCAAAGAAACACCTGAGGATCAGACCATGATGATCCCTAAATATGGCTCCACATCCCGTAGGGCCCAGATTTCCTTTAGAATCACTATCGACATTAACTTTAATCCATCTAGAGAATGGAGGTTTACAAAAAACTTTAAAAGTGAATCATGTCCGATAAAAAATGTCATCGATCCAAAGACATCTCAAAATAATAAAGTCTTTGACCGTATTGTTCCAATAACCCTTCTGAATCACGGAGGATTCACAAATAGCTATGAGGATCTGCATCCTACCTGTATTAAGTTTGATTGAGAAATTATTATAAAGAATAGAATTTTTGTCATACCAAATCACATGATAAATCTCAGAAACTGCAGCAAGAAATAAATTCTTTATTTTTTGGGAGATATCCATGTCCACACAACTCTTTAATTGGGCATTGATAGAGTCCAAATCAACCATCTGTAGTCAAAAATATTAAAAATATAGTTTCAAAGGGTAGTGGTAGTTTTACAAGAAAGAAAACTATGGTTTGTATCTTCTCTATGTTTATTACAGAGACAAAATTTAGAGCAAATGTGGATCCAAAACTATTGTAAACAAGTATCGGCGGGGACCCTATTATAAGCAATACACCATATTAGAGTTAATCTTGAAGGTTTAATCTAAGTATTATCAAAGTTTTTAATCCAACTTAAATCATTTTTAGAATTATGAAAGAGGTGATTATAAAAAAAATTGAATCTAGCATTCCATTGTGTGAAGGTCCCCAAATAAGAAAATCCTCTGTGTTTGAGAAAGGATAGGTGTTAATGACATGAACAACATTCTCAGGGAGACTATCAAGATGAGAGTTAATAACATACCCAATAGTAATATTAATTATTTCAGGAGTTTTTTCAGTGGGAATAATTGAAATGAAGAGATTACCAGTCTAGTTTTCCAACCATAAGTTCATGGAGGAGTTCCTGGAGACCATCTATCTAGATTTGATCATAATATTGGAATACTCTTTCTTAATGGAAGGCCATAGGGAAGAGTTCCTAAAATTCATGTTGCATTTCTTCAACTTATCTAGAAAACTATTTTTAATGAAGGAAATAGAAGTAGAGTCATTGTGGATTAAGTTCCAAGTAAGTATAGCTTAAAGGGCCTCATTAAAAAGATTTAAAATTTTAATGCCAAGGCCACCCTTCTCTATCAGTTTGCAACACATAGACCAAGGTATAGTTACTAATTTTCTACCCAGAGTGCTGCCAGTCCAAACAATTTTTTTTATGGAAACATTCATTTATTATGAGACTAGTAGGCCATTTATAAACCATAATTGAGTAAAACATTTTGGATATAATGATAGATTTGTCAAGGTATATTCTACCCACCATAGAAATAGTTTTCTATTTCCAAGAGGAGATCTGATTAAGAACTTGATCAACAATGTTAATGAAATAGCTGGATTTGGGTCTGCCCCAAAATATGGGGACACTAAGGTAGGTAAAAGGAAAATAACCTTCTTTAATGCCTAAATCATTGATAATAACACACTTTATATTAGCCAAAAAATTTCTCCCACAGAATATAGATGATTTATTCCAACTAATGATCTGAACAGAGTTCTCCTCGTAGTGAGAGAGAGTGTTTTTGAGAGTTTTAATGTTTCTTTTATAACCTTATAATAAAAGAATGATTTCATTCACATATAATAGATGTGGGGGATAATTCAAATTTCTAGAATCATGGATGGGATTAATCTTATTCTGGTCCACAAGGTGGGTGAGCAATCTACTTAAATAGTTCTCTACAATGGAGAAAAGGATGGAAGAAAGGGGATCACTATGTCTAACACCTTTGGAGAATTTTAAGTAACCTTTGGGAGAACCATTGACCATGATAGATATGGAGGCCAAGTTTAATAGGGATTTAATTCTTAAGATAAATGGATTATTGAATCCAAATCCATATATAACTTTAAATATAAAATTCTAGTGCATGGTGTCAAAATATTTTCTAATGTCAAGTTTAATGGCAATGTTGACACCTCTGTTTGCATTGTTTAATGTGTTAGTGAATTTAGAGGAAAGAAAAATGCAGTCCTGAATGGATCTTCCCTTGTCGAAGCCAAATTGATTCCAAGAGATAATTTTTTTCAGTCAGGGTAATAATCCTGTTTGAAATAATTTTAGTGATGATTTTATAAAGGGTATTAATAAGAGCAATGGGTCTGAATAGATGAATCTCAAAGTCATTATCTACTTTGGGGATTAAATAAAGGAATTGAACGTTTAACCCATAGGGTATAATTCCACTAGAAAAGAAGGATTTGATAAGTTTTCAAACATTATCTTGGATGAAATCCCAATATTGTTGGTAAAATCCATTATTGAAACCATCAGGACCCAGGGCACTATCAGGATTCAGACTAAAAACAGTATCCTTCATCTCATGATCAAGAAGAATGTTTAAAATAAAGGAATTGTATTAATAATTGACAACTATCAAAATTAAATATTGTAATATATATTTATTTAGGTCAGGACTATTAAAGATAGATTCAAAATAATAGATGACAGATTAGAAATATCATCCTCATTATCCAAAAGGTTTTCTCCAACTTTGAGAGAGGTTAAAGGCCTATAAGATTTACTTATTCTATGAAGAGAGTTGTATAATTTAGTGTTTCTATCACCATAAGATAACCATTTGATTTTGAAATATTTTTTACGCATGTTATCCTTAAAGGTGAGGAGCGAGTTGGGTTTCACAAAAATGTTAATTTTATGATTCTGATCAGTGGAAAAGTCAGAGTTGGTGATGCTGTTTTGAAGATTATGTAGTTCATTCTCCATAAGAATAATTTCATTGTCAATTTTTTTAGACATTTAGCTACACCAACCTTTAAGATTTTGTTTAAGATACTTTAATTTAAAAACACAGGCAAAGGCATCATTATAATGAGTCATAGAGGGTCAAATTTTTTTAATGAGATTATAACATTCAGGGTTTGAGAACCACACTTTTTTGAATATGAAAGGAAGGGGATGCTTCATGTTTTTAAGAGAATTAATGATGATGATGGGATGGTGATCATATTGAATCTTTGGGAGAGTGGAGCTGGAGATGGTGTCCCAATTATCCAAATCAAGCTCATTTGTGAACTCCCTATCCAATTTGCTGGTAACCACCCGATTATAGTGACTTCTGTACCAAGTGTATTTGGCACCAGTAAGAGTAATTTCAATAATATTATTACTAGATATGAATGAGAATATAGAACTAGAATTAAATAAGACATTTATGCTTCTTGATTGGATGGTGAGTGTACCTTTCATCACTTCATTTTCATGAAACACTTCCATAGTTGTGATTACACAGGCTTTATATTTCTCCCTTGTCTTTAGAGGTTGTTGATGTCAGTTGTCATTATTAACCCTTGGTTTGGTTCACTTGTTATCATAAATTCTATAATCCGTACAATTGAATCATTGAAGTACACATAGTTAATTAGGTTTATCATTATTTTTATTCTTTATATCTATTCAACATTCGTGTATTTGATAGCCTTTTATCTCACACATGAATAATTTTCCCATTTCTTTGAGGTAATTACCCCATACATAGTCCCATATCTTCGGCATGTAGGAAGATGAATATGTTTTCCTCTATGGGTTTTATCATGAGAGTCTCCATAAAATTCCATTTTCCTCTTCGCATCCCTAAAACCATGAGAATAATGAGAGTCTATAATTTCTATTTCCACATTGAGAGCACATCAAACTATTTTTTTATATCTACCAAAGTCTCTTATAGAAAATTCTTTTTAGATACTTGGTTTCAATCCACTAATGAAATAGTTATTTTTTCTTTTAGGTTTAATGATAAAACTAGAATCATACCTTGCAAGTCTAGTGAATTTTTATTTATAGGAACTAATGGATTCATCATCCTTTTTCTTTATCTCTAATACTTATCTCTATATTTTAGTTTAAAGAGTTCATGGAAAGTATTTATTGAAAAAATACCTTCTTAAACTACTTCCTTTCTAGGGAGTTGATTTCTTTCTCTTACCTCATGTTCTTAATGAGAGTCCACCATTGATCTTTCTCACCTTCCAAATAATAAATAGATAATAAAAAATTTCTCATGCTCTAAGAACTGGAGAATGGTAAATATATTCTCTATATTATTGATCCAATATTGGAAAATTAGTGGATTAGAAGACTCACTAATATAGGTTGGACGTTTCTACATGAAGGACTCAATGGTGAGTTATTCCTTCCTTGGTGTATTTTTTAGTTTAGCATATTTTGTGTTGTTTTTAATATCCTGATAAATTTAGGTGATCATTTCCATGATATTTTGTGCTAAATCACTCATCTTATTTTTTTTTCTCATTGTTATAATCATTTCATTGTCCATTATATTTTTTGTTTACTCAGTTATTCATGGTTTCAGTCAATAAATAAAATTAAAAATTTTAGTATGTGTATCTAGTAATAATAATCATTGTAAGCAATCATATTATAAGGAAAATCAATACTAAGATGTCCAAAATTATGACCCCTTCATTACAACCTATTACATTTTAGGTTCTTTATACGTCACTTTTGGTTCATCATAAGTTGTTTTAGGTTTTATTAACCTATTCTTCATAACATAATCTCGAAAAATAACTAAACCTCACTCTAATACCAAGTGAGACAACCCAATAACAACATATATACATAATACATAATTTTATATGATTATTCATTACATATCACAATAAAACACAACCCATGACCTATATGTTTAGTATCTTTGAAGACTAGATACATAATCAACTTATTTTATAACAAGTCTCCATCATATCCTAAAAATATTCTTCACAGATGATATCCTTATAAACATATCATACCTAATACTCTTCTTCACAACCTAAAGAAATAGAAATATAAGAAAGGGTGTGCTCACACACTCAGTAAGGGGTGAACATAATAGATAAAAATCAAAGATCATAAGTGAGAATAAGATAAACATGTAATGACTCTAGTTTTCTGAGTTTGACCTCTTTAATATTTTTATATATATCTTTGGATTTTTCCTTGTATTTGATGTTGTGTTTTGGGTGTTGTAGGACCCAAAAAGTAATATATTAAAAATATTATTTTATATTAAATCACACATGTTTATTTTTAGGAATAAATGGTTTTCCTATTGATTGGGACCACATATGGAAAATTTGACACCACTGTTGATTTGAGATATGGGTCTTACCCTAAGTGCAATATAAATTTGGTCAGCATCGGATGTTCCATGAAAGGCGACTTTTGGCGGGTTCATTAAGCAATTAAATAAATTATTTATTTAATTAAATTAATTAAACTAAAAAAATAATCCTCTCTGTAAACACCCCACTATGGAAAATATCCAGGGTTAACCACATAACCCTAGAATATTAGAGAGAGGAGGATAAGAGCTTTTTTGGCATTAGCGACTCGGGATCATGGATTAGAAAATGATGATCATGGAGAATCATTATGTGGATGATGAACACAGTGGAATCATAAACTTCATCACTAGGTAACATGTTATTCACTAACGATTGATCCAAAACTTATTCATGTCTTGTTATTTTATGGATTTTCGCCCTTGATTTTAATATTGAACATGTATTTGTTTATCTTCTTAATTTATCTTAGATCCTTTTAATTGCACAAACTGGATCTAAATCATGTTTGAGATCTTGATTTATTACTTTTCATTAAACCATGATTTACCCCCATTTTGATTTCTCACTTTATGATCATTGGTCGGGATCACATCATCCAACGATGTTTATCACTCAACTCTTGTGTTTTTCCCCATCATTCTTTGTGTTCTTCATCGTTGGCCCATGGGGTCCCTGATTGACATTTTTAATCTTGATTGAAGCATGATCGAACCCTATAATTTGTGATGGATTCATGAACCACATAGGGATTGGTGTTTTTTAGTAGATTGAGACAGACTTGTGGATGCAGGTGTTGACTATGGGGATCCAGAACCCCGAACGGTGATGGGAGGCACGATGATTACCGTATGAGTAATCATAATTCCATTTTCCATCCACTAAAGGCCAATAAATGATTATAAAAGTCTTACCCTATGGTTTTGATAGATTAGATATTTCAAACATGCATGAAAGGTGGTTAATATGTTAAATATGGATTCTATGTGAAGTCTAGGGTGAAAATCTGTGAAAAAATTGACTACACATCATATATCCTAGAGAAACACATGTCATCTAGTCTATTTTTTCAACATTGGATATAATTTTGGACAAGTTAAGGTTCACTGTAGAACCCATGGTTTCAAGTAAGTAACCCCATCTTTATTCTTTTTAAGTATGTAAAGTGTTTGGGTGATGTTTGGGAGGGTTTAGAAGAATTTTGGAAAGTATTTTGGGATTTTATAAAGGTGTACAATTTGATCATGGTTAGTGGAAATTTTGAAAATCATACAAGAAACCATAAAATGTGAAATATGAGTTTTTGGGTAGGTGCACAGTCATGTGCACAGTTTGGACAAACTTTGAGGACACCCAAGAGAAACCATAAAAAGTGGGATAAAGATATTTTTCATGGTTGGTGCATGTTTTTATAACCATGTGGACCAATCGCGTGAGGTTCTTCTTATTGCAAAGGATAGCGCATGGTTAGTAAATTGTTTTCCTAATTGTGTGATTAACTATGAATGGTTTAAAAGTGATATCCTAAATAAGTGGATCTCACTTGTTTTCACCCCTAAACCTCTTATTTTTTCAAATTTTTACCCTAATTTTGTTTTTATTCCTCCCAAATGTTGTGGAGTCTCTCTTTTTTGAACTGGAAGTGATCCGAAGGCAATTATTACTACATTGAATCTTGATTCCCTTATTAAGTATTATTTTTTGGTAGTTTTCATAGATTTACTTTCCTTACCTCTCTTAAAATCCTAGATATAGTCTATTGGGGATAGATATATGATGGTTTACTTTAATCATGATGAGATATGGCTGTGTTTGTGTTAGGGAATGAGATATAAGGCAGTTTTTTAGAGATTCAACCTAGTTTTGTTGAAGAATTCATGTCATTCTTCATTTTCATAATAATTTCTAAGGTAGGTGGCTTCACTCTCGACTCCTCTTATTAGAATATGAAGGATAAGTTTCAAATTGTTTGAATTGATAAAAATTGATTATGAAATTGATGTGTGATGCATGATAGAAACCTCTTCAATGATGGTTTGTGGATTTTTAGAAATTAATTATTATAGAAAATTATTTTTTATGATTTTAAAATGATGGTTTAAAATATGGTTTGATTTTGATTTTTGGAAATGGTTTTTTGAAATATTTTCAATAAAAGAATAGTTTTAAAGAAATTTCTTAGAATGGTTGATTTGAAATGGTTTTGGTATACATGGGTTTGAGTGAGTTCATGCTTTCGAAGTGATCCTAAATTAACGGCGTGTACCATTGGGGTATAAAGGGACATGACCTTGGATAAGGGGTGTGTGTCATTGGGGAAGAAGTATATTGGCCACTTGGTGATGACTTAGTGGATGGATGAGAAACTAATCATGAGTATGGAATTTACAGTGAATAATGAATGTGTGGGCGTGTGTGAATCATGGAATAGGTATGCCAAAAAGGAATGTGAAATGGTTTAATGCATTTATTTTTGTTTTCCTTGGTAAACTATTTTGGTATGTATTTTCTAGGTTTGTTATAAATTTTTGAACTATTTAAAATGGTTTTATAGAAAAAAAATATAAATGTGATAACTTTTTCTATCCTAGTGGTGCGAGTAGGGAAGTCATTTGGGGAATGACTGCTGATTTTTATTACTCACCCTTACTTTAGAACATTGGTACTTTTGAAGATATTTTCTAACAAGATACAGGTAAAGGAAATGTATCAAATTTCTTTAGTGGTTCTTCATGAAACTTGGGTTGTATTATGGAGTTGGAACATGGAGCATGTTGGGATCTGTGTAGATATGTCTTGGTGTCTTTGATTTTTGTTGGTTTTGTCTTCTGTTGTGGCACTTTATTATTGTTTGGTTTTGATATCAATGGTATCACTTTGGTTTATTATACATTGTCATTGTGCATCATATAGTGGTTTTGGTTATGGAATGTTTATTTGTGATTATTTTATTTTTAAAAGGTAAAATATCACCCCCATCTATTAAAGAAGCCTTTGGTATTTATTTCCAGCCTTTGGAATCTTGTGGATGTTACTTAAAGACAAGTAGTTATCCCACCTCGAATCAAGCCAATGGGGGAGGGATTTTACAAGTGTAATCATATTGTTCGGTCCTTGAATTACAGGTGAAATAAATCTTGGTCAGTCTTAATATATTTTTGGTACAAATGGTTTGAGTTTTTCAGTCATATAGTTGAAAATCATTCTAGTTAGTCCTAGAGTTGGGATGGCATTAAAGAGTAGGATTTCCAGGACTTGAAATATAGATCATAAAAAGATGTAGCTAATATTTATATATTTAACTTCAAGTTACCAAGGAGTTGGGTACATAGGTGTTTTAGATACACTTATAAGATTTATAATCTCATTTTCACAGGTTTATCCAATGAGAAGATCATAACATGAATTGATAGATATGAATTCCCACTAGGAGTGCATATTTCATTTTGAGTAATAATTTAAGATGTTGTGAAATTTTTTTGATTTTTCAAAGATGTTGAAATTGTTTTCAAATGTGAGATTTTGAAAATACATGATATGAATATTTTTAAAATAGGTTGATTTTCAAAAGTATGGTGAAATATTCAAAAATGGTTGAACGTGAAAAGTTTTGAATTTTGGAAAGAATTGTTCTGATAGTTGTGATGTGGTAAATTTGAAATTGTTAAGCATTCAATTGATAGAGAGTGAGACTTATGGAATTTTATTATGTTTAGAGAAATGGAACCTAGTAGGCATCATAGAAACCAAAAAGAAGAGGCTGGTGAGAATGTGGTTGCACCTAAGCCACAAGTGAACCAACAGCTAGTTCAGAGCATAGTCCAATCCTTTTAGGGTTGAATAAAGAGAACTGAAGGGATGAACCAAGGAAGGTGGATCATTCAGTTCAGTTCCAGAAGAAAAATCCACCCATCATTCATGGTGATTCATAACCAGGGAAGGAAAATGTGTGGATCAGTAGGATAAATTGAATCTTCGACTTTCCTAGGCACACCGGTAGAGCTAAAAGTCAAGTTTTTGATGTATATGCTGGAGGATATTTCACACCAATAGTGGGATTCATATGTTCATGATAAATTAGACTAATTCATGGCATGGGAGGATTTTGAAGAATTATTAAACAAAAAATTCTACCCTCACATGTTCACAATTGCAAGAATGCCATACTTTTTCATGTCAAAGAAGGAGATACTCATAGTGACATAGTATGTGGATAAATTTATGAATTTAGTCTTCTTATCACCTGAATTTTATGATAGTGAATCCTTGAATGAACGCATTTTTGAATCATGGTTGAGGTAGAAAATTCACTCAAAATTTTTTATGCTCGACATAATGGATTATACAGAGATGGTAAATAGAGCGACTATTTTAGAAAAGGACATGCCATGAGATACGTGTGGAGGAAGCATATTGATACCTATAGGAAATTTTGGGAGCTCTAATATTGGTAACAAGAGTAAGTGGGACACCTATTTCCATGGTAGTGGGATGAATCAGAACTAGGCAACTGGATCGGTGAATCTTCCACCAATACCCAAGAGCAAAGATGAATGTTTCCAATGTGTTTTGTTCAACCACATGAAGCAAGAATGTATGGAACCATAAAAGGCATGCCAAAATTATAACGAAATGGGTAATATTAAGTGCTATTATAAAATTTCTCCAAGTTCAAGTGTCCGAGACAACATTCATGTTTCAAAAATGTCATATGCTTTAGTGGGACAAGGGCAGCAAAATACATCTCATCATCAGAATAGATCTATCCATGGTGATTCTAGGAATACCATGACTCCTCAATAAGGGGAATCTCAATAGGTAAATAAGGAACAATGTGGATCAAGTAAGAAGTTATATAGAGTTGATCAAGTTATTATAGATGATCAATTAGGACCATCAATTGTGGGAGGTGCGATTCTTTTGAATTCTACCATTATAAAATATTTTTTTGATATGGGTAAATCCTATTCGTTTATTTCAACTCATGTTGTTTATTTAATGGGTTTACATGTTGATATGATGCCTTCTATCTTGAAACTTTAAACTCCTCTTTGTCTAAGTTAATGTCAAGCCTTTATATGTAAATCATGTTCTATAAATATTGATGGAGCTGAGTTGATATGGGATTTTTATATGTTTGATATGTATGTATATGAAATAATCATGGTTATGGATTACTTATCAATTTTTAAGGCTCACATCAATTTTTATACCTGAAGGGTTAGTTTTATGACTGAAGATGGTGTTGAACAACTCATTAAAGGAGACTGGAATGTAAAGGTAGGTGAAACGGGATTGTTGGAACCAATAGTTAGAATGATCTCAAACCAGTTGGAAGCATTGACTTTGGAATTTATGTAAGAGATCGTGAATATCATTTTTCAAGTGGTTTTAGATTAGTTTCAGGGTGTTTTTCCTAAAAATTTCTCAAGGTTTCCACCCATGAGATAAGAGGAGTTTATAATTGATCTCCTTATAGGTACCCGTCCTATTTCCCTTATATCTTTCCAGATGGAACCAAAAATAAATAAATGAATTGAAGGTACAATTGGAAGAGATAGAAAGAAAGGGGTTTATTTGACCAAGAACGTCTTCATGGGTAGCACCAATATTGTTGGTCAAAAAGGTAGATGGAACTCTTTGGTTGTGTGTGGGTTATCGTAAGCTTAACCAAGCTACAATAAATAATCAATATTCACTTCCATGAATTGATAATCTATTTAGTCAATTAACGGGAGCTCATTGGTTCTACAAATTTTAATTGTGATCAGGATATCAGCAATTGCGGGTTCGGAAGGATGATATTCAAAAAAAACTTTTAGAAGTAAATATGGCCATTACAAGTATGTGATTATGCCTCAATCTTAAAAATGCACCAAAATTATTTATGGAGTTGATGAATCATATATTTAAATGGTATTTGTATTCTTTTGTGGTGGTGTTTGTGGATAACATAATATTTTATTTGAGGAAAAATGTTGCGCATGGAAATACTTGGTGACAGTGTTGGGAATCTTGAGATATCATCGTCTGTATGACAAATTATCAAATTGTTATTTTAGATATAATAGATACATTTCCTTGGACATGTAATATCTAAAAGAGGTGTTTCAGTGGATTCAAAAAAGATAGATGCTATTATCTTTTAGAAACCACCAAATAATTTATTCAAGATACATAGTTCCTTTAGTCTAACTGGTTATTACCAACATATTTTTTATGATTTATGATGACTAGATTCACCAATTAAAGCTTTGATGAGGAAAAATGTTCCATTCCAATGGAATGAGGAGTGTCAAAAGTCTTTTTAAGACCTTAAATTTCACCTTACATCATCACCAATCTTGATATTTCTGAAATCATGATAAGGGTATTTGGTGTATTTTGATGCTTTGAGATCTAGGTTTGGATGTATTCTCATACAGAGAGAACATGTTGTTTCTTATGGCTCAAGATAGATATAGTTTCATGAGAAGAACTTCCCAAAACACTATTTGGAGTTATCTATTGTGGTCCATGATTTAAAAACTTGGTGTCATTATCTCTTTGGTGAGAAATTTACTGTTCTTACAAATCATAAGTGTTTGAATCATATTTTCTCACAAATTGATTTTAACCTGAGGCAAAGAAGATGGATGGAGTATCTCAAAATGTTTGAATTTGACTTGATGTATACATCAAGTAAAGGAAATACAGTGGTAAATGAATTAGGTATAAATTCATATTCTCACTTGGAAAAAGAGTCTTCAGATCGGTGGTAGTTGATGTTAGTGATAGAAGATATGAACTTGGAATGTGAAGACCGAGGTGATGTTACGGTTTTCTTTCCAATTTCATTGGTTCCTGATTTGGTTATGATAGTTAAAGATACACATAAGTGTGATTATAAATGCATTGTGATAAGTTCAAAACTCAATGGTGAGGAGATCATTAAGGGATGGAAGCTGGATGAGAGTTCAATTTTGTGGTTTTGAGATCGGATGGTCATACCTATGGATTTCCAAGAACAAATTATTCATGCTTACCACCATTAAAGATGGATTGTTCATCCTATAATACATAAGATGTATAAAGTAATGAAAGCACAATTTTAGTGGGTCAGTATGAAAAGGAAGGTGGATGATTTTGTTTCAAGATGCTTAATTTGTCAGTAGGTTAAATAATAGAATCAGTGACTAGCAGGTATGTTGAAGTATTTACCTATTATTGTTTAAAAATGGGAATAAATATCCATGGATTTTATAATAAGTCTCCCAATAATGGTTTGGAAACATGATTCCATATGGGTGATAGCGGATTTAATCACAAATTCAGCTCATTTCATTGCTATTCGTGAATCTCATATGATGGAGGACTTGTCAAAAATCTATATTAGAGAAGTGGGAAAGAGGAATGGTGTACCAATTTTTATATTTTCGGACAGATATTTGAGGTTTAGGTTACGTTTCTAGAAATCCTTATCGCAATACCTTAGTACTCAGTTGATTATGATTATGTCATGTCATCCTCTAATGGATGGACAATTTGAAAGGATGATACAAATGTTTAAAGACATGTTATGGGCTTGTGTAATGGATTTTGGTGGATCATGGGAAGAGCATGTACCATTATTGGAGTTCTCGTATAACAAAAGTTATTAGGACTTGATACATATGGATAATTTTTAAGCATTGTATGGGAATCCTTATCATTCTCCACTTTGTTGGGTGGAGTATGTGAGACTTCTCTGGTTGGGCGGAGCCTTCTCTAAGAAAAAATGGAGAATATTTAGTTGATTAGGAAACATATACATATGGCATAGAGTCATCAAAAATTGTATGTGGATCATCATCAATGGTTGTTGTTGTTTGTGGTGAGTGATCATGTATTTTTGAAAATATCTCCAAGGATTGGGCATCATCATTTTGGGAAGCAGGTCAAGTTATCTCCTTGATGTATAGTCCCTTTTAAGATACTTGAATAGGTTGGTGAGGTGGCATATTGGTTGGAATTTCCACCATGGTTTAGTGTTGTTCATACTGTGTTTCATGTATCTCAGTTGAAAAAGTATCGGCCTGGTCTAGACCAAGTGATTTGATGGGATCACATTGACCTAGATCTGTATGCTTTATTGGTTCATATCCCAGTATGGATTTTGGATAGGCATGAGAAAGTCTTGAATGATAAAATCATAGGTCTAGTGTGGGTTTTGTGGAAAAAATGGTCGAATTTAAGAAGTGAATTGAGAAAAGGAGAAATAAATGGTCAAGAAATAGCCTAAAATCTTTCAATACAGTAGTGGTTTTCTACTTTCTAGGGACAGAAATCCAAATGGTGTGGATAATTTAGCACCTCTGGTTTCAAGTAAGTAACCCTTTATTTATCCTTTTAAGTATGTAAAATGTTTGGGTAAAGTTTTGGAGGGTTTGGAAGACTTTTAGAATTTATTTGGGGATTTTATAAAGGTACAAAGTTTGATCATGGTTTGTGGAAACTATGAAACTCCTACAGAAAATCGTGCAAGTTGAAACATGGGATTATGGGAAGGCACATGATTAGGCACATGATTTGGAAAAACCATGTGTCCACCTAGTAGAAACCATGAAAAGTGGGATAGAGGGATTTTTCATGGTTGAAACATTTCTTTTCTAACCATTTGGACCAACTATGTGAGATGATTCTTGAGGTAGAGGTTGTCCCATGGTTAGCACACAATTTTCCTAACCATGCGACTAACAAGGCACAGTTTAAAAGTTAAATAAAAAAAAAGTGGATCTCACTCATTTTCACCCATAAACCTATAATTTTTTCCTATTTTTGACCCTAATTCAATTTTTCTTCCTCCAAAATTCTATTGAGTCTCTACCCTTCAAATTGAAAGTGATCCGAAGGCAATTCATAGTGAGTTGAAGCCCAATTCGCTTGTTAAGTCTTCGTTTTTGTTAGTTTTATTAGATATACCTTCGTTCCCTCCCTATAAATCCTAGATATAGTTTATATATATATATATATACATACGATGGTTTATTCCAATAATGATGAGATATGGATTTTTTTATGTTAGGTAATGAGATCTATGGTGGGTTTTTGGATATTCAACTCGGTTTTGTTGAAGAATTTGTTTCATTCTTCATTTTCGTCATAATTTCTGAGGTGGGTGGCTTCACTATTGAATCCTCTTATTAGAACATAAAGGCTTAGTTTCAATTTTTTTTTAATTTCATGAAATTTATTATGAAATTTATGTGCGAAGCATGACATAAACCTCTTTAGCGATCATTTTTGGATTTGTGGAAATTGGTTGTTGTGAAAAGTGCATTGTTTATGATTTTAAAAATTTTGTTTTAAAATATAAATTTATTTTGATTTATGGAAATGGTTTTTTTGAAATTTTTTTAATAAAATAATGGTTCTTTTTTAATGGCTTGGAATAGTTTATTTTAAATGGTTTTGGCACACATGGTTTTGTGTGAGTTCACGCTTTTGATGTGACCCTAAATAAGAGGAATTTTTCATTAGGGTTGAAAAGGGTGTGGCCTTGGATAAGGTGTGTGTGTCATTGGGGAATGAGGAGATTGTCCACTTGGTGATGACTTAGTTTATAGATGAGAAATAGATCATGAGTTTTTAACTGTTAGTGAATCATGCATGTTTGGGTGTGTGTGTGTGAATCATGGAATTGGTATGCCGAAAATAAATGTGATTTTTTTAATTGATTGATTGTTGTTTTACTTGGGAAACTATTTTGGTATGGATTTTTTGGCATTGTTATAATTTTTTGAACTATTTAAAATGGTTTTATATAAAATGGTTTTATATAAATGTACTAAATTGTTTTATCCTAGTGGAATGTGTAGGCAAGTCATTTGGTGAATCCCTACTGAGTTTTATTACTCACCCCTACTTTGGAATGTTGGTGCATTTTCAGATATTTTCAATTCAGATATTGGTAAAGTAAAGGCATCACATTTATTTAGTGGTTATTTTTGAAACTTGGGTTGTATTATAGAGTTGGAGCATGGAACATATTGGCAGTTGGGGAGTTATGTCTTGGGGTTTTTGAGTTTTGTTGGTTTTGTCTTCTTCTGTGTACTTTGAGGTTGGTAGTCTTCCACTGTGGTACTTTTTTGTAGTTTGGTTTTGATATAAAGTGTATTACTTTGAGTTTTTTTACATTTTCATCATTCATCATATAGTGGTTTTGGTTATGGAATGTTTGGTTGTGATTTTTTTATTTTAAAAAGGTAAAATCATCCCCCCATCTGTTAATGAATCCCTTAGAATTTATTACTAGCCTTTTGTGTCTTGTGGATTTCATTTAAATCCAAGTAGTTATTTCACCTCTAATCAAGCCAATGGGGAGAGGTGGGATGTTATAGTTACACACTATGTGTCCAAGCCCACACTTTCTATAATACTACCTGGGTTTCTAAGTTGTGTGTCGATAACACATTCCAAGGACCTCAAGTGGTAAGACACATCGTGTACCCCTAGAGATATTCTGTATAGGGGTACATGGCTATCCAATCTATGTGTCGAGATCACAAACCCAGGACCCTGAGTATACATAAAATTTGTGTTACAGTAGGAAAACACTATGTGTATCTACATGGATGGACAAGTTGTTCCTAGGAGAGGAAATTCCTAGGCCTCTAAGTGATGAAATACACCGTGTGACCCCATATACATGCTGTGAACTTCTTCCAAGAGCGTTTACCATGTGTATCTCCTTCAAAACTCAGTTTGGGGCCTACAAGTTGCATGTACTGGGTGGTTTTCCATGTAGGATGTTATGGTATCCTTTGTTTTGGAATAAGAGATAGTAAATGAGGTGTTACAAGTGTGATTGTTCTTCCATCAATGCTTGAATAATGGCAGTGAACAGGTAGGATCATCATAGGGATTTTGGTGTATGTGCTCCCTTGTCACACTAAGGTGAGGGTCCCCCATACTCTTAGAAATATAGAGTTAGTACTCCCCCACAATATAGAGGTATTGGTTCCTATATATATGGTTTATTAATCCCCATAAATAATATCTGGTGGGGATCAGGTTTGTAACATCCCAAGATTTTAAGAAGGAAACATTATGTTCGATGGCGTACTTGATACGCCACATCGAGCTTAAACGAACAACTAAATATTATTATTTAAATGTGATCATCATAACCTAACCATTATATTATAGGGTGTTAATATTAATAACTATGTTATGTTTACACATGTTTATAAAATGTTTTTTACAGACATGTAATAAGAATAAATCCAGTTTTACGCTTAAAAACTAAATTTTTCTAAAAAGCATTTTCCCCACATTTTAATGGAAAAATTATTTTAAAAATAAATTTTGTTAATTTTATAAATTTTATTTTAATAAATAAACTTATTTTTTAAATATTAATATAAAAGTTTACTTTTATTTAATATTTTTTATTTTTCTAATAAGTTTCATTTTTTGATAAATAGTGAAAAACACTGCATTTTAATTGAAAGATGACTTTTCATCAGAATAATTTATAGTATTGAATTATATTTTAAATTAGTTTTAAAGTATAATTAGATCCATTATATATAATTTAATACAATTTATTTCATTTTAATCAATTTTATATTTAAAGTGGATATAAAAACTCTGTGAACTTTTAAACATTTTCACTTTGAAAACTTGTTTTCTGACACCGTCTATGGGATTAATTTCAGCCACTTATGTGTTATGATTTTTTTAAAAGATTAAATATTTAGAATAAGAAGTTATAAATTTATTAAATAGGTCCCTTTTATTTTTAGATAATATGAATAGTAAACTTATTAATTTTATTACCACGGTTAAGGGTAAATCGTGTAATTAAGAGTAAAAGTAATATTATAAATATTAGAAAATGACACAAACACTTGCCCAATTTTTATTGGATGATTATTTTTCATCCATAATAATTAAAGGATAGGTTATGTGATCATTTATGTTCTTTTGGATGATATTATAACCATTATAATATTTTATTCAAAGACAAGTAAAACTTATCATACTCTTGTTTTTTAAAAGTGAAATATTTTAATATGGGGGATATATAGGGTATATGTTCGACTATAAATAGTTTTTTTAAGATAAAATATTTATATTCATTATGGAAATTTATTTTTAATTTTTAGTGAATAAATAATTACCTTAAAATCTTGCACAATGATGGTGCAATAATTGTTTAATTAATAGAAATATCAAATAATTAATATTAAAAATATTAAAATAAATATAATTTTAGATAATTAATGTCAAAAAATAATTTTATAGATTAACTTGACATATTAGGTATGTATTAAAATATTTGTTTTGAAGATATATTGTTATGATATTTTAAAAAAGTTAAGTAATGAATAGTGTCAAAATTGACATTAATGATATTTTAAAATAAATAATATTTTATTAAATGATATAAAAATTATAAAAATATAAAATTCATAAAAATTATAGGTATAAGGTTTAAAATTTCATAAATGGTTCTTTTATGGTTATTTTTTCATTTTATAGTAACTATGTTAACCTTCAAAGAGTAAAAACACATCTTGTCAAGATAAGAGTTAAAGAGATTAAATTAGGGTTAAAACAAAACAATAAGAATTAAAATATAGTAAAAACTTGTATAATTTTTATTGGATTAATTTATTTAGACCCATAATCATCATATATTCTAAATAACTCACTTTTGATCCATTTGGAATAGAAAATTGATTTATATTAATTTAATATTTTGAATAATTCCAAGAGTACCCATATCCTCTCTCATTAAAGGGAACCTCTTATTCTATTTTATTCATTCTTAAAAATCTATTTGGTTTAGAAAATATATACCAAAAATAAATTTCTATAATACCTTACCAAATTATATATCTCTTATTTTATGCATGACACCATCTTTAGTGTCTTTAAGGTGTTAAGCAATGAAGGATTTCTAAAGAAGAGGTATCGTTTTTAATTTACCTTTTCTGTTTTTTTTATTCTTGAACACCCCTAAAACCTTATTAAACCATGATAAAATAATAAATCCTGTATACTCAATATACTAAGATTTTATTAGGTCATTATCCTGACCTAAATCCATCTTCACTTCCATCAAATAGGAAAATAAGTTATTGTTCGTGTGTACGGTGGACTACCACCTCACGAACCGATAAAATTCATTTTCCATAACCATATCTCAAGAATGTTTATAATGATGTAATTAATGTTTATATATGATATTAATTACATATTTATCATTATTAATATATAATATATCATTTATATTCTTATCTTTCCATGAATAGAAAAATGATAACGTTGTTCGTGTGTATGTGTGAATTATCATCTCCATGAAGTGATGTGATTTTTTTTCATCACCACATAAATTGAATGAAATATATATATATAAGTATATTTAAATTATTAATATGATATTAATTATATTATTATCATTCTGGAAACATAAAATAATACTTACCTTCTTTCCGTAATGATCATTGAAAAATGAAAATGTTACTAATGCGTATGTACAACTTACCATCTCCAAGATTGTAACATAATTCATTTTTAATATCCATATTTAATGGATTTATTTAAACGTATAATTTATGTATAAAATTGATTATTATTTCATGAATATTATTTTTGAGATGATGAGATAATAACCTCTTTGAATATACACATCATACCAAATTCATTTTTGACTCAAGTACCGAATATCATCAAAACATCTGATGTGGACTTAAATAATTAAGTAATTATTAGAACATTCTTATAATTGATATAAAATTAATAATAAACATAAAAAATTTTCTCAAGAAATTAAATAATTAACCTATGTTTATTATTCAGGAAGATAAATATTGTACATAATGAGTCAGACTCAAGGTAAGGGACTCTGTCTCAATTTTCTTTCATTGAGGCATATTTTGATGTTATGCACCTATATTATTTTTTTGAGGTATATATAAATCTCCTTCAACATTTTATATTAGGAATTTATTTATTATCATGATATTTAAAGTTTTTTTAAATTTTAATCTTTCATGTGGCATACAATTCGGCTAATTAAAAAGTATTAGGGATTTCTTAACTCAATTTTCATTCATTGGGTTAAAATTCTACTTCATTGATTATTACATAATATGATTATGTGTGATATGTTTTATGATTATATTATGTTGTATTTACACTAGTTTTATGTATATTTATAGTGAATACACATAATCAATTAATTTTATTAATAATCACTTCAATGATATGATCTTTGTATGATACTTTTTAACTCAAAACCTTATTTTAATTATTTTACAGATTTATTTTTTAAATATTTCTCTTTCATGTCTGTGTTTTTTAAAATTAATTTTATGAATTTATTTATATGTACATAAATGTTTTAAAATGGTAATTTTTAAATTTATTTCAAATGTTTCAAAGTGTTATGATCAACTTTGAATTAAAAATCTATTTTTAAATATTTAAAATGGATTTTTAAAATGGATTGATTGTTTAAATAACTAAAAATGTTTTCTTATGAGTGAAAATGAAATTTTATGAGTGAAATGTTGATAATTTCAAGGTTTTATGTGTTATGATTATATAATGGTACTTTTATATTTGATGGGTGGTTACATGATAAATCAATGATTAGTGGTTCTGTGATAAACCCAAGATGGGTGGTTACGTTATAACCTCCAATGAATTGAGTATAGAATTAAACCGTATGGTTATTCCATTTATAAGAGTAGCATGCATGGAACTTGACCATATGTTAATTCTATTTGTAATAGTGACATGTCTGGAAGTTGACTGTATGGTTATTACATTTGTAAGAGTGACATGTATGGATGTCAACTACATGGTTCTAGTTGAGTATAATTATGTCCCAATTTACTTACGTATATCTTATATGATTTATTATGAGTTTTTATGAATATAAATTGATTGTGTAAAGTTAATATAATAATATTTTTGAGAAGATGAAACCTTTTTCCAAGTAAAATAGGTAAGTTTTTAAAGAAAATGATTTTATAAGTTTTTTACTGGAATAACAATTTCCTTTATTTTATGCCCCTTATTGAGATTTTTTTCTCATCCCATGTTTTAAAAAACTCACAAGGTTTAAGGAATAGTATGGACAAGGACGAGATCAAGGGAAAAATTATGAGGATTTATCATCATAAAAAATCATGTTTTATTTTAAATATTTTTGTTTTATATTAAAATGTATAGTATATAGAAGTGTCCACTTATAATGTATGGGTTTACTTTGTAATATTTTTTCCTAATTCTATAAAACTCTAAACTGAAAAGGTCCTTAGATGTAAATTCT
Source organism: Viscum album (assembly GCA_963277665.1). Taxonomy (NCBI): domain Eukaryota; kingdom Viridiplantae; phylum Streptophyta; class Magnoliopsida; order Santalales; family Viscaceae; genus Viscum; species Viscum album. The sequence continues at coordinate 569,229,751 of OY728131.1, forward strand.
AGTTCAAAAACACTAGAATGTGCAATTTTAAGGTCAAGACCTTACAGTTGGTATTAAAGTAAAGGTTTATAAAACTTTATAGGTTAAGATAGTGTTAATATAATTCCCTTATAATATCTTACATTATGGTTAAGTTGAAATGATATAGTATTTTAAGATTAACTTGTTACTTAATCTAAAGTATGTTTGTTCAGAATGGTTTTCCATAGAGAAAATAAGGAAGCTATAGTTAGAAGGCACCGAGAGGAAAATATCCTTCCAAATCAACATCTCGAAATGGTTGGAATTATAATATAATATTGTTTTATAATTATGGATTAGTTGACATAAGCTATAAATGGTGGGTGTATCCATGCTAGAGAGGAACCTGATGTACCATAAAGGAACATGATGATAATGGAGCATTTTATGAGACAAAAATCACCATCTTTCAGAGGATTATCTAACCCCATGCTAGCTGAAATATTTATTAAATCCATAGAAAATATATTTTATGTCATGGGTTTTTTGTATTACTAAAAGGTAACTCTTTCAATTTATCATTTTGAAGATGATGCGGACTAGTGATGGTCGATGATTAAGAATATTAGGGAAATTGAAGAGATTTATTATTTGGAATGGGATAAATTTAGGTATATTTTTCTTGATAAATATTTTACTAAGGTTTTTCAACTTAGGATAGAAAAATAATTCTTGTAATTGAGAAAAAAGTAGGAATATTTGGTGGCTACATAATAAGAAAACTTCTCTTATTTGGAAAGGTACATACCAAATTTTATCCAAGATCTTGATAGAAAGATAAATCATTTTTACTCAAAATTGAATCCAAGATATTGAATGGAATTGGATTCTTGTGAGTTCACAATATATGAGAAACTTTTTTGATGTGATGATAAGGTTGAAATGGATTTTTTTTGATGATCATGTGTCCTATGAAAACAAGCAAAATAAGTGGTCATGTTGGAATGAAATGAGAAGGAATTCATCTAAGAAGTTTTAAGGTAAGAAAACCAAATTACCATATTGTGAGATGTGTGGTAAAAATAATCCTTTACAATGTCTTTAAAAAGTATGTAAGGTGATTCGGATGAGTTATGTTTTAGAATATGGCTCATTAATGCAAGGGATATGATTAGGAAACAAATAAAATTCGATGATAAGATGTTTTAATTGCAATGAGTTAGGTCATTATGATAACGTGTGTTTGAAGTTACTTAGGGTGGAAATCATCATGATTGGAAACAAAAATGCATGGGAAAATCTTTTTCTACTACTAAAATTGATGTTGAGACATCTTGTGAAGTGATGAAAGTGCCAGGGAGTTTAATATTTTTCAAAGGTTAACCCTATGTTCAAGGTTTTATACACTCCTTATGATTTTTTAAGTGATGTGATCATAAAATAATTAAGTGATTTTTGGGAGATGTTTAGTTGGGTTTATGTTTATGTAAGGATTTAGTTTAATGAGAAGTATTCCTTTACTTTTAGACATGAGTTTTAAGGTATTAATAAACATTGGGGTTTATATAATCTTTGATGATTGAGAATATTTTTTGGGATGTTCATCATATGAGGAAAAAATTGTGATTATAAAATATAAATATATCAAGTAAGTATATTTCCTTATATTCATAGATAGTAAAATAATTCCCCAACCTTAGGAAAAATATTTTGAGTGAAAAACATTATTCATTTACTTTTATTATAGGTAAATCAATATACTTTTAACCCATCAAATATTTATGGTTTTTATGGTTCACTTTATCATAACCATGTTCTCCACCACTCTCCATCAGAACTTGATAGTTAGTTTTCTGTTACTTATCCATGTTTCCTATATGTAATCTAAGAACGTGTTATGTTAGGTGACCTTTGTATTCCCCTTTCTTTCTTTTAAAGTGGAAGTTTCATTAATTCTTTTTCTGATGTAGGATTTAAACAAAGTTATTTTGAAAACTCAAAACCCTATTTTTTGATCCCAAGTTAAAATTAAGATAATTAAATTTATTTAAGGTGGGGGGTTGGGGTGGATGTAACAACCCAATATTTTATGAAGGAAACACTATGAATGATATCATACATGATATTCCACATCAAGCTTAAATGAACAACTTAATATTATTATTTAAATGTGATCACCATCACCTAGACATTATATTGGAGGGTGTGAATAGGACTAAATATATTATGTTTACACATGTTTATAAAATATTTTTATGGGCATAATATAATAATAAATCTAGTTTTATGCTTAAAAACTGTATTTTTCTAAAAAACAGTTTTCCTGCCTTTTAATGGAAAACTTGTTTTAAAACTAAATTATGAAAATTTTATAAATTTTATAAATTTTATTTCAAAAAATAAACTTATTTTTTAAAATATTAATATATAAATTTACTTTGGTTTAATTTTTGGTATTTTTCTAATTAGATTCATTTTTTGATGAATAGTAAAAAATACTATATTTTAATTAAAAACTGACTTTTCATCTAAATAATTTATATTTTTTATATTTTTAATTGGTTTTAAAGTATAAGTAGATCAATTTTATAACATTTAATACATTTTAGATCATTGGAATCAATTTCACATTGAAATTTTATATAAAAACTTTGTGAACTTTTGAACGTTTTCACTTTAAAAACCTGTTTTCTCGCACCATCTATGGGATTAATTTAAATTAATTTTAGCCACTTATGTATTTTTTATTTTGAAAAATTAATTATAAAATTTTAATAAAAAGTTCCAAATTTATTAAATAGTTTCCTTTTATTTTTGGACAATATTAATAGTAAACTTCTTAATTTTATTACCCCGGTCAAGGGTAAATCAGGTAATTAAGGGTAAAAATAATATTATAAATATTATAAAATGACCCTAACACTTTCCAAATTTTTATTAGATGAGTAATTTTCATCCATAATCATTAAATCATTTGTTATTTGACCATTTATATCCTTTTGTATGATATTATAACCTTTATAATATTTTATTCAAAGAAGAGTCAAACTTGTCATACTCTTGTTTTTGACAAGAGAAATTTTTTATTATGTGGTAATATAGAAGATATGTTCGACTATAAATATTATTTTTAAATATAAAATATTTATCTTCATCATGGTAATTTATTTTTAATTTTTAGGGAATAAATAATAACATCAAAGGCTTGAATAATGATGATGTAGTAATTATTTAATTGTTATAAATATCAAATAAATTATATTAAAAATATTAAAATAAATATAATTTTAGATATTAAATGTAATAAAATAATTTATTTATTACTTTGAAATATTATGGATGTATTAAAATAGTTTTTTTAAAATATATATTGTTTTTATGATATTTTTAAAATGTTAAGTAATGAATAGTGTCAAAATTGACATTAAAGATATTTTAAAATAAATAATATTTTTTTAAATGATATAAAATTTATAAAAATTTAAAATTATTCCAAATTTTTGGGATAAGATTTAAAATTTCATCAATGATTCATTTATGGTTCTTTTTTCATTTTATAGTAACTATATTAACCTTTAGAGAGTAAAAACACATGTTGTTATGGTAAGAGTTAAAGAGGTTAAATAAGGGTTAAAATAAAAAGATAAGTATTAAAAAATAGTAAAAACTTGTCTAATTTAAATTTAATGAATTTATTTAGAACCCTAATTATCCTATATTCTAAAAAACTCACTTTTTTTCCATTTTTAATATAAATTTAATTTATACTAATTTAATATTTTAAATAATTTTAAGAGTTCCCCTCTCCTCTTATAAACAGGTACCTCTTATTCTCTTTTATTAACTGTTAAAAACCTATTTTTTCAGCCAATATCAACCCAAATACCTTCCTAGAATCCATTCCTACATTATATAGATCTTATTTTAAGAAAAAACCCATCCTTTGTGTCCTTAAGGTGTTAATCAATGAAGGATTTCTAAAGAAGAGGTATCGTTTTAAATTGACCTTTTCTATTTTGTTTATTCTTCCACATCTCTAAAACCTTATTAAACCATGGTAAAATAATAAATATAGTACCCTACATATAATTATAGTTTATTATTTTAGTAACATGACCTAAATCCATCTCCACTTCCATCAAATGGGAATATAAGTTATCATTCATGTGTACGACAGACTATTACCTTACGAACCAATAAAATTCATTTTACATCACCGTCTCTCAAGACTGTTTATAATGATGAAATAAAAGTTTATATATAATATTAATTAAATATTTATCATTATAAAAATATAATATATCATTTATTTTCTTATATTTATATGCATATAAAAATGATAACGTTTTTCGTGCATACATGTGAATTATCACCTCCATGAAGCGATGTGATTTATTTTTCATCACCGTATCACATGAATGATATATATAAGTATATTTAAATTATTAATATTATATTAATGATATTATTATAATTCTAGAAACATAAAATAATACTTATCTTCTTTCCTTAATGATCATTGAAAAATGAAAATGTTACTCATGCGTATATACAGCTTACCATCCCTATGATTGTATGTAGTTATTTTTCATATCCATATTTAATGGATGTATTTAAAAGTATAATTAATTTATAAAAATGATTATTATTTCATGACTATTATTATGAATATAATTTACTAATGACCACTTTGACTATATACATCATACCAATGTATTTTTTGACTCAAGTACCGAATATCATCAAAATGTCTGACGTGAAATTAAATAATTCAGTAATTATTATAACATGATAATAATTGATATTAAAGGAATAATAAACTTGAAAAGGGTTATCATGAAATTAAATAATTGACCTAATTTTATTATTTAGTAAGATAAATATTGCATGTGATGAGTGAGACTCAATGTAAGGGACTTCGTCTCAAATTTCTTTCGTTGAGGAATATTTTGATGTTATGAACCTATATTATTTTATGAGGTGTATATAAATCTCTTATGAATTTTCATATCCTGAATTTATTTATTATAATGATATTTAATTTTTTTAATGTTACTCTTTCATGTGACATACGATTTGACTAATTACAAAGTAGTATGGATTTCTTAACTCAATTTCCATTCATTAGGTTAAACTTATACTTCATTGATTATGTCATGATATGATTATGTGTGAAATAAATTTTGATTATATTATGTTGTATTTCTACCTGTTTTATATATATTTACATTTAATACACATAATCAATTCATTTTATTGATGCTCACTTCAATGATATGATCTTTGTATGGGACTTTTTAACTAAAAACCTCATTTTAATTGTTTTAAAGATTTGTTTTCAAAATATATATATTTATTGTGAATTTTTTTAAAAATGATTTTTATGAATGTATTTATATGGATATGACTATTTTAAAATGGTAATTTTCAAATTTATTTCAATTGTTTCAAACTGGTATGGGACACCATTTCTTTTAAAATGTTTAAAATGGGTTTTGAAAATGGATTGATCATTTCAAAATCTTGAAATATTTTATTTTGAGTGAAAATTAAGTTTTATGAGTTTCATGTTAAAAATTTCAAGATTTTATGTGTTATGATTATATAATGGTACTTGTACATTATACAAGTGGTTACATGATAAACCAATGATGGTCAGTTCTGTGATAAACCAAGGATGGGTGGTTATGTTATAACCTCCAATGCATTGTGTATCAAAGTCGATTGTATGATTATTCCATTTATAAGAGTGACATGTATGTAATTAAACTGTATAGTTATTCCATTTGTATGAGTGAAATGTGTGGAAGTCAAACATATGTTTATTCAATTTTTAAGAGTGACTTGTATGGAATTAAACCGCATGGTTATTCCATTTGAGTGTAATTATATCCCAAGTTACATACTTATATATCTTGCTTATGAGATTTTATGAAAATCACTTGATTTTCAAAAGGTAAGATAATGATATTTTTGAAAAGATGATTATTTTTTTCTCAATAAAAATGTGTGTTTTTAAAGAAAATGTTTTATGGGTTTTTTTTATTATACTAAGAGTTTCCATTATTTTATGTCCCTTACTGAGCTTTTGTGCTTATCCCAAGTTTTAAAATGGTTTTTATAAGGTTTAAGGAATAGTATGTACAAGGATGAGATCAAGGGGAAAATTGTGAAGATTTATCATCATAATAAATCATGTTTTATTTTAAATATTTTTGTTTTATGAAAAAATGGATACTGTATAGAAGTGTACACTTGAAGTTACCCAATCAGGATCCAAGTATCACTAAGAGGGGGAGGGGTGAATTAGTGATATATTTTTCTTTTATATTTTCTTTATTTTGAAACAACCTTCACCTCCTGTTAAAGAGTTATTTCCCTACTGAATTCACACAATCAAAAAAACACAAGATTTATAAGGTTCACCACTCAACAAGAGTAGCTACATCCTTGGTATGGTATGGAAATAATCTAGTATAGCATCCTGCCTTTTTATAACAAAACTTTTCATTACATTTTACAAAACTGGGGATCTTTAAGGTTTAGTGTCTTGGAAACAAGGAACTTAATACATGATGACATAAAAAATTCTTCCTAAACACTTGAAAGGCTTCTTCTTTGTTCATCCTAAGTTCATTACAACATCTCATAACCTGGGAGCATACATCAAAGGAAAGGGTGAGCATAAGGCCTAGTAAGGTAAATAAGAGAAACATTTTACATGTGAACTTGAGATACATCAATAAAGTCATGATAAATAACTTTAAGGCATGAGAAAGAGATCATGAGGCATATCATAATAAAAATAACATGTTTCATAACATGAAGATGTGGCTACAGAATTTATCTTAGACAATCATGAAAATATCACCAAGGCCCATCACTAAGGTGTAATTTAAAAAAAATTACCAAGGTTATTCACCAAGGTATCGTTAAAATTGTGATCCCTAGAGATCACATCATTACCCAATGCATTGGAGCGCTATCAAAGAGCACCCTCAATTTGTCTTTATTATCATGTAAGACACATATATCATCATCAAAATTTCATAAGTAACCCATATAGCATAAAAGAAATGAGTTTCATTTCATAATCATAATGTTTTAAAAACTTCTTTGAAGACATGATCTTTATGTCACTTTAAACCCATGGAAAAGGAAAGCGGGTTTCATGTATGTAAATACCAGAATTTAAAATAGAAAATTTTGATATATATGTGAATAACTTTTTAGACTAAATATATTTGAGTATTCACTTAATAAAATAAAAGAATTTGAGAAAAAGAGAAAGACATTTTGATACGAAAATTCTACAGCATAACGGCTATGTTACAGGGTTTTAGAAAACATTGAAAAGAGAGGGGACATGGGTCACCCACTCATAAATGATCCATAAAATAGTAGGGGGACATAATATAAAGGATTTAAGAACATTTTAATGAAATTTTAAAGATATAACATATGAAATGAATAACTTTCAAGGAAAACAAAAATAAGATTTCTCTTATGAAAATTTGGCAGCCTAACGACGTCACTTAAAACATAAAAAAAAAATGAATTGATGAGATAAAATAGAGTCTCTTATCATATGAAAATAAAAAGGACCTTATGATAGATATATAAGATCATACCCCAACATAAGAAAAGGAACTTGAAAGAAATGACATGAAAATAGAACTTGAAAAATGAGAAGGGTGGAAGAATACCTTACAAAAATTCGGCAGCCTAACGACGCCACTTAAACATTCATAAAATGAAATGATGAGAGTAAGAGGGGATATATCATCATATGAACATAAAAAGTACAGTATTATAGATATAGAAGATCATACCCCAACATAAGAAAAGTAACTTTAAATAAATGACATGAAAATAGAACGTGAAAAATGAGAAGGGTGGAAGAATCCCTTACAAAAATTCGGCAGCCTAACGACGCCACTTAAACATTCATAAAAATAAATAATGAGAGTAAGAGGGGATATATAATTATATGAACATGAAAGGGATAGTAGGATGAATATAAAAGAACATCCCACAACATAAGAACATGGAGCTTAAAATAAATGACATAAGAGAGAATACTTGAAAGGAAGGAGAGAGGTAGGATCCCTTACCTTGAAGAGTAAGTTCAAAATCTTGATGTTTGGGACCATGGGAGGATTGAGGGAACCTTGGGCGGACTCATTGGGAGGTATGGAAACTATAACTTCACTGAGGAGGATTTTGGAATGGAAAGGATGAGAGAATGTCTTGGTATTTATAGGGGCAGTGAGGGGACAAGGCATTAATGACCAAGGGACACCTCATTGGTGGTATTGGAAAAACCATGGGATTTCCCATAGTAGTTTCCCATGGTATTGGCCACATGGGACACCTCATACGTTATCGTACTATTCATAAGTCGACCAGAATTATTAAATAATTATTACATCCTTAATGATGTCATTAAACACCCGAAACTCTAAACTGAAAATTCACTATTCACCGAAAATTCATCTTTTTCAGAAAAAACCCAAAATTTCACCTTAAACAAATATCGATGATATGATTTAAAAAATGAACTCCATTTTGTGAAAATAATTTTCTAAATATTTTTAATTTATTTTTTATATAAAAACACTATTCACTGAAAATTCATTTTTTTCTAGAAAAATCCCCAAAAATCACCATAACCTAATATCAATGCTCTGAATTCAAAAATAAACTCCATTTTATAAAAATATTTTTCTAAATATTTTAAATTTAATTTTTAATTAAAAAACACTATTCACCCGAAAAAACTAATACTTGACTAATAATTTCTGAAACAGTTATTTACCTATTTTATTGAATCACATTACTTAATCAAGGTGACTAAATTATATTAATACTTTCTTTAAGTGAGATTACTAATCCATTTGGTCACATTACTAATCCTAAGCGTAAACCCACTATTCATAAATTATTGTTCATCAAAAATTAAGTTGATCTTATTATACTCTAAATTTCTTACTGAACATAACTATAGAAGACCGTTTTTTGAAAATCATTACACATTATTAATTATTTAAGGTTTACATAAATATTTTTAAAAATATCCTTCTAAAATTCATCAATAATATGCATACTATATTTATCCAGACATTTGAAAATTCACAAACTTCACCATAAGAAGAAATCAAAATTTGTATTTAAATGAAAGGATTACACCAGGCAGTTACAGTCTCGTTACATAACCCCTTATAACACCAGCATAGGATCTAAGAGTATGGTGTGCTAGGGTGATAGAATCTTGGGGCGGCTCGGCCAACATTTCCCGAGTAGTGATTTCTATCAGCTTGAACTTCTCGCGAAGGCGATTCTGTTCCAGCTTCACATGATGAAGTTCGGCTTGGGTTTGGTCCAGAGCAAAGCCCAAAGGTGCTACCTCCTTCCCAAGTTCCATAAGATAGTCTTCGATCGGCTCGAGACTACTGGATGGGGCCATCGAATCTTCTTTCTATATTAATTAATCAAGATCACTTGTATTTATAGACAATAATTGTAACATTTAGTTTCCAACGGTCTTATTGACCAATGGTCATATAACAGTCGAAACCCAACGGTCTCATTTTAATTATAATCATTTTATTAAATGAAATAGTTTTGTTTAGTGTAAAATAAAATAACACACAAAGTTAGGAAACAAAATTTATTCAAAATCTTGGGTTTTTACATTCTTCCCCCCTTAAGAAATTGCATCCTCGCAATTTAAAAAAAATGGGCTTGGAAATTTCATTGAAAGTCCCACATCGGAAAAAGAGTCAGTAAAACTATTACTTTAAAAGAAAGAAAGGGAAGTAAAAAGGTCACCCGAGTTAACCCATAATAGGATTCCATGTAGGGAAACATGGATATGGAAGAGAAAACAAAGGATCATGTTCTGATGGAGATTGATAGAATACATGATTAGGAGAAAGTTAACCACAAGAAAATCACAAACTTATGATGTGTGTAAACGGTCTTTGATTACCCAGTAGGAAACGTAAACCAACAATGTTTTTGTTTTACGTTCATTTTCATAATTTTGAGGAATTCATTTACTACATAGAATAAAAACATAAAGAAATATACTTACCTTCAAGCAGATTTTCATCCTTTAACAAGTTTCTACCAAAACTAATATTTTCTACAAACGATGAGCATTCAAAAATACTTGGTCACATCAAAAGCACAAGAATCATCTTCTAGAGAATCACATAATCAACAAAAGGAGAAATATATATTTCCCTTGTATTTAGACATCAACTAAAACCAAAATGGTTAGTACGATATCATATAATCCCCAAAAAGGATAATACTTTATAAAAAAACTACTATTAATCTCCAAAATTCAACAAATAGTACCCAAAGTTCAAGAATTACCATTCAATACACAATCGTCCTTAAAATTCATCAAAATAATCCAAACTAATATTGAAACCCAAAACTCAGAAGGATTTAATCACATAGTCTTCCACAGTAAATCTTAATATTTATCTCCAAATAACATCGACTACTCTTAAAGTCTTATACTAAAGTGTAATTAACCTAATCACATATTCTCTATGCTAGGTTAATCATTTTCCAGAAATAACCCAAATCACCATATTGCCACAATAAATACATAGATTCTTACAAAATAAAAATTTCAACCATTCCTCCACAAATAAAATCCTGTAGTATTTTTATTTTCCTTAGGCATATAGTACTCCAAAAGAGAAAACATCATCTAAAATAACCTTTATCGTTTAATCACAAAATCATTTTCCTATACAAAAGATATCAATTTGATAAAACATAAGTTTCCAAAATCAACTTATTCTTAATCCATAAAAATAGCAGGTGTATTAGTCAGTCTGAAGGGCATAACAACAAACTCATAATGCCCATATCTTGATTGGAAGGTAGTTTTTGGAATATCATCATTCTTCACCCTCAATTGATGATAACCATAACGAAGATCAATCTTAGAGAAGAATTGAGTCCCACGAAGTTGGTCAAATAAGTAATCAATTCTTGGAAGAGAGTATTTGTTATTCAGTGTGATCCCATTCACTTCTCTATAATCAATGCATAGTTGCATCGATCCATCATTCTTCTTCATAAAGATAACTGGTGCTCCCCAAGGAGAAACACTTGGTTGGATAAACCCACTCTCCAAAAGATCTTGGAGTTGTTTCTTTAATTCCTCTAGCTCCACATTTTCCATCCTATAGGGGGTCTTTGACATCGGATGAGATCCAGGTACGAGTTCAATGAAGAACTCTACCTCTCTTTCTGGGGGAGGTCTGGGTAACTCCTCAGGAAATACGTCAATGTATTCTTAGATGATGGGGGAATTTTCTAAAAGAATAAATTCTTCATGAGAAACTTATTTCATTTACGAATCTTTTAACTAAAAAGATTTTATGTCTTAAAACTTCATGCTTATACAATTAAATTTTTCTATAATTCCTTCATAATGATTCATAAAAAGCTTGTGATTAACCAAACATATCCCCCGGGAGTGTCGTAACCAAGAGTGCAGCAAGGCCCGTTGTCGTGTACCGGTTTCCATTCGAGTCTAGCTCAAAGAGGTGTTTTCGGGTTTTACCCCTATGTACATTTTTTCTAGAGCCACCTCTACCTGCTAGTATCCAGACAGGGATGTATTTGCTTGATAAACCACTTACTCAACACTCACCAAAATACCATGAAGATTTCATATATTTAAACTTTTCTATAGGGTTCTTCCTAAAGTTTTTATATCCTAATTTTCATAAATAACTAAACCATCCTTTGATACCAACTATAGCATCCCGCCTTTTTATAACATAACTTTTCATTACATTTTACAAAACCGAGGATCTTTAAGGTTTAGTGTCTTAGAAACTAGGAACTTAATACATGATGACATAAAACATTCTTCTTAAACACTTGAAAGGCTTCTTCTTTGTTCATCCTAAGTTTATTACAGCATCTCATAACCAGGGAGCATACATCAAAGGAAAGGGTGAGCAGAAGGCCCATTAAGGGAAACAATAGAAACATTTTACATGTGAACTTGAGATACATCAATAAAGTCATGATAAATAACTTTAAGGCATGAAAAAGAGATCATGAGGAATATCATAATAAAAATAATGTGTTTCATAACTTGAAGATGTGGCTAAAAAATTCAACTTAGACAATCATGAACATATCACCAAGGTCCATCCCTAAGGTTTCATTTAAAAAAAATTACCAAGGTTATTCACCAAGGTATCGTTAAAATTGTAATCCCTAGAGATCACATCATTACCCAATGCATTGGAGCGTTATCAGGGCGCACCCTTAATTTGTATTTATTATCATGTGAGCCACATATATCATAATCAAAATTTCATAAGTAACCCATATAGCATAAAATAAATTGGTTTCATTTCATAATCATAACGTTTTAAAAACTGCTTTGAAGACATGATCTTTATGTCACTTTAAATCCATGGAAAAGGAAAGCGGGTTTCATGTATTTAACTCCCAGAATTTGAAATATAACATTTTGATATATATGTGAATACCCCTATATAATAAAGATATTTGAGTATTCACTTAATAAAATAAAATAATTTGAGAAAAAGAGAAAGACATTTTGATACGAAAATTCTGCAGCATAACGGCTATGTTACATGGTTTTAGAAAACATTGAAAAGAGAGGGGACATGGGTAACACACTCATAAATGATACATAGAACAGTAGGGGGACATAATATAAATAATTTAATAACATTTTAATGAAATTTTAAAGATATAACATTTGAAATGAAGAACTTGAAAGGAAAACAAAAATAAGATTTCTCTTATGAAAATTCGGCAGCCTAACGACGTCACTTAAAACTTAAAAAAAATGAATTGATGAGATAGAATAGGATCTCTCATCATATGAACATAAAAAGGACAGTATTATAGATATATAAGATAATAACCCAACATAAGAAAAGGAACTTGAAAGAAATGACATGAAAATAGAACTTGAAAAATGAGAATGGTGGAAGAATCCCTTACAAAAATTCGGTAGCCTAATGGCGCCACTTAAACATTCATAAAATGAAATGATGAGAGTAAGAGGGGATATTTCATCATATAAAAATTAAAAGTAAAGTATGATAGATATAGAAGATCATACCCCAACATAAGAAAATTAACTTGAAAGAAATGACATGAAAATAGAACGTGAAAAATGAGAAGGGTGGAAGAATCCCTTACAAAAATTCGGCAGCCTAACGACGCCACTTAAACATTCATAAAATGTAATAATGAGAGTAATAGGGGATATATCATCATATGAACATGAAAGGTAAATTAGGATGAATATAAAAGAACATCCCACAATATAAGAACATGGAGCTTAAAATAAATGACATAAGAGATAATACTTGAAAGGAAAGAGAGAGGTAGGATCCCTTACCTTGAAGAGTAACTTCAAAATCTTGAAGTTTGGGACCTTGGGAGGCTTGAGGGAACCTTGGGAAGACTTCTTGGGAGGAAAGGAGACCATAAATTCTTTTAGGATGATTTTTTAATGGAAAGGATGAGAGAATGTCTTGGTATTTATAGGGGAAGTGAGGGGACAAGGCATTAATGGCCAAGGGACAGCTCATTGGTGGTATTGAAAAAACCGTGGGATTTACCATGGTATTTGACCTTGGTATTGGCCACTTGGGACACCTAATACCTTATCTTACTATTCATAAGTCTACTAGAATTATTAAATAATTATTACATCCTTATGATGTCATTAAAAACCCGAAACTCTAAACAGAAAATTTATTATTCACCGAAAATTCAACTTTTTCAGAAAAAAATCCAAAATTTAACCTTAAATAAATATCAATTCTTTGATTTCAAAAATGAAATCCATTTTATGAAAATAATTTTCTAAATATTTTTAATTTAATTTTTATATAAAAACTCTATTCACTAAAAATTCATTTTTTTCAGAAAAATCCCCAAAAATCACCATAACCTAATATTGATGCTCTGAATTGAAAAATAAACTTCATTTTATAAAAATAATTTTCTAAATATTTTTAATTTAATTTTTAATTAGAAAACATTATTCACCCGAAAAAACTAATACTTGACTAATAATTTCTGAAACAGTTATTTACCTATTTTGTTGAATCACATTACTTAATCAAGGTGAGTAAATTATATTAATACTTTATTTAAGTGAGATTACTAATCCATTTGGTCACATTACTAATCCTAAGCATAAAATCACTATTCTTAAATTACTGTTCATCAAAAATTAAGTTGATCTTATTAGACTCTAAATTTCTTACTGCACATAACTGTAGAAGACCGTTTTTTGAAAATCATTACACATTATTAATTATTTAAGGTTTACATAAATATTTTTAAAAATATACTTCTAAAATTCATCAATAATATGCATACTATATTTATTCAGATATTTGAAAATTCACAAACTTCACCATAAGAAGAAATCAGAATTTTTATTTAAATGAAAGGATTACACCAGACAGTTGAGGTCTCGTTACATAACCCCTTATAACACTAGCATAGGACCTAAGAGTAAGGTGTGCTAGGGTGATAGAATCTTGGGGCGGCTCAGCCAACATTTCCCGAGTAGTGATTTCTATCAGCTTGAACTTCTCACGAAGGTGATTCTGTTCCAGCTTCACATGATGAAGTTCGGCTTGGGTTTGGTCCAGAGCAAAGCCCAAAGGTGATACCTCCTTCCCGAGTTCCGTCAGATGGGATTCGATCGGCCCGAGGCTACTGGATGGGGCCATCGAATCTTCTTTCTATATTAATTAATCAAGATCACTTGTATTTATAGACAATAATTGTAACATTTAGTTTCCAACGGTCTTATTGACCAATGGTCATATAACAGTCAAAACCCAATAGTCTCATTTTAATTATACTCTTTTTATTAAATGAAATAGTTTTGTTTAGTATAAAATAAAATAACACACAAAGTTAGGAAACAAAATTTATTCAAAATATCGGGTCATTACATCCAGTACCACACAATCCACTAGAAAAAAATCCTTTGATGTGGAATACAATGAGTAGGATATACCCTTACACTCATGTAGCACTTGGAAAATAATTTTCAAGTGCATATTCACCCTCTTATCACAAATAGGGCTAAACAAAGTTGCAGTGATTCTTAATCATCTTTCATAGTTTGATATTTCAAAGCAATTCTTCTCTTTCCTACCTAGAAGCTGGTAAGAACTACCTTGCACACAACTCACTACCTGTGCTTAACTCAAATATTTCATGCACCCTTTTAAGTGTCTTGTTCATAAATTTTATTCCATGCACACAAGATTTGAATTTTTTTGTGAAAGAACTCTTTCACGCAAATTCAATCTTGAGCACAACTCTATTCTTGCGTGCAAAATATCCTTCTTGGGTGCAACTCTATTTCTTTTGCGCAAATCCCTTTACATAGAATTATTTTGTGCTTCAGAGCTTGGGATTTCTCTAAGTGTCGAGTTACAACAATCAGAGGGGGTCACCTCTTATTTAGAATCCTCTTCGACCCCCGCACACAAAAAACCTAATGCATCACACAAAACTCCAATGCGTCGCACAAAACCCCATTTGACGTCACATTGGGCATGTAAGTCTCTTTCTCGCCAACCTCATCTTTCGCGCACTTCTTGAATCTTTCGTGCACTTCATGCCTTTTCAATTTTTCGATGTTATGACCTCGAATCACGACTTGCATGAAACATTACAAACTACCTTTAATCTTGCATGCATCATCCTTTTCCAAAATATTGTTTCTCCATCTCTCGATTTTCATCCCCAAAAATTTGGAAAATACTGGGAAACAATGCCACCTTAAAATATGCTTCGGCAAGAACGCCAATGCTGCTTCATTATCATCTAGTATTCAACAAACAACTGCTTTCATCATAAACCATATCTATCATTATATATAGTCTTTGATTGAACACCTTTATCATCGTTAGATTTTCAGCATAAAGTATTGAACCTTCTATGTATTCCACTAGCATCTTTCCTTCAAATAAAAATTGAATATGACTGGCATCACCTTTACTCCCCCTTTCCTTTATAAGGATTACATCAAAAGTTCTCCAAACTTATGATATTTGGTAAATACAAATCATAAAAGCATCATTTGGTTTTTCAAGTCCTTTACAAAGTGAATTAATTTATTTGATTTATCTTCTTTGACAACAAAAGACAACACTATGTAACATAAAACACTTTTAACTTCATTCTCCATCCAACTTGGTCCCAACAGTAATATATATGTTTACTTTATAAAAATTTGTCCTAATTATATAAAACTCTCAACTAAAAAGGTCCTAGAATGTTAACTTTAGTAAAAAATCACTAGAATATGTAATGTTTAAGGTCGGGTACTTATAGGGTCCTTTACTGGAGCAAGTTATTCCTTGGTTGTGGATCATGGTAGTGAGGAGAGTTCCCCTCCACACTGATTCTTCTGAGGTTGATCATGGTTTTGGGCATCGTAGGTGGACCTTTGGAGATTTAGGCTGACTCAACATTCTTATTTGGGCTATGTAGATTGAAAATTCCCTCTTTTATATGATTGGGGTTTTGGTTTGAGGATATCTGAGGTTGGGTTTTCTATACCCTCTTGCTTTATTGGTTGATCTAACTATTTCTATTTATATTTCTCCCTTTTTGGTTTTTATAGAATCATAATGATTATGTATATACTCACCCATACATGGGATTTATTTGTAGGTGTCGTGTCTTATGAAGATTATAGGTAAATAAATGGTGAATTGAGTAGAGCTTAGTGGTACTTGGATGCACTTACAACATTCAGTGGTCGATCTTAGAGATTGTGAGTCAGGATCTCTTTAGTTTTCTATTTTTCCCATTATTTTTAGGTAGGGAACTCATTTATATGTAGGCATGTGTTTTACCCCTTTATGATTTGGTCATTTATTATCATACTCTGATGTATTTCCTAGATGTTATTACATGCATTTATTATACTCTAAATGTTTCAGTCTTTGATTATATATCTTCACTATTACATGGAGTTGTTTGTGTGTGTTCTTACAAGTACTTTAGGCTAAGGCCTCCCATTTCTATGTATGTATACTCTATGCTTATCACCATCCCCTAGCCTGTTAGAGGTGGGCTTGGAGAGTCACGCTATACCTATCACTATCCTAGGTGAGGCCCTAGTGGTTCAGGTTGTGACAGAGTGGTATCAAAGGTGTTTCATCCTCATGTTGGTGTTTGGAGTTAGACCCATGGTGAGGATTGGTTTGGGGAAATAAGTAAATGGTGTTGGAGTGTCTTGAGTGTGGCTCACAAACCAGGGAACTCAGTGAAAATGAAACGGATAACATATCCATACAACAAGACTCTGACTGCCTATTTTTTAACTCGGTATACTGAGACATCAATTTTAGGGAACCAATGGTACATTCATCATATAGGATTTGGTCTTTTGACTTCTAGGTCCTTCTTGAGCCAGCTCCCCATATTTTTTCATCTAACAATGGTACGTCTTAATAACTTTTAGGATGTCCCTGTGACAATAGATAGCTAGGATACTGATACAGGATCATTATGATGATCAATTGAGAAATGAGGTCTCAATTAAGGGACCCGGTCTTGAGGAGTTTCCACCAGGAAGTAAAGAGTAGTGATACCACCCATTGATCAGTGCATGGATCCACCACTAGTGGTTAAGGTGGATGATCAAATACATGTTGGGCAGTTGATAGTTCCCACATTTCAATATTATGAATATTATATTCTTATCACATTATATGAGTTATAATGATATAGACCAATAAATTTTCATGATAAATTAGACCCTCATGAAGTGGAGGATTATCTTGAGGTGGTGGTCAGAGTTTTTAGGATTGTTCAGACCTTGGTCGATCAAATGGTTATTTTGGTGACTAGTATTCTTCATGAAGCAGTAGGGTACTGAAGGAGTATGATCAATTAGACTCATGATGAGGTGACACTCTCATGGTTATAAATTTAGTAGTTGTTATGTTATTAGTATTTCAGTTCAATTTTTCACTCTTTATGGGTTCAGGGGATTCTCGAGATACAGTAAGATGATATGTCAATTACTGAGTATGATGTGAGATTTACCAACCTTATGTGTTACACTCTAGATATTGTGCAATTTGGATAATTTTTTAATTGTAAATTTTAACAGGGCATTCATAGAGACATATGAGCTAGCATGATATCTGTATACATTAACACTTATGATAGAGTACTAGAGAAGTCCTTGGTTATGGAGAACTTCCTAGTAGAGGGATTCTAGGTAGTGGGAGCCAACAGTGGGGACTATAGGTCCGAGTAATCTACATCATCTGGAAAGCATTAGTCTTCAAGGTCTTAGCATAAGAGGCATACCCATCCCATGTCTCAAACTTGTGGATCCGTAGTGTAGGGTTCATATAGAGAGTCCAATCATCATTGAGAGGGTCACTGTTATACATATGATGGGATAGGTCACATTGATCAGGATTTCCAAGACTGACATGCTATGGGTAGTGGTTAGACTATGTATAAAACTCTATGGTATATGCAATACCACGATTAGGGATCTCCTAGGCATGTTCAGGGTGACCCCAGGGAGGTAGTGCTGATAGGATAGTAGGTGAAGTACTTGAGGGAGGAGTTGTAGTTGGTGTGTGATTTTATGATCTACTTCCCCCACCACCACTAGGTGGCCCTCGTTGGGCTCAAAGGGTTGTCATTCAAGGTTATGGGAAATTATAGGCTATGTAGGGATATGACCAGGATTGCCATGTAATGATTTGAGGTACGATCTGTGTCTACTCTACTTTATCTCTAGTACTTATTGAAACAGGAATGAGTCATTCATTCGTCTACTTATCCCTTGTTCAAGAGATATAGATTCATATAGAGTACTTATACCATCAACTATGGCTAGAGGTTTCTATAGGGAGTGACTCTTATATATCACACATATTTTGGAATTTCGAGTTATCACTCATTGGGGAGATTTTATCATGGGACCTCTTGATCATTATGATGAAACCTTATGAAATCATTTGAGATATAGACTAGTTTTACATAGTTTGTGTTCACATAAAATTTCATCATAAGAGAGTTATATTTATTCATGTTGATGGGATGATATTCTCATTCATGGGAGATAAGTATATTTTAGTTGAGAAAGTGGGAATCATGAGCAGGAACCTACAACATATCACTCATCATTTAGTGAGTTTGGACCTTGGTGCAATAGGCTCTACAAACTTCTATCTTATAGTGATAGTGTAGGATTATATGGATGTATTTCATGAAGATGTTCCAGGACTACCTATAAGGTGGTATACTGAATTCTAAATCAACTTTGACCCTATAACTATACTAATATCTTCTGTGGCATATCATATGGCCCCTATAGAGAGTTGAGGGTATAGTTGGATGACCTTCAAGAGAAAGGTTTTATCTGACCCAATGTCCTCCCCTGAGTATCCCTAGTGTTTTTTGTGAAAAGGGTGGATGTTTTATTCATGATGTTGATTATCATCACCTTAATCAGGTAATGTTCAAGAACAAGTACCCCTTTCTTAGGATTGATAACCTCTTTAATCAGTTGAAAGGTGTGAGTTAGTTTTCAAAGATCGATATCAAGTTTGTATACTAGTAGTTGATAGTTCATGAGGATGATATTTATAATATAGAATTCTAATGTTTCTATAGAAATTATGAATTCATGTTGATGTATTTAGGTGTAACTAATACCCTCACTATGTTTATGGTGATTATGAATAGGATCTTATACCCTTTCTTGAACCAGTTCATGGTTGTCTTTATTAATAACATTTTCATTTACTTTGCATATGAGGAGGAGTATATAGAGCATTTGATAATGATCCTAGACTTACTTAGATAGAACCAGTTATATGGTAATATTTAGAAGTTTTAATTTTGGATTTATGAGGCTTAATTTTTTGGGCATTTCATCTATGAGAATAGTATAGTTGTGGTTCTAGTGAAGATTGATGTAATGATTTCTTGGGATCCACTAAAGATAATATTGAAGGCGTGGAGTTTCCTTGGTTTATTAGGGTACTATTAGAGGTTCATCATAGAATTATCTAGGATTTCAGAACCTTTCACTACCTTGACATGGAAAGGGTAGCTATTTACCTAGACTGAGAAATATTTTTGATTCTTTGAGGAGTTGAGGTAGTGGTTAACCAGTGATCCTATGTTGAGATTACATGAGGAGGGTTTTGAGTATATAGTTTTTTGTGATGCCTTTGGAGTTGGTCTTAGGCATGTTTTGATGTAGAGGTATTAAATTATCACATATGTGTCTAGGTAGTTGAGACCCCATGAGCATAATTGTACGAATCACGAATTAGAGTCGGCGACGATATTCTTATCCTTGAATATATGGAGGCATTATCTTCTTAGTGAGAATTTTTTTGTTTACTTAGACAACTAGATTATTAGTTACATATTCACCCAGAGAGATATCAACCTATGATAGAGGTAGCGGTTGGATTTCCACTAGGACTATGAATTTGAGATAGTCTATAATACAAGGAATGGAAATGTGGTGGAAGATTATCTTAATAGGAAGTCTCATTCTCTCTTAGTGGAGGATGCATCCAATTAGTTGGCCTTTTTATAGATAACACTATTGGTGGAAAGGGGTGAATCCTATATTTAGTCAATGGTAGTGACTCCACCACTTATACAGTGTGTGAGATAGGCTAGATTGAAATATGTTGACTATAAGGTTCTATGTGACCAGATATCATCAGGAGATTCACCAGATGGATTTTCTGAAGGTGGGGAACATTTCATACTTTTCTAGGGATGCACAATAGTTTTAGTCACATTGTGTGAGGAGTTTTTATTATATTTCCATACATCCCCCTCATTTTTACATCCCAATGTGGAATATATGTACAAATACCTATAGAATCAGATTTGGTGGTCCGATATAAGGTAGATCATTGCCGACTTTATTTCTCAATGCCTCACATGTCACCAAGTAAAGGATGAACATTAGGTTATGGAAAGCTTGAATTGACCTATTGAGATCCCAAAATGGAAGTTTATTTGAATATAAATGTATTTTTTATAGGTATTTCACAAATAGTGAGAATACATGATATTATCTGGGTGATTTTTGATAGACTCACCAAGTTGGAACACTTCCTTATCATTCAGTATTAGAGTTTGGTTGAGATTCTTGGGTGATTGTACATTCAGAAGATCATCTGGATTCATGAGGTACCCTTGATGATCATATCCAATCACAATTCTTAGTTTACATCATGGTTATAGAGAGGTTTATAGGAGGATTTTGGGACCTGGTTATGAATTATCATGGTATTCCACCCCCAAACATATGTCTATACCGAGAAAAAGATCCATGTTTTGGAGGATATACTGATATCTAGTGTGTTAGACTTGGTTCAAAGTAGGTAGGATCACTTTACATTGGTGAATTTTTATTATAATAATATTTATCACTCCACTATTAGTATGGAACCTTTTGAGGAATTGTACTGGAGATCCTTTAGGTCACCCTTATGCTAGACTGAAATTGGTGAGACATCTCTTATTGGTCCCAAAATGGTGTAAGTGATGAAAGAGAAGGTTTAGGTGATCCATGAGGATGACCTAGATTTGATATAAATCTTACACAGACTCACATCTTAAGCTTTTAGATTTTGGTTAGGGAGACCATGTTTTCTTATGAGTCTCCCCATGATGAGGTATGTATAGATTTTTTCAAGGAAGAAAGCTATACCCAGGGTTAATCGGTCCATTTTAGATACTACAGAGGGTTGGAGGGGTTTCTTACCATTTGGTCTTACCCCCACAGCTAGACCGGGTGCATGATGTTTTTCATGTGTCATAGTTGAGGAGTTATGTGCATGACCCATTGCATGTTATTTAATGGGACGAGATGGAAATCGAGGAAGGAGATTTCTCCTTAGAGTACTTGATGAAAATTAAGGATCAGTAACTAAGGATTTAGAAATACAAGAGTGTAAAGTAAATCTCTTGGGAGTGTGAGAGCCAGATGTGGTCTCAATACCCTCACCTTTTTAAGTAGATTGTACTATTTATTGGGAAAACCTTGAAGATTGGGAGAATGTAATGACTCTATTTTTTTTATTTTGATATGTTGAATATTTTTACATATATCTCTGGATTTTTCTTTAGAGTCAGTGCTGTGTTTTGGGTGTCATAGGACCCCGAAATTAATATAATAAAAATGTAAATATATATTAAATCATGCACATACATCTTTTTTGGAATAAATGGTTTTCCTATTGATCAAGACCTGGGATGGAAAATACAAGACTATGGTTGATTACATAATGTGGGATTTATCCTAGGTGAGGTATAAAGTTGGTCGATGTTAGAAATTTGGTGAAAGTTGATCGTTGGTGGTTGTGTTAAGTAATTAAATAATTTATTTAGTTAATTAACTTAATTAAACTAAAAACCTAGTCCTATATATAAATACCCCATTATGGAAAATCTCTAGCTTTATCTTTATAACCTTGGGAGATTAGAGAGAGGATGAGGATACCTTCATTGGATTTGGAAACTCGAGAACGTGGATCGAAAACTGGCGATCATAGAGAATCATAAAGCAGATGATAAACGTGGAAAAAGCATCATATTCATAATTATCGAACATGTTCCTCACCAAAAATTGATCCAAACTTAAGGTAAGACTCATTATTTTATGGATTTATTCCATTTATTTTATTATTTGTCATAGATTTGTTTATCTACATTATTTATCTTGGATCTTATTAATCACATGAACCAGATATAAATCTTATTTTAGATCTTGATTTATTATTTTCCATTATTCCATGATCCATCCCCATTTTGATCCCAAACTGTATGATTGTTGGTAAGGATTACATCGACCAATGATGTTTATCACTCTGCTCTTGTTCTTTCCCCCCACCATTCTTCACATTCTTCATCATTGTCCAATGGGATTGCATCTTAACATTGTCAGGCTATATTTGAGTGTGATTGAACCCCCAAATTCGTGGTGGATAAATGAATGGCATAGTTATTGATTATTCTCAAGTAGATCGGGACAAACTTGAAGATTAAAGTGTTGACTATGAGGATTTGGAACCCTGAATGGTGATAGGAGGTGTGATGATTACCGCATAGGTAATTATAATTTAGTTTTCCAGCCAATAGAGGCTGGGAAACAATGACACAAGGCTTCACCTTTGTTTTTTTTGGATTCGAGTAGTCAAACAGGCACAAAATGTGGTGGAGATTGAGGATGTGGAGTCTACGTGAAGACCAAAGTGACATTCTAGGAAAAAACTGACTACACTCCATGTATCCTAGAGGAACACATGTATTTTAGTCTATATTTCCATGGTGGATATGGTTTCAACAAATAAAGGATCATACACCATATGGTCGGGACCACACATTGTGTGACCCTACCTAGTTAGCTAAGCCAGGTGCTAATAGCACACCCCCATAGCTCTGGGTGGTTAGACACTCCATGTACCCCTAGGTATACTACATGTAAAGGTACATGGAGAGTTGATCCATGTGTCAAGAGAACATTCCTAGGACCTTGGATATATATACATGTCATGTTTTAATAGGCACATGCCATGTGTATCCACATGGCTATCCAAGTTGTGTCTAGGAGAGGACATGCCCAAGCATCCAGGTGAGGTCACATGTTGTGTGACCCCACATACATGTCATGTACTTCTCATAAGAACCTCTACCATATATATCTCCTTCTTTAGGACTCGAATTTGGGCTTGTGAGTAGCCTATCCTAAGTGGTTTTCCATATAGGACATATAGTTGTAGAATACGAGATACATAATGAGGTGTTTTGATCATGATACTTCTTCCAGTGATTCTTGACTGATGCCAATGATCGGGCAGGATCATCAGACATATGTTTGGGTCAGTACTCCTCTATTGCACCAAGGTGAAATTCCCTCACACTCTTCTATATATAGATTCATTATAGGGGGAATTTAACCTCCATATATGGGGTAGTAATCCCCCATCATCGAGATCAGGTAGGGGGTGAGTCCTCCACTGAAACCAGTGCTACCTCAGCTGTAGAGCACAATAGTGAGGAGTGGACCCCTACACACTTATTCTTGTGAGGTTTCACATAGTTATGGGCATCAAATATAAACCTTTGGATCTTTAGGAATACTCATAATTTTTATCTAGGATGTAGATATTGATACTTATATCCTTTATATTACTAGGGTTTCAGGTTGAGGATATATGATGTTGGGTTTTCTTTACCCTCTTGATTTATGGGTTGAGATGACAATTTCATTTTCTATTGATCTCTTTTTTTGGGGTGTCTTACTGGGTATGTATATAATCACCCCTTTTTGGTATTTTCCCTCACTTATTATGACTTATGTATATGAAGGATAGATCAGCGGTGACTTTAGTGGAGCATATAGGTACATGGATGTGCTGACCTCATTCGATGGTCGATCTTGGAGATTGTGATCCAAGATCACTTTACTTTTCCCTTTTTCTAGTTGTTGTCAGGTTGAGACCTCATTTCTAGTTGGTCATGTATTTTTACCCTTTATTCTTTGGTTTTTTATTTTTATACTCTAATGTATTTTCTAGAGGTTATTTCATGCATTGATTATACTCTATATTTTTTTCAGTCTTTTATTATATCTTCACACTATTGCTTGGAGCTGATTATGCGTGCACATACATGTACTTTAGACTAAGGCCTCTGATTTTATATTATTCCTACTCAGCACTTGTATCCATCCCCTAGCCTATTGGAGGTGGTCTTGGGGAGTCACACACAGCCTACCACCAATATAGGTGGGGCCCTTGTGGGCCAGGTCTTGATAAAACACGTGGTTATGAGAACATAATCACGGTACATGAACATATCATAAAAAAATCATACCTAATAATGTATGGATCTTAAATCATGAATCATGAGATAAAACTTGGGTTATAACATATGACATGAGTTATAAGAGTTTGGAAAAATGAGTCAACATTCATGAGATATGATAAAATAACATAGGTATGTTCTATAATATAATAATGTAGCACAAATATAACCATAAAAATCATAAAATGTGTCAAGGTTAACCATCAATACTTTCATATCATAATGTACTAGGCTAACTACCTTCCCATAACATAGTGATATTGGGATAACCACCCACACACCATAATATTTTGGACTTTGGAGAACTACTTATGTTCCATCTCGAACTCATTAGATATAAATCTTTATCCAATTTATTGGTAGTCTTTAACAAACCCAACTACCACATAATTATTGACCTTACATATGTGTTCCACATGAACATAAGAAAATTCATAATATTATCATAAATTAATTAATCCATGAAAAATAAATGGGTTTCTGGAATATTTCCACAAAATAAGATCATATGAAATATAGATAAATAAGGTGGATTTTATCATTATAACATATCCCTAGTGAAGAACGAGAAACATTAGAGGATGTTTACATAGACAATAAACACTTTATTAGTGAATTAGAAAATTACTTTGAAAATAAGAAGAAATACCCTTTGAATTTTTAATAAATTTTATTTAAAAAAAAATAATTCATAAAAACAAAGGGAATAAAATTTCATCTAGAAAACCATGAACACATAGACATTCATGTGGAAATTATTGAAAAAATATTCCCTTCACACTTTCTAAATAAATTCAATAGAAAATGACCCATGTGGAAAATGTTAAAGGGATGTTGATTTAATTATTTTATTAAGAAATTCAATACAAATATAAAATTACCTTAAGAAATCATATAACTATAGAGAATGAAAATTATAAAATAAATAAATAATATGGGCATAAAGGTAAAATATTCATAGTTGAAAAGAGGAGATAAGGTCAACTCCACTTATATGAATCTTTTTGGTTGAATTGTTAACCAAAGGGTGGTGAAATCGTAATAATGCATGTAACCATAAAAATAAACATAGGATAACATACAACTTCCCATGATGGAAATATATTCACAAACAATCTCAGTTTGAAAGTGAGATTGGAAATAAACCATTACCATTACTCCTGATTTCCAATAAGGTGCTTTAATATCATATATAATAAATATAAACATCTTAATAACTTATTTTAAAACCTTATTCATAACTATTATATTTTATATTCTTCAATTATAATCATTTATTACACATATATTAGTCAATTATTGTTTATTTTCATCATTGAATATTAGTAACTTTGATTGTTTCATACAAGTTTCGTACTGGAGATGTCAATCCTGATTCATTGATAAAACGTTAACCACTACCAAATAAGTAAATATGGTGTAATCATTATAATATAATTATTTATTCAATAAAATGTTCATTTTATGGAATTTATGGTTATGTTTCATGATAATGGAATATAATATGAGCATGTTTTGGGTAATTTATCGATAACAACAAGTTGCTTTATAATGAAAATTCAATTTTGTGTAATCCTTAAAAAAACATATTCATAACATAAATCACCCATTAATATATTATATTACCATTATTAATGTCTTTATATTTATTTATGATGAAAATTATGACGTTGGTATAGCATCATTCATATATGCGATTGGACTGACCCAAACAAGAACATGTTATACTAATGAAATGAGTAAGAGTTTAGAGTTATATAATAGTAATATCACTTTCAAAAAAGCATAATGATTTTAAAAAAACATAATTATAGTGGATAATTGGATTGAAAAATAGTTTATATTAGAATAAAATTGAAATTTTAGAGAATAACTTAGATACTTTTATGAATTCACTCCTTCTCAACACAGGTTCCTTTGAAATGAAGGATTTAAGCCTATTTCTTGAGATCAAAGAAACTAAATGTATAAGAATACTTTAGGAGTGTAAAAATGGGTAGGTATTAAAGAGATAACCAATGGTATGAGTGGTTTTAAATGGGTGGTGGAGAGGTCCTTTTATAGGTAAGCTTGGGTGTCATTTTTTCAAATACTCATTCCTTAATGAATAAGAAGTGTAATTTCTCATTAAAAGTGGATAAAAAGTGGAAAAATAATTTATATGAGATAATAAGAGGTCAATAAAGTCCTCATACACACATTTAGATATAATTATTTATATTTATGGACTTTACATCTTTAATTTAACCCTTTTACCATATTTTACCTTTACTGTGGTAACTCAATTTTTACCTCGATGACTTATTTTTATGCCTAAAAATGAAATTTAATTTATTGCCTAATTTTAAAATGATGATTAAATTTTTTAATTTAATTTAATATAATTCAATTTAAAACTATGAAAATTTTATCTTTTAAATAAAAACATAAAATTTATAGAAAAATAAGTTTTATAGAAAAATAAATTTTTAACTTTAAGTGTTTTCAATGTTATTTCATATTAATTTCTAATTATATGAGTGTTAATCTATTAAAAAATTAAATTTTATTATAATAATCCTTTAAAATTTATTAATTTAATTTATTAAGATAAAAACACACAACACTTATAAAAATAATTCTTTGATAAACATATCATTTTTTATCATTAAATAATTTTAATCACATCCCATTAAAATTATTTATCTTATAACCATTAATTTTATCAATACATTAATATTAAGATCTATATTAAAATTTTAAACACATAAAATCATTCTTTAAAAGTAATAATAGTAATATGTAACAAAAATATATATTTATATCTATAATAAAAAAACTTATTAATTATTTTTATTTGATTCTAGAATTTTTTTTATTTGTGAATTATATTACTTTTAATTCATAACAACAATGATACAACTTAAATGTAACAATTGGATACCATTATATACAATGATCATACATCCAACGGCCAAATATCCAACATTCATTTTTCCAATGAACATATATACAACAGTCACATTGTATTCCATTATATAGACTTACTTATATCTCTAGAATCATTCATCCTATTCATTTACTTCATTTTCAAAATGTATATTGTGTTTATAATTTATTTTCCTTATTTATATATATTTATAATCAGAGGTATGATCTTTAATGAAAATCATTAGGATAAAGATTTTATCTTCATGGTCTTTTTATTTACTTATGGTTTTATTCCTCTAGTAGTTTTCTTAATAGTATTTCAAATTGAATTATCATAATATATTATTTTTTATCGTACATTGTAATATTTTATCTCAATAAAATATATCATGGATCATTTCAATTTGGTATTGTGTGTGAAAAAATCTATTCAATATAGTATATATTTAAAGGAGAATACATACTAAAATATCATAGTGTTAGAGTTTTCCTTTTGATATTTGAAAACGATTATGGTTTGAAATACTTGAGATGGTTTTAATAAGGTTGAGGTAAAAAAATCTCCTTCAACCAAAATGAAATTATTTTTTATCCTATAATTCAATGATTTTGTATCATACATAACGAAAGGCCAAGATATTTTTTATGAATCTCTATATAAAATTTTTATCCCCCAATAATGCAGTGATAGTATCCCCTAAGTATGTCTCACATGGAGGTTGAAACTAAATCTCAAATTTCCACTTTTTTACTTTTTTATGTTTTAAAATGGGGTTAGGGATTTATGTGAATTTTAAATATAATTATGAAAGCAATAATAATTTTATTAAATAAATCGAGTTAATAGGTTTAAGATAGTAGTTGTGAACTAGTTTTGACCCTTGGACAAACCCTTATTCAATGTTAATAAGTTCTCCTATTAAATTCCTCAATACCCAATATAAGACCTTGGAATGTTCACCTAATAATGCATAAAAATCATAACAAAACCTTATTATGAGTGTTTTTCCTTCCTTAAAAGTGATTTAATTACTCAATAAACCTCAAGTAATTAGAACTAATTGAATTCACTATGCTTCTAAATAGGTCTATGATTACGACATTTAAATAGAAAAGTCAATTACATTAATTTCAAAAAATGAGAAATAATTCAATATAAAATAAAAATAAAGTAATATTATATAATAAAAACAAGTAGATTAAATTCAAGAGAACAAATTCCAAAATAATTCAATAGGATATAAGAGTGAAATCCAAGACTTGGAAATGGATTTTTGGTCTCCAAAAGCTCACTACTACAAGGGGTTTAGCTGGACATGGATATGAAGATAAAAGGCTCCATTCCCACCAGACGTGTCTCCTTTATTTCTTTAGTGTGAATCTTTTTGATTATCACCCCTTCTTTATAGTGGAGGGAAATTAATTAAAATAGAAATAAGATTGGTCTATTGTGTGGGGTGGCTACCACAAATGAAGTTTGCATCCTTATATTTTTCTTCCATATGGAAACAAGTATTTATTATGATTTGAAATACTCCCATGATCTTTAGTATTTTCATCTTATTTATAGTTGAAAATAATAGAACTTTTAATTGTGTCAATCCATGAAGGAATTATTGGGCATGGCATGGTTATTATGGATTTTCATGTCTAAGTACACTTTATCTCCTCACAGTTCCACTATCATTTCCACAACATGGTTCTTCTATAAGTTTTACCCTAAGTGTTTGGAATAAGAATCCATCATGGAACAACTTCATTACTCATGGTTTGGGGATTGATTTCTTTGATTTTTAAAAGTTTAAATATTCACTCAAATAGATTGGCTGAAATTTCACCAAATAATTGACCTCTATGAATACTCCTCTAATATGAAATAGACCCTTATGCATCAGCCCAAAATCCTCAATAGTAAAGGATAATTCTTTTATGCATCATGTTTTGAACCATAATGTCCTTTACATATCATAATTTCTCCTATATTGTAATGTAATCGACTATTTTTTATCTCTTCATCCACTAAAATTACCTTTACATATTGGTATATCACCGTTACAAAAAATTCCTTAACCTTTATGTATTACTTGGGTTGTGGAGTTTAATTTTATATATTCACTGATGTTACCTTTACTCATCATAACAATACATGTCACTTTGTTTTTCTACAAAAAAGTCATAACTCCTACACATGGACATGGATGACCTTTACATATCATGTCAGGGACTCTTACGCATTCCCAAAGTTTTCTAAATTCTTTAGTGAAAATTCAAAAAGAATCTTACATACTAACTGGTTTACTTTTACACATCTAGTTTCTTTTCAATATTTCCATCAATTTCATAAATACTTTTACATATCTCATGGCCTTAGTAGAATAACATTCACATATAGGATCCCTTTACCTAAAAATTAATAATAAAAAAAACCATGTATAGATTTTACAATAATTCCATAAATTTAATAAAAAAATTAAAAATCATCAATTAATACCTTTTCAAATTAAACTCTAAAATATGACTAAAAACTAAATATTATGTAATTTACTTTATATTACTAAAATGGTTGGGATAAAATCATTGAATTACAAGGTAAAAATGAATGAGCTCTAGGGATTTATAAAAGCATGAAAATTTTTATATTAAAATTTTTAGGATCATATTTGTGTTGAAACATAAAATTTGTTATACCCTAACCCAAATTCATCCATGGATCATTTGAAATTTAATTAATCATGAAAAATTGATAATGAAAACTTTAATCCAAATTGTACCTCATTCAATTTCAATAGGAAACATGTTTCACTCGTTTTCGATAATCATCTCTCAAAGGAACAGAACCTGAAACCATGTAGATCATCCAAACACATTTCATAATCTTGATTGATCATGATCCAATAAAATCTAGGTTCTAACGTGGAGAATTGGAGGCTCTTTAACATCATCATGAACACAAGAGATCAAACTAACGATCCTTGAACTTGGAACAAGAAAATTTTGATATTCCATTTGGTTTCTCTCTCTGCGACTAGAGAGGGGGGGATGGGAGGGATAATTTATGAAAAAAAAATTCATCATTAAATTTGGGTCCTAAAATAGCTTATATATTTATGTTTTAACTTATATAAATTTCATTTAGGTCCTTAGGTAAGTTAACCCCTAAAACTTAACCAAAAATGAAATTAATGGTGCTTAAAACTTACCAAAAATGTCACTTATATTTTATCACATGCTTTTAACCCATAAATTTTGTTTTTTAATATAATATTTTTCATTAACTTGACTCCTCTCTCCCATAAATATTAAATTAACCTTGAATATTAAATTTTTAATATTAGTTCGAAAATATTTTTGATTTTACACACATAATAACTTGTGAATATAATAAGTAAATAAATTCAATGGTTATTATTATAAACTCAAATAATATTTAATTTATTTATTTTCTTTATAATAATATAAACTTTTACATTACCTAGGCACTATCTTGGGTCCCACCGTGTCCTAAACTCCAATTCACTAGAATTGGACAAGCTTCTTAATACATTTTTTGTTTGAACCACTAGGACATTTTCTCAATAGCATTGAATATTATTCATAGACCATGAGTGGACTCTAGAAACCCATCAAGGCCCCTAAAGAGATAATTTGTTTAATATAAATGAAAAAAATATATATGAACACACACGATGTAATATAATATATTTATCTCATGATATCTCTTAAAGCAGAACAAACACTTTGTGTAATCATCCATTCTTGATTTATTATTCATTGACCTTAATGGATGGAATTACATTTAATCATCATGGAAATGGATTTAATAAAGGCACTACCATCCTGGTCAACTAGTCCCAAGACATATCATACTTTTAGATGTGATAGAAACTATCTTGATCATTAAATCAATTTCATACTACCAATGATGCACTCAATGAAATATACCTCACCATAACACAAATTCCATGTTTTTCATCTTGCATAAAAGTATGTAATCAAATAATAAACACTAATAATGATCTCGAGTTGAGAGAAAAATACACATTTTCATATATAGGTACCATCAATGATAGCCAAAACATGTGGTGTTCCTATTGGTGGGTCAGTATTCATGATCTCCTCTACTTGTGATCACTAAGTGAAAACTTCATGAGAAGAAGTCTCAATGATTATGATCCCCCAGAACCTAATAGTCAGGCACTATTTGCAATTAGAATGATATACCTAGACCATAAGATATATGTTTAAGATTAATTTCATAGTATATTTAGGTTCCCATTATAGTTGGGAACTACTATAACCTATTGATACAAAAAATAATCTAAGGACATTACTATATAAATAGTGGGAATAGAAGTATCAAAAATATAATGGTAAGTATTCATCATGCATAAATCACTATATACATGATTCAGTAATTGGAAATTACTTTTCAACTTGGGTTTAGGGAACCCATTTTACAACACTCCCATTTCACTAGATCCAACCTATTACCTCTCATGTGATAAGATCATGCTTTTGATGAGTTGTGGATTTACTCATTAGGACTTTCACATTTTCTTACATAACTACTCTTCTATCTGTGACTACACCTTCTTGAGTAAATCTTCCCAAGAGATGATATCCCTAAGTATATTTCACTATTCTTCTATCTTAACCATGACATCTTAGTCAGTACTTAAAGTATGATTATGATAATTGGAAAAAATTGTTACATAATTTATACTTCTTTATCTCCATCTTAAGCCCCAAAATACTCGATATTTGTAGATAGGATACCACAAGCTTGAATTATCTTCTCTTTATTGTTACCTTATCCTAAATATAATATTAAATCATTTTGATATATAAGAATACTATTTTTTATCCCCTTATAACTATTGTCCTTGCCTCTATAAGGACAAATTATATATCCTTTATACTTTCTCAATTATAATTGGATAGTTCTGACTACTTATCATGTAGTTATCTAAGATTTAACTGACATTTTTCTACCATAAAGTATATGTTGTAAATATATAGTACATAGAATGAAATATGTGATATATACAACACTTATGTTTATTTCATTTTATTCACCATTTAAATATCTTCTTATGAATCATACATATATTCTTGGAGATATTTATGCCATGTGATATTTGGAAAAATTCTCACTTGAATTATTCCAATACATTATCAAAATATATATATTGACTTGGTTCAAGTAACCTATAGATCTAACACATTAAATCGTGTTCCCTAGAACTTGGGTTTCTAATTTAATTCAATCTTGGAGAGTTTCTTTCAAACCATTCATAACAAATTTTAAGACTAATAGTTGTTTTTCATATGTTTAACAACATATTTCACTATAAATACTATGCACCCCCACTAACCACTTTTAGAAACCTATAATTTTTTCATTCTAAACGAATATTATATGATCAAAAAGATTTTATGAATCTATAATTGTATATATAATACTTTCATTTCATGTTGTCATTTTATGGTGTCATTAATCCTTTCTGGTCGCATCATATAGACACCTTCCATGATTGGTTGTTTTGATTTACAATTTCTAATATCATGATTATAGAAAATTATTGTGAAATGTGTCACTCAAATGGATTTAAGAATGATGATTTGGTATAACCAATAAATCCTTATTGGTACCATGATTTTACCACCCATGTATAGTTTCTCTTGAATTCCCTCCAACATATTTACATCAATTGGAGAAAATACCCAAATACAGACTTGATTTTTGTATATGGAATCCATTTTTCAATCCATATGAACTTGTCAGTCATATCTTGTTGCCATTTACTACTTCCTTTTAGTATCCTTTATTCTTATTGAAAAATATATTAACCACAATAGTGAATATAAAACCACCACTATGGTTTTAATCATCTTGTGCAATAAGTTTATCTAGAACATTCATTTTCCAATATCTCTTGTGGAACTTATTCCTATTCCAATTACTTGTGAATCTCAATCATTGAATTAATACAAGTCAATATTGACCCCACTATCTCAAATAAATATGTGTACCCTTTTATAGGAATATAGTCTATCACACGACTAACTTTTTGATCTTAGGGATTTTTTTAATATCCTTATAAACCTTTAGGATAATTACCTTATATTCATAGTGTGTTATTATTTATGAGAGTTTATTTATTGACTTAGCCTTAATAAAATATTTACATCTAAAATCATGGAGTATGAAATAATGGATTTAATTCATACTATTAATCATATGATATCCATTTTTCATTATAGTTGGCATATAGTTATAGGTTAATGCCACTATTTTCAAATCATGTCAGGAAAATATAATGGAGGATTTTCCATGCCTTATCAAATATCATCATTGATGATCCTTTTACTGAAATCATAAATTTTATGTGTATAAGGATATGTGAATTTATAAATTTCTCTAGGATATATTTTAATTATCAATGTATGCATTTAAGACTCGTTATTGATCCTAATTTTACTAACATTATGGTTCTTATATGTATAAGGAAATGTCAGTTCAGGAATAAATCCACTCTAAATTTTCATGGTCAATGAATGATTGGTCAATATATTATTCATTTCATGGTACCAAAGCAACTTATATCTTTTAACCATTAATAGTTATTACTTCACTTTCACATTACTTATAACACTTGAAGGAATATCATGAATAATATGAATTTACCTCTAGCTTCTCTTTGTGATAGTTCATGCTCCCTAGCTTAACTAATTCCAAAATATTTTTCGATTTCCTTTATTTAAAAAAATTTCTTTTTTTGAAACTAGATAAGTTAATTTGTTGATAATAAATATGTTTTTGGCTCCAAATATTCTCAAGACCATATTGGGTTTATCCTTGATAACTACTTGCAATTTTATTAGACAAAGAATTATCTTTCCACTACTAAGTATTTAAGTCTTACATTTTATATTCATAAATTATTTCCAATGATTAAAGAATTAATGAACTATTAATAGATTATGATACACTAAAAAAATCATTCCAAAATGGAATAATGTATCCTTGTGTACAATGGACACGTGAGATAATTTTTTTGGTAATACTCAATAAAAGTTCGACTAGAATCATTAATCTTAGAAATTATAAGTTGTGTAATTCTCACCACTGCCTTGGAAATCACACTTTATCAGCTACTTGGGGAACTCACCTTACTATTGAGTCAATAAGGTTTTACTTTTTAATTTTCCATTCCTTTATACTTAGGGGAGACTGTTGAGTCATTAAGGTTTCCTTATGACTTTACCATTCCTTCTTGTTTTGAAAATCACAAACACCTTATCTCAAGGAAAATCTATTTTTACCCTATGTTTTACTTATATAAGGAAAAATTTACTTCCCTAAGGAAATTTATCCTTATCATGTTTTCATTGTTAATTTCATAATTTTTCTAAGTGTAAAATTCAGTTTGAAACCAAAACCTCGGAATCCTATAATTACCTAGATACGAAGCATTCTGTTTTAGGACCTGAATTCTCAAAATTCTGATTACGAATTCTGGATACGAACTCTTCCGAGTTCTAACTCTGAATTATGATTATGAATTCTGGAAACAAACTCTTCTGAGTTCTAACTCCGAATTTTGATTACGAATTCTGGATATGAACTCTTCTGAATTCTGAATCCGAATTCTGAATACGAATTCTGATTATGAACTCTTCTGAGTTCTGACTCCGAATTCTAAATACGAATTCTGATTATGAACTCTTACGAGTTCTAAATCCGAGTTCTATGAATTCAAACTCTAAACTCTTATGAGTTCTGACTCTGAATTCTCATGAACTCTGAATCTGAACTTTGTAAGTTCATGTTCCGAATTCTTGTGAATCCAGATTCCGAATTTCCTTGAAATTCAGACTCTGGAATTCTATAGAGTTCAGGTTTTGAATTCCTAGAAAACAGAATCCGAATATCCTTGTATTATAGACTCCAAATTCATATTTGGTTATCCTCCAAACTTTTATTTTATTACATTTCGAATAGTGTGTTTTAGTTATGTAACCATATTTTTTCTTACACTTGTTTTGTTATAAAACAATGTTGTGCATTCAGTTACTCACTAACCATTGTTTTAGTGACACATGTACAGGTCCCTCCGAAATTCAAGGAAAAATATGACCATTGGAGGAGGGATTTGGCCATTGAAGCTGTTTCTATAAATAGAAGCTCATTTGAAAGAGCTCAATACTGTTTGATGACTCTAGAGATTACATACTGTTGAAGTTATTTTTAGAGAGAGGCTTTCATTACTTTGCATGTACTAAACTACTTGTTCAGATTTTCTTTTTGCAACTCCAATTGTTTCTGTGTACAATCGAGGGATTCTGAGGATAGGAAGACAGAGGTTCCAACTACCTTGAAGTTGAGGGCTTCCTTATTGAGAAAGACAGAGGTGCTGACTACCTTGAAGTTGAGGGCTTGCGGGGATAGCAAGACATACTCTGATCTTCGCATCGAGGGATTACCCTGGTGTGGGTAAGACAGACTTTCTTGAAAGTATAATTCAAGGGACCTTTATCCAAGGTTGTTGGATACACTTCTCTTTGGGTTAAAAGACTTACTACTGTTACTTGTTTTGTTACAAGTTTTTCCGCTGCATTTGTATTGTTGAGGAAAGTATAACTATCTTATACTTTCTTATACTTATACTCTAACATAGTTAGATTCTATATACTTTAAGGTAGAATCTTCATCTTTTTAATCTTTCATTAAGTTTCATTTTCTGGAACCATATTTATGGATTCACATTCTTGGAATCATATTTCCGCAATCAGGAAAGTGTGTAGAACTAGAGGTTTTGTGAATTATCTTGTTTAACCTTGTTAAACATAACCATCTTTAAAAGTTACAAAGTAATTTTTAAAAGTGTACAATTCTCCCCCTCTTGTATTTTGATCATCATTAGATACTCCATACAATATCTCTGTTATTTCGATCCTACATTTGGTATTATAGAGTATATCATACTCACATACCATCTCAACAATTGGTATCAGAGGATTGGTTCAATCTGAATTAATCTCACGATTAGATTCAGAATAGAATTCATCTCATTCTTTTCCGAAATCAGTTTTTCGGACTCATAAAGTTCAGAGTCATTTTTTCTTAGAGATACTTTTGTTCTATATTTTTCTTTCTTAATAATATTTTCCTTGTTTACAAAACTTTTATTAATAACAAGTTTGCATGGAAAGATTTTTATTAAAGATGGAAGGAATCAATGTTGGTTCCATAGACAATCTCAATCCAACTAGACCACCTATCTTTGATGGAAATTACTATGAATATTAGAGAGATCGTATGAAGACTTTCATTATCAATACTGGTGTTGATAATTTTGTTATGCTTACTGGACGATATAAAATCCCTGAAAAAGAAGTTAGTACCTTCACTAATCAAGGAAAGCATGAATATCAACTGAATTATAAGGTACGTAATACTTTTCTTTGCTCCATGACTAGAAATATATATATCCAAATTTCATCTTGTGAAGCAGAAAATTGTATTTGGAAGAAACTTGAAGTTACTCACTTTGGAACTTCCAAAGTTATTAAAACAAGAAGAGCCATGCTCAGAGCTGAATATCATGGTTTTTTATTTCCTTATGGAGAACCCATATGTAAGGTGAAACAAAGATTCATTACTATTTTGAATAGTTTACAATCCATGGGTGAGAAAGGATTAGATGATGAATAAATTGTTGATAAGATCGTAGACATCATGCCGAATGAGTGGTAATCTAAGAGGACATCTATAGATGAGAATAGAAAGGTTACTCAGATTTCCTTAGATGAGCTGTTTGGAACTCTACTTCAACATGAGACTAGAATGAAGAGAGATGCTGACAACATAAAGAAGAAGAATGGTAAAGGAAGTGTTTCTTTTACTAAAAATTCAAATCATAATAAAGATAAGACTCCTGAGAGATTTACTAGATCCAAATCTAAGAAGGTTGTTATCCTATCCGAATCTAGTGGAAGTGAATCCTCAGAGAATGAATTAGCCAATATTGCTCGAAGAATGAACAATATATCTGGACAGAGGAACTTTGAATCCAGATATAAGAATAAAGAAAGGAAAGATAAGAAAGATTTAGAAGTTACATGTTATGAATGCAAGAGAGCTAGACATATAAGACCTGATTGTCCTATGCTTAAGAGAAAATAAAGAAGGGAAAGGCATTCTGAGAGAAACAGAAAGAAGTACTAAAAGGATAAAGCTAAGAATGTCTTGAAAGCTAATGACACCTGGAGTGCCAGTTGTGGTGACTCTTCAGATGAATCTTCAGATTATGAATCTTCTGGACAGAATAATCTTGGTCTAATAGCCAGACTACCTATTTAAAATCATTTTTTAATGGCTAAGGTACACAATGCTAAATCAATGACCATTGTTTCTTTAAATGAAAATTATAGTAATGATAAATATTATAACTCTTCTGATGAATAATCTTCTTCTGATGAAGATAATACTTTACATTCCTATGAATAAGTTTCTAGGTTTTCCAAACTCCTTGAGATTGAGAATTCAAAACTCCTGAAAAAACTTGATAAGGAAAAATCTAGGAATACTATTCTTACTAAGGAAATATCAGATCTTTCTAAAGATCTTGATAAAAAAAATTATTTTGAAAGTATTTACAAAAATCTTGAGGAAGTAAATTCTGAGAAGAATAAACATTCTAAAGATCTAGAAAATGTAATTTCTAAGAAATTTTTTTTCGAGCATAGCTCTAGTTCCAAATAAAATGTTTTAGAAGACAAGAACCTAGTTATCAAACTGAAATCCGAAATCTTTTCCTTGGGGATGTTTTTCTCAAAATTTACCTTAGGTAAGGAAAATTTTGATAAAATGTATTCTCAAATCTGACCTCTAAGGAATAGTTATGGTTTTGGTTATACTGGTTCTAAACCAATTTTTAGTAACAATTATTTTGTTCCTCAAAGTGCTCCATTTTGCACTAAGTGTCACTGTGGTGGACACTGGGCAAAAAAAATTTCTCTAAAAAAAACTTAGTCTTTAGGATCTCATAAAGCCTATTTTTCTAAAAAGATGTGGGTGCCTAAAATTTTTCTTTCTGAAATTTCTAGATCCAAGCAAGTTTGGATTCCAAAAGCCTAAATTTTTCTTATTTTTAGGAAAATAGAGAAAGTAACAATAGTAATATATGGTACATGGATAGTGGATGTTCCCCGCATATGACTGATAACAAAAACTATTTTGAAAATATTATCAAGACGAAAGGAGGGAAAGTAACTTTTAGAGATAATTCTCATGGAGAAATTATTGGTATATGTAACATTGTTCTTCTTGGTAAAACGTTTATTTCAAATGTTTTATTTA
Source organism: Viscum album (assembly GCA_963277665.1). Taxonomy (NCBI): domain Eukaryota; kingdom Viridiplantae; phylum Streptophyta; class Magnoliopsida; order Santalales; family Viscaceae; genus Viscum; species Viscum album. The sequence continues at coordinate 569,268,932 of OY728131.1, forward strand.
TTAAAGGTCTTAATCACAACCTCATTAGCATAATCCAATTATGTGATGAAGGTTACCTTGTGAATTTTAGGAATGACAAGTTCCAAGTACACAATTCCAAGGAAGAGTTTATTCTTTCTACCCATAAGCAAGAGAATGTTTACACACTAAAATTAGAAGACCTTAGGATCAAAGATATACCTTTCCTCAGTGCAATGAAATATCATTCTTTGTTATGGTATAGAATTTTAGGACACTGTAACCTTAGAAAATTATGAAAACTTTCTAAGAAAAGATTATTTAAGGATATACCAGATCTTAGATTTGATTCTTCAAAAGTTTGTGACCCTTGTCAATATAGAAAGAAACATAAATCAAGTTCTAAATCAGTCGGTGAAGTCACAAATACTGATGCATTACAATTAGTGCATATGGATCTTTTTGGTCCTACACAAACTAGAAGAATTGGAGGCAAGTATTATGTATTTGTTTTAGTTGATGATTACACTAGATTTATGTGGGTCTATTTTCTAAAAAAGAAGTCTGAAGAATTTTCTTATTTCAAAAGTTTTATAGCCCAAGTTAAAATTGAGAAAACACTTACATTGAAAACTATTCATAGTGATCATGGTGGAGAATTTCAAAATTCTGATTTTGAAACTTTTTGTAGTAGAAAAGGCATTACTCATAACTTCTCAGCACCCATAACACCTCAACAAAATGGTGTTGTTGAAAGAAGAAATAGAATTATTCAAGAGATAACTAGAACCACGTTGAGTGATTATTCTGTAGCCAAACATTTTGGGATGAATCTATAAGTACTGCTTGTTATACTATAAATCGAGTTTTGATTAGACCTTTTCTTAATAAAACTCCTTATGAGTTATGGAATGGTAGAAAACATAGACTTTCCTAATTTAAGGTTTTTGGTTGCAAAGTATTAATTCTGAATACTAAATATAATCTAAACAAATTCACACCAAAATCTGATTAAGGAATTTTCTTATGCTACTCCACAACTTCTAAGGCTTATAGAGTTTTCAACAAAAACACTTGTACTGTTGAAGAGACAATACATGTTAAATTTGATGAAACCGATCCTTTTGTTTTTAAACAACCCCAACCTATATCTTTGGATGTGTTTTCAAAAACTGATTATCAACCTTTGATAGAAGATCCTTCTGATAAGGAAAATGTTCAAGAAGATACTTCTAAAACATTTACTCTAGAAAATTTCCTACCCTATGTTGATGAACAGGTTTTAAAAAACCCAAATCAGTTGTTTCTAAAGAATCATCCTAGTGATATCATCATTGGTGATGTGAATCAACCTGTAAGGACTATAAGTTCCTTAAGAAATGAAGTAGAACATATATCATTCCTTTACCAGTTAGAACCAAAAATCACTGATGAAGCTTTAGGTGATGATGATTGGATAAAATCTATACAAGATGAACTAAATGAATTCGAAAGGAATAAAGTCTGGACCTTGGTTGAAAGACCTAAGGAAAATTCTATTATTGGAGTAAAATGGGTCTTTAGAAATAAGTGTGATGAAAATGGAATCATTGTAAGAAATAGATCCAGATTAGTTGCTAAAGGCTATAATCAACAATAAGGAATAGACTATGAAGAAACCTATGCTCTAGTAGCTAGAATTGAATCTATTCGTATCTTACTTTCCTTTACAGCATTCTTCAATTTCAAAATTTTTCAAATGGATTTGAAATGTTCTTTCCTTAATGGTTATGTTCAAGAGGAAGTTTTTATTGAAAAAACTCCTGGTTTTGAAGATACAAAATTTCTTGACCATGTTTTTAGACTTACTAAAGCTTTATATGGCCTTAAACAAGAACCTAGAGCTTGGTATGATATACTTATAGGATTTTTTCTTCAAAATAATTATGTTAATGGAAATGAAGATCCAACCCTTTTTATAAAGAAAGATAATAAAAATGTTTTGATTGTTAAAATTTATGTTGATGACATTATATTTGGTTCAACTCAGCAATATTTAACTGATTCCTTTACAGATCTAATGAAATCTGAGTTTGAAATGAGTATGATGGGTGAGTCAAAAATTTTCCTTGGTTTTCAAATTTCTCAAAAACTAGAAGGAATCTATATATCCCAACAAAATTATATTAAAGATCTTCTTAAAAAGTATGGATATGACAACACTAAGAGTATAAGTACTCCCATTGGTACCTCAAATACACTTGATCTTGATGAAGATGGGAAACCAATATATCAAACATCTTTTAGAGGTATGATAGGAAGTTTACTTTACTTGACAGCTAGTCATCTAGACTTAATGTTTTCGGTATGCTTATGTGAAAGATATAAATCCAATCCTAAGGAATCTCATTTAAAGGTAGTGAAAATAATTTTTCACTACTTAAAGGGAACCATGGATTTTGGACTCTTTTATATTTCTAGAAATGATTTCGTTTTAAAAAGTTTTTCAGATGCTGACTTTGGTGGATGTATAATGGATAGAAAGAGTACATCTGGAACTTGTCATTCCTTAGGATATTCATTAGTTTCTTGGTCATGAAAGAAGCAACACTTAGTAGCACTTTCCACTGCTGAAGCTGAATATGTAGAAGCTGGAAGTTGTTGTGCTCAAGTGTTGTGGATGCAACACACACTCACAGACTATGGTATGAGTTTTACCAAAACATAAATTTTGTGTGATAATAAAAGTGCCATTGCCCTTAGTAAAGACCCTTCACATCACTCTTGTACAAAGAACATATACATTAGGAATCACTTTCTTAAGGATCACACACAAAAAGGAGATATCATTCTTCAATTTATCGGAACAAAAGATAAAATCGCTGATATTTTCACAAAATATTTACCCTCTGATAGATTTGAATACATTAAATAGAATTTAGGAATGATAACTATAAGGTAATCCTCCATGATAACTTCCTGTTGGATCAATCTCCTTACCGTAATAAACTTCTTTTCATAGGGGGAGTACATTTGTTTGATAGTTTTTCATGTTTTTCGTAATGAAGTTTTTCATGTTTTTCTTAATTAAGTTTTTCAAATTTTTCATAATGAAGTTTTTCATGTTTTTCATAATGAAGTTTTTCATGTTTTTCGTAATGAGGTTGCTTTGTACTCAAAATTTTCGTAATGAAGATTTTCATAATGAAGATTTTCGTAATGAACATTTTCTTAATGAATATTTTCATAATGAAAACTTTCGTACCTAATTTATTTTTAGAGTTTTTTTTCGGTAGTCAAGTTTTTTTTGAAATCTAAAGTTCATCAAGAATAATTTTCCTCAATACGAATAATTATCTGGACAATACGAAAGGTATGATTCTTTCTTGAGTTTTCATAATCACCTATTAATTTCTGGTAGTTTATTTTGTCTTTTAAAATTTCTCGGATTCTAGTTTTCTTAAATCTAAATGTTTTCCTTTAAAAACCTTAAAAGATCAGATTCTACAAAATTTTCCTTGCGTATATCTTTTCAAACGTTAGATCTGATTAGAATAATTCTCAGCCATTGGATTCAGATGGGAAGTTCAATCATCGATTCAACACCTATAAAAGGGGACCCCTGATGGTTGTCCCACATTGTTTTTCAAGATTTTGTGTGTCAAAGCTCTGCCCCACTTCAAAATCCCATTCCTAACTTTTCAGAAGTGCTCATGTCTGAATGTCTGGTGAAGTTCCTTCTCAAGAGATGTCTACTGTCATGCCGATTGTGGAGTGGTAGATATACAGGGAGAGGTTGGTGAATCCAAACTTCTTCAATAAATATGACTCTATTATTTCAAATAATATCAAGCTTAATGGATGGGAGAGTGTATCCATATCTAAGCCATGAGCTCAAGATGTTGTGTATCTGGATTTACTCATAGAATTTTATGAATCAGTTCGTTTTTTTAAGGAAGATGGCAGAGAAAAATTTTCCTTCAAGAGTTATGGAAAAACATATAAAATTTCATACACTAAGGATGCTAGCTTGGTAGGGTTATCCTATAAAGGAGAAGCAGAATTTTTTTCTCACAAGTTACCAGATGTTCGAGGAAGTTTTATAAAGGTAAAGGCTTTAAAATTTCTTGGACTTTCAGATGTCAAGACCACAAATATTGATCACTTGTCTACCAAAAATCATATCCTTGAGTTATGGGTTCCGGGATTTACCATACTTAGACAGGGTGACAAGGAAACCCTGAAGAAAAGTGATATGTATATCTTGGATTTTTTAGTAAATATAAGGAAGATAAATCTGATGAATCACATTCTCATTATGATAGAGAATATCAAGAATGGTAATTTGAGAGCATAGATAATCATGTATCCTAACCTACTCTCCAAATTGATTGTTCGGTGTCTTGAGTCCATCAAGATTCCTTACAGTTCCAAACTGAGGAATTTCAAAGCTATGTTAGTTAGTGATGAAACTTTTAAAATAATGAATTTTGGTTTTTCTAAAGATTCCAGAGAGATTTATGATCTACCAGTGAAAGAAGCATAAGATGTTCTAAAAAATGTAGAAAAAGCTGAACCGTCGAAGAAGGATGGAAAGAAAAGAAAATTGAAGGAAGTAGAAGTTGAAGGTGAAACCCCTAAGGCCAAAGAAACTCATTCCGCACATCCAAAAACCAAAAATCAGAAAGCCTATCCGGATGAGGTTGTAGAAAAGTGGAGGGAGGATAAGAAGAATCGGAAGGACGGAGAACCGCAATTTGGTCTAGATCCTGTTGAGGCCAAGGCTTTAAAAGAAAAAACTGCTGAAGAGATTGAGAAGCAAGCCAAAGAGAAGAAGCTTAAGAATAAAATTTCTGAGGCTGAAATTGTGCAATCTCTTTTGAAGGCTACAGAAGTAGCATCCGATAACATTCTTATACCGAAATCCTTTTTGGTTAAACCCTTACCTGAGACTCCGAGGAAGAAGTTTATGACTCTGGAAAAAGTACTTGAAAAAGTTGTCAAAGAAAAGGAAGCTGGGGAAGAAGTACAAGAAGCTAAAAGCATTTAAGATACAACTGATCTGATAAAGCAAGTAGAAGACTTTCATGAGAAAGAAAGTGCTTCTGAAAAATTTTCAATCTGGACTTCTCAAGCCGGATCTTCGAAACTTGATACTCCTAAAATGGATGAGATGGATGAAGAGGAAGTGAACAAATTGTATGACTAAGAGAGTCATAATCATCACTTTATTCATCCAGAGGATGTTGAGGCAGGAGCCGAGAAAGAAAAAATTGAGGAAGATAAGAATTTTCAGTTGTCTGAAAGTGAGCATGAGTCTCCAGATGAAGAAGTTGTTCCAAAAACTAACAAGGGAAAACAAGTGGTTGTTGATACCCCAACCAAAGAAATTTTAAGAAAGAAAGAAGCTGGTGCATATTCTAAGAGGAAGATAGTCGAGCTAGAGGATGAACCTTCACCGAGAAAAGTGTCAGATTCAGAATCATCAGCTCTGGGTCATGATTTTGTCATCCAATCTCTGAAGAAGCTTGTTGACACCATTCCAATCGTTCCAACCATCGACTCCAAATTTCAAATACTCCAACATAGCATGAATCAAAAATCAGATTCTATATCCATGGTGATGTATAGGTTCATAAATATTGAGTTTGATTATGAGAATTTCCTTATCAACTATGATTCCCATAGAAAATCTTGTAAGAAAATGGTCAGCTGGTCGAAGAATATTGTTGAAGATTTGAGAGAGCTTGATGACTTTAAAAAAGATGTTAAGGAAAATTTTGTTACTCAAGACAACAAAATCAAGGGCCTCATAAATAGATTTTAGAAAAAGCTAAATCTTGAACAGAATATCCAGATTCAGGAAGACAAGGATCTGGATGGAAAGTTGAATTATGTTGTCCAAAGTTGGAAAACAGAAAGGGATATCTAGATCGAGATTGAAGAAAAGCTAGTTAAGCAAGATGACCCATTGAAAGTTCAGGCAGAGGCTCTGAAGGCTCAGGATGATAGGATCAAAGTCTTAGAGAAACAAGCAGAGGAATATCACGAGGAGCTAAAGAAGCTGAAGACCATAGTAAAGAAGTTAATACCCAAGGAGAAGGAAGGAAAATAGATCAATCTGATCTTTTGTTGTATTTTTCACATATATAAATTCTTTCAATCTTAATGAAATTGTGGTTGCTAGTTTTTGTTTGGATTTTTGTACTAAAATTTTAGGTACTATATTGTTTTTCCATTCCCTCAAACTCTTTTTGAAAATCAAAAAGGGGGATAAGGAAAAAGAATTCTAAGTAAAGAAGAAATGTCCCTAAGTAAGGGGGAGTTTATCTAAAGGGGAATTCTCATTATGAAGATTTTCATACTCAAGATAATGAAAATTATCATTTTGGAAATCTATAATACGACCCTTAGTGTTCCAAATCCTAAGGGGGAGTTAGTCATATTCACCATTGTCCATGAAAAAAGGGAGATAAGTTTTATTTGAAAAGTCTAGTAAAATATTTTCTAAGTCCTTATATTCTTTTTCGTTAGGATGTTTGTGCTTTCCAAAAAGGGGGAGATTGTTGAGTCCATAAGGTTTTCCTTATGACTTTTCCATTCCTTAATACATAGGGGAGATTTTTGAGTCATTAAGGTTTCCTTATGACTTTACCATTCCTTCTTGTTTTGAAAATCACAAACACCTTATCTCAAGGAAAATCTCTTTTTACCCTATGTTTTACTTCTATAAGGAAAAATTTCCTTCCCCAAGGAAATTTATCCTTATCATGTTTCTATTGTTCATTTCATAATTTTTCTAAGTGTAAAATTCGATTTGAAACCAAAACCTCGGAATCCTATAATTACCTATATATGAAGCATTCTTTTTTAGGATCCAAATTCTCATAATTCTGATTATGAATTTTGGATACGAACTCTTCTGAGTTCTAACTCCGAATTCTGATTACGAATTCTGGATACAAACTCTTCTGAGTTCTAACTCCGAATTCTGATTTCGAATTCTGGATACGAACTCTTCTGAGTCCTAACTCCGAATTTTAAATATGAATTCTGATTACGAACTCTTTGGAGTTCTGACTCCGAATTCTGAATATGAATTATGATTACAAACTCTTTCGAGTTTTGACTCAGAGTTCTCTGAATTCAGACTCTGAAATCTTATGAGTTCTGACTCCAAATTCTCATGAACTTTGACTCCAAACTTTGTAAGTTCAGGTTCCAAATTCTTGTGAATCCAGATTCCGAATTTCCTTGAAATTCAGACTCTGGAATTCTATAGAGTTCAGGTTCCGAATTACTAGAAAACAAAATCTGAATATCCTTGTATTATAGACTCCGAATTCATTTTTGGTTTGACTCCGAACTTTCATTTTCTTACATTACAAATAGTGGATTTTAGTTATGTTACCATATTTTTACTTACACTTTTTTTGTTATAAAATGATTTCGTGCATTAAGTTACTCACTAACCTTTGTTTGAGTGAAATGTGTAGAGGTCCCTCTGAAATTCAAGGAAAAATATGAATGTTGGAGGAGGGAGCCAACCGTTGAAGCCGTGCCTATAAATAGGATCTCATTTGAAAGAGATAAATATTATTCGATGACTCTAGAGATTACATGCTGTTGAAGTGATTTCTAGAAAGAGACTTTCATTGCTTTGTGCGTACTGAACTACTTTTTCATATTTGTTTTATGCGACTCCGATTGTTGCTATGTACAATCGAGGGCTTCCGGGGATAGGAAGACAGAGGTGCCAACTACCATGAAGTTGAGGGCATCCTTGCTGAGGAAGACAGAGGTGCCGACTACCTTTAAGTTGAGGGATTTCAGGGATAGCAAGATAGACTCTGATCTTTGCATCGAGGGCTTACCCTGTTGTGGGTAAGACAAACTTTCTTGAAAGTATAAATCAAGGTACCTTTATCCAAGGTTGTTGGATACCCTTCTCTTTGTGTTAAAAGACTTTCTACTATTACTTGTTTTGTTACAAGTTTTTCCGTTGCATTTGTATTATTAAGGAAAGTATAACTATATTATAATTTATTATACTTGTAATCTAACTTAGTTAGATTATTTACACTTTAAGGTATAATCTTCATCTTTGTAAACTTTCATTAAGTTTCATTTTCCAGAACCATATTTCCGGATTCATATACTTGTAAAGTCCCAGAATTTCGATGTAATTTTTTTTAAATATATGGGAATTTCATGAGTCTGCAAAAAATGACGGTGCATGATTCTGAGGACCGGTGTTCCTGGAATCAATTTCTGAAGTTTTTTTTGGGTACATTCAGTAAACATACGGGCGAGTTTTTCTAACTTTTGAACTGGTGATTGGAATTGAAATCTAAGGGCACCGTTGAACTCGCAGCACTGATATTCTCTCAAAAAGACTTTCACCTCGACGACAGTTGGTAGAGGGTGAAAGTTAGTTTTTGGGTTTTTTTGTGGAAATAATAAAATAAAATAAACACATGATTTATTTTATTTTATCTATTATAACCACTCATGTAGAAGTTAGAGGTGGGGACCATCACACCTTAACCTCCCATGAGAGGTTATGGTGGTGAGGCCCGCCCGAACCCAACCTCCCACGAGAGGTTACGGTGTGGGGACCCCCCAAGACTAACCCCCCCCCATTTAATTGGGGAAAACCTCTCAACTCTCTCATAAATGAGGGATAGCCTCTTGACCTCCTCTACCATTAATGGTGCCACCACCTCCCTTAATTTAATACTGCCAACCCACCCTAATTAATCTTGCCAACCTAGGTGTTTAATTAGCCTAATTTGAAATTGGTTCCAACGACTTAATAAGATATTTTTATCTATTATCTTTGGCTACCATTTCATTTGGTTGGAAAAGGAGGATTTGGGAGAGGAGAGAGCTTGGGAGAAATAAATTTCTCCAACGAATAACGCTCTTCTGATGAAGAACGCTCCATCGACGAAGAACGACCTCGACTTCGACTTTCTTCCTCAGAACCTCTTTCGACATAGGACGTGTTCATCTAAAACATATCGACGTCCGCCTTCTCGTGTCAACTTCAACGAAAAACGAACAAGGTAGGGGGTTTATTTGTGTAATAATACTTTCCTTGTATTCTTATTCAGTTTGGGAAACAATCGTTGTGGAGGTTATAAAATTTTTATTTCATATTTCTTCTTACTTGATGAGCCAAATGCTACAACCTTAAACGCGGAGGGTGCGGGCCAAAACAACATGGCCTGAACCCTCTGTCATTCTTCTTTGACGTGTTCTTAGAAACGGAGGATGGTGACAATGGCGATGAAGGCAATGGTCATGCTACTTGCGGCCTCCACGAACCGCGCCGCCCCCGCGGTGTTCCGGTGCCCCGGCCGAACCGGCTCCACCGGCTGAACCACCCCGAGCCGAGCCACGCCCCGGTCATGCCGCACCCTGCCGGCCGAACTGGTCAGCACCACCGCCGGCTCTCCGAGCCTCCTGGCTCGCATCGCCCGCTGACCTTCCGAGCCATCGGCTCGCGGCGCCCTGGCCGAACCGTCCCACGACCCCCACTCATGGCGCCCTGGCCGAACCGGCCCATGAACCTCCTCGCGACACCCCTGCCGAACCGGCCCGCGGCCCCCCTCGCGGCACCCCGGCTGAACCGGCCTCCCGGCCACGCCCTACAAGCCGAGCCTCCCTAAGACACGCCCCCACGACCCTCCGGTCCAAACCTCCCTCACGCCGACCCGCGGCCGGTTCGTGCCCTCGCGACCGATATGCGCCCTCATGGCTCTCTACAACCCCTCATGGCCAGCTGGGCTGGGCCCAACAGGACGGGCCGAACCCAATGGGCTATCCCACCCAATAGGTCAGGCCGGGGTGACCCAAACCAGGTCGGCCTAGACTGGTTCGGGCCGGGTCGGTTCGACCGGGTCGGACCAGACTCTGGCCCACTACAACCCTTTACCTTCTTTTGGCCATATCTTTGGCACTGGATGTCCATTTGATGAACCGTCAGCGGCGCTGGTAATCTTGGAGTGTGGCAGTCCCTTTTTTTATACCCCACTAGAGTTTGGGGTATAGTTGAGATACGGTCAGGTTGGATCGTGCATGAATCCAACCGGGCCCCTGGGACTAAATGACTAATAAGTCACAGACCGGGCGTCTGATTGACGCATCGTCAATTGCGTTGAGACCCCTATGATGTGGAGGACCTTTGAGATACTTCTTAGAGGTACTTCGTTATAGTTGGTGTATCGAACAGTAGCTTGTGGAGAGGATCTTCTGAAGATGAGCGAGCATTTGTACGGGAACCTAGTAGCTGGATGAGACTTGACGACTGCTAACCATTTGACTCGGAGTGACTCGACTAACCCAGTGGGGAGCTCCTGGTTGTGGCGGCAGACCCATGGTGTAGGAGCGCGCTTGGTGACGCGACAGATCCACAGTACCCGATAGGAGGGGTACCTCTGCAGGCTATGAGGGGGAGCACCTGGTTGTGGCGGCATACCCATGGTGGGGAGCACCTCTGTGTGATGCAGTAGACCCATGGTACTCGACAGGAGAAGTACCTCCGCAATCCAAGGTTAGTGGGAAGTGCCTGGTTGTGGCGGCAGACCCACTGTACTCAATAGAGGAGGATTTCTCTAGCATCCGAGGGTTCGAAATGTTACTACCCCCTAGAATAAAATCCTGGTTGAGCTGAGTTAGTAATTTTGTGTTTTCCTCATAATTGAGATGGATTACTTGATAACTTAGGTATATGTATGGGCATATAACTAAGTGGGGTTATCTGTTGATTTCTTACTTTTTTTTATCCTTGTTGGATTTTGTGAGACCTTGAGGGTCTCGGGGTCCCTACTGAGTATCGTTATACTCACCCCTGCATGGGCTATGCCCGCACCTCATTGTGTTGGATGCAGACAACGAACAATGGTGACTAAGGTTGAGAGTACCAGGACTGGACGGTACCCGGAGGTCGACCGTACGATGTGTCGGTACACGGTGGAGACGGACGAATGAGGAGTGCTGAGTAGGCGATCTGTACATACCCTTCAGGTAGGAACCTGGAGGATGAACCAACATCTGGTTTTCCTTTTTCCTCAGTTATACTTGTACTTTTAGTTTCTTGTACTTTCCAATTGGGCTTGTATTCTGGCCCCTTTTTACTTACTGTACTCACTTGTTGGTTATATAGTTTACTCATGTTCCTATCTTACTGTGTGTGTTTACAGGTTATAAAGACAATGCCTTCCTAATTTTAGGGAATTACGCCTTTGGTGCTAGTCACCAGCCCCTGGCCTATGGAAGGTGGGCTCAGGGTAGTCCCTACATAGGACTCTGGGGACGGTTCGTGAAAAATTTGTATTAGAGGGGTCTTATATATCGTAGAACTTAGGACTCTGATCTTTCTTTCTGTGAAGAAATAGTGTTATGTGTATTGAGTGTGGATTTTAGTTCATGGAGTCTAGTGTTGGTGCGGCGACTGATGTATCTATACACCCAGACCCTGACTTCTGATTTTCGACTCAGTACACGAAAACACGGATTGCGTGTGTGTTTTAAAAATTTTTCTTTAAGTCATCTCAACCAGGTCATCTCACCAGGTATAACCTTTAACTGTGTCACACCTGTTTCTTTTCAGGATGCCTCTACGTGGACGACCAACTAGAGTCCCGAGAGTTGTATGCATGGATAGCCCACCGAGCGACGAGGCCTCGGTGCAGGGTCCTCTTCTAGTAGAGGCACAAACGGAGGCACCATAGGTACCTTTACCCGTTGGGCCACCGATGCCACTAGCCCTAGCAGGAGATGATGCCCGCCTCTTGAGTGCGTTGCAGGAATTCCAGCGCCAGAGGCCACCCAGGTTCAGGGGAGAGACAGACCCACAGGCGACTGAGGATTGTATGGAGGCTGTGGTGAGAGTTTTCTGACTGGTAGGGACACCATCCGACCTCATGGTGATACTTGCTACTAGCCTTCTACAAGAAGTAGCGGGTAGATGGTGGAGGTTTATGCTCCAGGTTCATGATGAGATGACACTTCTCTAGTCAGACTTCGAGAGACTATTTCAAGCAGAGTTTGTCCCATATAATCTTTACGCAGTGCGTATACAGGAGCTACTTCATCTGCAGTAGGGTATCATGACTGTAGCTCAGTACTCAGCGAGGTTCATAGACCTATCACGCTACTCCACCGATATGGTGCGGGACACATTCTTCAGGGCTCGGACCTTCGAGCAGGGACTCAGGCGGGAGATCAAGGCATCGATGATCTCACTCAGCATCCCGACGCAGGCAGGGGTGTTAGAGAGAGACCACTTGGTGGAGAGTTTCCTTGCTGAGTAGTCACCAGTAGTGAGATCCACCACTATTTGACATGTAGAAGAGTCTTATACAGCTGGCAACAGACAAATTTCGCAGAGGTCCAAGAAGAACAGACCCACAGGTGGACGACCGCATGATTCAGAGTCAGTTGTGCGGGACACCCGAAGCAGAGACAGACATGCCAAGAGCGGTCAGTGTTATGCATGCGGCGGGCAGGGTCACATTGATCGTGACTGTCCGACCCATCATACAGACGATCAACAGATAGTCGAAGGACCACCTAGGCAGAGGCAAAGATTCGATCGAGGTGGTCTGCAGGGACCAGGCGGATGTGGTAGAGGAGCTGGTCGTGTAATAGGCGGTGGATGACGATTGAAGGTGTTACCTCCACCACCACGATGAGGTCCACCCCGACCGCAGGGAGCAGGTGGACAGAGGAGAGCTTAGCTCCAGGCAGCTGAGGCTTACAATCATGGTGCTCCAGAGATGATTCGAGGTACGATCTGTGTCTACTACACCTTAGCTGTAGTTATTATAGACACATTTGTTAGCCATTCTTTCATTTCCACTGCCCTCGTTTGGAGCTTGGAGATTCCAACGGAGCCATTGGCTTGATCCTTATGTCTATAGATTCCTACGGTAGTAGATTCGATGATTACGCACTGGTTCTGGTAGTGTGAGCTTACTCTAGGAGGTGATAGCTTCGAATGGGATCTCCTAGTAGCGGCTTCGAGGCCTTATGACGTCATCTTGGGTATGGACTGGTTATCTATATTCTATGCTCATATTGACTGTATTACGTGAAAAGTGCAGTGTGTCTACATGGATGGGACCAGATTTACCTTCACTAGTGAAAAGGGATCCTTTTGAGCACAGGATGGACTTACCTAGAGGAGAGTGCATTCGATTACTCATCAGTTTACTAGCCTTACCATCAGAGCTGTTGATGTGGAGAGTCTGAGCTATCCCGTAGTGGTAGACTAGTATGTAGATGTTTTCCCTGATGATGTTTTGGGTCTAAATCCTCACAGAGAGGTGGAATTTTATATTGACTTGTACCCTGGTACTACACCGATATCTACACCAGAATATCATATGGCCCCCACAGAGCTTCGTGAGCTGTGGGTACATCTAGAGGACTTGCAGGGGAAGGGATTCATTTGGCCTAGTGTTTCTCCCTGGGTAGCCCCGATTCTGTTCACCAAGAAGGCATATGGGAGCTTGAGGCTTTGTGTTGACTATCGGTGCCTGAACCAGGTGACCGTGAAAAGAAAGTACCCACTCCTGAGGATTGACGACCTCTTTGATCAGCTGAAGGGAGCACAGTGGTTTTCAAAGATAGACCTTAGATCATGGTATCACCAGCTCAGAGTACAAGACAAGGATGTGCAGAAGACAAAATTCAGATGTCGGTACGGCCACTACGAGTTCTTGGTTATGCCATTTGGTGTAAACAACGCTCCAGCAGTGTTCATGGGACCCATGAACATGATCTTTCAGTTGTACCTTGATCGCTTTTTCATAGTCTTTATTGACGACATTCTGATCTACTCGACTACTAAGGAGGAGCATGCCTACCATTTTTAGGTAGTACTGGACACACTCCGAGAGAACTAGCTTTATGGTAAGCACTCGAAGATCCAGTTCTAGATCTGAGAGGTTCACTTTCTAGGGCATGTCATATCAGAGATTGGATTTGTAGTGGATCTAGTGAAAATTGAGTCAGTACTTGCTTGGGAGCCACCTAGGAGTGTGACAGAAGTGAGGAGTTTCCTGGGTTTGGCTGGATACTATCGGATATTCATTACAGATTTCTCTAGAGTTACAGCACCACTATCAACCTTGATGAAGCAGGGGAAACCCTTCATGTGGTCAGAGAGATGCCAGCAGAGCTTTCAGGAGCTAAGACAAAGGCTGACTAGTGCCCCCATCTTGAGGATACCAGAGGAGGGTATAGGGTACGTAGTCTACTGCGGTGCATCAGGGACCGGACTCAGATGCGTCCTGATGAAAGAGCATACAGTGATCACTTATGGTTCTCGATAGCTAAGACAACATGAGCAGAACTACGCTACCCATGACCTGGAGTTAGCAGCATTGGTCTTCATCTTGAAGATGTGGCGTCACTATCTGATGGGCGAACATTCTACCATGTACTATCATCACAAGATTCTCAGGTATATCTTCTCCCCAAAGGACCTGAACCTGAGACAACAACGTTGTCTTGAGTTCCTCCAGTACTATGACTTCAAGATAGTATATACTCCTGGGAAGGGAAACGTTGTTTCATATGCACTCAGCAGGAGGTCTGGTATACAGATGCTAGGCGAAGCGACAGAGCAGCTGGCTGCTTTACATATATCCTTTGTGGATAGGGATGGAACAACTTTTCTTCAGTCTCTTACAGTTACTCCCCCACTTCTTCAGAAAGTCAGGGAGGCACAGCGTGGGGATGCTGACTGCGAGATGCGACATGCTCAGATATCCATAGGGCAGGCACCTGATGGATTTTCTGAAGGTGGAGAGCACGTCATCCTCTTCAGAGGATGTAATATGGTTCCAGTGTCACTTCTGTAGGAAGTGATTAGTGAGTTCCACACTTCCCCTCTTGCGGTATATCTAGGAGTGGTGAAGATGTACAAGGATCTCCAACGACAACACTAGTAGCTGGGAATGAAGAAAGTAGTTGTAGAGTTTGTCTCTCGGTGCCTCACTTGTCATCAAGAGAAGGCAGATCATCAGGTACCAGCAGACTTAGTTCAACCTTTATAGGTCCTAGAGTGGAAGTGGGATTGGATATCCATGGATTTCGTGACAGGACTCACACGTACATCCAGGGGTCACGATTCGATTTGGGTGATTGTCGACCAACTCACCAAGTCGGACCACTTCCTACTAATCAGAGAGCAGGGATTAGTAGAGAGCTTGGGACGCCTCTATGTGCAGGATATTGTGAGGCTACATAGAGTACCTTTGATGACTGTCTTCAATCGTGATGCACATTTTACTTCCCGGTTATGGAAGGGTTTGCAGGAGGCTTTCGGGAGACAACTTCGTTTGAGCACCGCCTTCCATCCTCAGACGGATGGTCAGACTGAGCGGACCATTCAGACCCTTTAGGACATGTTGTGTGATTGTGTCCTCGACTTCAGTCGCAGCTGGGAGGATCACTTACCTTTGGTGAAGTTTACATACAACAAAAACTATCACTCCACTATAGGGATGGCACCTTTTGAGGCGTTGTACGAGTGACCTTGTAGATCACCTCTGTGTTGGACTGACACAGGGGAGTCAGCACTAGTGGGACCAGAGATGGTACGGGCTACCACAGAGAAGGTGCAGATCATCTAGGAGTGGATGAAGACTGCACAGAGTAGGCAGAAGTTGTATGCCGATAGGAGACGGAGACCACTGGAGTTTGAGGATGGTGACCACGTCTTTCTATGGGCCTCACATCGACGAGGTTTACAGAGATTTTTCCGAGGTAGCAAGTTATATCCGAGGTTTATCGGACCTTTTCAGCTCCTCAGTAGAGTTGGAGAGGTGGATTACCACTTATATCTTCCACCTTAGTTGCACCGGGTGCACGATGTCTTCCACGTATCCCAGCTGAGGAGATACGTGAACGACCCTTCTCACATCATCGACCATGGAGAGCTGGACGTCAACAATGGGGAGAATTTTATGGAGGTTCTAATGGAGATTGAGGATCGACAGGAGCGGGTCCTTTGTGGATGGTCGATACCTCTGGTGTGTGTTTGTTGGCAGCATGAGAACCTCCAGGAGAGCACATGAGAGCGGGAGGCTTAGATGCGTGCTCAGTACCCCCACTTGTTTACCTAGTTTGAGTTGTGTCTTATGGGAATGTAGAGCCCTGAGGTTGGGAGAATGTAAAGACTCAAAATTACTATGTAATTTTTTTTAAATATATGGAAATTTTATGAGTCCTTGAAAATTGATGGGGCATGATTTCGAGGCCCAATGTGCCCGAAATCAATTTATAAATATTTTTTAGGTATGTTCAGTAAACGTACGAGCGGGTTTTTATAATTTTTGAATCGGTGCTCAGAATTTAAATCTTAAGGGCACCGTTGAACTCGCAGCGCCGGTATTCACTTAAGAAGACTTTCACCTCAACAGCAGATGGTCGACGGTGAAAGATAGTTTTTGGGTTTTTCGTGGAAATAATAAAATAAAATAAACATATGATTTATTTTATTTTATCTATTATAACCACCCATGTGGAATTTAGAGGTGGGGACCACCACACCTTAACCTCCCTTAAGAGGTTATGTGGTGGGGCCCACCTGAACCTAACCTCCCACAAGAGGTTACGGTGTGGGGACCCCCCGTGACTAAAACCCCCCATTTAATTGGGTAAAACCACTCAACTCCCTCATAAATGAGGGAGAGCCTCTAGACCTCCTCTGCCATTAATGGTTCCACCACCTCCCTTAATTTAATACTGCCAACCCACCCTAATTAATCTTGCCAACCTAGGTGTTTAATTAGGCTAATTTGAAATTGGTACCAACAACTTAATAAGATATTTTTATATATTATCTTTGGATACCATTTCATTTGGTTGGCAAAGGAGGATTTGGGAGAGGAGAGAGCTTGGGAGAGATAAAGTTCTCCAATGAAGATGCTCTTCTGACGAAGAGCGCTCCACCGACGAAGAATGACCTCGACTTCGACTTTCTTCCACATAACTTCCTTCGACATAGGAAGTGTTCGTCTACAACTTATCGACGTCCGCCTTCTCATTCCAATGTCGAAAAACAACTAAAAATGTAGGGGGTTTATTTGCATAATAAAACTTTCCTTGTATTCTTCTTCAGTTTAGGAAAGAATTTTTGTGGAGGTTGTAAAAATTTGAAGTTCATCTTTCTTCTTACTTGATGAGCCAAATGCTACCACCTTAAATGCAAAAGGTGCAGGCCAAGCCAACATGGCCCGACCCCTTAGTCGTTCTTCTTTGATGTGTTCTTAGAAATAGAGGAAGGAGACAACGGCGACGAAGGTAATGGCCACACTACCAGTGGCCTCCGCAAACCACACCGCCCCTACGACGTTCTGGCGCCCCGGCCAAACCGGCTCCATCGGCCAAACCACCCCGATATGAGCTGCGCCCCGGCCGCACCACACCCTACCGGCCAAACTGGCTTCGCTGGCCAAACCACCCCAAGCAGAGTCGCGCCCTGTCCACGCCGCACCCTACCGGCCGAACCGGCCTTTGCCACCCGCCGACCGAACTGGTCCGCACTGCCGCCGACTCTTCGAGCCGCCCAACTCGTGCCGCCCGCGGACCTCCCAAGCCACCGGCTCGTGGTGCCCTATCTAAAACATCTTGTGGACCCCCCTCACGGCACCCCGGCCGAACCAGATCACAGCCCCCCTTACTGTGCCCCGACCGAACTGGCTCGCGGCCCCCCTCGCAGCGCCCCAGCCGAACCGGCCCCTGGCCCCCCCTCGCGCCGCCATGGCCGAACCGTCCTCCCGACCACACCAGCCCCGACCACGCCCTTCTGGCCAAGCCACCCTGAGTCTCTCCCCCATGGACCTCCAGGCCGAACCACCCTCACATCGACCCGCGTCCGGTCCGCGCCCTCGCGGCTCTCCGCGACCCCTCAAGGCCAGCTGGGCTGGGCCCAGCGGGCCGGGCCGAACCCAACGGGCTAGCCCACCCAATGAGCTGGGCCAAACCCAATGGGTCAGGCTGGGTCGATGTGAACCAGGTCATCCAAGACTGGGTCGGGCCGGGTTGGTCCGACCGGGCCGTACCGGACCTTGGCCCACTACGACCTTTTACCTTATTTTGGCCATATCTTTGGCACCAGAGGTCCGTTTGACAAACTGTCAGCAGTGCTGGTAATCTTGGATTGTAGTTGTCCCTTTGTGTATACCCCACTGGAGTTTGGGGTATAGTTTAGATATGGTCAGGTTGGATCGTGCACGACTCCAACAGGGCCCTTGGGACTAAAAGGCTAATAACTCACAGACCGGGCGTCTGATTGACGTGATGTCAGTTGTGTTGACACCCCTATGATGTGGAGGACCTTTGGGATACTTCTTCTAGGTACTTCGTGATAGTTGGAGTATATACCAGTAGATTTTGGAATGGATCTTTCGGAGACGAGCGTGGATTTGTGTGGGAACCTAGTAGCTGGATGAGACTTGATGACTGTTGGCCATTTGACTCAGAGTAACTCGACTAGCCCAGTGGGAAGTGCTTGGTTGTAGTGGAAGACCCATGGTGGAGTAGCGCGCTTGGTGACGTGGAAGACCCACGGTACTCGTCAGGAGGGGTACCTCTACAGGCTATGAGGGGGAGCGCCTGGTTTTGGCGGCAGACCCACGGTGGGGAGCACCTCTGTGTGACGCAGAAGACCTAGGGTACTCGACAGGAGGAGTACCTCAGCAGTCCAAGGTTAGTGGGAAGCACCTGGTTGTGGCGGAAGACCCATTGTACTCGATAGAGGAGGATTTCTCTAGTAGCTGAGGGTTTGAAATGTTACTACCCCCCTAGAATAAAATCCTGGTTGAGCTGAGTTAGTACTTTTGTGTTTTCCTCATGATTGAGACGGATTACTTGATAACTTAGGTATATGTATGGGCATATACCTAAGTGGGTTTATCTGTTGATTTCTTAATTTATGGTTTACCATTTTTGGATTTTGTGAGACCTTTAGGGTCTCGGGGTCCCTACTGAGTATCGTTATACTCACCCCTTAATGGGATATGCCCACACCTCATTGTGTTGGATGCAGACGACAGATAGTGCTAACTGAGGTTGAGAGTACCCGGACTGGACGGTACCCGGAGGTGGACCGTACGACGTGTTGGTACATGGTGGAGATGGATGGACGAGGAGTGATGAGGAGGCGATCTGTACATACCCTTCAGGTAGGAACCTGGAGGACGACCCAACAGCTATTTTACCTTTTTCCTCAATTGTACTTGTACTTTCAGTTTCTTTTACTTTCCAGTTGGGCTTGTATTTTGGCATCTTTTTACTTACTATACTCACTTGTTGGTTATATAGTTTACTCGTGTTCATATCTTGTTTTGTGTGTTTATAGGTTATAAAGGCAATGCCTTCCCAGTTTTAGGGAATTACGCCTTTGGTGCTAGTTTCGAGCCCCTGACCTATGGAAGGCGGGCTTGGGGTAGTCACGACACGGGCCCTGGGGGACGGGTCGTGACAAGACTTATCTCATGACACGTGAAAAAATATCCTTATGTATAAATATTTTTCTATTTTATTTGAAGGATGTTGTGAATGTGCCTTTGGAGTCACACTTTCCATTGGCATTTTCCCTTGTCTTTAAACTTGTTCACTATAAGAACTAAATATTAATCCTTCTTTAAGTTCTTATCTACTTAGATAATCTTACCCAGTAGGTAATAAAGAATTTTATCGATATGATTTATTTTATAATCCTAAAATAAACTAGAGTAATTGGGTGATAAGGTTATTGTAAAGGGATAAACTGAAAGATCATGATGCATTTTTAAATTTACACTTGTTCAGTGTATTCAAAATCTAATTCATTTCTTGCTTCAATTTCTACTCAAAAACTTCTCAAAGATGAGACACTATGTGTATTTTGTAAGATTCCTTTTCACTTTAAGTTCCTGAGATGTATTAACAAGATTTGGGGACTCTGACACATAGGATTTCATTTATATCATAGTACTTTACACAAGCGCATGAACTATACTTGGAAATTCATGCTTGTTAAGACATATTCTTTGTCCAAAATTGATCACAGTGAACTTGTGGTATTACATTCCATTATTATAAAAAATAAAACATAAGTGGATTAGTACTTTTATCTTGATTACCAACTAATAGAAATTATATATTTTAATATCTTAAATGTTACCCATTATTTTATCAAATTATTGAATAAAAAAAATATTAGATTTAGAATACTCAATCGCTTGAGTATTCTAGTGTAAAATATCCTTAAAACCTCTCCTCATAGTCCAATATAAGGCTACACCACTACTCAAATAGTCTCAAGGTATGATTTTAGTTTTCCAGATTCATTAACTCATGGCTCCTTTATTTATTCATCTGATTCCCATCTCCTACAAAGGATAACCATACATTGTTAAATGATTGCCTCTAAAGTTTCAACAAGCTAGCTATGGATACTTATTTGTTGAAAACTTCATTTAATTCAACCCACCACTCTCATAATAACTCCCCATCATTAGTAGACACACTCAACTTGGGTATAGGACCACCTCATACAAACATCTTTTTCAAAATTAAGTGATGGAAGGTGTTAGGACTTAATATTTCTTTGAGGTTTTTTATTATTATTGGAGAATGTAATTAATTTCTATTTACACTTGATTGTTCTATGTGAACAAACTCACATATTAAAAATTCTATAAATAAAGACACATTCACCACACATATTCATTTTATCTACACATGATCACTTATTATTTTATGTGATCATGCGTAAAATTACACAGACATAAAATAATAAAACATGAATAAATAAAATTAAATGATATGATCATGAGACAATACTAATATTCAATCCATTATGGGAATAATGGATTTACCTAGACCCAAGGGGTAAATCCTTGAGTCACTACACATGTGAATTGAGTTATAACACTCACCTATCCAATGTGTCAAAGTTCTATTTGGTACATCTCTATATCTTAGTGTGAACTACGTCACTTATTGTTATCATCATTATACAAAAATAATTGCATGAATTTGAGGGGATATAATGAATTTTGAATATATATATATATAGATAAATTATATTTATACACATAGGCCCTTATACATATAATGATGAAAAAGATGATTTGTAGGTCATCATTTACTAAATAACTATTACAAACCACGCATTGCAATGAATGAATAAATAAATAAATAAATCCAAACAAACATTTGTCGGTCTATGGATCATGATCAGTGGATATACATTAAAATCATATATATTAATTAAATTTGTGATCAATTCATCTTGAGGTTATTTTTCACGAATTAAAATAAATTTAATTTAATTTTAATTCACAAACACTTGTCACACGGTCCCATAAAATTAAATTAAATCCCAATTTTTTCCAGAATTTTTCTATATTTATTTGGGCATACTATGTATTTTAAAATCCCCCAGAGGGGTTTTGGGTTACGAGGGTATAACTATATAGGGTGGGTGGGTTGGGAAGAGCTGATCCCAGGCTACCCTGGGTTAAGCCGACTCGGATGGGGTTTCCGGTCACGTGCCATGGAGGTGGGATGGGTGAGGCACCCACATATTTTTTTTATTTTATAAAAGTGGCACTGGGGGGTTTATGCACATCACTTTTCCCACCCCTAAGATAGGGGTTTCAAAAATTCCAAGCATGGGTATAGCTGCCACCCCACTTCCCCTTTCCTTTTTTTATTTTATATTTCAAAAAAGTCTAATTCAGGGCTTGAGATAATAGTAGTATTGTGAAAATCAAATCCCACCCCCCATAACTTATATATATATTATAAAATTCCTATATATATTATATATAATTATATAATCATGCGCCTATATATATACTATATATATATAATCATGGGACTATGTATAGTTATATATATATATATATATTCTTGGGCCTTTAAATATTATTATATATATAATATATAACATGTATATAATAATATATAATAATATATTTTATTTATTTTCCACGAAGACTTGGAAAACACCTAATATTCCCCAAAGTAATCATTGATTCCTTCAGGCATTGATCAGATTAGATATTTATTTTCCCAAACTATACTTGGCTACTAAGGCGTATTAAGTGGCAGTCTAAGGTTGAACCCATAGAGATAGATTGTTAGATAATTAACCTAACAGTAATAACCTTTGGGGGGATTCCTTAATTTCACTCTCTTTGGTTTGGTTTGTCTAAAACTAAGTAGTTTGGGTCTTAAAATAGAATAAAGTAAGGGTTCAAGATCAATTTCAGTGTATCAGCATAGGGTACTCCTAAATCTAACTTAGGATAAATCTATGGCACAGACTGAAAAGTGGTGAAAAAATCACCAATTGATCTTGGTCCAACTAATTTCATCAAAATAAGCTAAAAAATAAACCTTGGTTTAGATAATTGAAATCCTATGTGTAGGAATTTGGATTATATGCAAAAATAATTACCAGCTATTGGTCCTACCCTAATCTTATCCAATTAGGTTATGGTTGTTCAGCTTTCACCTTTGATGGTTGGGAATAATGTAAGAGAATGAGGTTGAAAATTGTTTTAAACCTATTTTCTATCCATAGGGTTACCCAGTTTCAAATTTAGATATTCATTAAGTTCAACTACCCCTACTCTTGACCCCTAACCCTAAGAATATTATCCACTCATGAAGAAATTTAAGGGAAATAGGGAAACATATGGCAAAATACTTGGAATATGAATTAATTCAAAGAAATTAGATAAAATCAGAGTTGAAATCATGAAAAAGAAATTAAATACTAATTTAAATGAAGAAAAAATTAAGAACGCAGAAGCAATCGAAGTTTCATGGAAAATGGGATTGGAAATTTAATATTGGAACATCAATGATCTACAAATGAATTTTGGAATTGAAAATAGAAACAACAGAATTTGTAGAATAATAAAATAAAGTAATAGAGATAGATATAATTGAAAATGAAAAAAAATGGAGATGAATGAAAGAAATAAATAAATTAAGTTCCAATTTCTGAATACCTATTCACGTTGAGGGAGCTCAAATATTTATAGAGCCTGAAAAGTACACGATGTGTAAATGTTTTACTTTGTGTACTAATTTAAGTGGCTTATTCTTATATACTTACATGATGTGTAACTTATTTTCAAGTTTTGTACTTAAAATAATCTAAATCCTCTGAATATTTTGGATCTCCAAGTATTTTTTAACTTGAATCTTTAGTGAAAACTAGGTTTTAATTTTCTCACATCATGAAATGAGTTCACACCTTATTCATAGTTGTATTTCGTGTCTTTGATGACATGTAATTAGGATATACATCATGTACATGGTTAAAGTCTTATATTTTGTATTCATGGCTTGAAATTCAGATGGTATACGGTATATTTGAGGAGTATGTGTCATGCACTTCAGATTCACAGCATGTAAGGATGATTTTTAGGAATTTTCCAGCATTCCTCCATTGAGCCTTGAATTCTTAATTCCTGCAAAAAAACATTAAAACCCAATGTATTATCAATTAAATAATTATTAAAAATTAATGAAATGTATCCAAAATGAATATAAAAATTCATCTTATCAAATTACCTTATACTTGAACAATTTATTTTCCACAATAAAAAATAATCTCAATAGGGATTCCAAAAGAAAAAAAATTAAAACAAGAAACATGCATTACAACTAGGAAAATAAAACTAGGTGTGAGCAGAAAAATTTAGCCCTACAAAATCAATCCTATAGAGAAAATAAATCATACTTCATAGTCGAGTTCTTTATCCATATTATTTATTCCTTTAATTTCAATTTCATAAATATTCCTTAAATACTATACCCATTTTTTATCTACCTCACAATAAATTTTCTCTCATCACTCAAGGTAAAATATAACTAGAGTTATTCTCATACCCTGAATACATATTCCTAACCATAAGCTTGCATTGGTTATAAAATCTCCACATTGTAAATACAAATACAAAATTAATCATGAGGGCTTCAACAATAGGTTTCAATTGTCTCTAAGGCTGAGGGTGAGTGGGAAAGTGATAAAAATAAAGCTCAAGATGAGGGTAAGCTCCAAAGTTTAATGCATGAAAATCATAAATGGTGAAATGAAGTAAATCCTCTTAAAAAAAGTGTGTTTATGCTCCATAGCTCAAGTGGTTCCATGAGTATATCATGTTAGAATCAATAATATAGCCTTGTTCCATTATTTTTATTTTTATTTATTTTTTAAAAATCATGTTTATGTATGGTGTCACATCTATTCCCAAACCACACATGATCCATTGTAGGATTCATTGGTCTGGTAAAGGTGATTTTTGACCTTCTTAAAACACAACACAATATCTTTTTCTCATTTTTTTAAAAAGGAATAGTGTAAGCATAGAGAATACCAAAAGTAAACATGGACCACAACATATCAATCTAGTAAAAGTGCTATTGTATGTATCCTCAATGAAAACATACCATGTCAATTGGTAGTGAAAATTCACCCACACTTGTTCAAATTATAATCATTCATCATACCAGGATCAGGGTAGGATGGGATAATCAACTTGAAATGTCTCTCTACTAACAAGGTTATTTATGGTTATTACAAGCTAAAGAAGGAAATATGTACATGTGGGTCTTAGAAAAAAGTGTCTCACAAAGATTTATTCAATCATTTTAAAATAGTATTTGTTCAATCATAGCCTCAATAAGATCTCAATGCAAGTTCTAATAGGTTTACATGTCCCATATATCGCTCAAGAAATATGCTCATAAAATAATATGATAGTGTAAGTCAAGAATCCACTCAGGAATGGGAGTATAAAAGAACTAAAACCACTCAAGGAATAGTATCTAGTAATGATTCATTCAAAAGAAATTAAAAGAATATAAAATTATAATTAAGGTTCTCAAACAAAAAAACATGATAAAATTTCTAATTAGGAGTCAAAATAGGTTTCAACAATCCCCAACCTAACTTTTTCTTTTAATGGGTGAAATGAGATTTCATTTTTAATGCATAATTTCAATGAAAATGTATTCTAAATAAGTGAAAACAAAAAAAATCCAAGTGTATAAATAGTAATGCTCAGGAAAGACTCCCCCACACTTAAAATGAGACAGTTTCTTCACTGTTCTGGAAAGCATCATGGGAGATATATCAAAAGAAGCATAGAAAAAAATGAAATGTCAATTTGAAATTGATATTAGGAAATCAAGATCTCTCTTTGGTGAATGTAATTCCATTGTGAAACTTATTGGATGCTGATTTTTAAATTGGACTACCTTCATAAATTATGAGAAAAAAAATACCTACACTAGATAAAACATTAGACCATAGGGTTAACCAAATTGGAAGTATAAAAATGGTAGGTTCACACAGTTTATAGTAAGGAAAATTAGCTCAAATAAATGTACAAAGGTGAGTACAGTGAAGTGTGAGACACCCTATGAACATAAATGTAATAAAAAATAAAAATAGAAAACAATTATTTTAAACACACGATTAAAATAAAAGAATAAAAAATATTGGTTTCCTACCATAAAGTGATAAAGATTTCATCATCATCCATATGGATAGAAAAAATCATTGGGTGAACTATAAATAAATATCATACGCTTCGTGAAATGGTTCTTGATAAATTTTTAGTCTCCATCTATTAAACTTTAAGGTTAGTTATTCACCTTGTTGAATTTTTATTTCCCCATTGGGAAATACTATGATAACTATAAAGGGATCTGGATATCAAGATTTCAGATTCTTGAGGAATAGTTTTAATCAGGAATTGAAAAGTATAAATTTATACCATGGTGTGAAAATCCATAATTAAATGTTTTTTCTAATACATTTTTTTATTAATGCGATCATTTTCATAATAATACCTTCTGATCTTTTCAAGATCATCGAGTTACAACATTGTAACTTTCCATACTTTTTGAGCATCAAAATTAATTTTCTTAATTTCCCAATAAGAGTGATTCTCTAATTAAATTGATAAGTGACAAGGCATTCCATAAACAAGATGAAATGGAGTAGTGTCAATGGGTGTTTTATATGTTGTGTGATACACCCAAACTGTATCGTCCAATTTGAGGCTCTAGTCCTTTATATTTGTAGCCAATATATTTTCTATATTTTTTATAATATCCATATTAGATAATTCAACTTTCCTACTTATCTTCATGTGGTAAGGAATTCTAGTGTTATGATAGATTCCATAATTTTAAAAAAAATATTTCACAACATTATTTGTGAAGTGAGTTCCCTGATCACTAATAAGTAGTCAGGGAAATCCTAATAATAAGAAAATGTTTTTATTTAAGAATTTTATAACCAATGAATTTGTTTCATGGGTGTTGGCCTTGGATTCCACCCACTTTGAAATGTAATCCACACTAAACAAGATGTAAAATTTTCCATAATAATTTGGGAATGCACCCATAAAAATGATTCCCCATACATCAAATATTTAAACTTCAAGAATGGGATTCTAGGGAATTTCATTCATTTTTTACATGGTGACTATTTGTTGTCATAGACCATAGATTTTAATGAAGCTTCTTGTATCCCTATGTAGTGTGGGCCAGAAAAGGCCACTCTGCAAGATTTAAGCTACAATGTGTTCATGCCCATTATGTCTTCCAGCTGGTGATGTATGAAACATATCGATCATGATTTTTATTTCATACTCTGGTATGCAGCATCACATTAAGACATTAGAATGATTCTTAAATAGTAGTGGTTCATCTCAGTAATAGTGTGAGACCTTGACCATAAATCACTTCTTCTACTGGTAGGATAAGTAGGGGTAAAGTGATCCCATGGAAAGATAGTTTTCAATATCAAAAATCATTATTGTATTTTTGAATTAATGTTATAAATAATTTCACCAATAATATCCTACTTAATATATATATTATCATGATCCTTAATTTTGGGAAATGGGAGTATGGATATGTGATCAGCAATGAATTTTTATTCCCTTTTGTATCTATTATTATTTTATCAAATTTCTATAGCAGTAGGATCCATCGTATCATCCATGGTTTTGCATCCTTTTTACTCAAAAGATACTTTTAGTGTTTCATGATCTTTGTAGACCACAAGTTTGGATAGTATGAGATATGAACCAAACTTTTAAAATGCAAAGACGACTATGAGAAGAACTTTTTTAGTAGTTGTATAATTTACCTGAGCATCATTCAGCGTATGAATGTAATAGTAAATGGGGAAAAAGGTATGTATGACTAGATATCCTAAGTAACTGGTGTTACACATAAACTTGAATCCTTTATCCCAATCTATTTAAGTGGTGATAGGAGCAGCTACCGGGATTTTCTTGAGGGTATCAAATGCACATAGACACTCATTGGTGAACTGGAAAAGAGTGTATTTTGATAATAATTATTTCAATGGGTGGGATACTTTTTCAAAGTCTTTTATGAAGTAGAATTATAATCATATGTGGCCCAGAAAACTCTTTATGCCTTTTACTATTGTAGTATTAGGTAAGTCTTTTATTACTTTGATTTTTTATGGATCTTCTTCCATGTCGTGCTTTGAGATTTTTTGTCTGAGGAATATGCCTCCTTGGACAATAAGGTGACATTTTTTCTAGTTCAATACCAGGAATTTTTCTTTACAGTGTTGTAAGACTAGGTCTAAATTACTCAAGAACACCTCGAAGGATCTTATATAAACAGAGAAATCATCTATAAATATTTCAAGGAGATCCTTCACCATATCATGGAAAATATATTTCATGCACCGTTGAAAATTCGTTGGTGCATTACACATATAAAATGACATAATTACATAAGATAAGGTTCCAAAGGGACAAGTGAATGTAGTTTTTGAGTATTCATCTGGATAGACTACAATTTGATTATATCCTAAATATCTATCCAGGAAACAATAGAATTTGGGCCCTGATAGTATTTTCAGAATTTAATCCATAAAAGGTAATAGTAAATGATATTTTATGGTTTTTGTGTAGAGGTTTTGATAATAAACATAGAATCGCTATCTTGATATGGTTTAAGATGAGATTAGCTTTTATTCATTGTTTTTCATAATGGTTAGGTCTCCCTTCTTTGTAATGACTTGTAGTAGACTCACCCATTCACTTTCGAAGATTGAAAAAATTATTCCATAATCTAAAAGTTTCAGCACTTCATTCTTAAACAACTCTTTAATTGGTGGGGTGAGTCACCTATGGGGTTAGTGTTTGTTTTTATCACCTTCTTCTAACAATATCTTGTAGGTGAAAATTATGGGGCATATCCCTTTAATCCCAGTCACTCCCCAGGAAATTGAACATTTATGTATTTTAAGGACTTCAATGAGTTTTTCTTCTTAAGATTAGATTAATTATGCATTTATAATGACTATAATTTCTGCCAAAGTTTCTAATAATGATTAATTTAGGGTTCTTGGAAAAAAAATTAATTCCAACATTAGTGGTATAATGATTGAGGGTCTAAATGGCGGGATAATATCCATTTTCATATGTTTAGTGTAATTTATGTCATCATAGTTATTAAATTAATCTTATTTCATAGATTGGGTCTCCCTATTAACCATAATGTCCATAAAATTATCCCATTCATTAATATGAAATATGTCTTGATAGCCAAATGAATCACCGCCTTACTTGGTGGCCTTTGCTAAGTCAAACATTACTTATTCTTCACCAAATCTAAATACCAGTCATCCTTAATTCACATCAATCAAAGCCTTCCCAATGGAAAGAAATTGTCTCCCTTGGTTAATAGGAATTAATCCCTCTTCTTATTTATTCAAGATAAGTAAATATATAGGAATATGAATTTTATAACTTTGATCAAGAAATCCTCGAGAATTCCTCAAGGGTACTTGATAGATTAGTCATTTATTTTAAGTGATAATCTCATTGGTTTCAAATCTTTGAGCCCATGTTTTTTGGAAGAAGCTCATAGGCATGATATTGATGCTCACCCCAAGATCGCACAAGGCTCTTCTAGAATTTTATGTCCCTATAGAGAATGGAATAGAGAAACTTTTGGGGTCTCAAATCTTAGTGGGTAGCTTCCATTAAATAATTTTGAAGCATTGTTTATTTAATTATATTACTCCTAGGTATTCTATTTTTCTCTTACATGAGATAAATTCCTTCAAACATTTGGAATATACAATCATTTCATTAATCACTTATTCAAATGGAATGTTGATGTGAAGTTATTTAAACATTTCTAAAAAAATGTATTTATCCTCTCTTATGGATTGTCTCATCCTATCAGGAAAGGGTATAGGGGTATTTTTTAGTGGTGGTTCCACATAGACTTCTTATTTTTCAGTCTTCTCTTGAACTGGAGCTTTTACAGCATGTTCTGATTTTATTCCTTTCTCCTAACTAACTTTAATTTTCTAATCATAATTATTATTTTTGATGCTTCTCTCATGTTTTTAAGGTTCTCCAAGATTACTTTCTTTATAAATTCATGACTACTAAAATTCCAAAAAAAAATCACTCCTAAGAACCATACCTTTATCCTCCTCTCTGAGATGTACTCAATATTACTGGGCAACACAACTGGTAATTGATCCAACAAGGTTTTGGAGATCTACCCAATTTAGTGCTAAATATTTCACAGGGTAGCTTTTTAGTTTTTCATTTCAGTTTCTTGGGTTTCCATTCTCTGATATGATTTTTTAATAAATTAATTTAGTAGGTTTTCATGATTATATTGTAGGGGTGGATCTTATTGTGGTGGTATTAGTAAGGCCTTCTTAATTTTCTATTATTGATATGGTGGAAAAGGTTTTTGTTGAAAATATTGTTGTGTTCAAATAAATAAAATTTATAGAGGATATTCAGGTGGTCCATAATTTCTTGATGGTGCTTATTCACTCATATACTGATAATAACCTTGGTTTTTTTGTCATGGTTGCTGATCTGGACTTCATTGATAATATTGATTGTAATTGATGTAATTATAGTATTTACTTTTAGGGTCCTCTATACCTTATCAACATTCATAATATGAGTGTGGGCCTCTATACATATCATGATATTAGATATCTATAACAGTAGTAGGAGGGAGTGATGGTGGATAAATCAGCTCAAAATATTCAAGATTTTTAGTGAGGGACTCAACCTGGGATACTAGGTGAGTATTTTCTTCAACTTGATGCAGATATCACCTAAATGGTCCCTTATCACTCTTCCATAGAGTTTCATTGTAGGAAAATTCATCCAAAATGGATCTACCAAATTCAGGTGTCTTTAGAATGAGCCCTCCTTCAGTAGTAGCATCTACCACCATGACCGCAGTTGGTTAGAGTCCATGATAGAAAGTTTGTAACTGAACCCACACATCAAGTCTAAGATGTGGGATTTTATGAGTCAGTTATTTAAATCATTCCCATAATTACTAGGCTAATTCTTCATCTTCCTAGTTGAAATTTTGAATTTTACTTTTAAATTTCCATGTTTAAATGGGAATATATTTATCCAGAAATTTCTTATCTAGTTTGTCCCAAATCATGATGGACTCATTAGCCTGAATTTTTATCAAATACTTGGCTCTATCATGCAAGGAGAAAGTGAAAAATCTCAGAATTATTACATCATAGGAAACAACCCAGTTGAGAAATGTATCAAAAACCTCTAGGAAATTTTAAATATGTTATTGGGGATCTTTTCTTTGATGCTAACTGAATTTTCCCATGTTCTAGGTCATATGAATGAGTCCATGTTTTATTTTGAAATTGTGGGCCTGAATAGGTGGGTGCACAATGTTGTACATAACACCACTAATGGATGGAAATCTGTAATCCATTATAGTTCACTTATGAATTGTTGGTCACTCACCATGATTATTAGATGGTGCATATTGGGGGTTCTGAAGGTGTGGTGGTGTAAGATCATTTCACTCATCGTTTTTAAAATGTCATCATGCAGTGATTGTTCTATAGATCTCAGGATCTAAAAGAATTAGTTCCTATGCATCTAGGTTTCTTAAGAGATTCAAGGGTCCCTAGAGCATGCATTAACTGGAAGTTGGTGGAAACAGGGTATAATCTGTGAGTAGAAACTTGTAAAAGGGATAAGTGGAATAAAAATAAGAAAGGGGGAGTGTGTGAGGTAATCTAAGTTTCATTTGAAGGTCACTATGCCTTAGCAGAGCTATCCCTGACAACAGAACCAAAATTCGATGTGCCCATAAGGAATTTTTGATTCCTCCAGGCATTGATCAGATTAGATATTTATTTTCTAAAACTACACTCAGCTACTAAGGTATAGTAAGAGGCAAACCAGGGTCAAAACCATAGAGACATCTTGTTAAACAAGAAACCTAGTGCTTAGAACCTTTTGGGGGTATTCCTCATGTTCACTCTATTTAGTTTGGTTTGACTAAAACTAAGTATCTTGGGTATTAAAATAGATTAAAGTAATTGTTCGGGATCAATTTTAGGGTATCATCAAAGGATAATCCATAATCTAACTAGGGAAAGATCTATAGTGTAGGCTATAAAGCGGTACAAAATTAACAAATGATCTTGATCTAGAAAATTTGATCATCCTAACATAGAAAATACTCCTTGGTCTAGAGTAATTGAAAACCTAAGAGAATGAATTTTGGATTCTATGTAGAAAGAGTTACAGGTTATTGGTCCTACCCTGATCTTCTCCAACTTGGTCATGGAATTCAACTTTCACCTCTGATGATCAAGGATATTACAAGAGAATGAGGGTGACATGTGTTTTAAACCTATTTACTAGCCATAGGATTACCTGGCTTTGATTTTAGATATTCATTAGGTTCAAATACCCCTACTATAAACCCCAAACACTAAGAGGATTAGCCACTCATTATGGAATTGAATGAAAATAAGGAAACGGGTGGTAGCATGATTGGAATATAAATTAATCAAAAAAATAATATCAAATGTCACTACCCGTCCCCTGGGGACCATTCCGTGACTACCCCAAGCCTGCCTTCCATAGGCCAGAGGCTGGGGACTAGCACCAAAAGGAATTTTCCCCAAAACTAGGAAGGAATTGCCTTTATAACCTGTAAGCACACGCAACCAAGCACACAGCAAGATAAGAACACAAGTCAACTATATAACAAAATAGTTTTTAAAGTAAAAAAAGGGGGCCAGAATACAATCCCAACTGTAAAGATACAAGTACAACTGAAATACAATACAACTAAAGAAAGAGAAAGGTAGCTACTGGGTCATCCTCAAAGGTTCCTACCTGAAGGGCAGGTACATATTTCCACCACATCACTCCACATCCACCTATCTCCTCTTCATACCGACACGCCGTATTTTCCACCGCTGGGAACCATCTTGTCCTAGTACTCTCATCCTCAGTCACCGATGTCCGTCGTCTGCAACCAACACAACTAGGTGTCGGCATAGCCCGTGCCAGGGTGAGTATAACGATACTCATTAAGGACCCCAAGACCCTCAAGGTCTCACAAAAATCCATCAAGGATAAACCACTAATAAAGGAAACAACTGATAACCCTACTTAGGTATATGCCCATACATATACCTAGGTTTTCAAGTAATCAATCTCAATCATGAGGAAACACAGAGGTACTGACTCAACTCACACCAGGATTTACTCTAGGGGTAGTATCAAGTAATATCCCTAGTCACATCATCTAACACCTCAAATACTAGAGAACCCCTCCTCTATCAGGTATAGTGGGCCTGCCATGTCACACAGAGGTGCTTCCCACTAATCTTGGACTGTTGAGCCACTCCTCCTGTCAATTACTGTGGGTCTGCTGCGTCACACAGAGGCGCTCCCCACTGTAGAATAATGAGGTAATCCTCCTATCAAGTATCATGAGTCTACTACATCACACAGAGGCTCTCCCCACCGTGGGTCTACTGCGTCACACAGAGGTGCTCCCCACTGGGCCTGTCAAGTCGCTCTGAGTCGAAATGGTCAGCAGTCGTCAAGTCTCATCCAGCTACTAGGTTTCTGCACTGTTCCCGCTCGTATCTGGGATGATCCACTCCACAAGTTACTAGTCTATAATCCAACTACCATGAAGTCCCAATAAGAAGTATCTCAAAGGTCTGCCATGTCATAGGGGTCTCAACGCAAGAGACGACGCGTCAATCAGATGCCCGACCTGTGAGTTATTAGCCTTTTAGTCCCGGGGGCCCAGTTGGATTTGTGCTCAATCCAACCTGATCATTTACCATATTAATCCAAAACTCCAGTGGAGTATACTCAAAGGGTCTGTCTCGCTCCAAGATTTCCAATGCCTCTGACAATTCATCAAACAGACATTCGGTGCCAAAGTTATGGCCAAAGGAAAGTAAATGGGTCGTAGTGGGCCTGGGTCCGGTCAGACCCGGTCGGACCAACCCGGCCCGAATCTCTAGGTCTGGTCCGGCCCACAAGGGCCATGGGGGAGGCTCAGCTGAGGGGTTCTGCAAGGGAATGGTACAGCTTGGCTCAGCTCGGGGCGGCTCGACTGAGGGCGACGTGAGATTGCGGGGCGGCCGGACGGCCGCCCCAGCCGCGGGGAGGCGATCCGGCCGTGGGGAAGCGGTCCGGCCGCGGGGAGGCGGTCCGGCCCGGGGTGGCGTTTTGGCCGAGGGGTGGTGGTCCGTCCACAGGGAGGCAGTCTGGCCACAAGGCGGTGATCCAGCCACGGGGCGACAGTCCGGCCGTGGGTCGGCGGTCCGGCCGCAGGGAGGCGGTCCAGCCACAAGGCAACGACGATGGCCACAGATGGCGCAGAGGCCGCATGGCGGCGACGGTGGTCGTGGGGTGGCGCCATTACGTCATTGCCTTCATATTGGCTGGCGGTGGTGTCGTCCACCATTCTCTTGCCCCCTCCGTGGTTGGTCGTCATCCTCCATCATCTTGAATAACACCATAATTCAACACAAGAATTACTGAGAGGATGGGCCATGCTATTTTAGCCCGCACTCTTCGTATTTAAGTGGTAGAAAGCGGCTCAACTCAAATAATAATCAAGAATGAGGATATTAATCGAGGAGGTTCATGAATTTAATAAACATCCCTACCTTGTTCGTTGTTGGTGTTGGCGTGAGGAAGAAGGTGAAGTTGTGGTCATTCGTCTCGTCTGCCACACACCTTCAATCCTGGGCTCATGCATCGGTTCGTCGTAGTCGAAGACGTTCCTCATCGACGTTATTCATGGGGGAAGCATTCTACGTGGAGGAATCATTCTTCGTTGGAGAAGCTTTCTCCCAATTCCACCCAAATGTAAAGTGGTGCCAAAATAATAGATTATGATATCTATTATTTAGTTTGTTGGAAAAAATTCAAAAGAGACAATTAATTAAATTGAGTTGGCATAATAAATTAATTAAAGGAGAGTTGGAAAAATTAATGTGGAGGATGTCAGGAGGCTCCTCCACATTAAGGAGGGAGTTGAGAGGTTTCTCCCTCATTAAGAGGGGAGTTCAAGAGGTTTAGGCCTCGGGTGGTCCCCACCACCATAAACTCTCATGGGAGGTTAGGATCGGGTGGTCCCCACCACCATAACCTCTCATGGTAGGTTAAGGTCCGGTGGTCCCCACTTCTCAAATTCCACATGGAGAAGGTTTTAACAAATAAAATAAAATGTTACACACTTTATTTTATTTTATTCTTTTCACGAAAACCCCAAAAATTTACCTTCACCCTTGACCAACTGTGGTCGAGGTGAAGGTATCCTTAAGAGAATACCGGAATTGAGAGTTCAATAGTGCCCTCAGATTTCAATTCCGAGCACTGGTTCAAAAGTTAGAAAAACCCGCTCGCACATTTACTGAACTTACCCAAACAAAACTTCATAAATTCATTCCAGGAACTCCGGGCCTCAGAATCACATGCCGTCAATTTTTACAGACACGTAAAATTCCCATATATTAAAAAAATTACATGGAAATTTTAGGTATTTATATTCTCCCCACCTTAGGTTTCTACGTCCCCGTAAGCCATAACTCAAAACTAGGTAAACAGGTGGGGGTACTGAGCATGCATCTGAGCCTGCCGCTCCCATGTGCTCTCCTGGAGGTTCTTGTGCTGCCAGTGAATGCGCACCAGAGGTATCGATCATCCACAAAGGACCCACTCCTGTCAATCCTCAATCTCTACTGGAACCTCCGTAAAAGTCACCCCATTGTCGACGTCCAACTCACCATGGTCAATGATGTGGGAAGGGTCATGCACGTATCTCCTCAGCTGGGATACATGGAATACGTCGTGCACCCGGTGCAACTGAGGTGGAAGAGCTAAGCGGTATTCCACCTCACCAACTATGTTGAGGACCTGAAAAGGTCCGATGAATCTCGGAGATAACTTTCCACCTCTGCCAAATCTCTGTAAATCTCATCGGGGTGAGACCCATAGAAAGACATGGTCACCATCCTCAAACTCTAGTGTTCTCCATCTCCTATCAACATACGAATTCTGCCTACTTTGTGTAGTCTTTATCCACTCCTAGATGGTCTGAACCTTCTCTATGGTAGCCTATACCATCTTTGGTCCCACGAGTGCTGGCTCCCCTGAGTCAGTCCAGCACAAAGGTGATCTGCAAGGTCATCCATACAACGCCTCAAAAGGTGTCATCCCTATGGTGTATTGATAGCTGTTGTTGTATGAAAACTCCACCAAAGTTAAGTGATCCTCCTAGCTACGACCGAAGTCGAGGACACAAGCATGCAACATGTCCTCAAGGGTCTGAATGGTCTACTCTGTCTGACCGTCCGTCTGAGTATGGAAGGCGGTGCTCAAATGAAGTTGTGTCTCGAAAGCCTCCTACAACCCCTTCCATAGCCAGGATGTAAAATGTGCATCACAATTGGAGACAATCATCGAAGGTACTCCATGTACCCGCACAATCTCCTACACATAGAGGCATCCCAAGATCTCTACTAAGCCCTCTTCTTTGATCGATAGGTAGTGGACCGACTTGGTGAGTCAGTCAACGATCACCCAAATCGAGGCATGACCCATGGATGTACGTGGAAGACCCGTCACAAAGTCCATGTATATCACATCCCACTTCCACTCTGGGACCTCTAAAGGTTGAACCAAGCCTGATGGTAACTAATGCTCCGCCTTCACTTTCTGATAAGTGAGGCACTAAGAAACAAACTCTGCAACTTCTTTCTTCATTCTCGACCACCAGTACTGTCGTTGGAGGTCCTGATACATCTTCGCCACTCTTGGATGTACCGCTAGAGGGGATGTGTGGAACTCCTTCAACACTTCCTCTTGAAGTGACACCGGTACCATGGTACATCCTCTGAAGAGGATGATGTGCTATCCACCTTCAGAAAATACATCAGGTGCATGTCCTGTGGATATTTGAGCACGTTGAGTCTCACAGTCAGTGTCCTCACACTGCGCCTCCCTGAATCATTGAAGAAAAGTTTCTCCATCTTGATCCACAAAGGATATCTTCAAAGCGGTCAGCTGCTCCGTCGCCTCGCCTAGTAGTTGTATTCCAAATCTCCGGCTGAGTGCATCAATTACAACGTTCCCCTTCCAAGGAGTATAGACTATCTTGAAGTCATAGTCCTAGAGGAACTCAAGACAACATCGATGTCTCAGGTTCAGGTCCTTCTTAGAGAAGATATACCTAAGACTCTTGTGCTCATAATACACTGTAAAACATTCACCCATTAGAGAGTGTCACCACATCTTCTAGGAGAAGACCACTACTACTAAATCCAGGTCATGGGTAGCGTAGTTCTACTCATATTGTCTCAGCTTCTGAGAACCATATGCGATCACCACTCTCTCCTAAATCAGAACACATCGAAGCCAAGTCCCTGATGTGTCACAGTAAACAGCGTACCCTACACCCTCCTCTGGAAGCCTCAAGATGGGGGCCCTAGTCAGCCTCCACCTCAGCTCCTAAAAACTCTGCTGACATCTCTTCGACCACATGAAGGGTTTCCCCTTCTTCTTCAACACTGATAGTGGTTCTACAAATCTAGAGAAATCTGTCACAAATCTCTGGTAGTATCCAGACAAACCTAGTAAACTCCATACCTTCGTCACACTCCTAGGTGGCTCCCAAGAAAGTAACACCTCAATCTTCACTATATCAAATGAAACTCCAGCCTTTGAGATGACATGTCCTAGAAAGTGAACCTCTCGGATCCATAATTGGCACTTCGAGAGCTTACTATAAAGCCGGTTCTCTCGGAGTGTGTCCAATACTACCCGCAAGTGATAGGCATGCTCCTCCTCAGTAGCTGAGTAGATCAGAATGTCGTCGATGAATACTACTACAAAGAAATCAAGTTATGGCTGAAATTTCATGTTCATGAGTCCCATTAACACTGCTGGAGCGTGTGTCACACCTAACGACATAACCAAGAACTCATAATGACTATACCAACATCTTAAAGACGTATTCTGTACATCCTCGTCTCGTACTCTGAGCTGGTGATAGCATGATCTGAGGTCTATCTTTGAGAACCAGCATGCTCCCTTCAGCTGATCAAAGAGGTCTTAAATCCTCAGGAGTGGTTACTTGTTCTTCACGATCACCTATTTTAGGCGCCGATAGTCAACACAAAGCCTCAAGCTCCCATCCGCCTTCTTGGCGAACAAAATCGGGCCTTCCCAAGGAGATACACTGGGCTGAATGAATCCCTTACCTTGCAAGTCCTCCAGCTGTACTCACAGCTCATGAAGCTCTACAGGAGCCATCTGATATGCTGGTGTAGATATCGGTGTCGTCACAAGGTACAAGTCAATGTAAAAGTCTACCTCTCTGTGAGGAGGTAGACCTGGAACATCATCAGGGAAGACATCCATGTACTGGTCCACCACTACAGGATAACTCAGACTCTCAACATTAACTGCTCAGTGGGTAAGGCAAGCCAAATGATGAGTGATCGGCTACACCCTCCTCCGGGTAAGTTCGTCTTGTACTGCAAAGGCTCCCTTCTCGCTGATGAAGGTAAACCTAGTCCCATTCGTGCGGACACAAAGCACTTTGTGCCTAATACTATCAATCTAGGCATGGACTATAGATAACCAGTCCATACCCAAGATAACGTTGTAAGGCCTCGACGCCACTACTAAGAGATCCCAGCCTAAGCTCTCGCCTCCTACAGTAAGCTCTCACTGCCGGTACTAGTGCGTAATCATCTAATCCACTCCCATAGGAGTCTCTAGCCATAAGGATCAAGCCAACGACTCCGTCAAAATCTCTAATCTTCGAATGAGGGTAGTGGCAATAAAATAATGACTGACACTTGTGTATATAAGTAATGTAGCTAAGGTGGAGTAGACCCAAATCGTACCTCGTATCATCTCTGGAGTGTCATGATCATAAGCCTCAGCTGCATAGAGCTAAGCTCTCTCCTATCCAACTACTCCTTGCAGTCGGGGTGGAACTCTTGGTGGTGGTGGTGGTAACATCTCAAATCGTCTCCCACCTCCAACTGCACGACCATCTCCTCTACCACATCCGCCTGCTCCCTGCGGACCTCCTCATTCGAACCTCTGTCTCTGCCTAGGCGATCCTTTGACCGTATTTTGATCATCCATACGACGGGTCGAACAATCACAAGCCATGTGACCTTGCCCACTGCATGTGTAATACTTCCCGCTCTTTACCTTACTGGTTCTGCCTCTGATGCCCTACACAACTGATCCTGAGTCATGCGGTCATCCACCAGTAGGTCTGGTCCTCTTGGACCCCTGTGATGTCTATCTGCTGCCAGCTGCAGAATTCTCCTCTACGTGATGACTAGTGGTGGGTCTCGTTGCTGGTGACTGATCAGCAAGGAAACTCTCCACTAAGAGGGCTCTCTCTAACACCCCCGCCTGCGTCGAGATGCTGAGTGAGATCATCGAAGCCCCGATCTTCCGCCTAAGCCCCTGATCAAAGGTATGAGCCCTGAATAATGGGTCTGCACCATATCTGTGGAGTAGCGTGAGAGTTCAGTAAACCTTGCTGAATACTGAGCTACAGTCATGTTGCCCTGCTACAGAAGAATTAGATCCTGTATGTGCACTCTGCGAAGAGTCGCTGGAACAAACTTTTCCCGAAACAGGCTCTCGAAGTCAGCCCAGAGAAGCGTCACCTTGTCATGAACCTGGAGCATCAAGCTCCACCATCTTCCATCTGATTCTTGTA
This sequence comes from Viscum album, assembly GCA_963277665.1. NCBI lineage: Eukaryota > Viridiplantae > Streptophyta > Magnoliopsida > Santalales > Viscaceae > Viscum > Viscum album. The sequence goes on from OY728131.1 coordinate 569,308,007, forward strand.
GAAGGCTATCGGTAAAGATCACCATGAGGTATACTAGTGTTCCTACCAGTCAGAAAACTCTCACCACAGACTCCATCCAATCCTCAGCTGCCTGTGGGTCTGTCTCTCCCCAGAACCTGGGTGGAATCTGGCGCTGGAACTCGTGAAATTCACTCAAGCGGCATGCACCATTTTCTACTGGGAATGGAGGCATCGGTGGCCCAACGGGGAATGGTACTGCTTGTGCCTCCACTGGAAGAGGGCCCTGTACCAAGGCCTCGTCACTCGGTGGTCTATTAGTGCGTACTATATCTGGAACCCTAGATGGTTGTCTTTATAGAGGAATCCTGAAAAGGAACAGGTGAGCCACAGTCAATAAGTTATACCTGGTGAGACGACTCAAGAGATAATAAAGAAAACTCTTGAAAACACACACTCAATCAGTGTTTTCATGCACTGAGTCGGAAATCAGAAGTCAGGGTCCTGGTGTATGGATACATCGGCCGTTTCACCAATACTGTATTCCCTAAACTGATAACCACACTCACTACTCTTAACACTATTTATGTTAAAAAGAAAGATCAGAGTCCTATGTTCTGCGGTAAAACTAACTCCTCAGATACCAATTTGTCACGACCCATCCCCTGGGGCCCGAGTTGTGACTACCCCAAGACCTCCTTCCATAGGCCAGGGGCTAGAGACTATCACCGAAAGGAATTTTCCCCAAAACTGGGAAGGCATTTCCTTCATAACATGTAAGCACATGCAACCAAACACATAGCAAAATACAAACACAAGTCAACTGTATATTAAAATAGTGCTAAAAGTAAAAAAATGGGGGGCCAAAATACAAGACCAACTGTAAAGATACAAGTACAACTGAAATACAATACAACTAAAGAAAGATAAAGGAAAATACTAGTTTGTCCTCTGAGGTTCCTACCTGAAGGGTAGGTACAGATTGCCTCCACAACACTTCATGCCCACCCGTCTCCTCTGCGTACTGACATGCGATATGGTCCACCTATAGACATTGTCCAGTCCTGGTACTCTCAGCCTCAGTCAGTGTTGTCTGTTGTCTGCAACCAACACAACAAGGTACAGGAATAGCCCATGCATAGGTGATTATAATGATACTCAGTAGGGACCCCGATACCCTCAAGGTCTCACAAAATCCATCAAGGATCAACCAAAAAGAAATGAAACAAATGATAACCCTACTTAGGTATATTCCCATACATATACCTAAGTTTTCAAGTAATCCATATCAATCATGAGGAAACACAGAGGTACTGACTCAGATTACACCAGGATTTACTCTAGGGGTAGTATAAAGTAACATCCCCAGTCACATCCTCGAACACCTCGGCTACTGGAGAACCCCTCCTCTATCGGGTATAGTGGGCCTTCCGCTTCACACATAGGCGCTTCCCACTAATCTTGTACCGTTGAGGTACTCCTCCTGTCGAGTACCATGGGTCTGCCACGTCACACAGAGGCGATCCCCACCATGGGTCTGCCACATCACACAGAGGTGATCCCCCTCGTGACTTGCTGAAGTACTCCTCCTGTCGAGTACCATGGGTCTTCGTGTCACACAAAGGTGCTCCCCACCGTAGGCTACTGAGTTACTCCTCCTGTCGAGTATCATGGGTTTTCCAGATCACACAGAGGCTCTCCCCACCGTGGATCTGCCGCGTCACACAGAGGTGCTCCCCACTAGGCCTGTCAAGTCACTCCGAGTCGAAATGGTCAGGAGTCGTCAAGTATCAGCCAGCTATTAGGTTCCCACACTATGCTCGCTCGTCTCTAGGAGGATATGCTCCACAAGCTAATGTTCAATAATACAACTATCATGAAGTCCCATGAAGAAGTATCTCAAAGGTCTTCCATGTCATAGGGGTCTCAATGCGACAGACGATGTGTCAATCAGATGCCTGATCTGTGAGGTATTAGCCTTTTAGTCCTAGGGTCCTGGTTGGATTCCTGCTCGATCCAACCTTACTGTTCCCCATCTTAATCCAAAACTCCAGTGGAGTATACTCAAAGGGACCATCTCACTCCAATATTTTCAATGTCACTGATGGTTCATCAAACGGACATCCGATTCCAAAGTTATGGCCAAAGGAACTAAATGGGTCATAGTGGGCCCGGGTCCGATCCAACCCAGCCTGGGCCGACCCGGTTTTGGTCGCCCCGACCCGACCCACTGGGTCTGGCCCAGACTGCAATGGAAGCAAGGGTGTCATGAGGTAAGCTCGGTCGAGGGGTGTCGCGAGGGCGCGGGATGGCTCGGCCCAGGGCGGCTCGACCAAGGGCGGCGCAAGACTGCGGCCGCGGGGCGGCGGTTTGACCTCGGGGTGGCGGTCCGGCCATGCGGCGGTGGTCCGGACATGGGGAAACGGGGCAGCGGTATGGCCGCGGGGTGGCGGCGGGGGCCGTGGACGGCGTGGAGGCCACTAGGTGGCGGCGGTTGCTGCGGGGCGGCATCGTTGCCTTCGTCTCGGCCAGCGGTGGTTTCGGTCGCCGTTCTCGTGCCCCCTTCGTGGTTGGTCGTTGTCCTCCATCATCGCGAAGAACACTGTAATTCAACACAAGAATTATGGAGAGGATGGTCCATGTTAGTTTGGCCCACACTCTCCGCATTAAAGCAGTAGCAAGCGACTCAACTCAATCAATAATCAAGAACGGGGATATTAATCGAGGAGGTTCATGAATTTAATAACCATACCTACCTTGTTCGTTGTTGGTGTTGGCGCAAGGAAGAAGGTGAAGTTTTCATCGTTCATCTCATCCGCCACACACCTCCAATCCTGGGCTCGTGCATCGGTTCGTCATAGTCAAAGACATTCCTCGTCGGCATTCTTCATGAAGGAAGCGTTCTTCGTGGAGAAAACCTTCTTCGTTGGAGAATCTTTCTCCAAATTCAACCCAAATGTAAAGTGGTTCCAAAATAATAGATTATGATATCTATTATTTAGTTTGTTGGCACAAATTCAAAATATCCATTTAATTAAATTGAGTTGGCATAATAAATTAATTAAAGGAGAGTTGGAAAAACTAATGTGGAGGATGTCAAGAGGCTCCTCCACATTAAGGATGGAGTTGAGAGGTTTCTTCTTCATTAAGAGGTGAGTTCAAGAGGTTTAGGCCTTGGGTGGTCCCCACCACCATAACCTCTCCTGGGAGGTTAGGCTCGGGTGGTCCCTGCCACCATAACCTCTCATGGGAGTTTAAGGTCTGGTGGTCCCCACTTCTCAACTTCCACATGGAGAAGGTTTTAACAAATAAAATAAAATGTTACACACTTTATTTTATTTTATTCTTTTCACGAAAAACCCAAAAATTAACTTTTAGCCTCGACCAACTGCGGTCGAGGTGAAGGTCTACTTAAGAGAATATTGGTACTGCGAGTTCAATGGTGCCCTCAGATTTCAATTCCGAGCACTGGTTAAAATGTTAGAAAAACCCGCTCGCACGTTTATTGAAAGTACCCGAACAAAACTTCATAAATTCATTCTGGGCACTCCAGGCCTCGGAATCACACACCGTCAATTTTCGTGGACTCATAAAATTCCCATATATTAAAAAAAATTACATCTAAATTTCAGGTCTTTACATCAAATCACAATTAAAACCATGAAAAATTAATTAAATACTAACTTGGATGAAGATACAATGAAGAACACAACATCAATTGAAGTTACATGGAAAGAAGGATTGGAAATGGAACGTTGGAACAAAATGACCAACAAAATAATATTGGAATTGAAAACAGAAACAATGGAATGTGTAGAATAATAAATGAAATAAATAGAGATAGATTGAATTGAAAACAAAAAAATGGAGAATAACGAAAGAAATAAAGAAAATAAGTTCCAGGGTCCAAACACCTCTGCATGTTGAGGGTGCTCAAATATTTATAAAGCCTGAAAAGTACATGATGTGTAAATGGTTTTCATCATGTACTGCTTTAATTAGCTTTTTAATTGATACTTACATGACTTGTAACTTCTTTTCACATTGTTTACTTTAGATATACTAAAGCCTCCATGTATTTTGGATCATTTTTTTTATCTTGAATCTTCAACAGAAACTATGTTTGAATTTTCTCATATTGTGAAATGAGTTCATGACTTGTAATTTTTAGATTTCTAATTCTCTTATTTCATGATGTGTAATTAGGATACACATTTTGTACATGGTTCATGTCATGAATTTGGGATTCATGGCTTGTAATTCAACTGGAATATTGTCTTTTTGAGGAGTACATGTCATGTACTTCAGATTCACGACATGTAAGGATGAGTTTTATCAATTTTCTAGCATTCCTCTTTTGATCCTTGAATTCTTAATTCCTACAAAAATTCATCAAAAACTCAATGTATTATCAAGTAAATCATGATTAAACATTAATTAAATGTATCCAAAATGTATATGAAAATTCATCTTATCAACACCCAACAATACTATATATATAAAAAATATATCTATTTTAATAAGTCTTCACTACCTCAGACTTCCCTAGTATAGAAGTTTAGCTATAAAAATCCCACATGGGTAGGATTCTGGCCATCGCTTCTGATCTGATGTGTCCAGTCATCAGTGATATAATACTGATCTTGTAAAATATACATGAATATATATATATATATGTTCTTGTAATTAATCCTAAAAAATTATAATTTTGATCTTCAGATGACCATAAATCTATCATCCAATCTCTGATTGATGTATTGTTTATGGCAGTGGGGCCATGATGACACCCTCTACTTTAATAAATGAAAATTTAATTTCTCATTAAAATTAATTAAATTAATATATCCCTCTGATTTGAATTGAAGAAGCTTCGAGTATTTACAAAAGAATGAAAGATTGTATATTAAAAAATTTAGGACTAAATTTGTGTTGAAACATAAAAACCATTATACCCTATCCCAGATTCATCCATAGATCATGTGAAATATAATTAATTGTGAATAATTGAAAATGAGAAATTAAATCGAAAGCCTACCTCATATGATTTCGATCGGAAACACATTTTACTTGTCATCGACAATCATCACATGAAGAAGCTGAACCCAAAACCCTCTAGATCATCCACACAAGTTCTAGATGCTTGATTTATCCTCAGCCTATGAAATTTGAATTCTATCATGGAGAATCAAATACTATTAGACATCATCCTGGTCATGGTAGATCAAACTCATAATCCTTGAACTTTGATTGAGAAAACTCTAATCTTCCATTTGATTTCTCTCTCTAGGGATATATAGAGAGGTATGAGTGAGATAATTCATTCAAAGACTTTAATTACTCAATTTGGATCTTAAAAGAGCTTATATATTTAGGTTTTGACTTCTATAAAATTCATTTAGGATCTTATATAAGTTAACTCGTCAAACATACCCAAAAACGATATAAAAGACACTTAGAACTTACCAAAAATGTAGTAGATATTTTATCACATTCTTGTAGCACATAGATTGTGTTACATGATAAAATAAAAGTCGTTAACTCAACTCAGATCTCCCATAAATATTAAATGAACCTTGAATATTAAATATTTAATATTCATTCAAAAATATTTTCCATTATATTCACTGAATAACATGTGAATATATTATGTAAATAATTTTAATGGTTATTATTCTAAACTTGAATAATATTTCATTTTATTTATTTCCCTTACGATCTTATAAACTTGGACATTACCTGGGAACCAGTGTGGGGCCCACCATGTCCTAAAATCCAATTCACTAGAATTATCCAAGCTTCTGAATATGATTTTTGTGTGACTCTATAGGCACTTGTCACACTAGTAGTGAATATAATTCACATACTTGGATTTGATTCTAGCAACCCATCAAGGCCCCTAAAGATATGAGGTTTTTTTTCAAAGAAACAGTAACCACCTACAAACACACACTGTATAATATAATCTTTTTATATCATGAGGTCTTAGAAAGAATAATGAACACTTCATTTCATCATCCTTTATTGATTTATTATTCTTTGACCTTACTGTAAAAACATACCTTAAATCACCATGGCCATTAATTTAATAAAGGTACTATAGTCCTATTGAATTAGGCATGAGACATCTCATCCTTTTGAAAGAAAAAAATACTATATTGATCATTCATTCAATGTCATACCACCAATGATGTACCCAATGAAAATACCTCACCATGACATAAATTCCATGGTTTTCATCTTGCATCAAAGTATATAATAAAATAATGCACACCAAAAAATTATCTCAAATCGAGAGGCCAATGCACATGTTTACAAATAGGAACAATCAATGAAACAAAACATGTGGTGTTCCTATTAGAATTTCATTCCTCATGATATACGCTACTTGATATCACCAAGTGCAAACTTCATGATGAGAAGTCTCAATGCTTATGAGCCCCCAACACCTGAGAGTCAGACATCATCTATGTCTATCCAGTACGATGTATCTAGACCATAGGATATATTTTTAAGATTAATGTGACAGTGTCTCAAGGTTCTCATTATAGTTGGGAATATCTATACCCTGTTGATTTAAAAAAATAATCTAAGGACATTTCTATATAAATAGTGGGTGTTTATTTTTCAACACTATAATGGTAAGTATTCATTATGCATAAATAAATTTATACATGGTTCATTAATTGAAAAATAATTTTCTAGTTGAGTCTAGGTCACAAAAATTTACAACAAAAATAATGAAAATATATGTTTTATAAATTCTCTCACACTTAAGACTTGTACTCCTAGATAAGTAAACATAAAAAATATTACCTAAGTAAGATTAAAAAACTATCCAATGTGAGTTCCTTTTCAACAAACTAGTCACTCCAACCTATCGTACCTCCTTAATATACTCTTTTTCATTTTCTTCATGAGTTTCATTCAATTCATTTCCACATTTTCCATCCCCCCATTCCATTTATATCTACCTTAGTAAAAATATTTCCTCTCATCATGAAAATTATGAATTTAAGAAAAAAATTTATCATTCCAAACCCATGAAAGGGTCACCATAGGCTTGTTGGGTTTATAAATCCCAACCCAATGAGTTAATTTCATATATATATATATATATGTATATCATCAGGAATTTTCAGGTTTTTTATATGGATAAGGGTTTGTGAGTGAAAGTTTTAAAATTTTCAGATGTTGGATAAGGTGGTACAACTTTAATTTAAGTAAAATGAATGATTTATAGTTTTCATTCAAGTATGGTCTCCTTAATCACTCCCGTTTTTCAATGATTCATCTCCAAAAACCTTTTCTATTTCCATGTAAGTTTCACACTTACAAAACTGTAACAATAGAAATTCTCTTCACTTTTTCTAAATAGAATATTTGTATCTTTTCTTTTTTTTTCTTCTAATTCTTCATTGATTTATATTTTGAATTCATAGAATATTATTTTAGTTTAAAATATAAGTGTGAACTTCCTAGCCAAAATTTGAAAGGATAAATTTTCCTTCCATATTTACCATACTATAATTTTTCTCCCAAAAATAATTTTAGTTGATACATCACCAAAAACAGCTTCTTAGTGTGATATTTTCTTCACAAAAACAACCTCCACCACACTTGAGTTCAACTAGGATAACATATCTTCTTCTAGATATGGCTGGTTAGGGATTTCAATCTTGTAATTTTGCTACAAAATAAGGTCATTAATGGATTATATAGGCTTACAAGGTTCAAATGTAAAGGGTAGTCTATAATATAATTTTTCTATGAAAATAAACCTTTTAATCTACAATAATTCCATAGTCATTCCCAACATAAGTTTCCCAATACTCCAAGATTATTATTATAATTCATAATAATTTGTGGTTAATCAAGCATGTATTTGTTCTCTAGAGTGGTGAGGTTATTTTAAAGAAGATTTAAAAAAGGTTCAGAAGCCTCATAAGTAAGAGATTTAAAAATTAGACACTATTTCATGGAATGGTGGTCAAAAACTAGTGGTCTTTTCATGAATTACCAAAACTTTTAATCTGAAAAAAAAATCAATTCATTATTCATCTAAATTTATCTTCATGGTTAAAATTTGTTCTCATAATTGGCATAGTTTCCAAACTTTTAAAGGTATTTAAGTTGAGCTCAAAAAGTTTTAAAAACACACAAAAATAAAAAAGAAGATCATAAAATTCCTAATATAACAAAGGATGTATATCCCCCCCACACACTTATTTTTTCAAATATCCTAATTGTAAAAAAATGTAAGGATTTAAAAATAAGAAGTACAATACATCATAAATAAATGAGAAGAACATAACCTAGACATATATATACTAAAAATATTAAAGTAGAAACTCCTCCCCTGAAGGCTCTTTCACACTTTATCTAAATAGCTTCAATCTATGTCCATTAACTATAAATGGTTCATCCATGGTTCTTTAATCTACATAGAACTAAAGGTTAAAAAACTAGTAACAATAAAAGGTCCATACCAATTAGAATAAAATTTACTTTAAAAAATATTTAATCTAGAATAAAACAATAGAAATTTGTATCCTTATTTGAACTCCCAACTAAGAATCAATTCATAATGAAATGATTTGGTTTTCTCCTTTTAAATCTTAGAGTTTTCATAATCATTGTTCCTAGTTTCTTTCAACTCTTGTAAGAAACAATTCCTCACTTTTCCATATTCAAAAAGATTTAAGTTACAGGTCTTGAAATCCTAAAAGGATTTGTGTTCTAACTCTATAGGTAAATGAAAAGATCTTCCATATACTAGCCTAAAATGTAACATTCCAATTGTAGTTTTATAGTAGCCTTATAAACCTAAAGAGAATCATCTAGTCTCAAGGTCTAATATATTACATTTGTATGAAAAACTTTCCCAAGAATTTGTTTGATCCATCTATTTTATATCTTATCCATGTCATTTGTTTTAGGATGATAAGGAGTATAAAATTTATGATTAACTCTATATTTCTTCAAAATATCCTCTAAATTATTATTAAAAAGTGGGTACCCTGATCAGTGGTGATAAATTTTAGTTTTACAAACCTAAAAAACAAGTTGATTCTTATAAATTTGGAAATTAAATTTTCATCATCAATTCTAGTAGGAATAGATTCTACCCACTAGGACACATAGTCCATGGGTAAAAGAATTTAAAGGGATAAAAAAGAATTAGGAAATGGGCCCATTAATTCTCAAACCCAAACATGAAATAATTCATAAAAAAAAAGGTTTTGTCATTGAATCTCATTTATCATTGAAATATTCCCTTAAAACTCAGAAGTTTTACATGATCTAGAGAATTCAAAAGTATCCTTGAAAATGGTGGGCCAAAATAATCCTAAGTCAACCAATTTTCTAGATTCCCTTTATGGTTCAAAGTAACTGCCATAACTCAAATCATGGTAAAATTTTATAATTGATTGTATTTCATAATCTGGAATGAATCTTCTACTTTCTGGGTCACTTACAAAGTTACATAAATAATGGTCATCCCATATGTACTTCCTTGCTTCACTCACTAAATTTCCAACTTTTTTATTTGAAAAATGGTGGGGAACTTAATTGATATCCAAGTAATTAAAAAGATGAGTAAACCGTGGTCTAAAAATATCAATAGCCTGAATTTATCCATCTATAATGGTTTCCCTAATGGGTGGATAGATTTGAGGTTTTTTACCTAAAAGAGTTGGTATGCTACTTAAATGGTCATCCAATAAGTTCTCACTTACCCTCTTATCCATTATTTCCACATAAAATTCCTATAGTAAAAAATCCATCTCAGTAGTTGTGGTTTTGTTTCATGATTCCTCATCAAAAATATGATGGCAGAATGGTTAGTGAAGATAATCACCTTAGATCCTAAAAAGCAGCACCTAAATTTATCTAAAGAAAAAAAATATAAATGAACTTATTATTAGTGGTGGTATAATTATATTATATGTAATCTGGATTCCTATATGCATAAGCTATGACATGAGACCTCTTTTTAATTATTTTACTCAAAACATCCCCAATAAAAAAAATGTATGCAGCTGTCATTAATGAAAAATGTAAATCTTATTTGGGTAAATAAATAATGAGTGAGGATACTAAATTCTATTTAATATCCCAACAATATTGTTTAAAACTCTCATCAATTTCAAATTGAGACAATTTTTTGTAATAATCTGGATAAAGGTAAGGTTATATTACTGAAATCTTTTGTAAACCTCCTATAGAACCCAACATATCTAAGGAAAGATCTCAAATCCTTAACTTTTTTGGGTATGTATGTGAGGAAATAACATAAATCATGGACTTGTACACTTGGATTTAATCTTTAGACACTATATTTCCTAGCCCAATTACTCTATCCACCATAAAATGGCATTTCACAAAGTTGAGAATAATTTTTTCTCAAATAAAGATACGAGGATAGCAGAAAGTATCTTAAAAAAAACTCTCAAAATGGGGTCCATACACAATGAAATTATCCATAAAAACCTCCATAAATTATTCTAAAAACTGAATAAAAATACTCATTTTGAACCTTTTAAAGGTGAATAGAATATTACATAATTCAAAGGGAATTATTCTATAAGAAAAAGTACCAAAAGGATATGTAAATGAGGTATTTTATTGATCTTAATATGCAATATAAATCTGAATGTACCCTGAAAACCCAACCAAAAAATAGTAGTGTTACTGGACTAGAATTCTCTCAAGAATTTAATCAAGGAATGGAATATGGAAGTGATATTTCTTAGATGATAGGTTAAGTTTTTTATATTCTATACACACCCTTAATTTTTTTGGAAGTCTAACAGGGATAAGTTCTCTAACTTTATTAATTTAAATAGTGAAACTACTCTTTTTTGGCACTATTTGGATAGGAATCATGCATTTCCTATTGGGAATTGGAATAATTATCCCATCGACCATCAAAGTGGTCACTTATTTATTAACTACCTCAAAAAGTATAGGATTTAATCTCCTTTGGTACTACATAATAGGATTTCCATCATCCTCTAACAATTTTATATGCATACATACTAAAGGAATAATTCCAAATAGGTTGTCTAGGGTCCTCCTTATGGATTTCTCATTCTTTTTAAGGAATTATAAAAGTTAATTTTCCTGATCTATGGACATCCCTTTTTCCAATAATGATATTTAACTTCTCATTATCCTATAAAAAATAATATTTGAGATTATAATGAAAATGTTTTACTTATACATCATGTGGGACATTTTCACTTTTTAAAGAGGGTTTTATTGACTTAATAATATCTTACTAAACTCTTAAAAAATTTCTATAACTAGAGGATTTTCTATTTGTTTTAGAATAAGAAATGTGTTCAATAGGCTATTAAATTTTTTTATCTTTATAAGATATTTCATATTCAATATGGTAGTCAATCTATTGATTAGTATCACTATTTTCATTAGTTTTAGATTATGTAGTACTTGATTGATATTCTTTTTTATCAAATTCTTAAAGAAAGAAGATGGAAGATTCATTTCATACAAGGTTCTTAGAATTTTTAATGAGATCAACATTCAAATCATAATTTTTAGAAGGCTCTCATACAAAATTTCTAGCACACAAATCCATTTCACATCCAATAGTATCAAAATCATTTAAATCATATTCAGTAGTATAAAATAACTCATTTTCAAAAGAATAAAATAGTGTTCCATTACTTGTGAAATCTAGAAATAGTTCAGTGGAGAACCAATCAATCATATTGACTTAGTGAGAAGAGTGATCCTCCATTGGATATTTTATGGATTCATAAATAATAAAGTGGAACACTTGTTTCCCAAATTCAAGTGATAGTGTAACCTTATAAACATTTATAATTTATTTTTTTGGTTTTAATAAAATTAATTCCTAGAATTAATTATTCATGTGTGCTAAACCCATCATCATATATATCTAAAACATAAAAAAATCAGCAAGGAAAAAAATATCTCTTACTCTTACTAACACATCTTCAATGGATCCAATAGATTTTCAGTACTTTTGTTGGCTAATTGAATCATAATAGTAATAGTTTTGAATTCTCCAACCTAAAAAGTGGAGTAAAAATATTAAGTCATCACATTTATAAAAGCTTCTAAATCTATCACAACATCTTTAAACTCAAACTCCCATATAGTGTAGGTAATGATGAATGTTTTTGGATCTCTTAACTTGATAGGGAGGGAATGTTGAATTATCAAGGAAAAATTCCAATCAAGGTTCACTTTCTCTCTTCCCCTTAAAATTCTTTTTGTGACATCACATTTACTTGGAAAAAATATCATATTTGGGAATTTTTTTTACTGCATCCATCAATGGAATATTAACCTTAAATTTCCAAAAAGTATCTAAAATATCCTTATCGAATTCAATTGAAACATTATTTTTTACTAGAGTACTGACCCTAGGGTAAGGAAGTGGTATTTTGGGTATTTCTTGGTCATATTAAACATTGTTTTACCACCATATGATTGTATCATTTTCCTTCAGTCTGTATGGGTTCTATCCAGCCAAATATCCTCTTTTGAAAATTCTTTTCCTTTCACAATAGGTTTTAATTTTTTATTAGTCTCAACATGCGTTGGACTCCATTAAATAGGCCCTAAAACAATTGGAAAAGGTGTATAAACTCCATTAATAGGTTCATAATCAGAATACATAGCCTAGGGGTTGTTCAACTCAGTTCCACTTCTTAGTTCATCACACTAACATTATATTTTCCCTTGACCTTGATATTTACTTCAGTCTGTAAAGGTAGTGCTCCACTCATTTGATTTATTATGCTACCAAAATCAGTATCCATTTACCCCATTTGGGTCAAAAAAGGGTTAAATATTCTTTATTATTATTTAAAAGTTTCTATAAGGTTATTTTCATATTTCTAAGTGTGATTTATAGGTAGGAAATTCCTTCCATTATGAGCATTGGCTTAATCCTAGAAGTATCTAGCTTGTGGATTACTTGTTTGGCCTTGAAAAAACCTCAATTTTTATTTATTTTGTCCCAAAAAATCATTTAATGGGTTATTATGGATCTATTTATAGTTTTTATTTGTTTAGAAAGGTCATCGTAAGTTACTTTGTTGGTAGGGTCTCGCTAGAAATATAGCATTGTATGTTGAAGGTGATTCTTACATTTATGGAAACTGGTCACTAAAGTCTTTAGTTGAGGAACTTATATAGTGAAATTGATGTTTTTTGGGTTGGTTTTGGGTTTTTTAAGTGTTAAATAATATCATATACCTTACCATAGTGGCAGGATTACTAAGATGGCTCTCAATCATCTTGTTTTGAGAATTATAAGTATATACTTCCTTGATGGATTTTACATGAATTTGGCCTCTAGTTCTAAATTATTTGGGCTTTTTGGGCCATGTTATAAATAATATTCCTAACTGTAGTTTAAGTTTTATCTACCAAAGAAACCCCTAAAATAGAATCTATCATGTTTCTATTAGTAATAACAAGTCTTTCATAAAAATATTAAATCAATAATTGTTCACTAATCTGATGGTGAGGGTAATGAAAACATAATCTCTTAAATCACTCTCAATACTCATGTAAATTTTCACCTTGTGTTTTTCAAATCCCATGTATTTATTTCCTAATGGTGGTAGTCTTATAGGTAGGGGAAAATTTTCAAGGAAAAGTTTCTTTAATTCATTAAAATCCCTTATTAGAGCATAGTGGGATTAGTATAATCACTCCTTTTTTACTCTATATAAGGAAAAAAGGAAAGTATATAAGCTTCATTTTACCCCATTTACCCCCAACGGTTTCATGTTTACATGAAGGTAGCTATATTCTTGTATGTGTTTATGTGGATCCACCCTAGGAAGTCAATGGAACTCAGGAAGTTGATGAATAAAACCAAATTTTATTTAAAAACCAGTATGTGTATCTGGGTATTCCAAATTGTAATGTTGTTTATTTTCATATGATACAGATAATTTTTTAAGAGTTATATTATCTGACATAGTTCCTTCAAGTTTAACATTTTCTCTTTCTGGTGAGTTAGTAGGTTCACACCAAGCAGTAGATGTTTCAGGTTGGTTCATTATGTTTTCCTTACTAAAAAATTCAATAACTGGGTTCTCCTATATTTCATCCCTTACTACCCTAGCTCTAGAGTGATAGGATTTGTCTATTTTTGGAATATAAGTGCTCTAATTTAGTGTTTGAATTCTTGAGAATGAAAAAATAGATTCAAAACAACTCAGAAGAAGTCCTCATCAATGATTCCAGTTGAAAGACTAAGAGATTTACCAGTAATCCATACTTTAAATTTTTATCCCCCAAGAATTTAGTGATAGAATCCCCTCAGTTTGTCACATATGGATGTTACAAATAAGCTCAATTCATTACTTTTTTTACTTTTATTTTTCTATTTTAAAGGTGGGTTGGGTATTTGTGTGAAGTTTGTTAAATAATTGTTAAAACAAGAATAGTTGGATTAAATAAAGTGAGTGAATAGATTTAGAACAGCGGGTTTGAACAGTTTTCACTACCATAGAAATGGGTTTTCACAGCGCCACCCTTTAATAGTGCTAAAAAGGCACTGATAAAGGAGGTACCTTTATGAGTGCTAAAAAAACACTGATAAAAGGTACTTTTAATAGAACTAAAAAAGTTCTATTAAAAGTAGCCCTTTATCAGCAATTTTTTCACACTAATAAAGGTACCCCCTTAATCAGTACTTTTTAGAGCTATTAAAAGTACCCCATATATCATTGCTTTTTTAGTAGCACTAATAAAGACACACCTATCAATGTTTTCTTAAAAGTGTGGATAAAGGGTATATTTCAAAAAAATATTTCATTAAAAATAATATATATTTTTTAAATATGTTTTAGATGAGGCTAAATAGGCAATTACACAATATATAAGATATTTAGTGAAAATGGATTATAAAATAATTAAAAACTATTTTTAATTAATAATTTTAAAATTATTATTTATTAACATTCATTTAATAAAAATTTGAAGATAAAAAATCAAAAAAATTAATAAAATATCTAAAATAAGTTGAAAACGTAACTTGAACTTCAAGCGTCCATAACTTTTGATTCAGGTGTCTGTTTGGGCTCTACCACATATGACATGGAAATTAGGGGGACCAATTTTCATTTTTTGAGGCCAAAAAAGGCCTAGAAGGCCTCCAAAACTGATCTTTTAATTGGGGTACCATAATTTTTTAACATTTGATGAAATTTCTGCCTCGTTTAAGGGGGTATTCTTGTCTTTTTTTTTGTGTGTATTTGTGTGTGTCTGTGTTAACAAACTGATATATTTTATCTATAGATTCTAATATATGTATAGAAATATTAATATATAATATATGTAAATAAATTAATATATGTATAAATATATTTATAGATACATATATGTGTGTGTGTGTGTGTTGTATATATGTATATATTTATCTATTTATTTGTTTATAAACACAGACACACACACACACAAATTTATAAACATATTTAAATTGATCATATAAATATATTTTAATATATGAATAAATATATGGATAAAAAATATAACAAGATATATATAGATATATCATAAAATGGAGAACAAAGCAACGTGGAGGAGTGGTAAGGGTACAGGCGTGCATGGGGGGTCTAGGGTTCGAATACAGGGGAGGTAGGGGAATGTGGGTGGGTGATAGGGGGTTCTTGGCACTGTTAAGTGTGGGGGGTGGTGTGACTAGTGTTGTTAAAGTGGGGGTTCAGGCACTGTTAAAAGGGTGGTCACCTGTGATTTTTTTATAAAAAAATCAGATTTAAAAAACATATATTTTTAATACTTTTATCATCGATTTTATTTTAGCACTAATAAAAGGGTCCTTTATCAGTTCTTTTTTAGCACTGATAAAAGGGAACCCCTTTTAAGCACACTTAAATTAACATCACTTTTTTAGCGTTGTGGATGCCATTTTCTAGTACTATTAAAAGTCACTTCTGTGGTAGTTTTTTAATCCAGAGACACACCCTTATTCAATTTCAATAAGTTATCCTATTAAATTCATAAATTCTCAATCTAATACCATAGAAATTACACCTAATAATACATGAAAATTATACCAAACCCTTAGTATGAGTGATGTTCCTCCAATGAAAGTGACCTAAATACTCAATAGCCCTCAATTAATCAGAACTAACTAAATTAATTATGATCCTAAATAATACCTTGACTAAAAAATTTAAACAAAAAACTCAATAACTTTACTTTTATTGAGTTAATACTAATTCAGAATAGAATTAGAAAAAAATCATTCCATAATAAAAATAAGCAGTTTAAATTTAAAAAAAAACAAAATTCAACAGAATTCAATAGGATACGAAAGTGAAATTCATGACTCGGAAATTGATTTTTAGTCTCCGCTAGGTCACAGTTGTATGCAGTTTTGGTGGACATGATTGTGAAGAGAGAAGGAACCATTAATCACTAAATGTGTCTCCTTCCTTTCTCCAGAGAAAATCATGTTGAGAACCCCCCCCCCCACTTCATAGTAAAGATAAATTAATTTAAACAACAACAGGCTTGGACCATCATACGGGGTTTTTACCACACATGTAATACACATGCTTCTCCTTTTCTTCTATATAGATGCAAACATTTACTATGCTTTGAAATCATCTCACAATATTTAGTCTTTTCATTTTCTCACTGGATTAAAATCATAGTACATTTAATTATTTCACACTATGAAGGGGGAACTAGACATGGAATGGTTTTTAGGGATTCTACTAATTAAGCATGCTTCATCTCCTTAAAATGTGGATAACATTTCCATAACATGGTTCTTATAAAAATTTTCTCAAAAGTGTTTTTCCTGAGAATCCTATTGAAAATGAAAACCAAATCATCTTCCCTATGTGGGTGTTACGCTCTATATATCTGCACAATTCCATATATAAGATATTTAATATTTCAGTTTTGATTTTTTGTTTCTTCAGTTAATGTTACACCCCTATAGTTTTTTTGGTGTCTTTTAACATTTTTTGGGACTAGTCTGTAAATAGGGTGCAAGTGTAGTCCCTTCAAATATGTTATAATAACAATCTTGAAAGTATTTTTTGTGAATTTTTCTTCCTTCTCACATGTCATATCTTCTACATCCATCAAACTGATATCAGATCCAGCAACCAAGGCATCCACCAATTTCTAAGATTTCCTTTAAAAATGGTCACCATAATCCAGCCACAAGTTACTAAGTTGTCCAAGGATAACTATGAAATATGGTACATCCAAATGAAGGTATTGTTCAGATCATAATAACTATGGGAAATCTTCACTGATGGGTATATAGTACCAACTATGGAGGAAGAAACTACCTTCAAAAATAAAGAAAAGACTACTCTCAAAAATCAAAGGAAGAAAGACAATAAGGAATTTATCCTCATATATCAAGGGTTGGATGAACCAACCTTTGAAAAGATTTCTGAAGCAACATCAAGCAAGAAATCTTGGGATAGACTTGGCACTATCTTCAAGGGTGGTGATCGAGTTAAGTGGGGTTGTCTTCAGACACTAAGAGTAGAGTTTTAAGTGATGCATATGAAGGAAAGTGAGAGTATCTCTAACTACTTATCACATTTAATTGAAATTATTAACATTTTAAAAAAGAAATGGTAAAATTTTTGATGATATTTGTGTCATTAGAAAGGTAATGTGATCTCTCACAACCAAGTTTGAGCATGTGGTTGTGGAAATTGAATACTCAAATTACTTGAAAAAACTATCTACTTAAGAATTGATGGGATCATTGAAAGTGCATGATAAATTATGAAAAAGAATGATGGTTCAATGACTAAACATGCCTTAGATTCAAAGTTGACTCTAAAATAACAAAATAATGGCCATACACAATGAGGTGGTCATGGAACTAGTCATCATGAAAGATTCAGAGGGTGTAGATATCATCCAAGCTATCAATAAAAACAAAAAAAATTACCAGTTTCTATGGAAAAGTAAATGGTGGAGGATAATTCATGTGTGGTCTTGGAAACACAAAGAACATTCAATTCCACAATTTCAAGAATTAAGTCATTATTCCTTTGAGTGTTGGAGAAAAATGGATCAACATAAATAATATATCTATGCTGAATCATCTCACCATGTACAAGAATTCACCACACTCCTCCTCACACAGGAAAGGAATATGAATGGACAGATGTGTGGTACCACAACATGGGTGCAAGAAACCATATGAGTGGTAACAAAAAACTATTTGAGGAACTCATAGAAGGAGTTCGTGGAGACATGATATTTAGTGACTCATCTAAGGTACCTTTGATTGGAAAAAGGAAAAATTAAAATCTTTTATAAGAATGGTGAGACAAATTATATCTATAATGTGTATTATGTACCAAACATGAAAAATCATATCCTTAGTATAATCTAACTCCTTGATAAGGGGTATTTCATACAGATAGACAACTATTTTAACTCTATAATAGATTCTCACATGATACTTTTTTCTCAATTATAAATGGAAAAGAATCACATGTTTATACTCTATATTAACACAAATGCTAAGAAGTGTCTCTTTGGACTCATGAAGAATGACTCATGGAGATGGAATCTTCAGTTTGGTCATCTCCATTTCTGTAGCCTTAAAATCTTATCCTTATTAAAAATCTTGCATGGATTTTTGGAAATTGATGTTCCAAATCATGTGTGTAAGGAATTTACACTAAGTAAGAAACAAAGTAATTATTTCCCAAGTGGAGTGTCTAGAAGATCAAAGGAACCACTTTAGTTGGTTCACACTAATATTTGTATACCACTTTAAACACCCTCACCTGGAGGTAATAAATACTTTATTACTCTCATTAATGATTTCGGTAGAAAGCTTGTGATGTATTTCATAAAATAAAAATATTCCACTTTTACTATCATTACAATTTTCAAATCCCATGTTGAAGGAGAAAGCAGTCACAAAATCAAAGTACTCTGGTCTGACAAAGGTGTAGAATACACCTCAAATACATTTCAATATTTTTTTAGGTAATAAGTCATCATGTAGCAATACACTGCATCCTACACACCACAACATAATGGCATTAAAGAATGAAATAACTACACCATCATCGACATGATGAGGACCATGCTGAAGGAGAAAGGCCTACTAAAAAGATGTGGGGTAGAGGTTGTTGCATGTACTGCCTACCTTCTCAATTGGTGTCTAACTAAGACAGTCATAAATTTGACACCATGAGAGGAATGGAGAAACTACAAATTGAGTGTGGTGCACCTAAAAATATTTGGGTGTGTCGCCTATGCTCAAGTTCTAGAATTAAGAAGAGTGAAGCTTGATGATCATGGTGAAAAGTAAATCTTCATCAGCTATAGTGAAGCATCTAAATCCTACAATCCCTACAATCCACTAACCAATAAATTAGTGGTGAGTAGATATATGGTCTTTAGTGAGGAAGAAGCTTGGAAATGGAATGATCAAGAATTGAACAAAAATATTCCAATCAAAATAGAAGAACATGAAGAAAGGCATGACCATTAGGATCAAACACCCACTACACCTTCTTCGGTTGCATCATCAGTATGTAGAATTCTAGGAGTACATTTCATCACTCCTAAAATCCATCCATCAAGTCAAAATTCTTCCAGATCGCCCTCACCCATGGTGCCTATAAAAATGAAAGGCTTAAGAGAAATCTATGAGAAAATAGAATAGGTCAATATTTTCTACCTATATGCAGATCATTATCCTATAACATTTCTGGAATCCATAAGAGAACAATGTTAGATAATCTCTATAAAAGAATAAATTCATTCCATATATAAAAATGACACATGGGAGCTGACTACACTTCCTAATATCCATAAAACCATTAGCATCAAATTGGTGTACAAGATCAAGAGAAATGTTAATGGAGATATCGATCACTACAATGAAAGGATTGTAAAAAAGGGTTATAAATATAAGTACAGGTTGGAATATAAATAATTATTCACTCTTGTATCTCTCATTGGCACTGTGAGGATGGTTATATCCCTTACAGTCCATCAAATTTCGATGATCTACCAACTGGATGTGAAATATTCATTCTTAAATGTAATTCTAGAAGAAGAGGTCTATGTTGACTAGCCTGAAGTCTTTATTATTCAAGGATAAGAACACAAGTTTTATCAATTTAAGAAAGCCCTCTATGGGTTGAAGCAAGATTTGTGTGCTTGTAATTCATGCATCAAAAACTATCTTCAAGAGAAATTCTTCTCCCAATGTCTATATGAGCATACAATGTACACAAAGAAGAATTCTCATGGTGATATGATTATAGCATGCATGTTTGTTGATGATTTACTGTTTATAAGAAATTGATGATCGATGTTCGATGAAGTCAAGAAGCCCATGTTTATAGAGTTTGACATGACTGATGGAGGTCTCATGTATTTTATTTTGAATATAAGTAAATAAAAAAAATTGGTAGAACCTATATATCTCAGAAGAAGTATGCTAAGGAATTTCTTGAAATGTTCAAGATGGACAATTGCAATGTCGTAAACATGCCTATATCAAAGGGATTAAAATTAATAAAAGATGGAGAAGGAAGAATTATTGACTCAACTTTGATCAAGAGTATAATTGGAAGCCTAAAGTACCTAAAATCACAAGGCTATATATTATCTATATTTTTGGGATTCTAAGAAGGTACACGGAATCCCCAAAAGAATCACATCGGCCAGTAGAAAAAAGAATCCTCAGTTATGTAAAAGTAATAGTGGATTTTGGTCTATTTTATCCATACAATAATGAACCAATGCTATATGGATACTCTGAGAGTGATTGGGGAGATGTAAAAGATGAAATAAAAAGAACCACTGGATATGTATTCTTTCTTGGAATGAATTATTTCACATATAATTCAAATAAGCAAAGTGTGGTCACCCTATCCTCATGTGAAACAGAGTACGTAGCAGCATCATCCACTTTTTATGAAGTAATTTGGTTGAGAAACCTGATAAAGGAGCTAAAGAATATATGGGATAGATCCATATTCATATATATGGATAACAAGTCAGTAATTGAACTAGGTAAAAATATGGTGCAGCATGGAAGAAGTAAACACATTGATACCCAATACCATTTTTTGATAGATCATGAGAAATAGAAAATGATAAAATTGGAGCATTTCCATACTATGTAACTGGTGGATAATATTTTCACAAAGTTATTATTTATAGATGTATTTAAACAACTAAGAAGGATTTTTGGAATAAAGTCAGTTTTGGTTTGAAGTGGAGTGTTGGAAATGCAAAATAAAGCGTCTTCCCCATGTGGGTGTTACGATCTATGCATCCTCTCAATTCCAGATGAAAGCTATTTAATATTTTAGTATTTATTTTTTGTTTCTTCAGTTAATTCTATAACCCTATAGTATTTTTGGTGTCTTTTTACATTTTTTGGAATAGTCTATAAATAGGGTGGAATTGTAGTTTGTTAAAATATACAAGAATAGAAAGATTGAAAGTATATTTTTTAAGTTTTCTTCCTTCTCACATGTCCTGGATTCTACAGCCATCAAATCCATCATGATGCGACTAAATTACTCATAATGTAGGGATTTATTTCTCTAATTTAGAAGAAATTAAATCTTTACTTAAATAGATTGGTCAAAATTTCAAAAAGTACTTGACCTTTGTGCATGCTCCTCTAATCTGAAATGGACCCTTACCCATCAGCCCAAACTCCCCAACAGTAAAGGATGATACTTTTTCACATCATGTGTTGAGTCGTAATGACCTTTACATAACATCATTTCTCCTCTATGGTAAAGGTATATAATTTTAAATGACTCTTCATCCACTAGAATTAATTTTAAATATTTTTATATCAACCTTTTAGAAAGGAATTTAACCTTTACATATTACTTATACCATGTGGTTTACTTTTACAAACCAACTTATGTTGTCCTTATGCGTCATAGGACTGCATGGAAATTTACTTCTGTACAAATAAAAGTCATGAATCTTACATGTGTGTAGGTATGAACTTTACGTATCATGTCAAGGACTCTTAAACATTCACATACCTTTCCAAATTCTTTAGCGTGAAGTCAAAATTACTCTAACATATTAATTGATTTACTTTTACAAATCTATATCCCTTTCCATATTTCCCTCTTTATCTTCAAAATGACTTTTATGTATCCAAGGACTTAGAAGAAAAAACCTTATATATGGGTTCCCTTAAACTGAAAATTATAAATAAAAGAAATCAATGTATGGCCTTTCTAATAATTCCAAAAAACAAAAAAAAAACATATATTGAACCATTTTCAAATTAAATCATAAAATATGACTAAAAACTAAATATGATGTAATTTTCCATATACTAACAAAATGGTGCAGATAAAATAATTGAATTACAAGGTAAAAATAATAAAAATGTATGTTCTATCACATAACTTCTCTATCAAACTGTTTCTATTCTCAATAACATGTGATAAGAACCCATAAAAATAACATCACAAAAATATTTAACAACAACTTTTTTACTAATAAAGAAATAAATCATGATTTTTTTCTAACTTTATATGTATTATCATTGTTACCTTTTTCAAAATTATATGGACCAATATGTACTAGTATTAGAAGACTCAACTAGATTTCAAGTGTTATAGAAGAAAAAAATGATGTAACTACCACTATCAATGATCACAATACATGCCTTTTGATTAATGTTGTGTGTGTTTTTGGAATAAATTCTATTATTGTTTTTTATTTGGAAAATTTTGATATTGTAAAACTCTTCTCAACACAAACATTATTCTAGTATTTTCTTCATCCCAAAAATCATAAAAAAATTAATTGAGGGTCTTCTTATTGAATTTTATTTATGATTTCTTTAATTTACTTTAGATTCAATATTATTTTGTTTAGATAATTGTCTTGAAGTTGGACCCATGTTTATATTTTAATCACTTTATATCCCCACATTAAAATAAAATAATCTTCCATTTTGTTTCTCCCAATGCATTTTTCTTCCCTCTCCATCAATTTTTCTACACCCACCACTACTCTTTAATTATTATAAACATTGATTTCACTAAAATATGTGTAAACATTAGAGAATGAGTTAAGTTTTTTATAGTTTCTATGTGATGATATTTTTATGCCATATTTTATCTATTTTAATGATAATCTTTAGTGTATTAAAGTGTGCTAAACGATTTTATCTCTACTCCATATATCATTTATTGATTAAATTTATCTAATAATATTATAATAGTTCATTCTTAGAGTTTTTATATGTTCCTTCTCACCAAACCCAAGTTCAATTGGGTGATCTTCATAAAATGTGTAGGATTTTAGGGTAACATAAAAGTTTCAAGTAATGGAGAATCATGATGTTGATTTTTTAAAAATTGGGTAAGTTGTTTATTAATTTGTAAATAATCCCTAAACCAAACCCCATATTAGAGTTTTTACATCTCCTAATATTTGTCTCCCCATACACCAAAGGTTGCTAAATATCAGTGACAATCTGATTTGTATCATTAGGATACTATTCCATTAATATCACAATCATACAATAACTTAAATTGAACCAGTAACCATAATAAAATACAATGGAAGCAATATAAAAATCATAACAACAACAAAAACAATAGTAATAACAACAATAGTAATAGTAACAAGGTTGAGGTTTCCATACCATGTGCTATGCAGTCATGCCAGTCACATGTGCTACAAGAATCACTAGTATATACCCTTAGGGCTAAATATATATTCCATATAATCAAAATACATTAATATAAAAAACCTAAGGCCCACTACTCCTAGCTAGTTAATCCCTTATTATAATTTGTTTCCCAACAACTCCTATGACCAACCCATGTTCTGACCCATATCGCAATGATAAGGTATGTATATCCACTAGGGTGGACATGTATGGTGTGATTATAGAACTTAGTAAGAAACCAATACAAGCCCCTAAAACATACTAAAGTTTATATACATTTTTTCTTGTATAGTATAAAAATAAAATCGATAACACATAACATGCAATAGCCATGTCGAGTCAGTGTCTGCTAACTGGGACACAAAAATATTTGACCCTACCTTCTTTGGTCATGGTCGATGTATCATTAAGGGTTTATATGGTCAGTTTTAATTGATTATAGAAACAGATTAAACCAACTAATTAATAAAAAATACATTGGGATAAAACTAAAAGTGACCAATGATTTTTCCAAAATTGATATAAACAAATCCTATTCATAAAAAATGAATAAAACTCTAAACTTTCATAGCCAATGGTTCTTAGATAAAGTTAAAATCTTAGTAAAATAAGAAATAAATATAGAATAACTCCAAAAATGATCAATTCAATATTAAAATAAAGTGAATAGTTTCATAAACAACCAAGTTGAAAACATTGAAAATATTTAAAGGAATTTAATAATGTGAAATCAACTTTTAATGTGGTTTTATGACATTTATTCACTTAAACATTGTATATATTGATCACATTCCATTATAATGAAATAATAAAAAAGATTTTTTCTATTAATTAAACTTCAATCAGTGAAAAATAATCACCATTTCTAGTTTCAAATATGATTTTTATAATTCATTTGATTGTTTAATTTTTGTTAATAAAAGTTAAAACTATCAAAATTGAACCAAACTAAAAACCTTAAGTATATATTATCAATCAATTGATTTCAGTCAATTAACCGATTTAAACCAAATTTTATCAGTTTAAGTTGTTTTGGTTTGATCTATTTTTGCTGGTTTATTTAATCATACACATCCTTATATATCGGTCATTTTCATACCTCTTTAGCATATAACTTTTTTACCTATAATAAGTCATCATAGTTTGACCATATTGGTCTCCATAGTGTACAAACTTACTAACTCATATCAAAGTATATCCCCAATAACATAGAAGTGACCCCACTAGTATATAACTTATGGACCCCATCAACCCTTCTAAAACTCAACCCCTATGGTGTTCTCGGACTTTTTCCCTAATTACCAATATTTCCCTGCCCTTATGGTGAACTTTTAACACACCCTTATGACATTCACTTACCTTGGTCCAATAACTAGACCTTAAATTTTCATCATTTTCCATTCATCATCTTGGCCCCACTAACCATCCATCACAAAACTTCATTGGTTGATACTCAAAGATATTAGTGATTTTTCATTCTTTACCACATTGGCCAACTAAAATTGTTTAGCCAAATAAAAATTCTAAATAAATCATGTAACACCTCAATATTGTAGAATATATTCTCCCTTAAATAAATATTGTGATTGAAATCTTACTCCACACACAATATTGAACCTTAGTGGACTACGACACATTTTAATAAAATATATATTGAACACTTTAATGTAGTCGTTAAATAAGAGGGTACAAACAGTTGTAACCACATTATGAAATGAATCTCCCTTTTAATATTATTTCAAATAGTGTGGATAAAAAGATAATAAAGTATTTATATACTTATTTTTTAAAAATTAATATTTTTTAAGTATGGTATTTTTAACAATAATTTTAGAAAAATTGTCAATATACCTAAAGGACAATTTCCTAGAAAAAACAGTTTTCACCATACTTTATGATTTTATTTAAAAGTTAAATTTATAAAATATAAAATGTTAATTTGAAAAAAGTAAATTAATTTTTTTACTTATCAAGAAAATATTAACTTAAGATTATTTTTTTGTATTTTCTTAAATAATTGAATTTTTAGATGAACAGTGTAAAATATATTTTTTACTAAAACTGTAAAATTTATGACTTTATAAGAAAGAACTATAAGTGTATAAAACATTTTAATTGGTTAAATGTGTATTTAGGAAGTAAAACTATAGATTTTAAAAATACACTTTTGAATTTATAAAACCTATTATTAATATTTTAGGAACTTTCGATATATTTTCCAACAAGAATCGTTTTTGGTCTCTTATTTTAATTAAATAATATTTTGGTAAGTTTTGGTTTTTAATAGATTGGGAAGCCACATAAAATTTATTTATTTTTTATAATAAATCAATATATATCATTAAAATAAAATACATGGATAATTTTACCCTACACATAAATTTTAAACTTAAAAATTCACTTTTTCTAAAAACTCGGTTTCACATGTTACATGCGCTAATGTTAAAATTGATTTTTATTACAAAAATAAATTTTATATTATAAAATGGATTTAAATTATTTAAATGGTTGTTATATTTTATTTAATAAGGATAATTTTATTTTCAGTCAGTAAAAGTAATTTACTTAGGTAAAAATTAATTACCACGATAAAACTAAAAATAATAAAAGTAAAAAATCTAAGAATAAAGGACTTCAAAACATATTTAAAAAAAGTGTGAAAATGAATGGTTGAGGTATTATAGAACATATCTCATAATCCAATCCAATATTATCCATTTTGGAGCTACTTTACATGTTTAACGTGTGATTCCTTTATATTAAGTGGTTATAATTACAAAAAAAAATTCCTTCTCATCGTTTATAAAAGGTGCCTCTCAACACCCCTTCAAGACCACTAAAAGAATTTGGTTTACTATTTAATCTCTTAACTTTTTTCCTTCCCCTATAATAATAATCATTTTACTTAAACCTATGGTCTAAAAATATTGGGTTAAGGCCTCCATTTTCTAGGAAGACTCCAAGGAAAATGAAAATATTTCAGCGTGAGTACTCATTTTTTCCAAACCACTTTATTTTATTTCTCACTTTACCAAATATAATTTTATAATTCCTATAAAATGAAATTATTTTTATTTTTATAATTAATTTTATTATTCTAATTGGATAATTATTAACAACCTTTACCCTTTTATATTAAGAAAAGTGAAACCATGATTCATGTGTTCTGCAGACTACCACCTCCATGAAGTGAAAACTTCCATTTTTTACCATTACTGATTATAAGGGTGAAATTAAATAATAAATCTGACATATATAATATAATTATTAGTATGATGTGATTAATCATAATCCACCTTTTTTCCATCTCATTCTTTGAGAAATGAAAATGTTAATCGTACATTGTGCGGACAACCACCTCCACGAAGTAACATGTCTCATTTTTCATCTAGTTTATTTATTAATAATTAAAAAATATTTATATCTGGTTAACAAAATTAAAAAAATATAAATAATATCATTATGTTTATTCAATAATGATATTATTCCCAAAATAAACCACTCACATAACAGAAATCTTCCATTAATTATAGAGTGTTTGTGTTTGGGTGGATCCAACCACCAACTTGAACAACGCTATAAAATAATATCATGGATGACTATGAAAACTTTATTATTGATAATATATTAAATAAATAAGTAAATTATAATTTTATTTTTGTTTTGGAGTGTTAAATTTAATATTAAACTCATTATTTAAGATACCAACAGATGTTCCTTAAAAATTACTAAAACATGATCACCACTGATTTCATATTTATGGATCATAACCAAAACTCAGATAGAAAAAAATTATAAAATTATAAATAATTATAAAAAAAATTACAGTACCTTTTATGATCTAGGAATAATGTACTTATGTATAATAACGAATATCGACAACTCTACCACAAAACTAGTTCAAGACAATCAAGATTACTCACACCCAATATTGAAAATGGATACTAACTAATTAATATAAACATAAATAATGGTTATAAATTAAAAGTATAAATTTTAATAGTTATTAATATGTTTATTAAATAGGTGATTAATATAGTTATTTTTATATATATAAATTTATAGTACGTTCAATGAAATCAAGATATAAGGTTAGGGTTCTCATCTTTATCATCCCTCATTGAGGCGTGTTTTGATATTATGAATCAATATTATTTTTTATGGTATAAGTGCTGACCCTTGAATTATAATATATTATATTATTTTTGATCTTATAAAATTCACTTTTATTTATTTCATTATTTTTTTTGTATTATGATTGATATCTTCTCTAAAATATTAGGTTTTTTTGTAACTCAACCTGCTTCCATGAGTTATAATATTTCTCATTGAGATTTGTCTTTCATTTCATATGGTATACCTTATTTTTATCTTGGGAGATCACTTTTGATTCAAATCATCCATATTTATCAATTAACTTCCTTCTTGAAAATGCAACTATGTAAAGAATAATTCGCATCCTCTTAAGTGATGGTTTGTCACTCATGTCCATGTTTTACCCCTCATGTTAGTGTTCTCTTATCATATTTTGAAACCCTGTTATATATTAACTCTTGTAACTATCGTATTTTAATTTAAATTTTTTCAAAATTAAATATTATTAACTATTTTTATAATGTGGATTTTCAACCAAAGTATTTTTAAAAATATCAAAAGGTTTATCCTTCCATGATCAAATGTTTTATCTTCTAGATCATGTTTCCTTTGGATACCTTTATATCTTTCTCAGTGATCCATTATTAGATATTATTTTCAAATTACATGTTTTCAAATTTTTCACTACAAAATTTTCTAAAGTGATTTCAAAAGTGACCCATGATATTTTCTTATATGATAATTTTAAAAACATTTTCTAGAACTCTTTAATGAATTGTCTTCTATTTTTCTTTTCATTTTTAGAAGGATTTACCTTATTGGGATTCATGTTTCCTTATTTACCCACTATTAATAATTATCCTTTAGGGTATTTAACTAATGGTATCAAACAATAAAATTCTTGATCCATTCTTATGTGGTACTATTTGAACCATTCTTTTTTCAATCTTGTATTTCCATCCATGTCAACATCCTTATAGGTTTATTTTTTTAACTGGGGATATGTTATTTTTCAACCATTCACCTTATTTATATGGATGTTTTATAGTCATTTTTTGTGTAAATAGTCATCAAACAATTTATTTATTGAGTTAATAATTCTTTGAGGAATTTATATATGTTTTTATATATATCCCACTTATGCATACATTATATGATGTGACGGATGGGCCCATAATTATATAGATATCCAATGCGTTGGGTAGTGTTTTAATCTCATGAGACACCATGTATGGTGAAAGATCAGTTATCCTATGCACACTATGTTATGTGAAAATTGATCCTAGAATTATATAGCCCAAAAATTCATTGGATACTATTTTGATCTCATGAGATACAATGTATGGTTCATGAACATTTATCCTAAGAACACTATGATATGTGATGGGTGGACCTAAAATTATATAGTCCTCCAATGCATTTAGTAAAGCTTTATATCTCATGAGATGCTATGTATGGGATTAATAATTGAACCTACTATGGGTCTTTATCCACTATGTTATTATGGTCTTAGGAGTGAACATTGACTTATGTTAATGATGTCATATGTCATGTTTTGGTCACAATATTATAATGTCAAGATCCTCTAATATCAGTTTCTTTAAGATAAATCCTCATTCAATGATTCTTGTATTATGATCCATGTTTTATTAGGTATAAATTTGACATATTATGTTCATGTTCTTTATTACATTCTAATACTCATGTTTTCATATTATGCTCACTTATGATCTTGATTGTTATCGCTTATATGTACCCTTACTGAGTATTTGAGCTCACCTCTTATTATCTTTCCATTTCCCCAGGTAATGAGGGAAAGTAATACATATGGTATGTATAGAAGATTATCTTGTGTAGAAAAATTATGGGATATTTTGAATACTAATTATGGTTTAACCAATTCATAGTATAGTGAAAATGTACATTGGATAAGAAAGTCATGGGTTTTTGTTAGTTAAAGGTTCTTATTTTTCCTAATTATTTTAAAAAAATTAGAACTATTGATCCTTGTTTTATATTCATTAATGAATTGTATGTGTAAAATAAGGTAATATAATGTGAAAGAGTCCTAGGTCTCTATATTTGGTATCACAGTAAGGTATAATTATTTTTAGAGATTAGGATGAGAGAACATTAAAGAAACCCATGGGAATAAGTATAAGTATAAGATAACATCCTAAAGTGTTAGTAAAGTAGACATTTCATGGTTCTAATTTAAATAACATATCTAACTAGATATTACAGGTGGATACATTCTCTATCATAGATGTACCTAGGAGTAATAACCCTAAAAACGTCATTTGGATATTAACTTAATCATCACCCGGTTCATGAAAAATAGGTATAATTTCACTACTGGTTTGACACACTTATGGGATATGTTTTTCTTAATCACATCATCCTTACAATACATTAATAAGGATTTATTATATTAATGAATTAGGATAAGAATTATGAGAGAGATCAACCTAAAGAAACCATATTGAATTGAGAATTATTTAGGTTGGATTGAAAACTAATTTGATGGTTTTAAAGAGTAAAACTTTTCAAGGTTGAGGCTTCATGAGATCATTTATGATAATTCTATTATAATGTTAATTATTCATCACACACATTATCCTTGTTATTTTTAGTAATGTTTTAAGCCTTAAGGAACCAATTTAACAATGGATGTAATAGATAATGTAGAGATTGAGCTAATAAGAAACCTAAGGGGATAGGACATAGAGTAAGAAATCTAAAGATTATATCAAACCATCTATCAAGGATTTTGATTATTAATGTGAACATAGTTGAAATTAAAAACAAACCAAAGAAGATAAGTATATAGAGTCTCATAGAAGTTTGGGTGATAACTATGATGAATGAAAGAGTGTTCAATTTCCTTCATGTCAAAAATGTGGGAAGGGGAACCCTGGGGAATGTATGAAAGAAAATGGAATATGTTTTATTTGTGGTAAAGGAGGGAATAAAGAAACTAATTTTTTAGGAAAAGTAAATTGATTAGTGGATATGGTTAAAGGAAAAAAGAGTTCACCCCAAATTACCACTAATAGTTCAATGTATTAAATTTTGTGGACTTGGGCATTATCCAAGACAATTCCTTGATCCAAGGGCTAACAAAAATGATAGGCATCCCAAAATTCCAAGTCCAATGGAACAAGGTAAAATCTATACAACCACAACTATTGAATTAAGTTTTGAAAATGATGTGGAGTGAGGAACATTGATCATCCACTCAAGAACTTTGAGTATTTTATTTTTATCTTATTCAACTCACTCCTTTGTACCTAGAATGTTTTCAAAAGACATCAAATTTTCACCTTGATGATGAAATATTGATTTATTAATAAAAAATTATAATAGTAAGATTATTTTATCCCAAGTATATAATTCATCTCTAATGAATGTTTATAGGAATGTGCCTCCTATAAAATACATTTATCCTTACTTTAGTTAATTTTGATGTGATATTGGGAAGGGATTGTCCCTCTTTACATAAAGACCATGATAATTTCCAAGATAGGAAAAACCCATTTAAAATCCATAATCACCTATTAGTATAATGTTTATTATATACTTCCTATGAAAAATTTACTCCAGTTATATGGGGGTATTTGTCACAAATGGTTAGAAAAAAACTCAATGTTTGTTATATTATTATTATAAGGGAAAGATGAGTTCAATGGTCGAACTTAAGATAGTAAGGATGAAACCTCACTAGTTTTAAAATCATGATTTATGTATATCATTTAGATACCCTTAGATTTTTTTTCAATAGTCAGTAGTAATTAAAATTGAGAGTAAGTAATATTTTTTAAAGGGGTAATGTAAAACTCTGAGATTTTAGAATATATTTTCCCTTAAATAATTATTGTGATCAATGACTTTTTATACACGCAATTCCAAACCTTAAAAAATAGAAAAACATTTTAATTAAATATATATTGAACATTGTAAGGTAGTAGTTAAAGATGTGGTTATAAATAGTTATAACCACATTATGAAATAAAGGACCTTCTTAATGCAGTTTTAACTAGTGCATCTAAGATGATAAAAAAATTTATAATTAAAATTTATTTTCTAAAATGGATATTTTTAATATCCTAACCTTTTATGGAGTTGAATAAGTCTTTTTTTAGGGACTCTTTTTTCCTTATTTGATTAATTTTTTTGTTTTGGTTATAACTTGGGGTGTGTTTGGGTGGAATTTTGAGAAAACTGAAGGAAAGAGGGTTGTACATGGCTAGCACACGATTAAAGCAAACCAATCACCCCATCCCAGCAAACTGTGAAACCCTAGATATTGGGGAGTTGTGAAATTATCACATGGTTTGTGGAATCATGACCCCCTAAAATAAAAAGTTCATGGTTGGAGCACAATTGGAACATGATTATGGAAAACCATGTGCCCCTACCAAGCAAATCATGCGTAGGAATTAATTAAGCCCAAAAAATATTTTAAAATTTACCCAAACCCCAAAAACTCACCTATTTTGAGCCTTATTTGACCCTAG
This sequence comes from Viscum album, assembly GCA_963277665.1. NCBI lineage: Eukaryota > Viridiplantae > Streptophyta > Magnoliopsida > Santalales > Viscaceae > Viscum > Viscum album. The sequence goes on from OY728131.1 coordinate 569,340,293, forward strand.
GTCCTCTTTAATATTTTTGGATCTCTTTGGATGAATTCAAAGCCCTCCCAACCATCTTTCTTTGTGAATCAAAACCCATATTGAAGGTTATCCCCTCTCCTAGTTAGTGAATCCTCTCCCAGCTCATCTCTCATGTTTCCCCCGTTCTTTTTTATTTCTTTTAATGAAGTAATATGATGATATGGATAGATCTATATCTATTTGGTGAGATCTATATCTATGATTATATATCTAGATCTATATTTACAAGGTATTTATTTCCTTAATCTTGATTTAGGGTTTTGAGATTCAGATCTAGATCTATGTCGTTGTGCTGCACAATTTTTGGGGATTTCCATTGGGTGATCATTCGTTAATGAATTGAGGTTGGTGGTCTATAATTAAAATCCCATAGTCATGATCTTGATTTCATATGTTTAAGTTATAGAATTTCTAGAGTTTTTTAGAAATTGAAATTCTTAAATTAAATTAATTGATGTGGTCAATTAATTAATGGGGAAATCATGGGTTTGATTTTAATTGAATTGTGGGATTGAGATAATTAATTTGTGATTTAATTATAAAAATATTGAATTGTTTAATTGGGGATATTTAATTTCTTGGTTAAATTTTGGATTAATGAATTATGATTGGAAAAAATTAATTGGTGGATTAATTATTGGATGTTGTGATTATTATTGAATAATTAATTGTTAAATTAATTATTAGACATTATATGGTTAATTAATTCTTGAATAGATTAATGGATGAGGTTTGCTAATTAATTGTTGAATAAATTGAAGGGATTAAAGTGATTAATCAATAGTTGGGTTAATTAATGGAAATGGATGTGATTAATTAATCATTGGGTTAATTAATGGAATTGGATTGATTAATTAACTATATAATTAATTAATGAGAATTGATGTAATTAATTAATTGATAAATTAATTTATGGAATGATTTGTGATTATGTTGGAATGGAGTAGCACATGGGATAACCAGGGTGTGAGCGAGAAATTGTTGAGAAGGACCGTGAGAGCCCATTGAGAAGAACCATGTGAGCCTGTTGAGAAGGACCGTGTGAGCCTGTTGTGAGGAAGACTGTGAGAGCTTCCATTTTGTTTTCCAAGAGGCTGTGATAAATATTGGAGTTTGTCCAAGGGAAATATTGTGAGATATTTCCCCTTTTCCTAGCAAGAAATTAGGCTTTGTTTAGTCTTACTCACATTAGACCCTTGAGGTTAGGACATAAGTGCACATTAATCATGACGGATTAATTTACATGTTTTATTTATTATATTGAGTATAAATTGTGATAATGAATATTAATATCTAATTTAGATATATGATATCCCTTGGGAATATTTCAAACTTTAGTATGAGTCGAAACAAATATTGAGGTTCGAGTGTCCTTGGGAACCTGAGGGTTCATGTGGTTAAATAGCGAATAATGAATAATGTGATAAAATATTTACTTAAATATTGTAATTATTTATTCATACAAATGAATACACTTGTTATTAATTGGATTTGTTTTAGACACCATTATTGGTGGCATACTTAGTTGTACTAGCACCCTACTCAGGCTGCGTGGTCGGTACCTGAATAGATTTCATGGATGCAGAATAGGTTAAGGGAAAAGGCCCTGAGTTAGATGGCTGAGTTAGGGATGGATCTTGGATGAGGGAACTGGATGTGGTTTGGGACCTGCATGGGAGTTTTCAGTGTCTATATTTTGGTTTTTCATTTTAGATACTTAACACGTACATTAGCATGGCATGTTTTTTACTTTAGTTGGATATTGTATTTCCTTCTTTGATTATCTTGAGATATTGGTATTGTTTATGGTTATATATGATTATCCTATTTTTAGTTATTTCTTTAAGTGTATTACTATAATAAAAGAGGGTATAGTTTCCCTATTATCAACTTATCAGACCCTTTCTTCTAATCGGTAGCCTCTACCATATGGGGAGGCATGCCTAAGGTTGTGTGGTGGTCTGGTTTGGGGAACCGGTGAGAGGAACCCAAGCCGGGATGTTATAAAGTGATATCAAAGGAGTTTTCTTTTTCTTTTTATTTTGTATTATTGTTTGGTAAAGGTATATAGTATACTATGAAGAGTATAGCCTTGGTAATGATATTGTGCATGGGAGTTTGAAACCCATGTATGGTGGAAAACCCAAGTACCTAGGGTGGGATTTTTGTTATTGATGCTTGTTGTTATAGTTGAATGTTATTCCACCTTGGGTAATGCACTTATTGTGTAGTGTGGTTATTATTTCTAAAAAATTTAAAGGATTTAATCATGGACCAATATGTCATGATATTTTAGTTTTCATGCATCATTCTAGGAACTCGTGATAATTTTGTGACATGTATCATTTTATGCATGCATAAGAAAACAAGTTATGGGTAACTTGTTGAACTTGAACTGTTTTTACTTGTGAAATTGAATTGAAAATGGTGCCTAATATGAAATTGAGAGTGGTAAAATAATATAAAATGAGAATAAATGGGTGTATAAATGAGAAATTTGATATGATATGTGTTTAATATTGTTAACTATGACCTAGGTATAAGGTGATTAAGGGTAGTGAGAGTGCCTCGGTTTTGACTATGTGGTGAGGTTTGGGGAAAAGACTTGTTGTAAATTGTTGTGATTTTCCTCTAACGTAAATATTTTAATGTTTTGTTATGATACCTAAGATGTGTGTTTTTCATTATAGAGATATTCCTCCATGATGATTAATGTTGAGAGGATGACAGGAGGATATGGATGGAGATCATTTACTAGTAGTGGAACCTCTGAGACATTGATAGTGTCGGGTGAGGAAGTAGGGGAGCAGTTACAAGATAACTTTTCTCACCTTATGAAATTCATGGGAAGAGATCCAGGGTGGGTTGTGAAGAGTATGTCTGACCTGATGAGTGAGTTCTAGTTGCAGCTCCCACCTACTTTTACTGGGTGAGGGTGGACTTGAAGGAGATGAGTTATGGATTGAGTCTATCTAGACTATATTTGATCACTTATAGAATCCTATTAATAATACGATCAAGATGGATGCTTATATGCTATGAGGATTAGTGAAGTGTTGGTGGGAAATCCAGGCTCTGACTAGACAGGATGATGGTATGTTATGGAAGGACTTCTTGGAGAGGTTCTTGTAGCACTTATACCTAGAGAAGTTGAGGCGGGAGATGGTAACTGAGTTCATGAGGTTGACTCAAGGAATTATGTATATAATGGACTATGTTGGATGCTTTAAAGATTTTTAGTTCTTTTCTTTATCATTGGTAGGAGATGAGGCTATTGTGGCAAATAGGTTTCAATATGGTATTAAGTGTGAAATTAAGACCCATGTGAATATTTTCAAGCTAAATAATTTTTCTAAAGTGGTGAACCAGGATCTCATTGTTGAGGGGAACCTAAAGGAGGATTAAAGTGTTGGATAGTTGGTTTCTTCTAGATGGCCAGGAGGTACTTATTCCAAGAGTAAGAATCATTATTATGATAACTTGAGAAAAATCAGTGGAAAATAGAGTGTCTAGGAAGAAAATTTAGTTACCTAGGAACTTTGTCTAGTGATTTTCCACTAGTGTGGTAGGTCAGAACACTTTTGGAAACATTATCCTTGATCACTAGTGGAGTGTCGAGGATGTGGAAATATAGTACATCTACAGAGGTTCTGCAGGAACCTAAAATAGATGGTTAGTGATGGAGAAGCTAAATAGAACTAGGGTGCGAGTAGGAGAACTTCTACACCATATTAGTATGGCATCTTGATTTCTACTAACTGAGGTAGTAGAGGTAGTGGATGTGGTGCTTCTAGGAAAGAGTGCCTATATCATAAGAGTGGTGAAACTCAAAGGAGTTAGACATCATCACAAGGAAGAGGGTAAGGACAATTACATGTGGTGTAGACTACACTTGTGGATAACGAGGTTGGGACATCAACATTGAGAGGTACTATTCTTGTAGATTATACAGTGTATAGGGACTTATTTGATATTGGTGACTCTCATCCATTTATATCTAAAAAACTTGTTAATGGTTTGATCTTGGTAGTGTATTTTTTGAGTGGGGTAATGACGATAGATACACCATTGGGAGTACGGTCTAGATAAATTTGTTTGTGCAAGGGGTGTTCTCTAAATATAAGGGAGTACCATTTTCTATGGGATCTCTATATCCTCGATATGTTAGGATTTGACCTAATTATGGGTATGGAATGACTAGTCTCATACCAATCCCACATTGATTGCTACTGTAGGAGAGTGACCTTTACATCTCCTAAGGGTGAAAACTATATTCACCATGGAGAGTGGGATATCTAGGAAGGCCAAGCAGGGCCAATTACTTAGAAAATGGGAGATCTCACAGCCCAGGTTTCTAGCTTATTTTTTTATTATGGAGGAGTGAAGAATGATATATTTCCACCAGTAGTGGAATGGTTTTAGGATGTTTTTCCTAAATACTTCTTGGTATTTTCACCATAGATAGATGTGGAATTCACTATTGAGATCATGTTAGGTTTTGAGCCAGTTTTTATTCCACCATACATAATAGAACCAACTGAGCTTCAAGATCTCAAGAATCAGCGGGAGGAGTTTAAGTATAAGAGATTTATCCATCCAAGTACATCACCTTGGGGATCACCTATGTTATTTTCAAATAATTTTGATGGTACTCTGCACTTTTGTGTTGATTGCCAGAAGTTGAACCAGATTATTGTGAAGAACTAGTATCCACTTCCACCTATCAATGATCTATTTGACCAGTTGAGATGAGCTTGTGTGTTCTCAAAGATCTAATCGAGATTGGGGTATCATCAGCTGAGATTTCAAACTTCTAATATACCTAGGACTACTTTTAAAAGTAGTTATGGCCTTTATGATTTCATCGTAATGCAGTTTGGGTTGATGAACACACTAGCAGTGTTTATATCCTTGATGAATAGAATCTTCCATCCATACCTGGATTAGTTTTTTGTAGTGTTTATGGATGATATCTTGGTTTACTCCAAGACTCATTATGATCATGCCTAACATCTTGACATCATCTTGAGTACACTGAGAGAGAATAGGCTATACACAAATCTATATAAGTGTCAGATTTGGATTGATCAAGTATACTGTCTAGGTCACAGAATCTTTGAGGAAAGAGAATCTATAGATCTAGAGAAAGTTCAAGAATTTGTATCTTGGTAGCATCCTAAAAAAGTTTTTTATATTTGAATATTTTTGGGGTTAGTTTTCTATTATCATATATTTTTCCAAGATTTTTCACATTTGGTTGCACTTTTTTCAGGCTTGACCAAAAATGGGATAAAGTTTGATTGGTCGGAATCATGTGATAAGGCCTTTAATGATTTGAATAAGTGCTTGACATCAGCACTAATCTTGATCTTACATGAGTTAGGTGAGGAGTGCATGGTGTATTGTGACACTTTTGGGATTGGACTTGGAGCAGTGTTGATGCAAGGAGATCAAGTTGTGGCATATGGGTCTTGGAAGTTGATGCCTCATGAATAGAAATACCCTGTGCATGACTTTGAGTTAACAGATTTTATTTATGCTTTGAAGTGTTGGGGGCATTATCTGTTGGGTGAGAAGTTTATATTGTTTACTGATCACAAGAGCTTGAAGTATATCTTTTCACGGTGATATTTGAATCTCCAACAATAGAGATGGGTAGAGTATATGAAATCATTTGATTTTTATCTTGCATATACACCCACCAAGGGAAGTAGTGTGGCTGACACTTTGAGAAAGAAAACTTAGACTTGAGAGGTTTATAAGTCTAGTTTGGAGTGGAATATGATGACTTTGCTAGATGAAATACATGTGGTGGTTCAGGAGAGTTAGGAGCAGATAAATCTTGTATAAGTTTCAGTGGAGTCTACAATTTTAATATAGATTCGAGATAGGTAGTATGAGGATATAGAGTTTTTGAACTTGAGGGAAATCCTTGAAGGTGGAGAGTCACCTTTATATTAGAGCATAGATGATGATGATATCATCTATATCAAGAATTGGGTTTTTGTTACTTCAAGTATGCATAAGGAGTTGATCTGGGAATTTCATTCCTCGAAGTGGGTGGTACATCTAGGTGTAACCAAAATTTATTGTGACCTAAGATGATAGTTTTGGTGGCCGGATATGAAAAATGATATTTCAGGGTTTGTGACACGATGCTACACCTATCAGCAGGTGAAAGCGAAGCATCAATGACATGGAGGTTTGCTGCAGGAGTTGCCCATTTTGGAATGGAAGTGGGATAAAGAGATAATGGATTACATGGTGGGTCTTACGAAGAAACTTAGGAATAATGACACAATCTGAGTTATTATGGATCAACTAAAAAAATTAGAACATTTCTTACCTATACGGGAGAAATTATCAGTAGAGTAGTTGGGAGAACTGTATGTTCAGCAGACAGTCCTTCTGTATAGGGTGCCACAGACTATAGTTTCAGATCATGACTCATGGTTCATTTTTCAATTCTATTAGTTCTTTCATAAGGTGCTTGGTATGTATGTTTTATTGAGTACATCTTTTCACCCACAGGCATATGTGAAGTCAAAGCGTACTATATAGGTGCTTGAGGATATGTTGTGGGCATGTGTTCTTGACTTTAGTGGGTCTTGGGATAATCACTTGGCTTTAGTGAAATTTTCCTATACCAATAGTTATCAAGAAACTATAAAGATCGAATCATACGAGGCTCTTTATGGTAGGTCATACAGATCACCACTATACTGGATGAAGGTAGGTGAATCAGAATTGTTGGAACTGAGTCTCATGTAGGAGATGTCAGATAAAGTGTAGAAAATTCAGAAGCATATGGACATAGCTCATAGTATACATGATTCATATACTGATAGACATTGATTACCCCTAGAGTTTACAGAAGGTGATTGTGTATTCCTTCAGGTGTCGCTTAAGTTTAACCACTGTAGGATACAGAGATAGGGAAAGTCGGCACCCAAGTTTGTTGGGCTATTTGAGGTTGTGGAGAGAATCAGGCTGGTGGCATACTAGTTATCTCTTCCATAGAAATAAAGTGTTATGCATGACATTTTCCATGTATCAAAACTACGGTGATATCACCCCAACCCTTCTCATGTGATCAATGTGGATTATGTTGAGCTAGAGATAGATATGTCCTTTAAGGAGAATCTAATGCGTGTTTTAGATCACAGTGAGAAATTATTATAGGGAAAACTGATGAAGCTATAATTTTCACATATTTTATATTGTATTTCAATGTTAATAAACTCACCATTGTGTTACTTTATAGGAAATTTTCACAATTTTAGGGTTTAGAGGAATTTTGATCTCAAACTCAAAAATGAATTAATTTTGGATTTAACTATTTTATTATTATTCTTTATTTCATCCTTAACATTTTCTACACTAAATATAATTTTTAAATTCCTTTTTTAGGTTTCTATACATCTTGTTCCTCATTTCATCCTTTTAGATCCAAAGCTCAATCCAATAATTGGAGGCCCAAAACCATCTTACAATTTGGGCCTTGAAAACTATGCATAAATATAGAACTTTTTAAAGATGAGATTATATCTTGAATTGGGCCATCCAAATAGAGATAAAATTTGACATAGAACTAGATAAGTAGAGGTGTTAACAGGGCAGGGTGGGTCGGCCCATGGGGCAGATCATGTGGGTTGTGGATTTTATTGTGCGGTCCAGCCCGGTCCATAAAGAATGCAAGCTTAAAAAATAAAAAGCCAACCCTATCCATGAGGGACCCATAGACTAATAGACTAGACCATGGGATTAAGGAAAATAACATATAAAAATATTTTTTTCTTGATGAATCATGATAAAGTGGAACTAGAAAATAAAAAAGTTTGACATTGAGTTGAAATATTTAATTTTCAATTAATAATAACCCTAACTAAAACAACAAAAATTATAAAATTATATCTTTGATGATTTATGGGATTAATATCGTCTCAGGTGGTCTATTTAACCTAACCATCCAAACCAATTTATGGACAACAATACCCTATGCCTCTCATTAACACTGCAACTAATATATATAATATTTATTACATATACATATAATAATATATATTCTTTATTATATAAATTTATATAATACATATAATATATTTATTAAATATACATGTAATATATATTATTTATTATATGTACATAAGAAAATTTCCATTGAAACTTTCCATTGAAACTTTTATGCACAAATTTCTACTGAAAATTTAATGTGGAAAATTCCATAGAAAATTCACACTTCAAAATTTCACTTAAAATTATAATGAAAACATATTAATACATAAATAAAAAAAATCCAAATTTTCATTGAAAATTTTCATTGCAAATTTTCACAAAAAAACATTTTCTGCAAACTTCCACTGAAAAATTAATTTAAATCTCCAATTAAATTTCCAGTTTAAAATTCAATTTGATTTTTATTATAATTATACTGAAAATTTGATTAATTTTTTTTAAAATAAATGAATGATTAAATTTTAAACTTAAATATATTAACACATAAATAAATAATTTAATTTTTCACTAAAAATTTGAACTGCAAATTTTCTTTGGAACCTTTAGTACGAACTTCCGTTGGAAATTTTCAATGTTTCAATGGAACTTTGTAGTACAATTTTTCACTTAAAATTAAAGTATAGATATATTAAAACATAAATAAAAAAATTAAATTTTAAAAAATTAAAACTAAAATACATATATATTAATATATATATATATAATATAAATTTTAACTGGAAATTTTCACTTGTAAATATGCTTGAAAAGGTTTTAATACAAATTTCCACTACAATTTTAGTTCAAATTTCTATTTAGATTTATAGTACAAATTTCCATTTGATTTTTATTATAATTATAATGAAAATTTTATTAACAAAATTCTAAAATAAATGCATGGTCAGATTTTCCTATGGAATTTTCCAGTGTAAAATTTTGCTGAAAATTATCAGGGAAAATTTCCATTGTGAATTCATAGTTAAATTTTAACTTAAAATTAAAATGTAGATACATTAAAACATAAATGAAAAATGAAAATTTTCACTAGAAAAATACAATTAAATTTTTCTTTAGAAACTTTTACATTAAAATTCTACTAGAAACATCTACTTAAAAATGTAATAAAAATATATTGACACATAAATATAAAATATAAAATTTCATCATAAATTTACATTGAAAATTTACACTAAAAACTCTTAGCAGAAATATCCATTGGAAAATTATAGTTAAAATTTCCATTTAAATGTATAATTTAAATAACCAAACTATATTTTATATGCACTGGAATTTTACTATTATTAGTGAAAGTCTTTACTCAAATTTTTCACTGAAATTTTACAATGAAATTTTTTATTGGAGACTTAATTATCAAAATTTCAAAATAAATACATGTTTATATTTTTAATTCAAATATATTAATACATAATATTATTATATATTTATTATTAATGTTTCTTATTTTTATTTACACTATTTATTTATTTTTTTAAGTTTCTTTTAAAAACTCATAGAAATATATATATATATATATATATATTGTTAATTGTGTCAAACTATAACAAAAATAACTCCTCCATCTTGAGATAATAAAGCTAAAATTTTAAGGGTTATGAGTAAAATAAAATGGAAAAAAATTATGAAGAACCTTTTCTAAGATTCATCAATTTAATAGGTCATACACGTGCATAATTTCGAAGGTCAAATTTCGGATTGAAAATGTCTCACTTTTTTCCTATAAATTTTTACCTTCTCTCTCTTTAAAAAGGATATCCAATTTCCAGGGGGGAGGTTGAGTATTGTTTATGTAATTGTTAATTATATTTTTAATATATATTAGTTTATATTTATTCTTCATTCACTCCCCTTCTTCCATTTTTTTTTATTTTATGTGTTCTCCCACTGTTTTTCCCTTCTCAACTCCTCAAAAAATGGATAACTAATCTTGGTGCTTGTTCGAGGTAGGGATTGGTGGGTTGAATGAGTTTCTTGTGTTCTAATTTCATATCTCTTTATTTGATTCTGAGAATTTAGATGGTGGTTAAATCAATTACGGTGAGTGGTTTCCCCATTTTCTCGACCACCAAGTTCTTCTTCTCATTTAACATTTATCCTTCCCTTCACTATTTGTGTCATTCATACGGTGGAGCATGACATAAGTTGTTATGGTTAGTGAATAGGTCTCCTAGATGATGTTCAAAATATTATTTCCCCATATGTAGAGAAATCTATATGTGGTAATCACATTTCAAACAATAGGGTGTAGTGTGATAAGTCTTGATCACTACAATGAATTGAATATTGAGAACCATTTTGAAGAATGATTTCAATCACCATGAACTCCCAAGAACAATTGCCTTAATTTTCTTCTAACATTATTCTTTTTTACAGTTCATTTATATTTATTATATTTATATTTTATGCATTTTAAACCTCCCCCCATTAATATTAGTTTTATAGTTTTATATTAGTTAGTTTTATAAAGTGACAATAGGAAAACAGTGCATGTAAGTGGCCTCCTTGAGATCGACCTTAGCTTTTTCCACTATGGTACACTATTAGGTAATAAAACTATATTAATAAGGGATCCATAAAAAATCCATTTTATCAAAAACTATTCTGTTACTTTTTGTCTTATAGAAATATGGGTGTTTGTAGAAGGAAATATGGGAAATGAAAGTAGAAATGTGGGCTCAGTGGCTCGATCTTTTTTGCTCAGAATCTTAGGGATGCTTAGGAGTGTAGCTCGATGAAAAGTTGTTATAATGTGGGAGGATTGTAATATACCAAACTTTATTGGATTTGACTCAGGACTATTTTCAGGTAATATTTTTTCCTTTTTTGAGTGCTTTTTTTTTGGGTTATAAATTGGAGTGTGTTTGGGTGGGATTTTTAGAAAATTGAAGGAAAGAGGGTTGTGCACGGTTGGTGCATGGTTAGAGAAAACTATGCACCCCAACCCAGCAAAACGTGCAACCCTAGAAAGTAGGGAGTTTCATGGTTGGCGCATGGTTTGTCAAACTGTGCACCCCTAAAACAATAAGAACATGGTTGGTGCACGGTTAGGGAAAACTATGTGCCTATGCCCAGTAAACCATTCATGGGAATAAATTAAGCCTGAAAATTACTTTAAAAATTCCCCAACCCCCAAAAAAGCACCTATTTTTACCCCCCATTCAACCCTAGGTCATTTTTAATGTTTTTGGAGATCTCTAGATGAATTCTAAGCCCTCCCGACCACCGTTATTTGTAAATCGAATCCCAGATAGAAGGTCTGCTCCTCTCTTAGTTAGTGAATCCTATCTCAATTCATCTCTCATGCTTCCCCCATTCTTTACACTTTCTTTCAGCAATGTAATTTGATGTTATATATAGATCTATATCTATTTGGTGAGATCTAGATCTATGATTATATATCTAGATCTAGATTTACAAGGTCTTGATTTCCTTAATATTGGTTTAGGGTTTTGAGATTTGGGTCTAGATCTATATCATTCTGCTGCTCAATTTTTAGGGATTTTTTTCGGGAAATCATTCATCAACGAATTGAGGTAGGTGGTCTATAATTCAAATCTCATAGTCGTGACCTTGACTTCATATGTGAAAGTTTTATAATTGCTATAGTTGTTTAGAAATTGAATTCTTAAATTAAATTAATTAATGTGGTCAATTAATTAATGGGTAAATTACAGGTTTGACTGAATAATTGAATTGTGGGATTGAGATAATTAATTGGTGAATTAATTATCAAAAGATTGAATTGTTGAATTGGGGATATTTAATTATTGGGTTAAATTTTGGGATAATGAATTATGAATTGGAAATAATTAATTGGTGAATTAATTATTTAATGTTGATATTGTTATTGAATAATTAATTATTGAATTAATTATTGGACTTTATATGGTTAATTAATGCTTGAATTGATTAATGGGTGAGATGTGTTATTTAATTGGTGAATCAATTAAAGGGATTAAAGTGGTTAATTAATCGTTGGGGGTAATTAATGGAAATGGATGTGATTAATTAATCATTGGGTTAATTTATGGAATTGAGTTAATTAATTAATTATAGAATTAATTAATGGAAATTAATGTGATAAATTAATTGATAAATTAATTAATGGAATAATTTGTGACTGTGTTAGCATGGAGTAGCACATGGTATAACCGGGGTGTGAGTGAGAAAATGTTGGGAAGGACCGTGAGATCCTATTGAGAAGGACTATGTGAGCCTGTTGAGATGGACTGTTTGATCCTGTTAAGAGGAAGACTGTGAGAGATTTCATTCCATTTTTCAAGGGTCTATGATAAATCTTGGAGTTTTTCCAAGGTAAAGACCATGACAACTTCCCCCTTTTATTAATAAGCAATTATGCTTCGTTTAGTCTTACTCACATTACACCCTTAAGGTTAGATCCCTAGATGCACATTACTCATGCCAGATTAATTTAAATGTTTTATGTATTGTATCAGATATAAATTGTGATAATTAATAATTATATGGAATTAAAATATATGATATCCACTAGGGATAGTTCAGACTCCAGCATGATCCGAAGTAGTTATTGAGTTTCGAGTGTCCTCAGGAACCCTAGGGTTCATGTAGTTAAATAGAGTATATTTAATAATGTGATAAACTATTTATTTAAAAAATTTAATTATTTATTTATACAACTTCATACACTTTTTATTGACTAGATTGGTTTTAGAAATCATTGGTGGTGGCCTAATGGGTTTTACTCACACCCTACTCAGGATGCCTGATCAGTACTTGAATAGATTTCATAGATTTAAGACATATTAAGGGAAAAATCCCTATATTAGATGGCTAAATTGGGGGGTGGATCTTGGATGAGGGAACCAGACATGATTTGGGACCCTCCTGGGAGTCATCAGTGTCTTTCTTTTGGGTTTTCATTTTAAACACTTGACACGTACATTATCATAGAATGTTTTATAATTTAGTAGGATATTGTATTTACTACTTTGACTATCTTGAGATATTAGTGTTCTTTATGGTTAAATATTCTTCCACTGTTGTTTTTTATTTCTGTTAGTGTATTACTCTAATAAAACAGAGTATAGTCTCACCATGGTCGATTTATCATACCCTCGCTGCTAGTCGGAAGCCTCTGCCATATGGGGAGGCATGCCTGAGGTTATGTGGTGGTACAGTTTTGGGAACCAGTGAGTGTCACCTAGGTCGGGACGTTAAAATATTTTTCAAGTATTATATATTTTTTAGCACTAATTTTATAAGAATAATTAATATACCTAAAATATGCTTTCCTATAAAAAATTGTTTTTCACCATACTTTATGATTTTATTTAAAAGTTAAATGTGTGAATTATAGAATGTGAAATTGGAAAAATAAAATTAATTTTTTGACTTATCATGAAATTATTATCTTAATAAAAAAATTATTTTCTTAAATAATTTAATTTTTTGGTGAATAGTGAAAAATATAGTTTTTACCAAAACTGTAAATTTTATGACTTTATAAGAAATACCAAGAGGTTTATAAAACCTTTTAATTGGTAAAATATGTATTTTATAATTAAAACTATACATTTTAAAAATACTATGATGAATTTAGAAAACCTGTGATTGACATTTTAGGAACTTAAGTAATATTTTCCAATAAAACCCGCTTTTGGTCTCTTTGAATTAAATAATATTTTGGAAAAATTTGGTTTTTTTAATTTGAAAGCCACGTAAAATATATTTTTTATAATAAACCAATTTATATCAATAAAAATCAAATACATGAATAATTGTACTCTACACATAAATTCTAAGCTTAAAAATACACTTTTTCTCAAATGAGTTTATGCATGTTACATACCCTAATATTAAAATTGATTTTTATTATACATATAAATTTTATCTAATAATATGGATTTAATATTTATAATTAGTAGGAACAAATTATTTAATAAATTAAATTTTATTTTTTAGAATTAAAATTAAATTACTTAGGAAAAAAATAGTTACTATGATAAAACAAAAAATGGTAAAAGTGAAAAATCTAAGAATAAAAGTGTAAAACCCCACCCTTCTAGTGAGGTATGGATCCATTTAAATTATGTTGATACACATTAAATTTTTCATTAATGAAATTTATAAGGGGGTTTGGGAGGCCTCAAAGGTGTTTGGGAGTCTTGGGAGGAGGTCAGGGCATGCAGTCAAGAGGCTACAGTGCCACCAACTAGCTAGTTTCAAACCATCGGCTCATCGGCAGCCATCTAGTAGCTTTCATAGCTGATAGAGACCCACTATCCATCCAGTGGGTTCGAGACATTTTTTTTATAATGGGTATATTTTTTCCTTTTAACCCTTACTTCCTTAATAGGTCTCACTCAAATTTTTTCCTAAATCACATAGTATCCCCTCTTTTTGAGCATCTTTCTTCCTCCCCTCCTTTTTTGTGAATCTCATTGAATCCTTGTAATTTTGAGCTCTCATTTGAGGAAATAAACTCTTTGTGGTAAGTCTAACCTTCTTATTCTCTCCATTCACTCTCTCTTTCACTGTTAGGTTTTTGTTCATTATATTTACCTAGTTTCTTTGATTTTAAAAGAATTTATCTTCTACTTTGAGATCTACCATTATAATCCAAATAAAAGGTTGATATTAGACATGTGTAGATTCATAAACCTAAGGTAGGTGGTCCCTAAGTATTATCCCATATTCATGCTAATTTTACTTAAGTGATTGTGATATATCATTAACCGGTTGTCATGTGTGGCCTTAATTTTTATTCTAATCCTTTAAAAAAGTCTTTAGATTTTTATACCACCTTGAAATTGACTTATTTTAAAAGAAATTAGTAGGATAATGGGATCACTTAGATAGGATTTTTCCCTTTATTTATAACTTGGATATTGAAATCTTTCTTAGGGTTGGTGTTTAGTTTTGTAAATTGAATGTGGTTTTTTGAAGTAGAATTGTGTTTTTACTCTTTCAAAGTGCCTTGAAATGGGTTAAAATTTTAAAAAATGATAATTTATTTTGGAAACAAATGTGGTAAATGGAATTGGCCCATGCTGGTCTCTATTAAGAAATCAAAGTTTGTGTTTTTAAATAATTATATAAATTTTTTGTTGGAATTAATTAGAATCAGTGATTATAATTAAACTATTGAACTTATGAATGTTTATTGTGTCATTGAAATAATGGGATTTATAGTTAAACTCAAGGTGAACACACCCCTAGGTGGACACAAAGACTAATTTTTAAACCTGAGGGGAACATGCCCCCTGGGAAAACGCGGAGACTCATGATTAAACCTAGGGTAAACATGGATCCCATGTGGATGATAGGTCCTAAAGGATGGGTATATTTCCTTGGTTTCTGGTTTGGACTAGGGATGGGTATATTACCCCTATTTAATAGTGGTTAGGGTTGGAAAAATCTCTATTATGTTCTTAGATACATCCGAGACTAGCCAAAGTCGGTAGTTCTAAACTTGGGTGTCACTATAGATCTGAGGTTTGGGGTTTATTTATTTCTCCATTCATTTATATGGTTTATATACATGGAACCATCAGATTCACTTATTATTTCAGACTTTATTAGTTTTATATTTCATTGGTGGAGACCTACTAAGATGTACTCACACTCTTCTCGAGCTGTTGTTTAGTACATGGGTAGACTTCATGGATGCATGTAGTGGTTAGGGAAAGCTCCTTATGACTAATGTGTGATTATGTGTTAGGACAAAGCTAGGGGATGGATGTTAGGATAGTTCTTAGGACACTTTTGAGTCTTGAAAAAAAATTACCCCATTTTAACTTTTGTACCCATTGTATATGATTGATGGCATGTTTTATTTTGAATGTATTATAACATCATTTTGGGATATTATATGGTTTGTGTGTTGTTCTTGGATCTTGTATTAACTTTACCCTGTGGTCTTATATGATGTATCTTATTTCCTATATTTATCATTTTTATTTCACTCTTATCATGAGGGTATATTATGTAAAGAACCGTAAATTTGAAGGGAATTTTTTTCTTCTTAATTTTCTTTGGGATTTTACAAATACGCAGTTTCTGACGGCACCTGATTACGAGGCCCGGTGTGCCCGAAATAATGTTCCAAAGTTTAGCTCGGGTATGTTCAGTGAATGAACGAGTGGGTTTTCCTAACTTTCGAACCAGTGCTCAAAATCGAAATTCGAGGACACCGATTAAACCGCAGCGCCGGTAATTTCTTAAGAACATCTTTTCCGGAGATGCGTTTGCTCAGGTGAGGTTATTAATTAAATGGGTTAACTAAAGAATAAAATAAAATATTGTGCTACAAAATTTATTGTTATTCTAAGATGTGATAACCTAGGCATGGTGGTTGGAGTGGGACCCACTAATATCCTAACTCCACTAGGTAGGATATTAGTGAGGTGGGGCCCACAAGAGCCCCACCCCCTTTATTTTCCTTTTAACCTCCCACGTGCATTTAATTTTGTAACTCACCCGCAACCCCTTTTAATGGCAAGTCAACCCTCAAATTAATTTGAATTTTTAACGCTCTTCAATTAAGACAATTAATTGAATGAGATCTTTTGAATTTCAAATTAATGGCTTGCGTGTGTTAATAAAATAAGACAACGACTTATTTTATTGGGTTGTTGTTTTCGTTGTGCAAAAAGGAGAGGACTCTTGCACTCTTGAGGAATATCTTCATCCTCGTCGAAGAACGCGAAGAACGCCGAGTCTTTGACGAAGAACTCCATCACCGTAGGGGAATCGTCGTGCCATCTCCTATCTTCTCTGTAGCCGGTGAGAGAAACCTTCTTCGGAGAATGACGCTGTGCCACATCTTTCTTGGGGCGAATGTCGACGACGTTTACAGAGCATCGATCTACGACGCCATCTTCCGCGACACCGTCTTCCGCAACGTCGTCTTCCGCAACGTCCTTTTCCCGCGACGAACCTCGTTCGACAACTTCATCGAGGTAGGGGTTTGGAATTTTGTTCGTGATTATTCTTGCCGTTCTTCGTCTTTTATTTTGGGCCGCCTGTTATCATTTTAATGGGAGGAGGTCGGACCGCACGAACACGGCCGACCCTCCTTCCCCTTTGATGTTGTTCGTTGCGGCTCGAAAGAAGGTGGCGCGGTGCAATGGCACCGCGTGAAAAAATAGAGGAATGCGGCGAAGAAGCATGGCGCCGTCGCGCTACACCGTTGAGACCGAAAGAATCTACGGCCGGAGTTGGGCCGCGACAAAGGGGCGCGACGCCGTCGCGCCCCGCCAGAGAACCACGAAGAGGCCGCGGCCGGAGTGGGGCCGCGGAGGAGGGGCGCGATGTCGTCACGCCGCGTCGGTAGGACAATTCCGCGGTTCAAAGTCGCGGCAGTGCAAGGCGGGGCGACCGGAACCACCGGCACCTCGGAGGGGCGGGACCGCGGGGTCCCGCGACGGCAGCACCGTCCGGCCGAACCGGGCCGGACGTTTCGGAAGGAAGACCGGGGGTCGTAACCCCAGACTGGAAATGGAGCGGCCCCACGTGGGGCTACTGTTTCAATCAAGGGGGTTCAGCCCCCCCCCCCCCCCCTTTCCGCTCGGCTCGGCCAGCGCCAAGCTGGCCACACCGGGCCGCGCCCGCACCAGGCCAACTGGCCGCCCAGGCCGGACCGGCCACACCGGGTCGGGCCGCCCAGGCCGGGTCATGCCAGCTGGGCCGGGCCACACCCTAATGGTCCATACCCGGACCCGGTTCGGGTCGACCCGATTCGGGCCGACCCAGGGGGTCTCGGGCCGGGTCGGTCTGGGCCCAAAACCCCTAAAACCGGATAGGTTCGTTCTTTTGCCCATATCTTGGGTTACGAATCTCCGATCAATGCACCTTCAGTTGCGATGCGATCCTTGGATCAAGACGGTCATTTTGGTATATTACACTCAAGGTTTTAGAGAACTTTGGGTACGACCAGGTTGGTTCGAGCACGAAACTAACCGGGCCCTCGGAGCAGAAACACTTATAACTTGAGCTCCAGACGTCCGATTGACGTGTTGTCGACTTTTTTAGATTCCTCTTAGTGAGACGAAACTTTTGGATTACTCCGCTCGAGGTTTGGATGCAATTGGAGTGCGGTCGGATTGGTTTTGACTTAAAAACCAACCGGGCCCCAGGAACGAAAAATCCAATAACTCTCAAACCGGGCATCCGATTGACGCACCGTCTATCACGTTGAGTTCCTTTTGTCGAGACGGAACTTTGGTATACATAAACTCCAGACTACATGTCAGTTGATGTATCGACCCCCTTGGCTCGTGGAGTGGACCCTCCCGAAATCGAGCATACTGTGTGCGGAAACCCTAGAGCTGGCTGCGACTGCGACGATGATGATGACTGAATTGAAATCCTTCGTGGGTTTGGCAGCAAAAATGACTGCACTGAAACCCTCTGTGGGTTCGACAGTGATGAAGACTGCACTGAAATCCTCCATGGGTTCGGCAGCGATGAAGACCGTACTAAAATCCTCTGTGGGTTCGACGGCGATGAAGACTGCACTAAAATCCTCCGTGGGTTCGGCAGCGATGAAGACCGTACTGAAATCCTTCGTGGGTTCGACGAAGATGACTACTGTTCTTGTATCCTACGTGGGTCTGGTAGTATTGACTCTGTTCTTGTATCCTACGTGGGTCTGGTAGAGTGGCTGGTCTGTATCCTATGTGGGTCTGACAGCTTAGCTGGTTTTGTATCCTACGTGGGTCCCAGCTTAGATGAATCAGTGGCTACATCTGATCATCTCTATCACCTTATGAAGAAGTATACCTGTGTGAGCTGAGTCTTGACTTTCAATCAATATCTTCGATATTATTGACTTGCTTTCCTATGTGGATTGGGTTGTGTTATCCTGTGTGGATTGGGTTGTACTATCCTATGTGGATGTGATCGAACTTGGGCTTGGATGTTGGAGTCGAATGGGAATTGATGACTTAGGTATATGTATGGGAATATACCTAAGTAGTGTTGGTTGTTACTTCGTGATTGTATCTTTCCTTTGTGGATTATCCTTTGTGGATTTTGGGAGACCTTCGGGGGTCTTGGGGTCCCTACTGAGTAACGTATACTCACCCCTGCATGGGCTATGCCCGCACTACGTTATGTTGGATGCAGACGACGGACAGCGCTGATCGTGGTTGAGGCTTGTGGAGCAAGTTGGTACCTGGAGGTGGACCACTCGGCAGGATGTACACGGAGCGGACGGTTGGACCTGAGGAGCTGAGGAGGCTATCTGTACCCACCCTT
Source organism: Viscum album (assembly GCA_963277665.1). NCBI lineage: Eukaryota > Viridiplantae > Streptophyta > Magnoliopsida > Santalales > Viscaceae > Viscum > Viscum album. The sequence continues at coordinate 569,359,568 of OY728131.1, forward strand.
CAGGTGGGACTTCCAGTGGACATATCGACGTTTCTGCTTTACTTTCAGTTGTTGTAATTCTTTCCAATTGTACTTTACTTTCAGTTTGGGTTTGTATTCTGGCCCATTTACTTTCCGAACTTACTATTGTACCCATTTTTACTTAGTGTTTACTTCTGTTTGCTTACTCTGTGGTGTTTTTTTACTTTATAAAGGCAATGCCTTCCCCTTTTTGTCGAGATTTACGCCTTGGTGCTAGTCGCCAGCCCCTGGCCTATGGGAGGCGGGCTTGGGGTAGTCACGACATGGGTCCCGAGGACGAGTCGTGACAAATTGGTATCAGAGGAGTTCGGTTCTACCGCAGAACTTAGGACTCTGATCTTTATGCTATGTGAAGAAATAGTGTTAAGGGTATTGAGTGTGGTTATCAGTCTAGGGAGTCCAGTGTTGGTGTGGCGACCGACGTATCTGTACACCAGGACCCTAAATTCTAATTTCTGACTCAATGCACGAAAACATTTATTGCATGTGTGTTTCAAAAGTTTTCTTTGTGATTACTTTGTGTCAGCTCACCAGGTATATTGTTTTGACTGTGGCGCACCTGTTTCTTTTCAGGATGGCCCCACGACGGCAGCCAGCTAGGATTCTGAGTTTTGTGCGAGCCGACAGCCCACTGAGAAATGAGGCCTCGGTGCAGGGCCCTTTTTCAGCAGAGGCACCGACAGTACCTCTACCCACCGAGCCACCGATTCCAGCAGCCTCAGCCGCTAAGATTTCACGTCGCCTTAGTGCACTGCATGAGTTTCAGTGCCAGAGACCGCCCAGGTTCCGCGGGGAGATGGAATTTCAGGCAGCTGAGGATTGGCTGGAGGTTGTAGTTCGAGTTTTCAGGTTAGTGGGGACACCAGATGACCTCATGGTGATCCTTTCAGTGAGCCTCCTGCACGCGGCAGCGGGCAGATGGTGGAGCTTGATGCTCCGGGTACACGACGAGGCATCACTCCTCTGGACGTACTTTGAGAGCCTCTTCCACTCGGAGTTCGTCCCAGCCACCCTCTGTGCGGTGCGCATCCAGGAGCATCTGCAACTGCGGTAGGGTAGCATGACGGTCGCCCAATACTCGGCGAGATTTACCGATCTCTCACGCTATTCGATGGACATGGTACGGGACCCATTCTTCCGGGCCTGGACCTTCGAGCAGGGACTGAGTCATGAGATCAGGGAATCGATGATCTTCCTCAGCATTCTGACACAGACAAGAGTACTGTAGAGATCCCTTATCATAGATAGATTTCTTGTTGAGCCTACACCAGTAGTGAGACCTACCGCAGGGTGGCACGTAGCAGAGTCAACAGCAGCTGGCAGTCGACGGATGTCACAGGGGTCCAGGAAGACCGGACCATTAGGCAGACGACCTCAGGACACTAGCTCAGAGGTGTGGGGCACACGGCGTAGAGCCAGCCTTCCGAGGAGCAGGCAGTGCTACACATGCGGCGGGTAGGGCCACATGGCTTGTGACTGCCCGACCCGCCGTGCAGAGGAGCAGCAGACGGTTGAGGGGCCACCCAGGCCGAGGCAGAGGGTCGACCATGGCGGTCCGCCGAGAGAAGGCGGACGAGGCAGGGGAGCTGGTCGAGCAGCAGGTGGTGGGCGACGCTTTGAGGCTTTACCACCACCACCACCAGGAGGTCCACCCCGACCACAGGGAGCTGGCGGGCAGAGACAGGCTCAGCTTCAGGCAGTGGAGGCCTACGACCACAGCGCGCCAGAGATGATTCTAGGTACTATCTGTGTCTAGGTCACCCTTGCTGCAGTTCTTATATACACAGTAGCGATTCATTATTTTATTTTCGTTTCCCTTGTTCGAAGCTCGGAGATTCCGACGGAGCCGTTGGCTTGATCCTTACGGCTAGAGACTCCTACGGGAGCAGACTCGCCGATTACGCACTGGTGCCAGCAGTGTGAGCTTACTCTAGGAGGAGAGAGCTTCGGCTGGGATATTCTTGTAGCGGCGTCGAGGCCTTACAATGTCATCTTGGGCATGGATTGGTTATCTACAGTCCATGCTCAGATCGACTGTATTAGGCGCAAGGTGCGGTGTGTTCGCACCGATGGGAGCATGTTCACCTTCACCAGAGAGAAGGGAGCCTTTACAGCACAGGATGGACTCACATAGAGGATAGGACAGCCAATCACTCATCAGTTGGCTAGCCTCATCCTAGGAGCAGTTGACGTGCGGAGTCCGAGTTTTCCTATAGTGGTGGATCAGTATGCATACGTTTTTCCTGACGACGTTCCATGAATACCTCCTCATAGGAAGGTAGATTTTTATATTGACCTATACCCCGGGACAGCCCCGATATCCACTCCATCATATCGGATGGCTCTCGTTGAGCTTTGAGAGCTACGGGTACAGCTGGAGGACTTGTAGGGCAAGGGATTCATTCGACCCAGTGTTTCACCATGGGCTTCCCCGATATTGTTCGCCAAGAAGGTGGACGGGAGCTTGCGACTGTGTGTCGACTATCGTCACCTAAACCAGGTGACCGTGAGGAACAAGTATCTGCTACCGAGGATTGACGACCTCTTCGATCAGCTCAAGGGAGCACGGTGGTTCTCGAAGATAGACCTCAGGTCAGGCTATCATCAGCTCAGAGTTTGAGATGAGGACGCATAGAAGACAGCCTTCAGATGTCGGTATGGCCACTATGAGTTCTTGGTTATGCCTTTCGGCGTAACCAACACTCCAGTAGTGTTCATGGGTCTCATGAACAGGATCTTTCAGCCATACCTCAATCGATTCGTCGTGGTATTCATCGACAAAATTTTGATATACTCGACCACTGAGGAGGAGCACGCCTACCACTTGCGGGTCGTACTGGACACACTCAGAGAGCACCATATTTATGGCAAGCTCTCGAAGTGTCAGTTCTAGATACATGAGGTCCACTTCTTGGGACACGTTATCTTTGAGGCGGTAGTTGTGGTGGATCCTACGAAGATCGAGGCAGTGCTAGCTTGGGATCCACCTAGGAGTGTGACGAAGGTGCGGAGTTTCTTGGGGATAGCTGGGTACTACTGAAGGTTTGTGCCAGACTTCTCCAGAGTTGCGGCACCACTCTCAGCTTTGACGAAGAATGGGAAACCCTTCGTGTGGTCAGAAAGATGTCAGCATAGATTCCAGGAGCTGAGACAGAGATTGACCAGCGCACCTATCTTAAGGATACCGAAGGAGGGAGTAGGGTACGTAGTCTACTGCGATGCATCAGGGACCAAACTCGGATGTGTCCTAATGAAAAAGAGGGAAATGATCGCATATGGATCACGTTAGTTGAGATATCATGAGCAGAACTACGCTACCCATGACCTAGAGTTAGAAGCAGTGGTCTTCGCTCTAAAGATGTGGCGACACTATCTGATTGGTGAGCGCTTTATAGTCTACTCTGACCACCAGAGTCTCAGGTACATCTTCTCATAGAAGGACCTGAATCTGAGACAGTGGTGATGGCTCGAGTTCCTCTAGGACTATGACTTTGAGATAGTCTATACTCTTGGAAAGGGGAACGTAGTAGCCGATGCTCTCAGCAGGAGGACGGGCATTCAGCTACTCGGGGAGGCGACGGAGCAGCTAGCCGCTTTGCATATATCCTTCGTGGATAGAGATAGAGCAGCTTTTATTCAGTCACTCACAGTCACTCCTCCACTAATGCAGCGGGTCAGAGAGGTACATCGTGGGGATGCTGACTGTGAGACGCGAAGTGCACAGATATCCTCAGGACAGGCACCTGATGGATTCTCTATAGGAGGAGAGCACAAAGTCCTTTTCAAAGGACGTACCATGGTACCAGCTTCTTTATAGGAGTAGGTGCTTATAGAGTTTCACACTTCCCCTTTAGAAGTACATCCAGGAGTGGCGAAGATGCACCAGGATCTCGGACGACAGCACTGGTGGCCGGGTATGAAGAAGGTTGTAGCTGAGTTCATTTCTCGATGCCTCACCTGTCAACAGGTGAAGGCGGAGCACCAGGTACCAGCATGCTTGGTGTAGCCCTTGGAGGTCCCAGAGTGGAAGTGGGATGGGATATCTATGGATTTCATGACTGGAATTCCATGTACTACCAAAGGTCACGACTCCATTTGGGTGATTGTCGACCGACTCACCAAGTTGGCTCACTTCTTACCCATCAGAGAGCAGGGCTCAGTAGAGAGATTGGGACATCTCTACTTTCAGGAGATTGTACGGCTTCATGGTGTGCCATCATCTATCGTCTCCGATCGAGATGCTTGCTTTACTTCCCGGATTTGGAAAGGGTTACAGGAGGCATTCGGGACGCAGTTACGTCTGAGCACCGCCTTTCACCCTCAGACAGATGGTCAGACGGAGAGGACCATTCAGACTCTCGAGGACATGCTCCGTGCATGTGTCCTCGACTTTGGTCGCAGCTGGGAGGACCACCTACCCTTGGTGGAGTTTGCGTACAACAACAGCTACCACTCCACCATCGGGATGGCACCATACGAGGCATTGTACGGCCAACCTTGTAGATTACCTCTGTGCTGGATAGACCTTAGGGAGTCAGCACTTGTGGGACCAGAGATGGTCCAAGCCACAATATAGAAGGTCCAGGTCATCCAGGAGCGAATGAGGACAGCTCAGAGCTGGTAGAAGTCATATTCTGACAGGAGGCGGAGACCACTAGAGTTCGAGTATGGCGACCACGTTTTCTTGAGGGTCTCACCTCGACGTGGATTACGGAGATTTGGTTGGGGCGGCAAGTTATCTCTGCGCTTCATCGGACCATTTTAGGTTCTCAGCAGGATAGGCAAGGTGGCTTACCGCCTGGTTCTATCACCTCAGTTGCACCGGGTGCACGACGTTTTCCACATATCTCAGCTGAGGAGATACGTGCACGATCCAACGCATATCATCGACCATGGGAAGTTGGACATTGACGATGGGGAGACTTTTGCGAAGGTCCTGGTGGAGATCGAGGATCGACAAGGGCGAGTCCTACGTGGATGGTCGATACCTCTAGTGCGCATCAGATCAAAGCATGGGAACCTCCAGAAGAGCACTTGGGAGTGGGAGGCTCAGATGCGTGCTCATTACCCTCATTTGTTCCCCTAGTTTGTGATGTATCTTTACAGGTACGTAAACCCATAAGGTGGGAGTAATGTAAAGACCCATAAATTTCAAGGGAAGTTTTTTTTCTTAATTTTCTTTGGGATTTTACGAGTACGCAGTTTCTGGCGGTACCTGATTCCAAGGCCCGGTGTGCCCAGAATAATGTTCTGAAGTTTAGCTCGGGTACATTCAGTGAACGAACAAGCGGGTTTTCCTAACTTTTGAACCGGTGCTCGGAATCGAAATTCGAGGACACCGATGAAACCGTAGCGCCGGTAATTGCTTAATAACACCTTTTCCGGAGTTTCGTTTGCTCGGGTGAGGTTATTAATTAAATGGGTTAACTAAAGAATAAAATAAAATATTGTGCTACAAATTTTATTTCTATTCTAAGTAGTGATAACCTAGGCATGGTGGTTAGAGTGGGACCCACTAATATCCTAACTCCACTAGGTAGGATATTAGTGAGGTGGGGCCCACACGATCCCCACCCCCTTTATTTTCCTTTTAACCTCTGATGTGCATTTAATTTTGTAACTCACCCGCAACCCCTTTTTAACGGAAAGTCAACCCTCAAATTAATTTGAATTTTTAACGCTCTTCAATTAAGACAATTAATTGAATGAGGTCTTTTGAATTTCAAATTAATGTCTTGCGTGTGTTAATAAAATAAGACAATGACTTATTTTATTGGGTTGTTGTTTTCGTTGTGCGGAAAGGAGAGGAATCTTGCGCTCTTGAGGAATATATTCATCCTCGTCGAAGAATGCGAAGAACGCCGAGTCTTCGACGAAGAACTCCATCACCGCAGGGGGAATCGTCGTGCCATCTCCTCTCTTCTCCGCAGCCGGCGAGAGACACCTTCTTCGGAGAACGACGACGTGCTGCATCTTTCTTCGGGCGAACGCTGACGACGCTTACGGAGCATCGATCTGCGACACCGTCTTCCGCGACACCGTCTTCTGCAACGTCGTCTTCCGCAACGTCCTTTTCCCACGATGAACCTCGTTCGACGACTTCATCGAGGTAGGGGTTTGGAATTTTTTTCGTGATTATTCTTTCCATTCTTCGTCTTTTATTTTGGGCTGCCTGTTATCATTTTAACGGGAGGAGGTCGGACCGCACGAACACGGCCGACCCTCCTTCCCCTTTGATGTTGTTCGTTGCGGCTCGAAAGAAGGCGGCGCGGTGCAACGAAACCACGCGGAAACATAGAAGAATGCAGCGAAGAAGGGCGGTGTTGTCGTGTCGCGCCGTTGAGACCGAAAGAATCCGCAGCCGGAGTCGGGCTGCGGCAAAGGGGCGTGACGCTATCGTGTCGCGCCGGTCGGACAAGGCCGCGGCTCAAAGTTGCGGTGGTGCAAGGCAGGGCGGCCGGAACCGCCGGCCGCTGGCACCTCGGAGGGGTGGGACCACGGGGTCCCGCGGTGGCAGCACCGGCCGACCGGACCGGGCCGACCATTTCAGAAGGAAGACAGGGGGTCGTAACCCCCGGCTGGAAAAGGAGCGGCCCCACGTGGGGCCGCAGTTTTAATAAAGGGGGGGAAGCCCCCCCCCCTTTCCGCTCGACTCGGCCAGCGCCGAGCTGGCCACACAGGGTCGCGCCCAAGCCAGGCCAACCGGCCGCCCAGGCCGGACCGGCCACACCGGGCCGGGCCGCGCCCACCGGGTCGGGCTGCGCCCTAATGGGCCGGAGCCGGACCCAGTTCGGATTGACCCGGTTCGGGCCGACCCAGGGGGTCTCGGGCCGGGTCGGTCCGGGCCCAAAACACCCTAAAACCGGACAGGTGCGTTATTTTTCCCATATCTTGGGCTACAAACCTCTGATCAACGCACCGTCAATTGCGATGCAATCCTTGGATCGAGGCGGTCGTTTTGGTATATTACAATTAAGGTTTCAAAGAACTTTGGTGACGGCCGGGTTGGTTCGAGCACGAAACCAACCGGGCCCTTGGAGCAGAAACGCTTATAACTTGAGCTCCGGACGTCCGATTGATGTGTCGTCGACTTTGTTGGATTCCTCTTAGTGAGACGGACCTTTTGGATTACTCCTCTCGAGGTTTGGATGCAGTTGGAGTGCGGTCGGATTGGTTTTGAATTAAAAACCAACCGGGCCCCATGAACGAAAAACCCAATAACTCTCAGACCGGGCGTCCGATTGGCACGTCGTCTGTCACGTTGAGTTCCTTTTGTAGAGATGGAACTTTGGGATACATCAAATCCAGACTACGTGTCAGTTGATGTATCGACCCCCTTGGCTCGTGGAGCGGACCCTCCTAGAATCGAGCATGTTGTGTGCGGAAACCCAAGAGCTGGTTGTGACTGCGACGACGATGATGACTGCACTGAAATCCTCTGTGGGTTTGGCAGCAACGACGACTGCACTGAAATCCTCCGTGGGTTCGGCAGCGATGAAGACTGCACTGAAATCCTCTGTGGGTTCGGCAGCGATGAAGACCGTAATGAAATCCTCTGTGGGTTCGACGGCGATGAAGACTGCACTGAAATCCTCCGTGGGTTCGGCAGCGATGAAGACCGTACTGAAATCCTCCGTGGGTTCAACGATGATGACTAATCTTCTTGTATCCTACGTGGGTCTAGCAGTATTGACTCTGTTCTTGTATCCTATGTGGGTCTGGCAGAGTGGTTGGTCTATATCCTATGTGGGTCCGACAACTTAGCTAGTTTTGTATCCTACGTGGGTCCCAGCTTAGATGAATCAGTGGCTACATCTGATCATCTCTATCACCTTACGAATAATTATACCTGTGTGAGATGATTCTTGACTTTCAATCAATATCTTCGATATGATTTACTTACTTTCCTATGTGGATTGGGTTGTGTTATCCTGTGTGGATTGGGTTGTACTATCCTATGTGGACGTGATCAAACTTGGGCTCGGATGTTGGAGTTGAACAGGAATTGATGACTTAGGTATATGTATGGTAATATACCTAAGTAGTGTTGGTTGTTACTTCGTGATTGTATCTTTACTTTTTGGATTATCCTTTGTGGATTCTGGGAGACCTTCGGGGGTCTTGGGATCCCTACTGAGTAGCGTATACTCACCCATGCACGGGCTATGCCTGCACTACATTGTGTTGGAAGCAGACGACGGACAACGCTGATCGTGGTTGAGGCTTGTGGAGAAAGTCGGTACCTGGAGGTGGACCACTGGGCAGGACGTACACGGAGCGGACGGCTGGACCCGAGGAGCTGAGGAAGCTATCTGTACCCACCCTTCAGGTGGGACTTCCAGTGGATGGCTCGACGTTGCTGCTTTACTTTTAGTTGTTGTACTTCTTTCCATTTTTACCTTACTTTCAGTTTGGGTTTGTATTCTGGCCCATTTACTTTCCGCACTTACTATTGTATCCAGTTTTACTTAGTGTTTACTTCTGCTTTCTTACTCTGTGGTGTTTCTTTACTTTATAAAGGCAATTCCTTCCCCTTTTTATCGGGATTTACGCCTTGGTGCTAGTCGCCAGCCCCTGGCCTATGGGAGGCGCGCTTGGGGTAGTCACGGCACGGGTCCCGAGGACGGGTCGTGACATAGTATCCCTAAGGAATCTTATTAGACCCTTTCCACCAGTCAGAATCCTATAGCATATGGGGAGGTGTGCCTGAGGTATTGGAGAGTTCCATCAGTTTGGGCATTACTCACTATCCTGGGGCGATGAGATGTTATAAAGTGTTATGAGATCCCCTTTTCTTTTTATTATTATTTAGATGGTAAAAAGGATACTATGATGTGTTGGGGATTGGTAATGAGCTCATTCCAGGAGTAGTTAATCCATGTATAGGAAAAATACAAGTCACTTGGGATGGCATTATTGTTATTGTTGTGTGATTTTATATTTTATATATTTTCTAACTAGGACAGGGATCTTGATTTTCATTATTATTGATTCTTGGGATTTTATTGCTTGGTCCAGTACAACAAGAGAGTAGGTGTGTATACATACATTATGTTATGCATTTAAGGTTACTAGTTTTGCATGCTTCTTATGATTTCTTGATATAAATTTACGTATATACCTCAATCTATGGATAAAAAGGGATTTGAACATTTAAAATGTCAGCAACATCTTATATTATTTTTTTCATATATGGCTATGGTGGAATGTTACTTGGTCAATTCTCTGGAAAGTACCTTGCTATAAAGGTATATATAAATTTATTATTAAATGAATATTTTAGTTAAATAATGCATTAGTAAGAAACCTATAAGTCGATTTCCATTATATCTTGTGAATGGAACTCTATTTGACCATACCTTAGAACTTAATACCATGATATAAACCTAGAAAAATGTAAATGTAAATCTTATGAGTACAATACCTTAATAAATAATGAGATAATTATAATGTGGAACTCTTGAGAAAAGGTTTAATGGAAAATTTGGGGTATAGAATGAAAGGACATGGGTTTTTTTGTATGTCTTATTTTACTTTGAGATTTGATAAATGCTTGTCATATGTGTCATTATGAGATCTTGTGTCAGACTTGTAGAGTTATCCCACCATGGAGAGTTAAGATCCCAGACCTAAAGGGGGGGTGAGCATGCCCCTCTATTTGGTGGACAAGAACCTCTAGAATCTCCTAACCCAAGTGTAGATGATCAACTCCGTGAGAGCCTCCTACATGTAGTATACTCCTTGGAGAGGTGACCATCTCAGCCTACTCCAACTATGTCAGATATCACTCTTGAATTCTAACGTCATCACCCCCACTTTTTACTGGTGAGGGCGGTCCATAGGCAGTAAGCTATGGATAGAGTCCATTTTATCCATTCTTGACCACTTAGAGACTCCTTAGGAAAAGAGTGTTAAGTTATTCATATATATGTTGCATGGGGTAGTGCATAGCTGGAGGGACATGCTTGTCTATTGGTAAAAGCATGTTGGGATAACCTATAAGGATTTTTAAACGTACTTCTTTAGCTACTTCTTCACAAAGACTTTGTGATCAGATATGGTATTTGATTTTATGTGGTTGGAACATGGGGTTATGGTATTTATGAACTATGCTACCTATTTTATAGATCTTTAGTGGTTTTCTTTAACCTTAGTTGGTGATGAGGCTAACGGAGCTAGACACTTTGAGGAGGGCATTCACCATAAGATCAAGGTTCAAGTGAACATGTATTATTTCACTAGATTATCAAATATCATGAACAAATCCTTGATTATGGAAAGTAATATTAATTAGGGTCACCATACTAGGAGACTATCCACTTTAGGTCTAAGTGGTGGTGTTGGTGGATCTTTTAACTTCCAAAAGTGGAAATTAGATGACTTGAACCAGGGTAGCGGTGGTCAGTATAGGTAGACCAATGACTCTTCTTTTCCTTTCTAGGGGAATGGTGAGGTACAGTGTCATTAGTATGGTCACTTAGGACACATGATATCTCAGTTCCCCTGACCACTAGTGGAGTTCCATCTGTATAGGAAGATGGTTCATGGGTTCCATGTTTACAGAGTGTAGTAGAGTGGCAATGGTAGAGGCTCAGGACCATCCCAGAGTTCAGGGGTCTATGCAGCCACCACACCATAGTAGTTAGGCAGTTGGGTGTCTTCTGGTCTCTTGGGCTAGGGTGGAGGTCATGGACCTTAGGGTCGAGGGTAACAGGTTCAGCAGGTGAGTATGACTTAGAGAATTCAGGTTGAAACATAGGGTCATGGGGTAATATAGTTAGACTTAGTTGATCTTATTCCAATAGATCAGGATGTCATCCCATTTATCATTCTAGGTACAATTTTAGTTGTGTATACTCTTACTTATTCCCTATTTGAAATAATAGCCTCACAATCCTTCATATTTTCTTCTTTCATTAGAGGCTTTGGTTTGTTGGTAGAGTATCTATAAGATGTTCTCTCAATCAATACACCCTTGGGAATGAATTCAAAGTAGATTCAAAAGTTTTCCATTTTTTATCTATTCATTGGTGACTTTTGTTTCCTCTATGACTTATTCATTCTAAAAATGGGTGGATTTGGTGTAATTTTTGGAATATATTGGATCATTCATTACCAATCAAAAATTTCCTATTATCACAGGCAGATTTCTTTTGAATATTTTGAGGGTGGAAACTTTGAGTATGTGGGAGAGTGGGATGTCCATGCAGGTCATTCCAGATCAGACCTTTAGAAACTATATGGAATCACCACACAGGTGGATATTCTTTTTTCTAGATGAGGGAGAGGATAATCTCCATATTTTTTCTCATGTGGTAGATCTATTCTAGGATATCTTTCCAGAGAAATTCTCTGATTTACCACTCGACTATAGAATTGAGTTTACGATTGAGATCTTTTCAGGTATGGAACTTATTTATATCCCTCCTTATAGAATAGAACTAAGAATCTACAAGAATTAAAATATTAATTGTAGGATTTGTAAGAAAAGGGGTTTATCCAACCGAGAATGTACCCTTAGGGTGCTCCAATTATTTTCAAAGAAGGTGGACAGCACCTTGAATAAATTTTTAGATTATTGAAGGCTTAAACAAAAAATGGTTAAGAATTGATATCCACTCCCACATATCAATTATTTATTATTAAAGATCAAAGGTGCTCGGGTTTTCTATAATATTTATTTTTGTTTTAGGTACCACCCAATCAGGGTACGACCATATAATTTTCTCATACAGACTTTCATAAAAGGTAAAATCTTTATGAGTACCTTGTTTTTTCATTTGGAATGACGAACACACCATCCATATTTATTTATCTGATGAATAGAGCCTTTCATCCAAATATTTACTCCTTTTTTGTTTTCTTTGACAATGACATCTTGATGTACTCCAAGTCCAAAGAGGAGCATATTATACATATGTAGGTAGTTTAGAGCATGCTTCAGGTTAAGTACCTTTATGCCAAATTTTCAAATGTTAGTTTTTTTTGGAACAAGTACATTTCTTGGGACATATAATATCTAAGGATATAGTTTCTATGGATCCTAAGAAAGTAGATTTCATGTTTCTTAGGAGAGGCTAAAAATGATTTTGAGATGCAAAGCTTCCTAGGGATTTCTAGCTATTAACATAGATTTATACAAAACTTATCCCACTTAGTGGTGTCATTGATGGGCCTAAATAAGAAGGGGGTTAAGTTCATTTGGTCTAATTCTTATGATACAGATTTCTTAGAGCTAAATAAGATGCTAACAAATGTGTTGATCCTGACCTTTCTCAATCTTGGTAAGGAGTATACCTTATATTTTGATCTTCCAAGTGTCGGTTTGGGTGCAGTACTTATACATGATGGAAAATTAGTCACTTAAATGTCCAAAAATATGAGACCACAAGATCATAACTACATATCCCATGATTTGTAGCTTTTTTTGGTGGTACACACCCTAATATGTTGGTGAAAATACCTCCTAGGGGAGAGTTTTATGGTTTATAAATATCATAAAAGTTCTAAATACCTATTATCTCAATGTGACCTAAATCTAAAGAAAATTTGGTGGGTTGAGTAGTTGAAATCCTTTTACTTTGAGCTAGATTATACTCCTGGTAAGGGAAATGTTGCGGGAGATGCTTTGAGTAGGAAAAATTAATCACGGGTTGTTCAAGAGTTTAGTTCTGAATGGAAGTTTAAGTCCCTATTTTCAGAGATGCATCTTGATATCAAGGAGTACTAGGGAAAAGCAACATTAGATTCTCTCCCTATTAATTTGCCACTCCTTGATAGGGTAAAATAAATCCATTTATCAGATTCTGAATATCTGGTGATGAGGGACAATATTTATAGTGGGGAACCCCCTCTTTATTGGTCCTTAGATGATGCTGCAATTCTATATGTCTAAGACTGATTGGTAGACCCCATGGGAATGTGTGAGGAATTGATAAGGAACTTCCAATCCTCAATATGGGTCATTAATCTTGTTCTGATGAAGATATATTATGACATGTGCAGAAAATATTGGTGGTCTAGAATGATGATGGGAATAGGTAGTTTTTTCTCAATACTCCACCGGTAAGTAGGTGAAAGCTGGAAATCTTCACCCTATCGATCTACTACTGTTGTTGACCATTCCAAAGTGGGAGTGGTATAATGTCACAATGGATTTTGTGATGGGACTATTGAGGAATCCTTATGGACACGATGTTGTTTGGGTTATCATTGATCATCTAATGAAAGTATCCCACTTTTTCCCATCAAGAAGTCTTCTATATTTGAAGAGATTTTTTAGTTGTATTTTTATCAGATAGTGCACCTGTATGGGGTTCCATAGAGCATTTTTTCAGATATAGATCCCCATTTCACCTCAATATTCCGGAAGGGCCTCCAAAAGGTGTTGGGCACATAGGTACACCTAAGCACAACTTATTTCCCATGGACAGACGGGTGATCTGAGTATGTGATATAGGTACTCGAAGATATGATTCGAGCCTATTATGTTGATTTTAGTGGATCTTAGGAGAGTCATATATATTTAGAAGAGTTAAATTATAACAATATATACCAATTTTCCATTAAGAAGTGTCTATTTGAGGAATTTTATGGTAGTCCATGTCGATCGCCCTTATGTTGGATAGAAGCTAGTGAGTCAGCTATGATTGGGTCAAGACTAGTTTAAGAGACCTATGAGTAGATCAATTGATCCATAAGTAGTTGATGACCACTCAGAGTAGGAAGAGGTCATATTCTAATTGAATACAACATCCCCTGGAGTTTTAGTTTGGCAACTAGGACTTTTTACATGTGTTGTCGAGGTTCGGAAAGCATCAGATTCGAAGACCGGGAAATTTGGCACCAAGATTTATTATGTCGTTCAAAATTATAGATAGAGTTGGCCTCATGGCTTATAGAATAGCTATTCTTTAGAGGTATTAAGTGATTCATGATTTTTTCTTCACCTCTCATCTTCAATGGTATTATCTGAACCCGTCTCATGTTATTGATATTGATGACATCATTCTAGACGTTGATGCCTACTTTGGAGAATGTCATGTGTGTATCATGGACCGCGGTAAAAGAAAACTCTATGGGAAGACCATAAATATGGTACATGTTCTATATAAAAATGTATGAAATCAAGAGGAAACTTGGGAATGAGAGTCGTGAATTCAATCCTAGTGGTTGAAGCTTTTTTTGAGGTATCTAAAGTGGTTTGGGATCCTAGATTGAGGAGAAGATGACATATGGTGCGGAGGTTGTAAAATCATACACTTCCAGTGAAGTATATATTCCTTTAAATTATGTTTTACCCCTTAATTTTGTCATTAAAAAAGATTTATATGGGGTTTTGGGATAACTCAGAGGTGTCTAGGAGCCTCGGGAGGAGGTTAGGGTATACAACCAAGAGGCTACAGTGCCACTAGTGTAAGAACCCAGACCTTCTTTTCATGTATGTTTTTCCTTTTTCTGTAGTTTTTGAGAAAAGAGGAGTTTCTCGAAATTTTTGAAGTACACGTCGTGTGCTTTATGAGTACATGTCGTGTACCCCCTTGCCGTGTGAGGCCGTGTGATGGCCGTGTCCGGGCCACACACACGGTCATGTGGGGTGATGAGGAGGCCGCTTAAAGTGGAGTATGGAAAAACCTAGTACACACCGTGTACTCCAAAAGTACACGTTGTGTATTTTCTTTTTTTCATTAAATGGACTAGGGTCGCGCCTAATCACTAGAACTATCTTCTTCTCCACCTTCTTCGACTGAGAGCATCTCGTACGGCCGCGTAACTTCTCCAAGCCCCCGAGCCTCCGTCCGTTCTCCGAATCGACCATCGTCGATTGTGTTGGAACCATAGCGGTAAGCTCTTCCTTCTCCTATATCTTTGTTTTCCAATTCCTCCTCTTTCTCAAGTTATCGTGGGTTGAGAATTTTGGATTTTTTCGTAGATATACAACGTTCTAAGGAGATTCAAGCCTCGTGGTTAAAGTATATTGATCTTCTAGCATCAAGGTAGGTGGTTTGTGCCTTTTCGTTCAAAGTCCTTGAGTTTTATGTTCAATTTCCACCAATACCCTTGAACGGGGTATTGTGTGTTTACTATTTTACCTCTGTTATTTTCTTGAATTGCTTGTATGATTGTGTAGAGGTAATTTGGTTATGTATGAGGATAATTGCTATGCTTGGATGTTTTTGCCCATGCCTTGCTTTGTTTACGACCTTTTGGTCTTGTTCAGCCTTTGGCCATTATACCTGTTTTCCATGCCTTGTGACCGTAGGATGGAGTTTTGTTCTCTGACATGCGTGTTATGCTGTAGAATGGTTAGCCAAGTAGATCTATAGGTTTACTTTGGCCTTATAGAATTATTATGCACTGACTGGTATGGGACCGTGAGAACCTGGTGCTATAAACTATAAGGCGATAGACCGAGTGAGATTCTTTAAAGAGTCTTGGACATTATATACTATAGGGGATATACCGAGTGAGCTTCCCAGAGAGTCTTGGATATTATATACTACAGGAGGGTAGAACTAGTGAGCTTCCTCACAGAGTCTTGAGCTTTATAGACTACAGGAGGATGAACCGAGTGAGCTTCCTCAGAGAGTCTTTATTTGTGTGAATTTCCTTAAACCATTCCAGGATATAGGTGGAATTGACCGAGTGAGATTCCTCAGAGAGTATATGATATACCTGATGAGTTGCTTATCTGTTTACCTTTCTTTTGTACTTTTTTTTAGTATTTTATATAGCATTGTGACTTGTTTGTCTGCTTTCCTAGACATATGTAATGTGTATCATTTCATATATACATGTGTGCTCCAATTGTTTATTGTTTTAGTCTTCCATTGTTTATTGTTGTTAGATATTTACTGCTTATGCTATTGTATGTGTTGTTTACTTCCACTGTGTACTCTGCCAATGAGGGCATAGTTTCCCCACTATCACACCCAAGTCCCTCGCTGCTAGTCGGCAGCCTCTGGTGTTTGGGGAAATGTGCTTGAGGCCATGTGACCAACCGAGTACGGGGCACCTCTGGGTGGATACCGAAACCGGGATGTTACAAAGTGGTATCAGGGGAATTATTTTCTCTTGACTTACTTTTTGGAGCCTATAGCCAGGGATAGGACATAATAGGTACTTAGTAATAAGATGTGCCCGGGAGTAGCTAACTCGTGTACAGGGAAAAGCCATACTACCTCGTTTATTGCAGTTTTACTGGTTTTCAATTTTACAGTTGATATGATTTCACTGTTGGGTGATTCAAATGCTTTGTGTTATTACTGTTGTTGTTATTGCGATTCTATTTCTGTCACAATCCGATGAGATGAGGGTATGTCATCTCATGCATCATATAGTCACTTGTTAGAAATCACATGCCATGTATTCTTTCCATGCCATCTAGGATGAATTAGTGATTGCATGTTGTTTTGATAGACGTTGTGTAGATTATGAATGTTGTTTTTATAGCTTCTTTGATAGAATCTTTGTTGTTTGATAGAGAATTTGTTTGTATAGTAATTTTCTTAAATAGACGCCAAACTTTGGTTCCAGAGGTGTTATGGGACCTCATAGACCGGAATTTGGTGGTTCATTGCCTGGTTGCCTTGTTATAACTTGTAGAAGATTCCAAGATTTGATTCGCAGGGAGTATGGGCCCTCACGGATCGGAATTTGGCACCTTAACCCTTGTTATCTGTGTTTTTTGGGCTTCGGAGTAGTTTCTGAACTACTGCCTGGAAAAACCCAAAATACACGGCATGTACTTTATTAATACACACCATGTAGTTTTCAAACTGTGTCACTAAATGTGTGGGAAGAGACATAGGGTTGTGAAAAATCTTCTGTAACACGCCATGTATGGTACGTACACGTCGTGTTGTAGTGACCGTGTGTCTACCCGTGTGGCTAACAACAAGGATGGATGAAACTTTGACTTACACGATGTGTCCTGTTATCACACATCGTGCCATGTAACCTAAGTACCCAGTCGTGTCACGAACAACATGGGTCAGGGAAAACCTTCAAGTACATGTCGTGTTCTCAGGGAGCACGCCATGTAGAGTGAACTATGTATCCGTCCGTGTAACTAACAACACGGTTCATTGAAACCTTGTCTAGTACACACCGTGTCCCTCGTGAATACGTCGTGTAGTCTAGGATTAAGAGGACTGTGTGGGTTATCCATGTAAGGGCACTCATGCAGGGGAATATAGTTCAAGTACACTCCGTGTGTGGGGACAACACGCTGTGTGGTTGGGGAGTTACATGACCAATGGTAGAAGAGGTACACACCCATGTGAATGGCTTAAAAGAACACACCGTGTAGTTTTTATACACGTCGTGTAGTCATGTTTTGTAAAACTTCAATGTTTCCTTCTCATATTCCTTTCTTATACTCTTGTGTTCTCTGTCTTTGATAATCCTGATCTAAGGTGTGATTTTGACCTTTCAGAGTTATGCCACTGAGACATCCTCTGGTTGTACGTCAGCTTCTTGATGGTGATCAGACACCGGATATGGCCGATTAGGTACCTCCTACAGATCCTCATGTTGTTCCAGTCTTGAAACCATCAGTTATACCAGTTGCAGGCGCCGATGCGCAGTTTAGGGAAGACTTTCTAAGGATGATGCAGACCTTCCAGGGAGCACCGCCTCCTGCCCCGTCGATGGCAGAATTGACATGGGTTTTCCAGCAGCAGCATCCTCCTACTTTCTCAGGGTATAGAGGACCTCAGGCTGCATAGTCGTGGCTAGAGGCCACACTGACAATTTTCGAGCACCTGGAGATACCCCCAGAGAAGAGGGTGAAGATCGCTACCTATATGCTCCAAGACTCCGCCAAGAGGTGGTGGGAGGTGATCTCACAGTCAGGGTGCCAGTAGAGTATGACTTGGGATGAGTTTTGGAGCATCTTCTATAATTACTTCTACCTGGAGACCTTGATGGCCGATCAAGCCCGGGAGGTTATGAGTCTGGAGTAGGGTACTCTTTCTGTTATGGATTACTCATCTCGCTTTACCGAGCTACAATGTTTTACGCCGATTCCAGCAGGTGATGATTTGTTCCTTGCACGGAAGTTCGAGGATGGTCTAATACATGACATCCAATCATAGGTGAACATATTTAGGTTCACTTAGATATCCTCTATCATCAACCAGGCACTGATCACGGAGCGCAATTTGAGGGATTCTGGAGCAAGGAGCCAGGGTAGTTCGACACCCAAAGTCAGTGTTCCACCTACTGATAGCAGGAAGCGCTGCAGGAAGTATGCTTGAGGAGATCAGAGTAGGCAGAATGTATCTTCAGTAATCCAGGTAGTATGATACCAATGCGGGAGGAGCGGGCATACTAGGCCTCAGTGCCAGAGAGACCTGATGGAGTGTCGATCTTGCGTAAATATGGGCCATCTTCAGTGTTTTTGTCAGATCTTCTCACCTACGGCTGGTGGTAGGGGTTCTTCTATGACCCCGTGTTCAAGGGATGCATCGCCAGTTTCTCACCAGTCTGGGAACTGGAGTTCTTCTGGCTGTTCGGGTTGAGGTGGAGGTCACGGCCGTTGTGGTCAGTCACCAGGTTACCAGCGACAACAGAGTGGTCCATCTCAGAGTGGTCAGCCAGGGTCATAGGGCTGCGGTACAGGCCAGACTTTCGCTGTGGAGCAGACCCATCAAAAGCAGGATCTCTTACCTTATACAGTTCGAGGTACAATCTTAGTAGCCTCACTTTTATCTTCAGTTCTTTTCGATACTAGTGATACGCATAGATTTATCTCTGTTGCTGTTTTGGAGAGCCTTGGGCTCTGCAGCTTTTCCTATGCTGATACTTTGACTCTAGACACACCATTGGGGACTAGAACGTTTAGCGTACGTCAGTGCAGAGAGTGACCTCTCGAGGTTGCAGGGTGTCACGTCTTATGGGACCTCTATGTCCTAGAGATGACGAGATATGATGTCATTCTCAGAATGAACTGGTTAGTTCCCTTCTAGACAGTTGCCAATTTCTATCATCGCAGGGTGAGTTTCGTATCACCAGAGGGTGGATCCTTTCTTTATAGAGGCGAGTGGGATGTCCAGGAAAGTTGAGAAGGACCCGAGCATCATGATCTAGGAGGAGTTACATCCCAGATTGATAGTCTATATCTGGATGACCAGGGGACTTCACAGTTATACTTTCCTCCAGTGTTGGATCATTTTAGAGATGTCTTTCTAGAGGACTTTTCAAGTTTTCCTCCGGAGCATGAGGTAGACTTCTCGATTGATCTCGTTCCAGGAGCGGCACCGATGTCCATTCCTCCTTATAGGATTGCTACACCTGAGTTGCAGGAGCTCAAGAAGTAGTTGGAGGAGTTATAGGAAAAGGGTTTCATCCGACCCAGTACTTCTCCTTAGGGTTCACCTGTCCTATTTGCGAAGAAGGAAGACGGCACCCTCAGGCTCTGTATGGATTATCGGAAGCTAAACCATTTGATGTTCAAGAACTGATATCCCTTGCCGAGGATCGATGATCTCTTTGATTAGCTTTGAGGAGCCCGAGTTTTCTCAAAGATTGACTTGAGATCTGGTTACCATCAGTTTCACGTTATACCATATGATATACCTCTTACAACTTTCCGGGGTAGGTATGGTCTATACGAGTACATGGTAATGTCGTTCGGTCTCACAAACGCACCTGTAGTTTTCATGGCACTGATGAACTGAGTGTTCCATCCATACTTGGATTCCTTTGTGGTGGTTTTCATGGATGACATCTTGGTATACTCTCACACTCGACACAGCCATACTACCCATCTTGAGATCATTCTGAGTACACTGAGAGAGCATCAGTTGTATGCTAAGCTCTCAAAATGCCACTTTTGGATGGATCAGATTCACTTCTTGGGTCATGTTATCTCAGAGGCAGGAGTATCAGTAGACCTAGAGAAAGTGAGAGCTATAGTTTCCTAGGAGAAGCTGAAGAATGTCTTTGAGGTGCAGAGTTTTATAGGGCTGGCTGGATACTATAGGAATTTCATACAAAAATTTTCACACCTAGCAGCACCACTGATAGGTCTGACCAAGAAAGGGGAAAAGTTCTTATGGTCAGATTCTTGTGAGTCATCCTTTCAGGAGCTGAAAGGGAGGATGAAGTCAGCACTGATACTAGTCTTTTCAGATCCAGGCAAGAGCTATATGGTATATTGTGATGCTTTACGTATCGGGTTGGGAGCTATGCTTATGCAGGGAGATGGATTCGTTGCGTACGGGTCTTGGTAGTTGAGGCCACATGAGAGGAATTACCCAACGCACGATCTAGATTTGGTAGCTTTTGTTCATGCCTTACACTGTTGGAGACATTATCTTCTGGGAGATAACTTTGTGGTGTTTACCGACCACAAGATTATCAAGTACATCTTTACTCAGCGTGATCTGAATTTGAGATAGTGCAGGTGGGTCGAGTATCTCCAGTCCTTCGACTTTGATCTTGCCTATATGCTGGGAAAGGGCAACGCAGTGGATGATGCATTGAGCAGAAGAACTCAGATACAGGCAGTTCAAGAGGCCAGCAGTGAGTGGAAACTTATGGCTCTGTTCTCTGAGATGCATTTGGAGGTGCATGACATACAGGGGTAGACCTTTCTATATTCTGTAGCTGTTACCTCTAAAATTATTGTTCGGGTACGGATAAGAAAGCTATCATACTCAGAAGGCCTAGTCCTGTGGGAGAGTGTGTCAGGAGAGGACCCTCTTCCTGGATGGACAGTGGGAAAGGATGAGATCTTGAGTTTTTAGGGATGTGTATGGGTGCCAGCAGACATACGCGAGGAGCTGATGTAGGATTTTCATTCCTTAGTTTGGGAAGTTCATCCTGGCGTCACCAAGATGTATCGTGATCTACACCACCAGTATTGGTGGCTAGGTATAAAGAGAGATGTTGATAGTTCTTTCATGAGGTGTTCCAATTGTCAGCAGGTGAAAGTGGAGCATCAGCGATCGGTAGTTCTTTGCAGCAATTACCCATTCTAGAGTGGAAGTGGAACGATGTCGCGATGGACTTCATGACCGGTTTGTCGAGGTCACCTTGAGGGAATGATTCTGTTTGGGTTTTCATTGACAGGCTTATAAAGGTTTCTCACTTCTTTCTGATCAAGGAGACCTTCAGTGTTGATGAGCTGGGACGGTTGTACATCTGAGATATTGTACATCTACATGGATTTCCACACTCCATTGTTTCAGACAGAGATGTGTGTTTTAGTTCTCAGTTCTGGCAAGGGCTTCAGAAGACTTTGGGAACACAGGAAATTTTGAGTACAGCTTACCATCCCCAGACTAATGGCCAGTCCGAGCGTAAAATTCAGGTGCTTGAGGATATGCTCTGAGCTTGCATTCTAGACTTTAGAGGTTCTTGGGAGAAGCATATACCTCTTGTGGAATTCTCCTACAATAACAGTTTTTAGGTAACTATTCATATGGAACCTTACGAGGCTTTGTACGGTAGGCCATACCGATCACCTTTATGCTGGCTGGAGGTAGAAGAGGTAGCTTTGTTGGGACCTCGTCTTGTTCAGGAGACCTCGGAGCAGATAGAGTTGATTCAGAAGAGGGTGGATACGGCACAGTCTCGACAGAAGTCTTATGCTGATCAGCAGAGATGACCTCTAGAGTTCGAGGTCGGGGATCAATTTTTTCTGCATGTCACACCAAGGTTGGGACACAAGAGGATTCAGAGACATCGTAAGATTTCACCATGGTACGTCGTTCCGTTTGAGGTGTTAGAGAGAGTTGGGCCAGTTGCCTATCGGTTTTAGTTACCTCAGAGGTACCAGGATATGCACGATGTTTTCCACATTTCTTAGCTCCGATGTTACTTTTCAGACCCGTCTCATGTCTTTCAACCTGAGGAGGTGGAGCTCGAAGCAAATGCATCGTTTGAAGAGCATCATATCTAGATTGTCGATCGTAGTACGAAGGTTCTCCGTGGTTGGTCTATTACTCTGGTACGGGTGCTATGGAAGCATGAGCAAGTGTAGGAAGAGACTTGGGAGAGGGAGGCCGATGTACGATCACAGTGGCTGGAGCTATTTGGGGTTTCCTCTTCTACGCCTCTCTATGGAAATTTGGGGAACAATTTCTTTAAGGGGGGGAGTTTGTAAGAACCCGGACCTTCTTTTCAGTTATGTTTTTCATTTTTCTGGAGTTTTTTAGAAAAGAGGAGTTTCTATAAATTTTTGAAGTACACTTCGTGTACTTTATGAGTACATGCCATGTACTCTCTTGCCGCGCGAGACTGTGTGCTGGCTATGTCTAGTCCATACACACAGTCGTGTGGGGTAATGAGGAGGCCGCTTAAATAGGAGTACGAAAAAGCCTAGTACATGTCGTGTATTTTCTTTTTTTTCATTAAATGGACCGGGGTCGCACCTAATCGCCAGAACTATCTTTTTCTCTATCTTCTTCGACTGAGAGAATCCCGTACAGCTGTAGAACTTCTCTGAGCCCCTGATCCTCCATCCGTTCTCCAAATTTGATTGTGTTGGAACCGCAGCGGTAAGCTCTTCCTTGTCCTAGATCTTTGTTTTCCAATTCCTTCTATTTCTCAAGTTATCGTGGGTTGAGTGTTTTGGATGTTTTCATAGATCTACAACATTCTAAGGAGATTCAATCCTCTTGGTTCAATTATATCAATCTCCTAGCATCAAGGTAGGTGGTTTGTTCCTTTTCCATTCGAAGTCCTTGAGTTTTGTTTGCAATTTCCACCAATACCCTTGAACGGGGTATTGCGTGTTTACTATTTTACCCATGTTGTTTTCCTGCCTTGATTGTATGCTTGTGTAGAGGTAATTTGGTTATGTATGAAGATAATTTCTATGCTTGGATGTTTTTTCCCATTCCTTACTCTATTTACGACCTTTTGGTCTTGTTCAGCCTTTGGTCGTTATACCTGTTCTCCATGCCTTGTGACTGTAGGATGGAGTGATGTTCTCTGACATGCGTGTTATGTTGTAGACTGTTTATCCAAGTAGATATCTAGGTTTAATTTATCCTTATAGAATTATTATGCACTGACTGGCACGGGACCGTGAGAACCTGGTGCTATAGACTATAAGGGGATAGACCGAGTGAGCTTCCTCAGAGAGTCTTGGACATTATTAACTATAGGGGATAGACCGAGTGAGATTCCTAGAGAGTCTTGGATATTATGTACTACATGAGGGTAGACCGAGTGAGATTACTTAGAGATTCTTGAGCTTTATAGACTACAGGAGGATAGACCGAGTGAGATTCCTCAGAGAGTCTTTTTTTTGTGTGAATTTCCTTAAACCATTCCAGGATATAGGAGGAATTGACTGAGTGAGATTCCTCATAGAGTCTGTGATAGACCTGAGGCTATAGGAGGAATTGGCCGAGTGAGCTTCCTCAGAGAGTCTCTAGACCTTGGGACTATAAGGGGATTAGACCATGTGATCTTCCTTAGAGAGTCCCTGACTACCTTAGACTATAAGGGGAATTGACTGAGCGTGCTTCCTCGGAGAGTCTTATAAATTCATATGATCAAACCAGAGGGGTTAGGCTGAGTGTACTGCCCAGAGAGTTATTGGTACATCTTGGATAGGACCAGAGGGGACAGCTGTGAGTACTTCCCAGAGAGATTCCTGTTTGTGGTTAGTTTTTTGCTTCATTGTTGCTTGTTGATCTGTGGATTGTTTACTACTATGTATTATCCTGTTCACTACTTACTGTTTACTATTTTCTATACTTTACCTGCCATATACTCACTGACTGTTAGGTACAAATCTTAGGGTGGTTTTCTATTGGGATTTAGTCTCGTACCCTGTTTGGGTCATGCTTTTGGGCCCAAACAGATTATATTGTTGCAGGTATAGAGAAGGTCAAGTGCCCTTCGACTTCAGGTACTTGATTGCATTGGAGTAGGAGAGCATGGGACCAAGCTGAGGCTTGCGATGCTGAGGAGTTGCTTATCTGTTTACCTTTCTTTTGTACTTTTGTTTAGTATTGTATATAGAATTGTGACTTGTTTGTCTTCTTTCCTAGACATATGTAATGTGTATCATTTCATATATACATGTGTGCTCCAATTGTTTATTGTTTTAGTATTCCGTTGTTTATTGTTGTTGGATATTTACTGCATCTGCTATTGTATGTGTTGTTTACTTCCACTGTGTACTCTTCCAATGAGGGCATAGTTTCCCCACTATCACACCCAAGGCCCTCGCTGCTAGTCGGCAGCCTCTGGCGTTTGGGGAAATGTGCTTGAGGCCATGTGACCAACCGCGTACGGGATGCCTCTGGGTGGCTACCGGAACCGGGACATTACAACTAGCTAGTTGGTGGCCTTCCAGTAGTTTTATTATCTACTATAGGCCCACTGACTAGCTGATGAGACACACCATCTATCTAGTGGATTCTGACCATGTTTTTTTAATGGGTCTAGTTTGGTATTTTTCCCCTTCATTAATATCTCTCACTTGAATTTTTTTCCCCAAATCGTACAGAATCCCCTCTATTAGAGTATCCCTATTCCTTCCCTCCTTGGTGAAGACCCTTTAATCCTTGTACTTCTAAGATTATATTTGAGGTGATCAACTCTATTTGGAAATTCTAACCTTCCTCTCATCTCATTTCTCACTCTCTTTCACTATTGGGTTGTGTTCTGTCAAATTTAGCTATTTTCTCCGATTTTTAGTTCATTTCTCAATAACTTTTATATCTCCAAATATAATATGAATCAAAGGTCAATGTGAAACATGTGAATCTTATTAAACCTAAAGTAAGTGGTCCCTGTGTATTATCTTATAGTCATGCTAATTTCACCTAAGTGCTTTTGATATTCCATTAATTGAATGTCATGTTTAACCTTAATTTTTATTCCAAGACTTTAAACAATTCTTTGTCATGTTATACCACCATGAAATTGACATATTTTAAAATAAATAGTATTATCATGGAAGTAATTTTCTAGGACTATTCATGCTGAATTATACCTTGTATATTGAGAACTTTCTTGGGGTTGGTGTTTAGTTTTTAAAATTAAATGTGTTCTTTGAAATAGAGTTATGTTTTGGATTTTTCAAAGTTCCATGAAATGGGTTCTGGTTTTAAATATTATAATTGGTTTTGGACATGAACATGGTAAATGGAATTGTCACTTGTTGTTTTTTGTTAAGAATTAGAAGTTGATGTTTGTAAATTCTTTTGGAAATTGGTAGTTGGAATTAAATTGGATCAGTAATGATAATTGAACCCTTGTACTTCTAAATTTTTATTATGTCATTTAAATAATGTAATTGATGGTTAAAAATGGGGTGAACATGACTCTCGAGTGGACATGGATACTAATGGTTAATCCTAGGGTGAAAACGCCCCTCGGGTGGACGTGGAGACTCATGGTTAAACTATGACAACTCGTATATTTTATATGATTTATTTCATGATTTATTGTATAAAGATAAACATAATATAATTCAAATAGATCCTAACCCTAGTGTCATTGGGTAATTAGATACATAAAAAACTATCTTGAAACATGGTTACAATGACATTATTTAAAAACTCCAAAACATGCCCTGATATTCCATTATTCTTTTAATACTTCATGGGATAACCTGGGGATATACATAAGAAATGGGTGAATTATAAAGCCTTGTAAGGGAATAATCAAATAATAACATGATGAAAGAAATAAATGTGAGACAAGAGGCATATCAAGGTGAAATAAAAGGGTGATAATCATAAACATGAACATCAAATCATGATATAAGATGATAACCTCAAGGAAACATAAGTAAGTGGTAACAAAATAAAACATGACATCATAAATATAAGTAAAGGAAAACCATCAAGACATAATAACATGGTGTTATTAGGATAAATTCTCATGCACCATACATGGTATATCATGAGATAAAAATATTACTCAAGGCATTAGAGGGATATATAATTCTGGGTCCACCTATCACATTCATATCATGTACATTCATTTGTGTGTCGCACAGATCGTACAACATAGGAACATATTTCATCACTTTTAATATAATGAATAAGTAACGTGGGTTAAATAAATTAAATTACCTAGTAAATTAAATATATGTATATCTATGTGAATCCCCTTGAGAAGAAATGAGGATGGGTATTCACAATACAAATGTTTGACATGGAAAATAGCAAGATAATTTCAGTAGCATAATGCGTGTACATAAAGATTCATGGAAGGGTTTAATGAGAGATAAAGGTGATATCTCGTTACTTTTAAATCATAAATATAGTAAATGGATGTGTAAAAACATATTATAATGTTAATAATTATAGATCAAAAGGTATAATAAAAATAAAATTCTTGAATAAAAAGGAGGAGAGAATCCCTTACTTTGAGAGGGTTCTTCTAAAAGCTTGAGAGGATCATCTTAAGAGTATGGGAACTCCTTGGGAGGGATTTAGAGTATGAGATAGAGATTAAATCCATTCTCAATAGATTTTATGTGAATAGGAGTGGGATTTTGGGTGGCTATTTATAGAAAAAGAGAGGGGAATTATTTATTAATTTATAAACTTAGGTTTTTTACTCTATATAATAAAATAATCAAAACCAAAAACCTTCCCATGGTTTTTTCCCATTATTTATACCAAATAGAAGTGGTTTTAAATATTTTATAAGGCCAAGAACATAAAATATTAAAATAATACCATTGGTGATGTGGAAGTGATCCATGTTCATAAAGAATTGATTTTAAAACCATAAAATATAATATAGGTATTGGAGGATTCATTAAAAATTTATAAAATTAATCAAATAACTTAAAAAACACATTATTTTAAATGGTAAATCTATATTTACGAATGGATTCAATTTTTTAGAGTTTATTACATCACTTTTGGGCTATTATGATGTCATAATACATACCATATTTAATTTTTACCCAAAAATTCAACTATATTAGAAATTATGAAAAAATCACCATTGGATAACTTCAACATTCTAATTTAAAAAAATATATTTATTTTACCAAAATAATTTTCTATATATTATAATTTACACATTTAAATAAAAATCCTTATTTACTGGAAAATATTAGTTTTTATGACACTAACCACTTTATGACCCTTATAAAAATTATGTTAGACTACATTAAATTATATTATCATTTATATTTAAATAAATATTATTTAATAAGAAAATTTTATTAAAATAACATTTATTTCAAAATTATTGAATTTATCAAAATATTTTCTTGATTGAAAATATATATATATCTCAATAATACAAGTTAGATTTTTTCATATCAAAATATAATTTTTATCAAAATCATTATAGAATCATTTATAAAGTAATAGTAAAATGGATAAATATAATCATTATTTTATTAAAAATAAAATATAAAAATTCATATTGCTAAGTTCTAGATACATAACCCCTTATTACACCAGTGTACGCACTAAGGGTAAGGTGTGCGATGGTGGAACTTTCTTAGGGTGGTTCGGCAAGCATGGTTTGGGTCATGATCTCGACAAGATTAAACTTCTCCCATAAGAATTTTCTATCATGTTTCAGTTGTTGAATATCAATTTGGGCTTAGTCATGGGAAAAATCAAATGATGTTATCTCCCTTGGAAGCTCTGATAAATGGGATTCATAAGGAATGATCCAACTAGTTGAGGTCATCGCTTCTTCTATTTATGTCAATTAGACTTTATTATAACCCTTAATATATACTAATATTAAAATTCACTATAAAATGGGTATATTATCAATGGTTATGATTTTTAATATTATTATAAATCTTACATGCTATAACAGTCCAAAATAACTAAATTAGTGCATGTGTTTTCTATAACTACCTTACTTAATAAGGCATTTATTCATTAAAATTGTAATTTAATTTATAAAAGTTCATTTCATTACATTATTCCCCTATTTTGAAATTTTTACCTTTAAATTTAATTTCATGCACAAAAACATGTTAGGGTACATTTGTTTCATCTCCTCTTCTAGTTCCCAAGTTGCTTCATCAAATTTTTGGTTCCATTATAGCACTTTGACCAGGTGAGTTGTCTTGCTTCGTAGAACTTTGTTTCTATGATATAATATAATCATCAGTTTCTCCTCATATGAAAAATCATTCTCCAAAGGTACCACCTCTAGATTCAATGCATGTTAGGGGTTTGGTATGTACTTACTCATGAGGAATACATGGAATACATCATGTACTTGAGATAGGTTAGGTGGGAGTTCTAGTCGATAGGCCATAGATCTGATGTGATCAAGGATCTCAAAGGGATCTATGTACCAAGGACTAATCTTGAACTTATTCCCAAAGATCATGAATTTATTCCATGATGATATATAAAGTAACACTTTATTTCTAACCCCAAACTCTAGGTCACATCAATGATTGTCTGTATAGATTTTCTATCGACTTTTCATAGATTTCATATGGCGTTGAATGGTTTTAATCATATCTATCATCTATTGGATAAGACCAATTCCCATCATCTTCCACTCTCCAACTTCATCCCATCATGTTAGATTCTAACACCTCTTCACATATAGAGCCTCATAAGGTTTCATTTGAATTCTATAATGGAAAATGTTGTTTTATGAGAACTCCACTAGGAGAA
Organism: Viscum album; assembly: GCA_963277665.1. Classification (NCBI taxonomy): domain Eukaryota; kingdom Viridiplantae; phylum Streptophyta; class Magnoliopsida; order Santalales; family Viscaceae; genus Viscum; species Viscum album. Next base: position 569,388,184 of record OY728131.1, read on the forward strand.
GGTGTTGATCCCAACATACTTGAAAATCCATTGAACATGATCTCAGCATATCCCCTATAGTTTGAATGGTTCTATCATACTTAACATCTATCTGAGGGTGATAAGTAGTATTGAAAATGATCTCTATATCAAACACCTACTAAAGGCTTCTCCAAAACCTTGAGGTAAACTGTGGATCTTGATCAAATATAATAGAGAGTGTCACTCCATGCAGTCTTACCACTTCTATTATGTATATATTGGAGATATGGTCAAGAGATAAATATTCCTTGATAACAATGAAGTGTGTTGATTTTATAAGGAGATCGACTACCACCCAAATGGTGTTATTACCTTTATATTTCCTAGAGATTCATATGATGAAATCCATGGTTATGTTTTCCCATTTCCATATCGGTATGGGAAATGGGCCCATCATACCCTTAGACTTATGTTGTTTAGCCTTTAATTTTTGGAATACCAAGCATCAAGATACAAATTCTACAATCTCCCACTCCATTTTGTCCCACCAGAAGTTTTTATTCAGATATATATATATATATACATCTTAGTTCTTCCTAGATTAATAGAGAAAGATAAGCAATGAACATCATCCAAAATTTCCCTCTTCAACTCTGGTTTTAATGGGACACATATCTAGGTTCTAAACCTTATAACTCCATATTTAACAAAGTTGAACTCTGTAGTATTCAATACTTTTTTTGTATCACTTAATCAACTTTTTGGGATTATTTGATCCTCTAAAGAATGTATGGTGAGTAGTTATTTGAGAAAGGTAGGATAAAGATCCTTTTATTATTCTCATGTCCATCATTTTCATGTCCAAGAAGATTGGATACTTTTCAACCCTCATCATGAATAGAGTTGTAGGATCCTTTCAACTCTGGTCATCTTATAATTTTTTTGACTCCCTAGGATGGTAATGGATTGAATAATCATAATCCTTGATCATCTCTAACCACCTTTATTAGCTCATATTAAGCTATTTTTTATGAATATATACTTGAGGCTTTTATGATCTGTGTACATGTCATGCTTCTCCTCATAGAGATAATGTCGTAGAGTATTTAATGTAAAGATCCCTACATTCAAGTCTATATCATGGGTTAGATAGTTCGTCTCATAGATATTTAATTGGAGAGAGGCATAGGCTATTGTTTTTTTATCTTTTATGAGTGAACAACCCAAACTATTTTTGGACACATTACTGTAGATCACAAATCCTTCCCCACTGATGGGTAATGTGAGCATAGGTGTATTGATTAGTCTCTTCCTTAACTATTTAAAGATATCATTTCATTCTTCAATCCAGAAAAACTTTTATCCCTTATAATTTATCTAGGTTAGTGGACTTGAAAATCATGAGAAGTTTCTAAAAAATTAATGGTAGTACCCAGCTAATCCAGAGAGCCTATTAATATCTATTAAAAATGTTAGTTTGATCCATCATTCAATTGAATATATTTTTGAAGGATCCATGAATATCCCTTTGTTAGTGATAACATGTACCAATAATGTTATTTGATCCATCCAAAACTCACATTTCATATACTTTGCATATAAATTTCCCTTTCATAAGGTCTTTATTATAACATTAAAATGTTCCTTGTGTTCGTCCTTGATTTTGGAGTAGATAAGAATATCTTCTATAAAGACTACTATAAATTTATCAAGGTAATCTCTAAATAATATATTTACTAAGTCCATGAATATATCTATAGGATTAGTGAGTCTAAATTTCATCACTATGAACTCATAGTGCTCATACCTTGTACGAAAAGAAGTTTTGGGGATATCCTCAATATTCACCTTTACTTGATAATATCCTAACTAAAGATATAACTTACAGAAGTACTGGGCTCCATGCAGTTGATCAAAAAATTCATCAATTTTTGTAAGGGGAAAATTTTTATTTATCATGGTCTTGTTGATCTCACAATAATCAATATAGAGGCATATTAATACATACTTTTTCTTGAAAAAAATGATTTATTCACCCTATGGTGAAGCACTTGGGCGTATAAACCCTTTATCCAAATTATCCTATAGATGCTTATTTAGTTCTTCAAGTTCAATAGTGGTAATTTTATATATAGTATTGGATATTGGAAAATCTCTTGGTATAATTTTGATCAAGAAATCAACCTATCGATTAAAAGGAAGACTGGGAAATTCATTAGGAAACACATCAGTATATTTACTTATAATGGGAATGTCATCAAGGATGATTTTTTCCTTAGTCTCAACAATTTGAGAAATATACACTTTATTATAAGGAAATAATATTCACTCTTGAGATGATGATTCCAAAGGATATTTATACTTCTCATTACACTTGTATAGAATCAGAGGGTGGTTTTCAATACGGAGGGTGAATTCCTTCTCTCAACAATTTATGTTGGATCTATATAAGAAAATTCGATCCATGACCAAAATAGCATTGAATTATTCTAAAGGGAGTATCACATGGTTTTCTGGGAAATTCATCTTGTACATTTTGATAGATGGTGAATTATATTCTTGGGTTGCAATTATTTTTCCATTTTTTGTTTTCACTAATAGATCAACTTCTATGTTTTGAGGTAGTTTTTGAATAGTTATACTAAACTTAAATGATATGAAAGAATGTGTAGAACCTGAATCAAATAGTATGTTCACTGTCCTTAAATGAATAACTAGTGTATCTATCACCACTTCATTTTCAAGATCCACCTCAGTGGTTGTGATGGAATAATCTCTCCCTTGATCTTTAGGCCTTATATGTTGTTTCTATCAGTTATCATCAACAACCCTTGTCATAGTGCATTGATTTTCATATTGTAATTGTTCCATGCAGTTGAAATATTGGAAAATGGACTGAGGGTTGACTATATCATTTTTTTATTATATCACATTGGTGGGTTTCTACCATCGACATTCGCTAGCTATAAACCCTTCCTTTCTTCACCTAAAGAATTTATTTTTCCCCTTTAAGAAATTTTTGGGATGCTTCTTTCTGCAATTTTTACAAGTGGGATGTTGTAATTCTTACCCCTATCATATTTCTCCATCACACTTCTAGAATTAAAATTTATTTCCCGCTTCATATCTCTAGACTCATGAGATTTATCGATATCCATTTAGACTTTGATGGAATATCAAATAATCTCTTCATAGCTATCAAAGTCTCTAATTGCTAAATATTTTCATAGATTTAGATTTATCCCACTAAAGAAGTAGTAAACTTTAATTTTGGGGTTAATGAAAATGTTGGATTCATATCATGAAAATATTGTGAATTTTTCCTCATACTCCCCATTGGATTTTTAGTACTTTTTATTTGAAACTAAGGAACTCCCACTCCATTTTAAGTCATAGAGTATAAGGAAAATATTTATCAAAAAAATTATGGAATTATTTCCACTCTATCACTTAGATCTCCCACTAGGGATTTGTATTTTTTTATCAATGTCCTTCATTGATCATTTTCTCCCTCTAGATGATAAATAGCCAGTATAACCTTATCTTTCTAAGGGAATTGAAGGATAGATAAAATCTTTTCAATTAATTTGATCCATTGATACATGATTAAGGGATCAAAATATCCATTTAAAGTTGGAGGAATTTTTTGCATAAAAGTATCAATTTTAACTTTCTCTTTCTTAGGGGGGTATGGGAGTTCATCCTAATTCAATTTTCTATTCAAAACATGATTTAATTGAGAAATTATTATCATGAATTTTCTGATTCCTTCTCCCATTGGGTTGGAAATCTCATTTGGGTGGTCATCACATTTCCCCTCACATTGGTTATTAACTCAGTTTCTCCTATTTCCAATCATTGACTAGTATAAATGGAAAATTAGGGATGAGAATTGTTAGACTATTAAACACATAAAATGGAACATAAAAACATTAAATGGATAAATCATAAATGACATACATTACTTAAGCTGTTAATTTATAGGTTTTAATCTAAGTAATCCATGACATATTTCTCAACATAAAAATGTATGGGTGTTTTTATTCCCTTCATATTGGTTTATAAGAATATTGTGAATTTACCAAAGCATATCCCCCGAGAGTGTTAAAATAGGTGCGTATCAAGGCCTATTTGTCATTCACCAGATTATGATCTAATTAATACTCAATGCACCATTTTTTAGGTTATTAACCCTGGGTACAACTGTGTTAGAGCCACATCCACTTGTAGTATCTAGATAAGGATTTTATTGCTTGGAAACCATTTAGTCTATAATTAAGAAAAATGTAGGGATGTTTTCCTGTTTTTAGTATTATACAAAAGGATTTCACTAAGGTTTTATAATCTTAATTCCAAAATATAACTAGACATTTATCTAATACCAACTATGACAACCCATATATTTATACACTTTATTTCATGATTTATTACATAAAGATACACAGAATACAATATCAAAAGATTTTGAGGCTTTTTATGTGTGGTTAATTATATACATATCACAAAAAATTGAAACATGGGTACAAATAAATTATTTAAAAACTCTAAAACATGTCCTTATATTCCATTGATCTTCAAATACTACACAAGATAACCTGAGGATGTACATAAGAAATGGGTGAGCTATAAAGCCTAGTAAGGGAATAATAAAAGAATAACATGATGAAAGAAATACGTTTGATACAAGAGTCATGTCAAGGTGACATGAAAGGGTGATAATCATAAACAGGAACACCAAAGCATGATATAAGATGATAACCTCAAGGTAACATAAGAATACGAAAACAACATAAAACATGACATCATAAACATAAGTCAAGGATAAACACTGAGACATCATAACATAGTGTTCTTAAGGTGACCACTCATATTCCATACATGGTATATCATGAGAAAAAAATCATTATCCAATGCATTGGAGGTCTATATAATTCTGTTCCCACCTATCACATTTATATCATGTACATGAATTTGTGTGCCACATAGATTATACAACATAGGAACATATTTAATCAATTTCAATCACACGAATAAGGATTGGGGATTACATATATGGAATTATATAATCAATGAAGTATAAGTACATCTAGTTTAATACCATTGAGTGGAAATGTGGATGGGTATTCATGATAAAAGTGTTTCACATGGAAAATCACAGGATAATTCTGACCTCATAATGGGTGTACATAAATATTCATGGAAGAGTTTAATGAGAGTGAATGATGGTCTCTCATTACTTGGATATTACATATAAGGGTAAAGGGATTTGTAAAAACATATTACAATGTGAATAATTGGAAATAAAAAAGCATAATTCAAAATAATTTTTTGAATAAAGATGAGGGGAGAGAATATCTTACCTTGATAGGAAGATTATAAAAGTTAAGGAGGAGCCTATTAAGAGATTGAGAACTACTTGGGAGGGATTTAGGGAAAGAGGGAGAGTAAATTTGTGCTCAATGGATTTTTAGTAAAGAGGATTGGTATTTTAGGTGTATATTTATAGAAAAACGTAGGGGAATTCATTATTAATTTCTAAACTTAGGTTTTTTACTCTATATAATAAAATAATAAAAACCAAAAAAAATTCCAAGGTTTTTTCTCATGGTTCCTACCAAATAGGAGTGGTTTTAAATATTTTATAAGTACAAGAATCAAGAATAATAAAATAATGTTTTTGGTTATGTGGAAGTAATTAATGTTCATAAATAATTGATTTTAAAACCTTAAAATATAATATAGGTTTTGGAGGATTCATTAAAGGTTTATAAAATTAATCAAATAAATTTAAAAACATGGTATTTTAAAGTGAAAATATATATGTGATAAAGGGTTTATTTTATATCATTTATTACATCACTTTTGGGCTATTATGATGTCATAATACAAAATGTTTATTTATACCATATTTAATTTTTACCCAAAAATTCGAATGCCTCAGAAAATTATGAAAAATTCATCATTAGATAATTTCAGTGTGATGATTTCAAAAATTATATTTTTTAATCAAAATAATTATCTAAATATTAGAATTTACACTTTAAAATAAAAATCCTTATTTACTGGAAAATATTATTTTTTAGGACACTAGCCACTTTCTGACCCTTATAAAAATTATGTTGGACTTCATTGAATTATATTATCTTTTATATTTAAATAAATATTATTTAATAAGGAAATTTTATTAAAATAATATTTATTTCAAAATTCATGAATTTATAAAAATATTTTATTAATTGAAACTATATATATTTCCCAAAAATACAATTTTGATTTCTTCATATCGAAATATAATTTTTATAAAACTCGTTATATAATCATTCATAAAGTAATAATAAAAAGGATAAATATAATCACTTTTTTATAAAAAAATAAAATATAAAAATTCATATTGCTGGGGTTTAGATACATAAACCCTTATTACACCATCATACATTATAAGGGTGAGTTGTATGATAGTGGCACTTTCTTATGGTGTTTTGGTGAACTTGGTTTTGATCATGATCTCAATAAGCTTGAAATTCTCTCATAAATGGTTTTTCTCATGTTTCAGTTATTGAATCTTAACTTAGGATTGGTCAAGGGAAAAGCCTAATGATGTCATCTCCCTTAGAAGCTCTAATAAATGAGCTTCATGGGGAATGATGGTCCTACTATTTGAGGTCATCACTTATTCAATTTATGTCAATTAGATTTTATCATAACCCATAATATATATTAATCTTAATGGTCACTGTAAAATGGTTATATTATCAATGATTATGATGATTAATAGTATTTTAAATCCATCAGGATATAATGATTCAAAATAACCAAAGTAGTGTGTGTTTTTTCTATAACTACACTACTTAAGAAGTCATTTATTCATTAAAATGGTAATTTAATTTATAAAATTTCGGTTCATACATAAACCCAGGGTGAACATAGTCCTCGGGTGAACGTTAGGGCCCTGAGGTGGGTATATTTTCTCAGGTTCTAGTTTAGAGTAGGGAAAAGTATATCACCCCTAGTCAGGGGTGGTTTGGGTTAGCATGGTCTTCACAACATGCTCAGAGACATCTGGAACTGGCCGAAGTAGGTAGTTCTGACCTCAAGTGTTACCACGGAGCCCAGGTTTGGAGTTTATTTATTTATTTATTTCTTTAGTCATTTATATGGTTTGTATATATGGAACCATCGCATGGACTTATTATTTTAGACTGGATTATTTAAGGATTTCATTGATGGTGGTCTATTGATTCATACTCACACCTTACTCAGGTCATCATTTGATACTTGAGTAGACTTTATGGATGAAGGTAAGGAAAAGGGAAAGCACCCTATGACTGATGTGTGATTGTGTACTAGAACATATCTAGGGTGTGGGTTTCAAGCAATAGATCAAGCTAATTTTGAGTCTTGTATATTTTTTTAACCATTTTTTAAACTTTAGTACCTACTGGATATAACCAATGGCATGATTTCTTTTGAATGTATTGTAGCATCATTTTGGGATATTATATGGGTTGTATTTTGTTCTTGTCTCTTATATTGATGTTACCCTATGGTATTATATGATGCATGTTATTTTATTTATTTACCACCAATGTTTCACTCTTTAAATGAGGGTATAGTCTCCCCAAGGGATCTTATTGGACCCTCTCCGCTAGTTATAAGCCTCCGGAATATGGGGAGAATTTTGTCAGTCTAGGCACCGCTCACTGGTCTGAGGTAGCGAGATGTTACTAAAAGGACTTAAAACTTATTTAAAATTTTTTGAAAATGATTGGTCGAGATATTATCAACCTTATATAATCCCTCACTCCATTATTTTCCATTTTTGGATCCACCAGAAATTTTTAACTTGTGCTCCCCTAATATTAAGTTATAATTACAAAAATTCCATTATTACCTTCTATAAAAGGGGTCTCACACTACCCTTTCAAGACCAATAAAATAATTTGGTTTCCTCTTGAAAATATATAATTTTTCCTTCCCCTAGAATCCTATTCATTTTCCTTAAACCTATAGTCACAAGAGATTGGATTAAGACCTCTATTTACAAAGTATCCTCCAAGGAAAATGAAAATATTACAACGTGAGTACTCATTTTTTTCCTAACCTATTTTATTTTCTTTATTACTTTCCCAAATATAATTTTCTAATTCATATGTAATGGAATTAGAATTTTTTTTATACTAAATATTATTATGTTAAGTGAAAAACTATTAACCACCTTTCCCCTATCTATTAAAAAAAATGAAATCATAATTTGTGAGTTGTGAAGACTACCACCTCCACAAACTGATGAATTCTGTTTTATCACTACCCCCTCTCTTTGAAAATTATAATGGAAAAATTGAAGAATAAATGTGAAATATATAATATAATTTTAACTATGAATATAAAAATCATAATCAACCTTTTTTACCTCTCATTATTCAATAAATAAAAATGTTAATCATGTGTTGTGCATGCTACCACCTCCACAAAGTAACATATCTCATTTTTCATATAGTTTATTTCTTATTTATTAAATAATATTCAAACCTTATTTTCAACCTTAAAATTATATAAATAATATTATTATTCTTTTTTAATAATTATATTATGCAAAAAATAAACCACTTTTGTAATGAACCAACCCGGGTCAACTAGATAAGTCACCCAAGAAGATCTGTCATGTTGGCGAGATACAATAAATATTAAAAAAGTCTCATATATACATCCATAATAAGGTAAAAAACCAAAGTAAAGTGAGGAAGAAAGATATACAAAAAAATGATACATAAATCATCAATCCAAATTGGAGAAACCAAAAAGATAAAAAAAAATACAAGACTAAAAAAGTCCCCATGTGACCAATCGTCACCTCCAAACCACCCCACTATGAAAGAAATGACAACAAGAGATGCCAGTATGTTACATGATGTCATTCCATTTACCTAAACCCTACAAAAAAATAGCTAAAACTACCTAAAGGCACAAGTAGGGTGTGAACACAAAGTCCATAAGGATTCCTCCACAGAATCTATACAAGGTCTAATATCAAGAATGTTTCATTTCTATCCTTAAAACAAATCAAATTTTATAAATCATTTTTAATAAAATCAAAACCGTTTGTAATTCATTAATTTGTTTTTCATAAGAGCCTTTCCTATTAATAAATCAAGGAATATGAAAAGTGGGTGATAAAGCATGAAAACATAATCAATAAAATCCATGGATACACCATAAAATAAACATGTAAGCCAATAACCATGAGCATAAACCTCATGTGATAACATGTGAGAAAATAACCATGATACAATCCATCATGTGATAATACAATCATAAATGACAAATCACACCATTTGGGATCTATCCTATGGGTATGCATACTATACATAACAAGAAATCCCCAATCCATGTTTACGATGGATCCAACAGATATAACATCTAGTGTAATTACACACACTAAAGTGAAAAGAACCTCAAGTGTAATTACACACACTATGAGTGAAAAATTTATTCCCAATTCACCTAAGGATACCAAATGTGCTTAGTTTGTCAAAAATCCATTTAAAATCCATGCTGACAATTTATAAAAAAAATTCAAAGAAAATCCAACCTTCTTAAGTGATTGAAAACCCATTTTTAAAACCAAAACCACCCTTCAAACATTTTATCAAACATTTGTTGGTCACAAACTATTTTTAAAGCAAAACCTCTTTAAAAATATGAATCTTTACTAACAAATCCATTGAAAACATAAATCAATACAATTCATTGAATGACCCAAAGGAATTTATAACACTATTGGATTATGACTTATTTTTTATGGGTTAATAGCGACGACACCCTATCCCAAATAGTCATTTGTGATGGGGACCTATCAAAATGGATTTTTTTTTAAAAAATCATTGTAAATACCTCTTTTTGTGGTGGTCCATCACAAAAAAAATTGTGATGGGGGAAACCTCTATCACAAAAATCTTTGGCGGATTTATATATATACTTATACATGATAGGAATAGTCTCCCATCACAAATATTTTTTTATGATGGGAGACTATTCCCATTGAAAATAATTTTAAAAATTATTTGGGATGAGATCCATATCCCATAACAAATAATAAAAAATCAAATAAAAAATCAAATAAAATTAAAAAAGTAAAAAAATAAAAAAAAATAAAAAACATAAAAATAATATTAAAAACAATAATAATAAAAGATAAAAAAATATAATAATATAAAAACACAATATATAAAACTATAATTTTATGAATTAATAACAATATTTACAAAAAAAATGTTCATTCAAATTTTTATCATAATAAATGTATCTAAAAAATACATAAATTGCTGAGGAGGGGGAGGAACATTTAGAGGAGGTGGTGGAGGGAACTTCATTCCTATACCCTATGCCAAACACCTTATACACTTCATCATCTGCTGCTATTATTTCTCATGTGATCGATGATGCTCCTCTTGTTGATGCTCATATTGCTGATGAAACTCTTCCTACTCTCTATGTAGGATCTCTATAACTTCATCCTGAGCTCACAGCTTCCCCTTATATTGTCTAAATGATGATGAAGACTCTCCATGAGCTCCCCTTGATATGGATTATGACATCACAATAGTTCCTTAATAACTCTTAGGCCTCAATCGAGAGTTGATACCAACAACTAAACCTTTATTAAAGGCATACTGAGTCTCCTATATTAATGTTGGATCATCAAATCCCACTATATCGGTGGCCTAACCATTGGTCTCAGACTAACTCTCATCATGTGTGTGAGAAGTTGTGACCTCATATGACTCCTTCAAATGCAATTTGAAATTAAAATAGTTAAAATATTATTTTTAGTTAACATTAAAACTAAAAAAAAGTATTGACCACAATATAACGTTGTCGATCACCAATAATATCTCCAGTGATAGGGTCTATGTATATCATATTGTAAACATAGAACTCTATAATATCATGTTTCTCAACTGCCTATATGAAAAATAAAATAAATAGTTTATATTTATAGTTATAGAAATTATTAAATAAAAGTGTTTACCAGATGTTTTCAATGAGTACTGAAAGTACGACTACCATTATATGGGTGACCTTTTGTCTCCCCTGGTTCTACTGACCTAATAATGATCTCCTATGAAAACTATATGTCATCCAATATGACCACAATATATCCCAAACCTAAGTGGGGATTTAATCAGGTCGATGGTTGTAGCAAGACTGATCAAAAACTATGACTCCAGCTTTCTTCATGGATCTCTTCCTCATATTTTTCAAAAACTAATGGCATTGCTCATGCATGAAAGCCTTCCAAACCTCCAAAATAGTAGTCCTCATGCTATCATCGATGGGATACCATAAACCCTAAAAATAATTAATAATATAAATTTAATAATTAAATAAATTTCAAAATGACTATTATATTTTTACATACCAACCAAAGATCAAACATGCGATGTCAAACATCAATGGGAATATGATCCCACATCACCCATGCTCTGGAAAATTAATTCTATGTAATATCCCTCCCCGATCCAATATCTATATGTGAAAAACTATGGGAAAAAATAATAAATAATAAAACAATTAGTACATAAATAAATTAATGAAATTTAACTAAATTACACAACTAGACATACCTCTACATGAGTGGATAAAAATATATATGTGTATATCGCTCGATAATAGGGTCAAGAATCCTCAATCTTGAAATACCATCACCCCTTCAAGTAAATACACCGACTGAAACTAGAGGGTCAGATAACGTACCATTAGGCTCATCATTAGGTAGTACAGCCTCTTCAAGGCTATGGAAGATGTCATCATAAGTCTCATTAGCCATATGAAATATGAGAAGAAATTTTTTAACAAATAATTGAAGATGAGTTTTATATATATATATATTTATTTTGACTATAACCAACAAGTAATTGTGACATTATTCATCTTTGTATACGATAGTGTTAATATCTTCATCTTCCTCCTTAGTATCATCAATTTACATAGGACTTTTAGATTCATCATTATGTGTTAATTAAAATTCATTTGTTATGTCATCAACATAATCATCACCATCGACCTGTAACTATGGGGTTTCATCATTGATATTCATTTCTCTTTAATGAAAAGATTTATTTGGATCTTTTTCATGAAAAATTTCAATTCCTTACAGTTCAATAGAACCACATTCACTTTGAATAAACTAATTTTCATGGGATTTCATTTTTATATTTCTCCAACAATCAATTAAATCTCTTGAATATTCACAATAATTTTCATAATATAGTTGGTATGCTTGGTGATCCAATAAAAATGGTTCATTTACTGCAAGAATGATTTTATATTTAATGTTGAAGATTTCATAGCATGGATGAACATGAAACCCTCTATTAGTATCAAACCAGTATCATTTAAACATCATTACATAATTCTATATTATATAATACAGTTCAATTATTTCATCCATAATGCCATAAAATTCAAATTCACTTTCTCTGTGATGAGATCCTATCAAGAAAACACTATTATTAATTGTTTTTTTATTCACCATATTCACATTTAAGAAATTAAAAACCATTTACCACATATTAATTATAATATTTAACCATTTTTTATGGTAGGTTACTCAATATACACAATAAATTATCAATTTTACCAGCATGTTCCAATACCTGAAAAATTAAAAAACAATTAACAATATAAAAAATAATAAATTGATTGAATGTGTTAAAAAAATAAACAATTTACTTTACTAGTCTTTGAAATCAGTAGGAAAAATTATTTTGTCGACATTCTTCAAGAGCATCTGGTGTAATTTGTGGAAACTTTTTCTTGATATGATCATCATATAATCTATAAATAAAATAATATTAATTGATTTTTAAAAAAAATTAAAAAAAAATATGGTAATAGAACTCAGTGTACAAATCGTTTCATTTATTCACAGTTGATAAGAACATATGTATGAGCCCTATGATGTTCATCATCTGAAATCCATCATTCCTAAACTCCACCAAATCCAAGTTCGGGATGATTAAAAACTTATAATTGAATTTTCAGTGCATCATCAACATTTCCTTCATTATGGCCCATTCGGTTATGTTTTGAAGTACATTTAGGTTGTAAATAATGGGACCAAAAAAATCCCTCCTATAAATAAGCTTTTATAATCAACCCTTCAACTGATTATTTATTACATACCTTTTTCTTAAGTTTCTACATGCATCTCTCATATGGGTGAATCCATAAGAACTATACCATCCCTCCACATTTTACTTCATATATAAAATGTAATATTAAATGTTACATTGAATAAAAAAAACCTAGTGGAAAAAAATTCCAATTAATATAAAATAAAAACAACATCTTATCATAGTATTCTAAGTGTGTCATAGTCTATTATTACTACACATATTTCATGGAAAAAAATATGATGTTTCTGTTAGCGCATCCCAAATCAAAGAATTAAAAAACCTCTAAATATAATCAGTATAATTCTTTTTAATATAAAATTACAACTATGACTTTTTCATATGACAATATGACTATTTCTAACACATCCAACCAAATTGGAATTATAATCATCCAATAGTCTCAAATATGCAATCCACTGACAAAATAATAAATGGTTTTATTTGGAAAGTGTATAAGTTGCTTTTGGATTCTTTAACTTCTGTGATCTATCATTTTCAAAAAAATCAAGTGCCGATCACCTAAAAATTTGGGATAGATCTGATTATTCTTTTACATTATATTTGGTTTTATCAGGTGTTTCCAAAATTGTATAAAATATATTATCAAACTAGTTCTTATCAATATGCATGGAATCCAACATGTGATGAGGAAAAAAATAAAACCAATGTGGAAGATCCCAAAAAATACTTCATTTAATCTAATTGTGACCTTACCAAAGCCATCTATTATTTGTTGGTTTATAGTCAGTCCAAAGTTAATGGTAGGTAATGAAGAGATAATGGACTTTAAATCAATACCTGAGATTATTTTTGGAGATCCATCTCTTTCAATTGTGCATTTTCTAAAATTAATTTTTTTCCCTTTAAAAATGATGAAAAATATAAATAAATCTGTGATGAAAGTTGAAAAAACAAGGTTTTATCCCATTGACAAGAATAAATGCTTTTTTACTCATGTAATATGGAGATGATTTTGGACCATGTTTACTCAATCCATATAACATGTCATATGTTGGGAAGTCACTAATCATACATATTAATGCAGATTTCATTAAGAAATTCTATTTTACAAAAACATCATATGTACTGACATCATTACTCAACAATAAATTTAACTCATCAATCAATGGATTCAAATAAACATCGATATTCTTTTTTGGATGTCCTATAAAATTAATAATTTTAAAAATATCTATGGTTAATTCATCAACATACAAGGAGGTAAGTTTTAAGGATTTATAAAGATGATCCAACAAGAATATTGACTATCGTACAAACCAAATGGACAAAAACCATTAGTAGAAAGACCCAATTTCTTGTTATGGGATTATAAAGAAAAATAATGATGTACATTGTCAAAATGATTCCATGAATCACCATCATAAGTATGATTTAATATTTTACTAGTTGAAATAATGGATTTATTCCATGACATCATTGAAATTGTGCTATGATACATAAATAAATATTGAAATCTGGGTGTAAGCGGGAAATACCTCAACTTTTTAACGGGAATCAATCCAGACTTCCCTTTTTGAGTCTCCTTATACCTTGATTTTCCACATGAAGTAAAACTAACTAAGACTCATTCTCGCCATAATATAAGATAAAATCATTAGAACATGCATGAATCTTCTCGTAACCAAGACCCAAATTACGAACTAGCCTCTTACACTGATATAAATTGATAGGAAACACATTTCATTTAGGTAATAGTGATTTAACCAAAGAGAATATTGGATCAAAATAGCTATTTTACATTCTATTATCATATTTAATAGACATAAATATTTCCACCACTTTAGATTTGTTTATCTTATAACCAGGATATAAGGCATCTTCAACATACTTCGATAAATCATAAAATCAATATGGTTTTAACTCAGGAGTTAAATCTATATCATTCTGAGTTTCTATTTATTGAAAATATGGACCAGCAACCTCATGTACTAAAGTTTGAAACCGTGATGGATCTAGAACCAAATTATTAGTATTATCTCCAGAACTGTGTTTACCATGTTGATACAAAAAACATAATATTTCTAAAAACCAAAATTCAATAGATGACCACTACATTGTCAAATGTTTCAAATATCCTCATATCATATTTCTTATATTGACACTTAATTTTCCCTTCTAAAACAAACTCTAGTTTAGATGATACAAAGGATAAAAAAGTTTCAACACCCTCAATATATATAGGATTTATACTAGAATCGTTTTAATTCTTGTGATGATTTATCCAATCATGATCTTGTAATAAAGACTATTTTCTACTACCTTGTTCCATATTTTTCTAAAATATAGAAAATAAAAATATTGCTTATAATTGATCTAATATAAGAAATATACTATCTAAAAAATATAAAATTAAAAAAACTAAATTTCTTGTAAATATTATAAATTCTATCTAATTGCCACTAAATTTTTCTAATTTTCCAAATGACTGCTACTTTTTTCTAATTATCACTATTTTTTATAATTACCATTAATTATATTTAAGGGAAATAAATGGTCAACTAAGGGTCATGAGGTAATAATGGAGTGAAAGGAATGAAGGTGATGATGGAGTGAAATAATTTCAGTGTCCCTACTTTCAAACTATTTGGAGGAGAGACACTCATAGGTAAACTTGTGAGTTTATCTATGACATTCACTCCTTCAAACTATCTGAATACAGGGGCACTGAAATTCTTTTACTTTGTTGTCTCATTCATCCCCTACACTCCATATTTCCCTCATTCCCCTTAGTAGATCTTCTATTACTAATTGTGGTTAATTGTGGTTAATTTTGGTTAATTTTGGTTAATTGTGGTTAATTGGGGTTAATTGGGGTTAATTGTGGTTAATTGTGGTTAATTGTGGTTAATTGTGGTTAATTTTGGTTAATTTTGGTTAATTTTGGTTAATTTTGGTTAATTGTGGATAATTGTGGTTAATTGTGGTTAATTGTGGTTAATTGTGGTTAATTGTGGTTAATTGTGGTTAATTGTGGTTAATCGTGGTTAATTGTGGTTAATTGCGGTTAATTGCGGTTAATTGTGGTTAATTGTAGTTAATTTTGGTTAATTTTGGTTAATTTTGGTTAATTTTGGTTAATTGTGGTTAATTATGGTTAATTAAGGTTAACTTTATTTAATTATGGTTAATTATGGTTAAATTTGGTTAATTGTGATATTTTTTACTAATTACCACTCATTTCTGGTATTTTTTTACTAAATACTGCTCATTGTTGGTATTTTCTACTAAATACCACTCATTATTGGTATTTTTTACTAAATAAAATTCATTACTGGTATTGTTTACTAATTAACACTCATTATCGGTATTTTTTACTAAGTAACGCTCATCTTTAGTATTTTTTACTAATTGACCCTCATTTTTTGTATTTTTTACCAATTAATTCTCATTTCTAGTATTTTTAACTAATTAATGCTCATTTTCTATATTTTAAAACAATTAACGCTCGTCGTTAGTATTTTTTTAGTAAATATCACTCATTGCCAGAATTGTTTTACTAAATACCACTCATTGTAGGTATTTTTTCTAAATACCACTCATTTCTATTATTTATTACTAATTACCACTCATTTAGGGTATTTCTTACTAATTACCACTCATTATTGCTATTTTTTACTAATTACCACTCATTTCTGCTATTTTTTACTAATTATCACTCATTGCCACTAATTTTATTAATTATCCCTCATTACCACTAATTTTTACAAATTAATGCTCATTTCTGCTAATTTCAACTAATTAATGTTAATTTCTACTAATTTTTAATCATTCTCATTCATTACCTCTACTTTTTACTAATTACCACTCATTATCGGTAACTTTTACTAATTGTCACTCATTTCCACTAATTTTTAATAAGTTCCACTCATTTCCACTAATTTTCACTAAATGATGCTCATTTTCGCTAATTTTAACTAATTACCTCTCGTTTTATTAATTTAAACTAATTACTGTACATTTTCATTAATTCTTACTAATTACTGCTATTTTCTACTAATTACCGATAATTTCTAATAATTACCACTAATTTTTAAGAATTATTACTAATTTTACTGGTTACTATTAATTTTTAATGAAAACTGTTAATTTTTACTAATTTTTTTAAAATTATTAATATTTAGCATTAATTATTAAAAATTAGTGTTAATTAGTACTAATTAATAATTACTATTATTTATTAGAAATTACTATATATTATTATTGCTTATTACTAAGATCTATAAATTAAAACTAAGTTATGTTAATTAATATTGTTTATTTATCGATTATAATTAATTACTATTAATAACAACCACTTGCAAATGATTAAAACTAATTATTGTAAATTTTAACTAATTATTACAAATTAAAACTAATTATTGTAAATTTTAACTAATTATTACAAATTAAACCCAATTTTTACTAATTACCACTCATTTCTACTAATTTTTAACAATTCTAGCTGATTTCAGTTAATTTTTATTAAATACCACTCATTTTCTCTATTTTTAACTAATTACTACTCATTCTCATTAAATTTAACTAATTACCACTCATTTTTGTTAATTTTTACTAATTAGCGCTATTTCTACTAATTACCAATAATTTTTAATAATTAACACTAATTTTTAAGAATTATCGCTAATTTTATTGATTACTGCTAATTTGTACTCATTACCACTAATTTTTACTAATTATTTTTAAATTATTAATAATTAGCATTAATTATTAAAAAGTAGTGTTAATTAGTACTAATTAATAATTACTGTTGTTAATTATAAATTACTATAAATTATTATTATTATTACTATGATCTACAAATTATTATTAAGTTTTCTAATTAATACTATTTATTTATTGATTATAAGTAATTAATTTTAATAACAACCACTTAATGATAATTTAAACTAATTATTACAAATTAAAACTAATTAATTTTGATTAAAAAAATACTGCTAATTAAAACTAAATATTTATAATTTAAAATAATTATTGCTAATTATAAATAATTACTTCTAATTAATGATAATTACTGCTAATTAATAATACTAAACTCTAATATAAAATAAAATAAATGAAATTAAAGTTAAAAACATTAAATAAATACTTCAAAACTAAATCTTTTGTCAGATGCAAAACTAAAAATTTGCTTCCTTATAAACAATTAAATTTTTAAACGAATAAGTGAAGAAAATAAGAGAGCAGAGTAGGAGAAAAAAGTTTAGTGGAAGGAAGAATGAAAAAAAATCAGGTCGGGGTATATATAGGTTAGATTATTCATGACAGGATTATTTACTATGGGTTTCCCATTGTAAATAGTCTTCTTTTCGACGAGATCCATCGTAAATATTACCCACAATAAATAAGCATGTCGATGGTAAAAAAAATTATTTGTGACAGGTCCCGTCACAAATACTCATCCACCAACAATTTATTTGTGATGGGAATTAATTCTCATCCCAAATAACTATAATGATGAAAGGTATGTGCGAAGTTGATATATACTCACCACAAATACCTTTCCCACAATTTGGCGCACAATCTGCGCCAATGGTATTTGCAAAGATAATGTTTTCTTGTTGCAAATAATTTTTTATTTAGGACTATTTGTGATGGGAAATGAATCTCGTCATAAATTGTCCCTCAATAAGGACTATTTGGGATGGGTAATGTGCCCGTCGCAAATAGCCCATCACAAAAAACCCCTATTTCCCATGGTGCAAGAATAATAATAAATTCATAGAATTAACCCTTTGTATAGAGACGCTTACCTCAAGAATGGAAGAAGCATAGCCTCATTTGACACCGGAGATTGGAAACTAGAAGATTGAACTTTAAAAGATAAGGCACCAGGGAAAACTGTAAAGGATCTATATAAAACACTAATTGATCTCAATATGATCCAAAAACATAGTAAACTCCTTCGTCGCGACCAATAGTAATGAAGAAGCAAAGAGGCCACTTTCCAGGGAGAAGTGACGCAACTACCACGAGGATCGAACGTCGAATGGAACGATCTGGAAGGAGAGAGATCACCCAAAATCATCCAAAAATCACCTAAAGTAGCCTTAGGGGTTTGAGGGAAGAGGCTGCATAAATAATGAAATAGTTTCAGGTTGCAATGCATAAAAAATCATTGGGTATGAGGAATTCACATCGTGAATCCTCGATTCATGGCATGAATTTCCGGAGTGATGTATACGCCAGAAAAGGCATTTCCTCAAGTTAAAATTACTGATCTTGACCAATTCGCTAAGTGAAATTAATTCATGGATTGTATTATTTTCATGCTTTGAACTAGATTTGCATCGTATAACCTGAAAAATATTCACATCATGAATCATATTCATGACATGAATGTGTCCTAAAAACATCACCCACTATAAAATCCTACAGAAATCCCAACAAGCCTCCAACTCAACCCAGGCATAAAGAGAACCCTCTAAATCCTTATACACATTTATACTTGAACTCCGTTAATTCAAACAAACTTAAATCCATGAAATTTAGTTCATTTTTTATGATAAAATATCTCCATACTTGAAACACCTTAAACACCCCCAAACAAAAAGGAAACAAAACAAGGGTTAAGAAGTACCTAAAAGAAGGTAATGGGATGTTGAAATTCTCTCCACCATACAAGCTTTATTCCCTAGAAATTCATCAAGATCCAAGACTCGAAAAAAAGAGAAGTTCACTACTGCCTCATCAATGATTCATGCTCTCACGTCTTATAAATATCCCATCAATACTGCCACAGTACATGAACCAGAGTAATAGTTTTATCATGCAATACCTTATCCTGGAAATCCATGATCTGAACTAGTTTCTCAATAATGGTGATATTAGGTTCAAGATCAACATCCTCCCATTTAATCACATGGGAAGGATGATAACTCCTTAGCTAGGAAACATGAAATACATCATTAATCAAAGTAAAATGATATGGTAAGTCCAACCAATATGCCACCTTTCAAAGTCATTCCATGATCTCAAATGGGCTAATAAACCTCAATGTCAACTTACCCTACTTACCCAACTGACGATGTCCTAAGCAAGGTGAAACATGAAGAAAGTTCCAATCACCAACCCCAAACTCAAGTAGCCTATGAAGATGATCCACATAATATTTCTGACAAATATATGTCGTGATCAACCTTTTTCAGATCAACTTCACATTTTCCATCATCTTCTGAATGAGACTCGTCCTAACCAAGGACCGCTCTCCCAACTCTGCTCAACACAAGGGATATCTAAATGGACACTTATACAATGTTTCAAAGGGTGTCATCTTAATTGAGGCTTGATAACTATTTTTATAGGTAAAATCAACTAGGGGAAGATGCTTTTCCCAAGGACCATCAATCAGTCATGCATGCTCAAATTATATCCTCAAGAACTTGGATAACTCTCTATGTCTATCTATTCATCTATAGATGATATGTTGTGCTTAATTTAAACTAATAATTCATTACCTATTGAAAAACTTTCCAAAACCTGGATGTGAACATGGGGTCCCTATCAAAGACAATCGCAAAGGGAACTCCATAAAGTATCACAATCTCTCGGACATACAATTATATGAGGTATTCTATCTTCATCGTCTCCTTAATGGGTAATAAATGAATGGATTTCATAAGTTGATCAATGATCACCCAAATCACATCCTTCCCACTATAATTATGTGTCAAACCAACTACTAATTCCATGGAAATATCATCCCACTTCTATACCAAAATGGTTAAATGTTGCAAAAAAACAAGTGGGTTTCTAGTGTTCTACCTTGATTCTCTAACATGTAAGACATCATGATACAAATCTGCAATTGACCATCTCTTCCCTATCCACCAATACCAATGTTTCAAGTCATAATACATCTTGGTAGTCCTAGGGTGTACGAACATACAAGAATAGTTTCCACTGTCCATCAACTCATACCTCAGAGAAAAAGGAACAACCAAACTATTTTGGAAACAAAAAATACCACTGGAAGATCTAGACAACTTACTTGAGGTCTCCCCACCATTTAGGATTTCACTAAAGAACAGGAACTCAGTGTTCGATACTTGATCGAGTTGAACCTGTTAATTAAATGATGAGTAATCCCTTATTTAATCCAAGTACACCTACCCACTAGCTTATTCTACTCCCAAACTTATCTTAGAAAACAATCTCATCAGAGACCACTCTTCCACTAATTATTTAAATAATTATGTTGGTAATTTCTTTCTTAAAACATTGGAGGCCACATTACCTTTTCCATGATTATATGCAATATCGAAATCAAAAGTATGTAGATACTCAACCCGATATCTATGTCATAAGTTCATATACCTCTAAGTAAAAATATAATTCAGGCTCTTATGATCCAAATTTACTATAAACCACTCCCCAAATAGATAGTGACACCACATTTTGAGTTCATGTATAATTATTTCCAACTCAAGATCATGGGTAGGGTAATTATTTTCAAGAGGGTGTCACTGGTGAGAGCCATAGGCCACCACCTTCTTCCCCTACATCAAAACACATCACAATATCATGCCATAAGCATCATAAAAAACATCATAACTTGAGCCTAGTTATGGAAGAATCAAAACTGGAGCTCAATTAAACCTCACCTTCAGTTCTTAAAAAGAAATATGACATTTTCATTCCACTCAAAAATTACACTCTTATGGGTTAAAGTTTTCATGCAAGCTTGGATAAGTCTCTAACAAACTGCCTGTAATAACCAGAAAACCCCAAGAATATTCATATATCAAACACAAATCTAATATTTTCTTATTACATAACCACATTCATCTTTTCAATATCCATTGAGACACCCCTATCATATATACAATTCCCTATAAACTTTAATTCTTGAATCTGTAATTCACACTTGGAAAGCTTACCATAAAAACAATGATCCCTCAAGGTTCTAAGGATGATATCCAAATGATCTTGGTGCTCCTCATCTAATGTAGAGTACACCAAAATATCATCCATGAACACAACCACAAAATATTTAAAGAACCGATGAAAGATCTTGTTCATCAAGTCCATAAATACCTCAAGATCATTAGTGTGAATGAATGGCATAATTAGAAACTAAAAATGCTCATACCATATCCTAAATGTTGTCTTAGGTATATCCACTTCCCAGATAATAAACTGGTGATACCTTGACCAAAGTTAAATCTTTGAAAACCAATGATCCCCCCTAAGCTAATCAAAGATATCATCAATTCTGGGTAAGGGATATTTTTTCTTATCGATCACACGATTTTACTTTTGATAATCAATACAAATTATGAGGCTCCTGTCTCCCTTATTAGAAAATAAGAAAGATGAATCCCATGGTGAAATTATAGGAAGAATAAATCCATTGTCCTTGAGGTCCAAAATATAGAATTTAAGTTCCACCAACTCAGTAGGTTCCATGTGATAAGATTGCATAGAAATGGGCATCATATTAGTGAGCAGGTCAATGGTAAACTCAACCTCTCTCTATGGTGGAAAACCATGAAATTTTTTTGGTAAGATCTCAAGGTATGAAAACTCCACTACAAGAAGTGGAATACAAAATATGGGTCAATGACATCAAGAAACATCTCTGAAAACTGGTACAAGATTACCCCAGTATAAGGAACAACAGGACCTTCCCTTCTTGATCTAGAGTCTCACTCATCCTAAAAAACCTAAGTGACCCCATCAGAAGATAAAAAATAAACTCAATGAAGATAAAAGTATATATGGTCCTTAACACTGATCATACAATACATGAAAGATATTAGGTCTAAGATTTCAAAATCGATAACTAAAAATTATCACACCATATTGAAGTTAGTTATCATCACCCGACACGAGGGGCACTTGAAACCTTATTCGAACCTATTTCCCAAAAGGTATGGAAATATCTAATAAAAATGACATAATATCCAATTAAATCCCAATAAATCAACTAACATTGACGATATAAAATAATGAGTAGAACTTCTATCAAAAAAATCTAGCACCATATAATATGAAATAAACATCGTACCTCTAACAGTAGGTGGTCCTGCTTCAGATTCCTCTACTGAAAACTCTACTACATAAATACATACGGTCTTAACTACTCCATGAGATTTCTTAGCCACATGAATGTCCCCCTTGGCCTAAGGATAAGACCCATCACCCTTGGAAGCATTATAACAAACCTGAAAACCCTTGGTGAGAGTGGATCTAGCCATACTACCTTGGGACGTTCTTCCAAAAAAAACACCTCAGATGGATAGATTGTCTACAAATGTGACAAGTATTAGAAGAATTCATAAAGTTAGGTTTGATATGACCAGTCCTTCTGCATTGATATCAGAAAAAATTATTTTATCCTGATGAATCCCCTGAAACTAGTCCTGAAGAAAACTGACCATCTTTTCACTTCCTTTTCTAGCCAGAGGATACACTCTGGCTGACAACAACACCAACCAAAGATCCACCCAAAACTGTTTTCCCAACTATGTATACTCTTCCAAAGATGACTTATTAACTAATTTCAAAAAGGTTTTAAGGAACATGAGAATCAACATTGACCAAATATCATCCTTTATTCTCAACTCAAACCTCTGAGCCTTTAGGTAATCATTGGTGACTAGATCTAGTTCCAAATGAACTAACTTGGAAAAACAGGTGGAATACTCCAAAATGGTTCACTCTCCTTGCTCCCAGGTTAGAAACTTCCTGGTATTTTCCACACATAACGTCTTAGGATAAAACTATTCATGGAATATTTTTCATGAAAGAAGTTTGGGTAAGATCCTAGTACAACATAGCTTGCACAATAGAGTCTCACCACCTAATTCCCGATCCCTCGAGCATGTATATAGAAAACCCCACCTTATAGTCCTCATGAGTTTTTAAGAAGTTTAATATCCTCTCAATCCACGCAAGTCACTCCTCAAATTCATGGGTCCCTTTTTCACCACAGAAGACTGGTGGATACTACTTTGTAAATTCTGATCCATGATCCACTACTTGTCCTAGGTTCCCAACACTCTCTTGTCCTAGAGTATGAATAGTACAGATAACCACTTTAACCAGGGAAAGTTATAGTGGAGGATCTTCATGTGGAACCCATCTCATATATTCCTCACTCAAATTTGAAAGATTTCTTCTAGGAGGTGTTGTTTAATAAACACAAGACAACAACCAATCATCTTAAGATCAATTTTCCAAAATCATTAGACCAACATCAATAATTCATATGAATTTTATTAAACAAAAGGAATTTAAATCATTATGAATTATATGGGAAAAATATAACACCTTAAAATGGAATAGATCCATTTAAATAAAAATCAAATCCATTTCATTCAAATGGCCTTAAATACTAAGTCACAATATTGGAAAAATATCTAACCACCCATGGTAACTTGGGTTCAAACATGGAAGTGAGATGATCAGGAACCCTCCCACACTTACTATCTGAATTCCGACAGTCCTAACTCTTATCTACCAAAGATCATGAACCAAACCCAGGTAGTTTTATAACACTTAAATCTAGTTATTGGATCTGATACCATTCTATAATGAACCAACCTAGTTTAAGTGGAAAATTCACCCAATAAGGTCTGTCACAGTGGTGAGATACAACAACGATTAAAAAAATCTCATGTATATCCATAACAAGGTAAAGAACTAGAGTAAAGTGAAGAATCAAGATATAAAAAAACATGAGACATAGATATTCAATCCAAACAGGAAAAACCAAAAATATAAAAATAAAACAAGACTAAACAGGTCTCTATGTGACTAATCATCACCTCCAAACCACCCCACTACGAAGTCAATGATAATAAGTGTGATTGGCATGCTACATGATGACCTTCCCTTTACCCGAATCCTGAAAAACTACATCTAAACCCACCCAAATACACAAGTAGTGTGTGAGAAAAAATACGAGAAGGATTCCACCATATAATCTATACAAGTTCTCATATCAATAATTTTTCAATTCTATCTTTAAAATAAATCCAGTTTTACAAAGAATTTTTAATAAAATCAAAACCATTTGTAAATAATTAATTTGGTTTTCATAAAATCCTTTTACATTAAAAAAGTAATATGATAAGTAAGTGATAAAGCATGAAATAATAATCAATAAAATCCATGGACACACCATAAAATAAATATGTAATCTAATAACCATGAGTTACAACCTCATGTAAGAACATGTGAGAAAATAACCATGATACAATCCATCATGTGATAATCCAATCATAAATGAAAAATCACACCATTTAGGCTCTATTCTATGAGTATACATAATAGACATAATAAGAAATACACAATTTAGGCCTATAGTAGATCCAACCAGTATAATCTCTAGTGGCATTACACACACTAAAGTGAAAAGAACCTCAAGGGGTATAACACACACTATGAGTGACAAGTCTATTCCCAGCACACCCAAGGCTACCTAATGTGCCAAGTTTGTCAAAAATCCATTTAAAATCCATTCTTGCAATTTTTAAAACATTTTAAAAGTAGATTAAATCCCTTCAGTGCTTAAAAATCCATTTTTAAAACTAAAACCACTCTTTAAGAATTTTAACAAACACTTGGTGTGCACTAGCTGTTTTTAAAAAAAACACTTTAAAAGTGATTTTTTTCTAACAAATACATTGAAATCTCAAATAAATTAAATTCATTGAATAACATAATGGAATTTACAATAATGATAATAAATTCATATAATTAACCCTTTGTATAGATACACCTACATTAAAAACAGAGGAAAACTAGAAGCCTTTGAGAACGGAGGTTGGAAACAAGCAGATCGGGATCCTAAAGACAAGTCACAAGGGAAAACTAAAAAGGATCGATAGAAAACACCAACCAATCAAAATCTGGTCCACAAAAACATCAAATGCCACTATCACAACCAATGGAAATGAAGAATTAGAAATATTGTTTTCTAGGGAAAAGCGATGCAATTACCACAGGGATCGAATGTCGAATAGAGCAATCTAGAAGGAGAGGGATCACCCAAAATCATCCAAAAATCACATAGAGTAGCCCTAGGGGTTTAAGGGATGAGGATTCACAATTAATGAAAAGGCTTCAGGATACAACACATAAAAACTCGATGGGTACGAGGAATCCATGTCGTGAATCCTCTATTCATTACAAGAATATCCTGAGTGAATTATATGCCGAAAAAAGTGTCACCTTGGATTAAAAATCCTGATCCCAACCAATTCATGAGTTGAAATCAATTCATGACTTGTATTCTTTTCATTCTTTAAACCAGATTCACAGTATCTTCCCAATGAAAAATTCATGTCATGGATCATATTCACAGCATGAATGTGTATTACAGACAACACCCACTACAGAATACTACAAAAACCTAACAAGCATCTAACTCTTCTCGGGCCCAAAGATAACCCTATATGGCCTTAGACACATTTATACATGAACTCCATTAATCCAAACAAACATACATTCTCAAACTTTAGGTCATTTTCCCAGATAAAAGCTCTTCATCCTCAAAAGACCTAAAACATCCCCAAATAAAAAAGGGAACAAGACAATGGTCAAAAAGTGCCTCAAAGAAGGTAATTAAATGTTACAACTTTCATAATCATAATCATCCATTAATTATGAAATGTTCATTTTTGGGTAAGTCTAACCACCAACATGAATAATGATATAAAATAATATCATGGATAACTATGAAAAATTAATTATTGATAATATATGATATAAATAATTAAATCGTGATTTTTTTTCTAGAGTGGTAAAGTTAATATCAAACTCATTAATTAAGACATCAATGTATATTTGTTAAAAATCATTAAAAAATATTCATAACTGATTTTAAATTTATAGATCCTAACCAAAATTATCATAGAACAAAATTATAACATTATAAATAATTATAAAACATAAATTCTAGTACCATGCATGGTCTGGGAATTATGAACTTATAGAGAAGAATGAATATCGACAATACTCTCATGAAACTAGTTCAAAATAATCAAGATTACACATACCTGATATTGAAAATATATAATAACTAATTAATATACACATAAATAATGATTATAAAAGAGGAGTGTAAATGGTAATATTTATGAATAAGGTTATGAAATAAGTTATTAATATAGTTCTATTTTTTATACAGGAGGTTAGAGTACATTTGAGGAAATCAAGATAAAAGGTGAGGGTTTTCGTCTCTACCACGCTTCATTAAGGTATATTTTGATATTATGCATCAATATTATTTTTTATGGTGTGACTACTTCCCCTTGACTTATGATATCTTATATTATTTTTTATCTTATAAAATTCACTTTAATTCATGATCTTCCTCAAATTGGAATATGATTGATATCTTTGATAAAATATAATAGTTTTTCATAACTCATCTACTTTATTAAGTTATAATGGTTCCCCTTGAGATTATTATTTCATTTCATATGGTATACCATATTTCTATATTGGGAGATCAGTTTTTATTCAAATAATATGTATTGATGAATTTCATTCTTGAAAATGAAACTATGTAAATAATAATTATCATCCTCTTAAATGGTGATTTATCACTCAAGTCCATGTTTTCCCCTTCCCGCTAATGTTATCATATCATATTTTGAAACTATATTATTCATTAACTCTTGTGACTATCATATTTTCCTTTATTTATTTTTAAAATAAATTTTTATTACCAATTTTTATGATATGGGTTTTCAACCAATGTATTTTGAAAAATATCAAAAGGTTTTTCCTTCCATGATCAAATGTTTTATCTTCCAGGCAACATTTCCTTTAGATAACTTTATATCTTTTTCAATGATCCATTATTGGATATTCTTTTAAAATTAAATTTTTTCAAAGTTTTCACTTTAACATTTTTTAAAGGAATTTCAAAGGTGACCCATAATATTTTCTTTTACAATAATGTTAAAAATGTTTTTTAAAACTCTTTTTAATGAATTTGGTTACATTTTCCTTTTTATATTCAAAAATATTTACCTTCTTGTGATTAATGTTTCGTGGTTTACCCACTATTTATAATTATACTTTGGGAGATTGAACTCATGGTATCAAACTATTTAATTATTTATCCCTTCTTATGTGGTATTGTCTAAAGCATTCTTTTTTCAAGGGTTTTCTTCATCTATGTCAAAATCCTTATAAGTTTATTTTATTAAATGGGTATATCTTATTTTAAAGCTATCCACCTTATTTATTTGGATGGTTTATGGTCATGTTTTGTGTAAATAATCATGAAACTCATTTCTTTATTGGGTTAATAATGATTTTATGAATGCTTTTATGTTACATGCTTATGCATGTACATAATATGATGTGACAGGTGGTCCAAAAAATTATACAGTTCTTCAATGCATTGGGTAATGTTTTCATCTCATGAGATACCATGTATAGTGCACAAGCAGTCAGTCTAAGAACACAATGTTATGTGATGGGTGTTACCAGAATTATATAGCCCTCTAATGAATTAGGTAATATTCTCATCTCATGAGATACCATGTATGCTGCATGGGAAATAAGCATAATCATGTTGTGTTATGTGATGGGTGGGACCAAAATTATATAGCCCTCCAATGCATTTAATAAAGCTTTATATCTCATCCAATGGTGTGTATGGGATTAGGGATTGAACCTAATACACTATGAGACTTTTTCCACTATGTAATGATGGTCTTGGGAGTGAACCTTATCTCATACTAATGATGTCATGCATTATGTTGTGGTTATAATATTATGATTATGAGATCCTTTGATATCTGTTTATTTATGTTAAAGCCTCATGTTGTGATTATTGGTTTATGATCCATGGTTTATTGGGTATGGATTCATCATATTATGTCAATGTTCCATGTTACATTCTCATACTCATATGCTCATATTATGCTCAGTTATGATCATGATTTTTATTGATTATGTTTACCTATACTAACTATTTGATCACACACCTTCTTATGTTTCCATTTCCCTAAGTAATGAAGGAAAGTAATACATGTGGTATTTCAAGAGGATTGTTTTTTTATAAAATTTTTGGGAAATTTTGAAGACTAGTTATGGTTTAACCAGTTCTTAGTATATTGAAAATGTTCATTGGATAAGAAAGTCAATGGTTTTTAACAGTTAAAGGTTATTTTTTCAAATTAATTCAAATATGATACGCCTCTCGATACTTAGTGTGTATCCATTAAGGAATTTTATGTGTAAAATAATGTAATATCATGTTCATGAGTCATGGTTCATGTAAATACCGAGTATCCACACTTCTGGACCTAGTATAAAAACATATTGTGTATTTTTTATAAAAGATAACTGAAAAATAAACTATGTTTTATACATTCCAAGACCTTTTCTGGACTAGGTTTTGTAGAATTAGACAAAACTATAAAATTTATTAGATTTGTAAAAAAAATAATTAAAATAACTAATTTTATTCACATATTCTAACTCCTTAAATGAACACATCCATTTAAGAACTTCTAAGATATCTGTGAAAAACATTTTAAACATGGGATAAGCATAAAATTTCCTAATAAGGGGTTTTAAAATCAGTGATTTTTCTTATAAAATACTTATTTAAAATCTCTTTAAGACTTTATATATAAAATATTTATATATATATGATATATAAAATAATTTTCAAAACATTCCAAAAATACTTATCATTTTAAAATTTTATTTCAAAACTATTCTATGAAAAAAACGAAATTATCCTTGAAAATAATTTGAAAATAATTATAATTTTTATAGATTAAAATGATACTTGAAAGATATTATAAAACCCTTGTGTCCACTTAGCAGTATCATTGGTAGGACAGTACCTTGTTGAGTTCATAGGTTTATTCCTTATTCCTCCTCATCTCATTTGATATGAAAGTGCCAAATATTAATTTAAGAAAACATTTTTCATAAGATCAATATTTCTCATAACTAACCCATTAAAAACCCTTAAAAATATTTCATAAATTATTTTAATGGATGAAAATGATATTCTAACTTTAATATTGATAAAATTACCTTTCAGAAAATAATTAGGATAAATCCATATTTATAAAATAAATAATTTCATTTAAAAGACATAAACATAAGTGCATTAAAATTAAAAAAACTTGTATAAAAGTTTATGAAATGTTAATAACATTATATAATATTTTCATATCTATTTGAATTATATTCATGGATAAAAAAAATCATTTTTCACATAAAATGACAAGTTACATTTATTTTTAATACTTTTTTCACATAAAATAATAAATTTTATCATTAAAATTTATAATTTAAACACACATAAAATAATAGATGTTGTTTTTCAAAAACACATATAAATTTTGATACATTCAAATACCCTTGAAAATTAGATTAAACAATAATAAAACAAGGTTTGTTATTGTTTATCATAGAATAAAATATGAGTTTTAAGATAAATTTTGAAAAGATAATTCTTCATATAAAAATCCTTTTACATAAAATTAATAGAATGATTTTCTACATAATAATATAATTTATAAAGAGTTTATAAAAAAATTAGAAAACATATATAACTATAAATTTTGAAAATAATAGATTTTTCCTTACATGGATTTTTGGGAACTAAAAGCCTTCTTCTTCTTACCCTTTGGACTTTATCCCTCTCTTTTATTTTCTCTATATATTTCCCTCTAAATGAGTTGGTATTTTATAAGGGTATTCACATAGTGAATAATCTGAAGGAAACCCATATATATATATATATATACCTCAACCTCATTGTTTACATATATATAATCAGAAATAGACGAATGAGGAATCTGGAGAACTCTAAATTTCTCAAAATATGTTCTTTGGGTTTCATGATTATAGGGAAATAATATTTATATATATGTTTTTGTTTACATTTAAACATATATATATATTATAATCTGTTTCAACCAATGTGGCGAAATCTTCTTCACAAAGCTTTGAATTATTTTATTACTCCTTTTAAGTAAGTTTGAAGGATATGACACCTACCAGAGACCTTTGACAATGATGTGGTCGTATAATATTGGCACATGCATTGAAAGGAGAAGAAACTTCATTGAGGTTTTTACCTAGTTTGCTCGAGGTAAAAGATGACGGTGAAATGAGATTGACAGTTTAGATCAACTTGAATGGACGGTTGAGATTATATCTGGTATTTTAAGGATCGGATGAATAGTATCCACTATTCATGTCCTCCATTGAAAGAAATGATGTCTGGGTGCTTCCATTTATATCAAATGATGGAAAACACTACCCAAAAATTGAATAATGGACCTTATACATGGGCCCTATGGGCTTCTTACCCACACTATGCATGAACTCGGCCTTACACATGTATCTGCCTCCATGTTGCGGTAGCTATACTCCACTGATGTGCCACTGCGCTACCTAGTCACCTTAAGGGATGGCTTGGGTGGATGGAACCCATACAAGGTTGACCCTAGAGGGCCCTCCAATTATGGTTGATGTGTCCCCTTCAAGGTTGGCCCAACATTATTGTTGACATATTAACATATATATTAAAACTAAAAGAAAAGTAAATTTTCATTTTATTTATCATTATTTAACACTTATTTTCCTTATAACAATATTAATATATATATATATATATCTCTTCTTTACCAAATATTATTACTAGCAATTAAACTAAATATTATAATTAAAAGTAATAGTTCCTTTAAAAGTGATAAAAGTGTGTTTGAAATAAACACTTTTATTTACTATTCAATATTTTAAGAATATCAAGTGCATCTAAAAATAATGCTTTATACATTTAATAATTCTAATATTAATATCTCAGAAAAATATTTTGGAAGGCACAAATTAAATATTTAATTAAAACGATAATAGTTAATATTTCTTTCAAAAATAATTTAAATTTATCCACTTATAATTATAAATTCAAAAAGATCTTTTATAAAAAATGTAAAAATATACTTTATATAAAAATATTTTTTCAAAAAATTCAATATTAAAACATAATTTTAAATAAATAATCCTATATTTTATCATATTTTAAGAAAAATAAATTTATTTAAATAATATATATTAATTATGATATAAAAATATTATTTATTTAAATATAAAGTAATATTTTATAATTTGAATCAAAACTTATTTTGATTATATGAAATATCTTATTTTCATAAATGTTTTCATTAAAACCTTTCTTAATTGGTTTTAAATTATAAAAAAACACATAATTAAAAATTAAAGTTACTATTTGAATTTCTTGGGATGTTACATTCTCCCCCCCCCCTCCCCATTAAAATAATTGCACCCTCATAATTCATTCATCATACTTTAAATTATGAATTTCTATCTTCATAATTAGGAAAAACTAGAATCGTTGGACTTCTATATTCTTAAGGGAACTTAATTACTTAGAAGTTTAAAAGAAAGTTTTATCGCTTGGATTTTTCCTCAAAATAAAATGCATAATCTCCAAATTTTTCTATATCGTTACTCTGATACAAAATGTAAAGTCACAATACCCGCACTTCTGAATTTGGTATAAAAACATGTTATGTATTTTTTTTATTATAAAAAGATAACTAAAAAATACACATTTCTTTATACATTCTAGGACCTTTCCCAAACTAGGTTTTGTATAATTAGAAAAAAATACAATTTATTAGAGTTGTAAAAAAATAATTAAAATAAATAATTGGCTTCATTTGGGCTAACTCCTTAAATGAAGACATTTTTTTTAAGAACTTCTAAGATACCTATGAAAAAACATTTTAAATCATGGGATGAGCACAAAACTTTCCAATATAGGGTTTTAAAATCAATGAAAATAATTTTTGAAAATAATTATTTAAAATATATTTAAAAATTTTTATATAAAATATTTATATATATATGATATATAAAATATTTTTCAAAAAATTCCAAAAAAACTTATCATTTTGAAAATTTATTTCAAAACTGTTATGTGAAAAATAATTGGATTTATCCTTGAAAATAATAGTAATTTTATGGATTAAAGTGATACTTAATAGATCTTATAAAATCCTTAAGTCCACTAAGTAGTATCACCGATAGGACAGAGTGTCCCATTGAGGTTATGGGTTTACTCTCGATTCCTCCTCATCTCATTTGATATGCAAGCACCAAATTTTAATTTAAGAAAACATTTTTATGAAGATTATTATTTCTCCTAAATAAACCATTAAAAAACTTTCAAAATATTTCATAAATTATTTTCATAGATTAAAATAATATTTTAACTTTAATCTTGATAAAATTATTTTTCAGAAAAGAATTAGGAGAAATATGTATTTCTAAAATAATTATTACATTTTAAAGACATAAATATAAGTGCATTAAAATTAAAAAAAATATTGTATAAAAGTGTATGAAATTTCAATAACATCATAGAATATGTCCATATATATTTGAATTATATTCATGGATAAACCAAATCATTTTTGACATAAAATGAAAACTTTCATTTACTTTTAATGTCATTTTTTAACATAAAATAATAACATTTATCATTAAAATCTATAATTTAAACACAGATAAAATAATAGATTTTGTTTTTCAAAAACACATATATATTTTGATAAATTCAAATAACCTTGAAAATTAGATTAAAAAATAACAAACCAAGCTTTTGTTATTGTTTATCATAGAACAAAATTGGATTTTTAAGATTAATTTTGAAAAGATAATTGTTTATATAAAAATATTTTTACATAAAATTAATAGAATTATTTTTAACATAATAATCTCCTTTACAAATAGTTTCTAAAACAATGTTTTAGAAAACATATATAACTAGAAATTTTGAAAATAATACATTTTTTCTTACATGGATTTTCAAGAACTGAAAGCCTTATTCTTATTACCTTTCAGATTCTCTCCCTCTCTTCTATTTTATCTTTGTCTTTACCTCTAAACAAGATAGATTTTTATAAGGGTATTCACACAATGAATAACCCAAATTAAAATCGTATATATATATATATAACTCAACCTCACTATGTATATATATATATAACCAGATATAGATGAAGGAAGAATCTAGAGAACTCTAGATTTCTAAAAATATGTGGTTTAGGTTTCATGCTTGTTGGGCAAGCATATTTATATATATATACATATACACTGTTTTTTACATTTAAATATATATATATTATAATACATTTCAACGAATGTAATGAATTATTCTTTATGAAGCTTTGGATTATTTTATTACTCATTTTAAGTCGGTTTGAAGGATATGACACATACCAGAGACCTTTGAGACCGATCTAGCCATATAAGATTGGAACACACATCGAAGGGAGAAGAAACAATGTTGAGGCTTTTACCCTGTTGGATCAAGGTAGAGACAATGGTTAAATTAGATGGAAAGTTCACATCAACTTGAATGGATGGTCAAGATTATGCCTGGTGTTTTAAGGATCAGATGAGAAGTATCATTTATTTGTGTCTCGCATCAAAATAAGTGATGTTTGGGTGATTCTTTTTATATCAAACGGTGGTCAGTATTACCTAGAAATCAAATAATGGGCCTTATACATAGTCCATGTGAGATTCTTACCCACACTATGCATGAACTCAACCTTACACATGGGCCTGCCTCCATGTTGCGGTAGCTCCATTCCACCGATGTGCCACTATGCTACCTAGAAGCCTTATGGGCTGGCATGGGTGGATGCCTCCCATACAGGGTTGACCCTATAGGGTCCTCAAATTATGTTTGAGTTGTCCCTTAGTTTCCCCCTTCAAGGTTGGACCAACAATATTGTTAACATATTAACATATATATTAAAATTAAAATTAAAGTAAATTTTCTTTTTATTTATCATTATTTAACAATTATTTTCCTTATATAAATATTAATTTATATACATACATATATATATACCTTATTTAACAAATATTATTACTAGAAATTAAACTAAAGCTTATAATTAAAAGTATCAGTTCCTTTAAAAGTAATAAAAGTATGTTTAAAATAAACACTTGTATTTCTATTCAATGTTTTAAGAATATCAAGTACGTCTAAAAATAATGATTTATACATTTAATAATTCTAATATTAATATCTTAGAAAAAAAATTTGTAAATCAAAAATTAAATATTTACTTAAAAATCTAATAGTTAATATTTATTTCAAATATCAATAAAATATATCCACTTCTAATTATAAATTCAAAAAGATATTTTATAAAAAAATTAAAAATATACTTTATATAAAAATATTTTTTCAAGACATTCAATATTAAAACATAATTTTAAATAAAGAATCATATATTTTAGCTTATTTTAAGAAAAATACATTTATTTAAAAAAATATATATTAATTAAGATATAAAAATACTATTTCTTGAAATATAAAGTAATATTTTATAATTTGAATCAAAACTTATTTTGATAATAAAAAATATCTTAGTTTCATAAATTTTTTTGTTAAAACCTTTATTAATTTATTTTAAATTATAAACAAACACATAATTACAAATTCAAATTACTATTTGAATTTCTTGGGATGTTATAGGTCACTATAAAACATAAATAGTAAACATATGTTGTGTGACTCGTTATCACTATATCAACCTACATCGTTCATCGTTGCTCATCGACCAACTCTCATGGGAGAGACACCCTCATAACCCCTCATTTCACTTTTCTTATATGACCCTACCAGTCATTTCCATATTAAACTCCTAATTATGTTATAGTTCTTATGTGAATCCATTTTCAAACCACAGTCACATTAGTCTTCCCTTGGCTAACTACTGATTTCAACCCCTATGGTCATTACTAGTCCCTAGACCATCACTTTCCCTTTTACAGGTTATGATATATTTGGAGAACCCACTAATAAATCCCCTTTCACATTATCCACTCCAAAAAAGCCTTTATTGTAGTTATATGAGGCCTAACCTGGGCCCTCCCCATTTATCCAATGCTCGAACGCCCATATAGATTCCATTATACATTCTTAGACCATTGTTGACAAGAAACATGGTCGTTGAGGGATCCCAAGGTCTATATATCATGTACAGAATTCTCATTTTGATTCTAATAGGCTCTATCTATTCTTTTATATGATTATGAACCATCTCATTTACTGATCACGTCAACCTAGCTTGTTTACTCTTTACCATGTATTACACCACACATAAAAACATGTAATACACATCATAATAGGTTAGGGACCACCTACCTTTGTCCAGATGGAGTCTTCCCTTTGAATAATCCAAATTCTTCCACTCTGATCAAATGATTCCATGAAAACCTGCCAAAATGGTATACAATTCTATTTACAACCATTTTTCGCCAATCGATGAAAAAACCAATGAAGATTTGGTGTATTACTATAGCCTCATCACCCAGAGATTACTTCTATAAATGGAACTAGAATCCAACACAACACAATAATTTTTGATAACTTATAATAAAGGTTGAAGAAGAAGTCATCACAAGGCTGCCTATTTCCCCATATTTCCAATCAAGGGAGAAAGTGGGGTTTAAAAATAATTTACCCCATGAAATGAAAAAAAAACTCTTATGGAATTACACCTAAAAAACAACTTCCACCAACCTCCTGATTGTTGAGGAAATGTTTTCCCTTTCCTTTATTAGCACACTGGGTACCTAGTCCACCAGGAACCTAGAGCTTCCCCAGTGGGTACCCAATGGACCCTACTCTACTTGGAAACACCATGACCATCATTGTTCTCCAAACATACCCATTTAAAATGTTAATAATGTGAAAAAAGATTCTAAAAATTCATTCCTCAAATAAAAATGCATTTAAAAAGTTCTAAAAGCTAAAAATACCAATGGTAGGTTACCTCAAAATCTTGGGTCGTTACAATTTGATTAACTTTATATTTTTATTTCAGGTTAGTTAAATCTCAATGATGTGGTGGGACAAACTACTATAATGATATATGGTTATGTGTTTGACTATATATAATGGAAACTATCAAATATTATGAAAATAATGGTGAAATATTACATAATAAAACATGGATGGTCTGATAATAATTAACAAAAGAGAAACAAATAATTTAAAGTGTATCTTTGATTGATGATGGTTGAAAGACCGAGACCTAAAAACAAAACCATCAACCAGGATTTTTTATACATAAAAGTGCAAAGTCACCATCAAAGAAGATGCATCACCAATTCCAAGGTAAGGAGTTATCCTATAAAAGTTTCTAGAAATTCAAAAATCAAAATACTGAAATAAAAGACTTTAAAACTAGGGTATTATTTCATTTAATTTTTATCTTTTTCATTTTTCCTCATCTCTTTCCTCCATTGATCTCTATTGGTACCTTATCATTTTGGGTTTCCCTCCTTCCCTCTCATTCCAAACCTTGAAGTCCGTGTTCTTATTTCTTCCTTACCTTTTCTCAAAATATTTACCTTTTAATTTACAATCCCTTTTATGCCTTTAAATCATCCATTTATTTTTATGAGATGTTTTTTCATGTCTCTATCCACTGCTTCATTTTTTATGCTCTGTCAAAGTCTGACCAAAGGATTTGATTAGTTCTGGAGGTGATTTATTAACATTGAGGTGGAAATTTTGGGCTTTTGATCTATGTGATTTCTTTCTTGGTTTTGATTTACTTTTATTGGTTTTTATTCATTGTTTTTCCTCATAGATTTTTTTTTCTTTTCTTATGTCATTTTTTGCATGGGTTATTTTACTTTTTTCTCTTCTTTGGTATTACCTGGGTACCTTTTTTATAGGTGGCGGATGATCTAGTCCTCAATGTCGGTTTCACATGTAAAAATGTTATTGATAAACATCATGCCCCAGTTATTGATCTGGATATTCAATATAATGATCATCTCTTAAGAAAGGCAATGTCTATTTATCATTTCATTTTAGACAAGTCAGAAAATAAAGTACTATTTGTATCAGTCTTAAAGAAGTTATGGAAATATTATGGCAATTGTGGGATCATGGAATCAAAAAGGAAATAGTATGTTGTTGGAACCAAGGTTGTTCTTTGCTAGAAATGGAGTATGGTTTGTGTTTATTGTCAATCCACAATGGGTTGATCAGGGGGTTTTCAAGTCAATTCATCTTATAATATAGGCCGAAGTAGGTGTTCAAGGTGGCATAGTTCCCTGGTGTTTGCCAAAATTTTGGGCCTCAAAATCAATAGTTTTTTTTTTGGAAAAGGAAGGATTTCTGCAAATCCAGTACGCAGAATGGGATTTTTGAAAACAGTTTGAAGATCATGAAAAATGGTATGAATAATGGTGAACTGAAAACCATGTAGCGGGAATGGTTCATGGAATGGAAAATGGTTCACGGTGAAGACTTGTGGTGTGCAGGATGGCTTGTCATTGGTGAAAATGAGGCATATATCGGTTCACGAAAGAGTTGGTTCCCAGGATATCTTGTCATTGGCGTAATTGAGGTGGTGATTTTAGAATCAGCAAAGGGCCACTGCAAAGAGAAGGTGGTGCGTAGACCACATAGGGTAGAACAGTTTGTGGGAGCATGGTACACGGTGAAGATTTGGTAAATCTTGGTTTAACGGATTATACGGATCTATTTGACTATATAAGAAGAATTAATCCTCTCATTAGGGGAGTCTTTGAGATTAAAAAATCAGGGGGGGATTTGGTGAATTCTAGAGTAGTTCAGGAGAAGATAACCCTATAATAGAGACTTTGATTAAAAATCTATAAATAATTTGGTGAAGTCCAAAATGGTTCGTAGAAGACAGTTCACAAAAGACGTGGTTTGCGAAGCTAGTATGTGGTTGTGGTTTGCAGAGACAGTATGCAAAGGTGGTTCATGAAGCACTCACAGTATGTGGTGTAGTGCAGTACATGGAAGAAGAAGGCCAGTACGCAGAGGACAGGTTCATGAACGAACAGTACGTAGAAAAGTAAATTACTTCTACAGGTCAAAATAGTACTTCAACATAGCATCTATCAATAGTTGAGGATGTATGATTTAATTACAACCCATTGAAGCAACCTTCAAGTTGATAAACTGAGTTCAAATTCTTCCCAAATTAGTGAGAAAGGGGGAGTTAATGGAAGTGATTCAAGGGACGTAGTGTGCTATCCCTAAAAGCTTATAAATGTAGTGTTCCCAGTATAGAGTGATTGTGCTAAACTTTTTTAATCCACAACAAGTGAAGATTAGTGTAATTTGGTACAACTAAAAACATGTCAGTGTATTCTCCTTGGACTAGCCCTTAGTGGTGAACCAAGTAAAATTGTTGTGTAGTCCTTCTGTGTGTGAATGTTTAAATTACTACACATTACCAACAGATAGATTTAACAAGTTCCTACCAACATGGGAACAATATACATCACTTTAAAATAAAAATTTGACACCCTGATTCACCCCTCCCCTCTCAAGGTGATCTGAGGTCCTTCAAGCATTATTATAGCATAAAGGTTACTGGTGTTAAATATACCCTTCATTTCTACCATGGAGAATACAATGAAGGTTAGGCTATTTCCCCTCTTTGATGGAATCAACTTTCAGATCTAGACGAATAGGATGAGATATCATCTAATATATCTTGGAATGAAATTCATGTTTTCCACTACACAAGGAATACAGGTCACTGGTCCAACTAGGCTATCTATGACTGATACAGACAAGAAAATGCTTGATGCAGATACCAAAGAACATAATTCCCTCAATGTATCTCTTTCTGATCAGATATATCTAAAGGTGATGAGTTTTACATTATAAAAGTTTATGTGGGAAAAACTATAGAATATTTATGAAGGTGAAAGAAAAGTGAAGGAGGAAAAATTACAATTTTTTCACAATAGGTTTGATGATCTGAAGATGCATCCTGATGAAAATTCATATACCTTTTTCAATTGAATTACTGAAGTTGTTAGAGAAATATGAGGACTTGGTGAATATATCAAAGACATTGATATTGTAAAGAAAATATTGAGAAGAATTATACCACTTTACAGTGAAAAATTTTTATACCTTGAGGAAAGGGATCTTTCTAAACTTTCTCTAGATGATCTGTTGAGAATCCTGGTGGTATATAAGATGAGAGTTAAACTAGAAGATACAAAAACTCGAGTAAGAAAGGAAAAATAATTAAAATCCATGGGAAAAATGGAAATTTCAGGAGATGGTATTGATGAAGATAATGAGGAGAATTAAATTCTTTCTCTCATTTCCAATAAATTCAAGAAGGGAAAAGGGAAATTTTAAGGTAAGTTACCTATGTCTTTTTTTCATTGTGGAAAAGTTGGGCACATTACCTCTCGGTGCACAAGAAATTTCGGTGATTAAGAAAGTGAATTTAGAGGCATGAAAAAGCCTTGGAAAAGGTTTTTAAAAAAGGAAGACTTAAATTATGGTAAGAAATTATAGAGAAAGTTTTTTTATTTGAATAAGAATATAATGATAGTGAATTATTTAAGCAAGAAGAACCAAAATTTAAATATGGAACCCATGCATCAATGACAGCTATCATTGAAAAGTCAAAACCATCAGGAGATACAGCTAGAGATAATCAACTGACCACTGATTTCAATCTCAAGTTCTAACTTAAGGATTATTTTGGTAATCTTTATAATCAATATAAGAGATGCAAAATGTG
Source organism: Viscum album (assembly GCA_963277665.1). Lineage (NCBI taxonomy): Eukaryota > Viridiplantae > Streptophyta > Magnoliopsida > Santalales > Viscaceae > Viscum > Viscum album. The sequence continues at coordinate 569,428,928 of OY728131.1, forward strand.
GAGATAAATTTTGGAAGAGTCGTCAGGATATGTTGATATACCAGAAGCTTAAATTGATCGAATTGAGGAAGTAGTAAAGGAACATTCAACAACCTTTTAAATATCAGAAGATATAGTTGAAATAAATCTCAGAATTTAAGAATAGGTAAATTTAATTAACTATCTTACATCTAGATTGGAGGAGAAGACCAAAATTTTTTAGGGACTTGGAGAAGAAGTTTTTACTCTCAGGAGTAAACTTAAAAGTGAATCAAGTCCAAAAGAACCAAAGAAGAAAATTTAGTTTGTAAAATTCTCAGATACAGAGCTACTAGAGAGAGCTAAGAGTGGTTTTGATGAAGTTTAAAAGGTTATTAATGATCAAATACCCTCATGCATGGGAAACATGGGAATTGGTTTTGACGCTGAAACATTGAATTTTGGAAGTAAAATGGTCCAAAATAAAGGCAAGCTGAAAATCGGATATATCACAAAGACACCTAAAGACCAAAAAAAATAAAGTCTCAAATCAGACTGAAAGGAGGACTAAAAACTATCCTTGATTTTCCTGAGATGATATAAATCCATACTATCCTCCTAAGGAAGTTGACATGAGGAGGAATATAAGTGAAAAGACATTTCCACTTAAGAAATTTCAATTCTATAGATATCTAGTCCATACCATTTCATACTATGAAGAGTAAATAAGTTATTTGAATGAGGAAGAGTTAGGAAGTAAACAAACAAGAAAGAATTCATATCCTAATTCCTATAGAAGAAATAGTTTTAATGGATATTTTTTTCATTGTTCTAACTTTGGCTATAAAGCTATTGATTACAGGCAGATGAATGGTAGGAACAATTCATGCAGATCTCAGAGACAAGTCAATACTCGCAAACCTGACAGTGTTTTTATTACAAATAGGTTCTCTCCCTTGGAATAATAGTGTGAGTATGATGGTCCTATGCACATAGAAAAGATATTTGAACATCCATCTTTATCCTTCACTCAAACTAATATTTCATGGAAGTAAAAGAAGAAAATTGAAAGCTACCAAGAACAGCAGCACTTGGATTATTGATAGTGGATTCTCATCCCATATGATGGGAAATGTAGAATAATTAATGAATTTCAATAAAAATTAATATGGAATAGTAAGATTCGATAATGATGGTTCTTTGAAGATCAAAGGAAATGGAAGTACTGAACTGGCCAATAGCGAGCTAAAGAAGACCAAAGTTCTTTATGTGGACAATTTACGTCATAATCTCCTGACTCTGAGTCAACTCTATGACTCAAGACTTATAGTTACATTCAATCAAAAGGGGTGTTCTATAAAAGGAAGAACAGGGAATTATCTCATGAAAGGTTGCAGAATAGATGGAAACCTATATCAAGTTAATAGTAAAGAGAACATTTTCTACATGACTTTTGAATAATAAAATAACTTGTGGCACCGAGTTTTAGGTCACATCAATCAACAAGACATGGAAAATATATCTAATTTGAATATATTCATATGTGTCTCCCAATCTAAAGCATGAATGGTAAAAGACTTGTGATGCTTGTATCCAAGGGAAGTTGGTTTTTAGTTTATATCATCCAAAGAAGAAAAGGGAATCAAATCTTCTTGATATCATTCATATAGATGTATGTGGTCTGATAAATGTTTTCGGAACTCATGGAGAAAGGTACTTTATCCTTTTCATTAATGATTATAGTATAATGGATTGTGTGATTGTTATACATAGTAAATGACAAGGTCTTGATTGTATGAAAACTTATCATTGAATTTCTGAGAATGATGCTGGATAGACAATCAAAGTTTTGTGGTCTGACAATGTAGATAAATACACATCCATTGAATTTGAAAATTACTTGGAGAAGCATGGAATATAAAATGAGGTGGTTTTTGTGATAAATCCATAGAAAAATAGAGTTGTTGAGCATGGGAATTGACAAGTGAACAATATAGCTAGAACTATGTTGATTGAGAGTTGTATCCCTGGACATTATTGGAAAGAGGCTATTCAAGATGTGGTATATATTCAAAATCAAACATGGCTTTATATGGGTGAAAAAAAAAAGACACTATATGAGTTGTGGCATGGTAGGAATCCCCCTTTGAAGTATTTTCATGTTTTTGGAAGTAAATGTTTTATCCGAAACAAATAAGGAAATCAAGGAAAGTATAGTGATGTTGTGGATGAAGTAATATTCCTCAGGTATTCAATGAATATAAAATCCTAAAAATGTTTTAATAAATGTATTGGAAAAATTGTGGAAAGTAGTGATGTGAAGATCATTGAAGATAAAACCACAAATTCCTTAAGGAATTCATATGCTGATGTGACAAAAGATGAGGAAGAATGTAGTCATGGAACAGATCCAAATATAGAAGCATAGGAATGTGTGAAAAACATTTAGGAATCACATCATGATGTTGAATCAGTAGAAGAATCATAAGAGGAAACCATGGATGAAGAAAATTCTCCTGAACCTCACAGGAGAAATCGAAGAGTAGAAATTGATCAATCCAATATTATTGGAGATTGGACAGCTCCCACATAGACAAGGAGAATGAGGAATAATGCACAATCCACATTCATATCAGTTTTGGAACCATCCTCGTTTGAATAAACTACAAAGGATGAATCATGGGTTAAATCTATGAATGAAGATTTGGATCAAATCAAGGATAACGAAACATGGGAACTAGTTAAGAGTCCCAAAAGCCACAATGTGATTGGTACGAAGTGGATTTTTAAAAATAAATTTGATGAGCATGGAAATGTAATAAGAAATAATGTACATCTAGTGTGTAAAGGCTATTCACAGATTAAAGGTGTTGATGTTGAAGAAACATTTTCTCTGGTGTCTAGAATAGTGTTAATCAAACTATTTATTTCCACGGAAATTCAAAGAGGATAAAAAGTGTATCAAATAGATGTCAAGACACCTTTCTTAAATGGTTTTCTTGAAGAAGAAGTCTATATTGAACAACCAGTGTATTTTTTTCTTGTTAATGATGAAATAAAGGTTTTCAGATTAAAGAAGGTTCTATATGGTCTGAAACAGGCACCATGGGCATGGTACTCTTGGCTAGATTCTTATCTAAAGAAGCTTGAATTTAAAATAGGAGGAGTGGATCACAATCTCTATGTGAATAATTATCAGAAAGATCATTTAATGGTTCTAGTGTGCATAGATAATATCATATTTGATGGAAGAAGGCGGGATCGGTGGATAAATTTTCCAATCACATGAAATCAGAATTTGAAATGTCTATGATTGGTGAACTCACATACATCTTGGGGATACAAGTGATTCATAAGAAAGAATACACTTTTATTTCTCAAGAAAAGTATTCAAGAGAGTTGTTGAAGAAATTCAATATACATGAATCCAAACTAATGTCAACTCCAATTGTGGTTGGAACTAAACTTGGAAAGCATGAGGATGGGACTTATGTAGATCTCACCATGTATAGTAGAATAATCGGAAGCCTATTGTACTTAACTACAAAATGTCCAGATATTTTCTTTTCAATATTATTAGTGGATCGCTTTAAAATTAATCTAAAGGAAGATCATATGGTGGTAGTTAAATGAATCATGAGTTACATTCAAGGTACTCATAATTGTGGATTATACTTTGTTATAAGAAGAGATAATGAACTATCAGCTTTTTCTAATACTTATTGGGCCAAAGATGTGATGGAAAGAAAGTCCACAAGTGGTGTAGAATTCTTCATTGTCAAGAAATGTGTGGTTTGGTTGAGTAAGAAATAGTAAATCACTTCTCTTAGTACTATTGAAGTTGAGTATATCTCTGCTACAAAGGCTTCCACTCAACTACTTTGGATGAAGCAACAACTGACTGATATTGGTGATTCAGTGAAACAGCCAATGGTGATTCACTATGATAACAAGAGTTCAATTGATATTATGAAGAATCTTTTTCTTCATTATCGTATGAAACACATTGAAATCAAGTATCACTTTATCAAGGAAAAAGATGAATAAGGCTTGATTAAAATGGATCAGGTTGGAACTAATGATCAAGTACCTGACATTATGACCAAGCCATTATCAGCACATGTTTTTGAGAAGCAATGGTTGATCCTTGGTGTTAAACCACCTTTTAATTCCTAAGGAGGTCACAAGAATTCCCCCATCCCCAATTTTGCTTACTATTTTAATCTATTTTCTGAAGTATTATAGGTTTATGGGGGAGATACGATCCAGGGGGAGTGTGATTTGATCTATACAAGTCAAAATTTGATTCTTTGGGTTTATTTAAAATGGGGGAGAATGGAGAAATTAAATTTTTTATGGTTTAAAATAGGATTATGAAATATGGAATATTTTTTTGATGGCAGGATGATGGAGAATAGAGGAATTCAAAATTGTTACAATGGGGGAGAATGATGAGTTACAAAGGGAGAAAGGTTTGGAGATAATGAGAATGGAGAAAAAATTCAGTGTTTGGTACCAAGAGATCCCAATTCATGCTTCCCCTCTTATTTTATACACTGATCATTGGTCATGTAGACTTATAAAGATAGATGAGTTGTTTCTCATTAATCAGGTTTTTGTTGGTGCTTTAGGTTGTTCTTTGCTAGAAATGGAGTATGGTTTGTGTTTATTGTCATTAAAAAATGGGTTTATCAAGGGGTTTTTAACTCAAGTGATCTTACAGTACAAGTTGAAGTAGGTGTTTAAGGTGTCATAGTTTCTCGGTGTTTGCCAAATTTTTGGGTCTCAAAATCAGGAGTTTGTTTTTTGGAAAAGTAAAGATTCCCACAAAGCCAGTACGTGGAATGGTATTTCCAAAAATAGTTCACAGATCATTAAAAATGGTATGTATAATGGAGAACTATGAACCATGTAGTGGGAATGGTTCATGGAATGGAAAACGGTTCGCGGTGAAGACTTGGGATACGCAAGATGACTTATCGTTGGTGAAAACAAGGAAGAGATCGGTTCGCGGAAGATCCAGTTCTTAGGATGGCTTGTCATTTGTGGAATTGAGGTGGTTATTTTAGGATCTATGAAGGTCCTATGTGAATAGAAGGTGGTATTCATACCGCATAGGGAGTAACGATTCACAGGAGCATGGTATAAAGTGAATATTTGGTAAATCTCAGTTTAGCAGATTATGCGGATCTATTTGCCTATATAAGGAAAATTGATCCCTTCATTAGGTGAGGCACTGAGATTAAAAAATCATGGAGGAATTTGGTGAAGTCTAGAGTGGTTCATAGTAAGAAAACCCTACAAAGGTGACTTTGATTAGAAATTTGGAAGGAATTTAGTGAATTCTAAAATAGTTCGCAGAAGACGGTTTATAGAAGATGTGGTTTGTAAAGGAAGTATGAGGTCATGGTTTAAGGAGGTAGTATGCGGAGGTGGTTATCAATGCACTGGTAGTATACGGTACAGTGAAGTACGTGGAGTAATAAGGCCAGTATGTAGAGGAAAAGATCATGAAAGAATAGTACGTGGAAAAGTAAATTACTTCTACGGGTGAAAACAGGATTTCAACAGAGCATTTGTCTATAGTTTAGGATGCATGGTTTAATTCCAACCCATTGAATCAACCTTTAAGTCAATAAACTGAGTTTAGACTCTTCCCAACGTAGTCATCAAGGGGGGTTCAATGGAAGTGATCTAAGGGACACAGTGTGCTATCCCTAAAACCTTGTAATGGCAGTGCACCAGGAACAGAGTGACTGTGCTAAACTTTTTTAATCCATAACAAGTGAAGATTAGTGTACTTTGGTATGACTGAAAAAACTTTCAATGTATGATCCTTGGACTAGACCTTAGTGGTGAACCAAGTAAAATTTTTGTGTGTTCCTTCTGTGTGTGAATGTTTAAATTACTACACATTACCAACAGAAAGATTTAACAAGTTCCTACAAATGTGGAAATAAGATCCATCACTTTAAAATAAAAATTTGACACCCCGATTCACCCCTCCCCTCTTAGGGTGTTCCAGGGTCCTTCATATGTTTTCACATCTTGGAATAAAAAATCCATGGGTAAAATCATATCAAATCTGTTGTTTGTTGTAATAGTGGATTCCCTAGAACCAACTAAATAGTAATTTTTTATTACCATTTCATGTATACATTGAGATATTCATGATGTACTCTTACCATTATAGTGTATACATTTCCACATCCACTATTTAAATGGTAATTTCCATAGATTAATTGTCATATAAAAATGTTATAATAGATCCTAGACTAAAATGAGAACCTCAAGATACTATGAAATTAATCTTAAATGTATTTCATATGGTCTAGATACATCAGGAAGACAAGAAACATGTTGATGTATGACTATCAGGTGTTGAGGGATCATAATCATTGAGACTTATTCTCATTAATTTCACACTTGGTGATCTTTGGTAGGTGAGATCATTAGGAAAGACCCGTCAATAGGAACACCACATGTTTTAGGTGTCATTGGTTGTTCATATCTATGAACATGTGTATTTGTATCCTGACTTGAGATCATTATCAATGTGTACCACTTGGTCATGTACTTAGATTTAAGTAAAAACCCATGATAATGAAATCATGGCGAGATAGATTTTGTTGGGTGCGTCATTAGTGGTATACCATTAGTTGAATGGTCAAGATAGAATTTATCACTTTTGAGTTGAGGAAGTAATATCTTGAGCCTGGTTGATCAGGATAGTATAACCTTCATAAATCCTTGGCCAAGGTAGCCATAGGTAAGTCTATCTAGTTATATCAATAAATAATAAATCTAGAAATGATGATGACACAAGTGTGTTTCTTGCTTTATGAGATAACTAAATAAAAATATATTATATTACACAGTGCATGCTCATAATTTGGTTGTCCTTTCTATGATTATTCCTTATATCCTTAGGGTACTTTATGGATTACTAAACTTCACTCTTGTTCTATGAATAGTATTCACTATTATCGAGATAAGGTTCTAGAGGGTCACACACAATAGTGTATTCAAGAATCTGTCATATTCAAGTGAATAGGTATATTGAACATGGTGGGACCCACCATGGGGTCTGAGAGTTGTCCAAGTAATCATTCACTAACAAATAAATAAATTTATTACCATTCGAGTACAGAATAATTGGGTTGAATTTATTTATTAAAAGTATTCACAATGTATATAAGTGAATAGAGAAAATTATTTTGTGAATGAATATTATTTTAATATTAAAGGTTCATTTAATATTAGATGGAATTATGAGTTGAGTTAATAACATGGTTCTATCATATAATATATTTATTTTATATTATAATTATGTGATAAAATATAAATAAAATTTATGACATGGTTAGTTTGTCTTAACTATTTATTTATTTTTTATTAAGTGGGCATTTTATTTCAAGGGGTTAGGGAACCTTTTTTGTGCATTTGACTCTCCCACTATATAAGTAGGAGAGAGGCACTAAATCCGTGTGTTTTTCATTCCAATGGAATAAGATATTATCTATCCTCCCACTTTATAGAGATAGAATGACTTTTTCTGATTGTTCGATCTAAGATCTCCTTTGATGGATCAAAGGCATGGGATCGAGGTGATCGTCACAACACTGAATAATTTGTCGGAGCTCCGTGCTAGAACCCATAATTTGAAAAATGGTGAGCATAAAAATTCTTGGAGCATGTGTGGAAGATCTATAGGGGTTAGTCTTGGGATCCTTTAAGCAATGATCTATGGTGACTAGTTGCAGTCAAGTGCACTTTGTTTCAAACAAGTTTGGTGTTCAGTTTTATTTTTGTGCTTCATTTTTATGATTTTATTTATTCATGTGAGATCCTAAAATTGTATCGAGGCTTGGATCATTAGATATTAAAAGTTCCATCACTCCAGTGATAAAAAATATTAAATCATTGATCCACCAGTTTCTGTTGTGTGTCCTGATACCTTCATTGTTTCCCTTAGTAATGGAACTTTGTTCTCTTCTCTCTTATATTTATGTTGACCCAAATTCAGGGAAAATGTTTATTTTATAGAAAAATATCAAGGGATACATGGTTAGGAATTATATATTTTAACAATACTCTTTTTTCTCACAAGAAGATGAGGTAACTCCACATATCCCTAGTCTTATAGATAACTTTCACTCGATGATTCTCAATCAAAATTAAATTATTTGAGATATCAAGGTCAATAGTTCACTTGGATGAATAGAAAAATTATAAATCAATAGGTTCTTGAAAGTATTGATAGATCCATGGGATTATAGGAATGGATTTGATTTTTTCCATAATATCCAGTGTTCCATGATGAAGTGGTGGGATCAAACCTTACATCTCTCATTATTGATTCATGATATTATGATAATAAAGGTATAAAAGGGATTAAGTTTGAGAAAATTTGGAAAACTTATAGTAATTTTAGCAGGTTTATTGAGAACACTTGGATAATCTAAACACCTCTTAATCGTGGATTCCCCCTTTAACTTTAAGTTAAAATAGATGCAGAATTAGCTTGAATGAATGGTTCAAAAATTATTTTGCTAATAACATGAATGAGATAAAGAGGGTGAATAGAAAACTTGATGCAAATCAAAAGAAGGTATTTTAAATGGATATAGAAAAATAAATATCCATGCTTCTTAATCTTGGTAATCTTTGGGAAAGAAAAGAGATTTACTAGAGACAACAATAAATAATTTTGTGGTTAAAAGGGGACATAAATGCTAAGTTTTTTCATAAATAAAAAGATTCTTAGCCTAAAAAGGGATGAAAATACATGGATTGATGATGAAGATACTATTAAGAACACCTTAAATATTATCTACACTAATCTGTTCAGATCGGATGGTGATCTAAGGTGGAGTATTGTCCTCAATATTTTTTATTCCCTTATCAGTTTAGAAATTAATGATTTATTGGAGAGATTCGTGTCATCAGAGGAGATTAAAATGGATGCTTTTCCACGTGGTGAACACAAATCCCCAGGACAGAAATTATTCCCAAGAATTTTCTATCATCAATATTGGAACATTGTGAGGAGTAGCATTGTCAACACGGTGATGTATTTCTTCAATATAGGTTCACTTCCCTGCTCACTTAATGACACTGAAATTTTCTTAATTCCTAAAGTCTTTTCCCCACAATATGTGAGTCGATTATGTCTTATTAGTCTCTATAATTTCATCTATAAAATCACTTCTAGAGTTCTTGTTAATAGGTTGAATCCTTTTCTCAATATTGTAGTGCCCAATCCTCAGAGTGATTTTGTATCTAGTTAGATCATTAAAAGACAAAATTAAGGGATTTGAAACACCTTTGACATCCCAATGACTTTGAATCCTGGGAAATATTTGGGCCATCCTACCATTTGGTGTAGAAGAAAGTATGAAATGCTTAATTTTGATAAGAATAAGATTAAACAAAATCTTTAGAGTTGGAAAATATTTCTATTATCCACTAATTAGTAGAGAGAATCTTATTAAAACGGTTGCATAAGTTATTTTTGTTTTTTTGAAATTTCTGGTTAAGTAATACAAGGAAGTTAACTCTTTTATTTCCCAATTTTTGTGGGGTCAAATTTAGGGGGAAAGAAGATTCATTAGTAGATTTGGGAGAATATTACACTTCCAACATCTAAAGGAGGTCTTCAAATCAAGGATCATCAATAATTTAATATTGATCGACTCACAAAAACTTTCATGGAGAATTCTTTCGAACTCGAATGCTTTTGGGGTTAGGGTTTTAAATGGAATCTATTTTCCAGCACAAATAGCATTTGGGTAGGGTTTCAAAAGAATATTTTTTCCACACGATTCCTTTTTTCAAGTTGTCATAGGTTAGAGAGATTCTTGGATGTGGAATAGAATTTTATAAGGTAAGTAATTTTTTATAAAAGGTACAATCTGGAAAGTTGGAGATGGTCAAGACATAAATGCTCTTACAAATTGATGGGTTTTGGATTTTGAAGATCACCAGCCAAAACATAAATCTCATAGCCCTAATCATGATTATAAATTTTTATATCTGATTCATCAATAATCAGGTCATTGGAACATTCATGAGCTTCAAAAGTGGTTTGATACGAAAACTGTCAGGATCGTCAAGAAAATTCTTCTCCCTAGGAAATTTGTGGAAGATAAGGTAGTGCAACCTTTCCAGAAGTTCACACAGTATAGGGAAGGAGTTCTGGAAACATGTGTGGCATTTTCTTCATCTTCCAAAAGTCAATCATTTTTTTGGAGATCTATAAATAATTACTTTACCTCTCAAAGAAATTTGACTAGGAGGGTAAGTTTTTCTCCATAATGTTTTTTCTGTTCTGAAGAAGAGATGGTGCAGCATTTTCTCATGTATTACCCATGGACCAAACCAATAAGGTTTTCCACTTTGGGTATTATAATTGATCTAGAACATATTCTATTTGGATAAATAGATTAAATCTTTTTTGGAAGGTTTAGAAGATAAAAGGAATTTTTCAAAATCTTTTGCTCAAATCAGCATAGTGATGCGGTCTATTTGAAAGAGCAGGTGAAAGGTTGTTTTTAACAAGGAAATGTTGTAAGTTCATAAAGCTATAGCTATAGGTAATCAATTTCTATTAGAACTTGAACTATTAACTAATAAATCAAACAAGGAAGATGAGATCTTATTTTTTGAATGGAATGGTCCACTCAATAGAATTAGTAAGTGTTTGTCTTACTGTTGAAGGTTTTAGTGCAATGTTGAAAAAACCAAGGAAGGTAGTTAGTGTTGGGTTAGAAACGGATTGGTTTCAAATTTAACTCAGTTGAGATAACAAAAATTTGTGAGAATCACCAATGTAAACGAAGCGCCAAATCAAATAGCAGAATAAAAAATGTGGACACAAATTTTTAACATGGAAAAACCCTCCTTTCGAAGGATTAAAAAACCACAGGGATACTCCGAGAAAATTTACTATGAATTAGAGAGTACAAAAATCCAAGTTAAACCCGAAACTTGAATCGCAAATACAGCATAAAAACCTGTGCGAAAAACCACACCCTGATATGCCTCTATCGCCTCTCTGATAATATTCTATGACAATACATCACCCTTTGGAGATCAAAATTGAACTTGTGGAATTTTTGCAGCACCTCGTTGCACAACCTGATTTTCCGCTGCTCGCTGCTGCCCACGCCCTAGAAAACAGTCGCCCAAGTATCTGCTCTTCTTGGGTTGTCACACACCACCCAATCCTACCCTTCCTTGATTCGTTGCTTCCCCTTTAATAGGCTCCCATATTCCACATATCTTGATTGAAAAGGAAATCTGAAAATATCTCAAAAAAAGATATCATGAGATATCACATGAATCTCATGATGGCAGATACACAGTGGAAGAATATTGAATTTCCAAAAAATATATCTTCAAATCTAAAAGATACATCATATCTAAAATAATGGAAACACCCATGTGTGGGCTGAACCCCAAAAATATCCCCCTTCAGCCCATCGAAGAAGGAGATCGCATCCAACAAACTCAGTTGGAAAGAAAATCGGTTGGTATCGCACCAACCGCCATCCTCTGTAGAAAATATGACATCCCTCTTTTGCATCTCTGACGAAAACCTAAAAACTCCCCCTGCAAAATAAATCCAAATGCCGAAGTCTTATTCATAGTTATGTCTGCACAGCTAATACCAGAATCAACAATATATGGCTCCCCCATAATTTTGATCGCCACATAATCTGGATCACCTGCAGGAATTACTTTCCCCCTCTGCTCAACATCCTTCGAGCAGTCAAAAACTCTCAGCACATCACCTCGGTCTTTGATTTCTATTCTTTCTTCAATAGTGGCACTCTCTGAAGAAAAATAATTAGGTGTAAGATCTGAAACACCTTCCATGACATGATTCGGCTTCCAAACCTTCTTCAACTTAGTCAATGGTCTTTGACTCATGCACGATGATCGCATGTTCCACAAATATGACAAAGTCCTCTTCGCAACTAGATTCATCACATCACCACACGCCTTTACATCTATCCTATAAATCATTTCATCCATTTTTCCTCACGCATAAACCATCGATCCTCTGGACAAATTCCATCTTCCACTCCCAAACGAACTCCTGAATCCATCAGTATCAATAGCACTACTAGATAACAAATTATGGTGAATACCTGGCACATGTCACACATCCTTCAATGTCAGTGTACACCCTACATTATTAGTGATAAAAATATCACCAAAACCAATGACATCTGTAGAATATCTATTTCCCATCTTCAATCTACCAAATTCTCCTTCTTCATATGAAGAAAATAGTCCCTTCTTTGGTGAAATATGGTATGATGCTGCTGAATCAACCACCCATTCGGTGTACAAATATGACCTGCGACAATCAATGCCAACTGAAAGTAAATCACCCTTACCCTGAACAAGACTTATGCCGGTATCCTCAGAATCGATGTCGGGCGCCTTCTTTTCCTTCTTAAGCTTTTTCAATTCATAGTAGCATCTCTTCACATGACCCTCCTTGTTGTAAAAGTAGCACTTGACCTTTCTTCTTGTCTTTGACCGACCACTCTGACTACCGCGTCCATCTGCCTTACCCAGAGTACCACCATTACTTGAAGATTCACCATCATTGGTCTTTCATCGACTCTCATTCATCAACAACGATGAAATCACATCATCTATCTTCAGTGTATCCTTCCCAAACAATAGTGTAGTGACGAGATTATCATATGAATCAAGAAATCAACCCAAAAGAAGAAAATCCTTGTCTTCTTATTCCATTTCAATAGGTACCATGTTACCTTTATCATCAATCTTGACCGCCACCGAGGATGGCTCCGTCATAAGTTTGGTGAACTTGTCCAGATGGTTACCTAAATCTCCATTCTCTGGTATTCACAAATGATACAATTGTTTCTTCAAATATAAATGATTTGTGAGGGATTTTGACTTATACCTGCTTTCAAGCTTCACCCATATCTCCTCCGGATCTGTCAGATTCATCACTTCCTGTAGTGTATTATCACCCAAATACATCTAAATCGTGCTTGTCGCCAACTCTCACATATCCTTCCAATCATCATCCCTCATCATCTCTGGATTCTCTGATTTTTTCTTCAATGGCTTCACTATCTTCTCACGGACCAAAATATTTTTAACTCTTTGCTGCCAAAGTGTAAAATCATTTTGCCCATTGAACAGTTCAATGTGAGCAGAAATCCCACAGCATGAATCCCCCATATTAATCAGTAATAATACATAGATAACCTCCTCTGATACCAGATGTTGGGTCGGAAACAGATTGGTTTCAAATATAGACTCAGTTGCGACAACAAAAATTTGTGAGAATAACCAATGCAAACAAAGTGCCAAAACAAACAGCAGAATAACAAATGTGGACACAAATTTTTAACGTGGAAAACCCCTCCTTTCAAAGGATTAAAAAACCACAGGGAAACTCCAAGAAAATTCACTATGAATCAGAGAGCACAAAAATCCAAGTTAAACCCAAAACTTGAATCGCAAATACAGCATAAAAACCTGTGCGAAAAACCACACCATGATATGCCTTCGTCGCCTCTCTGATAATAGTCCGTGACAATATGTCACCCTTCGGAGTTCAAAATCGAACTTGCGGTGTTGTTGAAGAACCTTGTTGCACAACCTAATTTTCCGCTGCTCGCTGCTACCCACGCTATAGAAAACAGTCACCCAAGTATCTTCTCTCCTTGGGTTTTCGTGCACCACCCAATCCTATCCTTCCATGATTCGCTGCTTCCCCTTTAATAGGCTCCCATATGCCACATATCTTGATTGAAAATGAAATCTGAAAATATCTCGAAAAAAGATATCATGAGATATCACCTGAATATCATGATAACAGATACATAGTGGAAGAATCTTGAATTTCCAAAAAATATATCTTCAAATCTAAAAGATACAGCATATCTAAAATAATGGAAACACCCATGTGTAGGATGAACCCCAACAATCACATTTTTTGGCACGCAATTTTTTGCCCAGATTTGGGATTCTCCCCAACAGTTAGTGGGGGGGAGTTCGATTATATCTGGGATTTGGGTGGTGAGGTAAGGGGAAAGATTGTTTTGTTGAAGAATCAGCCACTTGGATTGGGACTACGGCTATAAGGCTTGGGCGGGGAATGCATTTAGGCACAATGACTATACAAGTGTGCTACCAGTTCCGGCCTACCACTCTACCATTCAGTGGATCCATGATACCTATTCAATAGAGGTGAACTCATCGATATCACATCAGAAGGATATTTTGACTTACGCAGACTGATTGAGAAAAAAACAAAACTAAGAGAAAAAAAAAAGAATCAAAATAGTAAGAGGCAGGATACACCCCAAATTTTCAAATTAGAGTCACTATAGGCCTATATAGATAGAAAAAATGCTTCATAAAATCCGACAACTCAACCCTGACCTACCAAAAAACTAGAAAACATGGGAGCGTAAATGAGAATGTTACTGTTTAGAGGAAGTGGAATTTTGGAAATTTTTCACTAAATGGGCTTGTTGAATGGATTAGAAGCTTCACATGGAGGAGGAGACTTCGCCTATCTCGTTTGATATTCTAGAGGCACCACAAAACACTAAAGGGGAGGTCATACCACTAGTTCTCATAATTCCTAACTAGTCCCCAATTGCGTGCATGGTGGAGCAGAAAAAAATGAGCACAAATGAGGGTCACTATGAAGTCATTGTGTTTGGCCAGACACTCAGGTAGCAAGTGAATTTGATGGGGGAAAAATACCAGCAACATGCATTTAAATCTCAGTAGCACCAAGGGGATGCACGAGGATCACACGTCTAATGAGTGAAACACTACCGACTTCCCTCATTGTGGAGGAAAATTGTTGGATTCATGTGGAGGTAGGGAAAATATTGCTTCCAGATTAACATAAAGGAACCGTGATGAAAATTCAACTAGAGAAGCAACCGTAGAAAATCCAGTGCATAGCCTAGAGATTCAATGTGATGAACCTGACCTAAATACCCCTCTCAAACTAGTACCCAAACCAAAATTAACACATACCTGAAGGGTGTTCCCGATCTCCACAGGCTGGCGTCTAGCACCCAGGCATCACCAACAAGAAGAGGGAATGATTTTCCCCAACCTGAAGCAGACAACATGACATATAAACATATACAAAAATAAATAGTAGAAGAAACATGAATATATATATATATATATATTTCATAAAAGATAGAGAACATAAGTGAAACAACTTAAATAGTAGCAAAACAACCTCTAAGAGACAAGTCCAACTGTAAAGGACGACAAATCTAAATAGCTAATCCAACAGTCTCCATGTGATAGTGTGGAAAAACTCCCACCATCTCAACATCCATCTACCCAAAACTAGTTGAAAAAAAAACTCACTGCCTCACTGTGGTGCCTTTCCTTTCCCTACATCGATAGACATAACAAGGTCTACGCAAGGGGTGCGTAGGGTGTGAGATAATAAGCTCAGTAGGGTCCCACCCAAGTGTTCTATAAAAATTCTCTGTACAATAATCTAATCATGTTCAACTTTAAATAAAATAATACATGATATACAGTTTAGCAGTATTATATCAAAATCATGGAAAATCAATTTAATTTCCTATTTTCCCACATTTCCAAATATATAGGTAAATTAGTTTCAAATAATTTTATATACATATATCACAGTAGATATATCAAATCAAACCAAATATTGTATCACAAAAACTCGAGTAATTAATGAATTTCAATAAAAATGTATATGGAATAGTAAGATTCGATAATTATGGTTCTTTGAAGATCAAAGGAAATGGAAGTATTGAACTGGCCAATAGCGAGCTAAAGAAGACCAAAGTTCTTTATGTGGACAATTTACGTCATAATCTCCTGACTCTGAGTCAACTCTATGACTCAGGACTTATAGTTACATTCTATCAAAAGGGGTGTGCTATAAAAGGAAGAACAGGGAATTATCTCATGAAAGGTTGCAGAATAGATGGAAACCTATATCAAGTTGATAGTAAAGAGAACATTTTCTACATGAATTTTGAATAATAAAATAACTTGTGGCACCGATTTTTGGGTCACATCAATCAACAAGACATGGAAAAGATATCTAATTTGAATATATTCATATATGTCCCCCAATCTAAAGCATGAATGGGAAAAGACTTGTGATGCTTGTATCCAAGGGAAGTTGGTTTTTAGTTTATATCATCCAAAGAAGAAAAGGGCATCAAATCTTCTTGATATCATTCATATAGATGTATGTGGTCTGATAAATGTTTTCGGAACTCATGGAGAAAGGTACTTTATCCTTTTCATTAATGATTATAGTATAATGGATTGTGTGATTGTTATACATAGTAAATGACAAGGTCTTGATTGTATAAAAAATTATCATTGAATTTATGAGAATGATGCTAGATAGACAATCAAAGTTTTGTGGTCTGACAATGTAGATAAATACACATCCATTGAATTTGAAAATTACTTAGAGAAGCATGGAATATAAAATGAGGTGGTTTTGTGATAAATCCATAGAAAAATAGAGTTGTTGAGCATGGTAATTGACAAGTGAACAATATAGCTAGAACTATGTTGATTTAGATTTGTATCCCTGGACATTATTGGAAAGAGGTTGTTCAAGATGTGTTATATATTCAAAATCAAACATGGCTTTATATGGGTGAAAAAAAAAAGACACTATATGAGTTGTGGCATGGTAGGAATCCCTCTTTGAAGTATTTTCATGTTTTTTGAAGTAAATGTTTTATCCGAAACAAATAAGGAAATCAAGGAAAGTATAGTGATGTTGTGGATGAAGGAATATTCCTCAGGTATTCAATGAATATAAAAGCCTAAAAATGTTTTAATAAATGTATTGGAAAAATTGTGGAAAGTAGTGATGTGAAGATCATTGAAGATAAAACCACAAATGCCTTAAGGAATTCATATACTGATGTGACAAAAGATGAGGAAGAATGTAGGCATGGAACAGATCCAAATATAGAAGCATAGGAATGTGTGAAAAACATTTAGGAATCACGTCATGATGTTGAATCAGTAGAAGAATCATAAGAGGAAACCATGGATGAAGAAAATTCTCCTGAACCTCACAGGAGAAATCGAAGAGTAGAAATTGATCAATCCAATATTATTGGAGATTGGACAGCTCCCACATAGACAAGGAGAATGAGGAATAATGCACAATCAACATTCAAATCAGTTGTGGAACTATCCTCATTTGAATAAACTACAAAGGATGAATCGTGGGTTAAATCTATGAATGAAGATTTGGATCAGATCAATGATAACCAAACATGGGAACTAGTTAAGAGTCCCAAAATCCACAATGTTATTGGTACGAAGTGGATTTTTAAAAATAAATTTGATGAGCATGGAAATGTAATAATAAATAATGCACGGCTAGTGTGTAAAGGTTATTCACAGATTAAAGGTGTTGATGTTGAAGAAACATTTTCTATGGTGTCTAGAATAGAGTTAACCAAACTATTTTTTTCCATGGAAATTCAAAGAGGATAAAAAGTGTATCAAATAGATGTCAAGACACCTTTATTAAATGGTGTTCTTGAATAAGAAGTCTATATTGAACAACCAGTGTATTTTCTTCTTGTTAATGATGAAATGAAGGTTTTCAGATTAAAGAAGGTTCTATATGGTCTGAAATAGGCACCATGAGCATGGTACTCTTGGCTGGATTCTTATCAAAAGAAGATTGAATTTAAAATAGGAGGAGTGGATCAGAATCTCTATGTGAATAATTATCAGAAAGATCATTTAATGGTTCTAGTGTTCATAGATAATATCATATTTGATGGAAGAAGGCGGGGATCGGTGGATAAATTTTCCAATCACATGAAATCAGAATTTGAAATGTCTATGATTGGTGAACTCGCATACATCTTGGGGATACAAGTGATTCATAAGAAATACTACACTTTTATTTCTCAAGAAAAGTATGCAAGAGAGTTGCTGAAGAAATTCAATATGCATGAATCCAAACTAATGTCAACTCCAATTGTGGTTGGAACTAAACTTGGAAAGCATGAGGATGGGACTTATGTAGATCGCACCATGTATAGTAGAATAATCGGAAGCCTACTATACTTAACTACAAAATGTGCAGATATTGTCTTTGCAACATTATTAGTGGATCGCTTTAAAATTAATCTAAAGGAAGAGCATATGGTGGTAGTTAAATGAATCATGAGGTACATTCAAAGTACTCATAATTATGGATTATACTTTGTTGTAAGAAGAGATAATGAACTATCAGCTTTTTCTAATGCTGATTGGGCCAAAGATGTGATGGAAAAAAAAGTCCACAAGTGGTGTATAATTCTTCATTGTCAAGAAATGTGTGGTTTGGTTGAGTAAGAAATAGTAAATCACTTCTCTTAGTACTATTGAAATTAAGTATATCTCTGCTACAAAGGCTTACACTCAACTACTTTGGATGAAGCAAAAAATGACTAATATTGGTGATTTAGTGAAACAGCCAATGGTGATTCACTATGATAATAAGAGTTTAATTGATATTATGAAGAATCTTTTTCTTCATTCTCGTATGAAAGACATTGAAATCAAGTATCACTTTATCAAGGAAAAAGTTGAATAAGGCTTGATTAAAATGGATCAGGTTGGAACTAATGATCAAGTGCCTGACATTATGACCAAGCCATTATCAGCACATGTTTTTGAGAAGCAAAGGTTGATCCTTGGTGTTAAAACACCTTTTAATTCATAAGGAGGTCATGAGAATTCCCCTATCCCCAATTTTTCTAACTATTTTAATCTATTTTCTGAATTATTATAGGTTTATGGGGGAGATACGATCCAGGGGGAGTGTGATTTGATCTCTACAAGTCAAAATTTGATTCTTTGGGTTTATTTAAAATGGGGGAGAATGGAGAAATTCAATTTTTTATGGTTCAAAATAGGATTATGAAATATGAAATATTTTTTTGATGGCAGGATGATGGAGAATAGAGGAATTCAAAAATGTTACAATGGGGGAGAATGATGAGTTAAAAAGGGGGAAAGGTTTGGAGATAATGAGAATGGAGAAAAAATTCAGTGTTTGGTACCAAGAGATCCCAATTCATGCTTCCCCTCTTATTTTATACACTGATAATTGGTCATGTAGACTAATAAAGTTAGATGAGTTGTTTCTCATTAATCATGTTTTTGTTGGTGCTTTAGGTTGTTCTTTGCTGGAAATGGAGTATGGTTTGTGTTTATTGTCATTAAAAAATGGGTTTATCAATGGGTTTTTAAGTCAAGTGATCTTACAGTACAGGTTGAAGTAGGTGTTTAAGGTGTCATAGTTTCTCGGTGTTTGCCAAATTTTTGGGTCTCAAAATCAGGAGTTTGTTTTTGGAAAAGGAAAGATTCCCAAAAAGCCAGTACGCGGAATGGTATTTCCAAAAATAGTTCAAATATCATTAAAAATGGTATGTATAATGGAGAACTATGAACCATGTATTTGGAATGGTTCATGGAATGGAAAACGGTTCGCGGTGAAGACTTGCGATATGCGAGATGACTTGTCGTTGGTGAAAACAAGGAAGAGATCAGTTCGCGGAAGAGCCAGTTCGTAGGATGGCTTGTCATTTTTGGAATTGAGGTGGTTATTTTATGATCTATGAAGGTCCTATGTGAAGATAAGGAGGTATTCATACCACATAGGGAGGAACGATTCACAGGATCATGGTATAAAGTGAATATTTGGTAAATCTCAGTTTAGCAGATTATGCGGATCTATTTTCCTATATAAGGAAAATTGATCCCTTCATTAGGGTCGGCACTGAGATTAAAAAAATCATGGAGGAATTTGGTGAATTCTAGAGTGGTTCATAGTAAGAAAATCCTACAAAGGTGACTTTGATTAGAAATTTGGAAGGAATTTAGTGAATTCCAAAACAGTTCGCGGAAGACGGTTCATAGAAGATGTGGTTTGTAAAGGAAGTATGAGGTCATGGTTTAAGGAGGTAGTATGCGGAGGTGGTTATCAATGCACTGGTAGTATACGGTGCAGTGAAGTACGTGGAGGAAGAAGGCTAGTATATAGAGGAAAAGATCATGAAAGAATAGTACGTGGAAAAGTAAATTACTTCTACGGGTGAAAACAGGATTTCAACAGAGCATCTGTCTATAATTTAGGATGCATGGTTTAATTCCAACCCATTGAATCAACCTTTAAGTCAATAAACTTAGTTTAGACTCTTCCCAATGTAGTGATCAAGGGGGTTTCAATGGAATTGATCTAAGGGACACAGTGTGTTATCCCTAAAACCTTGTAATGGTAGTGCACCTGGCACAGAGTGACTGTGCTAAACTTTTTTAATCCATAACAAGTGAAGATTAGTGTACTTTGTAATGACCAAAAAAACTTTCAATGTATGATCCTTGGACTAGACCTTAGTGGTGAACCAAGTAAAATTGTTGTGTGTTCCTTCTGCGTGTGAATGTTTAAATTACTACACCTTAGCAACAGACAGATTTAACAAGTTCCTACCAATGTGGCAATAAGATCCATCACTTTAAAATAAAAATTTGACACCCTGATTCACCCCTCCCCTCTTAGGGTGTTCCAGGGTCCTTCATATGTTTTCACATCTTGGAATAAAAAATCCATGGGTAAAATCATATCAAATCTGTTGTTTGTTGTAATAGTGGATGCCCTAGACTCAACTAAATAGTACTTTTTTATTACCATTTCATGTATACATTGAGATATTCATGATGTACTCTTACCATTATAGTGTATACATTTCCACATCCACTATTTAAATGGTAATTTCCATAGATTAATTGTCATATCAAAATGTTATAATAGATCCTAGACTAAAATGAGAACCTTGAGATACTATGAAATTAATCTTAAATGTATTTCATATGGTCTAGATACATCAGGAAGACAAGAAACATATTTATGTATGACTATCAGGTGTTGAGGGATCATAATCATTGAGACTTATTCTCATGAATTTCACACTTGGTGATCTTTGGTAGGTGAGATCATTAGGAAAGACCCGTCAATAGGAACACCACATGTTTTAGGTGTCATTAGTTGTTCATATCTATGAACATGTGTATTGGTATCCTAACTTGAGATCATTATCAATGTGTACCACTTGGTCATGTACTTAGATTTAAGTAAAAACCCATGATAATGAAATCATGGCGAGATAGCTTTTGTTAGGTGCGTCATTAGTGGTATACCATTAGTTGAATGGTTAAGATAGAATTTATCACTTCTGAGTTGAGGAAGTAATATCTCGAGCCTGGTTGATTAGGATAGTATAACCTTCATAAATACTTGTCCAAGGTATCTAGAGGTAAGTCTATCTAGTTATATCAATAAATAATAAATCTAGAAATGATGATGACACAAGTGTGTTTCTTGCTTTATAAGATAACTAAATAAAAAGATATTATATTACAGAGTGCATGCTCGTAATTTGGTTGTCCTTTCTATGATTATTCCTTATATCCTTAGGGTACTTTATGGATTACTAAACTTCACTCTTGGTCTATCAATAGTATTCACTATTATCGAGATAAGGTTCTAGAGGGTCACACACAATAGTGTATTCAAGAATCTATCATATTCAAGTGAATAGGTATGTTGAACATGGTGGGACCCACCATGGGGTCTGAGAGTTGTCCAAGTAATCAATCACTAACAAATAAATAAATTTATTACCATTCGAGTACAGAATAATTGGGTTGAATTTATTTATTAAAAGTATTCACAATGTATTTAAGTGAATAGAGAAAATTATTTTGTGAACGAATATTATTTTAATATTCAAGGTTCATTTAATATTAGATGGAAATATGAGTTGAGTTAATAACATGGGTCTATCATATAATATATTTATTTTATATTATAATTATTTGATAAAATATAAATAAAATTTATGACACGGTTAGTTTGTCTTAACTATTTATTTATTTTTTATTTAGTGGGCATTTTATTTCAAGGGGTTAGGGAACCTTTTTTGTGCATTTGACTCTCCCACTATATAAGCAGGAGAGAGGCACTAAATCCGTGTGTTTTTCATTCCAATGGAATAAGATATTATCTATCCTCCCACTTTATAGAGATATAATGACTTTTTCTGATTGTTCGATCTAAGATCGTCTTTGATGGATCGAAGGCATGGGATCGTGGTGATCATCACAACACTGAATAATTTGTCGGAGCTCCGTGCTAGAACCCATAATTTGAAAAATGGTGAGCATAAAAATTCTTGGAGCATGTGTGGAAGATCTATAGGGGTTCGTCTTGGGATCCTTTAATCAATGATCTCTGGTGACTAGTTGCAGTCAAGTGCACTTTGTTTCAAACAAGTTTGGCGTTCAGTTTTATTTTTGTGCTTCATTTTTATGATTTTATTTATTCATGTGAGATCCTAAAATTGTATCGAGGCTTGGATCATTAGATATGACAAGTTCCATCACTCCAGTGATAAAAAATATTAAATCATTGATCCACCAGTTTCCGTTGTGTGTCCCGATACCTTCATTGTTTCCCTTAGTAATGGAACTTTGTTCTCTTCTCTCTTATATTTATGTTGACCCAAATTCAGGGAAAATGTTTATTTTATAGAAAAATATCAAGGGATACATGGTTAGGAATTATATATTTTAACAATACTCTTTTTTATCACGAGAAGATGAGGGAACTCCACATATCCCTAGTCTTATAGATAACTTTCACTCGATGATTCTCAATCAAAATTAAATTATTTGAGATATCAAGGTCAATAGTTCACTTGGATGAATAGAAAAATTATAAATCAATAGGTTCTTGAAAGTATTGATAGATCCATGGGATTCTAGGAATGGATTTTATTTTTTCCATAATATCAAGTGTTCCACGATGAAGTGGTGGGCTCAAACCTTACATCTCTCATTATTG
Source organism: Viscum album (assembly GCA_963277665.1). Lineage (NCBI taxonomy): Eukaryota > Viridiplantae > Streptophyta > Magnoliopsida > Santalales > Viscaceae > Viscum > Viscum album. The sequence goes on from OY728131.1 coordinate 569,451,843, forward strand.
ATTCATGGTATTCTGATAATAAAGGTATAAAAGGGATTAAGTTTGAGAAAATTTGGACAACTTATAGTATTTTTAGCAGGTTTATTGAGAACACTTGGATAATCTAAACACCTCTTAATCATGGATTCCCCCTTTAACTTTAAGTTAAAATAGATGCAGAATTAGCTTGAATGAATGGTTCAAAAATTCTTTTGCTAATAACATGAATGAGATAAAGAGGGTGAATAGAAAACTTGATGAAAATAAAAAGAAGGTATTGTAAATGGATATAGAAAAATAAATATCCATGCTTCTTAATCTTGGTAATCTTTGGGAAAGAAAAGAGATTTACTAGAGACAACAATAAATAATTTTGTGGTTAAAAGGGGATATAAATGCTAAGTTTTTTCATAAATAACAAGATTATTAGCCTAAAAAAGGATGAAAATACATGGATTGATGATGAAGATACTATTAAGAACACTTTAAATATTATCTACACTAATCTGTTCAGATCGGATGGTGATCTAAGGTGGACTATTGTCCTCAATATTTTTTATTCCCTTGTCAGTTTAGAAATGAATGATTTATTGGAGAGATTCGTGTCATCAGAGGAGATTAAAATGGATGCTTTTCAACTTGGTGAACACAAATCCCCAGGACTGAACTTATTCCCAAGAATTTTCTATCAGCAATATTGGAACATTGTGAGGAGTAGCATTGTCAACACGGTGATGGATTTCTTCAATATAGGTTCACTTCCCTGCTCACTTAATGACACTGAAATTTTCTTAATTCCTAAAGTCGTTTCCCCACAATATGTGAGTCGATTATGTCTTATTAGTCTCTATAATTTCATCTATAAAATCACTTCTAGAGTTCTTGTTAATAGGTTGAATCCTTTGCTCAATATTGTAGTTCCCAATCCTCAGAGTGATTTTGCATCTGGTTAGATCATTACAAGACAAAATTAAGGGATTTGAAACACCTTTAACATCCCAATGACTTTGAATCCTGGGAAATATTTGGGCTATCCTACCATTTGGTGTAGAAGAAAGTATGAAATGATTAATTTTGATAAGAATAAGATTAAACAAAATCTTTAGAGTTGGAAAATATTTCTATTATCCACTAATTAGTAGAGAGAATCTGATTAAAACGGTTTCATAAGTTATTTTGGTTTTTTTGAAATTTCTGGTTAAGTAATACAATGAAGTTTAATCTTTTATTTCCCAATTTTTGTGGGGACAAATTTAGGGGGAAAGAAGATTCATTAGAATATTTGGGAGAATATTACACTTACAACATCTAAAGGAGTTCTTAAACTAAAGGATCATCAAGAATTTAATATTGATCGACTCACAAAAACTTTCATGGAGAATTCTTTCGAACTCGAATGCTTTTGGGGTTATGGTTTTAAATGGAATCTATTTTCCAGAACAAATAGCATTTGGGTAGGGTTTTAAAAGCATATTTTTTCCACATGATTCATTTTTTCAAGTTTTCATAGGTTCAAGAGATTCTTGGATATGGAATAGCATTTTATAAGGTAAGGAATTTTTTTTCAAAGGTACAATCTGGAAAGTTGGAGATGGTCAAGACATAAATGCTCTTACAAATTGATGGATTTTGGATTTTTAAGATCACCAGACAAAACATAAATCCCATAGCGCTTATCATGATTATAAATTTTTATATCTGATTCATCAATAATCAGGTCATTAGAACATTCATGAGCTTCAAAAGTGGTTTGATAAGAAAACTGTCAGGATCGTCAAGAAAATTCTTCTCCCTGGGAAATTTGTGGAAGATAAGTTAGTGAAACCTTTCCAGAAGTTCACACAGTATAGGGAAGGAGTTATGGAAACATTTGTGGCATTGTCTTCGTCTTCCAAAAGTAAATCATTTTTTTGGAGAGATATAAATAATTACTTTACCTCTCAAAGAAATTTGACTAGGAGGGTAAATGTTTTTTCTGTTCTGAAGAAGAGATGGTGCAGCATTTTCTCATGTATTACCCATGGACCAAACCAATAAGGTTATCCACTTTGGGTATTAGAATTGATCTAGAACATATTCTATTTGGATAAATAGATTAAATCTTTTTTGGAAGGTTTAGAAGATAAAAGGAATTTTTCAGAATCTTTTGCTCAAATCAGCATAGTGATGTGGTCTATTTGAAAGAGCAGGTGAAAGGTTGTTTTTAACAAGGAAATGTTGTAAGTTCATAAAGTTATAGCTATAGGTAATCAAGTTCTATTAGAACTTGAACTATTAGCCAATAAATCAAATAAGGAAGATGAGATCTTATTTGTTGAATGGAATGATCCACTCAATATAATTAGTAAGTGTTTGTCTTACTGCTGAAGGTTTTAGTGCAACGTTGAAAACCCCAAGGAAGGTAGTTAGTGTTGGGTCAGAAACGGATTGGTTTCAAATATAAACTCAGTTGAGATAACAAAAATTTGTGAGAATCACCAATGTAAATGAAGTGCCAAATCAAATAGCAGAATAAAAAATGTGGAAACAAATTTTTAACATGGAAAAACCCTCCTTTCGAAGGATTAAAAAATCATAGGGATACTCCGAGAAAATTTACTATGAATTAGAGAGTACAAAAATCCAAGTTAAACCCGAAACTTGAATCGCAAATACAACATAAAAACTTGTGCGAAAAACCACACCCTGATATGTCTTCGTCGCCTCTCTGATAATAGTCTGTGACAATACATCACCCTTCGGAGATAAAAATTGAACTTGCAGCATTTTTGCAGCACCTCGTTGCACAAACTGATTTTCCGCTGCTCGCTGCTGCCCACGCCCTAGAAAACAGTCATCCAAGTATCTGCTCTTCTTGGGTTGTCGCGCACCACCCAATCCTATACTTCCTTGATTCACTTCTTCCCCTTTAATAGGCTCCCATATGCCACATATCTTGATTGAAAAGGAAATCTGAAAATATCTCAAAAAAAGATATCATGAGATATCACATGAATCTCATGATGGCAGATACACAGTGGAAGAATCTTGAATTTCCAAAAAATATATCTTCAAATCTAAAAGATACATCATATCTAAAATAATGGAAACACCCATGTGTGGGCTGAACCCCAAAAATATCCCCTTCAGCCCATCGAAGAAGGAGATCGCATCCAACAAACTCAGTTGGAAAGAAAATTGGTTGGTATCGCACCAACCGCCATCCTCTGTAGAAAATATGACATCCCTCTTTTGCATCTCTGACGAAAACCTAAAAACTCCCCCTACAAAATAAATCCAAATGCCGAAGTCTTATTCATAGTTATGTCTGCACAGCTAATACCAGAATCAACAATATATGGCTCCCCCATAATTGTGATCGCCACATAATCTGGATCACCTGCAGGAATTACTTTCCCCCTCTGCTCAACATCCTTCGAGCAGTCAAAAACTCTCAGCACATCACCTCGGTCTTTGATTTCTATTCTTTCTTCAATAGTGGAACTCTCTGAAGAAAAATAATTAGGTGTAAGATCTGAAACACCTTCCATGACATGATTCGGCTTCCAAACCTTCTTCAACTTAGTCAATGGTCTTTGACTCATGCACGATGATCGCCTGTTCCACAAATATGACAAAGTCCTCTTCGCAACTAGATTCATCACATCACCACACGCCTTTACATCTATCCTATAAATCATTTCATCCATCTTTCCTCACGCATAAACCATCGATCCTCTGGACAAATTCCATCATCCACCGCCAAACGAACTCCTGAATCCATCAGTATCAAGAGCACTAGTAGATAACAAATTATGACGAATACCTGGCACATGTCACACATCCTTCAATGTCAGTGTACACCCTACATTCTTAGTGATAAAAATATCACCAACACCAATGAAATCGGTAGAATCTCCATTTTCCATCTTCAATCTACCAAAGTCGCCTTCTTCATATGAAGAAAATAGTCCCTTCTTTGGTGAAATATGGTATGATGCTGCTGAATCAACCACCCATTCGGTGTACAAATCTGACCTGCGAAAATCAATGCCAACTGAAAGTAAATCACCCTCACCCTGAACAAGACTTATGTCGGTATCCTCAGAATCGGTGTCGTGTGCCTTGTTTTCCTTCTTAAGCGTTTTCAATTCATAGCAGCGTCTCTGCACATGACCCTCCTTGTTGTAAAAGTAGCACTTGACCTTTCTTCTTGTCTTTGACCGACCACTCTGACTACCGCGTCCATCTTCCATAGCCAGAGTACCACCATTACTTGAAGATTCACCATCATTGGCCACTCATCGAGTCTCATTCATCAACAACGATTAAATCACATCATCTAACTTCAGTGTATCCTTCCCAAACAACAGTGTAGTGACGAGATTATCATATGAATCAGGAAATCAACCCAAAAGAAGCAAAGCCTTGTCTTCTTCTTCCATTTCAATAGGTACCATGTTACCTTTATCATAAATCTTTACCGCCACCGAGGATAGCTCCATCATAAGTTTGGTGAACTTGTCCAGATGGTTACCTAAATCTCCATTATCTGGAATTCGCAAACGATACAATCGTTTCTTCAAATATAAATGATTTTTGAGGGATTTTGACTTATACCTGCTTTCAAGATTCACCCATATCTCCTCCGGATCTTTCAGATTCATCACTTCCCGTAGTGTATTATCACCCAAATACATCTGAATCGTGCTTGTCGCCAACTCTCACATATCCTGCCAATCATCATCACTCATCGTCTCTGGATTCTCTGATTTTTTATTCAACGCCTTCACTGTCTTCTCACGGACCAAAATATTTTTAACTCTTTTCTTCCAAAGTGTAAAATCATTTTGCTCGTTGAACAGTTCAATGTGAGCAGAAATACCACAGCGTGAATCCCCCATATTAATCAGTAATAATACATGGATAACCTCCTCTGATACCAGATGTTGGGTCAGAAACGGATTGGTTTCAAATATAAACTCAGTTACGACAACAAAAATTTATGATAATCACCAATGCAACCAAACTACCAAAACAAATAGCAGAATAACAAATGTGGACACAAATTTTTAACGTGGAAAAACCCTCCTTTCGAAGGATTAAAAAACCACAGGGCAACTCCAAGAAAATTCACTATGAATGAGAGAGCACAAAAATCCAAGTTAAACCCAAAACTTGAATCGCAAATACAGCATAAAAACCTGTGTGAAAAACCACACCCTGATATGCCTCCGTCGCCTCTCTGATAATAGTCCGTGACAATATGTCACCCTTCGGAGTTCAAAATCGAACTTGCGGCGTTGTTGAAGCACCTTGTTGCACAACCTGATTTGCCACTGCTCGCTGCTTCCCACGCCCTAGAAAACAGTCACCCAAGTATCTGCTCTCCTTGGGTTTTCGTGCACCACTCAATCCTATCCTTCCATGATTCGCTGCTTCCCCTTTAATAGGCTTCCATATGCCACATATCTTGATTGAAAAGGAAATCTGAAAATATCTCGAAAAAAGATATCATGAGATATCACCTAAATCTCATGATGGCAGATACACAGTGGAAGAATCTTGAATTTCCAAAAAATATATCTTCAAATCTAAAAGATACATCATATCTAAAATAATGGAAACACCCATGTGTGGGCTGAACCCCAACAATCAAATTTTTTGGCACGCAATTTTCTGCCCGGATTTGGGATTCTCCCCAAGAGTTAGTGGGGGGGGAGTTCAATTATATCAGGGATTTGGGTGGTGAGGTAAGGGGAAAGATTGTTTTGTTGAAGAATCAGCCACTTGGATTGGGACTACGACTATAAGGCTTGGGAGGGGAATGCATTTAGGCACAATGAACATACAAGTGTGCTACCAGTTCCGCCCTGCCACTCTACCATTCAGTGGATCCATGCTACCTATTCAACAGAGGTGAACTCATCTATATCACATCAGAAGGATATTTTGACTTACGCAGCCTGATTGAGAAAAAAACAAAACTAAGAGAAAAAAACAAAAAAGAATCAAAACAGTAAGAGGCGGGATACACCCCAAATTTTCAAAGCAGAGTCACTATAGGCCTGCAGAGATAGAAAAAATGCTTCATAAAATCCGACAACTCAACCCTGACCTACCAAAAAACTAGAAAACATGGGAGCGTAAATGAGAACGTTACTGTTTAGAGGAAGTGGAATTCTGGAAATGTTTCACTAAATGGGCTTGTTGAATGGATTAGAAGCTTCACATGGAGGAGGAGACTTCGTCTATCTCGTTTGATATTCTAGAGGCACCAAAAAACACTGAAGGGGAGGTCGTACCACTAGTTCTCATAATTCTTAACTAGTCCCCTGTTGCGTGCATGGTGGAGCAGAAAAAAAATGAGCGCAAATGAGGGTCACTATGAAGTCATTGTGTTTGGCCAGACACTCAGGCAGCAAGTGGATTTGATGGGAAAAAAATACCAGCAACATGCATTTAAATCTCAGTATCACCAAGGGGATACACGAGGATCACACGTCTAATGAGTGAAACACTACTGACTTCCCTCACTGGGGAGGAAAATTGTTGGATTCATGTGGAGGCAGGGAAAATATTGCTTCCAGATTAACATAAAGGAACCATGATGAAAATTCAACTAGAGAAGCAATCGTAGAAAATCCAGTGCATAGCCTAGAGATGCAATGTGATGAACCTAACCTAAATACCCCTCTCAACATAGTACCCAAACCAAATTAACACATACCTGAAGGGTGTTCCCGATCTCCACAGGCTAGCGTCTAGCACCCGGGCATCACCAACAAGAAGAGGGAATGATTTTCCCCAACCTGAAGCCGACAACATGACATATAAACATATAAAAAAATAAATAGTAGAAGAAACATGAATATATATATATATATATATTTCATAACAGATAGGGAACATAAGTGAAACAACATAAACAGTAGAAAAACAACCTCCAAGAGACAAGTCCAACTGTAAAGGACGACAAAGCTAAACAGCTACTCCAACAGTCTCCATGTGATAGTGTGGAAAAACTCCCACCATCTCAACATCCATCTACCCAAAACTAGTTGAAAAAAAAACTCACCGCCTCACTGTGGTGCCTTTCCTTTCCCTTCATCGATAGACATAACAAGGTCTATGCAAGGGGTGCGTAGGGTGTGAGATAATAAGCTCAGTAGGGTCCCACCCAAGTGTTCTATAAAAATTCTCTGTAAAATAATCTAATCATGTTCAACTTTAAATAAAATAAGACATGATATACAGTTTAGCAGTATTATATCAAAATCATGGAAAATCAATTTAATTTCCTATTTTCCCACATTTCCAAATATGCAAGTAAATTAGTTTCAAATAATTTTATATACATATATCACAGTAGATATATCAAATCAAACCAAATATTGTATCACACATCATATCAAAACCATTTTGGTACAATCAAATAGTACAAGTCAAATAGTCCAAATTGGCCAAAAGAACAGGTAACATCACCCCAGGGATTACATTAGGTCATGATAGCTAGAACACTCATACATAATATATAAAATTGTGCATGCATCAAGCCTCCAGACATATTCATTGAGTCTATAGAGTAGAGTAACACCCCAGAAAGTGAACCTCTCCCCCCCAATAGGTATAACAAGTCCTTAGAACAAAAGGCCTAGGGAGCATAGGAACACCCCATGAGTAAACCCCACGATAGTAGATGAGGCCTATTACTACACCTTCCACCTAAGTACCTAAGGCTTCCCATGTTCTCTATTTTCCAAACCATTTCATCAAACCGTTTAATCAAAACCATGCTTTTAAAACCATTTCACAATGCTTTGAAAAACCCTTTTCATTTACCAAAAACTAGGGGAAAACCATATTTTATCAAAAAATCATTTCCTCACACACAAATTAAATCATTCAATCGTGTTATTTCATTTATAAAACAATTTATCAAAAACCAGAGCAATGTAGCTCACCAATACATACTATAGACGAAAACACCTACCTCAAACTCGGGTTACACATACCCATAATGGGATCCACCATAAGAAAGAACCCAACAATGACAAGGGAGCTCCTATAATCAATCTTGAAGAATGAAAAACCACCACACCACAACCAACAAAGTATTGGCCCCTGGAACAAGATCACATGATAGATCTAGAAAGAAACAAGAAAAATTATCATCATAGGCTAAAATATCTAATAATGTAACATAATGGAACTACCTTGATCAAAGGAAATGAAGAAGCAGAAGGATTATCTTACCCGAAGAGACACCACACACAATCCTAAAGATGAAATTCCAAACAAATCAATATGGAAGGAGAAGAGGTTCCCAGAATCATTAGAGAATGCTTCTAGTTCAAGAGGGAAGATGGATGTGAAAGAATGAAATAATAATCAACGGTGCAGCACCCAAAATCCACAACTCATGATGATTACATGGTGTGTATTCCCTTTACACATCATGTAATTCACACGGTCCATATACGCTTAAAAACCCATTTCCTTTTTATTAAAAACATTATTTTTAACATTATACAACAAGTACTCTTCCGCATTGTGTACTCAGCTCATTACATGAGCCTACAGATCAAATACACGACGTGTAAACCAATTATATAGCATATAATCACCCATAAAACTGAAAAAATAGTATATTCTTACACAAAAAACCAGGCCACCTTGGGTGTTCTCTAAACTTTGAGAGAACCCTGCTAATCCATTACACGGTTATACCCAGACTCCATTAATTCAAACAAACAAACATCCCTGCACTTTAGGTCATTTTCCCTGAAAAAATATCTCCATCCTCGAGAGTCCCAAGATTCATTCAAATTAAGAGGAAAATAAAAAAACAGAAGGGAATTACCTAAAAGCAGGTAACAGAATATTACAAACACCCCACTATAAAACTTTCCATCCCTGAGAAGTCATGTGGGAGAATGAAGTTTAGTAAAGAGGTGAGTTCATTTCTCCCTCATCAACGACTCGCACTCCCAGGTATTATAATAATCTTACCCATGTCATCATAACACTCTAACCAATGGAATCGACTTCCTGTTCAACTGGTGTGGCCCGATCCATTTGGATGATGTTAGGCAGAAGGCTTACGACCCATATTTTTCACCAGGACGCAACTCTCACGGGTCGATATCCGTAGGGAGATAGTTGTGGTTTTTAAGAAGAAACTTACCCATACTCTATGGGTTTGAGGGATGAAGGATCTTATCTCAAATTTTGAATGACTACAGCAACTCTGACTGACTGTAGTAGAGCTGACCAGGTGACATCGATAGGGCACTGTAGTAGTGTGGACTTTGGTATAACTACTGTATCATCTCAAACTTTGGAGATAGTAGTATTGTAGCTTCGTGGACTTCCTTTCACCAACCACTATAGAAACTTGGACTTGGGTGGCCATAGTACTGTAGTAGTGCAGACTTCCATCCATTGTTCATTGTAGCACAGTGGAATTACTATGTGGTTGGTGGAATATTACTTCACCATATTTATTAGATCGTTTGATCTAGGGTTTTGTGTGTGGTGTGAAGCTATGATCTCCTTGTAATTTTGCTCTCAGAATTTTTAGTGAAGTGATTCTACCTTTCCATGGACATAGGTATTTTTTCCAAACCACATAAATCGTTGTGTCCATGTTCATATTCTTCTTATTTATTTATTTATTTATTATTTTATTCATCTTCAAACCTATATCGTGTGACTACCAGCATTTCCACAACACTTCCCATGAAATAATTTCACTTGAGAGTCAATGGTCTCCGCTGAATACTCCATAACAGAAACATCTGGCTCTAACTCAATATCTTCCCAACTCAGAATTTGAGAAGGATGAGGATGGTATTTCCTAAGCTGTGATATGTGGAAAACATCATGAATATTTGTCAACTAAACCAAAAATTACAACTGGTAATCAATCTTCTCAAGATTCTTAGTGACCTTAGATGGTCCAACATATCTCAGAGCTAACATTACATGTTTTCCAAGCAGATAGTGACCCAAATAAGGAGAAACTTTCAAGAAAACCTGGTCACCTGCAGAAAACTCTAAAGGATGATGTTGTTGATCTGTATAAGATTTTTTTCGACTCTAAGCAATAACCAGATTCCGAAATATATCTTGAATCCTCACTAACATCTCCTGAACCAAACTTGGTTCCACCAAAGACTCTTTGTCCACCTCTTCCCAACAAAAAGGTGACCTGTATGGGAGACCATACAGAGCCTCTAAATGATCCATTCTGATCGAAGAATAATAAATGTTGTTATAAGAAAACTCAACTAGTATTAGATGTCTATCCCAAGTTCCACCAAAATCCAAGACATAAGCATGGAGCATATCCTCCAAGATCTAAATAGCACGCTCTGTCTGACTGTCTGTCTGTGGATAATAAGTTGTACTCAATCTGACCTGAATATCTATCACCTCATGAAGACTCCTCGAGAACCTCAAAGTAAAACTAGGATCCTTGTCTGAAACAATGGTATAAAGAACCCCATGTAACCTCACAATCACCTGCACATATAGCTTACCCATATCTTCAACTTTAGTGGTGTCCCTGATCGGAATAAAATGATTCAACTTTGTTAACTAATCAATCACCACTCATATATAATTCCTCCCTTGGGGAGTCCATGGTAATCCAACAACAAAATCCATAGACACCTCATACCATTTTCAAACTAGAACTGGAAGGATATGTAGAAAACCAAAAGGTTTCATATGCTCTGCCTTTATCTTTTGGAAGGTGTAATAGTAGGACACACAATCAACAATGTCACGCTTAATGCTCGGCTACCATAATTGTCATCTCATGCATAATACATCTTCATTGTGCCCAGATGAACTCCCCATGAAGAACTGTGACATTTAAACAAAATTGATCTCCTCATAAATGTTGGGATGGCATCCCGATCCCCAAAATTGAGAATACCATCTGAAGAGAGAGACCAACCCAAAATGTCCTCTTGAGCATCTAGATTCAACTGAGTGAAAATCAACATAAAGTTTAACTCTTCCTTTGATTTCTAAATAGCCTATGATGGAACTTTCCTACTGAGATCATTTTTGTTAGGTCCACAAGGCCGAATACCCTGAGTGGGGGGGTGAATCAGGGTATGAATAATTTAAAATTAATGCTTGTTCTGATCTTTTTTCTCTGTTGATCAAAACTCTCTTCTCTCTTTTTCCTGTTGCACAAAGTAAATAGAAATCGAAGTATGCATAGGACACATCAATTTTACTTGGTTCACCGCAAAGGGCTACGTCCAAGGAGCATACGCCGACAAGTTTTCGGTCGTACCAAATTCCACTAATCTTCACTAGCTGTGGATTACAAGGTTCGGGCTAGATCACTTCTAAGCCCAGGCTCACTGTCTTTACAAGTTTAGGGTCATCTCACTACTTTCCCAAGGGTCACTCCCTATTTCTCTCTCTCTCTGGCTCACTACCAATGGATAGGATCACCTTCTTCCTCTTCCTAAGCTCACTACTCTTGGAAAAAATCCACTCACAGTTTAAAGACCTGTAGGTCTCTTCATTTGCATGAATGAATGCATCTTCCTCTATGTGTAGATGCTCTATTGAAGTACAACTTTCACCCGTAGATGAATATCTCTTTGCATCGAAGGTATCAGGAAACGTACCAGCTTTCACGCAGTCCAAGAATCACTGCTGGAACAAAACCTTACTTGGCGCGCAAGTCAACCTCGGCGCGCAAGTATCGGCGTGCAAGTCACAACGGGCGCGCAAGTTCACCTCAGACACTTGCGCAACTCAAGCTTCCACAACTCCAAACTTGCGTGACTCTCTTACTTTTATGCCCAAACCAATATTGGCGCGCAACTGCCAACCGGCGTGCAACTTCTAACACCGGCGCACAACTTCAACTACTGGCGCGCAAATTCACCTGCGCGACCCACACTCACCACTTGCGCGACCACCACACATGCGCGACGGGAGCTCTGATTTCTCAAAGTGTTGAACTCCGTTAAGAATGAGGGGGGGGTCCAGTATTTATAGGCAATCTGAACACCCTACGCGATGGCGCGCAAGTCACCTGCGCGACCCAGTTTTGGCGCGCAAGTTCCCTGTCATTTTAGACACTTGCGCGACCAACACCCGAACTTGCGCGAACCTTTTTCCTTAGCCATATTTTGATCTTCTGATCTTGAAAAACATATGGCGCGTAAGTTTCCTATACTACAAGTCCTCAGCGCGCAAGTCCTTTTGCCAAAAACACTTTTCTTCATTTGCCGATTTTCAGGCCCTAAAATTTGGCAAACACTGGAAAACGACGCCACCTTGTATCTGTTCTTTTGTACCACCTCCAGATCATCCATTCCTTTTATCGACATTCTTGAATCAAACATGGATCATTGACCTCATCTCTTGAACTCAATATTCCACCATGAAATCCTCTTTGTCAACAAATTTGTATGTCATTGTTTTTCTTTGTCAACAATCACTACTCAGATGTCCACTTTGTCAACAAACACAATCACCTCAAAAATGCTTCAATGATACCTTGAGGGATTTTTGCCCAACAATTTTCAACCAGTGTTATTAAAGGCGTGTATCTCAATAAGGCATAAAGGATGCTTATGGATGTGCCGCATGGTGCGTGCCTCTCGAAACTAAGGTGCATGTGTATCCTATGAAATAACTAAATAAGAAAAATTTTCAACAATATTTTAAATTAAAAAAACATAAATTCAATCCAAATAATATAAATTAAAATACATAATGATAGTTTTTTACCAAATTATGGTCAAATAATAAATCCTTGGGAACCTAAACATCAAAATCATCATCAATGGAAGTTTCATCATTAATGAAAGCTTTATCATCACAGTTGCACCATTTATTTGACTCATATGCCTATGAATATTCCTCTTCAACATAATTCATCTCATCAAAAACTTGTTCACATTTTATACCATGGAAATTGGAAGAATTGGAAGTTTCTAAGTTTGATTTTGATTTGAAATTATATTCAGGCTCTTCAACCCAAGAAGCAGCAACATACACACCCCATGTTAAACATTCAACACCCTCATCATTATATATAAATTAATTATCATCCTCATCATCCTCTTCAACCCTCCTAATAATTAATTCATTGATATCATAAATATATTTGACTGTAATGGGATAAATGGTGTCACAGATTTGAAATCAACGCTTCAATGCATGATTATATTCAATATAGACTAAATCATTTAGTTTTTGTCGAGACAACTTATTTCAATTTTTTCTATGAAGCTGTAATATAATTAAATTTTTAATTTTATGAAGTTTATAATAATAAATAAATTACATTTAAAAATGAAACTTCCATGCTAAAATATGATCCAGTTTCTCTCACAACCTCATGTGCTCTTTGTGATATTATGAACCTTCAAAGTAAAAAAATTTTCAAGTTTGGGGTTGAAGGTCCAAACATAGACCACCATTCAGTAGGATCCTTCTTGTTCTGAAGTCTAATTACCAATGAATTTTCAAATAGACCCTGTTCTCATTATACAAAGTAATTTCATTCATGATTTTTTCTTGAATCTCAAGGATTGGAACCGGCCTTTGAATGAATTCAATTAATCCATCTTGCACTTTAAAATCCAATTGGATATTCATATTTGAATAAAAAATTTGGGATTCAAGAAATACCCCGCAACATGAAAAGGTCGATGAAGCTGAATCACCCACCTACAATCAATAATAGTAAAAATTTATTTGTACTTCTCTCACTTCATCAAAAAATCCCTCACGATTGCCTCTTTAGCCTTATCCATGGCTTTATAAATGTATCACATTGGTGACTTTTTCTCTCCATCAACCAATCTAAGAACCTTTACAAGTGGATTGGTCACTTTAATATAATACAAAATAGAAGTCTAAAATGATGCATCAATATGATTTTAGAAACTTTTTTTCCTTTCACTACTTTATCCCACTTTCTTCTTACCCACCCATTCGATGTGAACATTTTCCTCAAATTCTCTTACTGCTTATGAATACTTTTCATTATGAGGAAAGAGGTAGAAAATCTATTTTTTACGAGTCGAAGAAACTCTTTGTTCCCTGTGAATTATCTCATCATATTCAACACCCTTAGATGAGTACATATAAAAGAGATCAAAGAAGTGTCTCATTTCAATATTCGCATGATAATGTTAGATTTCCCAATATCCGCCAATATCAATTCCAAACAATGGGATATACATGAAGTCCAATAAATATTTGGATACTTTACCTCAATAATTTTCCATAAAAATAGAATTTTTAAATAATAAGAAACAAACTTAAATAAAATTATTAATGTTCATAATGTATTAATAAACATAAATAATAATAAATTAGATAAAAATAATACCCATTAAAACATTTTAAGAGGTGCTATCAGTAAAAACTTGAACCACATTTTCTAGACCAATACATTCCACAAATTTGATTATCAATTCAAATATTTTTTCACCATTTTTTCAAAATGATGAAGCATCAATTGAATCAACAAACATGGTCCCTTTGAAAAAATTCACCAAGAAATTGATCAATGTCATTTTCCTTTTTTCCTTCTAACCATCAGACATAATTTTACAACCATTTGTTTCTCAATATTGTTCATGTTTTTCTATCATTGTATTTGTATACCCCATTACCTTATTTAACAAGCAAATTCTCACCTTGTGATATCTTGGTGGCTTCATTCCTAGACCAAATTTTCCAATTTATTCAATTATGGAATGAAATCTATCATATTTCAAAACATTGAAAGCTATTCCCACATCATACATCCATCTTTCAATTTGTTTACATGCTCTATCTCGCATTTCTTGCTTGTTATATTTTTTTTGTATGCATCTATGATCATCTTTTCTTTTCAATTCCTACCATGAACAATCTATTCTCATTCATGTGTAAAATATGTATCCATTGGTCCACTATTGTGTAATAAATTAAATAATGAATTTCCCATTATATTTCTTCTAGAATTCAGATTAACCTTTTCAATGTCATTATCATATTCATATTTATAATAGAAATCATCAATATATGAAAGAATTTTTCTCTATTTCTTATCTTCTTACTTTTTCTTCATATGTTGTCTTATCACCTCCTTCATGTGATCCAGACATTTCTTACAAGAGGTATAATTTATATATCCTCCAACCAAGTGCTGTTTCATTCGACTAATACCTCCTCTTTTTGTTTCTAAACAGAAACTACATATTTCTGAATCTTTTTCACTAATATTTACTTGATAAGCATACTTCCAAGTCAGGTCTTTCCTTACACTACTTGGAGTTTCACTAGTTGGTGTTTCAGCATAATTATCACTAATAATTTCACTTCTAGGTGGGTGATGTAGTTGATGTTAATAGAAATAGAAGAGACCTAAAGTTGGAAGGAATGAGGAAAATAAATTAAAATGAGACATGAATATAAAAAAATTGAAAAAATAGGTTGAATAATAGAAGATAGGAATAAAAATAACATTTTGGTTCTAGAAGAATCAATGAGAGAAGAAATACAGGGAGGAGGAGAGCTATTAATGTGCATTGTCGGATTCCTGCTATCGCCTAATGTGTTTTCTATTATTCCCTACTACCACCCAATGTTTTTGCTTCTATTCCAACAAGCGTGTAGCGTGCTGTGTATTTTTTGTGAGATAGTCATATTTTTTACAGTTTGTTTTAGTTTTTTTATTAATATATTAAATGTTTTATTTAACACTATAACCCTATGGCTCCCATTTTTCATAAAATGTCTCTGATTTTCATCCCCTGCATAGCCACATTTTTCTCTTATTGCCTTCACTACACTCCCAATTTTCATCCTAGCCCTGATTTCCTCCACCACCCCCGATTTCCATCTAGTCTTCCCAGATTTCCACCATTTGTACCCATGATTTCTATTTTCTATACCCTCAATTTACCTCCTCTATTCGCCCTGATTTCCACAGCCACCGGTGCACCTTTACAGTGGTTGGAACTTTAGCGCCTCTTGGGTTGGCATGCGAGGCATGCGACTTTGGTGTTCCTCAGTGAGATTCCACTTCCCCAAGGTGTAGGAAATATCAGATTCAAACATCTAAAGTTATTCCACCCATCAAATATATCTGAAATTCAAGTATTTTTAAGAAAATATATAACTCAAACTCTTATGGTCAGAAAATACTGTGAACCTCTCCCCAAAAATATAGTGTTCTCAATACTTAAGCGTATTCATAACTACTTCAAGCTCTAAATCATGAGTGTGGTAATTATTCTCATGAGTTATAACCAGAAGAGGGTTATAAGCTACCACATGATCACCATGTATGATAACACAACCCAAACCAGTGTCGTAAGCATCATAGAAAATTACATACCCCTTACTGGATTAGGTAAGATTAGAATAGGATCTGATGTCATAAGTATTGTTATCTCATCAAAAGAATACTAATATTTTTCATCCCATTTAAATTTCACCCCTTTCCTAGTAAAAGTAGTCAAAGGTGACACCAACTTTGAGAAATCCTTGACAATACGTCAATAATATCTAGAAAAACTAAGGAAGATATGAATCTCAAATACATTCTATGGTTCTTCACAAGATAAAATAGCCTTCACCTTATCAAGATACACTGATAAGTCATACTTAGAAATCATTTTCCCTAAGAACTTCACTTCTTGAATCTAGAAGTTTCATTTAGAAAGTTTTCCATACAAATGGTGACTCCTCAGAATTTCCAAAACCAAACTCAAATGGTGCTCATGCTCGTACTTTTATCTTGAATAAAACAAAATATCATCCATGAACACTATCAAAAAAATTGTTGAGATGCTGATGGAATATCCAATTCATCAAGGCCATAAAAACTTCCGGAGAGTTAGTCAGACCAAACAGCATCACAAGATATTCGTAATGGTCATACTTGCTACCAAAATCCATCTTTGATATATCAGACTCCTGAACTCTGAGCTGGTGATAACCCAATTGAAGATAAATCTTTGAAAACCACTTTTCCCCATTTAATTTATTAAAAAAATCATCCACATGAGGAAAAGTACACTTGTTCTTAACCATTACCCAGTTCAACTTCTGATATTCTATGCACAATCAGAGTGAACTATCTACCTTATTGGAAAAGAGCACTAGGGCTTCCCAAGGTGAAACACTAGGTTGAACAAAACCGTTATCCATTAGATCATTCAATTAAATATTGAACTCCTTCATCTCTACTGGTTCCATACGATAGGAAGGTATCAAAATTGACTGTGTACCTGACACTAGATCAATCGAAAACTCTACCTTCCTCTCTGGAGAAAGCTTGGATAAATTGTCTATGTCATGACCCAACCCAATGGGGCTCAAGATGAAACCACTTGTTTAGTCTGTGTTTGGATAATCCTAAAAACTCATATCTCTAACTCCTTCCAATCATCCACTGCTTAGGGATCTATCTCATCATGGAACCTCAGCAGACTCTGGAACTGAAACTTGTGGAGTACGCTAAGCTTGCACACATCCTCAACCTACTATGCTGGTATGATCTGCTACTCAAAAAGTGGGGGTGTTACTACCTATCCACATGGAGAAATAATATCATGTTATGGACCATGAACTAATCTCTTATCACTCATCGTATCTTCATCATGATCCAAACTAGTAACATGGTTGGCTGTCATAGTGGAGGCATCCTAAAATTTTAATCAAGACATACCATAGTGAGATGATAATATATATACAATGGGGAGTTGTCTCAAGAAGGACAGTCAAAAGACTCAATCCTATATGATGAATGTACCATTGATCCCTATAACCAATGTCTCAGTATGCTGATTCAACAAGAAGGTAGTTAAGATACTGGTGAATTGATACATTGAACGATGCACCAACACCGGGTTCCCGAACCTGAAAGCCGCACTCGAGATGCTTTGACACTTTTTTTCCTAACTCCCAACCAAATACTTATAAGGGGAAAACTCTAAAAATCATCCCAATAAATCAACTACTCTGATACCAATCTATCATGACCCGACCCAATCGGGCTCGAAAAAAAATTACCTAATCATTCGATGTCCGGATAAGCCTAAAAACTCAAACCACTGACTCTAACCAACCCACCTACTAGGTAGGGCATGGGTCCTCTACCAAATACTAGAGTGTAACCCTCTAGTTGTTATAGGAATGAGTCCTCTACCAACTACTAGTGTGGAACCCTCCAGCTAGATTGGGCATGGGTCCTCTATCAACCATCAGAGTGGTACCCTCTTACAGATATAGGGCATGGGTCCTCTAGCTATCTACTGAGTGGAACCCTCCTTTTGTATCAAATCATGGGTCCTCTACCAAGATTTTGTGACCCTAAACTATATTATTACATGCCCATGGGGTGTCGTTAATTCCCTATGGGTCTAATAAAAATACAAAATTTATAAAAACTAAAACTATGCTACTCAATTAATTGAAATGTAGTATTATGCAAGTTCAAGATCAAAACCATAGAGATGGTGAATTAGTTTGATTAGGTTTTCAAAAGATTTTTTTATTAAATTGAATAAATAGGTGAAGAAAATATGGGTTCGATTGATTTTAAGAAGAAAAATATGAAAACAAAGTAGATTGATTGGTTTTAAATCGGTTTTAAAAAGAATTTTAGGGTCTTTTAGTTTTAGGGTTCAAGTGAAATTGGATTATTGAAAATAATTGAATTAATCCATGATTGGTGTCAGAGTCAAGATGAGGGAGATCCAATGGTCATGGTATCCCATCCTTGACGCGGAAGTCCCCTATTTCCCTTTGTCTAGAAATTTAGGGTTTCACCAAATCAAGTTCTTCTCGATACCATATTTAAACCTGATTCCCCTCAATTTTATAATGGCCACACCTCCTTTAGGGTTTTTAGTTGTGCAATTTTAAGGTTCCTTTCATATTCAAATACTAATGTTCGTGGTAAAAGTAAAATAAATGGGTTGGAAATTGATTGAATAATTTCAACAAACTAAATACATGAATAAAGAAAAATAAATATATCCAACAAAACCTTCCCCGTTCTATTACATAACCCAAGAATAAGGAGGTTTTACCCCCCTTATCCTATTGATGAGATAATAAGAGGTATGTAAATAAAAAGAAAGAATAATGGAAAAATAGAGATGGATTGGGGAGGACCTTACATAATGAAGCTTCTCACTCCAAGATTTGGTCTTTGGGATCTATACCATAGTAGAAGGTTGGACCTCAATTTATAGAGTCCATATGGGCTCATGCAGTATTTAATGTCATTAAGGATTGGTCAAAAGGTGGTTAGGGGTGGGTCCCAGGTGTTAAAAAATTTCAAAAATTGAAGATACAAAAAATCTAGCATTTTTATCCTATCCTAACTTTTTATATGTCATGTAGTGATTACACCATGTGTAAATATTGCACCACATGTACCAAAATCACAAAATGTATGATTTTGGGTCATCATCACTTATGTCACGACATGAAACATATGTGTCATGCCTGACATATATCAACATCACTTTTGGATATTATCCTCTACTTCACGACCTATAGATCTTTCACGACTTATACCGGTACACGACGTGTAATGATTACATGATGTGTGATGTTAGTTTTTTGCCCCAAAATCCCCTTTTTTCCTCGGTTCTTCAGTTATGTGTCTTGGAAGTGCTCCATGATCATCCGTCTTTGTGGAAGACCTTCTTTTGATGGAATTATTTGTTGTTTTAGCTCCTTTTACTCTACTTTCATAATCTGTTGCATCCTAACAAATATGAGAAAAACATCAAGAACATAGGCATGCATTAAAAATTAGATCCTCAAAATTACTACATTCTAATATCAAAAATATATATAACAAATGCACTTATCAAATCCCCCAACACTTGAATTCATACTTTTCCTCAATGATGAAATCTCAACATACTGCAATGAATGCTTACTCTATCATACTTTAAATTCAATGTTAACAAAAAAAATTGATCAAATGGAAAAATAAATATTCAATCATCACAAGTTGAAAATTTATTAACACCTCATTTTTTATGGAATACAAATCAACCATGTATTTTAATTTTCCTCTTTTGAAATAGTCTTTCCTTTTTGTTCATCCATTTTCATTTTTCAATTCATTATTAATATGCATACCATTTTTAATTTACCTCACATGAATTTTTCCACTCATAATCAAGGTACGAAGGAATATAGTGATGTATATACTTCAAAAACGTGTCACTTACCATAGGATTTCAAGTCATCTAACATCATTACCATGTAAATATAGAATCACAAATAATCATGAGGGATCGTTTAGAATCAAACGACACTGAGGATTAGGGTAGGTAAGTAAATTATGTAAATCAAGTAAGGATCAATAAGTAGGTTTGTCTCTAAATATCATTGAATGATAATCAAGAATAGATCAATGAATATCTCTTCTTCCCCCATTATCTTAGAGTAGGCTCATAAAGAGATTAAATGCAATAAATGAAACACCCTCTTTTATTATCATTATTTTTTTCTTTTTTGAAAGTTTGTGTTAGGGAAAATTCTCATAACCACCACCCAACCCCAAATGATCTCCTTATGACATTATTTTTAATAGTTATAACAATATCATTGGTCAATCATTGATGATTTTTTAATTTCCATAGACACAGCCTTTTTTCCTTCTTTTTTTTAGAGGGTGTTCAATCAATAAAATGAATGTGACTTCCAAAAACCTCATGAAATTTACCCCCACACTTATTTATTACAAAATATGAATTTCTTACACCAATCTCCATTTCCCCTCTCTTATTTTTGATAATCATGCAAAATAATTAGAGCAAGGTAAGAAAGGATAAGATGGGCTTGTAACACGGATCTTCCCTATAAAGGTTTTTCATAGATTCTATGGGTTTTAAAATGGATTAATGTAAGGTGGGTCTTATTATAAGGGAAAAAAGATACCTCAATCATATTAAAAGTGATTTTGTTCAGTCATAACTTTGATAAGATGAAAAGAAAATTCTAGAAGAGAACATGCCTAAGTTTTACAAGAAGTATAATATAGAAAGAATGGAAAATATTGGGCTCAAAGTATGTCTCAGGAATGAGACTAATGTTTAGGACAATCACTTATAGCAATTCATGTGAATAATTAAATCAATTAATAGAAATATCAAAAATTCAATGCAGGTCCAAATCTCAAAATAAAATCATTTACAATGATCAACATGCCATTAAAATCATGATTTGTTAAATTCTAATACACAAGATTATCCCTACTAATTATTTTCCCCATTTTTCTCATTAAAATTTATTGACAAAGAAATTTGAATTCATGGCATGGTATTTACCCAAAGTAGTTTATGTCTCTTAGTTCAGTTGATTGAAGAAAGAATCAAGTGTGGGTATGTAATTGGTAGTTAAAATATTTTAAAAGAAATTAAATGTGGGGAATAAAAAATTCAAGATTAAAACACTTAATAAACTTTTGAATTAGGTTTTAAAGTTGTTTTTATATATTAATCCTTTACAGGTTCACAATGCGTACTTATCTCACGACGTGTAATTGTCTTACGGCCTCTTCTTCTGTTTTTTGATACTTTATATCAACCTTGGTCTTGATGGTCCTATAATAAAAATAAATAGGTGAAATAATAGGTCATTATCAATGAATTTTGAAATATTTGAAGCGAGATCATGTGCGTCTAAAAACAAAATAAATAAAAATACAAAAAACTCAGGTTGCCTCCCGGAAGTGATTTTGTTTACCATCATTGGCTCGATCTTACCACTTTTAACTTTAGATCATGTGACAGATGATTGAAAATTGTATACTTATTCAGGGTCCGTGAATGGTATCAGTGTTTCCTATCCACATATGTTGGCCCCTTTCCTTCCTCTCAAAATAGCTTAACTCTCCCTGATGGCAGTACTTTCTTAATATCTAGTGAACTGACCCACCATTTATTCCTCAATATTGATGAACTAAATGGAAGTTCATGTACCATCCATACCTATTTTCCTTTCTCAAATGTATTGGAGTCATTTTCTCTTCTATTTTTAGCAATATTGGTCCTCATCTTCTCTTTTTTATTCAGTTGAGCATCCTCTTGCGCAACAGAAGCTAACTCATGTACCTCTTTACTTTTAGTGACACCCTCAAATTCAAGTGTATTATATTCTCCAAAATCATTTTCCTCTCTCACATTGTAGTTATTCATTTCCTAGTGGATGTTGAAACTTACTTGATCAAAACCAACTCTCAGACAGAGTTCTCCACTTTGGATGTCGATCAGAGCATGCCCAATGGCTATAAATGGTCTCCTAGGAATGAGTGGATTTTGCTCCTCTTCTATATATAGTATTAAGAATTAGATGGGAAATATAAACTTGTAAAATTTGATCAAGATAACCTCAATGACTCCTCAAGGGTATTTCACTATTAACTCTACTAACTGAAGTGAAACTCTTGAGGGCTTCAGGCCTTCCAGTCCTGAATTATTGAATGTTGTGTACGACTTGATATTAACACTCACACCTAAGTCACACAATGTTTTCCACATTTTTTAGCTTTTATAAATATGGGAATTGAAAAGATACCATGATCATGTTGCTTCTTAGGTAAGTCCTTATATACCACTATCAAACACTCTCGTGTGAGTGGAATAGAACCAATATCTTCCAACATCTTTTTTATTACCATATCTTTCATGAATTTTTCATAGATTATCATATACACAATAGCCTCTAAAAAAATATATTAATATAAAATTTCTTAAAGTGTTCTAAAAATTTACCTTTCTTTTCATTGTTCTTTACGTGCACCATTTGTTTGGGAAAAGGCAGTCTTGGATTGTAATGAGGTGGTTCTTCTTCATCTTCTTCAGATTCTTCAGCTAATTGTTCCTTAATACTTTCAATTTCCTTTTCTATTACTTCCACTTGTTGTTCTTCATTGAGTCCTATAAATTCTATGCCACATCCTTGTGTCTTATTCCCATTTATGAGCATTGAAACTTTTAAATCTTCATGTGGGTGTACTTAGTGGAATATTGGTAGTACTCCTTTGGGTATCTCTTTGATTTGATGAAAAATTTCACCAACTTGATGCTCCAGATTCCACAATGTCTATTTTTGGTTTGATGATTATTCTTTTATTTCCTTGAGTACATCCCCAAAAGCAATCATGAATGTATCCAGTGTCTCTTCCAACATATGGAATCATCTCTTCAATGCGAACCCTCGGGGTTCTTTTTATTGGTACCCTTATGGCCTTTTTTATATCCTTTTTATTGTTGTTTTTTAGTATTTAAACCCTAAAATTGATTACCACAATTGTAATCAGCATGATTTTCATATTCTATAAACATACCTTGGGGATTTTATTGCTGGATCATCATGATGTCCATCTTCTTGGTTAATGATTCTAGTTTTACCACCATCCAATCATTATTTTTTATTGTGTGAATTCCTTTTCATTATGTCCCTTCTCCTTTCTGTTGGAAACTATTGCTCGTTATTTCATCCAACAAGTTTTAGCTCACTTTAGGTGACTTCAACATCAATGATCCTCCAGCTGCAACATCTATAATTGATATGTTTCCCTACAAAAACCCTTATAAAACATTTGGATTAGTATTCATAGCTCTATATCACGATTGGGGAATTTTTGAGTTATATCTTTATATCATTCCCAGGTAGAATATAGAGATTCATCTTCAAATTAATAAAAGTTTAGAATGTTTACCCATATGTCCATTAACTTAGAAGGTTCAAAGAAGCGAGTGAGGATGTTCCTAACCAGCTCATCCCATGTAGTGATAGAATGTGTAGGCAGGCTTTGGATCCAATATCAAGCTCACTCATATAATGAAAATCAGAAAAGATGGAGCCTTACCACATCTATTGAAACATTTTGTAATCGAAATGTATCGCAGAGCTTGAGGAATTTTCCTAGATGTGTGTTCAGATCTTTATGTGGTAGTCCGGTGAATTGAAAACTATTTTTGATCATTGAAATTATTAAATTCTTGATTTTAAAGTGATTTGATGCAACGGGTGTGATAGGATGCTATGTTGCAATCCTATGTTCGATGGACACCTGTAGTATAAAAGCATCCATAGCCCTTGATCTCTTTGAAAAACTCCTCTAGAGGGTTGATGTTGCTCTATACCGGCCAAGATTTCATCTTCCTTGTTCTTCCTTAAGCTTTTCTCGAGTTTGGGATTGAAGTCAAAAACCTCTTTTCCCTTTTCACGTTTTTTTTGGTCATGCATTTAAAAATTAAAAATCTGAAATCCACAGAAAAAAAACCAGGTTAAATAAATAAATTGAAATAAATCAACAAAATAAAATTAAAAATTAAAGAAACTTATAAACTAACTTGAAACTATCCCCCCAGTAACAACACCAGTTTTGACACACCTATGGGGCATTGTTAATTCCTTATGGGTCGAATCAAAATACAAAATTTATAAAATATCAATTTATGATACTCAATTAATTAAAATGTAGTATAAGTAAAGTTTGAGTTCAAACCTATAGAGATGGTGAATTAGTTTAATTATGTTTTCAAAAGATCTGTTTTTATTAAATTTAATAAATAGGTTAATAAAAATGGGTTTGATTGATTTTAATAAAATGAAAAATAAAAACAAAGTGGATTGATTGGTTTTAAATCAGTTTTGAAAAGCATGCCATGGTTTTATGATTTTAGGATTCAGGTGAAATTGTATTTTAAAAAATAAGTAGATTAATCCATGATTGGTGTTGAATTAGAGAATAGAGAGTTTCAATGGCCATGGTATCCCCTCCTTGACGCGGCAATCCCCTATTTCCCTTGGTTGGGTAATTTAGGGTTTCACTGAATCAAGTTTGTCTCGATACCATGTTTAAACCCGATTCCCTTAAATTTTAAAATATCCATTCCTCCTTTATGGTTTTTAGTTATGTAATTTTAAGGTTCCTTTTAGATTCAAATACCAATGGTCATGATAAAAGTAAAAGAAAGGGGTTGGAAATTGATTGAAGAATTGCAACATACCAAATACATGAATAAAGAAAAAGAAATCAATCCAACAAAAACTTACCCCTTTCATTAAATAACCCTAGAATAAGGTGG
This sequence comes from Viscum album, assembly GCA_963277665.1. Lineage (NCBI taxonomy): Eukaryota > Viridiplantae > Streptophyta > Magnoliopsida > Santalales > Viscaceae > Viscum > Viscum album. The sequence goes on from OY728131.1 coordinate 569,476,916, forward strand.
GTTTACCCACTCATCCTAGTGATGATAGAATAAGAGGTAAGGAAAGAAAAAGAAATCATAATGGGAAAACATAGATGAACTAACAAAGACCCTATGCAATACAGCTTCTCACTCAAAGCTTTGGTCTCCGAGATCTCTCCCATAGCAATAGGCTAGCCCTCGATTTATAGAATCTATATGGGATCATGCAGAACTAAATTTCATTAAGGATTGGTCAAAAAGTGTTCATGGTTGGGTCTTATGTGTTAAAACATGTCAAAAATTAAAGATAAATCAAATCTGACCTTTTTATCCCATCCCGACTTTTTACATGTCGTGTAGTGATTACACCACGTGTAAATATTGAACCACATGTACCAAAATCACAAGATGTATGATCCTAGGTCATCATAACTTGTTTCATGGAATGAAACATAGCATGACACATATCAACATCACTTTTAGATGTTTTCCTCTATCTTTCACGACTTTCACCGGTACATGATGTGTAAGGTTTACACAAAGTGTAATGTCAGTTTTCTTCTTTGGAAGCCTTGTTTTTCCTCGGTTCTTTAGTTATGTCTTGGAAGTTCTCCATGATCATCTATATTTGAGGAAGACCTTATTTTTATGGAATTATTTTTCATTTTATCTCCTTTTACCCATCTTTCATAATCTTTTACATCCTAACAAATATGATAAAAACATCAAGAACATAGGCATGCATTAATAATTAATCCTAAAAATCAATGAATTATAATATCAAATATATATATAATAAATTCACTTATCATGTGGCATAGTGGTGAGGTGTGTCTTGACTTGGATGTTTCTACTGGATAGATGCATGAGATGTTAGGCATCATTGATGGACTCTTAGAACTGTTGGAACTCTTTTCTAGATTGGGTTGTGAGATAGAGATCTCATTTATCTCTCATTTGGGCTTATTTTATTTGAAAATATATATATTTGTATCTATTTCATTGGATTTTTTATTCTATTTCTTTGGGTTGAGTTGTTTTTATATTCATATTGTGTCTCTTATTTCTCCCCCTTCATCTTTCAAGGCATCCTACTGGGTATGTATATAATCACCACTGCATTGGATTTGTCTGCATGTTTCATGTCTTGTGTAGATTAAAGACAGGTCGACGATGATTATAGAGTATATTAGGGATACCTTGGTGTACTAGACCGTGTACGGTGGTTGGAGCTTGGAGATTCGGAGCTGGTCTCTCTCAGCATTTATTTTTCCAGTTTTTTTAGGTTGGGACATCTTTCTGGTTGGGAGTGTATTTTTTCCCTTTTACTTTTCAGTTTTCATCATCATACTCTTGTACACTCTAAAATTTTTACATACATGGTTTTTTATCTAATTTTTTCATCTTTTTATTATTATTCCTCAGCACTTCTTCATGGAGATGGTCGGGTGTGTGTGTACAGGTACATTAGGAAAATTCCTACCATATTAATTATGTCTTTTGGTGCTTGTCTCTAGCCCCTAGCCTATGAAGGTGAGATTAGGGTATTTTCGGCTTGATCCCCATCGGTTCGGGTCATGACAGTCTAGGAAAATTTCAGGAAAATCTTAAACAATAATGGAAAATTCAATAATAGAAGAAACGTTTTCGGGCTCAACTACTACAGTAGATAATAAACTCCTGAGATCTAGGTGGTAAGGTCCTACACAACCAAACCTCAGATCCCACTCTCCCTGAAACACCAATTATCTCCCATCATCCACAAGAAATGAGACACTTCGATGATATCAATCAACCTCATCATTATGAGCAATAAGTCAATCCATCCTGATAATGATGTTAAAAATATCCATATTGAGAATGAGAAAATCTCAGACTAACTTTGCATCAGCTATCGATAGCACATAAGGAAACTGAAACCCCTACTCTTTCCTATTCCCAAGAGGTGTTTCTAACTCCATAAAAAGGGATATGAGCTTTTTTTGGAAGTTTAAGAATATCAACAAAATTTCCAGATATAAATGATTGGGAAGCATCGGTATCAAATAAAGAAATCTATACTAAAGATGCAATAAATATGGTACCTCTCACTATTGCTAAATCCATGTATACTTTTGATGGAAACTTAGATATTGTGTGAATATGCTTCACTCTTGAGGCCTATGGCTAGATCCCTATAGTCTTTGAAGCATCTGACTACACTATGGTATCCTTTGGAGCCGATGATCCCTGACCATATCAAGGAGTAGACATAGCCTGACAGAAACACTACATATGACCATAACTTACGCAATTATTGCACATATTTTCAGGTGAAGGAAAAAAATTATAGTTTTTTCCAACCTTGACACACTTATAGAAAGTCAAATGCACGCTATCAATTGTAACTGATGGTGCAGAAGAGGTCTTTCACTGAGAACCACCCCCAACACTCCTATGATGATCTTGTCACTTCCTCTTTTTACCTAGAGCTCTACTGAAGCTTCTACTATGTAGAATATAAAGGGAATAATGAATATCCAATCTTGACTATCATACTCATTTATTTCATCATAGATTTTTCCACTATCTTTGTATAGGTTTAAAGCTTTAGCATAAATACATGTGATCTGATATCTAGTCGCAAATCTTGCAGGTACTTCTAAGCTTTCATATGGTCATTATTTATAACCTCCAGTGAAAAACAAACCAACTATGGGAACTGATTAGTATACATCAACACTGAAAACACTCCCTACTAAAAATATATGAACTCTAGAGACTTCACCATCATCAACTACTCTGGAAAAAACTGTTATAAGAAAAGAGTATTGAAACCCTTCCAGTCCAAGACCATATTCTTATCCGCCTATAACATGGAATCCCACCATCACTTGTTGGGACCCTCAAGTATGAATGTCTCACACTTCACCTTGATACTCTCAGGTGTATCCGGGAAGTTAAATATTTGATAAATATTGTTAATTCATCCCTATACCTTTTGAGGTTCATTAATATCTTTAAAATATGGTGGCTTCTCACACAAGAACTCCTGTGATTGATCCTTTTCTCTTACAACTTCTATTTGAAACTCAAAAACTGTGTTCTGTGCTTGTAGTAAATTATGATCCATATAATGAATTTTCCATACAATAGCTTCTATAAAATTATGATCCATAAGATGATTTCATTGAGGAGCACCAGTTTCACCCACTTGTAGAACCCACAGAATACGTCTTGGAGGCATACTGTTGCACAATGAAGAAAAAGAAACGATCAAACAATAGAATAATATCAGTTCAAAACAGAAAACCATAATAAAAAACTAATATTAAGGTCAAGAACTCAAAACTATACACACATCCCAACATCACATTGTAACTTGAGTCTCATCATGGAAAGAGCTGGTCAGGCACTCATAGCAACCTATCTATCAAGTCTCAACAAGCCTGCCATTATTCTATCAAACATCACAAGACAACAAATCTTGAGGAAAGACCACCTTTGATACCAAACTGTGAAGATCCTGATCCAAATACCCTCTAAAAGTGGTACCCAACCCAAATTTCCACATACTCGAAAGACATTCTCAATCCCCATGGGATGGCGTCTAGCACCTGGGCATCAACAACAAACAAAAAGAATGATTTCACCCAACCTGAAGCAGACAATAGGACATATATACACATACAGAAAGAAACAGCAAAATAAAAAATGAATATATATATATATATCATAGAAGATAGAGAATGGAATCAAAACAATTAAAATGGTAGCAAAACAATATCCAAGAGACAAGTCCAACTATAAAGGAAAAAAAGCTAAACAGCTACTCCAATAGTCTTCATGTGATAGCATGTGTAAACTCCCACCATCTCACCATCCATCTACTCAAACCCAATTGATATAAAACTTCATCATCTCATTGCAGTGCCTTTCCTTTCCCTGCATTGAAAGACATAACAAGGTCTACACACCGCCGAAGGGGTGCACAGGGTGTGATCTAACTAGCTCAATAGGGTCTCACCCAAGTGTTTCATAACAAGTCTTTATACAATAATCCAATAATGATCAACTTTAAATAAAACAATGCATGATATACAGTTTATTAGTTTTATATCAAAAGCATGGGAAAACAATTTAATTTCCCATTTTTACACATTTCCAAATTAAGTAGGTAAATCAGTTTCAAATCATTTTATATATATATATATATATATATATCACAGTAGATATAAAGAATCAAACCAATTCATGTATCATGTATCATATCAAAACTATGGAAGTGAAATCAAACAGTACAATCCAAACAGTCCAAATCATCCAAAATCATAGGTAACATTACGTTAGGAATCACACTAAGTCAGGATGGCTAGAATACTCATAGCTAACATAGACAATCATACATTCATCAAACCTCTAGCCATATCCATCGAGTTAAACACCCTAGAAAACGAACCTCCCAATAGATCTAACAAGTTCCTAAAACAATAGGCATATAAAGCATAAGAACACCTCATGAGTGAACCCCCCCAATAGTGGATGAGACCTATTACTACACCTTCCACCTAAGTACCCATGGGTTCTCATGTGATCTATTTTCCAAACTTTTTCATCAAAACATTTGATCAAAACCATGTTTTGAAAACCATTTCATAAAACCATTTCACAATGCTTTGAAAACCCTTTTCATTTACTGAAAACAAGAAGAAAACCACCTTTTATCAAAAACTCATTTCCACACACACAAATCAAATCAGTCAATCATGTAATTTTATTTATAAATCAATTAATCAAAAACTATAATAATGCAGTTCACCAACATGGGATAAAGATGGAACCACCTACCTCAAACTAAGGTCACACACACCCATAACAGGATCCACCACAACAAATAACCCAACAATGACAACAGAGGACCTAGAATCAATCTCAAAGAATGCACAACTACCGCACCACAACCAACAAAGGATAGGCCCCCAAAACAAGATCACACAATAGATCTAGAAATAATCAAGAAGAATTATCATTACATACCAATGGATCGAATAGTGAAACACAATAAAACTACCATGATCAAAGTCAAATAAGAAGCATAAGGATTATCTTACCTGGAGATACACTGTTCACAACCCTGAAGATCAAACGTTGAACAAATCAATCTAAAATTAGTAATTGTTCCAAAAATCATCGAATAATGATTCTAGGTCAAGAGGGAAGAGGGTTTCAGAAGAATGAAATAATAATCAATCGTGTAGAGCCCTAAATCCACAACTCGCAATGATTACACAGTGAGTAATACCTTTACACATTTTGTAATCCACAGGGTCCATATACATCAAAAAACACGTAACCTTTTTATTAAAAACCTAATTATTAACATTACATGACATGTAATGTTTATGTAGCATACACTCTTTTACATTGTGTTCTCAGCTCACAACATGAGCCTGACGATCAAATACATGGCATGTAAACTAGTTAAATGATGTGTAATCTCCCATAAGACTACAAAAATAGAAGATTCTTACATGAAAACCCAGACCACCTCAGGCATTCTCTGAACTCGGGGAAACCCCAGCTAATCCATTACACGTTTATACCTGGACTACATTAATTAAAACAAGCATACATCCCTAAACTTTAGTTCATCTTCCCCAACAAAATAACTCAATCCTTGATAGTCCTATGATGCACCCAAATTAAGAGTAAACTGAAAAAATATAATGGAATTACCTGAAATTGGGTAATGGGGTGTTACAAACTCTTCACCATAAGACTTTCTGTTCTCAGGAAGTCAGGTGGAAGAATGAAGTCTAATAAAGAGGTGAGGTCATTTATACCTCATCAACGAATCGTGCTCCCAATTCTTGTGAGAATATGAACTATGCCATCATAATACTCTAACCAACAAAATAAACTTCTCATGCAAGATTTTCACTTGAGAGTCAAAAATATCTACTGGATACTCCACAACAAAAACATCTATCTCTAACTTAATCTCTTCCCAACTCAGAACGTGAGAAGGATCTGGATGGTATTTAATTGGTTGTGATATGTGGAAAACATCATGAATGTCTATCAACTAAATCATCAATGTTAACCAATAAGAAACCTGCCCAATCTGGTCAATGACCTCAAAAATTCCAACATATCTCATAGCCAACATTTCTTGTTTTTCAAGTCGATGATGAACCAACTGAGGATAAACTTTCAAGAAAAACCGATCACTTGTGGAAAACTCTAAAGGATGAATTCATTGATCCACATAATATTTTTGTCAAATCTGATCCATAACCAGATGCTGGCGTATATCCTGAATCCTTGCTAACATCTTCTGAACCAAACCCGGTCACACCAAAGAAGTTTTTCCCACCTATGCCCAACAAAGAGGTGACCTGCATGGGCAACCATACAGAGCCTATAAAGGATCCATTATAATAAATGATTGATAATATTTTTTATAAGAAAATTAAACTAGTCCTGGATAGATATCCCAAGATCCACCAAAATCCAAGATATGGGCACATAGCATATCCTTGAGGATATGAATAGCATGCTCCATCTGATCATATGTATGTGGATGATAAGTTGTACTCAATATAACCTGAGTCTCTATCACCTCCTATAGAATCCTATAGAACCTCAAATTAAACCTAGTATCCCTGTTTGAAAAAATAGCAGAAGGAACCCCGTATAACCTTAAAGTCTCATGCACATGTAGCTTACCCAGATCTTCAACTTTAGTGGTGTTCCTAATCGGAATGAAATGAGTCAAATTTTTCAACTAATCAATCATCGCCCAAATAGAATTCCTCCATCGGGGATTTTATGTTAATATAACAACAAAATCCATAGAAACCTCATCCCATTTCCAAATCGGAACCGGAAGGGGATGGAGAAAACCAAAAGGTTTCAGATGCTCTGCCTTTATCTGTTAGCAAGTGTAACAGAGAGACACACAATCAGCAATGTCATGGTTCATACCCAGTCACCAGAATCATTATATCATGTCATAATAAATATTCATAATGACCAGATGAATGACCCATTAATAAATATGACAGTCAAACAAAAGTGATCTCCTCATAGATGTTGGGACGACAACCCGATCTCCAAAACCGATAATACCATCTGAAGAGAGATACCAACGTAAAATGATCTACCCACCATAGGGTTTATCTAATTCCTCTAAACTCATCATCCTGGTGCTGAACCTTTATAAAATACTCAAGGATAGATAATGATAACTAAATAGTGGATAAAACTATACCTGAAACATCCTCCTGAGCAACCAAATGCAACTGATCAAAAAGACCCATAAATTTTCACTCTTCCTTCGATTCCTAAACAGCTTGCGATGTCACTTTCCCATTGAGAGCATTTGCAATGATATTCCCCTTCCCATAGATGATATCAAATTCAAACATCTAAAGGTATTTTACCCATCATATGTGTTTGATATTCAAGTCTTTCTGAGAAAATATATAGCTCAAACTCTTATGGTTGGAAAAGACACTGAAATTTTTCACAAAAAGATAGTAGTGCCAACACTTAAGCACATACATAACTACAAAAATCTCTAAATCATGAATGGGGTGATTTTTTCATATGGTAGAAGATGAAGAGAGTCATAATCTACCAAACCATCACCAGAAGAATCATAGAAAATTACATACCCCTTACTGGGATCAGGTAATATCAGAATAAGAGCTGATGTAAGAAGTCTTTTGAACTCGTTGAAAGAAGACTAACATTTTTCATCCCATTTGAATTTCACCCCTTTCCTAGTAAGAGCAGTTAGAATTGAATCCAAATTTGAGAAATCCTTTACAATCCATTGATAATATCTAGAAAAACTAAAGAAAATCTAAATCTCAAAGACATTTTAGGGTTCTTCCTAAGAAAAAACACCCTTCACCTTCTTAAGATCAAATGATAAGTCGTGATTAGAAATCATGTGTCCTAAGAACTTCACTTTTTGGATCCGTAAGTTTCATTTAGAAAGATTTACATAAAAATGGTGATTCCTTAGGATTTACAAAACCAAACCCAAATAGTTCTCATGCTCACTCTTGGATCTCAAATAAACCAAAATATCATCAATGAATACTATCACAAAATTGTTGAGATACTGATGGAATATTCGATTTATCAGAGCCATAAAAACTACAGGAGAATTAGTCAGAACAAAAGGAATCACAAGATAATCATAACATTCATACCTAATCCTGAAAGTCATCTTCATTATATCAAACTCCCAAACTCTGATTTTATGATAACCCTACCAAAGATCGGTCTTCAAAAACTAATTTTTCCCCTTTAATTGATCAAATAAATAATCTGCATGAGGAAAAGGACACTTATTCTTAACTATTACCCAGTTCAATTTCTGATAGTACATGCACAATCAGAATGAACCATCTGCCTTCTTAGGAAGGATCACTAAAGTTGCCTAAGGTGAAACACTAGGGTGAACAAAACCCTTCTCCATTTGATCATCCAATTGAATATTGATATCCTTAATCTCTGTTAGTACCATAAGATAGGAAGGTATCAAAATAGGTTGCGTACCTTGCATTAGGTTAATCATAAAATATACCTCCCTATCTGGAGGAATCCTGGATAAACCATCTAGGAAAACATCAAAAAAAACCTAACGATAGCAGGAAGATCAATAACATAATAAACATAATTAGGCTCAACTGCTATAGTGGAAAACAAACTCCTCTCTAGGCAGGAAGGTTCTACATGACCAGACCTCAGATCCCACTCTCCCTGAAATACCCATGATCTCCCATCATCTGTAAGAAATGATACATGTCAATGATAACAATCAACCTCATCATGATGCACAATAAGTTAATCCATTTAGATAATGATGTCAAACAAATCCATATCGAAAATGATAAAATTCCAGACTAACTCTGCATTAGCTATTGATAGAGCACAAGGACCCCAAAACCCCTACTCTTTCCTCTTCCCAAGAAGTGTTACTAACTCTATAACAAAGAACATGAGCTCCGTTGGAGGTTTAATCGTATCAAAAAAATGGCCAGATATAAATGGGTGGGAAGTTACAATGTCAAATAAAGAAATTGATACTGAAGATGTATTAAATATGGTACCTCTCTCTATCATTGGACTCGTGTCTACTTCCACTAAAACTCATCTACCATGTGAAGGTAATTCACTCTTAAGGCATATGGATAGAGCCTTGTATCCTTTGAAGCATATGACTATGCCATAGTATCCTTTGGAGCTGATGATCCCTAACTATATTGAGGAGTATACATAGCCTGAAAAAAAATATTGTAGATGACCATAACATCCACAAATAGTGTACATCTTTGCAGGTGAAGGACAAGAACACCAGGTGTTTCTGACCTTGTCGCACTGACAACAAGTCATAGGTACACTACCAGCTGTAACTAAAGGTGTAGAGGAGGTATGCTGCTAAGAACCACCCCCGCCACTCCTTCGATGATCTTGCCACTTCCTCTTTCCTTAGCACACCACTAAATATGTCACTAGGTGGAAGATAAGGGACAGAATATCCAAAATTTCATGCCATACTCATTTCTTCCATCATATCCCTATCCACTATCTCTTCATAGTTCAAAAGTGTCAATATAAGTACATGTAGTCTGATATCCAGTTTCAAACATTGCAGGTACTTCTGAGCTTTCAACTGGTCATTCTTTACAACCTCTAGTGAAAAATAAACCATCTATGTGAACAGATTGGTGTCTATCGACACCGAACACTCTTCTTACTACAAAGATAGGAACTCCAGATAATTTTCCATCATCAATAACTTTGAACAAAGATATTGGAATAAGAGGGTCTTGAAACCCTTTAAGTCCAAGAACACATGTATATATTCCTATAACATGGAATCCCACCATCTCTTAATGGGAACCTCAAGTTTGAATGTCATGAACTTCACCTTGATACTCTGAGGTGTGTCCAGTAAGTAGAATATTTGATCAATCATTTCAAGACAAACCTCCTCCTCTTATAGTTCATTCATACCTTTAAAGGACAATGGCTTCTCATGAAAGAACTCCCATGATCAATCCCTTTCTCATACATCTCATTATACCTCAACAACTACGTTCTGAGATTTCGGTACATTATGATCTATAACACAAACTTCCCATATGATAGATTCTATAAAATTTTGATCTATAAGAGGATTTCCTTGAGGAGCATCACCTGCACCCCCTATAGAACCTGCGTAACACATCTCAGAGGCATATTGTTTCACACCAAAATAAAATAAATGAACATACAATAGAATAATCTTAGTTAAAACTAGAAAATCATAATAAAAAACTGAGAATAAGGTCAAGAACTCAAAACAGAAGACATGCATCCCAACATCCAATGGTAACTTGAGTTGTGTCATGGAAAGAGATGGTCAGGAAATCACTAAAACCTACCTCTCAAGTCCAAAAAATCCTATATTTATTCTACCAAACATCCCAAGACAGGTAATCTTGAGGATAGACCACCTCTGATACCAAACTGTGATAAATCCAACCCGAATACCCCTATCAAACTGATACCAGAACCAAATTTCCACATACCCGAAGGGTGTTTCCAATCCCAACGAGATGGAATCTAGAACCTGGGTATCAACAAAAAACAATGGGAATAATTTCACCCAACCTAAATAAGAAAACATAAAATATATACGTCTATAGAAATAAAAAGCAGAAGAAACATGAAATATATATATATGTCATAACATATAGAGAACAATGGAAGTGAAATAATTGAAACAGTAGAAAAAAAATTCCAAGATACAAGTCTAGTTGTAAAGGATGAAAAAGATAAACAGCTACTCCAATGGTCTCCATGCGATATCATGGGAAAACTCCCACCATCTCAAAATCCAGGTACCCAAACCCAGTTGACAGAAAACATCACCGCCTCACTACGGCACCTTGCCTTTCCCTGTATCGATAGACATAACAAGGTTTATGCACCGCTAAAGGGGTGTGCAGGGTGTGAGATAACAATCTCAGTAGGGTCCCACCCATGTGTTCCATAACAAGTCTCTATATAATAATCTAAACATTCTCAACTTTAAATAAAACAAGACATGATATACAATTTAGCAATTTTATATCAAAAGCATGGAAAAACAATTTAATTTCCCATTTTTTCCACATTTATAAATAAAGCAGGTAAATTGGTTTCAAATCATTTTATATTCATATATCACATCACACCAAATCATGTATCACATATCACATCAAAACCATGGCAGTACAATCAAATAGTATAAGAAAAAATAGTCCAAATCATCCAAAATCATAGGTAACATCACGCCAGGGATCACACTATGTCAAGATAGATAGAACACTCATACCTAACAAAGACAATCATTTGAACATCAAACCTCTATACATATTCATCGAGTCTAGAGAGTAGAGAAACACCCCCATAAAATTAACCCCTCAATAGATCTAATAAGTCCCTAGAACAACAGGCTTGGGGAGTAGAGGAACACCCCATGAGTAAACACCCTAATAGTGAACGAGGCCTATTACTACATCTTCCACCTAAGTACCAAAGTCTTCTCATGCTCTCTATTTTTCAAACCATTTCATAAAAACATTTAATCAAAACCATGCTTTGAAACCCATTTCATAAAACCATTTAACAATGCATTGAAAGTGCTTTTCATTTATCAAAAACTAGGGGAAAACCATCTTTTATCAAAAAACCATTTCCACCCAAAAATCAAATCAGTCAATCATGTCATTTAATTTATAAAACAATTTATAAAAAACTGGATTAATGCAGTTCACTAACACATGTTGAGATGGAACCACCTACCTCAAACTTAGGTCACACACGCCCGTAATGGAATCCACCACAAGAAAGAACCCAACAATGACAACAGAGGCCCTAGAATTAATCTAGAAGAATGAAAAACCACCGCACCACAACCAGAAAATTATTGGACCCCAGAACAAGATCACATGATAGATCTAGAAATAAACAAGAAAAATTATCATCACAGACCAACGGATCTAATATCGCAACACAACAACACTATCATGATCAAAGGAAATGAAGAATCAGAAGGATTATCTTACCTGGAGAAAAACTATGCACAACCTTGAAGATAAAATGCTGAATGAATTGATCCATAAGGAGTGGAGGTTCCCAAAATTATTGAATAATGATTCTAAGTTGATAGGGAAGATGGATGTGCAAGAATGAGATAAGAATTAGTCATGCAGCACCCTAAATCCACAACTTGTGATGATTACATGGTGTGCAGTGCCTTTAAACATCGTGTAATCCACATGTTCCATATATGTAAAGACCCAAACCCCAGTACCCCACAGCCAGTGCCTTAATTTATTACATTGGAATAATAAATAAGGAAATTGCATCCTAAAGGACTGAATAGTTTAGTAGCTTTAGAAAACTAGATACAAACATAATTGTTACATTACAACTTAAAATGAAATACAACATAACAAATTCATTGGAAACACCCATAAACTCTTAGATTATCCCTACAATATATTCATAATAAACATCATTGTATCCTAGATAAAAAATAAAATATAAGAAAGGGGTGAGCTCAGATGATCGGTAAGGGTAAGAAAAATGGTGGAAGCTATCATAAATAAATATAAACAATAATACATGGTGAATAACTAAAAACATATTTCATTAAAATATAATCTTGAGTATAATATGGAAAGAATAAAAGCTTATTAAATGATGTTATAAATAATCACATGAGAATGAAACTTAACCATAGATATTATACTAGTTGAATAATCACAAGGATTATAAATTACCAGTATCATAATGAGGAAAGAAATAATTTTGGACATCATAAACATATTGTCAAGGGTTCGGCCAAAACACCAAACATAAATGGGTAAAAACCCTTTTTAGTTTGTCTTATGAGACTTATCAATGCATCGAGGGGCTATAATGAGCCCCACCCATCACTTACTAAGTCTAATGAATTCCTCATATGAGAGGGGTGAAACATAATCACATATACATTCATATTGAAACTAGAATATGAAATTTTAATAACTTTTCCCAAATAATGAACATAATCATAAACCATATATAGTAATATGGCGAATGATATCAAGATAGTACATCCCTAGTCAAATTAATCATAAACCATTCAATAAAATATGGTATATGGTAACATAAGAGATTAATTTCAGAAAATCATAAGATTTAAAATAGGGTGTTGAAATAGATTTAAATACTCTAATAAATTCATTGAGTAATTCTTGAGATAAATCCCCTTTTTACTTTTGGAAAGAAGAGTTGTTTTGAAAAATCATTTTTTATTTGTCATAAAATAAGATTATAAACATGTATATCTCAGAAAATAAAAGGGAAGGAAAATTACATTATGTTTGAGGCATAAATTATTTCCAACTGAAGTGAAATCATGTATAAATAATTTTTAAGAAACTTTAGAAATGAGCCACTTTGGTGCAGTTTTAGGGAAAATATAAGAGCCTTTAAAAAGAAAAGGCATAATTGTTTTTACAAAATCAAAAATGAACTAAGATGGTTTTTCATGATGAAATGAGTGATTTTAGAAAAATAATAGTTTCTTAAAATCAATTATGGAGTATACATGAAAATGGGTATGAAATTGGGAATTTCCCTTTAATTAGGCTTACTTATCGGGAGGAATTGAAAACAGAATGTTATAAAACTTGTAATTCTCCATAAAATAAAGAAGAATTGAGATAGGTAAATATATTTGGAAAATACACATAGAATTTAGAAGTACATAATAATAATTAATAATTACATTGGGATAAAGATAAAGAAATTATAACTCAAATGAAAAATGGAGGTTCGAAACTAATCTCTTACCATTTTGTAAACAATCGAACCGTATTCCCTATAAAATTAATGATAATCAAATGAAATATTGAATAACATGAAGATAAATAGATTCATGATATTATATATCAAAGGGTAGTATACATACACCACACACAAGAAATAATTAGTGAGTAAGGCATGTCTCACAGAAATAAAAGTGAGATGAGAAAACTCTTACCTTATGTCTGAAAGTGTTGTACACTTATACTTAACATCTTGGATGATGAAATTAGATTCATTAATAAATTAAATTAGAACATATTAAAAATTTATTTCATTTATTATAATTTTATTATGTTCTTTTATGGCCTTTTTTTTATTTATAAGATTTAATTTTTTCATTCGGGAGTGTTTGTTTCCTTGGTTTTCATGATTGGTCTACTTGTATACATGTACGAAAGATCATGTAAAATGATAATAGTTATCAAGAATTAAAATTATAAGTTATTAATAAAATTATAGAATATTAAGTGTTCTTATTTATCATTTTTTCCATATATGAGGATGATTCATTAGATAAAACATTAATAATAATCGTTTAGATTATTTTGGTATTTTTTCGATCATCACACACTAGTTTTGTCTTATTAACTAATATTATTTATATATACTCATTACAGAACACTAAATAAGTTTTAATATAAATTTTAAAAAAAAATTAACCATTATAATGGTTTTATGACCATATTTGAAGGCGGTATTAGAAAATGAAAAATCATCATCCACGAAGGCAGTAAATCAACACCTCACAGACAATGTTTTTATTTTTTTAAAAAAAGGAAAAGAAGAGAATTGGTGGAGGATATACCATTAACATAATAACATTCCATTATATATATGATTTTGGAGTTATCATATTACTTTTTACAGGGGAGGTGATTAAAGGATAAGAAAATAAAATAAATTGAAGGAGAGATAGAGATGGTTTTACCTATTGAGTGTCATCTCTTTGAAAACCTCCTTAAGGGACTTAGAAATGGTCATTTGGTGAGACCAGAAAAACCAGAATGTGGGGAAGAGGTTTGGTAGAGGAAATTTTCAGAAATTAGACAAGATTCTTGGATTTGTGGAGAGAATGGGTGGTGATGGGTGGTATTTATAGTGGATGATAAAGGTGTTTTCTGATTATTTTATTTATTAGTTTATTATTTTGGATCTAGACTATGAATAGTATTGATTATTGTGAATAAATATAGTAAATAGTGCATGTGAGTTTGAACCAATGAGTTATTACCCCATACATACATCATACATGACTCAATAATTCATTTATTTACCTGTAATGTTAAATACCATAAATTTTCGTATTTCAATATTCACCAAAAAAATCAACTATTTTAGAAAAATCCCAAAAATTAACCCTAACCATTTTTCGATGTGTAGGAATAAAAAATGGACTCTATTTTATGAAAATAATTTTCTAAATATGAGAAATTTAATTTTTAAATAAAATCATCATTTACTCAAAAAATACAGATTTTAAAATAATAACTGATTTTATAACACTCCAAAAAATTAATTAAGGTATCATAAAATTATCTTATAATCACAAGAAAAAAATATTTCTTTATGAATATATTTTTTGAAAATAAATTTTCTTTTAAATCATTATATTAATTATAAAATTGTAAATAAATATTTACGTTTCACAGAAATACCAAACTTAATTTATTATTTTTAATAAATTTATTTACTTATTCCATGATATAAATATATCATGTTTTCATTTATGAGATACCTAAATTTTATTTATACTTTCATACATGAGGTCAAATTAAAATCATAAATATACTTTTAATATAACGAAATGGACCGTTTTATGAAAATCTGTATTTTTCACTATTCATTGAAAAATATATATTTTTAGAAAAATACCAAAATTTAACCCTAAGATAATTTTAAAATTATGATTTTAAAAATGAAGTTTTTTTATTGAATATAATTTATAAAAGTTTCAAAATTTAATTTTAAAACAAGTGCACCATTAAAAAGCAGTAAAACTGCCTTTAGAAAAATAGTCATTTATGTATAAAATTTTATTAATTCTTATATTACGCCTATAAAAATCATTTGGATGAATTTAAAAACATAAATTTCATAATTTGGTTAATATTATTCATTCCCACCAATTTAATGTCTAGGTTATAATGATCACATTTTAAATATTATATCGTGGTTTCAAACTCAGTGTTGCATGCAACATAAGCTATCAAAGTTGTTAAATTTAAAAGAGACATGCTATAAAATCTTAGGGTGTTAAATTCTACCATCCTTAAATAAATTTCATCCTAAAAATTTAAACTTTTGGTTTGTAATCATGGATTTGTAATTTTATAATACCCTTGTGGAAATACCGCATTGTAAAAAGGCTTAATAAAACTTCCTCTTAAAAAGAGGGAGAGTACAATGCGATGGTCACCACAAAAATAGGTTTCCCTATTGGAGAACATTAGTGGGAAGTGAAAACATTGTCCTAGAAAAAGAAATCCAACTATCAAGTTCTGATTGAGATTGATAGAGAACATGGTCATCAGAAATTTAACCATCATAAGACCGTAAATTTGTGATTAGTTAAAAGACCATTGATTTCTCAGAAAGAAAACTGAACAGATAACATTTCTATTCCAAAATATTTTTCATAAAGTTGACGGATTCTTTAAATATACAGATAAGAACTTGAGAAAATAAAATTTATTTGATTTTTGTCCATGTCCAAAGCATAATCTCATCCTTCGGTTGTGATTTGATCTATTTTCACTTCATTTCTTACACCAGATGATGAATATTAAAGTTGAATTTTTCATACCTAAATCACTTTTAATGAATCATATGGTCGTTAAATCATTCCTTAGACCTTTAATTGTTTAATAAAACCAAGAAGCTTAGCACATGTTATCAACGAACAATAATTTTCAAAGTTTAACTTGATTCATTTCACAAATAGTTGATCTTAAGACTCATCCAAAACATGTCTATCCACATTCAACAACCAAAAATTTAGAAGAAATGTCACTTAATTTAAAAAATCAACTTAAAATTAGATCCTCCATAATTTATCTCTTAATCCCAAATAACAAATATATGAATGCCCTGATCACCTTAAAACCTTAATGAAAACATGCATGCTTACAAATACATACAGAATTATTGTAGTACAATCCTTATATACCACATGATTCTTATAACTATAATATCATAACATAATTCTTGAATCCAAAAATAATAATTTAATTATTCCACTTCAATTCTTAGATATATTCCTTTTACACTTGGGACATTCATTTTCATAGTTTCATGTATTCTTGTAGTTGAAGTATTTGACAACTTCTTTCTTTCCTTTACAATCATGAGCATGGTGTTCTTTCTATCCACACTTGTAGTAAACTCTCATTCCCTTCAATTAAGCACCAAGGTGTTTCCTTTAACAATTTTCACATGTATGAAAATTCTTATTTCCCTTCTTCCCTTTATCTATATTTTTTCTATTTCGTCATCTTCTTATCTTTTTTCCTTTCAGATTCATAAGACTTAGAGGATTATTTCTCCATATTTATAGCACATGATACTATATCCTAAAATGATAAGAAGGTTTGGTAGACCGTTTCCCTTCGAAAAAATATCTTAATCCCCTCGAAGAAACAGTCAATCCTACTCATTGTATTACGTATATAGTCCAAGGAATGTCTTGTTCACCTTGTAAAGTTATCTTCATACTTGGAAATTTTTTCATCCTATTTCTATCTCAGACTCAATAATTTTCTATTCGTGTCTACTCTTTTTCTATATGAAAATATATTTCTAAGAAAAGATCCTAAAAATCCATCCATTCCATATTTTTAATTTCTTCCTCCTCCTTAAAATTTTGAATTAATGACCACCATTGATCCACATCTCTTGAGATATGATTGACTATAATGATAACCATATCCCTTTAGTTACTTCCCAAAGAGAGATATATTATCTAAGGAACTTATCCATTTCTCAACTACAAATGGGTTTGTAATCCCATTGAATAATGGAGGTTATTATCGCATTAAGTGGTCTAACATTGTCAAACTGTGTTGTGGATTGGGATGCTCCATGCGAGTAAGCTTATTTTTCATAACCTGAGTTAGTTGTACCAGTATAGTTATAAGTTTTTCAGCTCCAGTTTCAGCTCCAACTCCAACATAACTATTTTACATGAGAGGGAAATCCCTATATGGAATATGTGTGTTGATACGGTTTTCATTCCTTACACTAGGAACCATTTCTAAACAATATAATACACTATATTAGATCATAACATTATGAAACATAATGTATAATCTAAAACTAGTGAAACACTTAACATAAATTGAATAATTTATGCGCAGATAAACTCATAAACATGGTTTTTTTGGTATGTTCTTCTATATTTATCCTCAAAGTCAATCATAGTGTTATGTTTTATAATCTAAGTTTTCCTAAATATATTTTACAAAATTCTCTACTAAACTTTATCTAATACCAACTATAAATACCCTGACCCCAATAGCCCGGAGCCAGTGCCTTTATTACATTGGCATAATAAACAAGGAAACCGCTTCCTAAAGGACTGAATAGTTTAGTATCTTTGGAAAACTAGATACAAACAAAATTGTTACATTAAAACTTAAAATGAAATACAACATAAAAAGTTCATTATAAACACCCATAAAATCCTATATTATCTCTACAATTCATTCATAATAAATATCTTCACAACCTGGGAAAAAATAAAATATAATAAAGGGGTGATCTTAGATGATCAGTAAGGGTAAGAAATATGATGGAAGCTATCATAAATAAATATAAACAATAAGTCATGGTGAATAACTAAAAACACATGTCATTAAAACATAACCTTGAGTATAATATGGAAGGAATAAAAGCTGATTAAATAATGTCATAAATAATCACATGAAAATGAAACTTAACCATGGATATTCTACTAGTAGAATAATCATATGGATTATCAATTACCAGTATCATAATGAGGGAATGAATAATATCATACATCATAAATATATCTTCAAGGATTTGATCAAGTCAATATACATAAATGGGTAAAACCTCTGTCTAGTTTGTCTCATGAGACCTACCAATGCATTGAGGGGCTATAGTAGGCCTCACCCATCATTTACTAAGTCCAATTCATTTCTCATATGAAAGGGGTGAAACATAATCAACATATAAATTCATATTGGAACTAGCATATGAAATGTTAATAACTTTCCTTAAACAATTAACATAATCATAAACCATCTATAGTAATATGGAGAATGGTATCAAGATAGTACATCTCCGGTCAAATTAATCATAAACCATTCAATAAAATATATTATATGATAAAATAAGAGATCAATTTCAATAAATAATAAGATTAAACAAATGTTATTCAAATATATTTAAATATTCTAATAAAGTCATTGAGGAATTCTTGAGAGAAATCTCCTTTTTACTTTTGGAAAAAAGAGTTAGTTTGAAAAATTATTTTGTATTTGTCATAAAATCATATTATAAACATGTATATGCAAGAAAAAAAAATTAAATTACAATTAAATTATGCTTGAGACATAGATGATATCCAAATGAATTGAAATCATGTAAAAATAATTTTTTAAGAAACTTTAGAAATGAGCCACTTTGGTACAGTTTTAAGGAAAATATAAAAGAGCCTTTAAAAGGAAAAGGAATAATTGTTTGCATAAAACCAGAAATGAACTAAGATAGTTTTTCATGATGAAATTATTTTTTTCAAAAAAATAATGGTTTATTAAAACCGATTATAAAGTATACATGAAAATGGGTATGAAACTAGAAATTTCCCTTTAATCGGGCTTGCTAATCAGAAGAAATTGAAAATAAAACCTTATAAAACATGTAATTATCCCATTAAATAAAGAAGAATTGATATAGGTACATATATTTGGAACATAAACACATAATTTAGGTGGAGTACATGAGAATCATTAAGAATTACATTGGGTTAAATAGAAATAAAGTGTAACCTAAATGAAAAATGGAGGTTTAGAAAGAATCTCTTACCACTTTATAAAAAGTCGAACCGTATGCCCCATATATTAATGGTCATAAAATGAAACCTTAAATACCATGAAGATAAATAGATTGATAATATGATATATTAAAGGGTATTATACATACACCACACATAAGAAATAAGTGGTGAGTAAGGCATGTCTCACAGAAATAAAAGTGAGATGAGAAAACTCTTACCTTATATATGAAAGTGTTCTGCACTTGTACTTAACATTCTGGATAATGAAATTATATTCATTCATAAATTAATTCAGAACCTATTAAAAATTTATTTTATTTATTATAATTTTATTATGTTTTTTATGGCCTTTTTTATGGGTTATAAGATTCAATTTCTCCATTCGGGAGTGTTTGTTTCATTGGTTTTCATGATTGTTTCACTTGTATACATGTATGAAAGATAATGTAAAATGGGAATAGTTATATAGAATTGAAATTATATGTTATTAATGAACTTTTAGAATATTAAATGGTCTTATATATCATTTTTTCAGATATGAGGATGATTCATTAGATAAAACATTAATGATAATCATTCGGATTATTTTTGGCGTTTTTTCGATCATCACACACTAATTTTGTCTTATTAGCAAATATTGTGTATATATACTAGTTCCAGAACACTAAATAAGTTATAATATACATTTTAAAATATGTTTTAACCATTATAATGGTTTTATGACCATCCTTGAAGGCGGTATTAGAAAATGAAAAATTATTATCCATGAAGGTGGTGAATCGACACCTCATGGATGATGTTTTCATTTTTAGAACAAAATGAGAAAAGAAGAGAATTGGTAGTAGATATAACATTAAAATAATAAAATTCCAGTTTATATATGATACTATATTTATCATGTTAGTTTTTATAGGGTAGGTGAGGAAAGGAAAAAAGAAAAGAAATCGAAAGAGAGAGTGGGTGGGTTTACCTCTTGAGTGTCGTCCCCTTAAGAACCTCCTTAAGGGACTTAGAAATGGTCATTTGTTGAGACCAGTAAGACCAGAACGTGGGGAAGAGGTTTGGGAGGGGAAATTATAAAAAATTGGACAATATTCAAGGATTTGGAGGTGTGATTAGAAGAAGTGGTGAGGGGTTGTATTTATAGTGGAGGAGGGGGTATTTTTTGATTATTTTATTCATTAGTTTATTATTTTGGTTCAAGACTATGAATAGTATTGATTATAGTGAATAAATACAGTACATAGAGCATGTGAGTTCAAACCAATGAGTTCTTAACTCATCCATATATCATACATGACTCAATAATTCATTTATTCACCTATAATGTTAAATACCATAATTTACCATATTTCAATATTCACCAAAAATTCAACTATTTCAAAAAAATATCCAAATTTCACCCTAAACATTTTTTGATGTATAAAATTCAAAAATGGACTCTATTTTATGAAAATAATTTTATAAATATGAGAAAATTAATTTTTAAATAAAATCATCGTTTACTCGAAAAATATAGATTTTAAAATTATAACTCATTTTATGACTCTGAAAAATTAATTAATCTATCATAAAATTATCTTATAATCATAATAAAAAAAATATTAATTTATGAATCTATTTTTTGAAAACAAATTTTCTTTTAAATCAGTATATTAATTATAAAATTATAAATAAACATTTATGTTTCATAGAAATATCAATACTTAATTTATCATTTTTACTACATTTATTTACTTATCCCATGATATCAATATATCATATTTTAATTTATGAGATACCTAAATTTTATTTATATTTTCATAGGTGAGATCAAATTCAAATAATAAGTATACTTTTAATATAATGAAATGGAAAGTTTTATGAAAATAGTTATTTTTCACTATTCATTAGAAATTAAATATTTTTAGAAAAATACCAAAATTTCATCCAAAGAAAATTTTGAAATTACGCTTTTAAAAATGAATTTTATTTTTTTCAATAGAATTTATAGAAGCGACAAAATTTAATTTTAAAACAAGTGCGTCATTAAAAGGTGGTAAAACTACCTTTAGAAAAATATAGTCTTTTATGTGTAAAATTTGATTTATTCTTATCTTATGCCTATAAAAATCATTTGGATGAATTTAAAGACATAAATTTAATAATGTGGTTAATATTATTCATTCCCACAAATTTAACGGCTAGGTTATAACTCACATTTTAAAGAGTATATTGTGGTTTTAAACTCAGTGTTGCATGTAACATAAGCTATCGAAGTTGTTAAATTTAAAAGATACATACTATAAAATCCCGGGGTGTTACAATATACATCGAAAAAACCCATCATATTTTTATTAAAAACCTGATTTTTAACATTACACAGTGTGTACTATTTCGTGTTGTGTACTCAACTCACGACATGAGTTTTATGATCAAATACACGACATGTAAACCTGTTACATGACATGTAAACTAGTTACACAGATGTAATCGCCCAACAGACTACAAAAATAAAATATTCTTACATGAAAACCCAGACCACCTCAGGTGTTCCCTGAACTCAGAGAAAACCCTGCTAATCCATTACACATTTATACTTAGACTCCATTAATTTAAAAAAACATACATCCCTAAACTTTATGTCATTTTCCCAAACAAAATATTTTCATCTTCGGGAGTCCCAAGACGCACCCAAATTAAGAGTAAAACAAAAAAGGGGATTACTTAGAAGCAGGTAACGGGATGTTACATGCAGTCGTTTTTGGAGGTGACTCCACCTTCTCAAGCAACGCCCCGACCTGAAACACATCGATGAACTGAGGCATGGACAGAGGTGGGTGGGGAATCAAAGGTGTTGAGACTGAATATGGTCATGCCTACAAATATCACTATTAACAGACATGGGAGGCACCCAGTACGTCACAAGATGAGTCGTCCTCCTCAATAGGGGGGATGCAAGATGTTTGCGGCACAAGCCATAAGATGATTCACGTGAAGTGGCTCATGACAGGGGGCATAGGGGAGGGTCACACAAATATTTCAAGCAGTATTGTAAAGACTCAGACCCTAGTTTCCCGGGTTGGTGCCTTATTTTATTACATTATCATGATTATAATAAATTCATATCCTGAAGGAACGAATAGTTTATTAGTTTTGGAAAATAAGATACAAACATAAGTTCAACATTACAACTTGAAATGAAATACATAATACCAATTCCATTAGAAACATCTATGACTCCAAGATTATCCTTGCAAGTCATTCATAATATTCATCTTCACAACCTAGGGAAAATAAAACATAATAAAGGGATGAGATTAGATATTTAGTAAGGGTAAGTAATACAGTGGAATTTATCATAAAAATAAACACTAGGCATGGTGAACAACTAAAAACACATCCCATTAAAAATATACTTAAGCATAATATGGAAGGAATGAAAGTTGATTAAATAAGGCCATATAAATGATCATAATAGAATAGAACATAACCATTTATATTCTACTAGTCGAATAATCACATGTTTTATCAATTAATAATACCATAATGAGGGAATTCATAATTCTGGACATCTGAAACATATTTTCAAGCCCTCAACCAAGACATCTTAAAATACTATGGTAAGGATTCAGCCAAAACCAAATTTTGTTTTGTCTCATGAGACCTATCGATGCATCAAGGGGATATAGAGGGCTCCACCAATCACTTTCTAAGTCCAATTCATTCCTCATATGAAAGAGGCTAAACATAAACAACATGAACATATGAAATAACTTTCCCCAATCTGTACACAAAAACACTAACCATTCTGAGTAGTATGGTGAATGGTATCAAGATAGAACATCCGCATTCAAACTGATCATAAACCATTTTATACAATATGTTAGATGATAAACATAAGATATTAATCTCAATAAGACATAAATTTTAACAGATGTTTTGAAATAGACAAAAATACTCTAATAAAATCAATGATGAGTTTTTGAGAGAAATACACTTTTACTTTGAAAAGAAGAGTTCTTTTGAAGGAATAATTGAATAAAACTAGAAATTAACTAAGGTATTTTTTCCATGATGAAATTATTTTTTTTATAAAAATAATATTGTCTTAAAATAGATTATATAATGCACTTGAAAATAGGTAAGAATTTGAGAAGTTCTCTTGAATCGGACTTGTTTATCAGAAATAATTGAGAAAGATCTTTATAAAACATTTAACTCCCCATAAAATAAAGAAGGATTATGATTGGTACAAATATATATAACATTCAAACATAATTTATGAGTATTACATAAGAATAATTAATAATTTATTTGGGATTAATAAAGACAAAGAGTAACCTGAAAGAAAGTAGAGGTTCAGGTAGAAAACTTTTACATTATGTCTGAATGTGTTCTGCACTTGACCTTAAGGTCCTGGAATATGAAATTAGAAATATTAATAATTTAATTCAAACCCTATTATACATGTATATAATTTATTATAATTTTATTAAGTTCATTTATATACTTTTGATAAATTATAAGATTTAATTCCTTCGTTTTGGAGTGTTCATTTTTTTGATATTCATGATCAGTTCACTTGATTATAAGTATGGAAGATCATGTGGGATGGATGTAATTTTCCAGGATTGAATTTATATATTATTAATGAAAATACATAAGTGTAAATGGTTATATATGTCATTTTGTTATAAGGTATGAGGATTAGTCATTAGATAAGTCATTTAGTGATAATCGTTTAGATTTTTACGGCGGGTTTTCGATCACAATGAACTAGTTTTGTTCTATTATTTAGTATCATGCACAAATGATGGTTCTATAATCATTAAAAAAGATATAATATATATTTTAGAATATTTTATAACCATAAAAATGGTTTCATGACCATCCTTGAAGGAGAAATTGAAGAATGAAGGTTCGTCGTCCTTGAATGTTGTAAATCAGCACCTTCCAGACGATGATTTTGTTTTTTTAATAAGAGAGAGAGATATAGTAGTTTGAGGAAGAATATTTCATTAAAATGATATAATTATATTATATATATGATACTAGAGTTATCATGATCATTTGGACAAAGTAGGTGAGGAGAAGATAAGGAAAGAAAATAAATTGAAAATGAATTAAAGAAAAAGGAAGAGGGTTTACTTCTTGAAATATCCTCTTTGAGAACCTCCTTAAGGGAAGGGGTTTTGGTCTTTTGGAAAGACCAAGAGCTCCTGGATGTGGGAAGATAATAGAGAAGATTATTTGGTCAGAACTTTTAGAATCTTCAAGGCTTATAGGAGTGATGAGAAGAGGGAGTGAGGGGTGATTTTTATAGTGGAGGAGAGGGGTGATTCTTGAATATCTTATTCATTATTTTGTTATTTTGTTTAAGAAAATCAATGGTGTTGATTATTTTGATCAAAAATAGTAATAATTTCATGTGAGTTCAAACCAAGTGTACTTACATTATCCATACATCACCTATGACTCAATAAATCATGTATTTAGCATTTGTCGTTAATTATCGTATTTTACTATTTACTAAAAATTCAAGTATTTTAGAAAAATCCTAAAAAATCACCATTACCATTTTTGACATGTAGAATTAAAAAATGAACTCCATTTTATCAAAATAATTTCCTAAATATGTGAAATTTAATTTTTAAATAAAATCATTATTTACTTGAAAATACATATTTTAAATTTAAAACTGATTTTATAATACTTTCAAAATTAACTGAGGTCTCATAAAATTACCCAAAAATCATAAGACAACAAAATATTTATTTAGGAATACATTTTATGAAAATGAATCTTATTTTAAATCAATTTATTAATTTAAAATTGTAATTAAGTATTTATTACTCACAAAAATACCAACACTTAATTATTAATTGTTAAAATATATTCACTTTCATTTATAAGGTGCATAAATTTTATTTATACTTGCATGGATGAGGTTACTATTCATAAGGGTCATTACTATTCATAAGGGTACATTACTATTCATAAGTATCAAATTATTATTCACCAAAAAAGTAATTTGATCCTATCAGACTCTAAATATCTTACTGATTGCAATCGTGTTTGTCCGTTTTTTGAAATTCAAAACACAGAAGCAGAAAAATTATGTCTAACGGCTAAGTTATAACTATCTCCTATAAATAACAAAGTGTTTGTTTCATAGAGACTTAGTGTTGCATGCATTCTATATTAAATTTATTTTTAAATCCTTAGGGTGTTATATCTCCCCCCTTACAAAAATTCCATCCTCGAAATTACTAGAATGTTACATCATAAAAATATTTGAGTAAGTCTTCATCATAAGTTCTTCAGGCTCCCACATTGCCTCTTCAATTTTATGATTTTTTCAAAGTAAATTTACCAACCGAGTCATCTGATTCCTCAACACATTTTCTTTAGTATCCAGAATCTGAATAGTGTAAGAACCCAGGTTTTTAGAACGGGACAAAATCCCGAACCTGTTTGAATTTTTGACTCGTTTCTGAGAAAAACTGGGAAAATCTGGAAGTTCTGGAAATTTCCAGACTACATGTCGTGTACTCTAAAGTACATGCTATGTATGGGTTAGGTGAGTACCATCTGTGTGCTCGCCGAGTACATGTCATGTGATGACCGTGTATAAATTTCCTACTACACGGCGTGTAGTGTTGCTTGACACACCGTGTATCCTTCTTTCTGTGTACCGGCTGAGTACAAGCCGTGTGTCGACCCGTGTGGAGCGTCCAATCCATGTGGATATATTCTCTTAAGTTAAGAGTATGTAAAATGCCACTACAGGGCGTGTATTCCTTAAATACACGTCGTGTACTTTTTTTTATTCACTTAAAAGAAAGGGCATCGCGTCTTATTTCAGGAAACATCTTATTCTTCCCCAACTTCGGGACCACTCCATTTCGAAAACCCAAAGAACATACCTTGCCTTAGATTCTCCATCTGGAGTCCGTTCTTCAATCCATCGGTGGTTGCGGGATCACAACAGTGAGGCTAAAACCGCGCACCCTGTTTCGTTCCAGTTTCTTTGTCTCACGCGTCGCAGTTTCCATCCGAGTGGAATTGTCGGGATTTGACTAAAACATAGATCTATGAAGATAATCTTCAAATTGGAACTCGATATCAGATGTTCCTACATCTACAAGTCTCAGGTAGGTGGTTCATACCACTTTTTGTGTTTTCGCAAACTTTTGGGTGGTGCGGCCTATGGCGCGTTTTCAGGTATTTTGAGTGTGACCCTATTTTACCTGTTATTTCCTATTAATTATTTATTTGACCTATGGGATCCCTTTGGTTATACCCTGTTACCTATTTTTCTTGAGCGGGGCTAGGCGAGTGGTCGTTTCTCTTTGAGGCATTTTGGTCGGGGGATGCCAAAATGGTTATAAATGATTTAAATTGTTTTGTCTTAAACTATTTAGTTTAGTTTATTAAACCTTGATATGAATTGTTGGAGGCTTTAAAGACCTCAATGATGGTATGGGACTGTAAATGGTTAGGTCATTCAACTGTTATTTTTTTTCCCTGTTTAAAAGTGATTCTTTTGATTTTATATGAAATTACTGAATTGCATATGTTGTATCCCTTGCAGTTATGTTGGGCATGGCCTGGGTATTCTCTAGTGATGTTGATCATAGTTTGGGTTTGGCACGGATTACAATGGGTGGTTCTAACCACAGGATTGGGTGTCATGGACGTCGGCTTGAGGCAGGATTGCTGTCAGGTTGGGCATGTCCTGGGTTACTGGGATGGCAAGGCCATTAGACTTGAGCGGCATGGTCTCAGGGACACAAGGTGTCAGAGACGTTGTGTCTTGGGAACTTATTTTGGTGATTATCGCTCACCTAGAACTTTGAGTAGTGTCCACACAGAGAGACTCCGTGATGAGGTGGTTTTGACCACTCATGTGGGTACAGGCCCTCGTTAGTTTCGATTTAGGTACTATTGGTTTGGGGGTGCTTGTCGTAAGAAGCCACGTGGAAGGTGAGGAGCCTTCAAGGGATAGCATTGAGGCTATCAGGTTATGGGAAGAGGCTCGCCATTATTTGAAGGCAGATATGGTTGTCCCTTTGGTTACTTTATTTGAAGGAAGATATTGATGTCCCTCCGGTTACTTTATTTGAGGGTAGACCTCATTGTCCCTCTGATTACTTTATTTGAGGACAGACCTCGTTGTCCATCTAGCTACTTATTTGAGGACAGACATCGTTGTTCCTCCGAGTTACTATTCTTGGACATGTCTTCGGGATGTCGGTACTTGAGACACGTGGTGTCAGGGGAACATGGTGCCGGGTTGCATGACAGATATTCCGACGTTGGCCGAAGTAGGTGACACTCCATGGTAGCTGCTGAGCACTAGTGGAGCTTGTGTTTATTTGTGCGTTGTACTGTTTACTGTTTTACTTATAAATGCATGTCTGCTTAAACACTTATATTAGGTATTCACCGTTGGGTGGTATCCTACTGAGATTTGTCTCACACCCTGCATGGGCCCTCCGGGACGTGTGTAGACTTTATGGATTTGCGTGCAGGAAATAGGTCATCTTTAGGAGCTTTAATGCATTAGCTATTGCATGGAGATGGTATGGACCTTGAGGTCTTGCCTAGATGGAGTTTTTTTTGTTTTTATTTCTCTCCTGTATCAGTATGCTTGTTTTGTAGCTACAGTTGGTTAGCCATTGGCGCCCTTTACATATGAAAATATATGAAAATGTATGATCTTCTTTGGATGCATGTTTGTTTTTCAGTAGTAGCTACAAGTGATCAGCATGTTGTTGTGTTTATTTCCGCTTCTGTTGTTTATATTTATTGCTTCTACTGTTTATCTATATTGAATGTACTTCTGTTCCGCGGGTCTAGTTAGAGTCTGCTGAGTCGTTTATTCTACTGAATTATTATTATTATACTCAAACCAGTATCATTATTATCCTCTTAGAGGGTATATCCTCCCCACTATACCTATAAGACCCTCGCTGCTAGTCGGAAGCCTTTGGCGTTCGGGGAGGTGCGCCTAAGATAGTAACACCCGACCCGTTTAGTATTGTTCGGGTGGCTGCTCGGGTCCGGGTCGTTACAAATAGGCTCTTCATAGTAAGATAAGTCGGGTTCTAATTATATACCTTCATAAGTGAGTACATGTGTTGGGTATGGCATGTAATTTCTCAACCTTGAGACATGGAACACATTGTGTACCTTAGAAAGGCTAGACGACATTTCCAAACGATAAGTCACATCTCCAATTCTCTACAGAATTTCAAAAGGACCAATGTACCTGGGGCTCAGTTTCACTTTCTTCCCAAATCTTATAACACCTTTCCATGGATATAATTTTAAGAAAATATGACCTCCCACTTTAAATTCCAAATCCTTCCCTCGATTATCAGCGTAGATCTTTTTCCTTCTTTGAGCTACTTTGATATGGGTTTGAATAGTCTTTACATTTACTGTTGTTTTCTCTACAAGCTCTAGGCCTACAAGATTTTTTTCACCAACTTCATCCCAACATGTTGATATATGAAATCTCTTTCCTTACAATGCTTCATATGGTTTCATTTGAATACTTTAATAGAAACCATTATTGAAGGAAAACTCCACCAAAGGTAAATACTGATCCCACATACCCTGAAAATCAAGTGAGCATGATCTCAACATGTCTTCTAATGTTTGGATCGTCCTTTCTGATTACCCATCAGTTTAGGGGTGATAAGAAGTACTCAATCGAAGCTCAGTATCCAAATATTTCTGAAGAATTTTCCATAATTTCGATGTAAATCATGGATCACGATTAGAAACATTTGAGAGAGGTGCTCCATTAAGTCTTACAACTTCATTGATATAGAGTTGTGAAAGGCGCTCTAGTGGAAAATCTTCCCTTATAGTGAGGAAATGTGCATATTTGGTAAGTCGGTCCACAATTATCCATATTGCATCATTCTTTATTGTAGTTTTGGGTAATCCAGTGACAAAATCCATAGTGATATCATCCCATTTCCATGTAGGAATAGGAAGAGGTTTCATGACTCCTCTAGGATGTTCTCTTTCAACCTTCACATGTTGATAGACTAAACATCTTGATACATAATCACCAATTTCATGCTTCATGTTGTACCACCATAAATGTTCTTTAAAATATCTATACATCTTAGTGATACTAGGGTGTATAAAGAAATCCGAACTATGGGCATCATCCAATAACTCCCTTTTTAGATCGGGTATAGATGGAACACATGGCTTTCTCCCAAATTTCATAATTTCATCCTCACACACAAAGTCCGAAAACTTCCCATCATTCACATCCTTAATTTTCTTTTGAATATTCTCATCATAATATTGAGAACTTTTAATTATTTCAAATATAGATGGTTGGGAAACCAATTGAAAAGGTAATGATGCTTCACCATCTTTGATAATCCTCATATCCAGCCTCACTAGATCCATGTATATAGGATCTTTATCAATCCTCATTTTGTTAATAACTCTATGATCCTTCATTCTCAATGCATATTCCACCTTATTTGTCTTCCCTGGATGGTAGTGTATGGAACAATCATAATCCTTGAGTAGCTCGAGTCATCGCCTTTTCCTCATGTTGAGTTCTTTCTATGAGAAGATATATTTCAAGCTCTTGTGATCAGTATATATCTCACATCTTTCACCATAGAGATAATGTCTCCATATCTTCATAGAAAATATTATATTTTCTAACTCAATATTATGAGTTGGATAGTTTTGTTCATGAATTTTTAACTACCTTGATGCATAGGCAATAACTCTATCATTCTGCATAAGGACACAACCAAATCTTTTCTTTGATATATCACTACAAATCACAAATCCACCATTTCCCGATGGTAGATTCAAGATTAGATCATTCACTAACCTCTTCTTTAATTCTTCAAAACATTCTTCACATTATTTTGTCCATATGAACTTAACCCCTTTATGAGTAAAATTGGTTAATGGGTTAGCTAATTGGGCAAAGTTCTGAATGAAATGCCGATAATAATCTGCTAAACCAATAAAACTACGTACCTCGATTACGTTTGTTGGTGTAGATCATTCCTGAACTACCTTTTTCTTTGTTGGATCCACTAAGATTCCATCTTTAGAGATAATATGGCCAAGAAAAGAAACTGTTTGAAGCCAGAATTCACAGTTGCTAAAATTCTCATATAACTCGTTTCTTCTAAGAGTCTTTAGAATAATGCACAAATGACTCTCATGTTATTCGTAAATTTGGGAGTATACCAATATATTATCAATAAATACCACAAAAAATTCATTAAGATATTCCTTGAAAACTCAATTCATTAGATCCATGAAAACAAAGGGTACATCAGTCAGTCCAAAAGGCATTATTGTAAACTCATAATGCTCACACCTGGTTCAAAATGTTGTATTTGGAATATCTTCCTTCATCACACGCAACTGATGATATCCAGATCGAAGTCCAATCTTCAAAAAATATTGGGCTCCATAAATTTGATCAAATAAATCATCAATACGAGGTAGGGGATATTTTTTCTTTATCGTAATAGCATTGATTTCTCTATAGTCAATGCACAGCCTCATGGGTCCATCTTTCTTCTTGACAAAGAGAATAGGGAATCCCCATAGATAAACACTAGGGCGGATAAATCCTTTATCAATCAATTTCTCTAGTTGTTTCTTCATTTCTACCAATTACACCATGGACATTCTATAATGAGTCTTTGATATAGGTCTTGAACCAGGAATTAAATCAATAGAGAACTCAACTTCCCGCTCTGGAGAATGTTTAGGTAAATCCTATGAAAATACATTGACGTATTCTTTCACAATATGTACATCCTCAATTTAAATATTTCATTCTATCACCCATAGATATTTCATTCTCTTCCACCCCAAGAATTGAATTCAGTAGAGATATTTAGGGTGGATCTAGATAAGAATCAGATGGTGATGTTTCTGCTCTAAAGATAATGGATTCTACACCTTCTTCACAAATCGTAATTTTCTTCTTCTTGCAATAGATTTTCACATCATGTTTTAAAATTTAGTCCATGACAAGGATTATGTCAAATTCGACCATAAGTATGATGATAAAATCAACAGATAAAGCACATGTATATTCTATAATGGGGACTGCCTGACACATCTTTGTTGCAATGAGACTTCTCTTAGGGGTTTTTACTGACAACTCTCTTGTTAAGGAGAATTGAAAATATCTACTTTTTAAAGAAAACTGGGAAGATATAAAGGAATGTGATTATCCAGAATCAGATAAATCATTAGCCAAGTTTGATTAAACGATTATAGTATCTGCCACCACATCATTAGGAGCTTCAACTTCAGCAGTCGTGATCGCATAAACTTGGCATTGTTCCCTTGGCCTTCTCTGGGGAATGTTTTCTTGACGCTTAGGGAAATCATTGGCATAATGTCTCATCTCTTTACAATTGTAGTATTTAACATTGCTAGATTCTTTCTTTCCCTTGCAATATCGAGATTGGTGGCATCTTTATCCGCATTTGTAACAGACTCATTTTCCTTTTAAGTGGGTTCTAGGATATTTCTTTCCACAGGTATCACATGTTGGAAAAATCCCTTTTTTATTATTCTCTATATCCATTCTTTCCTCCGCCACCCTCTTCTTATCTTTATTTCCCTTTAAGTCATAAGTCTTAGATAATTATTTCTTTGTCTTGATAGCACATAAGACTATATCTTCATATGATGAGAATGTTTGGGAGACCAGTTCCCTTCGGAGGAATGGTTTTAATCCATCAAAGAATCGATCAATCTTCCTCCTCAAACTATGTATGTAGTCCGCGGTATGCTTTGATAGCCTTGTAAATTGGTTTCATACTTCATAAGTTTTTTATCCTCTTTTTGTTTCAAACTCAAGAATTGTCTCTCTATATCTTCTTATTGTTCTCGAGGAAAAAAAATTTAAGAGTATTTCATTAAATTCCATCCATTCTATTTCTTCTATTTCTTCCTCCTCCTTCGTGTTTTGAATTAACGAACACTACTGATCTGCATCTTCTGATAGATGATAAATTTTCATGACAACCTTCTCCCTTTTGTTACATCCCAAAGCGAGAAATATCTTCTCTAAAGAACTTATTCACCGATCATCTAAAAATGGGTTTATAGTCCCATTGAATGATGGAGGTTATTGTCGCATAAAGTGGTTTAACATTGCTCCTCCACATTATGGATCGGGATGCTCCATGCGGGTAAGGTTATTGTTCATAACCAGAGTCAGTTTTCCCAGTATAGTTATAAGATGCTCAGCACCAGTCACAGCTCCAATAGTAGTGTCATTATCTTGCATATGAGGACAATCCCTACATGGGATATGTAACACCCCCACCCCACTAGGCTGGAGCCGGTGCATTACTTGTGATATTGGCATGGTTAGAAGGAATGAAAATCCCTAAGGAATGATTATTTTAGTAGTCTCGAAAAAACTAGATACATAAGTGAAAATCAAATTACATTGGAAAAGGTTACAAAATACAATACATAACAAAAACTAAAAACTGCAACCATGGGAACTCAATAAATGATCCCCTCTTCATCACTTGTTGAAGGTAAACAATGAAAGGGGTGAGCTCAAATGCTCAGTAAGGGTTAAAAATAGTAGAATCATGAATCAATAATAAGTGAATCATAATCAATCTGACATAATCAATATGGCATGGTGAATAAATGAAAAACTCATGCCATTAATAAACTGGGAATGAAACTGTATCCATAGATTTTGTCATAGTGAAAACGTCATGGATAGTAATAACTGATAATAAATAAAGAGAATTATTATTAATTTTATGTCATGTATCTGGCACATGAAACCATAATACCATAAAACGGTTTAGTTCTATGGGTAGAAACCCGTCTGATTTTTTGAAACAAACTCGAAGGTTTTGTCGCCAACTGATTTGTCTCGTGAGACCTACCGATGCATAGAGGGGTTGTAGCGGGCCCCAACTACCTATGAATCCAAATCATTCTTTATAAATAGTTAAAAATAAGATCAATATTACCTTACATTATCTGTATTGAATAGAGGATACGGATTCATCAATATTTCCACAGTCAAAACAACATTCAAAATAAATACCATATGTAAAGTGGTATACGACTTAGACAATAATCATATTCATGTTATGAGAATATTGAAATTTAAATGGAATATAATTTCAATTGAAAATTAATCTCAAATGTGCAGTAGGTACACCACATAAGAAATAGTAGGTGCACAATAAAAAGTTAGTCACAACAAAATAGTAGTTGAGACAAAGTCTCTTATCACAATGTAATCGGTCGAATCATATGACCAGAACTTAATAACCCTCAAATGAATCATTGGATAACATGAATATAAATAGAATCATGTTATTATATATCAAATGGAAGTACACATATACCACATACAGGAAATAAGTTGCGAACAATGAAAATCTTACAGAAATGAAAGCGAGATGAGAAACCCCTTACAAACATTTAGGCATGGTACGAGTGTTATTGCGAGGGATTAATGAGAGTTAAATGGGTATTAATTATTTATATGTCACAAGGGAAGTATATGGGAGGTGAGAAAACATACCCCATCATTAGGAATTAAAAATAAAAGGGCACAATATAGGGGAGATTTTTGAACAAAAGTGAGAGAGAGGATCCCTTACCTTGTGCTTGAAGGTGTTCTTGACTTGTTATTAAAGACCTGAATAATAAAATTTATATTCATTAATTAATAAGTCCAGAACCTCATCAACATGTAATTGATATGGTATAACCTTATTAAGTTCATTAATGGAATTTTTTATGGGTTTAAGAGATTCAATTTTATTGTTTTGGAAGCATTTTCTTACTTGGTTTCATGATTTGTTTACTTGTATTCATGAATGGAAGTTTGTTTGAAATATGGTTAAACATAAAAAATTGTTAATATAAATTATTAGTGACATTAAAGTGATATAAATGATCTTATAATGATTCTGGTTATATACCATGAGTATGACTCGTTCGATGAGTTAAAAATAAACGCTTGGATTTGGCTTGACGGTTTTGTGCACAATAAACTTGTTTTGTATTATTATTCCATATTATGAACGTGTAAAGATTCCAGAACATTAATCAAGATAAAATACATATATTATTTCCTGGTTCAACCATTCAAAAGGTTTCATGACCAGTATTGAAGATATTAATGCAAATTGAAAACTCGTCTTCCTTGAGTGTGATAAATTTACACATCTCGGACGGTGTTTGAATTTATTATATAAAAAGAGGGGGGGAAAGAGAGATTATGATGAAATATTCCATTAGCACGATGAAAATCCAGTACATGTAAGGTACTGGAATTATCATGGCATTTGGATGAGGGTAGGTGAGAAGGGAGAATGAAATAATGGAACTTTGTAAAAGAAATTGAAAGAAAAGAGAAGGAAGGTTCACCTCTTGAGTACTCCTCCTTGAGAATCTCCTTAAGGCCTTTGTTTTTTGGCCTTTTGGTGAGACCAGTAGGTATTGGACCTGGGGAGAGGGCTTGGGAAGAGTAATTGTCAGAATTTAAGAAAGTCTTGAAGCTTGAGTGGTGTGGGTGGAAGAGGGGGTGAGGGGTGCTTTATATAGTGGATGGGAGAGGAGTTTTCTTAATATTATAATCATTAATTTATTATTTCCTCTCAAGACAACCAATAGTGATTATTCCATTACCAAGAACAGTAATATATGCATGTGAATCTGAATCAATTGGGATTACATCAGCATATCATCATCAATGACTCAATTAATCCGTTATTTAGCATTTATCGTGAATTATCGGATTTTACTATTCATCAAAAATTCAAATATTTCAGAAAAATCCCAAAAATTCACCCTAACCATTTTTCGATGTGTAGAATCTAAAAATGA
Source organism: Viscum album (assembly GCA_963277665.1). Taxonomy (NCBI): domain Eukaryota; kingdom Viridiplantae; phylum Streptophyta; class Magnoliopsida; order Santalales; family Viscaceae; genus Viscum; species Viscum album. The sequence goes on from OY728131.1 coordinate 569,512,665, forward strand.
AGTCCATTTTTCAAAAATAATTTTATAAATATGACTAATTAAATATTTAATTAAATCATTATTTAATCGGAATATATAAACACTTAAAATATTCATCTTCATTTTTAAGGTGTCTAAATTCATTTATACACTCAAAGGTATAGATACTATTCATAAGAGTTGTATTACTATTCATAAGGGTAAGTTACTATTCATAAGGGTATGTTACTATTTATAAGGGTAGGTTACTATTCACTGAAAATTAAGTTAATTCTATCAGAATCTAAATATCATCTTGAACACAACCGTGTATGTCAGATTTTCAAAATTCAAAACACAGAGCTGAAAATTTTAAGTTTAATTTCTAGGTTATGGTTATCTCATATAAGTAACCATGTTTTTTTCCATAGAGGCTCAGTGATTCATGAAATATAGGCCATCTAATGAGTACAGTATATTTAAGAGAAACATACCGTATAATGTTTGGGGTGCTATATTATTCCCTCCTTCAGAAATTTCATCCTCAAAATTTTATGTATAAATCCCACCAAAAAGATGTGGGTAGTTCTTCTTCATAACATCCTCAGGTTCCCATGTTTCTTTCTCCATATTCTGGTTTCTCCAAAGAACCTTTACTAGACGAGTTGTCCAATTTCTCAATACCTGCTCCCTTATGTCAAGAATCCCGATAGGCTTTTCACAGTATGACAAATCAGGTTCCAGTTCAATTTCTTCATATGTGAGTACATGTGTTGGTTCTAGAATGTATTTATTTAACAATGACACGTGGAACACATCATGAACTCTGGAGAGATTTGGTGGCATCGCTAGACAATAAGCTACTGCTCCGATTCTTTCCAGAATTTCAAATGGTCTGATATACCTGGGGCTCAGTTTCCCTTTCTTACCAAACCTTAAGACACCCTTCCATTGAGGTACTTTTAGAAATACATGATCTCCCACTCGGAATTCCAAATCCTTTCTCCGGTTGTCAGCATAACTCTTCTGCCTACTTTGGGCTGCTTTAATATGGGCTTGTATTTTCTTCACCTTTGTCGTGGTCTCTTCAATAAGTTCTGGGACTACAAGATTCCTCTCACCAACTTCATCCCAACAAGTTGGAGTTCGACATCTCTTTCCATATAATGCTTCATATGGGGCCATTTGAATACTAGAATGGAAACTATTGTTGTAGGAAAATTCCACTAAAGGCAAGTATTGATCCCACATACCCTGGAAGTCAAGAGAGAATGACCTCGGAATGTCTTTTAAAGTTTGAATAGTCCTTTCAGATTGTCCATTGGTTTGGGGGTGATAAGCAATACTCATACGAAGCTCAGTATTCAAAGCTTTCTGGATACTTTTCCAGAATTTTGATGTAAACCAGGGATCTCGATCGGATACAATCGATATAGGTGCACTATGAAGTCTTACAACTTTATTAATATAAATTCTTTCCAAGCGCTCAAGTGGAAAATCCTCTCTTATAGGAAAGAAATGTGCTGATTTTGTGAGACGATCAACAATTACCCATATTGCATCATTCCTTCTAGGTGTCCTTGGTAGTCCGGTGACAAAATCCATCGTAATTTTATTCCACTTCCACATAGAAATAGGTATAGGTTGCATCACTCCCTTGGGATGTTGTCTCTCTTCCTTCACTTGTTGAAAAACTAGACATCTTGACACATAGTCAGCAATTTCCCGCTTCATATTATCCCACCAAAAATATTCCTTCAGATCTCTATACATCTTGGTGCTACCCGGGTGTATAGAGAAATTTGAGCTATGCGTGTCGTCTAATAGTTCTCTTTTTAGCTCAGGTATTGATGGAATGCATAACCTCTTCCCAAATTTCAGAACTCCTTCTTCATACACGAAGTCATCCAGTCTCTTATCCTTGACAGCATTAATTTTCTTGTGCAGATTCTCATCATCAGATTGAGAGCTTTTTATCTTCTCTAATAAATATGGTTTAGCAATCATTTGAAAGAGGAAATATGTTTTCCTTTCCTTAACAATTCCCATATCCATCTTTATTAGATCCAAAAATATAGGATCTCTCTCAATCCTCATTTGAGTCAGAAGTCCATGATCTTTCCTGCTTAATGCATCTGCCACCTTATTCTCCTTTCCCAGGTGGTAGTGTATCGAACAATCATAATCTTTGAGTAACTCAAGTCATCTCCTTTGCTTAATGTTGAGTTATTATTGTGTGAAAATGTATTTCAAAATATTATGGTCTGTATAAATCTCACTTCTCTCTCTGTAGAGATAATGCCTCCATATTTTCAGTGCAAAGATTACAGCTGCTAACTCAAGATCATGAGTTAGATAATTTTTCTCATGAGTCTTCAACTGTCTTGATGCATAAGCAATAACTTTATCCTTTTTCATAAGGATTCAACCCAGGCCATTCTTCGATGCATCATTGTATATTACAAATCCACCAATTCCAGATAGAAGAGTAAAAATTGGAGCATTGAACAATCTTATTTTCAATTCTTCGAAGCATTCTGTACATTATTTTGTCCACACAAACTTAACTCCTTTACATGTGAGCTTGGTTAGCGGTTTAGCCAGTTGGGAAAAATTCTGAATGAAATGCCGATAGTAACCTGCTAAGCCAATAAAACTGCGTACCTCAGTTATTCTTGTTGGTGTGGGTCATTCTTGGATTGCCTTTGTCTTTGCAGGGTCAACTAGGATTCCATCCTTAGAGACAATATATCCTAGAAAAGAAACTGATTGAAGCCAAAATTCGCATTTTCTAAACTTCCCATATAATTTATTTCTTCTAAGAGTTCTCATAATAATCTGCAAGTGATTCTCATGGTCTTCATAGCTTTTTGAGTATACGAGGATATCATCGATGAATACCACAACAAAGTTATCAAGATATTCCTTGAAAACTTTATTCATTAAATCCATGAAAATAGAGGGTGCATTTGTTAGTACAAAAGGCATCACTGTAAACTTGTAATGCCCATACCTGGTTCAAAATGATGTCTTAGGAATATCTTCCTTTCTCACACGCAACTGATGATATCCAAATCGAAGTTCAATCTTCGAAAAGTATTGAGCTCCATGAAGTTGATCAAATAAATCATCAATCCGGGGCAGAGGATACTTATTCTTTATTATAATAGCATTGATTTCCCTGTAATCAATGCAAAGCCTCATGGATCCATCTTTCTTCTTGACAAAGAGGACAGGGGCTCCCCATGGAGAAACACTAGGTTGAATAAATCATTTTTCACTCAATTACCCTAGTTGTTTCTTTAGCTCTACTAATTCTACAGTGGCCATTCTATAGGGATTATTTGATATAGGTCTTGCACAAGGAATTAAATCGATAGAGAACTCAACTTCCCACTCTGGAGGATGTCTGGGTAAATCCTCTGGAAATGCATCAATGTACTCTTTCACTATGTGCACATCTTCAATTTGAATATTTATTTCCTTGCCCATAGATGTTGGTTTATCTTCCTCTCCAAGTATTGAATTCAGTAGATCTACTGGGGTGGTTCTAGATAAGAATCAAGTGGTGAAGTTTCTTCCCTAAAGACAAAGTATTCTACATCATTTTCAAAAATTGTAACTTCCTTCTTCTTACAATAAATCTTTGCATCATAATTTGACAAACAATTCATACCAAGAATTATATCAAATTCATTCATTGGTATGATGACAAGGTTAGCAACTAAAGCACGTTTTGGTTTCTAGAGGGGGACTAGTCGACATGCCTTTGTTGCAATGACACATCCCCCGAGAGTTTTGACTAACAACTCCTTTATTAAATCAAATTGGACATATCTAATTTTCTTGGAAAATTGAGAAGATATAAATGAATGTGATGATCCAGAATCAAATAAAGTGTTGTCTATATTTGAGGAAATAATTAAAGTACCTTCTACCACATCATTAGGAACTTCAACCTCCGCGGTTGTAATCACATAAGCTCTCCCTTTCTCTCTTGGCCTTTTCTGAGTCAAGTTTCCTTGGCGCTTAGGACACTCATTTGAATAGTGTCCCATCTCTCTACAATTGTAGCATTGAATATCATTGAATTGTTTCTTCCCCTTGCATTCATCAGATCGATGACCCATTTCTCCGCAGTTATAGCAGACTCCCATGCCTTTCAAGAATTTCCTAAATGATTTTTTCCACAGTTCTCACATAATGGGAATAGCTTTGTTCCCTTTCTCTTCTTTGGCGCTTCTCCTTTTCCTTTATTATCAGAGTACTACTTATTATCTTGGTTTCCTTTGAAAATATTTGATCTAGAAAATTCCTTCTTTGTTTTAATGACACTTGATATAATTCCATCATATGATGAAAATGTTTGAGAAGCCAGTTCCCTTTGAAGACTTGGCTTAAGACCTTCAAAGAAATGATCAATCTTTTCTGCTGAGTCACGTACGTAATCTACACATACCTGGCCAGCCTTGTGAAGGTAGCCTCATACTCTACAACACTGTCTTCTTCCCTTTGTTTTAAGCCAAGGAATTTCCTCTTCATTTCAGTTCATTGCTCACGAGGGAAATATTTTTTAAAGAATATTTCCTTAAAATTCCTTCATTCCATATCTTCTATTTCTTCTTCCTCCATCGTATTTTGAATTAGGGACCACCATTGATCAGTGTTTCCCTTGAGACAATATACTGTCAGTACTACCTTTTCGTTTTCATTGCATCTTAACGCCATGAATATCTTTTCAAGGGACTTGATCCATTACTCAACAACCACTAGATTAGTAGTCCAGCTGAAAGATGGGGGCTTCTGCTGCATGAAACGATCCAACACAGGTGTGGAATGGTTATTCGTTACAACTTGAGTAAGTTGTCCAAATATGGTCATGATCTGATCTGCTCCAACATTGAATGTGTTGACTTGCTCGGTGGGGAGATCCCTACATTTCCCACAAGTATCGATTCCCCTTCTTCCATTATATTCCATTTCTAAATAATGGAACACACTAGATTAGGGTATGAATCATAATGTATAATCTTAACTTAACAAAATACTTAGCATAGTTCAAGATCCTATGCATGGTTAATCCCATAATCAAAAAAATGGTTTCTTTGAGGAATAATTTACATTTCAATCCTTCATAATGGCTTGTAAAGAAAATATGAATTATCCTAATCATATCCCCCGGGAGTGTCATAACCAAGAGTACAGCAAGGCCCGTTGTCGTGTACCAATTCTCATTCGATTATAGCTCAAAGCGGTGTTTTCTGGTTTTACCCCTAGATACATATGTGTCAGAGCTGCCTCTACCTGCTCGTATCCAGATATAGATTTATTACTTAAAAGATACATATAATATATTCCTTAGCAAAATACCAGGACGTTCTAGTCCTCAAATACTACCTTAGGTATTTGTTCCCTACTATATATTTCCTACTCTAGTTTCCAAGTTTCCTACTAAACTTCCTCTGATACCAACTGTAACACCCCCACCCCACTACGCTGGATCCGGTGCATTACTTTTGATATTGGCATGGTTAGAAGGAATGAAAATCCTGAAGGAACGATCAGTTTGGTAGTCTTTAAAAAACTAGATACATAAGTGAAACTCAAATTACATTGGAAAAGGTTACAAAATACAATACATAACAAAAACTAAAAACTGCAACCACGGGAACTCAATAAACAATCACATCTTCATCACCTGTTGAAGGTAAACAATGAAAGGGGTGAGCTCAAATGCTCAGTAAGGGTTACAAATAGTGGAAGCATGAATCAATAATAAGTGAATCATAATCAATCTGACATAATCAATATGGCATGGTGAATAAATGAAAAAATCAAGCCATTAATAAACTGGGAATGAAACTTCATCCATAGATTTTGTCATAGTGAAAACCTCATGGATAGTAATAACTAATAATGAATAAAGAGAATGATTATTAATTGGACATCATGTATCTGGTGCATGAAACCATAATACCATAAAATGGTTTAGTTCTGTGGGTAGAAACCCGTTTGATTTTTGGAAACAAACTTGAAGGGTTTGTCGCCAACTAATTTGTCTCATGAGACCTACTGATGCATCGAGGGGCTTTAGCAGGCCCCAACCACCTCTGCATCCAAAGAATTCTTTATAAATAGTTCAAAATAAGATCAATATTACTTTAAATTATCTGTATTGAATAGAGGATACAGATTCATCAATATTTCCACAGTCAAAACAACATTCAAAATAAATACCGTATGTAAAGTGGTATACGGCTTAAACAATAATTATATCCATGTTATGAGAATATGAACATTTAAATAGAATATAATTTCAATTGAAAAGTAATCTCAAATGGGAAGTATGTACACCTCATAAGAAATAGTAGGTGCACAATACAAAACTAGTCACAACAAAATAGTAGTTGAGACAAAGTCTCTTATCACAATGTAATCAGTCGAATCATATGACCAGAACTTAATAACCCTCAAATGAATTATTGAATAAAATTAATATAAAAATAATCATGTTATTATATATCAAATGGAAGTACACATATACCACATACAATAAATAACACTACTACAAATATGGCTTTTATCAGCGCTAAAAATGGCCATTAACAGCACTAGAAAAAGCGCTCTTAATGCCGGTAAAGATAAAGGGGGGGTCCCCTTTATCAGCGCTCCAAAAAGCGCTGATAAAGACCCATTTTATCAGTGCTAAAAAAAAGCACTGATAAAAGGGGTCTTTTATTAGCGCTAAAACGAAGCGCTGATAAAAGGGTCTTTTATCAGTGCTTTCTTTTTAGCGCTGATAAAAGACCACTTTTATCAGCACTTTTTTTTACACTGATAAAAATAAAAATAAAAAAAAATACTGTCAATCTTAGAGGGGGGTCTTTTTACAGCGCTTGAGCCCCCTTTTATCAGCGCTTTCCCACACCTCCAGCGCCCGCCCGCACCACCTACACCCTTTATTAGCGCTAGCCCTTTAAATCACCCTTGCGCGCGCACCCGTGCCTCCACCCGGATTTGATCTCGAGACTTCCCCCCTGTGCACCTAAAGCCTTTTCCACTACCCTATATTGATTTGTTCTCTTATTCATGATATATCTATTTATTTATATATATATATAGTTATATTTATTCGTATAGTAATATATATTTATATTAATATATATAGTTATATTAATATATATATAGTTGTATTAATATATATATATATATATAGTTATATTAATATATACATATAGTTATATTAATATATACATATAGTTATATTAATATATATATAGTTATATTAATATATGTATAGTTATATTAATATATAGTAGTTATATAAATATTCATATATTGGTATTTTAAATAAAATGGATATTAGTTATTATTTAGATAAAGCTAATATATTTTATATGTAAATATGTTTAATTATTTATTTAAAAATTTTAATTTTTAGGTGTGAATATATAAAAAATATGTACATATAGTTATATATTTGATTATAAATAGCAGTGAATTATAAAAAAGGATAAAATTTCAAAGAAATAATATCAATATGAATGTAATACCTTGGAATAAATTAAGTCCCCACCAAAAAAAGTCAATAATACCTCCTTAAACGAGGCTGAAAATCCACAAAATGTTAAAAAATCTGGGTACCCCGACTAAAAACTCAGTTTTGGAGGCCTTATGGGCCTCTTTTGGCCTCGAAAAATGCTTGATCGGGGTTCCCTTAGGTCATAATGATGTAGATATCGTCGCAGGCTTCGATTTGATATGTGGTAGAGCTCAAACGAACATCCGGATCAAAAGTTATGGCCGTTTGAAGTTCGAGTTGCGTTTTCAACATATTTTGGATCTTTTTTTAATTTTTTTAAATTTTTTTAGTCTTCAAATTGTTATTAAATGACTATTACTCCATAATAATTAGAAAATTATTAATTAAAAATATTTTTTAAATTTTTTAAGAATCCATTTTCACTAAATATCTTATATATTAAGTATAATAAGTGTAAATGTACATTTATACTTATCTAAAATATATTTAAAAATTATATATTATATTTATATCAATATAACTATATAACTATATTTATATATTAAAAAATTTTAATTTTTTTTTTGAAGTCGACCCTTTATCAGCGCTTTTAAAAAAAACGCTGATAAAGGCCCCCCCTTTATCAGCAATACTAAACAAGCACTGGTAAAGGGGGTCCCTTTATTAGCACTAAAAAAAGCGATGATAAAGGGGGGTCTTTATCAGCGCTAAAAAAAGCGCTGATAAAGGGGTACTTTTATCAGCGCTTTTTTTAGCGTTGATAAAGGCACCCTTTATCAGCGCTTTTTTGAGCACTGATAAAGCCCCCCCCCCCCCCTTATCAGCGCTTTTTCATTAGCGCTAATAAAGGGGTGGCGCTGGCCTTGTCCAGTTTTGTGGTAGTGTAAGTTGCGAACAATGAAAATCTCGCAGAAATGAAAGCGAGATGAGAAACCTCTTACAAACATTTTGGCATGGTACGAGTGTTATTGCGAGGGATTAATGAGAGGTAAATGGGTATTCATTATTTATATGTCACAAGGGAAGTATGGGGGAGGTGCGAAAACATACCCCATCATTAGGAATTAAAAATAAAAGGGCACAACATATGAGAGATTCTTGAACAAAAGTGAGAGAGATGATCCCTTACCTTATGCTTGAAGGTATTCTTGACTTGTTATTAAAGGCCTTAATAATCAAATTTAGATTCATTAATTAATAATTCCATAACCTCATCAACATGTAATTGATATGGTATAACCTTATTAAGTTCATTAATGGCCTCTTTGATGGGTTTAAGAGATTCAATTTTATTGTTTTGGAAGCATTTTCTTACTTGGTTTCATGATTTGTTTACTTGTATTCATGAATGGAAGTTTGTTTGAAATATGGTTAAACATACAGAATTGTTAATATACATTATTAGTGACATTAAATAGATATAAATGATCTTATAATGATTCTTGTTATATACCATGAGGATGACTCATTCGATGAGTTAAAAATAAACGCTTGGATTTGGCTTGACGGTTTTGTGCACAATAAACTTGTTTTGTATTATTATTCCATATTATGAACGTGTAAAGATTCCAGAACATTAATCAAGATAAAATACATATATTATGTCTTGGTTCAACCATTGAAAAGGTTTCATGACCTATATTGAAGATAGTAATGCAAATTGAAAATCTGTCTTCCTTGAGTGTGATAAATTTACACATCTCGGACGGTGTTTGCATTTATTGTATAAAAGGAGGGGGAAAAGAGAGGTTATGATGAAATATTCCATTAGCACAATGAAAATACAGTACATGTAAGGTACTGGAATTATCATGGCATTTTGATGAGGGTAGGTGAGAAGGGAGAATGAAATAATGGAACTTTGTAAAAGAAATTGAAAGAAAAGAGAAGGAAGGTTCACCTCTTGAGTACTTCTCCTTGAGAATCTCCTTAAGGCCTTTGTTTTTTGCCTTTTGGTGAGACCAGCAGATCTTGGACGTGGGGAGAGGGATTGGGAAGAGTAATTGGTAGAATTTAGGCAAGTCTTGAAGCTTGAGTGGTGTGGAAGGAAGAGGGGGTGAGGGGTGCTTTATATAGTGGATGGGAGAGGAGTTTTCTTAATATTATAATCATTAATTTATTATTTCCTCTCAAGAAAACCAATAGTGAGTATTCCATGACCAAGAACAGTAATATATGCATTTGAATCTGAATCAATTGGGCTTACATCAGCAGATCATCATTAATGACTCAGTTAATCCATTATTTAGCATTTATCGTGAATTATCGGATTTTACTATTCATCAAAAATTCAAATATTTCAGAAAAATCCCAAAAATTCACCCTAACCATTTTTCGATGTGTAGAGTCCAAAAATGAAGTCTATTTTTCAAAAATAATTTTCTAAATGTGATTAATTAAATATTTAATTAAATCATTATTTAATCGGAATATACAAACACTTAAAATATTCATCTTCATTTTTAAGGTATCTAAATTCATTTATACACTCAAGGGTATAGATACCATTCATAAGAGTCATATTACTATTCATAAGGGTGAGTTACTATTCATAAGGGTATGTTACTATTCATAAGGGTAGGTTACTATTTACTAAAAATTAAGTTAATTCTACCAGACTCTAAATATCATCTTGAACACAACCGTGTATGTCAGATTTTCAAATTTCAAAACATAGAACTGACAAATTTAAGTTTAATGTCGAGGTTATGGCTATCTCCTATAAGTAACCATGTTTTGTTCCATAGAGGCTCGGTGATTCATGAAATGTAGGGTATCTTATGAGTATAGTGTATTTAAGAGAAACATATCGTATAATGTTTGGGGTGCTACAGGATACGTGTGTTCATGCGGGTTGCATTCCTTCCATTAGGTGCTATTTCTAAATAATGGCATACACTAAATTAGGTCATGAATCATAATGTATAATGTCGAACTAGAAAAAACACTTAACATAAATTGAAATTTTATCCATATCTAATCTCATAATCATAATCATGGTTACTTTGAGGACATATTTACATTTAAATCTTTCATAATGGTTTATAAAGAAAATTTGAATTATCTAAGCATATCCCTTGGGAGTGTCAAACTAGGTGCGCAGTAAGGTCCGTTGTCGTGTATCAGGTTACCTCAAGTCAAGCTCAGAACACCTTGTCGGAGTTGTTACTCCTAGGTACATCTATGTCACAAACACATCTACTTATAGTATCTAGATAGGGATGTATTTGCTAGAAATATCCACATAATCTATACCTTACCAAAATTCTAAGATATTCTTGTATATTTATCCTCAAAGTATATCTTAGAGTTTTGTTCCCTAATCTATATTTTCTAAATTTAGTTTTTAAGTTTTCTACTAAACTTCTTCTGATACCAACTATAAAGCCTCAGACTCTAGTTGCCCGAAGTCAGAGCCTTATTTTATTACATTGGCATGATTACAAGAAATTTATATCCCGAATGAACGAATAGTTTAGTAGTTTTGGAAAACAAGATACAAACATAAGTTCAACATTACAGCTTGAAATGAAATACATAATAACAATTCCATTGGAAATATTTATGACTCCTAAACAATCCCTGCAAGTCATTCATAATATTCATCTTCACAACCTGGTGAAAATAAAATATAAGAAAGGGGTGAGCTCAGATGCTTAGTAAGGGTAAGTAATACAGTGGAAGTTATCATAAAAATAAACACTAGGCATGGTGAACAACTAAAAACACATCCCTTTAAAAATATACTTGAGCATAATATCGCAGGAATGAAAGGTGATTAAATAAGGCCATATAAATGATCATAAGAGAATGAAACGTAACCATTGATATTCTACTAGTTGAATAATCACATGGTTTATCAATTACTAATACCATAATGAGGGAATGCATAATATTGTACATCTAGAACATATTGCCAAAGCCTCAGCCAAAACATCTGAAAATACTATGGTAAGGCCTCGACCAAAACTCAATTTTGTTTTGTCTCATGAGACCTACTGATTCATCGAGGGGCTATAGTGAGCCTCACCCGTCACTTGTTAAGTCCAATGCATTTCTCATATGAAAGGGGCTAAACATAAACAACATGAACATATGAAATAACTTTCCCCAATTTGTACGCATAAACACTAACCATTCTGAGTAGTGTGGTGAATGGTATCAAGATAGCACATCCGCAATCAAACTGATCATAACTCATTTAATACAATATGATAGATGATAAACATAAGATATTAACCTCAATAATACATAAAGTTCAACAGAGGTGTTGAAATAGACAAAAAAACTCTAATAAAATCATCAAGAAATTTTTGAGAGAAATACACTTTTACTTTGAGAATAAAAGTTATTTTGGAAGAATCTTTGCATAAACCCAAAAATTAACTAAGATAGTTTTTTCATGATGAATTGATTTATTTTATAAAAATAATTGCGGCTTAAAACAGATTATAGAGTGTACTTGAAAATAGATAAGAATTTGAGAAGTTCCCTTGAATCGGGCTTGTTTATCGGGAAGAATTGAGAAAGATCTTTATAAAACATTTAACTCCCTATAAAATAAAAAAGGGATTCTGATTAGTACACATATATAAAACATTCACACAAAATTTATGAAGAGTACATAAAAATAATTAAGAATTTAATTGGAATTAAGAGAGACAAAGAGTAACCCGAAAGAAAGTAGAGGTTCGGGTAGAAAACTCTCACCTTATGTCTGAATGTGTTCTGCACTTGACCTTAAGGTCTTGAAATATGAAATTAGACCCATTAATAATTTAATTCAGAACCTATTAAATGTGTATATAATTTATTATAATTTTACTAAATTCATTTATGATCTTTTGATAAGTTAAAATATTGAATTTCATCGTTCTGGAGTGTTCGTTTCTTGATATTCATGATCGGTTCGCTTGATTATAAGTATGGAAGATCATGTGGAATGGATGTAATTTTTCAAGATTGAATTTATATATGATTAATGAACATCCAAAAGTGTAAATGATTATATATATCATTTGGTTACATGGTAGGAGGATGAATCATTAGATAAGTCATTTAGTGATAATCATTTAGATTTTTACAGTGGTTTTTCGATCACAACGAACTAATTTTGTTCTATTATTTAGTATCATGCACAAATGATGGTTCTAGAATCATTAAATAAGATGAAATATATATTTTAGAATCTAGTTCAATCATAAAAATGGTTTCATGACTAGCCTTGAATGAGAAATTGAAGAACGAAGGTTCGTTGTCCTCGAAGGTTGTAAATCGACACCTCCCGGACGACGATTTCATTTTTTTTAATAAGAGAAAGAGAGAGAGTAGTTTGAGGAATGATATTCCATTAACATGATATCAATCCAGTATATAGATGATGCTAGAGTTATCATAATCATTTGGACAGAGGAGGTGAGGAGAAGGTAAGGAAAGAAAATAAATTGAAAATGAAATTAAAGAAAAAGGAAGAGGGTTTACCTCTTGAAATATCTTCCTTGAGAACCTCCTTAAGGAAAGGGGTTTGAATCTTTTGGCAAGACCAAGAGCTCCTGAATGTGTGGAGAAGAGTGAGGAGTGGTTTTTATAGTGGAGCAGGGGTGATTCTTGAATATCTTATTCATTATTTTATTATTTTGTTTAAGACGAGCAATGGTATTGATTCTTGTGACCAAAAATACTAATAAATGCATGTGAGTTCAAACCAAGTGTGCTTACATTAGCTATACATCACCTATGACTCAATAAATCATGTATTTAGCATTTATCATTAATTATCGTATTTTACTATTCACTAAAATTTTAAGTATTTTAGAAAAATCTCAAAAATTCACCATAACCATTTTTCGATGTGTATAATTCAAAAATAAACTTTATTTTATCAAAATAATTTTCTAAATATATGACATTTAATTTTTAAATAAAATCATTATTTACTCGAAAAATACATATTTTAAATTTAAAACTTATTTTATAATACTTTCAAAATTAACTGAGGTCTCATAAAATTATCCTAAAATCGTAGGACAACAAAATATTTATTTAGAAATACATTTTATGAAAATGTAGCTTATTCTAAATCAATTTATTAATTTAAAATTGTAATTAAGTATTTATTACTCACAAAAATATCAACACTTAATTATTAATTTTTAAAATATTCACTTTCATTTATAAGGTGTCTAAATTTTACTTATACTTACATGGTGATGTTACTATTCATAAGGATCATATTACTATTAATAAGGGTACATTTTTATTCATAAGGGTCAAATTACTATTCACCAAAAATGTAAGTTGATCCTATCAGATTCTAAATATCTTATTAATCGCAACTATGTATATCCGTTTTTTGAAATTCAAAACACAGAAGTGGCAAAATTATATCTAACGGCTAAGTTATAATTATCTCTTATAAATAACAAAATATTTGTTTCACAGAGACTCAATGTTGCAGGCATTCTATATTAAATTTCTTTGCAAATCATTGAGGTGTTACGGGGATGGTGGCACTTGGAGGCGGACCTCGCAACATAATTGGCAGGAGCACACACGATCGGCTCACAACACAGAAAGGTCCATCTGAGAGATTGCTTGAAAAATAAGTGAAGACAGGGTGCATCACTATCAGTTACTCCAGAACCAGAAAGCAGAGAGGACCATCTGGCAAATTGCTTGGAGATTTTGTGAATAAAGGGGGGACCGCAATCAGTTTCTTTTCTTCAATCTTAAGGACATAACTGAATTTCAAGGCGAGGCGAGTGATAAAGACCTTGCCAGATAGGGATAGCCCTGGATAGCATAGCCTGACAAAGTACACTCTATTAAGGGTAATAAAGTCACAACCAAAGAAGGTAGTGGGGGGTCTTAGACACATGGGAGGGGGAGTTCGGTTATACAAGGGAGTTGGGTGGCAAGAAAAGAACATAGATTATTCTATTGAAGAATCGGCCACTTGGTTTGGAACTACGGCCGTAAGGCTTGGGCGGCAATGCGGTGTCGCCTCTCAAGTTTCCTCACCTTCTATAATTTTGCTATTGGTTTGATCATATTCTATACAAGTTGTCGGTTCTAGAGTAACTGCTGATGAGGGTCTCATCGCAGATGATATCTCATTTGTTGAAGAGCCTTCTCCGCTCAACATAATTAGTAAGTGTTTGTCCTGCTGCTGAAGGTTTTAGTGCAACGTTGCAAAACCCATCTCGCAAGCCGATGGTGTTGCATTGGACTCCTCTTGTCAGATAGCGCAACTACAAGAGTCATTGATGGAGATTCTCTTAGCCGGGTTTGTGAAAGAGGGACGGTATTGGAAGCTACGGTAGATTGGATGGCATCTCATGTTTCATCAAGATTGGCTTGGTTCACCTTCTCATTTGAAGGCTATCAAATCATGTAGGTTCTAAACAAATAAGACTGGGTCATATGATCATGTTAATTAAAATTGAAGCTCCCATTAAAACCGAACCCTAAAATACATTCATGATTGATCAACCTTAAATCTTTCAAATAATACACGCGAATTTATAGGGATGTGGGCTAGTGAGGCTGGTTGGCTGCTGTGTTGGGGCAGGTTGGGGGTTCATTTAACAGTCGGGCATAGTTGTAAATACCTCAGTTGGTTAGGTAGTTTGTTCGTCAGTGTACAAGTTGTCAACTGTATGGCAACTAATTAGTACCAGCTGTGATTTTCTAGAAGATTCTAGACCTAGAATATCTAGGTAATAATTTCCCCTTTTAAGCTGGCAGGGTGGGAGAACAGAAGGGACGGAATTAATTCAGAAGCATTCAGATCAGCTGAATTGGGGGCAGCGGCCCGGGGCTTCGGGCTTCCAAGGAGTGGCGTCTTTCCAAGGAGATTTTCTTTTATCTTCCTCTTCTTCTTTCATTTTCTTCTACTGTTTACTGTAATTCTTAAACTACTTTTACTGGGATATCAATAAAATACTCAGTTTCCCTTCCTCTCCTATCCGGAATCCTATCACAAATCCAGAAAGGAAGCCCTGGCCTGGACTGTACATAATGATTATCACGGGGTAAAGTACCATCATCAATCATTGCTAACATACAAGATGCCATCCTCTGGTATCTGCAACTGCCCTTTATCCCTTCTGCTATTTCCTTCTGTTTGGTCCGGCTGGCCCTTCTGCAACAAATGCAAGTATTCAAGACATTAGCATAGTAGAAATCAACATGAAGGTTCTCCGAAATGCACTCGCCAATGGACAAGCTTGCTTGGTATGTGCGAGAATAATTTGTTTCCAAATAAATTGCAAATCTTGCATATCAAACATCAAAAACACATTTTTCAACTTCCATTCCTTTTACCTCACCAGATTTGCTCTACCAAATATACCCTAAATTCAAGGGTTGGCCTAGACAACCCAATTTTCAGGAAGAAAAAAAATGGTCTGGCCATTGAACTGAATATGTGATGCCTACCTTTCTCAAGACAAATGATAGATATAAATAAGCAGCTTCCCACTCATCTTTAGACAATGTACCTGTTAGTACAAGAAAACATATTAAAGTTTAATTCCTTGACCCTTCAGTCAATGTTTCCTGAACTAAAAGGTTGGGACAAAATTCAATGATTAGGGTAAGTATTGCAGAGTGACAATAACATACTTGGATCCTTGTTACCATCGCCCAAAGCACCGAGCCTCCGCATAAGCTCAACGAATTCGGGTATTTTCATGTACTCGTCAACGAACTGATGCGAATTTTTAACAAACACAAGCTCCAAATCGTACTGCGAGATTCATGGATAAGTAAAAATGTGTAATCAGAACACATTTCATGGTACATGTTAGTGTGTTATGTGCGTAATAACAGTGTCCCTTCAAGAGAACATCTCAACAACCAATAGGTTGATTCTAATGGTGAGAAGTGTTTACTGCAACCTCATATGCTCCAACAAAATTTTGCACAATCAAGGAAAATAAAGCTGTGTTTGGTTTTGGGCAATGTTGCCTGTTATCATTTTTCGAAAATGTGTTGAAAAATATTTTGGATAGTACGAGAAAACAAGGAAATGTATGGTTTACATCTTCTTGCATTATCATTTTCTAGGAAACAAAAAAACAAGTTTTTTCCCCTTCTATTTTCATTTTCTAAAAAATATTTCTCATTTGCATCGTCCAATATATCTTCTAATACATCTTTTGAACATGAAAACAGAAAACATTTTCTAAAACCAAACGCAACCAAAACTTCTGTTCCTGTTCTATTTTATGAATCAGATAAGGGAAAAGAACAAATAATATTAATAATACCTCTTCTGCCAATGATTTGAAGACGTGAAAGGGAACAATCCACTCTGGACAATCAACAGCATCCTGCAACAAAAGGTCGAGCCTTCTGAAGGTTTCATTAAGAATATATTTTCTAAGGCAAAGTAAATGAATAATTTTTAATTTCAAGCTCCTGGAAAGATAAAATATCATATTGCAATCTTAAAGGACAACAAAACCATATCATTAGAACTAAAAATAAGGAAGTGTTAAAAAAATAACTAGAATAGTACCTCCAGGTGGAATTTGTACTTAATGCCAAATGGACTGGATGATCTGAATTTCTGAGTCAAACAATAATTTCAGTTTCATTAATAAGCATGAAATTCGACCAGCACAACAAGGTGAATTCTTGGAGGGCAACAGCAGCAATACGTGATAGAAAAATTTACCTTCTCGGAATATTCGTCATCAAAACATACCCAGTATACACTATTACCAAAGACTAGTCCTTCAGCTGCTTAATCATTGTGAAACAACATCTACCATTAAAATATAAAAAGAATAAATTTGGCATTTGCAACTTTTTTATTTCAATAAGTAAAAGAAAAGGGGAATAATTAGGATCCATTTGACAGCACTTCATGAAAACTGCTTATGGCACTTATCACTTCTGATAAGCTGTTTGAAAAAATAAGGGTCTTGTTCTGTTTTGAAAAAAAAAACTTAAGCTTACATTCCAGAAGAAAACCACTCAAGTGCCAAAAAAGCTTTCCCAACATGCAATCTGGAAACACTTGCACAGAAGCACTTTTGATACGTATTAAGTGTTATACACAGTATCCTGTAAGAGCTGTCAAACGAAGCCTGCAGTACTCCAGCATTTAACCATCTAAAATTCTCTCACAGTTAGTACTTTAAGCTTCTAGTCAAATCAAACAATAGAGCAGGAGATAAAACCTTCTCTTAACTTTTTTATTATAACATTGGCATCAGGCATGGTTCCAATGAAGGTGCCTCCTGGACGAAGCAAAGTTGATACATTGGCCAAGGCATGCCGTGCACGCGTCTCTGTAGACCATGAATAATGCATAGCAAACTGCACAGTTTTACTTGTTAGTGATTTAACAGCATAAGCCAAAATTTATACTCAAACTAGAAATATTGTGATCATTATATGTTCAGTGGGGCGATAAAACAAAGCCTTGTCTAAAGGCAAAGGGATCTTTACTACTAGGTAGCATGGAAACGAATATCCAACACGGGTACGACACAAAATAGACATAGTGATAGGAACGTGAGCGGTGGGAGTCTGTGTGAGGGAATGAGTAATAGCTGCCAGGGGCAGTATTGTACTTCTCTGTAAATAGTAGGTTGGGGATGTTGGGGCTGCTGGTGGTAGGCTGGGGTTATTAATTAGAGGGGATGATTGTAGGGTGTATTCAGTCGGATATTGGTTTGGCTTCAGCTCGGCTGAATTGAAGGTTTCGACCTTGGCCTCGAAGAGCGTCTTCCCAAGGGAGTTCTCTTTACTTATACTACTTTCTTTTTCTTCTTCTTTTTCTTTTGTAATATTATGTAAAGTCCTATTCCGCTGCTATCAACACAGTGTATTCAGTTGACTTCTGTTTTTCTTCACACAAACACTTACGATCCTATCATTTGGTGCTTCCAATGAAAGCATCACCGATTGTGTGAGAGGATCATTGCTGGATTGAAAAACAACAGAGCTGTTGTTCAACTCAACCAGGATGGAGATGCGAGTAGCTTCAGTGGAATTTGTGAGTGCAGGTTTGGAGCAGTTGATGGCTGAAACTCTACTGCATAACGAGAGTTTGAAGAGGCATCAAAGTCTGGAAGGTTGCATGCCAAGGGTTAAAACATCTATAGAATTTCATACTAGGGAATGGGAGGAGCTCGCGAGTTAGCACCATGAGCTGCTGCAGTCCATGCAGACACAAACACAGGCTCTTGCTGAGCTTTCTGTTCGAGGTCGTTCTTCTAATTTTTTGGAACCTCTGACTGCAGAAGTTATCAAGTTTCAATCGTGTGTGTGGAAACCATTTTTAAGCCAAGGGGTTAAACAGGAGGAGGAACTCCATGCGACCAACTTCCGATGGTTCAAATGGCAATGGTGGTGCAGCAGCTGCGAAGTCCGAAAGACCGGAAGTTATGCAGACCGGAAGGTGCAGTCGGACGATGGGGATCAGAAGTTACCCCTTGACTCAATCTGATGGAAGCAGCAAGCGAAGCACAAAAGGCTTGCATGAAAGTAACTTTGGGAAACGTAAAAGTCATTCTGAAGAATTCCCTTGGCGGTTTTGCGGCAAAGAGAAAAACGTAAGAGTAACTTGCATGAATTGTACGAATAAACTCGCGAGTTTTGAAAGCACAGTGTACCAGGTGGAGAAGTTGAGGTAGTGAGAGCCTTTGACCGAACGGAGAGATAGCCACAAAGATAAAAGCTATGTGGAAGCACTCCCCGTGAAGATCGGAAGATATGGCGACCGGTTTCACCGGCTGGACTCAAATATATTTAATAGGGCAAATCACTTGTGATTGGTGTGTGCTTACATTGTAATCATGTTTCCTCAAATAAAAGTAAAAGTAGTGTTCACCTCGTGGAGTAGGACTCACGTCCGAACCATGTAAATCTGCGTTGTTCTTTTTCATTTTTTTCTTTAGTTGAACCCAGTTAATTGTATTTCCGAGTAAAGGGTATTTCTGAGTCCCACATCAGATTATTCCAACTTGTAATTCTTTTCATCCATTTATAAAATAATGTTTCCACCTCTCTTTGAGGTAGGGACTTCACCATTCTACATGGTATCAGACGGTAACTCTCGTTAATTTTTTTTCCCTCCCATCCACTGCGCTCCGCCCTCCAACGCGGTTCCTTCCTCCCGACGGACCCCCCCCCACCTCCCTCCGCGGCTTCCCGGCCCGCCTCCCGCTGCGGCGTCCCGGCCCCGCCTCCCGCTGCGGCGTCCAGGCCCCGCCTCCCGTTGCGGCGTCCTGGCCCCGCCTCCCGTTGCGGCTTCCTGGCCTCGCCCCCCTCCTGTGCAACAACGCCGCACTCCCCTCACGCCGGTCGGACTTCCAAATCTAGCCGGCGATCTGAGGTCCTCCCGCCGACCCCCCATTGCGCCCTAGCCTGATCGCGCAGTGCCTCCTGCAGCAGCCTCTGTTAGAGATAGTGCTCTAGAACCAACTTCTTTTGTACTTTATGATAACTTATATTCATGATTTTGAATATTAATAAATTCTTTATCACATCATGATTGTTCTTCTGCGTAACATTGTATGTGATAATGTCCTAAGAGTAACTGTCGCACTAAAAAGGTCATAGCGGATCTCTGTTATGATGAGAACCCGAAAGTGTTATGACACTGTTCTTGAATATATGTTCTATAGTCGGATGATATCATTTGAGGGACACAAATGATATAGGCTGTCAGGGGTGGAGACTCATAGGACTTTGAGCCACCTTTTCATGGTGTACGCCCTTGGTAATGTCCAATAGAATATTATGAGAACAAGACCCGCCAGTAGGAAATCCACATTTCTATGTGTCATTGGATGTTCTTATCTGCGAACGTGTGTATTAGTCCTTAGACTTTAAGATTATTATTAATAGATATTATGAGTCGCGCACTTAGATGTACTGATGAAAACCGTGACAACAGATGTTCGAGGCGAGGTAGGATACGTTGGGTGTGTCACGAGTAATATTACATCAATGAATAATGCGAGAAAAGATTTATCCTTTTTGTTCACTAACGAAAGATAATATCTTAGGCCCTTTGATGGAAATGATATAGCCTAAAAAAATTCATGACCATGGTGATCAATAGGCAAGTTCTATTTCCGAGAAGTCAAAGAAAGAGATATCAAGCATATAGGTTGATGGCACTGACATGCAACTTGCTCGATTAGAGATATTGTGATAAAGATTACACGGTAAGCGTTCGTATGAGGTGACATGTCGTTGCGGCATCAACTTCTTTCTCTATGGGTGTCTTGGCGTGTTGTTGGACGCTAACCTTAGACTTTAGGCAGATTCACCTAATACCACTGAGAAAAAGGCCTAGAGGGTCACACACTAAGTGTATCCAGTATCTCAGTTAAATAATTTATTATTTAACAAGTTGAATAAATATTATTCTCGGTCGTGGTTTAATAATTATTCATGTATGTTTGATCACATTTATTCCGTCACTAGTTATCCGAGAGAATATATTGTGAGCGGAATAATTAATAAATATTTAGAAGGATTGGCGAACCGAGTTTAATGGTCCGTGCTAGCGCCCAGAGACTCCTTCGGCAACGTCCGGAGATACGTAGAACACGTGTGGATCACCGCTAGAGGAGATCTACCCTTGATCTCTACAACGCAACGACGGTACACCTAAAGATCTATGGTCGAACGCATCAACGAAGAAATAATCACCTTGGAGGTAATTCTTATTTAATTAAATTAATTATAAACAAAATATGTTGATCCTCTCTCTTGGTTCTGAGTTTTCTATTCTTTTGTCCTATTTCTTTGATTCAATTCAGTGGATCACGGCATTCATCGTTGCATAGATCCCGAATTGTTCATTGAATATGACAAAAATTAAAGTTTGACACCGTCCCTCCCGCGCTTCCGCTGCGCCCGGAACCTACAAGTGGTATCAGATAAAGCATATTATTTTTTATAATTATTTAAATTCGTTGGTGATTTACGCATTCATAATTTAGTTTTTCAATTCAAGTTTAATCGCTCTTTTAATCTGAATGACGAGATATGTTTCTTCCTCTATCATTTCTCGCAGATCTAACAGAAACGATTAATTTTATGATTAAAATTATATCGAGGATCTCATCCAGAAGTGCCAAAAATTTTGTCCATGTAATACAGCAGTACACGCCGTGTAATCAGAATTACATGTCGTGTAGTTGTGATCAATGCATCAGGAGTAGTTCGGCAATTACTCAACCTGTGTGCATTAATGACACGCGATGTAGTTAATTCTTACACCACGTGTTGATCGGGACAGACTGGCGCACAGTCAGCCGGACTACACACCGTGTGACCCACTGGACACGACGTGTAGTCCCTTTCGGGTCAGGGTTGGGCCATGTATTCCATACACAGCCTACCCGACCGATGACCGTGTAACACGGAGTCAACACGGCATGTGGCCCACTAGACACGCCATGCACTCTAAGATTTCTGAAATACGCCTCACACGCCAAGTCCATAGGCGTGTACTTCGGATACACGGTGAAGAATGTACACGCCGTGTAGATTGGATCTACACGCCGTGTACTTTTACCAGTTACGCAGATTTAAAATTTATTATATTATGTAACCCTTGACACATGTACTTGCATGTGGGCGTAAAGTTGAGACACGCCATGTGCATGTGCATGTTATATTCAAGATCTTCACATCATGTATGAGTTGTATTACGGTTATTATTCTATGTGCATGTTATATGTCACAAAGAATAAAGTGTATACAAGTATAATACATGTTGGGTATTTTTGGACGGGTATTCACCGGGTCCTCCAAGGTAAAAGTTGTGTACACAGTTAATTTTAAATGAATTTATTAATTTGTTTAAAATTATAATGGATGAGAATCTCAAGAAAATTCAAAAAAAGGTTTAAGATAAAAATGATTGATTAATTAAAGATAATAATTAATCGATTCGAACGCGATTTATCTTAAATAAGAACGATTAAATAATTGAATGTTAGTTTTATTGAATGCGTTTCGTTGCATGCATGTGGATGATCATGAGCTAGACCAAACCTTTGTATGTGATTGGTTTCCTTTTAATTTATTATTAAATTAAATTGTTGGCCTGCGTGCCTTCTCTTTTCATTAATATGTAGGGTCTGCGCGCTCATGGTTTCTTTTATGTAAACCTCATTTTACCCTTCACCTGTGTGTGAGTAAAAGCATATATAATGGATGGAGCTCCCAAGCTAGTGCAGGCGGTTCAAGTTAGGAGCCGAGCCGAAACCAATCCAAAGTGATACAAAGGTGGACAGGTGAAAAGCTATAAACACGAACCTTAAATGGTTCAAGGTGGTTCAAGAGACACATACTGCGTAGGAAGTATGAAACCATGGCGATGGTTTTGTATTCACCGCGGTCGGTGATATATTATTCATTGAGAATTGTTGGAGTCTGCATCCCACATCGGACTTGAGGTCCGGTGTGGTCTTTCTTATTTGTTATAAAAGCACCCCAAGGGCTCCTTTAGAGGGAACACATTGGGGGTTCGGTCTCTCTTATTTTCCCAATCTACATGGTATCAGAGGAGGTTTTTTGAACCCCCAATCTCACCCTCCCTATTTTTTTTTTCCCTTTAGGGTTTCCCGTCCGGGGGGCGGCGGCCTCAAGGCCCCGTAGGGTTACCGCCGCCGCCCCTCCGCCTCTGCCCCGCCCAACCGCCCCTTCTCCGGCGCTCCCCTCACGGAGGCCCTCTCATCCCGGCGGCCCTCATCCCGGCGTCCCCGGCTCGCCCCGACGTCCCGGCTCCCCGGCTTCCAGGCAGGTCTCCCTTCCCGGCGCGCAGGCTCTCCCCACCGGCGCCCGCTCCTCCTGCGCACTCCTCCCTGCGCGCTCCCGGCTCCCGGCTCGCCCCTGCCGTCGCGCTCGCCCGCTGCTCTCCGGCGTCCAGACCCGACGACCTCGGCGCGACTCTCTGCGCGCAGCCCGCTCCTCCTGCGCGCGAATCCCGTCGCCGCGACTCCCGGCGCACCTCCTCCCGACGGCCCGCCTCTTCCCTGCCGGCTCCCGGTCGCGCAGCCCTCCATCGCGCCGGCTCCATTCATCCCCGCGCGACGGCCCCCGCCTTCCCTGCGCGCTCCCGCTGTCCCTCCCGAGCGCGACCCTCCCGCTTCCAGCAGCCGGCCTCCAGCTCCGGTCGGCGACCCCTCTCCGGCCGGCGACCCCTCTCCGGCGGCCTCTCCCGTCCCGCTCCCCTCCCGGCGACCTCGCCTGCTGCTCTCCGGCGGCTAGATCCGGACAGCTCCGGCTACTCCGGCCAAATCCGGTGATTTTCGGCCAGATCCGACGATATTCGGACTGTTCCGGGCAGATCCGGACTGTTCCGGCCTCCACCCGTGCCGGCCGCTCCACGCAGGGGGCCTCCTCCGGTTTCCAGCACCGCCTCCCGGCCTCCTGCACCCTCGCCGGCCTCCTCCTGCGGATCCCCGCCTCGCCGGCATCTCCCGGCACCTCCTGGCAGCCGCATCTCTCTCCGCCGGCACGTCCATTCGCTGGCGCAGTAGCTCGACATCCTCGGCTTTGGGCCCGTTGGCGCCGCCAGTCCCGCAACAATTCTGCGGAATCCCCGCCTCCCGTCGCCGGCCCCACAAGTGCGGTTTTCCCGGTGCTAGTTTGGATTTCCCGGCGTTTCAACGACCGGCCCCACTAGTGCGGCATTCCTGGCGTTCCGTCAACCAGCCGATCTGAGTGGTTTCTTCTGCTGCGCCCGCAACCTCATCCATCCATCATCCTAAGGGGGAGCTTCGATCGTGAGGGGGAGCAGCAGCCTTTGCAGCGTTCTTTTTATTTCGTCTGGTTTTGTAATCAAGCTGGGCATGTCCAGCTTGAGGGGGAGTGTTAGCGTCTGTTTTGTTGTTTTCTTTTCATTCTGTGTCCAAGCTAGGCACACCTAGCTTGAGGGGGAGTGTTGGAGTCTGCATCCCACATCGGACTTGAGGTCCGGTGTGGTCTTTCTTATTTGTTATAAAAGCACCCCAAGGGCTCCTTTAGAGGGAACACATTGGGGGTTCGGTCTCTCTTATTTTCCCAATCTACAAGAATAATAAATCCTACAAGTAAGCAGTATAAGGCAACGAGCTAAGATTGACAAGATCAACTAAAATTCAATAATGGATTCCATGTATCAAATTGCAAAGGGGCTTATAAATTGAATACTGTGGTGGGTATTCAAATGAATTGATACATGGATGGTACAAGTATGGTACCAATAAGGCTCGATTGGTTATACCAAGCCGGTACGCCTAAATCTATTAGAATTTTACTTGCCATAGCCAAACTTCTAAGATCTTTTTATTGTTCATTGGATGTCAAGATCATCTTTCGTGGAAGGTGTCTATACGACGCAACCAGAAAGAGATGATGACATCAAATGATGCCAATAAGGGTTGAAAGTTACTGAAATCCAATTTTGGATTAAAGTGACAAGATCTTAGAACATTCATTATAAATGAATCTTTGCTTTGTGTCTACCAAAGGTTAGTGGGAGCGCCAATGTTTTCCAAATGAAATATGTTCGGCAACATATGGAAAACAGATTTTGATCTTACAATTAGATAAAATCAGGTTAAAAGCAATTCTCCAATGATTGACTTCAAGTAGCAACCTAAGTTCTAGGGAACAGGATCCACTGAGGTAGATCCAAAAGTTGTTTGGTCCTAGTCAATCGTACTTAGAGTGACATTGTATTGAAAAATACAAGTTGGAACAATTCAAGTTCAGAATTGTTGTCTATGTCACATGGCTTAATCTCTCCAGGTTAACATGTTCAGAGCATGTGTAGAGATTAAAGTTGTGGATTGATACCATATGCTTTAGCGATGGATCAATCACATATGTCATATTATGTACAATAATTGATACTGCCAGGATACAATTTATTATAGGCAGTATCAATTATTTTCAGGAGCACTGCAAGTGATGCAGTCAGAACTATCATCTTGTACTTTGGCTAGTACAAATGATATGTACCTGGAATATGGAGAGGAAGGAATACTAGTTATGGTGGGACACAAACTAGTAATCCTTAGATCAATTTGATCTAGTATCACAGTCAGGCAAAGGAGATGAGCGAGTCAAGCTCATAAAAGCTTGTGGTAGCCATACCTACAAATACCGAGTACGTTGCAGCTTCTAAGGCAGCTAAGAAGCAGTTATAAATCGCAACGATTTGTTCCAGTTCTTGGATTCACACCTAGTGAGAAAAGTATTATCATAATGAGAATTATGATATTCTTACTAGCCAAGTTGTCAAGTTGTGACAATGGACAAAAGTAATATACTTGGGGATACCCTATCTTGAGAAGTTTTACTCAAGCATATGAGGTCGCATATAGAAGATATGTCACGCGGCGAAAACATGACAGGCCCAGCAATTGAAGCCATTACTCAGCAGAAGCATGGTATTAATCATGTGAGTAGCTAACAAGTTTAGTTAGCAAGTTGGCTCTAGTGCAAGTGGGAGTGTTGAAATAGTGGGTGCCCTAGACCCAACTATGTAGTACTTTTGATTATCGTATCATGTGTACAGTTAGATATGCATGATGATATCTTACCATTATAGTGCAGACTTTTCTGCGTCCACTATAATAATGGTAATGTCCTAAGGTTAATTGTCGTGTCAAGAGGTTATAGCAGATCACAGGCTATAATGAGAACCTCGAGATACAATGACATTGATCTTAAATATATGTTATATAGTCTAGATACATCTTACTGACTGGACACAGTAGATGTCTGACTATCAGGTGTTGGGGGCTCATAAGCATTGAGACTTCTTCTCATGAAGTTCGCACTTTGTGATCTCTAGTAGTGAGATCATGAGGACAGACCCATCAATAGGAACACCACATGTTTTGGGTGTCATTGGTTGTTCCTATCTACGGACATGTGTATTGGTCTCCTGACTTGAGACCATTACCAATGTATATCATTTAATTACGTACTTTGATGCAAGGCGAAAACCATAGCAGTAATGTCGTGGCGAGGTAGTTTGTGTTGAGTGCGTCGTTGGTGGTATGACGTTGGTTGAATGGTCAAGAAAAGATTTGTCGCTTCCAAGTTTAAGAAGTCGTATATCTCAGGCCTGGTTGATCAGGATGGTGCCGCCTTCATAAGTCTTTGGCCAAAGCAGTAGAAAGGCGAATCCATTCGGATAGATCAACAAATAATAAAGCAAGATAAGGACGATGACACAAGAGTGTGTCCTGCTTTATGAGATATTTAATGACAAAGAGACTATAGTACATAGTCAGTGTTCGTGGGATGGTAGTCGTTGCTATGACTGTCCTTATCTCTTTAGGGGTCATGATGAGTTGCTAGACTTCGCTTTTGGTCTGTGGATTTTATTCACTGCTATCGAGATAAGGGCCTAGAGGGTCACACACAACAGCGTATTCAAGAATCCGCACCTATTCAGTTGAATAGGTATATAGACATAGTAGGCCCCGCCACGGGGTCCGAACATTGTCCAGGTTGTCGATCACCAAATGAATTAAATAAATTCATTAATATTCAAGTTATGAATATTTGGGATTGAATTTATTTAATGTATTTACGAGTTCAGTAAATACGAGAAAATATTAATCGAACAAATATTATTTAATATTCAAGGTTCGTTTAATATTAAGCGGGACAGCGAGTCGAGTTAAATGGCTCGGTTTTATCACGTAATATATTATATATATATTACAAGTATGTGATAAAATATTAAATAATATTGGCGCAGTTTAGTCCGTCGAAATTATTTATTTAGAGAACGTTGATATTAACGGGGGTCGGGGAACCCTACCGGGTATTTATCAACGTGTCTATAAATAAGAGAGGAGGCTCTCTCTCTTTGGTGTGCACGTCACTATTCATTCATTTATGGAATGAAAATTGAGAGTCTCTCCTCCCGCTTCCTAGAGAGAGAAGCGGATGATCCAAGAGCTCGGATCAAGTTCTTCCTCACGCATCGCAAGATCAATGATGCGGTGATCGTCGGGACGTCGAAGATATCGTTGAATTGCCGCGATAGCACTCGGAGTTCGACGATCGGCGTTCCCGCAGATTTTTGGAGCGCGTGTGGATGATCTAGAGGGATCCTGCTTTGGATCCTTCAAGCGACGATCGTCATCGGCTAGCAGCAGTCGATCGCGCCTTCGGATTTGAAACGGGTGCGTTTTCATTTTAATTTTGTGCTCTTAATAATCTACGCGAGATCCTCGGACCTCTCCGGGGCTCTAATCGTCGGCGACGACAAGTACCGTCGTTCCGCCGATGAAAATTTTAAAATCCCCGGCCCACCGGCTTCCACTGCGGGCCCCAGAAACCCAACAGAGGAGAGTGATGAAGAGCTCTGTGTGTACGAGAAACATCTGAATGACGCTACAGATGTTCAGTGCTTCATGCTATCATCCATGTCCAATGAGCTCTTGAAACAACATGAGGAAATGGATGCATATAGCATGATGTCTCACCTTTAGGATCTCTATCAAGAGAAGGCGAGACAAGAGAGGTATGAGATCTCCAACGCTTTGCTCACGACTAAGCTTGGAGAGTCTACGCCAGTTGAGCCTCATGTAGTCAAGCTTATCGGCTACATTGAGCATGTGGACATCTTAGGGATTAAATTCCCTGATGAGTTGCGCACAAATCTCAAGACCTTCTCTAGTTTTACTATGAATTATAATATGAGCAATAATGAGAAGAGTCTATCGGAACTTCTAACCTTGATTCGTCAAGTGGATAAGGACATGGGGCGTAACAAACCCGCAGTCCTTATGGTGAATAGGAAGATGAAAGACAAGGCAAAGGGGCCTAAGACTTATAAACAGTCTAAAGCCCCCGAGCACCGTCCGACCAAGAAGAATAAAATCCAAAAGAAGGGTAAGGAAAAGAAGGTAGTATGTTTTGCATGTGACAAGTCGGGCCACTGGAAGAGGAACTGCACCCAGAGGGGCAAGAGGAAGCCAAAGGTGCGTTCGTTATCGAGTGCAATCTTTCCATTTCAACATATTGGGTATTAGATACACCTTGTGGTGCTCACATCTGTATTCAAATGCAGAAAACAAGTATATTTTGGAAAATTGTCAGAGGAGAGGTGGATCTTCAAGCTGCCAATGGTGCGAGGTTAGCTGCTCTTGTCATTGGTGACTACCACCTTTCATTGTCAACGGGTATGATTTTGGTTTTACATGATTGTTATTATGTACCTATTGTTACCAAAAACATAATTTTTGTATCATGTTTGATACAGATGGGTTTATTTTCAAGTCCGAAAATAAAAGTTGTTTCTTTTATAATGACAGCATATGTCATGGTATGGCACATTTAAATAACGGTCTGTATGTATTAAATTACGAAAACCAAGTGTTGGCAATCGATAACGAATCAGGTTCACACGACTCATATAACACCTAGTTGTGTCATCACCGTCTTTGTCATGTAAACGAGAAGCGCCTGACAAAACTCTGTCAAGATGGTTATTTAGACTCTTCTGAGCTAAAACTACTTGAGTCACGCTTGTTTACAAGAGAAAATGACCAAACCACCATTTAGTGGACATGGTGAAAGGGCCACAGAGCTTCTAGGATCGGTACACGCTGATGTGTGTGGACCATTTCCAGTAGAAGCTAGAGGTGAATTTTCTTACTTCATAACTTTTACCGAT
Organism: Viscum album; assembly: GCA_963277665.1. Taxonomy (NCBI): domain Eukaryota; kingdom Viridiplantae; phylum Streptophyta; class Magnoliopsida; order Santalales; family Viscaceae; genus Viscum; species Viscum album. The sequence goes on from OY728131.1 coordinate 569,541,836, forward strand.
GACTTGAATAGATATGGTTATATTTACTTGATGAAGTACAAGTCCGAGTCCTTTGAGAAATTTAAGGAATTCAAGAAAGAAGTAGAGAATCGGCTTGGTAAGAAGATAAAGAAGCTTTGATCGGATCGAGGTGGAGAATATCCTAACCAAGAGTTCATCGACTTTTTACGGGAGTTTGGGATTCTCTCTCAACTCACTCCACCTTATACGCCACAGTGGAATGGTGTCAGTGAAAGGAGGAATCGTACCTTGTTGGACATGGTAAGGTCAATGATGAGTCATACAGATCTTCTGTTATCCTTTTGGGGATATGCATTACAAACTGCGGTATACACATTAAACCGGGTATCAACTAAAGCGGCAAATGGAATTCCCTTCGAGCATAGAGTGGAAAGAAACTCATTTTATCGCATACACGTATATATGGGGATGTGAGGTGTTTGTCAAGGCTTTCTCAGGCAACAAACTAGCACCTCGGGGCACGAAATGTATCTTTATAGGGTATCTCAAGAAAACAAAAGGATACTATCTATACAACCCCTCAGACAAAAAAATGACTGTTGTCAGACAAACCGTCTTTCTTGAGAGGGAGCACATCCTCAAAAAGGATAGTGGGAGCAAGATTGACTTCGATGAAGTTGATACTCAAGATACACAGGAGTTGGTACAGGAACAAGTTCCACAGGTCCCCGTGGAAGTAGTTCCTGAAACACAAGTACTGCATAGGAGTGTACGAGATGTAAGGGAACCAGAGAGATGGTTTTCTAACCACCGAGGATGGTAACTCATTATTGTTGGACAAAGATGAACATCTCTCCTACAAAGAGGCAATAGAGAGCTCAGAAGCTGCAAGATGGTTAGAAGTTGTGAATTATGAGATGGATTCCATGTATCAGAACCAAGTTTGGGTTCTGATCGATGCGTCAGTTGATGCAAAGCCTGTTGGATGTAAATGGGTATTCAAGAGGAAACTGGACATGAAAGGTAAAGTACCTATAAAGCAAGGCTAGTGGCTAAAGGCTTTAAACAGCGTCAAGGAATTGACTACGATGAAACTTTTTCGCCAGTTGCCATGTTTAAATCCATCAAAATCGTATTTATCATAGTAGCATACCAAGACTATGAGATTTGGCAGATGGATGTCAAAACTGCATTCTTTAACGAGAACCTTCAGAGAGATGTCTATATGACACAACCAGAAAGGTTTGTGACACCAGGTGATGCCAAAAGGATTTGCAAGTTGCAGAGAACCATTTATGGATTGAAGCAAGCATCTAGGTCATGGAACATTTGATTTGATGAATCCATAAAAGAATTTGGTTTCATTAAAAACGAATGTGAGCCCTGTGTTTACAAAAGGTTTAGTGGGATTGTGGTCTTTATCCTAGCAGTATATGTTGACGACATATTACTTATTGGAAATGACATACTGGTCTTACGACTAGTTGAACAAGTGCTTCTCCATGAAGGACTTAGGCGAAGCAACCTACATTCTAGGGATCAAGATCATTCGTGATAGATCCAAGAGGCTGCTTGGACTAAACCAAAGTACACATATTGACCAGATACTAAAGAGATTTAGTATGGAACAATCCAAGAGGGGATTGGTTACAGTGTCACATGGTTAACATCTTTCTAATAAAATGTGTCCCCGGGCACAACAGGAGAAAGATAGAATGAGTAAGATCTCATACGCTTCAGTGATAGGATCAATCATGTATGTCATGTTACGTACTAGACTTGATGTTGCCTATGCATTGAGCATGGTAGGCAGATATCAAGCGGATTTAGGAAAATAGCATTGGACTGCTGTTAAGATTATCTTTAAGTATCTGAGAATAACTAAGGATATGTTCCTGGTGTATGGAGGAGACGAGTAGCTTGTCATCAGAGGGTATGTTGATGCTGGTTTTCAGACATATCTGAATGATCTGAAGTCGCAATCAGGATATGTTTTCTATCTCAACGGAGGAGCTATGAGCTGGAAGAGTTCAAAGCAGCCAGTTGTAGCTGATTCTACAGCGAATTCTGAGTACATAGCGGCTTCTGATGCAGCCAAGGAAGCCCTCTGAATTCGGAACTTTGTTCAGGAGCTTGATGTGGTACCTAACAGTAAAAACTTTATCACATTGTATTGTGATAATACTGCAGCGGTGGCTCTTGCAAAAGAGTCAAGGTCACATCAACGGACAAAGCACATATTCCGGAAGTATCACCTCTTGAGGGATTTTTATTAAAGGGGTGAAGTTGCAGTGAGCAGAGTATCCACGAAAGAGAACATGGCGGACCCCTTGACTAAAGGCTTATCTCAGCAGAAGCATGAGTATCATGTGAGAGCTAGGGGACTGAAGGTCGTTAGCAGGTGACTCTAGTGCAAGTGGGAGTCTGTTGGAGTTCGTGCCCTAGAACCAACTTCTTTTGTACTTTATGATAACTTATATTCATGGTTTTGAATATTAATAAATTTCTTATCACATCATGATTGTTCTTTTGCGTAGCATTGTATAGGATAATGTTCTAAGATTAACTGTCGCACTAAAAGGTCATAGTGGATCTCTGCTATAATGAGAACCCGAAAGTGTTATGACACTATTTTTGAATATATGTTCTATAGTCGGATGATATCATTTGAGGGACACGAATGATACAGACTATCAGGGGTGGAGACTCATAGGACTTTGAGGCACCTTCTCATGGTGTACGCCCTTTGTAATGTCCATGAGGATATTATGAGAACAAAACCCGCCAGTAGGAAATCAACATTTCTATGTGTCATTGGATGTTCCTATCTGTGGACGTGTGTATTGATCTTTAGACTTTAAGATTATTATTGTTAAACCCTGTTTTTAATTATTTTGGGTATTTCTGAGTCCCACATCGGAATACTCCGTCGTGTATTCCTTTTTCTCAATTTATAAAAGAAGGTATCCGCCTCACCTTGAGGTAAGGAGATTTCCTCTTCTACATGGTATCAGAGAGAAACTGATATTTTTTCCCCATTCGAAAATTATTTTTCCCCTTCCGCCTCCCTACGGTTTCTCACAGCGCCCCTCCCCGTTCGACCATCTTCTCCCGGCCCCGCTACGTGCAGCGCCTCTGTCACGGTCTCCCAGCCACCCTCCTCGGCGCCTCCCGGCCCCGCCTCAGCGCTCTCCCCCGGCAATCCCGACGACGACGGACCTGCCCTCCAACGGTGTCCCTCCCCGATCTCGACGTCGAGCCTCCCAATCGGCCCGCCTCTCCCAGCAAATCTCAGTCCCGACGCGGCACCCGACCTCGCTGTCCAAGCACGATCGACCCCGCCCTACGCGGATTCCCGGTCCCCGCCTGCTTGCTCTCTTGACGCCCTGATCGTCCCGGCGTCATCTGGCCCACGATCAGCCCCCTCTCCAGGCGGAACCCCCGACGCGGCGCTCTCCCGGCTCTGCCTCCTCGCGCGACTCCCGGCCCGCCTCCAGTCGGCGTTTCCCGGCCCCGCCTTCGATGTCCTCGCCTGACCACCCACGGCGTTTCTCCCTGACGACGCCCCTCCCGCTCGAGGATCCTCCTCCCGCGGCGCACTCCCTTAACGGCTCTCCAGCAGACCTCCCGCCCGCGCACCTTCGTCCAGCCCATGGCCATTCTCCAACGGGCTCCCTCCCGGTGCTCTCTCACGCCCCGCTTGCTCGCTGCCTCCCGACATCGCAGCCAGCCCCGCTTCCCACCGTGATTTTTCCGTCCCCGCCATCCAGCGGCTCTCCGGTTTCACCCAGCCCCGCCTCCGTCGAGGCCTCCCAGCTTCGCGACCGGCCCCCACCAATCCCGCAGCACGTCCCGGCCTACTTACGAAGCAGACAACAGGCACCGCCCTCTATGCGGAAATCTCCTGGCCCACCGACACTTCAATGGATGACATGTCCACCTGCGGCCCTCCGACACAACCTTCGGTCGCCAGCTTTCCTATAAGGCCGCCCCATCACTTCCATTGTCGGCCTTCCCGTGTGTCTGTGCGCCCTCCCAAGCAGTTGTCCCATGCTCCGTCATCGACTCTACCGCAAGGCGGTCCCCCTTCATCCAGTGACCGTTACAGCACGACGCTCTCAGCGGAGGAGATTGCCTTGATGCAATCTTATCGGGCAACTGTGTCACCATCCTCTTCTCCAGCCCCCATTGCTCAAACTGGCGGCTCTACCGCATGTGTTTCTCATCAACAGACAGCTTGGATGTTTGACTCTGGTGTATCGGAACATCTTACAGGGGACTTCGGTATGTTCACTACCTATCATCCGTACACAGGTGCCTCTACAATTAGTGTTGCTAATGGCTCAACAATCCCCATTACCGGATTTGGCACATGTCCCTTGACCTCGTCGCTTCACCTGGCGTCAGTCGCTCATGTTCCTCAAAGTCCCTTTAGTCTTATGTCTATCAGCAAACTCACCAAAGATTTAAATTGTGCTGCTATTTTTACGTCCTCTGGTGTTGTTTTTCAGGAGAGGTCGGCGAATCGGGAACTTGGTCGAGGTCATCTGCTGGCTTTCGTCCCTTTGTCGATATCCCACTACCTCTTGTTTGCTCATCCACCTCGGCCTGTGTCCTTGACCTTCATTCTCGTATTGGTCATCCACTGGCTTCCGTCCAACAAAAGTTTTGCCCCCAATTTAGTCCCAACATTTCCTTTCATTGTAAACCCTGCAAGTTTGCAAAACATCACCGGGTGACATATGTTCCTTGATTGGACTCGCGTGTCGCGAATCCTTTCGACCTTGTTCATTCCGATGTATGGGGTCCTTGCAGGGTTCCTAGCCAGACCGGGCACAATTATTATATATCATTTATCGATGACTACTCCCGCATGACCTGGCTCTACCTTCTTCATGATCGGTTTGAAGTGTTTTCTACCTTCCAGACCTTCTATAATGAGATTCATACTCAATTCTAAACCACCCTAAAATGTCTCTGCTCCGACAATGGACGGAAATATTTATCCACCCCCTTTTAGCAGTTTCTCAAGGATAAAGGCATTATTCACCACACATCCTGCCCTGATACACCTCAGCAGAATGGAGTGGCCGAGCGGAAACATCGCCATATTCTGGAGACCGTCTGTGCCCTCCCATTCCACATGAAGGTGTCTCTCAATTTTTGCAGCGATGTCATCATGACTGCTACCTACCTCCTTAACCGCCTCCCTTCTTCTATCCTTCAGGGGGATACTCCTTTTCGGACTCTGTTCTCCTCTCCCTGCTCGTGCTTGGTTTGGCAAATTCAGCACCGTCGTCACTGACTTTGGGCTCTCTCGCAGTATGAAGGACCACACCATGTTCTACAAGACGACGTCCAACGACTGCATCCTCTTAGTAGTGTATGCGGATGATATCATCATCACCAGAAGCGACTCCACTGGAATCGTCCACCTCAATGAGCATCTTCACTGTCACTTTCACACCAAAGATCTCGGCCCTCTCACATACTTCCTTGGCATCAAGGTCTCCCGTACTCCGGACACCATCTTCCTCTACCAACGAAAATATGCATTGGATATTCTGCAGGATGCTGGGCTGACACAGGCCACCGCGGTTGACACTCCTCTTGAGCCTGAGGAACGGTCTCTCTATGACTCATCGGAACCGTATTCACACCCAGAGCGGTACCGTCGACTGGTGGGCAAACTCAATTATCTCATCATGACTCGTCCAGACATTGTCTGCGCTGTTGGCAAAGTGAGCCAATTCATGGAGCATCTGACCACCTCTCAGTGGGATGTTGTCCTCCGCATCGCCAAATACATCAAGAGAGACCCTGCTCGTGGTCTTCGCTACTCCCACCACGCTCATCTGAATATTGAGGTCTTTTGTGATGCTGACTATGTTGGTTGTCTTGCTACCCGGAAATCTACTTCTGTGTTTGTCGTGTTCTTGGCAGGCAACCTCATCTCTTGGCGCAGCAAGAAACAGACCGTCGTCATCCGATCCAGTGCGGAGTCTGAGTATCATGCCATGGTCACTGTCACTACGGAGATCCTTTGGTTTCGACATCTCCTCCAGGAGCTTGGCTTTCCTCCGCAGACATCTGCTCATATTTGGTGTGACGATCAGGCAGCCACCAAAATTGCTTCGAATCCTGTATTCCATGAACCCACGAAGCATATCGAGGTGGACTGCCACTATCTTTGCCACCACCTGGAGCACAATCATGTTAGCTTTAGCCACATCCCGACGGCGAACCAGCTTACCGACCTCTTCACCAAAGGCCTCCTAGAGATTCGTCTGGCCTCGCTCAGTTCCAAGCTTGGGCATCCACAGCATCTGCGACCCAGCTTGAGGGGGAGTGTGTCTGGTCTTGCCTGATGTCATCTTTCTTTTGTGGGACTCGTGGTCTAAGTTGGGCATGTCTAGCTTGAGGGGGAGTGTTAAACCCTGATTTTAATTATTTTGGGTATTTCTGAGTCCCACATCGGAATACTCCGTCGTGTATTCCTTTTTCTCAATCTATAAAAGAAGGTCTCCGCCTCACCTTGAGGTAAAGAGATTTCCACTTCTACAATTATTAACGGATATTATGAGTTGCACACTTAAAAGTATTGATGAAAACCGTGACGACAGATGCTCGCGGCGAGGTAGGATACGTTGGGTGCGTCACGAGTAATATTACATTAATAAATAATGCGAGAAAGGATTTATCCCTTCTGTTCACTAACGGAAAATAATATCTCAAATCTTTTGATGGAAATGATATAGCCTAAAAAAATTCATGGTCATGGTGATCAATAGGCAAGTTATATTTCCGGAAAGTCAAAGAAATAGATATCGAGCATATAGGTTGATGGCACTGGCATACAACTTGCTCGATTAGAGATATTGTGATAAAGGGGTTATATTACACGGTAAGCGTTCGTATGAGGTGACATATCATTGCGGCATTAACTTCTTTCTCTATGGGTGTCTTGGCGTGTTGTTAGACACTAACCTTGGACTTTAGGCAGGTTTGCCTAATACCACTGAGAAAGAGGCCCTAGAGGGTCACACACTAAGTGTATCCAATATCTCAGTTAAAATAATTTATTATTTAACAAGTTGAATAAATATTATTCCCGGTTGTGGTTTAATAATTATTCATGTATGTCTGATCACATTTATTCTGTCACTAGTTATTCAAAAGAATATATTGTGACCAGAATAATTAATAAATATTGAGGATTAACGGACCGAGTTTAATGGTCTAGTGAGAAATAATAATATTGAATATTATTTGATTCAATAATATTTAATTATAACTCGCAAGTTAAGCGCGTGTCGGGAAATAATAATGTTATTATTTGAAATGGGGTTTCCCTGTGATTAATGAAATAATTAAAGGCACTTGTGCAAATTATTTATTATTACCCTAGTGAAATAAATGTCCGGTTATATTATTCTCTCATTAGCCAAGGACAAGCCAAGCGACGCCTATTGTGTTGTGCACAACGGATTAGAGAAAAACTCTCAAGCGTAGAGAGTTCATCCCTCTCCAAGAACGCCCTCAAAAACGAGAGAGATCCTCCTCCACCAAATCAAAGAGAACACTTTGGAGGCGGTTCTCAAGGCGATCGAAGGTAGACATCGCAAGCGCAAAGATCTTTCGTGCTATCATCTGGAGACTCCGACGACGTCCGGAGATACGTGAAACACGTGTGGATCAGAGGCGCAAAGATCTTTAGTGTTTTGTTTTGCCATTAAATCCACAGGTTGTCCCAGTGTCGGCCCAAGCACAACAGTGTCAGCACGGCCTAACGACCTTGTTTTACCCTCAGTGTCGCCAGCTCCCGAAGCAGCAGAGTGCGCCTCTGATTCCTCCATGAGCATAGATGGATGGTCGTCATTTGGGTACAACTGTGTTCTAACTAAGAACTTACGAAATTCATTCTGCTCCTGCGCATGGGCCACCATTCGTCGAGGCCATCTTATCTATATAAGCTTTCAATTTTTCCATCGTCGTGTTGATGCGGTCCAGGCGCTGCTATGCTCTATCGAGACGAGCGTCGAAACTTGATTCCATCACTAGAGCACCCATTCTCCCGTTCATAAAAAAATATCAGCAACACGCTTTCCTCAGAAAAAAAACGCTCTGACAGTGTTGCGCGCTTCCTCTACTACAAAACAGGAGGCACAGACTCCTGTGTTGTCTTTATTTTGAGTTGCGTAACGAACAGGCAGGCACGCTTTCTGTGTTTTTATTTTTTATTTTTTATTTTTCTGAAGCAGGCCGCGTGCGCCTTCGTTGAACGGGCCGCGCACCTCCAATGAACGGAAGAGCGGCTGACTCTAAACGAAGTCCCTTCACTGCGCGCGGTCGTGGCCGCCGTTGCTGGCTGCGTTGAAGCGAAGACGAGAATCAGTGAAGCCTCGTTGGTGTGGGAGTGTTTCCTGCAACGATTGTAGTTGTGGAGAGAAGTCGCGGCGGTTGACGACGCGTCCGACCGTCCAGAGAAACCGACGCGTCCGACCGTCCAGAGAAACCGACGCGTCCGACCGTCCAGAGAAACCGACGCGTCCGACCGTCCAGAGAAACCGACGCGTTTCAGCTAGCCGCGTTACGTCAGGGCAGAACCAAAGATGCGGAACTGAAAGGTGCGCGCCGACAATGACTGGAAGTTGCGCCAGTCGTGCGCGTCACCTCAAACGAAGCAGGCAGAGCGCGGCTCCGACTCTGCTCAGAAAGGAAAAAGTGTCGACAATGCACCTCCGTCAGAATGATCTAGCACCACTCTTTCTCATAAACTCTGTTGCGTGCACCTCATGGTTCAAATCGGACAACGCAACATGCCTCCTCTCGCACGAATGATTTTTTTCTCCCCCTCACTAGTCGTGGTTCAAACCACAAACGGCGCCAATTGATAAAACTTGTCTGAGCGGACTTCTTTGTATAGAAGAATAGAGAAGAAATAGTAATTGAATTACAGAGAAATACAAAAGTGATGTGCAGAAGGAGAAGAAGAGGAGGAGGAATTGAGAGGCACCAGTGCACCCTCGCCCAAGCTACAATTGAGTCCCATGCCACACAGGCCGAACCTAAATAGAATGATTTCCCCCCATGTCCCCTTCTCTCTAGCCCCTCACGATTATTTATAACCTCCTTGCTTTATTCCCTACATGTCAGCTGTATATTCCCCTTCTAGAGTATTCCATCAGTTGTGCATTCCCCTTCTAGAGTACTCCCCATATTCCTTTTACACCTCTATGCTTGGTCTCTATCAGTGCCTCTGCAATTACTGTTGTTGATGGATCTACAATCCCTATTGCGGGATTTGGCACATGCTCAATGACTCCGTCTATTCGCCTGGCCTCAGTAGCTCATGTTCCTCATAGTTCTTTTAATCTTATCTTCATAAGTAAACTCACAAAAGACTTAAAATGTGTTGCTACTTTTACATCTTCTAGTGTTGTCTTTCAGGAGCGGTCGACAAATTGAGAACTTGGTAGAGATCGACTTAGTGATGGGGTTTACATGTTCGATACCCCACCATCCCTTGTTTGCTCATCCACCTCTGTTCGTGCCCTCGACCTACATTTTTGCTTTGATCATCCACCGACTTCCGTCTTACATAAGCTTTGCCCTCAATTCAGTCCGCACCTTTCCTTCCATTGTGAATCCTACAAGTTTGCTAAACATCATCGGGTGACGTATGTTCCTCGGTTGGAAACGTATGCAACGAATCCTTTCGACCTTATTCATTCCGATGTATGGGGTCCTTGCAGGGTTCCTAGTTAGTCAGGGTACATTTATTATGTATCCTTTATTGATGACTACTCTCGGATGACATGGCTATATCTCCTTCGTGATCGTTCCAAGATGTGTGATATTTTCAAAACCTTTTACCATGAAATTCAAACTCAATTCTCCAAGCCTATTAAATGTCTTCGCTCGGACAATGGCCGAGAATATTTATCCACTTCCCTTCAGCGGTTTCTCAAGGATAACGGCATCATTCATCAGACGTCCTGCCCTGATACACCCCAGCATAATGGAGTGGTCGAGCGTAAACATCGTCATATTCTGGAGACTGCTCGTGCCCTCTTATTCCACATGCAAGTGCCTCTTCATCTTTTTGGGAATGCTATCCTTACTGCTACCTACCTTATAAATCGTCTTCCTTCTTCTATCATTCAGGGGAAAACTCCTTTTCAAACTCTGTTCTCTCTCCCTCATCACCCGCTTCCACTCTGTGTGTTTGAGTGTCTTTGTTATGTCTGTGACACTCGTCTCAACCTCTCAAAGTTTTCTCCCAAATCCCTCTGTTGCATCTTCCTCGGATATTCCCGCACTCAGCGCGGCTACCGATATTTCTCTCCAAACTTACGACGTTATATCGTCTGTACTGATGTATCTTTTGTCGAAAGTTCTCATTTCTCTCCTCCCTCTTCCCATTCAGACATCACTATCAATGATTGTTTTCCTCTCATCATTCACTCACCTCTACCTCAGGTGTCCCGCTCTACTGATCCCTGGTTTGGCACCGTCTACTCTTGTTGCCCATCGAATGTGTCCCCCATCCAGGCCAAAGACACCATCTCCCCAGCTTCGTCCAACGCTCTTATTCCGGCAACAGACGACTTGTTCATTGCATTGAGAAAAGATACTCGTTCTTGCCAGAATACCCCTCTTTACACATCCTCATAAAGAGGCTTTTCTGCTCTGGAGACGATATCGATTCTTCGCACGGTTGGCGACGCCAAATCACACCATGGGTGGCTTCAAGCAATGTGGGATGAATTGCAGGCTCTGGACGACAATCATACTTGGAATCTGGTCTCCCTTCAGGCAGGTAAACAGGTGGTCGGCAGCAATGGATTTATACGATACGCCTAAATGCAGATGACACTCTTCATCGCCTTAAAGCCATACTTTTGGCCAAAGACTTTGCTCAAACATATGGTGTTGATTATTTTGATATTTTCTCTCTGATTGTGGCATCTGTCCGATTATTCATCTCTCTTGTCGTTCATCATCATTGACTTCTTCATCAACTTGACGTCAAAATTGCTTTTTTACATTGTTTTCTTGAAGAAGAGGTATATCCACTACAACCTCCTGGCTTTCGTGCCTTAGGAGCCGATTCTCATGTTTGTCGACTTCGTTGCTCTCTTTATGGACTCAAGCAGTCTCCTCGTGTATAGTTTGGAAGATTCTACACAGTCGTCACTATATATGGCCTATCTCAGAGTATGAAGGACCACACTGTCTTCTACCGCACGACGTCCTCCAGCTGTATCTTGCTGGTTGTCAATGTTGATGATATCATTATAACTGGGAGCGACTCAAATGGAATCGTCCATCTAAAGGGGCATCTTCAACGCCACTTTTAAACCAAAGATCTGAGTCCTCTGATATACTTCCTTGGCATTGAGGTCTCCCATTCTCCGGGCACCATCTTTCTTTGTCAACGGAAATATGCTTTGGATATCTTGCAGGATGCTGGTTTGACTCAGACAACTATCGTTGACACTCCTCTTGAGCCCGGGAAACGGTCTCTTTATGAAAACACGGAACCATATTCTCACCCAGAGAGGTACCGTCGTTTTGTGGGAAAACTCAATTATCTCACCATAACTCGTTCGGATATTGTCTACGTTGTCAGCAAGATTAGCCAATTCATGGAACATCCGACGAAGTCTCAATGGGATGTTGTCCTTCGGATTGTCGAATACGTCAAGAAAGAACATGTCTGTGGTCTTCAGTAGTCACATCACGATCATCTGAATATTGAGGTCTTCTGTGATGCTGACTATACTGGTTGCTTGGCTACCTGGAAGTCTACTTTCGGGTTTGGGTTTGTCGTTTTCCTGGCAGGTAACCTAATCTCATGGCAAAGCAAGAAACAGACTGTTGTCTCCAGATCCAGTGTTGGGTCTGAATACCGTGCGATGGTCACGGTCACTACTGAGATTCTTTGGCTTCATCATCTTCTCCATGATATTGGTTTCCCGCCATAGACGTCTGCTCATATTTGGTGTGATAATCAGGCAACCAAGAAGATTGTTTTCAGTCTAGTCTTCCATGAACGCACAAAGCATATCGAGATGGACTGCCACTAACTATCCAACTAACATCTATATACCTCTTATTACAATACTGCCCATGGCAGTAACTAACTACCCCACCCACTCTGACAGCCCCATATTGTAATGACCCAAACTTTTGAATAATATTTTGTTGCCTGAAAATGTATGTCTTGTTATGTCATAATCAATAAAAAATATTATAAATGAAATGTGGCCATTGGGTTTTAACCATTATATGATCATTGGTCAATATGACTGTTGGAAACAATAATAATTTTTAACGTTATAATTATTGTTTAAAATATAAATAATAATGGATAATTAATGCAGAAAGAAGAGTTGATGGCCTCATCCAGTAGCCTCGGGCCGTACAAAGCCCATCTGTCGGAGCTTGGGAAGGAGGTAGCATCACCGGGCTTTACTCTGGACCAAGCCCAAGCCGAGCTTCAACATGTTAAGCTTGAACGTAATCGCCTTCGGAAGAAGTTCAAATTGATAGAAATCATCACTCGGGCAATGTTGTCCAAGCTGCCCCAAGATTTAATCACCATTGCAGACCTTACTCGTAGGCCCTATGCAGGTGTTATAAGGGGCTATGTAACGAGGCATTAGTTACTTTGTGTAATCCTTCTATATAAATAAAATTGTTGTTTCTTATTTTGGTAAAATAACCGTCATTTTTTAATTTCAAATGTCAAAATAGATATAGGATAAATTTTTAGAAGTTTCATATTATTGATAAATATTGAAAAAAAAGAGTATTTTAACATATTTTTTATACTTTAAATAATTAATAATGTGAAATGATTTTCAAAAATGAACATATACAGTTGTGATCAGTAAGAAATTTAGAATCTGATAAGATCAACTTATTTTTTGGTGAATAATAATATTACCCTTATTAATAGTAATGTGATCAATGGCATAATAACCTCACTTAATAAAGTATAAATATAATTTAGGCATCTTGAATGGTAATGTGATATAATAGCATAAGTAAATAACTATTTCAGAAATTATTAGTTAAGTATTAGTATTTTTTCGGGTAAATAGTGATTTTACTTAAAAATTAAATATCGCATAATTAGAAAATTATTGTCATAAAATGGAGTTCATTTTTGAATTCAGAACATCGATATAAGGTTAAGGTGAATTTATGAGATTTTTATAAAATGTTTTGTTTTGCAGTGGATAGTAAAAATACAGTTTTTGAGTTTTCGGTTTGTTTTATGACATCATAATGATGTAATATGTAATTTAAAATATTGGTCGACTCATTTGGATTAAAATATTATATGAGGTGTCCCAAGCAGCCAGAACCATGGGCAAATACCATGGGCAAGCCCGTGGTTTGGCAAATACCATTAATAAGATGTCCCTTGGAAATTAATAAAATATTCTCACTTTTGCTATAAATACGAACCCATATCTTCATTCCTTTCATTCCAAATTCCTCCTCAACGAAACTCTGATCTTTTTACCTCCCAAAGAGTCCTCCCAAGGTGCCCTCAAGCCCCCCAAGGTCCTAGCCTTCGAGTTTTTGAAGTTACTCTTCAAAGTAAGGGAACTTTTCACCCTCCTCTTTTAGTCAAGACTTCTTTTATGTTATGTCTTTTAATTTCTATTTTCTTATGTTGGGGTATGTTATTTTGTATCCTTATTGTTGTCCAATTTATGTCCAAATAATGAGAGACCCTTTTCGCTCTCATTGATTGATTTTTTCTGAATTTTTAAGCGACGTCGTTAGACTGCCGAATTTTCGTAAGGGAATTTGCAACTTCTCTTTTTCTTTCAAATTCACTTTTATGTGGTATGTTTTGCAAATTTTCATACCATGTTCTTATCTCCATGTTATTTTGTCCTTATACTGTATCACGACTCTTATGAATTGGTGACCTCTGTCCTCTCTCTTTTAAATGTTTTCTAAAACCATGTTAAATTTTGTCTCAAAATCTCTCTTTTTCTCAAGAAATTCTCTTATTTTATTTATGTGAATACCCAAACCTATTTCAATCAAGACATAAAAATGATATATTTGATTCTGAAATTTACATACATGAAACCCTCATTCTCTTTCCGTGGGTTATAAATGACATAATGATCATGTTTTTAAGCACTTTTTAAAACGTCACGATTTTGATATGAAACTCATTTCTTTTATTCTCTTTGGGTTATTTATGAAATGTTTGATTATGATCTATGTGGCTCACATGAAAATAAAGACATATTAAGGGTGCGCCCTGATAGTATTGCGGAATCGTCGGGAGACACAACGACAGAAACGCGAAAACGAAAGAACGAAAAAACAAATGACACAGTGATTTACGTGGTTCGGGAAAAATCCCTACGTCAACGGGAGAGGCAGAATTCACTATATCAGGAGCACAAAAAATACAGAGGATTTTCAGTAGTAAACCCTAGCCCGAAATGGGCTACATATGAAGAAGACGGTCCACTGTTCCGAATAGTAAGTTTGCGTTGCTACAGTGATCGGTGGTCAACTTTGTTGAAAGCGCTACAGTGACTGCCGGCTGGAAGTCAAAAGTGCTACAGTGAAGTTGACTCCGAAGTCCGCACCGCTACAGTGTCTGTCGATGTCGGTCGGTCAGCTCTGCTACAGTGGTCATCATTGCTACAGTGTCCCAAAAAATTTGGGTCAGGGGGCCTTCGGCCCCCGGAGCAGGGGCGCGTTGCCCCCTGCAACCCCAACGAGCTCACCGCGGAGCTCGACCCGCAACAATTGCAAGCCACAAGCATTCGGCCCAACCGGATCGGGCAACACCAATCCAACAGATAGCGCTCCAATGCATTAGGTAAAGAAATTAATCTCTAGAGATGACAAGTTTTATAATACTTTGGTGAATAACTTTGATAATTTTTATAACACCTTGAGGATGGACCTCGGTGATATGCTTATGAATGTCTGAATTAAATATTAGAGCCACATTTTCAAGTTATGTTTCAAGTTATTATTATTATGATATGCCTCTTTATCATGCTTTTATGATATTCTCCATGTTCTTATTGATATCGCTCAAGTTCACATGTAAACTGTTTCACTTGTTTTCCTTACTGGGCCTTCTGCTCACTCTTTCTTTTGATGTATGTATCCAGGTTATGAGATGGAGTAATTATACTTAGGATGAACTTATCAAGAAGCCTTTCAAAAGGATTAAAAGATTATTTTACTACATAATTTTTTTCTGAGACACTAGACTTTAAAGATCATCTGTTTGTAAAATGAAATGAAAAATTATGTAATAAAAAGACGAGATGCCATCTGCAGCAGTAACCAAATTCCCTAACAATCCCAATCCCAGTTTCCTATCATTTCGGTTGCATCTTTCTTACCCAGATTTAAAAATTATAAGAACAAACATCTATAATTAGAGACATATTGATCAGGTGTTAGTAGCTTCATTCGACCAGCCGTGCTTGCCGGTAATAATTTGAACCACTGAATCTTCATCTGTTTCATCATAGCAATCTGGCCATCCTCAAACTCGGTCTGGAAGTTCCTTGCAGCTCTTTGAATCAATTTCTTTATTCTCTCCTGTGCTGCTTGCAAATCTCTGGTCCCAGGATCGTACTTGGATCTTGGTGTGCATCAGCTTAACAAACACATGAGTGATGACTCTCATGTCGGACCGAACGCGCTGCCCTTTCGCAGAAAGACTTCCAGCATCGGTAGGATCTTCCCTTGTTGTCTAACCATCAGGTTGATCGTGCCACAATCCGTCTTCAACATTTTCCCGTATGAAAGATTCAGCACACCGAAATCTATGAAACAAATGAGACGGAGAATCGAATAATCTTGTGCAGCAGCCTTCACTTTCACCACAGCGATGGTATTTGAAATACGATGTTGCTCCTTCCCGTGCGGTGGCTCTCGTTCCTCCATGCCTTTCTTTCGGTCTCCAGCACCTACAGACAGAAGCACAGGAGAATTCTTGGCCTCCCCCATGGAAATTGAAACGGCAGAGTTTGTCTGTTGTTGCATCACCCTTTGTGGCGCCCACTGCAGCCACAGGAGTTCTACCGACCCTCTCACAAGAACGTCGTCGGTTAACTGCACATCCAAGAGTCCATCTTCATGTGCCCACGGAATTTCTCTCTGTTGTTGTGGGCCCGCTGCACACATCTGCATCGTCTGCTCCAATCCGACACTCACGGCCTCCACGACTTCTGAAAATCGTTGTCGAGGCACTGCAGCAGCTAGTGGAATCGAAAAACTAATAGAAGGTTGAAGATCAGGAAATTCAGTCAACGCGTACATTTGTACCTGCTTGGACTGCAGCGATTCTGGAGGCTTCTACACGTATCCACCTGTCCGGGTTTGGTCTTTCTCAGTCTGTACAAACAGGATTCGACTCCTTTGCTCTGCACCATTCTTGTCCTGCTCTGACCGAAAAGTTTGCGGCTCATCGTCTGCTTGCTTCTTCCGTTCCGGTTCCACTTTATGGCGCTCGTCAAGACTCATACTAGGAAAATACCTGTTTCGCTGCTCACTTTCTTCTCGCCAGTCCTTCAGCTAACTCATAATCTTCTACACAGTGGCCCCTATTCGTTCCTGGATCTGCATCATTTGTTCCAGAATCGACGCCTCCATTGCAAATCCTCAATTCTTCAGCAATCGTCTCTCACAAACGGCAGCGACTCTCAATGAAAGCACCAATTGATATGTATCAAGGTGCGAGAAAGAGGTTTTCTATTATAACCAGCGAAAACAGAGCACGGGAATTACAGTAGTTCAGCAGGACAAGGAAAAGAAGTAGGAAATGGAGAAGAAATAGAAGGAGAAGAAAATCCCCGAGGATGCTCCCCAAAGCCTAAGGCCGAACCCTCCCGATTCAGCAGCGCTGAAGCCAAGCAAATAATTCCATACCCCCCCCCGGGCCTACATCAGCCTCCCTCTATTTAATAATCACAACCACCGACTAACAACCCCCCTCCCACTAACTATCCAGCTAACATCTATAAACCTCTTATTACAATACTGCCCCATGGCGGTAACTAACCACCCCACCCACTCTAACAACCCCATACGACCAGCCCCACCAGCCACACTGCTACCAGCTTCCCTAACAATCCCAGGTTCCTATCAATCGTTCTCCGAAATTCTTGTTTGTGTTCATTCGAAATGTTTGTGCGTTGTGGCACAGTGATTTAGGTGTTTGTCTTCTAAGTTTCGGACACCGTAGCACAAGCTTGTACTGGTACTTTGTTCCGCCAAGTAAGTTCTGGCGGATATCTTCTGTGGGATTACCGGAAGATAGTTGTGTGCCCAACAAGTGGTATAAGAGCTTCAGTTGGAGTTTCGAACGATCTGACTCTGGTAAAGATGTTTCAGAGCTCGGCTCAATAGCACCATTCTGCACTTTGCCTTGTAGGATAGTTTTCGGTAAGCGGTTCTTGAACCCTCTTTGTGTTCTGGAATTTAATGGGGGTTCATTAATATCCGGCAAAATGGCGTTGGATAAGGGTAAGGACTAGGTGGAGAGGTTCAACATCACGAATTTTGGGTTCTAAAGAATGCAGATGGAGGATTGTCTACTGCAGAAAAACCTTGATCTTCCGTTGACTGGTATCAAACCGGAAGTGATGAAGAGGGAAGAATGGGAGAGGTTGGATAAGAAAGCTTGATTCGTATGTCATTAGCCCGGAACGTGGCTTATAATATCCGGGAAATGAAAACTACATCAGAACTTATGAAGACCCTCGCTGACATGCATAAGAAGCTGACTGCAATGAATAAGGTATTCCTTTTGCAAAGATTGTTCGGCATGAGGATGTCGAAAGGTAAACCAGCGACAGATCATATCAACGATTTCAACATGATTCGGAGTTAGTTTGAGTCAATGAAGGCAAACTTTGGAGATTTGGAGTGGGCGTTGTTCTTGCTTTCATCACTTCCTGGGCCTTGTGATGCGATCGTCACCGTAGTGAGCAACTCAAATGGAAAGACTGACATAGTGTTTACAAACATTAGAGACTTGATCTTGAACAAGGAACTTCATTAAAAGGAGATCCAGGCATCTTCCAAAAATGCCTACAGTGCGGAAGGAAGAGGACATTCCACAACATGGAAAGGTCAAAGAAAAGGAAAAGAACAAAGAAGTCGGGGCAGGAGTAGCTCGACAAAAGGTGGTCTCGTGTGTTGGCATTGTGAAAATAAATGTCACCTCAAGAAAGATTGCAATGAGTAGAGAGTGAATTTCAGAAGATACGCGTCCAAAAGTGGATCTACGAATCCTCTATCAGGAGATAAGACTGGTCTGACGTTGAGTGTCGCTGGCTCACTTGAGTCTTGGATTATAGACTCTGGAGCTGTTTTTCACTCAACATCTGAGCTGCACTTCAGGAAGATACGGCAAGATTCATCTTGCGGGTGATCAAGCGCTTGAGATTGTGAGAAATGGTGACAAATTTGTCCAGACAAGGAACGGAAGTATGTTGGAGTTGAAGGGCGTGTACCACATACCGAGAATAAGGAAAAACTTAATTTTCATTGGACAGTAAGATTATGGAGATTTCTGCACAACATTCACAGATGGAGCATGGAAAATTTCATGTGGTTCCATAGTTGTGATCAAAGGAGTGAAGGACGGAACGTTGTACCTCACGAGAATATCGGAAGGTGCAATGCATACCGGAGAAGAAACTTTCGCAAAGTTATGACATGACCGTTTGGGTCACTTGAGTAAGAAATGGATGAAGATCTTCACCGCTAAAGATATGTTGAAGATCGAAAGCATGGAGTACGGGACATGCGAAGATTGTATCCTTGAAAAGCAGCGGAATGTGTCCTTCCAAACGGAAGGTAAAGCACCAAAGAACAGGAAGTTGAGGTTGGTGCATACGGGCGCATGGGGGCCAATTCTGGAGGTTATGTCGGCGGAAGGGCATAATATTTGAGAAGATTGTACTAGGTACTCCGAAACATAACAGAGTCGCAGAGAGGATGAATCAGACATTGGTTGAAAAGGCGAGTATGAAAATTCACACGGATTCCCCGAGGTATTTTGAGTAAATGCAGTGAATTGTGTGGCATACTTGATCAAGAAGAGTCCGTTGGGATGGGAACTACTGGAAGTCTGTAGGTCTGGAAGGAATGTTGACTTTACTCATCTCAAAGTCTTCGGCTCACTCGACTACGTCCACATTGATGCCAAGGAGAGGGACAAGCTTGAAGCTACGTCCCGAGTGTGTTACTTTGTAGGATATGGCGACGAAGAGTTTGGTTTTCGACTCTGGTATAACAATTCTCGAAAGATAGTCAAAAGTCAAGATGTTTTCTTCAATGAAGGGGTTTTGTGGAAGGATCGAAACTTAGCTAAGAATGTTATGAAAGCAAAGTATCATCGTAGGTTGAAGTTCAACTGAATGGGCGTTCGGAGGTTATAGATGTTCTGGAGAATTCAGGAAGTAAGTCGGAAACACTAGACTGTCTGAAAGTTACAACGGACGAGAGTCAATTTCGATGGTGTTGCCAAGGTTAGAAGTACCATAAAGCTCTAGGACTGCGAAAGCTTGGGTAGAGTTTTGAAAGAAAGAACTCCGCAAGATATATCTTAGGCGCCAAGTGCAGAAGTACGGGAGTGATCTGCATTACTTGTTACTCAAGAACGATGGAAAGCCCGAAAGCCCAAAAGAGGCCAGAAATTTGAAAGACTCGAATCAGTGGGAGTTAGCCATGAGGGATGAGCTTGATTCCCTTCATGTGTTCGAAACATCAGGCTAACAGAAATTTCTGCAGAGAAGAAAGTCCTTCGGAACAAATGGATGTATCGGTTGCAGGAGGAAGTGGATAGTACGGAGGTACAAGGCACGACTAATCGTCAAAGGGTTTCAACAAACAGAATGTGTGGATTTCTTTAAGATCTTTTCATCGATAGTTAAGCATACAACTATTCAGGCGGTACTGAGTATGGTTTCCATGGAGGGAATGCATCTGAAATAGTTAAACGTGAAGACACCATTCCTTCACGAGGACTTAGATGTGAAAATCTACATGAAGCAATCGGCTGGTTTCGTGGAGTATTGGAACCAGGACCTTGTGTTCAAGTTGAAGCAAAGTCTTTACGATTTGAAGCAGGCCCCAAGGTAGTAAAATCGGAAGTTTAATGACTTCATGAAGCAACAAAAGTTCATCCAGAGCAATGTTGACCATTGTTGTTACCAAAAGGTGTTCGATGATAGGAGTTTCATCATCCTGCTTCTCTACGTTGACGGTATGCTTATTGTCGATCCGGTAAAGGAAAGGGTTGATGAGTTGGAGTTTGAATTGTCTTGAAATTTTGAGATAAAGGGTCTCGGTCCGGCTAAATTTTGAGATAAAGGGTCTCGGTCCGGCTAAACATATCTTAAGCATGCAGATTGTGAGGGATCTAAGTTTTTGTACTTTGTACCGGACACAATCAAATTAAATTTGGATGGTGGTGGAGCGCTTCGGCATGAGTGAGACGAAAACAGTGACCACACCTCTAGGCGGACATTTCAAATTGAGCAAGGACAAGGCACCACGAACGGAAGCTGGGGTGGAGTAAATGGCGAAGATTCCATATGCATCAGCGACCGGAAGCCTGATGTATGTCATGGTTTATACTCGATCGGACATTACGCAAGCAGTGGGTGTTGTTAGCAAGTACATGTTGAATCCTGGAAAAGAGCATTGGAAGGGTGTGAAGTGATTTATCTGGTACTTAAAGGGTTTCGGAAACTTGGCACTTCGGAATGAAAGAGTCATTGCAAGGGTTTTACTAACTCTGACTTTGGGGGAGGCGGATTCGGACACTCGGAAGAGCACCATCGGATATGTGTTCACTTTCGGAGGGACGACTGTAAGCTAGATGTCGAAGCTTCAACCGGTGGTTGCATTCTCGACAGCGGTAGTGGAGTACGATGCTTTAATAGAAGCTGGGAAGAAGTTGATCTGACTGAAGGGGTTGTTGGAAGATATCGAAAGGAGGCAAGATGATGGGATGCTATTTTGTGACTCACAAAGTGTGATTCACTGGGCCAAAAATCAGACATTTCATTTCAGGACAAAGGACATTCAACAGAAGTATTACTTCATCTGGAAGTTATTGAAGGACGAAGTCCTGGATCTACAAAAAATAAAAGGGGCTCAGAATCCGACAAATATGCTGACAAAGGTCATAGTCCAGGATGCACTGAGGCGGTATTGCGCCTCAATCAGGCTGGGATGACCGAAAGCATGGTTGGGGAACCATACAGCTGCAGAGGAAGTATGAGGAACGAAATGAGGTTTGTTAAAGCTGACGGAAAACACAATAGTGAAGCCTGGAAAATTGTTCTCAGGTGGGAGATTGTTAGGCTCCAGCCGTGTGTGTGCAAACCATTTTCCAGCCAAGGGGTAAATCTAACGGAAAGAAGAACTCCAAACTACTAATTTCCAATGGTTTAGATGGCAATGGTAGAGCGGCAGCAGAATGTCCGGAAGACCGGAAGTTATGCAGACCAGAAGGTGCAGTCGGATGATGACGATCGAAAGTTGCCCCTTAGCTCAGGCTGATCAAAGCACTGTGCGAAGCGCAAAAGAATTGCGTGAAAGTAACTCTGAAAAACATAAAAACCCTTCTAAAGGATTCCCCTAGCGGTTTTGTGGCAAAGGGAAAAACGTAAGAGTAACTTGCATGAATCGTAAGAGTAAACTCGCAAAAGTTTTAGAAGCACCCAGTGTACAGGGTGGAGTTGAAGAGGTGGGACCCTTTGAGCAAAGAGATTACCGCGAAGATAGAAGCTATGTGGAAGCACTCCCTGTGAACAAATAAGAGCCTTAGCTGGTTTTTCTGTTCAACGAGCTACTCCTGGATTTTGAAACCAGTGCTTGAGGTAACTAGTCAAAATGTTTAGTGAAGAGAACAAGTTTGGAAGGAAGCAGAGAAGTTTGATTATAGTCGGGATCAGAGCAGCGCGAACAGGTCTGATCCTAGTTCAGGTTTTGATGAATGCAATGAAGAGAAAGTGGAAATATGTCCAGTTGAGGTTTGCAAAATCGCTCCATGCGAGTCATTTCTGGAGATCAGTTCGCATGTGAATGATGCACAAAATTGTGGAGCATGTTTTCAAGGGGGAAATGACAAAAGGCAGGGTACCCTTACCAGCCTCAGCCTCAGGGTACCCTTACATATCCGTCCAAGGAAACCCTTGCATATCAGCGGTGAAATAAGCGGCAGTGAGCTTGAGGGGTTGTCAGACTGGTCAGGAATGGTTCAGCAAGGAGCAGTTTGTTTCCAGTCCTGTTCGACCAGAAGGGGTAATATTAAAAGAAGTTCCTGGTGATATCAGAGTTGCACAGAGTGCTCACAAGCTGACCAAAGGAAGGATTCCTACAGCAGATGGTGGAGACGCATTGTTGCCACATCCACTGCCATAAGCATGTCCTTTGCAAAATCCTCAGGATACACTGCACACTAGTAGTGACAAGATGTTCAAGTCTGCGCCACAAGCAAATGACCAAGCAGTGGCTTATATGTGGAATGCAAAAGTGAAAGTGCTGGTGTGAGTTTCATTCGAGAGGGAATTGTCGAGCCAGTCAAATGTTGCCGTTTCAACTCCCTTGGGGTTGGTACTGAAATATTCGGTAGCTGAGGGAGTTGTGAATGATTCAACGGTAATGGGCCGTGATGATGGTTTGGAGTGGGCAAGAGTGATTCTGCCTACAGAAGCAGAGGTCTGCATGGAAGACATAAAGGATCAAGAACCACCGCACCGAAAGGAGCATCATCATGTTCCAAATACTAAAGTTATGGAGGGAGTGAAGACAGTTATTGCCATGAATTCACCTGATTCCAATTCCACCCGTACGAGAGGGACATCACATGCTGGTGTAAAGAACAGCTCTGTTAGAGAGAAAGTTGATGTAGAAACTCTCCTTCAAGTTACCAATGTTCAAACAGAAATTTATATTTCCATGTTGTCTGATGATCAGTTCTTTGAGGAAGAAGTCCATGATTTGCATCAAAGAGTAAAATTTGGATTATTGAGAAGGCTTACAGTGGTGGAATTCGAACAGAAAGCTCAAATCTTGCACGAGTATAACACAAAAGACTGGATAATGAGAGAACTGGCCTTGTTAACCTTATCGATCAAGCAAATGAGAAGGGGCGGAGAAGAGAGTTGTTTGAATATATCGATAGAAGACGGCTGCTTCAGACAACATCTGAACAGTTGAGACTCTTACAGCAAGTTCAAGAAGTGATGACACGTATATCTGAGGTCGAAACTACTCTTGAGCAAGAACACGGGGACCCTCCGGAATCGGTGATCATGAACAAAACTCCCAGCATTAAGCCAAAAGGATGTGAAATGACAACTTATGCAAGAGACATTTCAGAAAGATGGCAACATAAGCTTGTTGCATCTATTGAAGAAGAAAATCATCAATTGTTTCCAAGAGAAAGATTGGCCAGAACGTCTCCTAGATCTCAACATCATGATTTGGTAAACAACTCTAATTCATTGGTGATGCCTAGAGGGGACTCCCTATAAGCTTTCAGCTATCAGAGATCCTCTGCTGAGGGTGGAGGACTCTCGCTTGACGGTCTTGCTACAATGCCTAATTCAAATAGGAAAATTTCTAAATCAGAGATGGAACATCTTACTGCAGTTGTAGCAAAGCCGCATGAATCTGTTTGTCGAGCTTGTGCATCATATGGGAGTTGTGTTGTTGATCTGAAGAAGGGTTTAAAATACAGGAGCCGATTATGGTGTGAAGTTAGCTATCCTTCAAAAATAACCACTTTTGATTCGGCGATTTGCTTCTGTTTTGAAGATGGGGAGATGGGGACAGTTTGTCTATGCAAATTCATCGAGCTTTTCACCTTAAGGACAATGTGGTTTTTCAAGAGGAAGTGATAGGAATGTGAGCAATGGGCTTCCGTGTGAGGGAATGAGGGCAGTATTTTACTTCTCTTTAGATAGTAGGTTGGGGTTGGGGCTGTTGGTAGTATGTCGGGGTTACAAATTAGAAGGGGTGATTGTAGGGTGGGGGGACTCGAATATTGGTTTGGCTTCAGCTCGGCTGAATTGGAGGTTTCGACCTTGGCCTCAGGGAGCATTTTCTCAGGGGAGTTCTCTTTTCTTTTTCTTCTTCTTTCATTTTCTTCTTCTTTTTCTTCTGTAATCTTCAGTAAAGTCCTATTCCGCTACTATCAACACAGTGTATTCAGTTGACTCTTCTGTTTTTCCTCACACAAACACCCGTGATCCTATGACATTGGGATGTAACAATTTTCAAAAAAGAAAAAAAAAATAGGTCACCAACAAGTGGTGAAAACGTTTAAAGATTACAAAAATTAGGGTGTTTTTATAAATATAGAAAAAATGGGATATTTTTGTAAATACATTAATTTAATAATATAATGATAATCATAAATAAAAATGCCCTGGATGATTATTGGGGGGGTCTTTTTTATAAAAAAGCCCTGGAAAAGTATCCAAATTTTCAAAAACAGCCCCAAAACGTTTTGGAAATTTCAGACACGGACCCGAAGTTTCAACCACCAAAAAATTATAAATTAAAGAAATCATCTACTAAGCAATTTAAAAAATAATATGGAGATCATTAGAGTCTGAATGGTGCAAAAAAAATGGAGACAGAGAAATCCGTTTAGGTCCTATAAAAATATATAGTGAAAGGGGTAATAGTGCACTCATTAGCTGAATCCTAACAACTCGACAGGATTTATAGAAAAGACATAAAAAAATGCCAACCAAAGTATATACTCAGGCTATGTCAACATGGATTAAAGTTGCGTTTGATAATACTTACAAAAAAAGTTTATGGCCTTTATCACTTGTAATAAATGTTTTAAAGTGTTTTCAGATTACCTTTTAAAAAAAAGTTGTTTGCCGCTTGAATAAATGATAGCCTTTAGAAATTTAGCTATACAGGTTTTTTCATAAATGAAACAGGTATTACTTAATTTTTAGAAATGTTTATCATAAGTAATTGATGATATAAACATTTTCTATAAATGTCGTCAAACATAACCTAAGTAGAATAGTTAACATGTTTCCACTCACTTGACAACTGCAAACATCAAATGGGGCGTCGTCTTCCAAGACTTTATCCAAAGGAACCTGAAATGAACGAAAAAATGGAGCACAAAATGCTGAAGAATACAGCTCCTGTAAGTTCAGACAAAAATCAATTAAAGCAAATAAAAAAAGTTTCTATCGCTAGAAAGTAACATGTTCTTTAAATTTTCAGGGAAAGAATAAAATAATTATAAAATGAAGTTTATGAGAATAAATAGAAATTAGTAAAGAATGTCCTGTTATATAAATTAATTTCTATAAAAGCAGTTACCTCAAAACAATCCCCACATATGAGGCGGGCAGGAAACGTGAACTTTTTTCGTCGCTGGTGATGGTCTGCATCACCATTATACCGCGTCCGGCAATCTTGTATCTGCAAACGATTACTGGACTCAGTGATGTGAAACTTAAAGGGCTGCATGTGCACATGCATGCCTCCATCAAATATATAAGTTTCCCTTGTGTTTTTATTCCCCTTTTTTTATAGTTAATACCACTTCTTGCTTCTTTAATATGAAAATAAGTGTAACACTTTACCGAGCCTTCAGCTATATCTATTCCGACATAATATCCAACTTTTGCCTTATCCCACTTAATAAGATCGCCGCCCTAATGAAAACACAAGAAAGATCAATATAATTCCATATGAAGCAACTACATAAAGAGCAACAACAGAAATTCAAAGTATATGGGTATAAAACCAGCAAAGAGTGAACAAAAATATTCAAACTTCTACTGAATCTATAATACCTTTCCACATGCAAGATCAAGAACAGCATCCCCGCGTTGAGCATAAATCTGAATTAGGACACTTTTAATCTGTTCATTGACCACAAAAAAGGTTAAATAATTATTCTGACGTTCTTTTATTATAGTTTCCAGAGGTATTTTAGTAAGCTTGCATACCCAATTGTTGAGTTTCTTCAAATGAATGATGGGACTTGCTTCACGTTCTTCAAGTGTTTGATTGCTTCTCGCACTGTAATGGTCTGCCACTTTTTGTGCAAAACTCTTGGTGCCTTCATCATCTAGAAATTGTGCATCGCCTGAGAGATAAAAAAAAAACTCCCAGCACAGTTCAAATGCATAATTCGACGGAGTGCTTGGTTGCTAAAAGAATAAGCAGAAAACAGCAGCAAACAAGGCCATCAATATTCAAATTTTGTTTTTTGGTTTTTGTTTTTGAAGTATTATCGACCTTGAAATCACAAGTATTTCAGGAATACAAATTGGAGAGGTTCACTTTCACCGTTTTCCAAATAAATTTGTGCCAAACAAAGAAATATCTAAACGTGCAGATTATAAAACTGATCCAGCAAGAAAGGGATTATGCAATAAGTGCAGTGAACTCTGCATGTTTTGAACATATTAAAAACAGGTTGCAGTGGAGTAGTTACCTTCGGGGTTATGTTTTAATCTGGTTTTAGGTTGTTCGGGGAACCCAGATGGGGACTCTGGGGATCCTCGCTTCATGGTTTACGATTCAAAAAATAGGCAGGCAATAATCTTTCACGGATGATGAGGGGGGGAGTTGAGATCGGAATCTGAACGCCTAGCAGAAATTTGAATGAAGGGTTGGGTTCATGTGTACCGATGAGGTCAAGAAAGGAGGGGAGGGGGAAGAAACTACCGAAGAAGGCAAGGACAGGATGTATTGACTTCGAGGTGCGGTGCCAATGCAATTCTAGGCCATTCCAATTTTACTGCTGGAGCTGCAATGCTGAACTGCCAACTGACCAATCTCGCAGCCCAATTGTGCGATCTGGAATGCCAGATCCCTCAGTCCCTGGCGATCAAATCGAAGCTCTCATGCAGGTTGGCCTTCAGAAACATGTGAATCGACTGCGATTTTTTGTTTTAGAAAAAAATAAAAAATAAAAACTTCATTTTAGTTGGGATGTCAAGACCAACATTGAAAACGAATACACCCCCAAGCACGGGTGGAGAACGGAGACACCCGCGTTGAATTTCCAATAAAAATTTGTTAAAGGTATTTATTATGAGGAGAAACGTTTAAAAGACTGGATAAGGTATCACGAGAACAAAGTTAGTTATACTAAGTCGATTACATCTATCACCACAGAACACAACGTAAGGAATAAAATTGCATTAAATCGCAGGTCTGGGGACTTGACCCCGCGGCCTGCCCCTCACCCCATCCAAAACTACTTATATTTGGTTTAGAAAGTATCCTCAAAATCCAGAAGTCATATTAGCCCGTGAAAAATGAACCTGAAGTAATTGAATTAGGGCAGAAAACCTAGGCATCTCGGGACAAGCTTGAAGAATTGAAGTCCGAAATCAGGCGTACTGAATCTCAATTTCGACAAGCCAAGTGATTGATTTAAAACATAGAAAGGACACTGGGATATCCAGAAGGATAAATATTTTGCTTTGAAGTAAAATATGGCCGGAAGAGGATCTGGTATTAGATCAAATATTCGAGGTATTTGTCAAATGCTTGAAGGGAGAGCTTTGGAAGAAGCTTCCAATCAGCCAGACGCCACTGTCTCTGATATACATCCACTTAGAGATACAGAAAGGGCGAGTATATAAGAACGATATACTACAAATGATTATGTGTGGCCTTTAGCAGGAGAATCTCAAAAATATCAGGAAGAAGTTTCAAGTATTCCTCGGAGTATCCTGAAATACCAGAAATAGATCCATGATATAATTATTCAGGAGAAATGAGAACTTGGGGATATTGAACGTGTCACCAAAAACCTAAATGAAAAGCTCAAGAAAGTAGAAAACCTACAAACCAAACTCAAAGAGAAGAAGAAAAATAAAGAGACTAAGTCATCTCCCACTGAAGGACTCGGTGTAAAACCATAGGAAGTCAAGCCAGTATGGCGGACAATCTCCCAGAAACCAATCCCTTGGAAACGACAGAAAGGAGCATTCAAAGA
Organism: Viscum album; assembly: GCA_963277665.1. NCBI lineage: Eukaryota > Viridiplantae > Streptophyta > Magnoliopsida > Santalales > Viscaceae > Viscum > Viscum album. The sequence continues at coordinate 569,569,833 of OY728131.1, forward strand.
TTTGTTTCAAAAGATCAATAGGGAAGCAAATCCCTCATATCTCAGCTATATCCATAAAGAATATAGGTCAAAGAAAACACAACCAGGAAGTATTTCTCAACATGGGGCAACCCTAAAGCTAGGTTGTGAAAAGGATCCTCGAGCAGCCATAGATGAATGAGATCTAGACATTCGATATTACATGTTATCAATTGGTTTATAGTCATGGACCATTGATAGTGCGCTCAATTTTGCAGGAGCTACCTTGAGAGGTAATGCAGGGTGATTTTGGGATATACTGCTAAGATACTCAGAAGTGAGAGTAGCTATCCATGAATATGTTCCATTCTCAATTGAGGTTATATCAGTAGTAGCTAATTTCCTTAAACATGAGTTTGCGGAAAATTCACTGGTTGATCGAGATGGAGAATTGGTAGAAAAAGTCAGAACAACTTTAACCAAGATCCAAATATGTGACATGTGCTACTTTAAAGAATATCTTTGTGAGTTTCAACATTGATATTATCTTTTTGGACCAGGAGATCAAACATATGCTCTAAATGTATTTATCTAGAAACTTCGAGGCGATTGGCCTGAAATTGTTCACCAAGCATTGAAGACCCGTCTTTCCCAAAGTATAAATTTGCAGGATACTTTGAGATTTTGAGCAAAAACAATAAGGCAGGTGATAAGGCTCTATTGTATGTAGATGCATGTTTTGTAGGATGTAAAAAAATATTCTATATATGAGTTCTTCTTGTTGTCCAAAGGTAGAAGGTGTTGTATGAATATATGAGTGTGGTCCAACTAGACAAGAGCTTGGAAAACCCTAACAAAGGTCGTTCAAAACACAGTTTCTGAATGACCAGTGTGAGCGAAAGAAATCACACAAGAAAATATGGAAACGATTTGGTAAAAGAAAAACATTAGGTAGATTTGTAGGTAGAAATCCAGAAAAAAATACAAGATATTTCTTAGACTAAATAGAATTCATAAGGTCATGAGATAAAACTTTAAGGCTAAATATGCGAAGTATCCCAGATGCTCTAAAGGAAAATCTCTATCTAGATGTGATTATTGTTAGTTCTGTGAAAAGAAAGGTTACAAAGCTGACAGTTGCCCAGATGCAGACAAAAGAAGAGGAAGTATCAAAGCAATAATGATGGAAGATTCATCAGAAATATTGTTTGAGTCTATCTAGGGAGAAGATAAAGATTCAGATGATGAAATTTTATATTCTTTATATTCAGAGTACTTAAAGGTGGAAGAATCCAACTCAGATAAGGAAGAATGAAATAACCCTAATACAATTTCGAGTCAGCTTCAAATAGCCATGATTCAAACAAGGGCTAGTACACCTAAAGACTCTTTAGAACTAGTAAAACTAGAGGAGATGGAAGGTGATCTGGTGCATTCTGTAGAAACTGAAATCCCTTCAGAAGGAAGAGATTGCCAAGAATGAAAGATGCCCAAAGTTGATTGGTCTGAGGTATACCAGAATTCTTCAGTACCATATTAAGAAATAACCAAGATCTTCGAAGATGAAGAGACAACTTAAGTCAATAAAACAGATAGAGGATTATTTACAATGCCTTTTCTAAAACTAGAAAGGGTTAATAAGGATATCCATAAAAATGCTAAGTATGTGCATTTTGGAATAATCTAGATCAGAGTAGATCCCCTTATTAGAAAAGAACAAGATCTACCTATCTTAATTGCAACAGTGGATGACAATTTAACCAAATTCTCCAATTCATTATTAAGAGGAGCACAAGCGAATCTCTATGTAGGAGCAGCATGGGTAAAGGTTATCCCAGAATTTCATATAGTTCTTATGGACCTAAGTATTAGTATAACTATCAAAGCAATGATCAACATGAGAAACTGATAGAAGGCGTTGGGATGTCCACTCGACAAAAGATGTGTTAGAGTAATTACTTTTCTTTATGTAAAGTTCTACAATACTGAAAGACCAACTCTAAGAAAGGGTGCATAAATATTTATACATATTTTCCATGACGAAGGAACATCAATTAGAGAAATGACATTGCAGGTGGTAAACCCCAAGAGGATAACTTGACCTAGAGAATGAGTTTCACCAAATCTCACTACTAAAAAAATAACTTATAGCCACGAACCTATCGCCACAGTTTAATTAGGTCGTGGCTATAGAGTGAGATATAGCCACACATATTTTAAAACTGTGGCATTATATTGAATATATCCACGGTATAAAGCAACCTACCGCAATAGCTTTTACCCTCCCTCACGCGGCTTCACGCTCTTCCCCACGATCCCTTCGCTCGAAACTTTCTCCCGCGGTGGATCGTCCCTCTCCGGATCGTCCCTCTCCCTCGCGCTCCTCCATACCTTTCATCCCGCTCGTCCCTCTCCCTCCTTTGCCTCCACCTCCAGCCACTCCACCTCGGGCCGCTCCGCCTCGGGCCGCTCTGCCTCCGACAGCTCCTCCTCCGGCAGCTCCTCCTCCGGCCGCTCCACCTCCAGCCGCTCTGCCTCGAGCTCCTCCATACCCATCATCCCGCTCACACCTACCTCTTATCTGGATCCCGACCTTATACCCTAGGGTTCAGGCAACATCGTTCTACCCTGGTATCCTCACTGCTCTCCATTCCGTTACTGCGTCTAGCTCCACCCATGATCCCAACTTCTACCATGCGGTTCCTGCATCGCGTCACTCCCGATTTCACCCTCACTACGACCATTCACAAATGTCAACCTTCTCCCCATGGTAATCTATAGGTATTGTGGTTCTCTTCTATTGCACATCATATGGAATTCATTTGAATCTTTAACCCTAATTATTTGGATTCCATTACTGGTTCAATAGTGGGCTTCTCATTATCTTCTATTAGTATATTATGTATAAAAATGGAAGGAATTATTCATTCGTTTTTCTAATATAGTATATCCAGTGGATGTACTGTGTTTATTTAGAATGCATCCTAAACTGTCTATTTTCTTGTTTCATCTCTAATTTAGATGACCCAATCATAGGTTGTGTCTCATTGTCTCCCATATATTCATAATTCAATTTTAGTGGAAGTTTATTCAAATAAAATCTTGATGGATTATGGTCTGATAGTTTTCTAACCAATTTCTCTTCATGCAACTCATCCCTTAAATACCCAAATGTATGTTTGTGACAGTAATCATCATATTGATCATCACACTCTTCAATTTTCTCAAGTGATTATTTTATACCATTAATGAGTTCATATATTCTAGCTCCTTCAATGTTTAACTAATTTCATAGATCATTTTAAACTTCCTTATCAATCACACCAACCGTTAAATAATCAACCAATTTATGTGGATGTTTCACAACTCAAAATAAATTTTGTATCTATTTATCTTCTCCAGCTTGAAAAGTTGGCATTCCTTGCAGAACATCTATCAAGAAACCTTTAGTAGCTAGAAAGGGTCTTCCAAGGATGATGGGTACTTCCCTATCAATTTTCATGTCTGAGAATAGAAAATCACATAGTAGTATAATCTTTTAAAATATCTCTTGTAATTATTCATGATTCTCGCTCAAATTTACCCAAGATATGAAGGTAGAATGGTCCTTGTAGTCTAGCTTGGGTTGTCGAATCCACAGAGACCTAAGAAGTAACCTATAGACACGCACATTCTAAGGACTGTTTTTGGCTATGAAGTGGCCAACTTGGGTTTATTTCAGATGGTTTTAAAGGAACTCTAAGAGACTTAAGTGAATTCAATTTAAAATAATGAGTTGATCCTAGGTTATCGCTCGGGGTGGATTGGACGTATTTCCTTTTTAATGATTTCAATTTCTTATATTTGAGATGGGTTCATTTAAGGAGATAAAACAACATCATCACTTACTGGTTTAATGCCTACACCCTTTAATACTAATCACCTATACACTTTAAGGATCAAAGTTTTGAGCACTTCAAGGTAAAGGTTCATATTAGCACTTGAAGTGTGTGGCCCTAAATTCAACAAGGACGATGGAGTTTAAAAATCATCAAATAAAAATCTCAATTAAAGAAGTGATTATACATTAATGAGGTGATAAATAACATCCAATCCAGCCCCTTGCTACTCCCTTGGATCAAACCATAAGTGGGTTAGCCCTCCATTGATTATATGGTTTCAATGGAAGCGGAAAGTAGACTCATGAGGAAGGAAATGGAGAAGTAAAAAAAAGCGCAATAAAATAACAATCACTCCACCATTGTGTGATAATCTCATAAGGTTTGGTATGAACAAGTTCACACCTTGAACCAACGTTATCAAAGTGATAAGGAGAAGAAAAGAATAATAAGAGAAGAAGAACTTTTATTAAGAAACAAGGATGAATTAAAACAACTTACATGTGAAGGAAGAACATTACAAAGAGAAATTGGCAGCATAACATTAAGATGAAAACAAGCTCAAAGATTATCAACTCCTCCACCAAAAATGCCTTAAATAGGCATTTTGGAAGCCTTGGGTCGAGCCTCCAACAGTACAAAGCATCCCACTTGATTATGGTAGACCTAGGGTGGTGGAAAGCTTGTGGAACTTAGACTTTTCCACATTTGACCCGAGGTGGCATCCAGCTTTCATCCACCGAACAGACGTGCTTTTATGACCTTCTAGATGGCAGAATCAGAGTGGGCCATAGAAGAAAAAAATGGATATCCGGATTTCTTCTCACCTCCTATAAAATTTGGACCCACTTGGATTTGTGGATTCCGAGATATGATCAAATTAGTGGGCTGTTTTTCTGGGCCGCAGAATCTGGCCCAGAATTTTATCTCTAACTTGGGCCGCCTAAATGGACACCATGGAGTCCGAATTAGCATTGGATAATGAAGAGTGATTTGTTCCTATACATGTATTCTATAATCCCAAATTTTTTTGGATTCATTGGGCCTGTATGTTGGGCCCCATAGTCTCATAAGTGGGCTGATGTCCAATCTGCCTTCTCTAGAATTGCTTCCATTCATCTCCAAATATCTCCATCATCGTTTCTGAATCATCCATTGATCCCTGTATGAAAAATTTTCACATTTAAGTGTATATATAGTTTCCAAAATATCAAATTAAAATATTGATAATTACATTCCTTAGAATCAGATGACTCATTGGGCCTAAATTGGTGTATATTAGGCATGATGTGCACAAATGATGAGAATGGATGTTCATAATGAAAATGCACTAACTCAGGCCCATAAGATCAAAAATGAACATTTAATACCATTAAAATATAATTAAAATATATGTTTTTATTGTATAATCAATTCAATTACTCCTATTAGGTAAGTGATGGATCTATTTAATAATTGCAAAGCCGCTATTATGGGATCAATATCTCCCACATCCAATTTCTTATTAACTAAAAAATAGATTGAATTAATGTTGGATACCAAATATACTTGATAAGTAAATGTTATTTTCCTTTCAAACTCATAGGTAATTCTGAAACTATGAGGATCCTTAGGCTTTAATGGGATTTTCCGTTGAATTAAAACACTATTTTTCTATAAATGGAAGAATATAAAATTATTCAGGACTCCTCCTATTTGTGATAATGTTCTTGTTGAACTTAGTATTTGTGGGAATATTGTAATGTGATTCTTAAAATGGAATAACAAATTTAACATTTTAAATCATTTCAATAAAACATAAGTAGTATTTATCTCTATTAATATCAAGTTCTCTACCTCTTTTTGAAAATTGTGTAGGTGACTTATTGATAAAACACTATTTTATTGAATATTTTATTGATAATAAATGATATAATTTCCTCACATTGTGTTAAATATGTTTATTTATAAAATATTTGGGATTAGATCATTCATTTGAATATTTGATGAAAATTCCAGTTTTACCCTTTATAGTTCACTGTAGTATTTCGAATATAAATATTTTTATTTTTATTATTTTAATTTTAAATCTTGTAACAGTGTTCCTAACTTAATTATCTACAACTTTTATTCAGGACACTAGAGCTAAAGAGTTCATTTGGTTGTTGAAATTGGTCCACGAAGTCAAAGTTGGGCTGGGCTCGCCAGAATGGAGAAGCTTCTGTATTTCGGCCATAACTCCTTCATATGGGCCTGTATTGAGCCCAAATTTGGAGAGGAGATAGAAGACACATATCCGAACATTCTATCCTTCTGTAAGGCCGGCCAATTCACGCGTTTTGGTGGTCAAATGGGCAGTGCAAGTTGGCATAAAATATTTGGCCGAATTTCCACATTCACACTTGAAACCACTTGTAACCTCTCCTCCCCTCCCCTCTATAAATTAGAGTTTTTCTCATTTGGAGGGGTTGGGACGTGCATTGGGAAGTTGAAGGCAGAGGATAAGTGGATCCACTCCAATTATCCAACCATTTCAATAAGGGTAGCTCTTGAAGCAAGGATCCCTTCGACGAAACCTTCTTCTTCTCCTTCATGTTGTAATGATTTTGTTTATGTAATAAACTTCTTTGTTCTTCTTTTATTTCTTATCTTTTCTTCTTTTTTGTTTAAATTTCTTCTTCTCTTAATCTTCTTAATTGGGCTGAAATTCTTGAGTAGAAGCGTTATTGGGTTATACCCATTTTAAACCTTTGCACATGCAAAACGCTTCTACGATGATTACGCCACCCATGGAAGAGTAGTCTTTTAGTAATCGATCTATCTTCTACCCTCTTCATTTAATTATTTTGAATCAATGATCTACTGTAATTAACTTAATATGATCCATGAATTGTGTTTTTTTTAAATTGTAAGAAACTAAGAAAGCAATTGAACAATTAACACAAAAACACGCGAGGTCGGGATTTTGTGTAAATTGTGAGAGCGCGATCTTAATCGGTAATATAAGACCACACGGGATAAATTTGTAGAGTTCAAATATAACCCCTAAACACAATTCATCCTCATTTATAGAATGGATATGTGCCTTAATTTACCACTGACCATAAGCTAATCTTATAACATCAATCAAAGCAGGGTGCTGCGATTGCATGTTCTGAAGTTAGCCTAGGGTTAAATTCACATCATCTTCGTGGTAAAGATAATTCTCGTAGGGTTCAGGATTTAAAAAATTAAGGGATCATAATTAAGTGAATATTAATTTAAATGATAATGATTAATAAATGATTGAAGAGGTAGAGTTAGATTGATTATGCCTTTTAAATAGATTTCTAAAAAAACATCTTCTTGTTGTGTCATTTTAATCGGAATTCATTTCAAAACTAAAAACAAAAAAAATTATACAATCTTCTTCCAGCAAACTTCTTCTAGATTCATAAACTAAAACAAACCCCAATCCTTTAAAGTAGTGTTTTTATTCTATTCTATTTTTTTTATTTTTTTTATAATACCTCTAATAAGTTGTTAAATTCACTTCCTCCTTTGAGAGACGACCTTGGTCAGCCACTCTGCTGCACCTAAGTACCCCAAATTACACTAATCATTTGAGGGCGCCCACGACAATGCTCTTACACTTATAATACTTGACATCTCTGTTATCTAGCTTGAACATAAATCTCCTAGAGTTTCATTCATTCCAAATTCTTATTTATCAACATATTCATTAGATTGTTGCTTTAATTTTTCATTGCTTTCATCTCATTTTTTTTGACAGTTTTCTTCCTACTATTTAGCATCTAATTTATCTTTTTAGTCTCTTTTTCATCCTTTCCCTTGACTATTTATCCTCTTCTGGTAATTTACATGAATCCATATATTGAATTTTCCCCAATTGTATTAGGAGTCTTCCCCTTATATATCATTGTGTTTTTCCATGCAATCCACCCCACTTTCATTTTTAGATTATGGATGCTTGAATGACTACCGTGAATTAACTAATAAGGACTTGGGAAGATTTGATTTTGTGCATTTCATAAAATCATTCTTGATTTGATTATTTTCTATCTCATATATCTTTTTTAATGTATTCTAAGTCCCTAGATCCTCTTGGGATGAATTTCAAGATTGATTCCCTTATATTTTATCTTGAATCCTTTATTGGCTTTATTATTTCCCATTGACTACAGGACTAACTTGTTTAAGATCACCTTACTCCTTCCAAGAAATATTTAGATATTTATACCCTCAAGGTCTATAGCTGTTTCAAAATGGATTATATCTCACTTAATGTGTCATATTTACCCTTGTAATATACTTCCTCAATTTGGTCTAGTGGTGAAGTTGTTGCTAGAATGTTAATATTCACGAAATTAATGGAATTGTGACTAAACATTCCATAGTTGATGAATTCCACATTGTTATGAATTTGATATGAGAATTTGAAATTATTTTCATTCAATTCTATAATTTGGGGGCTCAAATCAACTACCACTAAAACTTTATTAGAAATATCACTATACCTATGATTCTATTTTAATGCAAGTTCATGTAGATTATATTGTAAATGTATTTGAGTTCCTTTACTGTTTTATCACTATAATAGCCTCCTATAACCGAATCAATAAGGCTCTAACCTATTACATTAAATATTTCATTAAGGAATTTCATTAACAGTGAGTGAGAAAACTGAAGAGGGGATTTTTAGTAATTGTCATGGAATCATTCCCAATGCTATTGAAATTTTTCTTGTTGTTTTTTTACAAAAACTGATATTTTAGTTCACAAGTAAATGGTTAGTTATATAGGGTAAAATCTCATGGTAAATGCAATGTATACGACTTCCAATGTTTTGAAAGAGTTATATTCCTTTGGAATCAATGCATTTATTTCTTATTAGTTCATTTAGTATGGAATACACCTTAATATATATAAATCCATTGATACTCCATTGAGTTGGAGATACAAGAAATTTGTTGTGAAATCTATGATGAATGATAAGGAAACCTCTAATGGAATCCCTTTAATGATAGGAAAGTACTACAAATGATGGTATTTTAACACATAGTTCCTCTCATTTGGTGAATTTCTAATGCTTGATGGGTTTCAAATGGCTGGTCTTCTCTCCATTTTAGAAATCCCTCTCTATGTTTTCTTCTCCTATTTTATACCTCAACATGGTTCTCATCAAAGTTGGTGATTACTCCACATAGTCAAGAGAGGTTAGAATTATTACACATGTAAAACAACACTAAATCATCCCCTTAAAATCCACCAACCTTGCTCAAATGACCATAATTTCTCAATTTGGGATTTGTTTTCATCTACAAAACTCTTTAATATATTACCTAATTTATTTTGTTTGGAATGTACAAGGATTCCCATCATCCCCACAAGCTGGCCATGTACTTCATGTGTCTTGAAAGTTCAACAATATATTCTGTTGCCTTTTAAATATTCCCTCTTCAATAGGCATAAAATATCACTCAAACTTGTTTTTTGATTACTCACAATCTATATGAAGCCATTTCTTACCTTGGAATGACAAAACTAAAGTATTTATTTAATTGTAGACCTAAACCTCCATTGAGTTCCAATACTGTCTATGTTAAGTCCACTGACAGTTCCAAAAATGTGGTGTTGTATTAAGAATTTTCATAAATACCCCACCAGTTGGTGTTCATAGCCTTCATGGAATACACTGATACATTGTAATTCATTCACTATTCAAGTAAGTTGATATATATTTACTTGATGTTTTCCATCCCTTAAATTGTGTATCCTTGGAATTTGGTTGATATCACCAATTTGATTGCCTGAATTTTCAAATCCTATGAAAATACAGAATGGAAACATCTAATAAAAACTGAAAGTTTCATTGTCTTGACTTTCCATGCAATTGGAATTGATTTTTTTAAGTTGTCTTAAGAAAAAATTCTCCTAACATTGCGTATAAAAAATACTGTTTTGGTTCCCATGAATTTGAATGCATTCAGTGTGGGCATGCTTCAATGTTATAAATATTGGTGTCATATAACATTTCCATTAGATATTATTCCATAAAGTTGATGCATGAACATTCCTTATCTATTTTTTTTATGAAAATATTTCAAATTTGTGTTTAGACATGTTTACTATATCACGTTGCAATGCAGGGAAACATTAAAATGCATTCATTGTATTGGGAAAAGATACTTTACAATGTTCTCCTTAGAATTATTTTGGGTTCTTTTATAGACTATGTAGCATCACTACAACAAATGCCGATCCTAGCGGCGGTTTTTTTCCGGTTTAGCGGCGGTTTAAACCGCCGCTATATTGTGTGGCGGCGGTTTACAAAAACCGCCGCTAAGTTTGGCGTCAGCAATCTATTAGCAGCGGTTTTTTCGATTCCGCGGCGGTTTTAGAAATGTGTCGTATGTCCGTCATTTAGCGGCGGTTTTTCTTCATTTAGCGGCGGTTATATGGGTATCTTATTTAGCGGCGGTTTTAACCGCCGCTAAATTCAGGCGTTTGATGCGCCTATTCTGCGGCGGTGAATACCGCCGCTAAATATCAACATAATATATTTAGCGGCGGTTAAAACCGCCGCTAACTGATTCCCGGTTATTTAGCGGCGGTTAAAACCGCCGCTAAATGCTCACAGGTATGGCATTTAGCGGCGGTTAAAACCGCCGCTAAACGTTGAACTGGAAAAAAAAAATATGTTGCATCTGCTCCACCACTGCCCTAAATTTTCCAAAACCACAGCCACATCTCACCCATCAGCCCCACATAATATCACATCCACACATATTTGTAATGTACAACAGCTTACAACATTATTACATCATTACCATTTCATATTCCATCACTAAAAGAATACTACCACAAACCACTACACACAAAAACCAACATCCTCATAATAGTGACCATAACATCTCTTACCATAATAAAAACCAACATTAAAAACACCATCCCTCATAGACAAAACCACACCATAAAAAGAAACATGTATCTCACTATGAGAACCAAAATCCAATAAAACAAGTAGGGAATCTATGAGAAAACCCATGAATGTTTCAATGTGAAATGACTCATAAAACCATATTGAAATATCCAAAATCCAATAAAACAAGTAGGTGGGTTTTATTAAAATTGGATATATTACCTAGGATACCACTAAAACAGTTATCATCCTCATGTTCCAATGAATATAAATGGTTCCAAAATAGAACCCTTGTGGGAAACCTCTCAAGGATAATATAATAATTTGATCAAAACTAATCATTAAATAAATAAACACATAACCATGTGTCATAACCAACCAATTAAAGGGACCATATTCATATTATGACAAACAATAAAATAGATTTACACAGTTACATTGAAAAAAATGAATGAATTAAAACACTTTATGACATTATTCATTCATCTTTGAATATGTACCAAAAAATATCTCCTCCAAACCACTATTCCACCATAGAAAATGATAAAATGGATTAACATTCCCATGAAGAGTAATCTACAAATGATCCATGATTTCCATTGGGTTCACCAAATCATTACTTCATCCTCATCATCCAACTCTCTATATTTGAATATATGGGATGAATCATGATTATTTCAGTAATGTTGGGATACATTGATGATATTGTGAATTATTTTTATCAGTGGTTAGAGCTCCAACTGATATAACACCTCACCAATGTTCACCAAAACCTAAAAAATCCAGAACAACCTAGGAGAATCCACACTCCCTCACACAAAATATGCCTACACCATCATGGAAACAACCTCAAGAACACAAGATCTTTGAAATATAACTACATGGGTCTACATCTATATTATACAGTGGTATTGAAATGATCCTGGCCAAATTAGATTTTTTTATTAAGCCATTTTAAGGAAAATGGAAAAAACCAGAGTACACTACAGGAGCACTACGTGCTGAAAGAGCTTACAAAGTGGTGAAACACAAGGCTTAAGTTACTTGACTCTGCTGCTCTAAAGAGCTCCCAGTGTAGCATACCAACCTGGATGTCAGGATCCTCTCTGATGAGCTCTTCAAAGTAGGAAATCATCCTCTCCATCGTCTGAATAAATTCCTCTGAGTTGATTTTTCCCTTATTGAACCCGCGGGCCAGAATTCTATCTTGTTTATCTGACCACACTTCTTGCTCCTCTGTGGCATCAACTTGCAGCCTTCGTGCGTAAATTCTGTTGAGCTCCTCTTCTGAAACATTAGGACGAATGGCTTGTTCAATCATATCTTCCTTGGAGTGCAGGATGAGTTTCAAGAACTCTCCATTCTCTTCTTCTTTGTCACATATAGGCTTGTTTGTTCCTTCTTTTTACCCCTCCTGAAGGGTTGTGCTTACTTTGATCTTTCCCTTCTTGGCCGACCTAGTCTCCATTGGTTTTGGAAGATGAGAATAATCCTTGCGACTCTTAGTCTTTTTCCCCTGGACCACAATACATTTTCCAGAATCTCTAGCGACTTTTTTCCCCTTCTTCCGCCGAGGGCTATGAGGGCCTTTCCCTTTACATCGATCCATGTTGTCCATTGAAGGAGTACTATAACTGTCATCACCTGAAAAATCATCCTCCGGAGACAATATAGGATCCTGAACTTCCAATCCAACAAAGCGGTTCCCCAACGATAACTGCATGCCTTCGCAGAGAGGGCTCGGCTTGAAAAGTGAATGCTCCAGATCTACCTTCTTCTTCATGACCTTATCTTTCCCCCCAATCCCAACCTTCGGATGATCCCCAAGGGTGTTAGGATCTAGTGCCTTCAAGATATTGGCATTGGCCAACTTCTCCTGTTCTCTGGAAGAAGTAACAGCAGCCAAGAACGACTTCCCCGGAACCAAGGCCGATCCCATGGGTTGGTCATTTCCCCGACCCATGAATTGCAGATGATGGTTGTCACCCCGACCTCTCCCAGGAGAGCTTCCAGCCCCATGAGCCTCACTGCCTTCACCTTCCTCGGCTTGGCTGGGTAATACAGGATGAAGCCCCACATCCACAACGGATCTCTCCACACCATCGCCCCTAACACCCAGATCATGCCTCAATCTAGAAAAAACATCTGCAACCCTCGGGCCAACCTCCTTGAGTTGCCCAGGTTTCTCAATCCTGACAGGACTCAAGAGAACCCCCGTCGCCCCTGGATCCTCCCCGCGCGCCACACCAATCGCACCCGGATCCACTCTTGCGCATGACTGGTCCTCTGCCTCTAGAGCCACCAACACCTTCGAGGACCTGTCAAAACTCCCGCGGCGACATCCTGAAACGTCATGGCCGATCTTGCTGCAATCGGTACAGAACGCGGGCCAAGAATCAAACACCACCCGCTGCTTCCATCTCAGTTCTTCTCCAACCGAGATCCATAGCCACTCAGTTGGGGGTTTCGAAATATCAACTTCAACGCAAACACGGGGCATAATAGGGTGACATACCGCCGAGGTTCGATGATCAGAACAGAGATACCGGCCGATCAAGTTCCCAAGCATACAAATGATAGAGGGATTCTGGAAAGGAAGAGGCAAATCGGGAAAGCTAACCCAAATCGCGGCCGACGGCGGATCGCAGTTCAAGTTGAAGTCGAACGACCATCGTAGAAGGAAGAAGCCGCACCCATCAAACACTCGCGGCGCGCTCGACCAGGTGACGAACAAGTCCTCAGATTCAAAATGAATCATCAATTGACGCCGGTCGAGCAAACCCACCACCGCTCGATTTTGTAAACCCCAAGAACCAAAGACGAAGCGGTCGAAGGCATCTACCGAGGGACGAAGACCTCTGAAACGAGCCACTAGCGTTGATCTGTGCAGATCCGACGCCGCGTTGAATTCCTTGAGCGAAATCGCGAGCTGAGGAGAGCCTTCGTGGAGGTCAGGGACCTTAGGGCTAAGCGAAATGGCCGGAAAGGGGGGGAGAAAAGCTGGGTTGGTGAAAGGGATGAATGGCCGAAGCACCGTGGGAGGAATCCCCCCTCCCCCCGCCGGGGAGGAGGGGGCCGGATCTACAGTCATCGTCGAGCTAGGGCATCTTCACAGATGCGAGAGCGAAAACGCGATTCTCTTGGGGATGAATCCTCATCACAATGTAGCTGGAAACCTTGAAATGATCCTGATATTCTTTTATAGTTTCTATAACTATTAGGATATTTTAAGTCATGCATTACACCACACTAGAAAAATATTTTTTTATTCCCTTACATAGACACATCACAATGTAAAAGTATACAACATCCAACACAACTCATAGAATATATACACAAAAACAGATGAATGATGTATATTTTTATCGGAAAACAAAAAAAAAATGGTGTTTTATTCACCCATAATGCAACTAGGTCAAAATTAATGTTCCCAAAAAATCCCACAACTTATTGAAATTCAATTCCAGATTTCCATCGATTAGGGGATTGAAAGTCATTTTAAAGAGAGTTTAGGTAATGGAGGGATTCCATATTCCTCCCAATAATGATGATATGAAATAGGAATTACATTCTAAGAACTAGTATATGAATTCATAGATCATATATATTGTGAGCCCCATTTATATATCTTCTTCTATTATAACACTGAATGATATAACCACAAACCAGATGTATTCAAACCTATGAGGGAAGGATGTATTCAAGATAACCTCATCATTCAACCACCTCGGGTGATTTTTAGACCATATATCAATCATAAAAAACCTATCAGATTCCTTTAAATGGTGTAATATATCATCTACAATTAAAATGGGTAATAATTCTTGATTTTATGATAATTAAACATTAATTACTCCAAACATAGTCTCAGAATACCATCTTAATACATAGAGAACAACACTAGAGTGCTAAAAAGAAATAATTTTCAGCAAATGAAATGCTTTTACTACAAACCAATTGTTATCATACTTGTTCAACACATCAACAATACTACTACTCATTATCTGATGCTGCATCGTCACCCTCTCCACCTTCATCTCCACCACCTGCTGCCACCTGTAAGAACATTATATTGAAAATTAAATATTGTTGCATATTTATAATAAAAATTAAAACCAATAAAAGTTTGCAAACTAAATGATTTTGATTTTTTTTGTGATTTACCTGCTCACCACTACCCGATGCACTACCACCGGGGGCATATCTGCTCATATGCTGACGTATTTCAAGCAACTCTTTCTGCAAATCAGATATCTGATTCCCCTGCTGGTGAACTGTGTTTCGTAGAGTAGACATCTCCCTCTGAGCATCTTCAGGTATGAAATGACTATAACCAGGAGTAGATGAGGCCGAAATCCCTGATGGCATGCGAAAGACCTCAGATGGTACGGGTCCCAAACCCATCCCGCGCACTCTACCAGGATGCTCCTTCCCAAGGACTTGACCAACCGGGTCATCCTGGGAGACTGAGTAGGATTTCCCAGGATTGGAATCCCATTTTTCTTTAATTTTTACCTATAAATCAAATATCAATATATATTAACACAGTAAAAACTGATATTAAGTTATTATAATAAATAATTGACTTCATACCCCAACTTCTCTGGCAGGTTCATTAACAAAACTTCCATCTGTTTTTTTATGAACATCCAGCCACAGTTCTGTTCGGGATGCTTCATGCCCTAAACTCTGTGACTGCATTAAACAAAGATAAATCATCAATCAAATATGTTAAATAGATAATATTATCTTATAAATATTTAAACTAATTAAAAGATTACCAATGACATTCTGTCTACTTGAATCCTCTCCCCAGTAAAGCATACAATCATTGGGACACACATGTATTTTTGTATAATTCAGACCAAGCTTGTTAACAACTTTTTTCATATCATAAAACGATTCTGGGATTTTTGCTTCAGGAAATGCATCACGAATCAATTCCAATAACATGGACATTGCCTTATTTGTAATTCCACATAGACATTTGATATGGTACAACTTCAGTAGAAATGAAAGCTTTGAATATTTCAAACACCCACTATACAACTCTTGATTTCCATCGTCAACTAAATCATGAAATGCATTTTCCTCACTGAAGTTTTCCCTTACATTTGGATCCACAGAATCAAGAGGATCCAATGATATGTTACAATCTTGATCTGCTTGTGTTACAGTCTCAGAAACATCACTTGTCACGTTGCAATTTGTAGCACCCTATTCTGGTTGTTCTGATATGTTTTGATGCTCATAGTGGTGTCTTGCAGCGCCGAATGCATCATTTATGAGGTTTTGCATTTCATTTTCCATTGTCGAAGAACTTGGGACCTCATTCTGTGGATTAACATCAGTCCTCAATCTTTCTGTATTGTTTGATTCTCTATGCCAAATCCAACACAAATATTGCTCAGGGAATTGCTTCAGTATTAAATGTTCATAAACTTCATCTCTCTTCAACCATGTTCTAAATTTACATTTAGGACATGGACATCTTATTCTCCCTTCAACGGATCGATTAGAAATTGCAAAATCTAAAAACCCATTCAAACCCTTAACATATTGAGATGTGTTCCTCGGTAATGTGATCCAGCTTTTATCCATGTATATCACAATGTGCCTACACAAAATATACGATAGTGTAAGATTACAGAAACATAATATAATAAAGATGAACCATTGACCATAAAGTATGCATAATATAATAAAGATGATTCATTGACCACATTTACCATTTCAGACCAACTGAACAAGTCTGGTCCATAGGAGACAACGTCAACACCTCATTTAGGAGCAATAAGAATATCGGGATACACACTTATCATAACACCATCGATCACACATTTATGTTGCCTCAAACAACACCCCTTTGATGTGTGATCGAAACTGATCATAATGCATTTTAAATCAAGTTAACTACATTCACTGAAACCATTTTCACAATGGGTAATGTTTGTTTTATTGTTCTAGGGAAATCTAAATGGCCACATTTAAGTAAAATTTAGAATATAATTCATTTAATCATGAGCCCATATAATGTGATCCATAAAAAGGATCCTATTTATCTTTCTAGGATAACAAAAAATACACATCATTGTAAGCGTCCATCAAAGGTGATCCATATGATGAAGCCTTTGTATCACTTTCGGCATGGTGTAAAGCCTGAACTTTTGAGATCTTCCCATGTATATCATGTAGGGGTCTGATTGTCTCTTGTGGAATGGTATAAAAATCTATCCCTAAAGAAGGTCACTCATCCAGAGAATCAGGATCACTCCTTGGTAGATATGTAATATGCCTCATTTTCCAGTATAGGGCATTTTATAAAAGAATCAAAGTATCACTATTGGGGTATTCATAAAACAAGTAACCTATGATTCCATTCATGGAGTTCAATATATGGAACCAAAGTATATCTCAAGGAATACATAACTAATTTGATAATTTAATTCCAACAAATATAAGAATTGTCATGTTTAAAAGCATTCCACATCACAAGTCATGCATATGTTAGATGCCCATTTCCATGTTACTTTTCAATTATAAAATAATAAGGTCAATGTACTTAAGTATTTCAATTATAATAATTTGAATAATATTAATAATAGTGAATGGAAATTAAATTTCCATTCCAATATCATTCCACTTGCCTATATTTCCATTCCAATATCATTCCACTTGCCTATATTTCCATGTACATAATAAAGTATTAGGGTCCAGGTGAACATTCATAAATAGTAAACACACTATATGAACATTGTATAATTTAGGCCATGCTATCATTCGTGACACAAAAAATTATTTAGTTCCTTCAATAAAAGGTATTAAAACCCCACTTAATTGATTGTTTGGTCATTATGGAATAACATATTGGAGTGATATTCCCATTAAAATTTCATTAATCAGCATGTTTTCATTTTATAAGATAGCACACCTCTGCATGATTTTTTTTAGAAAATAATTGGTTACATAAAAGAATTCAAGGAATGCACACTTAAGTTGTGGTAAAAATTTGAGGCCTAAAACCATCAATGATTCTAATTTAATATACAATGGACAATGAAATTAGGGAATTAGATTCATTATATTATACTATAATAGACATAAACCTCAAAAAATGAATTTTTATGTGTTCAATGGTTTTTATTTACATTATGAATCTCAATTTAGGATACGTATTTCCTGCCAAATTAAATGATAAAAAACTCTTGAAAATTTTGAACTAGTAAAAAACACAGGATGGTACAATCTCTCCGCCTTAAAAATTATGGTCCCTGAGAATCCTTGAGGAATAGATGGAAAAAAAATCCTACATACTTATGTGATAAATATTTATTCAAATAGGCATGTTGTACATCCAGATGCACAACCCTCTACAAAGAATACCCTAGGCATACGATACATGAGAAATTAAAAATCAATAAAAATCTCGTATTCCTAACTGAAACATAGAGACTATGCATTACCAATTATTGAAAACGGAAGATTTGATCATTTAATACTATCATTAATAATTCAACCTTTGTTTCTTCTTAACATAAGAACTAGTATTTAAATTCCAATTCTGATTCACAGTATCTCTACTATTAGAACATTCTAATGAACAAACCCTTTTAGAATTACAAATATGCCTTTGGCATGGTTATATAAAATATGTAATGGTCTATTTCAAATCAACCTCATTTAGATTTGTTAATACTACTTTTTATAAAAAAACATGGTTGATTCACACTCTACTCACCTCAACTTAACAGTGTTCCATGAAAAAGTTCCTCAATGATAGAAATTAATGAAGAGATAAGAAATATGTTGATCCATAGCTAGATGATAATTTAAAAAAAACACTCATCATAAATAGAAAACACATTTCATCTAGAAATGTGATGCCGCCTCCTCCGGTACAATATTTTTACATCAAAGTTATCCACTGGAACTCATACCCAACTTCTAGTGATGTCCCGAGCTAAAAATTTCACTTATGTTTTCATGTCACAATACAAACATGGAAATATTTTAAATCCAGTACACATTGATTCTCTCCATTAAAACAACCCATCCAAGCACAAGATGATGTTCTCTATATTGATTATAACCAACTTCACCCAACCATGCATGTTAATACCAAACAAACTAGCTATTTTTGACACTTTTAAAGAAGCTCAATTTCACCAGTTGACACATAGTCTCGTTCTGAACACGATGCATCGCTACTAGGGAATTATATAATTAATTAAGAATAACCAAATGAGTTCCAATTCAGCAGTCAATTCATCTAGCAGTTTATTAATCAGTATGTCATTTCAATGACGTGTTGCCTAGAAAACACTGATACTTTTTACAAACTAACCAGATATAAGTCATTCAAAAACATCACTAACCATTTCAAAAATTTTCATTCACTATTTCCTCCATTTTCTAAGAGGATACACTAAAACCATTAGCATCAGGAATGAAAACCAAAAAAACATATCAGCTTTTAAACATACCATGATGTGAGAATGCATAAACGTCTAAAAATGAGAATTACATGATAATAACACCAATAATATGGTTAAACAACATATGAACATCCATAAAACTCACTTTGGGGCTGAGGTCGAAGTAAGAAAGGTCCTCGGGAGAAGGGGGTCGCGGGTTGCCGGTCGCAGGCACCGCCGGAGGAGGTCGCGGGGTCGCCGGAGGAGGTCGCGGGGTCGCCGGAGGAGGTCGCGGGATCGCCGGGGGTCGCGGGGGGCTGCGGGCGAGGGTTGCAGGAAGGGGGCTGAGGGCGAGGGTTGCAGGGAAACGGGGTCGGGGTAGGGAAGGGTCGGGGTTTTTTAAAAAAAACAAAGGTTTAGCGGCGGTTTATTAAAAACCGCCGCGAAACGTATTTCGGAAAACGTTTAGCGGCGGTTTTGTGAACCGCCGCCACAAAACCGCCGCTAAACACTGTTTATTTTGTAGTGCATAATATCTTAGTCTTGATCCTCCAAGTATAAACTATTTGGATTCCATTACTGGTTCCATGGGTATAGAGTATTATTTTAGTTATGACAAAGGTTATTCAATGTAGTTTATGATATCCTACTGTATTCAAAGATTCAAGGGAGTTGGTTAAGAACTGTTACAACTACTTGAGAATAAGAAATATAGGGAGTAGATAGGATATGCCATAGTTAGGGATACTAGAAGTCGGTATCTTTGATGTATGGGTCTTGGACTTCATTGGTCCATTTACTAAATCTCATGGTAATGAGTGCATAATTTTTTCAATAGACTATGTGTCAATTTGGAATGAATTTATTGCATTACGAGATAGTATGGGTTCATATATGTTGATTATTTTAGAAAATAAATATTTTATAGATATGCAGTTCCTATAACTATTATCAATGATAATGGTTTCCAATTTAAAAATAGTCATTTTAGAGAAATAATGAAAAAATGAGTATGCAAACACAAGAACGTGTGGCCATTTCCAGTCCTAGCCGTTGCTTCTTGTGAGCAAGGTCTTCATGTAGGGGGATGAATTTTGGTGTTTTTTTATAAATATTTTTTGAATTTTTTGAATTTTAATTTCATTTGCTACATACCTTTCATAAAATCTATGTAGCCATTGCCAGTCCTAGCCATTGCTTCATGTGCATATTTTATTTAACATGTTTTGATCAGTAACAGTCTGATAAATTCCCACATGCATGAACGTCCTACCAAGTCACTTAAACATTGTTTTTTGTTTCAGATTAAGGATATTGAAGTTTGAAAAGATGTGCGCCCTCAACTAGCTATGAGAGTTTCCAATGCAAGTGCTGCATGGAAAAAGGCTTGTTCTAAGCATAAGCATGCCTTAATTTTCATGTTAATTTTTTTTAAATTCTCCTTATGTTTGAAATTTTAATGCTTTCACCTTCATGTTTGGTTTTTTCTCATGTTCTGTATAAAGTGGGATCATTACTAGAAAAATGATCTATGGCCACACACCTATTATTCCATGTTTTCCCCTGCTTGTGGTCTTCAAAGTCCCTCCACATAATAGTTGATTAATTAGGAATATATGTTTCCTGGATTTGAGGACCCACTTCCTGATTTAGTGAGGAATATCCAAAGACATACACATCTCTCTGTTTAGCCTCCTTAATAAAACACTCTGATGTCAATTGATCCAGTGCACTGGCTGCTTTCCTCCTAGATGAGGTTCAAGGATTGGTGCATCAACTAGAAACCCAAATACATAATGGTGAAGCCTCTCCGATTCCAAGAAATTTCTTTTTGTTGATCCAATCAACTCTGAAAGTAGAAAATTCCTTGGAAAAACATATTTTCACTGGTTATACTCAATGTTGTTGTCCATATCAGTTCATCACAAAGTCGAAGATTGAGCATCTAGTTTCATATCTATGTTAATAAAAGAATAATGAAAAGATTTTATAGGCCATGTCAGTTTAAAAAAAGGAGTTGAAAAGAAGAAAATCACAATTTTTTTCCAATGAATGAATTCCACATGGAACTTTTGTAGAGGACGTGTCCCATAAGTTTTATATGGACTCATGTAAATCATTCGCATAGGCAATGGTTCTGTGTAAGTTTTTATGTAGTTACCTAGTTGATTTTGGAATTACTTCACAGAAAAATAATATACAGTGACACTAGAAAAAAAATTATGAATAAAGAGAGAATTCAAGAACCTTATTCTATTCAAAAAGTAGAGAAGAAGGGGACCGTCGACACTATATATAGGGGAAAAATAACTATTCATCTTCCATTTTATGAGTTACATGAAAGCATTATGTAGAAGTACCAATTTACCTCAATTTTCAATCCTCTTTATTTTAATCAGATCCAATTATTATTGGGTAATTTTTTGGTTCCTGAAAAATTTGCAAACACTTTGAGATGAAGATCTGTATAGAATAATTCCAATTTTTTTACTTTTTCATCAAAAGGATCATTCACTATCTAAAGAAATCAATGAAACCATGTAGAAATTTCTTGATGCGTGCGTTCTTTCTGGTCAGTTTGGACCCCTTCTTTTTGGTTGAAAGGATTCAGGTAGCTCGGGTGTCATTTAAGGGAGAAAGGTAACACCCTCAGGCTATTACCAGTATGCTTTATGGCCTTTGTTTTGTGGCGTCGATGCAGTGATCCACACTGCCGCACATCAATTTTATACGGTAGTAGTTTCATAAGTCCCAGAATAAACAGAGACTAACATTTCTTATAATTACACCCCCAACACACTTTTTGAGAAGTAATTTCATGAGGCATGAAGTTTGATAAATGATAGTATTTATGAGCATCTACCTAGTGAGAATGTCTCTGGAGATTACATTCCTCATGTAGACTTTAATTTAAGTCTAAAGTGAGTGGGCTACCTCTTACAAAAAATCTTTGGGTCCATTGGCCACCCATAAAAGATCCTTGTAGGCTGGACCATGTAAAACCATCATGAGACCCCCACCTCTTCTTACCCCATGCGACTCCTTTAACCAGTTATCCTAGAATCAACCAAGTTATATGAAGCCACTAACTTGTTAATTCAAAATTTGAAACCAGCCATTATTTCCTCTATAAATTCTAGATTCAGCTAGCTCTCCATGAATAATGATATATAAGAAAACACAAGTCACTTTGGTGTTCTTCAACATATTTTAACAATGGGCTCTCCAAAAATTTTAAAAGTCAGTGGAATCAATTGACCAACTAGACCCACTATAGATAGTTAGGGTGGTAACACTTATGAATTTGTACTTGTAACTATGATTTATCTAATATCAATTGAATTATCCAATTGTGATTGCAATGTTTCTATTCTTCCATGAGTAAAAGTAATATTGTTCTCTCATGGATATAAGGTTAAAATTATGAAGCATGTAAATATCTTGTTTTTATTCCTTGTTTGGTTTTGATTCTATTTGTGCAATTCTTTTGGGATTTGTGAGCATTTGATAGTGAATTATTTGGTGTGGTGGTTAGGGTGTATTTGTCATCTTATTTATAGAACATCATTTTATAAGATCATATGATTATGGTAGTTTTAGAATTTTTTCCATGTGTTGAACTTATAATGGTTTTCTTCCAAATTTGTGGTTTCATGGATCCCAACTAGTGGTATCATATCTTGTTCTTCATCAAGGATCAGTACTCTCAACATATTCTTATGGTAATGTTCTTGCCATGATTTTTAATTTTAGTTGTAGTTGACTTCTTTTGATGGAATGTAATTATAAGAAGGAAATGTCTCGATAGACAAATTTGACAAGATGAACTTTGATTTTTGAAGGATGAAGATGGAGGATTATCTATTTTAGAAGGACTTTGAGTTTCCATCGAAAGGATTAAAACCATAAGAAATTGATAAAGTTTAATGGGAATATCTTGAGAGGATGGAACTTGTAGTGATACATATATCTTTAGAGAAAAATGTTTCCTATAACATCTGGGAGGTGAAAACCACAACAGAGTTAATGAAGGATATAGTGGATATGTTTGAGAATCCAACAACAATGAAAAACAATGTATGATACAAAGGTTATTTAGTATGATATATCAGAAGGAAGACTAGTGTCTAATCATGTAAATGAATTCAAACTGATTTAGAGTCATCTCAAATCTATTAAAGTTAATTTTTTGTATGTTTTTTAGTAATTTTTACTACTTTCATTACTTATGTAATAATGGGATATGATGTTGAATTCCATAATAAATTATTATAGAAATTCTGACTGTGTTTGAATATGTTTGTGATCTTATCCTAAATGAAGATATTAGGTATAGGGAAGTCCAAGCATTTTCTAGAACCATGCTGAATGCAAAAGAAAGATGATATTTTATTCAATGGAAAGTTCAGAGGAAAAAAAGTTAAATCAATGGAGGGGATTCAAGGTAAATTTTTTGGTCTTGTACTTTTATGTTGGCATTTTGGGAAGAAAGGGAATCCAATGAAATATTATAGAGATCACATGGTGAATTTAGGAAGGGATGCTTCAAGAATTTCAAGTTTTACAGAGCTTATGCTTATTCTTCTAGGAATACTAAAATACATACAAATTATCATATACTGTAATATAATTTTTTTAACTCTATGCCTATGTGTTGCATTATAATAACATTCCTAACATGAAAAGTATAGATAGTTTTGTATGCAACAATCGCCATGATATTCATATATGAATAATTTCTACAATTGAATCATGTTTTATCTATTAATGACATCATTTTTTTCTTGTAGAGAGATTTGTTTCCAGACTTCGATGAAGATTCAGTGCAAGCTACTTATCAGAGTAATTTATTTTTAATATGTCAACCATGTTCTTCATATTTTGTTAGGTATGTTACATGCATGAATTATAGTGATCTGAATTCATCACACTACAACAATCCTTAATTCATAGAAGCCTTTAGTAATAAAATTGCTTGGCACTGATTCTATCCATTGGGTTACGTGGGATAGTGTTTTTGATGGGGGTCATTTGGATCGCTGTACTACGAGCTTCTAATTAAGTTTGTTTTTTTTACTCTATTTTGCTGGCTTGGTTTTGGTTTCTGAAACTGGTGATGTATTTCATCTTTTGATAGTGTCCAGAGCTATAAATATCACTGTATTTGTTAACTACAATCATTCCTTGGTGTGGTTGTGCATGAGTCTTTCTTAGTAATCTTTAAATAGATGATTGTGTTGTCTGCATCTGTTGTAATTCAGGGTAGCAGTACAACAAGAGTATTGGTATGAATAGATTCATTGATGGTTATGAAAGTTTTAAGACCAAGGTGGAGGATCAAATGATGATGCTGGCAGGGAACAAGGAGCAGGGAGCAGGGCAGCGACAACGGTAGGGAGGCAGGGAGCAGGGCAAAGGCAGGAGGTAGGAGGCAGGGAGCATGGAGCAGGAGGCTGGAGGTAGGGAGCATGGAGCATGGAGCATGGATCGTGGAGCATGGTGCATGGAGCATGGAGTAGGGAGCAGGGAGCAGGGAGCAGGGAGCAGGGCGGCGACAGAGGTAGGGAGGCAGGGAGGCAGGGAGCCGGGCGGAGGCAGGAGGTAGGGAGCAGGGAGCAGGGAGTAGGGAGCAGGGCAGCGGCAGGGAGGCAGGGAGGCAGGGAGGCAGGGAGGCAGGGAGTAGGGCGGAGGTAGGAGGCAGGGAGAAGGGAGGTAGGGAGTATGGTGGAGGCAGGAGGCAGGAGGCAGTGAGCATGGAGCAGGAGGCTGGAGGCAGGGAGCATGGAGTATAGAGCAGGGAGCAGGGCAGTGGCAGAGGCAGGGAGGCTGGGAGGTAAGGAGCAGGGCAGAGGCAGGGAGCAAGGAGCAGGGAGCATGGAGCATGGCAGCGGTAGAGAGGCAGGGAGGCAGGGAGCAGGGCAGAGGCAGGCAGGGAGCATGGAGTAGGGAGCAGGGAGTAGGGAGTAGGGAGTAGGGTGGAGGCAGGGAGGTAGGGAGCAGGGTGGAGGCAGGAGGCAGGGAGCATGGAGTAGTGGTTGAGCAGGGAGGTAGGGCGCAGGAGGCAGGGAGCATGGAATAATGGTTGATTAGGGAGGCGGGGAGGCAGGGAGGGAGGCAGGGCGGAGGTGGAGGCAGGGTGCAGTAGAGCTGTTTTTTTTCTCTTTTGGAAATGGATTGCAGACCTGGATTTTTTTTACTACAAAATCAATTGCATTATATCTGTTTTTGTTTTTCTGGAGACTCTATTATGTTTCCAAGGTTTTAAACCATGGAAGTAGATCTATTTCCATGGTTTGAACCATGGATATAGGTTTAGTTCCACAGTTTGAACCGTGGCTCTAGGTCTACAGCCACGGTTTCGAACCGTGGCTATAGGGTTTCCTCTATAGCCACGCCAATAGGAGCCACGGTTGGTGAAACCGTGGCTATTACCTATAGCCACGGTTTTGAGGTCTATAGCCATGGTTATAAACCATGGATATAGCCTTTTTTTCTAGTAGTGTCTAGAGGAAGAACGAAGGCAGAAGCTACTTCTTCCAGATGCTATTAAACAAGTCAGAAATATACTTGTCATCTTTGAGGTTAGAGAAAATGAAGATGATCTTAGATCAGAAGGATCAAGATATGGCAGATTAGATTTGAAGATGGAAGGTTTTAAATTAGAAATACTAGAAAACCCTTTGGAAAATCCAAGGATCTCAATTAGAAAAGATGAAGGTGCTTTAATAGAAGCACCTAGAACATCAATTTCCAGAAAGATGGTTGGACAAAGGACTACATGATTCCTATCTACGAGGATGAAGAAAATCGTGTAGGATATATGGTATCTTCGTTACTCAATGAAAAGATAGAGGAGTGGGTTACATTAGTTAAATTAAGTATTAATGGAACCACATGTATTGCCCTAGTTGATACAGGTTGTACCTTCTCTTGCATAAGAATCCGATTTTCCGGAGTAACCCGAGAATCCACTGAGTTGCAAGTTACAATTTGTAACAATGAAACTATTCTGATTCAATAAGTATCAAGGGAGGTTCAGATTGAACTCAATGAAAGAATATATGTAGAGTAGCTGATTTGTTTTATTCCTCAACTGTCAGATGACTTCTTGATTTGAAATCAATTTTTTAGAAGATATCATCCTGTAACGATATTTTTAGAAGGAATTATCCTCAATAATTATCTGATTCCAATTGCTTTTGAAAAAATCAGAATGGTTCTAGAAAAGAAATTATCTACAGTTAAAATAGAGAACTATCCATATGAGGATAGAGAATACCATAGAAAGATTTATAAGTGGAGAGAACTGGTTGGATAGAAAGTTTTGAGGATTAATTAAGAAGAGACATTGGCTAAGAGAAAATATTATTTATCAAAAAAATGGTCAGAAAACCCTCTGAAACTATGGCAGAAGGCAATACCAGAGGCTACAATCTCCCTTAAAGATCCTAGTACAATGATCAAAAGTAAGGAAATTTTCTATCCTGATTAGATGGTTAAGAAATTTGAGAAACAAATTCCAGAACTAATTAGTCTTATATTAATCAGGCATAGTGAAAGTCCTCATAGGAGTGTGACATTCATGGTAATGAATCATGCATAAAAATAGAATGGTAAGGCCATAATGGTTATTGATTATTATGATCTTAATTATGCCACAAAGGATGATGGATACAATCTTCCTAATCAGGAATCGTTAAGAAGAAATATTAGGAATGAAAGTCCAATGGTATATTCTAAGTTTGATCTCAAGTTAGGATATTGGAAGATAAATATCAAGGAGGAGGTTATACCACTAACAACATTTACAATATCAGTTGGCCTGTTTAAATGGATAGTTATGCCATTTAGATTCAATAATGGCCCATGAATATTCCAGAGGATAATGGACAAGGCATTCAGTGGATTATCATAGTTTGTAGTAGTCTATATTGATTATGTGTTCATATTTAGTAAAAATACATAAGAGTATATAAAACATTTACAATAGGTGGATGAAGTGTTCAGAAAAAAGGGATGATACTTTCAAAAAGATAGATTATTTAGATGAAACAAAATATATAATTCTTATGATTGCAAATCTAAGTAGAGAGAAGCTTCAACTTTATATTTCAAAGAAGCTAGAAACTTTCCCTGATGAAATCACAAATCGAAAGCAGATACAGGCGTTTCTTGGTATACTAAGTTATGCTAGAGCATACATTAGAGATTTAGAAAAAATATCAATTCTAATGCAGATAAAGGTTTCTGGTAAGGTACTCTGGAATTGGATAAAAGAAGATTCTGAAGTAATTATAATTTTGAAGAAAAAAGTTCAAAACCTCTCAGAATTGGAGTATCTAGATGGGAGTGAAGATGAACTTATCTTAGAAATCGATGCATCAGACTCAGCATAGGGATGTATCCTAAAGATAAATAAAAACCATAATAAAAGTATTCGTAGATATTGGAGAGGATGCTTTAATAAGGTAGAGAAGAATTATCATGTCTATGAAAGAGAATTGCTTGTACTCCTTAAAGGAATTAGGGATAATGAAATTTTCTTAAGAAAAACTTTTACTGTAAGAACAAATAGTTCTTATATAAATAATTTCATGAGAATTAAATTAAAATGGTTTACCCAAGAATGAATTGTATAGTGGAGGAATCAATTTCAATACTATAACTTTAATATAGAAAATATTAAAGGAAAATATAATGTTATTCCAGATGCACTAACACGCTACTTTGACTCTAGTAGGTGCAATGGAATAAGGTAGAAAATCAAGGAGATGCCTTGTTTTCATTGATAATCATTCTATGGAATAATTTCCAATTATCAAAGAAATGAATGAAAAATTCGAGAAAATAAAAGGGATTTTGGCAAAGAATATCCTTTAGAAGTAAAGATCTTCATCCAGTAAGGTTGGAATATCAGAAAGCATAGGTTCCTCAGTTAAAAAGACTGAAAAACTATTAAATGATTCAAAAATATCCATAGAAAACAAGTCTAAGGATAAAATCCACATTGAATTCTTTGTATGTGTTCGGAAAGGACATTACAACACCCAATGTGTAGAAAATTTGAGAAATAAGAAGGCTCGAAAAAACTAGAAGGTAGAAACATATGAGAGCTAAAAAGTAAAAGAGAAGATTGTTTCTAAAAGCTTGGCTGACCAAGTAGAAGCAGAAATCAATATGAAACAAAAGGTCCAGAAAGAACTCCATCGATAGAATGTTCAGTTGGAATAAGAGAGTTTGGATGATGAGTAAGACGAGGATCCCAATCCAACAAATGAAATATGGAAATATTTATAGAGGATTCCAAATATTTTAAGGAGTAAATCCATAGCTATCTATAATCTTATTCATAAAAATAAGTATGATTGGATATTAAAACAAGGTTTGAACCATATTCTAGACATTCTCAAGGAATCTAAATAACTTATGGATGATTATAAGAAGATTTATCAGGATATTATTAGTATGATCATTACCGAAGAGATCTGGCCAAAGTTCTAAGTTTCTCATCTTCTTGAGAAAGTAAAAAAGATCAAGGAAATAAGTGTGGAAGAGTATCCAGTCCTAAAAAGGTTTTGGATAATGTCAGGAATAGGAATTTCAAAACTCCACATACCAGATATGGCATTGGAACCAGAATAGTTCATTAAATTCCAGAAAGCTTTCAGAATGGGAGTAGTATAATTCTTGATATTTAAGAAGATAAATTCCACATTAAATTGTGTACCACAGCTGGTGAGAATGGTTCTAAGAAATTAATTTCCAAGTTTTATATGCTAGGTTTCACATATCAAACCCATCAAACCAGCAAACAAATTAATTGTGATATGGAACTTATACCCAGGGCACTGGACTAAAGGACCTGTTCAGAAAGAGTTTGAAGAATTGCAATTTAGCGATGAAGATTGACTAGAGTTCAATTTAAATAAGAGATATTATGAATGTATCCAAATCACATGGAGTGTTTATATTATTGAATCAAAATCAACACAGGTAAATATTTCAGATTCTTTGCAGGAGATAATGTGTTCACCTCTATCAACTCTAGAGACATGCAGCATGCAAAAATTGCACATTTGACAGACTTCGTGGTGGAGGCAGACACAATTCTTAAAGAAATCAAGATATAGAAGGGGCATAAAGAAGATATATTTATTTTCAAAGACCAAATCCAATGCGACATCAAATAATTAATGGAAATGAAAGAGTAAGAAAAAGAAGTCTTGGTTGGTGAAATAATTGATTTCCTGTACGATTTGGAGGGATTCTAGGCACTGATCTAGACACGCATCATATCTGGTATGGATGATCAGATCAAATTACACATGTCAATTATGTAGTTTTTTTATTATAAAGTGTGTGGTGGAATTTTTGTGGTTGTGTGCTTTACCTTTTCCTTTTTCTTTTTCCTTTTTCGTTTGTCTTTGTCGAAAGTGTGCATTGTAAGTCAACTTCTCAAGAAAGCTGAGCCTAGAGGCCTATATAAGGGACCTCTGACCCATTTTTTCAACGAGATGATATTGAATAGAAATTAGAATGATTTTATAAATTTTCTATCTATATTCGCTCTAAGCCTTTGTGTTCTTTGTGCGAAGCGATTCCAAAAAAAATCTTGAGAAGTTAACGATAGGTATTTCCCTTATCCTTTTCATGGATATTGTTGTTTTTCTATGCTTGTGAGTGATTTTGAAACCTCTCTAGAACCCTAAAGTGGGATTTACTAGGAGACCTTGTGGGAGACTTCTTCTACTAGTGGTAGGATCATTTTTGGAATTGCTTCGCATGAAGAACACAAAGGATTATAGAGAATATAGAAAGGTAATTTCTAAAATCATTCTGATTTCTATTTAAGATCATATCTTTAAAAAAATGGTCCAGAGGTCACTTATATAGGCCTTGGGGATCAACTTTCCTAAGAAACTGACTTATAATGCACACTTTTGATAAATACAAACAAAAAAAAAATCAAAAGGAAAAGGTGGAGTGTACAACCGTGAAACTTCCACCACACACTTTATAATAAAAACAAACTACATAATTGAAATGTACGATTTGTTCCAATCATCCATGCCAGATATGACACGTGTCTAGATTAGCGCCTAGAATCCCTCCAAATCGTATAGGACATCAATCATTTCACCAAACAAGAATTATTTTTCCGGATCTTTCATTTACATCAATTCTTTGATGGTGCTTTGGATTTGGTCTTTGAAAATAAAGACATCTTATTTATATCCTTTACATATCTTGATTTCTTCAAGAATTGTGTCTACCCCCACTGCGAAGTCCATCCGATGTTCCATTTCTACATGCTACATGTCTCTAGAGATGATAGAGACTAGCACATTATCTTCTATAAATAATATACAATCTTTACTTGCTGATTTTGATTCAATAAGATAAACACTTCATGCGATCTGGATACGTTCATAATGTATCTTATTCAAACTGAACTCTATCCAATCTTCATCGCTAAATTGCAATTCTTCAAATTTCTTTTGGATAGATCCTTTAGTCCAGTGGCCTGGGTACAAGTTCCATGGCACAAATAATCTGTCTACTAGTCTGATATGTTCGATATGTGCAACCCACCATATAAAACTTGGAAATGCATTGTTTAGAACCATTTTCACCATCTGTGGTACCCAATTGAATGTAGAATTTATCTTCTTAAATCCCAATAATTGTACTACTCCTATTTTGAAAACTTTCTAACATTCAATGAACTCTTCTAGTTGTAATGTTGTATCTGGTATATGGAGTTTTGGAATCCCTATTCCTGATATTCTTCAAAACCTTTTTAGGACTGCATACTCTTCCATGCCCATTTTCTTGATCTTTTCTAATTTATTAAGAAGACTATAAACTTGGACCTTCAATTGGATTTCTTCAGTAATGATCATATTAATCATATCCTAATCAATCTTCTTATAATTCTTTATAAGTTCCTCATATTCCTTGAGCATGTCTAGAATGTGGTTCAAACCTCATTTGAATATCTGATCATCCTTATTTTTCTAAAGTAGATTATAGATAGTTGTGTATTTATTCCTTGAAATATTTGGAATTCTATGAAAATATTTCCATATTTCCTTTGCTGGATTGGGATCCTCATCTAACTCTTCATCCAAACTCTCTTATTCCTATTGAACATTTTGTCAATGGAGTTCTTTCTGAACCTTTTACTACTTTTTGAGTTCTGCTTCTACTTGGTCAACCCAACTTTTAGAAAAAATCTTACCATTTCCTTTTGAGAACCCATATATTTATACCTTCTGGTTTTTACGAACCTTCATGTTTCTCATTTTTTTTGCACATTGGGTGTTGTAATGGCCTTTCTGACTACATATAAAGCATTCAATATGACTTTTATCCTTAAAATTGTTGTTTATGGATATTTTTAAAGAACTTCCTTATTTTTTTAGTCTTTATAACTGATAAAGCTATGATTTATGATCTTTTAACCTTACTGGATGAAGATCCCTACTTCTAAAGGATATTCTCTACTAGAGTCCCTTTTCTTTTCTCGAGTCTTTCATTTATTACTTTGATAACTGGGCATTATACCACAAAATGATTATTAATGAAAACGGGACATCTCCTTGATTTGATACCTTCTTCCATTGCACCCACATGAGTCAAAGTAGCATGTTAGTGCATCTAGAATAACATTATTTTTCCTTTAATATTTTATATATTAAAGTTATAGAATTTTAATTCATTCCTCCACTATACAAGTCATGTCTGGGTAAAACCTTTTAATTTAATTCTCATGAAATTATTTATATAAGGACTATATGTTCTTATAGTAAAAGGTTTCCCAAGAAAAGCTCATTAGCCCTATTTCTTTAAGGAATGCAAGAAATTATCTTTCATGGATGGGATAATTGTTCTCTACCTTATTAAATCATCCACTATAGTATCTAATGATAATTTCATTATGATTTTTCTTTATCATTAGGATACATCCCCATGCTAAGTCTGATGCATTGATTTCTAAGATAAGTTCATCTTCACTCCCATCTGGATACTCCAATTATGGGAGGTTCTAAGATTTTTTCTTCAAAATTCAGATGACTTCAGAATCTTTTTTTTGTCTAATTCTAGGATACCTTACTGGAAACTTTTATCTATATAGGAACTGATATTTTTGATAAATCTATGACATATGATCTAGCATAACTTATTATACCAAGAGACACTTGTATCTACTTTCAATCTGTAATCTAATCAACTAAAGTTTCTAACTTCTTCGTAATATGTGGTTGAAGTTTCTCTCTAGTTCCTTGGATTTTCTTTTTCAATAATTCCATCTTTGGTTTCATCCAAATGATATTTCTTTCTAAAAATATCATCCCTTATTTTATGAATACTTCAGCCACATGTTATAAATTTTTTATATGCTCTTTTATATTTTTACTAAATATGAGCACATAATCAATATAGAATGCCATAAACTATGATAATCCACCGAATGCCTTGTCCATTATTTTCTAAAATATTTTTGGGGAATTGTTGAGTCCAAATGGCATAAATATCCATACAAATAAGCCAAATGTCATTGTAAATGCTATTAGTGGTATAGAATACTTCTTGATCTTTATCTGTCAATATCCTGACTTGAAATCAAACTAAAAATATACCATTGGCCTTTAATTCATAATCCTGCTTCTTAAATATTCTTGATTAGGAAGATTGTAGTCATCATACTTTATGGCACAATTAAGATCATGATAATCAATAATCATTCTGGCCTTACCACATCGTTTTCTGCATGATTCATTACCATGGATTCCGCACTCCTATGAGGACTTTCACTATGCCTGATTAATCCAAGAATAATTAGTTCTAGAATTTGTTTCTCAAATTCCTTAACCATATCATCTATATAGGAAATTCCCTTACTTATGATTACTGTACTAGGATCTTTAAGGGTGATTGTAGCCTCTAATATTTCCTTGTTTCATAGTTTCAGAGGGTTTTCAGACAATTTTCTGATAAATAATCTTTTATCTTAGCCAACGACTCTTCTTTATTAATCCTCAGAACTTTCAATCCAACCAGTTCTCTCTAATTCTCAATCTTTCTATGGTATTCTCTATCCTCATCTAGATAGTTCTCCATTTTAACCATAAATACTTTCTTTTATGGAACCATTATGGTTTTTACAAAAGCAGTTAGAATTAGATAATTGTTGAGGATAATTAATTCTAAAAATATCGTTATAGGATGATATATTCTAAGAAATCAATTTCTAATCAAGAAGTCATCTGGTAGTTGAGGAATAAAACAAAGAATCTTCTCTAAAAATATTCTTCCATTGAGTTCAATCTGAACCTCCCTTGCTACTTCTTGAATCAGAACTACATTGTTACCAACAGTAACTTGCAGCTCGATGGATTCCCAAGTTACTCCTGAAAATCAGATTCTTATGCAAGAAAAGGTACAACCTGTATCAACTAGAGAAATACATGCGGTTCCATTAATACTTAATTTAACTAATGTATCCCACTTATCTACCTTTACACTAAGTAATGAAGATTCCGTATATCCTACATGAGTTTATTCATCCTTATAGACAGGTAATTGAATGGTCCTTTGTCTGACTATCTTTCTGGAAATTGATGTTCTAGGTGATTCTATTGAAGTACCTTCATCTTTTTCAATTGAGATCCTTGGATTTTCCAAAGGGTTATCTAGTATTTCTGATTTGAAATATTCCATATTCAAATAAAATATGTTTGATCTTGATCCTTATAATCTAAGATCATCTTTATATTCTCTGACCTCAGAGATGAAAAGTCTATTTCTGACTTGTTTAATAACATCTAGAAGAAGTAGCTTCTTCCTTCATTCTTCCTTTAGATCTAGTGAAACCCATTCTCTAGGACAAGTTAGCCTCTTGGGGTTTACCACCTGTAGTTTCATTGCTCTAATTGGTGTTTATTCATCTTAGAAAATATGTGTAAATATTTTCACACCCTTACTTAGAGCTAGTCTTCCAGTATTTTAAAACATTACATAAAGATGAGTAATTACTCTAACACATCTTATGTCGGATGGACATCCCAACATATTCTGCCAGTTCCTTATGTTGATCTTTATTTTGAGAGTTCTACTAATATTTCTGTCTATTTGAACTACATGAAAGTCTGGGATCACCTTTACCCATGATGCTCTAATATGAAGATTTGCTCGTGCTCCTCCCAATAATGCATTGGAGAAATTGGCTAAACTGATATCCACTACTGCAATTAGGATAAGTAGATCTTGTCCTTTTCTGACAAGGGTATCTACTATGATCTATATTATTTCAAAATTCACATACTTATCATTTTTATATATATACTTATTAAACCTTTCTGGTTTTAACAAAGGCATTTTAAATAATCCTCTATCTATTTTATAGACTTCATCTGTCTCTTCATCTTCAAAGATCTTGATCATTTCTCAATATGGTACCCAAGACTTATGGTATACCTCAGACCAATCAACTTTGGGCATCTTCCATTCTTGGAAATATCTTCCTTCTGAAGGAATTTTGGTTTCTACAAAATGAACCAGATCACCTTCCATCTCCACTAGTTTTACTAGTTCTGAAGAGTCTTCTGGTACACTATTACCTATTCGAATCATGACTATTCGAAGCTGGTTCAAAATTTTATTATGGTTATTTCCTTCTTCCTCATCTGAGTTAGAGTCTTCCACCTATGAGTACTTTGAATATAAATAATATAAAATTTCATCGTATGAATCTATATATTATCCCCAAATAGGCTCAAATAATATTTCTGATGTATCTTCCATCATTATTGCTTTGAGAATTTCTCTACTTCTATCTATATCTGGGAAACTATCAGCCTTTTGACATTTCTTACCACATAACCAACAATAATAATAACTGGATATAGATTTTTCTTTAGGTCATATAGGATACTTCCCATATTTGGCCTTAAAGTTTTCTCTCATGACCTTATGGATTCTATTTGGTCTAATAAATCTCTTATATTTTTCTGGATTTTTGCCTGAAAATCTACTTGATGATTTTCTTTTACCAAATCATTTCCAAATTTTCTTCTGTGATTTATTTCATTCACACTAGCCATCCAGACACTGTGTTCTGAACGACCTTTGTTGGGGTTTTTCAAGCTCCTGCTTGGCTGGACCACCCCCATATCTTCCTGCAACACCTTCTACCTTTGGACATTAAAAAAATTATATATAGTATATTTCTTACATCATTCAAAACATGCCTCTACATACAATAAATTCTGATCACCTACCTTATTATGTCTACCTGAACTCCCAAAGTATCCTGTAAATCTACACTTTGGGAAAACAAGTCTTCAATGCTTGGTGAACAATTTCAGGCCAACTACCTAGAAGTTTCTGGATAAAGAAATCTAGAGAATATTCTTGATATCCCAGTCTAAGAAGATAATACCAATGATTAAACTCACAAATATATTCTTCAAAGTAGTACATGTCACTAATTTGGATCTTAGTTAAAACTGTTCTAGATTTTTCTACCAATTCTCCATCCCGATAAACCAGTGAATTTCCCAAGAACTATTGTTTAAGGAAATTAGACACTATCAGTATAACCTCAATTGGGAATGCAACATATTCCTGGATAAATACTCACACTTATGAGTGCCTTAGTATCATATTCCAAAATCTCCATGTATTACCTCTCGAGGTAGCTCCTATGAAATTGAGCGCACTATCAATGGTCTATGTCTATAAACCAACTGATAACATTCAATATCGAAGGTATATAGCCCATTCATCTATGGATACTCTAGGATATTTTTCACAATCTAGCTTTAGGATTGTCCCATGTTGAGAAACATTTATGTATGTGTTTTATTTAGCCTATATTCTTACCGAATATAGCTGGTATATGAGGGATTTTCTCCCCTATTGATATTTTGAAACAAATCCTTGAATGATCATTTTTATCATTCCTAAGGGATTATTTTATGGGAGATTTCCTGCCATACTGGCTTGGCTTCCCAAGGTTTTACACCAATTCATTTAGCAGGAGATGACTTAGTCTCTTTCTTTTTCTTCTTATCTTCAAGTTTGGATTGTAGATCTTCTACTTTATTAAGATTTTCATTTAGGTTTTTGGAGACATGTTTAATATCCCCAAGTTCCCATTTCTCCTGAGTAATTATATCATGGATATGTTTCTAGTATTCTTGGATACTCTAAGGAATACTTAAAACTTATTCTCGATATTCTTGAGATTCTCATGATAAAGGCCATGTATAATCATCTACAGTATATCATCTTGATATAACTACCCTTTCAATATCTCTATATGGATGTATATCAGAGAAAGTGGCATCTGGCTGATTGGAAGCTTCTCCTGAATCTCTCCCTTCAATATTTTTCCAGATATCTCGAATATTTGGTCCAAGACCAGATCCTCTTCCAGAAATATTTTACTATTCAAAACAAAATAATTCTCCTTCTAGATATTATATTGTCCTTTATAGGTTTTAGACAAACCACTTGGCTTCACTACCACAAAATAGGGCAAGGGAAGCACTGCCCTTTATCAGCGCTAGTTAAAAGCGTTGATAAATGTAACCTTTATCAGCACTAAAATAAGCGCTGATAAAGGTATACCCTTTATCAGCACCTTTTTTAGCACTGATAAAAGTTTACATTTATCAGCACTTATTTTAGCGCTGATAAAATTTTTTATTCTTAATTTATATAAAATTATAATATTTATTAGCGCTAAAATAAAAGCGCTGATAAAACATACATTTATCAGCACTTTCAATGAGCACTGATAAAGGTTCCAGCGGTTTCTATTTAATAACCATAACAGGCCCTCCTCTCTTGCACACGATCAAGCTTTCGCAGAAGTTGAACCAGGCCCCTCTTCCACCGCGACCTCTCCTCCTCATCCTCCTCCTCTTCCACGTCCTTGTCCTCCTCCTCCTCCTCCTCATCCTCCTCCTCTTCCTCCTCCTCCACCGCCGTTGTTGGGTTTTGCTCCTCCGCCGCTGCCTTCGCCGCCGTTGGGTTTTGCTCCTCCGCCGCAACCGCCGCTGCCTCCGCCACCACTGGGTTTTCCTCCTCCGCCATGACCGCCGCTGCCTCCACCGCTGCTGGTCAGTGTATGAGTATTTTTCCTTCTGTTGGGTTAATATAAATGAGAAATTATGATCCTTGAATGATTATGATGACTTATAGTTTTTTATAAGTGAGTTGAACCTATGTATGGGTAGTTGGGGCAAGAGTGAGAGACCAGGTGGGGAGACCCTTGTATTGTAGGTTTTTTTAGATAGAAGGATGCTATCATGCTACATTTATAGTTTGAGTAGTGACACTAATAGTTATGATATGTTATGTTGAGTTATGATTACTTATGAACCTTTTGGGTCTATTTCTGGCCCAAAAGTGGGTACAATTGATTGAACTTAAACATTGTTATGTGTAATACCCATAGTTGGTTCCCTGAGCAGATAATACTCAATGATGATAAGTATATGGGTGTGAGAGAACCTATAGTAAGTGGTTGGTTTGGTTCACTATATGATGTGTGTTTTGAGGTGGTGATAAGAGTGGCACCCATGGGCTAAGGATTGTGTAAGAACTGATGTAAGGGTTTTGTGTGAGATCCCAGTGGTTGTTAGCATGTGACTCAGGATGGTAGAGAGTTAGTGAGTTTTGGTGGTTGGGGGAGACTAATGAGTGGGGTTATCTTGGTGTTATGAATACCTTAGATACATAAATCCATGGTAGATTCTTTGACATGAGGGATTGATGCATATTAGGTGTTATCAAGTTGATAGTGAAGGAATGGTCATGCCTTGGATTTGTATAAGGTAAGCACTCTCTATTCTTGAGTTTTGGTGTTATGGCTGGGTTGAGGGACATGATCATTTGGATTCCTAACCCTATTGATTTATAGCATGGTTTTAATGTGACCATCACTATTGAACCTAGATGGATGGGTTTAGGGTAATGAAGCATGGATATATTCCTTTGGTTTTGGAATAATGTTGGGTAACTGGTGATCATGTGGTGAGTTTTGGCATGGTGTGATGTTAAGATTGGAAAAGAGTACCAGGGGTGCCCCATTGGAAATATGTGCGTTCCCCCTAATTTTTTTCAAGATGTATGGGTAGGCTCATTGAGTTTGAATAGGGATATGATCCTACTCACTAGATACCACATGTTGTGTTGGGAAACTTATTACGGGGAAGTGAGGATATGAACCTTCTCCTTATGATCAATAGATCTTAATTCCTAGAGAGATATCATAGTGGTACCCCCTTACCATCATGTCATCCACTTAGTTTTAAGGTCTCCGAATAGGTGATGTATTCCTTTGGATCATGGGGGTTTTAGATTTGGAAGAAATTGAAGCATGGGAACATCTAGTTTAATGGAAATAGTTTAAGGTTGTTTGAAAAGATTGTACCATGAAGTTTAAAGTCATGCGATTAGGATGTATGTGTCGTGAAAGGTGTGATAACAGAGGATTGATCAGGGCTTACTCAGTTGAGATATGCTATCTAGAATAAACTTGGGGATGATACCTAGTAAGGAGGACCTATTAGTCAGGGCTTACCCATTGTATGTTCATCTTTTATATTTTAAAAAGTATGTTGAACTCATTATATTGAAGGTGGGTTCTATAATTTCTAGTTATCTTAAGGTGTGTTTAACCATGGTGTGGGTTGATTTCGGTTTTAGTGGGTTCTTGGGGTTTGTGGTATGTGGTAAATGGTGTACTCGGTTTTAGATTATTTTATTCTCATGGGTTTCCCCTATATTATGTTTTCTTTTCAGTTGGAAATCTCATCTGTTGTGCGCCTCTCCTCTGCCACGAACGCACCTCTGTTGTGTGCTTAACGACACCTTCGTGGTGAGTTTTCTCCTGTTACTCATTGGTTTCCTCTTGTTCTCATGCTATTAATATTTGATATTGATGGTTATAATGTGAAATGTATGGGCTAAACGCCCCGCTGAAAATCGTGTCCATTGGTGGTCCTTGTTTGCGCACTAAATGAATTGCATGTTGGTTGGTTCTTGTTAAACATTTGAATATAAAAATTGGTAATTTACGTATACTTGAATTATGAATGAATTCCCCAGGATGATAAAACTTATGTGATAACCCCTGAATTAACAAAAAAAAATTGAATAAGGGATTCTTTATAAAATCTAAAATTATGATTGTTTGGTTTGTATGGTGTTGTGATTGTGAGCACGATTGTGAGCATGATTGTGTTTTTGTATAGTGTTTCAGTTATTGGCATGATTGATATTCCATTTGTTTTCCATGTTGCAGTTCTTCCACCATTGAATATCAATCCAAACTTTACCCATTTCAATGGCACCACCACTTTGTTATCAGTGCAATTCCACTGAATCCTAAAAAACTACTTCTAGAGGACTCTATGAGACACTTTATGGTGTGGAGATGATTTTTTTCAGATTCTATATATTTTTAAAATACATGGTATGTAGTCTTGTTAAATGGAACATGCTTCACCATACATGGATTTCATATAGATTTTAATGCCAGACAATAGTTATCTCCAAAATTTACACCACATGACTCATCTTCCGACTCAAACTTAGAATAAGTTTTATTTTAAATGTTATATGTCATGTGAATTAGGTCACACAAAATGTATCTCCAAGACATATACTTCAGCATGAAACCATGTACTTGCCATGAAATAATGGTAGAACCATATGATATGTGTTTTACTTCACTCACACCATGTATAGATACCATAGAAACTTGATGTGTATAGACTATACACCCCTAGTGGTCATGTAAGGACTACACACCGTGTATTCCACAAAAATGTGATACATAGCTGGTGAAGTGACTCATTTTGTATCTAAAGTACACACCTTTAGCTTAAGTTGTTCTATATGTCATGTATTTTCAAAGGCATCATGCAGTCTTTGTAAGACTAACTTGGAATTAATTTGATATATGTCAGATTAAATCAGGTATCTTATCCATAGACAATGTTCACCCTACTGGACACACCATGTATATGGATTTCACATGAGTTTAGAAATGGTAGTATACAACCAACCTTGACTGAGAACCCTACACATTGTGTATCTATTGAACAAATTGTGTGCTATGTTAATTTCATTATTATTATTATTTATTTTTCACTTAGATGATAATATTTCATATATGAGTAGCCCATTATAAATATCTTCTCATGCAGATCACAATACTATGATTCCCTCATTCACTGGAAATTGCACACGATGTGGTTTGGATATTTTAATTATCTTCACTCTGCTTGAGAGTTGACAAGTGACAAGTGAGATGTTTAGAGAAAATATGGATTATGGTACTCCCCCATGTTTCAGTGAATATTCCTCCATGTATAGGTTTTAGGTACTCCATGTAGATATACAAAAGACAGGGCACGTCCACCGTATATAGATAGATTTCAAGTACTTTCACATGTTTTGGGGTAGGTTCCTCTATTTCATTGTAGAGGCATTTGTACCATGATATTTTTTTTATAAAACCCAAACAATGCTACTTGATTAATTAAAACATAATATTAGGAAAGTTCGAGATCGAACCCATAAAGATGATGAATATGAATAAAGAATGGATGAATTCCAATCAGTTGATAAAAGAGTATGAAGATGGCGTGAAAGAGTTTATCAAGTTTACAGAAGATCATGCATGTGACCCTTCTAAAATCCTTTGTCCATGTTTACACTGTTGTTATTCAAGACAAATTAGTCCATAGGAGTTGTAAGAACACCTGATCTATCACGGAATAGATCGAAGTTATACATATTGGAATAAACATGGGGAAAAAATGAATGTAGGTAGTGGCTCATGTAACACGACGTTTTATGGAAGATTTGATATGATTACAAGCGTGAACAGTGAAGACGATCGTATGGAGGGTGTGATTACAGATGTGAATGATGATAAAGATCGTATTGAGGAAACGAAAAGGACAGTTGAAGATGAACTTCGTGATTGCCCAAAATTGTTTGAGAAGTTAAAGAGTTGTGCAAAAACGCCATTTTATGCTGGTTGCACTAAATATACAGCATTGTCAGCCGTACTGAAGCTGTATAATTTGAAAGTAGGCAACGGGTGGAGTGATGCCAGTTTTACGGAACTACTTGCTCTTCTGAATGACATGCTCCCAGAAGATAATGAACTCCCAAACCGAACATACGATGCCAAACGAATGCTATGATCGATGGGTATGATCTCTGAAAGAATACATGCCTGCCCGAATGACTGTATATTGTTTCGCAAGGACCACAAATCACTTAAAGAATGCCCAAAGTGTGGTGCTTCTCGATACAAGAAAAATGATTCTAGTCCTATGAAAGTTGTATGGTACTTTCCAATCATTCCAAGGTTTAGGTGCCTATATGGAAGTGAGGAGACTGTAGGACAGTTGACATGACATGCATATACAAGAATTAAAGATGGGAAACTACGTCACCCGAAAAACTCTCCTCAGTGAAAGAGAATTGATCACGAGTATCCTGAATTTGGAAACAAGCTGAGAAACCTCCGTCTAGCGTTATCTACAGATGGGGTGAATCCTTTTGGTTTTCAAAGCAGCAGTCACAGTACATAGCCGGTTATGTTGGTAAATTATAACTTACCATCGTGGTTATGCATGAAATGAAAATAAATCATGTTATCTATGCTTATATTAGGACCAAAACAACCAAGTAATGATATTGATGTTTATTTGGCTCCATTGATCAAGGATTTGAAAATATTGTGGGATTCAGGTGTTACGTTGTATGATGCTTACAAAAAAGAAGATTTCACTTTGAAAGCCATGTTGTACGGGATGATAAATGGATTTCCTGCTTATGGAAATTTGTCAGGATATAGAATTAAAGGAACTCAAGGGTGTCCTATTTACAAACAATGTACACGGTCAATTAGGTTGAAACATTCATTGAAAACCATGTTTTTAGGACATCGCGGATTTCTACCCCGACGACATAAGTACCGATCTTAGATGACATAATTCAATAGAAGTTCAGAAGAATGTACAACACCATCTCCACTAATAGGTGATCAATTGTTTGAGAAGGTAAAAAATTTGGACACCACTTTTGGTAAATCATTTTCGAAAAACCTTACGAAAACTGGTTGGAAAAAGAGATCAGTTTTTTTTGAATTACCATACTGGAATTGTTTGTATGTCAGACATTTTCTTGATGTTATGAATATTGAAAAAAATGTATGTGATAATGTCATAGGCACGTTGCTAAATGCACCTGGTAAAACGAAGGATGAAATTAAGGCTAGATTGGACATGGTTGAGATGGGAATACGAGAAGAGTTGGCACCAGTGA
Source organism: Viscum album (assembly GCA_963277665.1). Taxonomy (NCBI): domain Eukaryota; kingdom Viridiplantae; phylum Streptophyta; class Magnoliopsida; order Santalales; family Viscaceae; genus Viscum; species Viscum album. The sequence continues at coordinate 569,612,348 of OY728131.1, forward strand.
AGGGTGAAAAGCGAACATTTCTTCCTCCTACTTCTTACACTCTTTCCAGGAAGGAGAGATATCAGTTTTACAACTTCTTGAATGACGTAAATGTTCTAGAGGTGTATTCATCAAATATCAAGAACATCATGTCAATGAGTGATTTAAAATTAAAGGGTCTGAAATCACATGACTGCCATGTTTTGATGCAAGATCTAATTCCTATAGCTTTACGTTGCATTTTTCCCAAGAATGTCCACCATACATTAATAAAGCTCTGTTTCTTCTTCAAATCTATATGCAGCAAAGTTATAGACCCGAAGAAATTTCCAACTATGGAAAGAGAAGTTTTCGTCATATTATGTGAATTGGAAATGTTCTTCCTGCCGATATTTTTCGATATGATGGTTCATTTGGTGAGAGAGATTCGACTATGTGGTCCTGTACATTATAGATGGATGTACCCCATTGAATGGTATATAAAGATTTTGAAAGGGTATGTCAAAAATCGAAGTCGGCCAGAGGGTTGTATTGCGGAGCAATATATTGTTGAGGAAGCCATTGAATTTTGTACCGAATACATGTCTGGTGTGGAAAACGTTGGCCTACCGAAATCTCGTTACACTGAGTGGCTTGAGGGTGAAGGAATTTCTGGAAGAGAGGTTGTCACAATCAATATTACAGATTGGGAGCAGGCTCAACTTTATGTTTTGCATAACAATTTTGATGTTGACCCATATGTTCAAACCCCCAAAAAAATTCTTAGGCGTTTGAATACATCTAGGGCTAAAAAATGGATATCAGATACACATAATTGACAGTTTATAGGATGATTTCAGGACCATATTTTGAAGCAGTTAGATGAAAATCCAGACTCAATTTTAGAACGACTTCGATGGCTAGCCAGAGGAGCAAGTGTGTATGTATTATCTTACAATGATTATGCAGTTAATGGTTATACATTCTATACTAATGAACATGATGAAGACAGTACCATGCAGAATAGTGGGGTTACACTTGTGGCTGAGGAGATGCATGTTTTTGGTGCTAAGGACAAAAATCTAATTTATGAAAATATGTCATACTTTGGCATCATCAAAAGAATATGGGGGTTGGATTATACGAAATTCAAAGTGACGATTTTTCAATGCAAGTGGGTTGATAAAATGAGTGCTGTTAAAATAGATGAATTAGGATTTGTGAAAGTTGATTTTAGTAAGGAAGGGGAGAAAGACGAACCATTTATAATGACATCACAGGCAGTACAATTATTTTATGTTCCAGACCTCGCAAACTGAAATTGGTCAATTGTTCTATTATCGACCAAAACAACTGAAGGGTCAGATGAAAGTTCAATGGAGGATGACTCTTTTATAGGGACTTCACAATCATTTCGCAACGGTCCCAATGTAGACGACATTTTGTATGTCAGAGGAGACCACAATGAAGAGATTTACAGAGTCGATAGAGGAGTCAAATCTCTTTATCCTTTAAAGAAAAAAGAAAGAAAGTACAATAATCAAGTTATTTGTTTATTGTAATATATATTGTGTTATGTTATGTTATTATCTATCCACTACTACTTTTATGTAATCTAAATTAAATGTTAAACCACTTCTACAGATAATGACTTCTGTAACTGCTGATGTACCCAATCCCATGGCACAAAAGGTCTCTCAATCACCTGCTGGTGGTCCCAGTGCAGAGTAGTAATGAGTTTCTCAACCAACTGCTGGTGGTCCTAGTGCAGAGCAACAAAAAGTTTCTCAACCTGTTGTTGCTGGTCCTAGTGCTGAAGTACAACAGGTTCCTCAACCTGTTGTTGCTAGTCCCAGTGCTGATGCTAGTGCTCCGGAGAAACATATTGATGATACTTCTGAGGAAATGGTAGGAAATGAAACCCTAAAAGTGCAAAAAAAAAACAAGAGCACCGTAGTTTGACAGTGTTAGCCAAAATCCTTAAGGAAAAAGCAAAAGGCATCAAATTTGAGGTGGGATGGAATAAGCGAGACCAACATGTTAACCCCAACAAAGCCATATTTAGTAGATACATTGGAATCTTCACTTGGCAACGCGTACCGATTGATGTACAGTCATGGCACCATGTTGTCACCGGTCTTAAGGCACTAATGTGGGAAGAGATTATGGTAACATTATGATATCATTTTTAATATAAAATACAAAAACATTGACTTAATCTTCATCATCCATTACAGAGTGCATTTATAGTAGATGCCTCACACAAGGAATATGTATTAAGATTTGCATGAAGGATTCATAGAGGTTTCCACACAATTTTAACGAAATATCATCTTAAAGATGCTGAAGGGAAAATCAAGCCGCACCCACCTCCTCTTTATGCACACTTGATATCCCAAGGAGCATGGGACGCGTTTAACAACCATCGTGGGGAGCAGACTTTTCAGGTACATTGTGTGGGGTAATACGTTGTTTAACATTTCTTGTATTTATCACTTTGATTGACAATTTTTTATTTATGAAACAACAACTGAGTGCTGAAAATAAAAAACACACAGCAGAACCAGCATACCCTTACCGTAAAGCAAGGATGGGGTATGCTTCACTTGAGAAAAAATTGGTACATCTTTTAAATCTACCGTACTACTTATATGTGACATAAAACAACACCATAACCATGTTTCTCTGTTTATATGCATATTGATGAATCAAAATCGAAAGCCATATCCATCCCACGCCATGTGCTATAGAAGGAGGATCATGTAAATAATGAGGGGATACTGATAGATGAAAACACAAAAAAGTGTGGGAAACATGTGTAAGTATGACATAATATAAATTTGATTTGTTTTAAATCGCTATTACATTAAAATGACTACTTATTTTTCTATATTTTCTATCTGAAATAGTCACAAGAATCAACAACACCCACACCAGATGCAGACATACTTTCAGCAGACTTGAAGCAGCCAGACCAGTATGGCCGCGTCAGAGGTGTGGGTTTTGGGGTGACACCCCAAACATATTTTCAAAAACAAAAACAAGCAGAGGATCAAAATGAAAAAATGGAAAAGCTGTAAGAAAAATTAGCTATTTTTCAAGAATAATTACAATAATATAGAGAGTTGATAGAAACATTGATGGGGGAGAGGCAAAGATAAGAAAAAACTCAACAACAACCCATGCGTGACGATCCCACCCCACCCCCACCAGCTTTGAGGCAATCCATTCCCCAAAAAACCTGACTTAGTTGAGGTAATAAATGTTTTAATAATTGTTTCTGTGAAATGTGATTCACATATACACTGATACCTTTCCTGTACTAATATTCTACAGGGTGAAAATGACTGTGATTTATATCTATCAACTCCCACCTATTACCTTGTAGCGAGGGATACGGTGTTCAATACGCAGAAAGACATGCTACACAACAGAAAACTTCCAGCAGATCATTTCAGAGTGTCAATTAATGTAGCTAATGAGCCGAGTGCCAAGCTACCTGTTCCAAATGACGATGATGACATTCATACGGTTGAACAAGCTATTTGAACATTCATCGCATGGCCGTCATTTCTTGTAAAAAAACATGTCGACAAGGAGGTATCCATTTCCAATTTATTTTTCAAGCTGGACCTTTAACATTTAATGAAAAAAGTTCTGAACCAATGAATGTTATTACAGAACGAAAAAGAGAAGGGGGTGAAATGAAATATCATCTCAAAACTATCTCAAGGATCAACCAACCGATTGAAATGGTCTACTGATAGCACCTTCACCCCACCCGTTATATATCCACAGTTAATATCATTGCAGGCTCATGTGGATACAAAGTTGATAGACATCAATGCTCACACAGTTCATTTTGAAAAAAATATATATGGAGAGGAAACATCAGATTTCATTAGTGCTGAAAATGTAAATGAAATCCTCAAGTATGAATGTCTAGGTGCCTCAGTTGTAAATGTATACATGAGGTATGTTTTCATGATTTGATTTTACAAAAGCTGATATACTTTGATAATTATGACTAAATACATTTTATATTTTTCATAGGTGTATATATGAAAAAAAATTGAAGGGATTTCCCCATGAACAAAAATTTGGACTCATTAGTCCTCACACCACCTCTTCAAAAGAAGAAATAAATTCTGATAAAGAGGCTGTAATAATGTCATCCCTACTCAAATTGTTTGAAAATAAAATTACGGATGACACTCTTTTTAATACCAACGATGCAGGGGTAAAACTCTATAATTTAATCATATCAACTATACTTTTCATTTCTTTCTTTAATTATTCCTTTTTGTATTTTTAGGGAGCATTGGATGCTGATTGCAGTCAATTTTGATACTCCAAAGATTTATTTTCTGGATTCAACGCATGGATATCCAACAAACCGACCACGCATGATGGAATTTGTTAATTTGTAATACACTAGATTCAACATTTTAAAAGTAAACATCTATTTATATAATTTATGTTATATTTTAATGAGGATTCTGTTATGATAGGGCGGTGTATCAATATCGTCTAATGCATGGAATGAATCCAAGGCATAAGGATGTGCAAGCCTACAAGATCTACAACTGGAAAAGTATCCAGGTATATATAATAACATTGCACTATCCAAACACATATCAAAACAAATTACTTATTGTTTTTGATGTTTCTTTAGTGTCCAAAATAAACAAACAGAAAGGAATGTGGTTATTATGTTTGTAAATTTATGAAAGAGATTGTATTTCATCAACAAACTAGCATCCCTGACGAGGTATTTTCGAAAATAATTACGAGTTCATTTAAAATATTTATTAATACTTTGTGTATTTATATTTTTTTCAGTACTACCATGACTGTCGCAAAAACTCATATTCAGAAGATGATATAGATGTGTTTAGAAATGAATGGGCAATATACCTGATGGAAGATTGTACACAAATAGGATGAAGGTGAATTCCTACTAATGTTATCCATATATGATCATTGATATCTCCCTTGTTTACACTTATTAAGCATATATGATCACCCTTTATTATGTTTTATATCCTTAGGTTATGAAGAATGGTTTTAGATATGATTTCTCTTTCTAGTAAAGCATAACTCATTGGACTACACTGGTTGATAGTGTGGAAGTCGATCAATGCATAGTCATTCAGTCCACTCACGAGCATCTTAAAATCTTGATGAGAACCAATATCTTGGATTTTCAATTTTCTAATTTTAGTTTCCCTTATATGTGGGTGAGGGGTGTCCAGGAGTGGGGGGGGGGTGTCCAGGAGGGGGTGTGTCTAAGAGGGAGGGGGTGTCCAGGTGTGAGGGTGTCCAAGAGGGGATGGAGGGGGTGTGTCCAAGGGGGTGTCCATGAGTGGGGTGTCTAGGAGGGGGTGTGTCCAAGAGGGAGGGGGTGTCCAGGTGTGAGGGTGTCCAGAAGGGGAGGGAGGGGGTGTGTCCATGGGGGTGTCCATGAGTGGGGTGTCCAGGAGGGGAGGGAGATATCTTAATCTAATTATAAGGAGGAAATCCTCTATGTCGCACTTCACCAATCCCTATATGGAATATCCTACTCATCACACACACCATGACTCTTATATATCCTTAAGAGGGTGTTCCCCATCATACGTGATATATAAAACTATATTATCCATATTCTATAGTCCTAAGACTCTAATACCTACTCAAATAGCCTTAGAAAACCTAACTAGGCTATACAAAACTCATACCAAACTCGATCCTCTCATAAACACAACTAGAAACCTCACCTCCATGGAGACATAATCTCCAGATGATCACAAAATCACAAACATTCAATAGAACCCTCACTATATCTCTTGGTGGATCAAAAACACCCTATTTATTTACTTAGGTTTCTCTTGATTTCTATCCCTTTCACTGGAACACATATACTCATGCATGAATGCACAATAATGCATAAATTGGAACATGGTTTTGTATTATAGGGTCCACCTACCTCAAAAAATGGAGTAACCCCCTCACCAAGATCAACTCATCCTCAACCAAGACTATACATGCCTTATCTAATATTGTACCAATTATTGAGACCCAATCTCAAGGCACAATTCTCAAATAATTAATTATAGAAACTTATAATTAATTATTCACCTTAATATAATTAGGAATAATCTTTTAGAAAACAACACAAGTGACATACGAAATACCAAGAAAACATGTTCGGATTATTTTGATACTTTAGGACAATGATCCATGAGTCATTTGTGACGTGTACGAATCAACCATACCTCAATCCGACGCACAGTGTGTCCGGTATGGCTAAAATTTTCTGATATCAGTTTCAAATTGACATAAACTTTAGAAAACAACATAAGTGACATACGGAAAACTGAGAAAATGCATTTGGATTGTTTTTATACTTTAGGAAAATGATCTATGAGTCATTTGTGACGTGTACGGATCAACCACATCTCAATCCGATGCACGGTGTGACCGGTATGGCTAAAAGTGTCTGATATCAGTTTGAAATTGACATTAACTTTAGAAAACAACACAAGTGACATATAGAATACTGAGAAAACGAGTTTGGATTGTTTTTATACTTTAGGACAACAATCCATGAGTCATTTTTGAGGTGTACGAATCGACCGTACCTCAATCTGATGCACGGTGTGACCAGTATTGCTAAAAGTGTCTGATATCAGTTTGAAATTGACTTTAACTTTAGAAAACAACACAAGTGACATACGAAATACTGAGCAAACGTGTTCAGATTGTTTTTATACTTTAGTACAATGATCCATGAGTCATTTTTGACGTGTACGAATCAACCTCACCTCAATATGACACACAGTGTGACCGGTATGGATAAAAGTGTCTGATATCAGTTTCAAATTGATATAAACTTTAGAAAACGACACAAGTGACATGCGGAAAACTGAGAAAACATGTTCATATTGTTTTGATACTTTAGGAAAATGATCCATGAGTCATTTTTGACGTTTATGAATCAACCACACCTCAATCCAACACACGGTGTGACCGATATGGCTAAAAGTGTCTGATATCAGTTTAAAATTGACATTAACTTTAGAAAACAACACAAGTGACATACGGAATACTGAGCAAACATGTTCAGATTGTTTTGATAATTTAGTACAATGATCCATGAGTAATTTGTGACATGTAAAAATCAACCACACCTAAATCCGACACACAGTGTGACCATTATGGATAAATGTGTCTGATATTAGTTTGAAATTGACATTAACTTTAGAAAATAACACAAGTGACATACGAAAAATTGAGAAAAAATGTTTGGATTGTTTTTATACTTTATAAAAACAATCCATGAGTCATTTTTGAGTTGACCAAACCTTAATCCGATGCACGGTGTGACCGGTATGGCTAAAAGTGTCTGATATCAGTTTGAAATTGACATTAACTTTAGAAAACAACACAAGTGACATATGAAAAACTGATCAAACATGTTCGAATTGTTTTGATACTTTAGGACAAAAATCCATGAGTCATTTGTGAGGTGTAAGAATTGACCACACCTCAATCCGACACACGGTGTGACCGGTATGGCTAAAAGTGTCTGATATCAGTTTGAAATTGACATTAACTTTAGAAAAAAACACAAGTGACATAAGGAATACCAAGAAAACACGTTCGTATTGTTTTGATAATTTAGGACAATGATCCATGAGTCATTTTTTATGTTTACGAATCAACCTCACCTCAATACGATGTACGGTGTGACCGGTATGACTAAAAGTGTCTGATATCAGTTTCAAATTGACATTAACTTTAGAAAACAACACAAGTGACATATGGAAAACCGAGTAAACACATTCATATTGTTTTGATAATTTAGGAAAACGATCCATGAGTCATTTTTGATGTGTAAGAATCAACTGCACCACAATCCGACACACGGTGTGACCGGTATGGCTAAAAGTGTCTTATATCAGTTTGAAATTGACATTAACTTTAGAAAACAACAAAAGTGACATACAGAATACCAAGAAAACGCGTTCAGATTGTTTTGATACTTTAGTAAAACAACACATGAGTCATTTTTGACATGTATGAATCAACCGCACCTCAATCCGATGCACGGTGTGACTGGTATGGCTAAAAGTGTCTGATATCAGTTTGAAATTGACATTAACTTTAGAAAACAACACAAGTGGCATACAAAAAACCAATCAAACACATTCGGATTGATTTGATACTTTAGGAAAACAATACATGAGTCATTTTTGAGGTTTAAGAATCGACTGGACCTCAATCCGACGCACGGTATGACCGGTATGGCTAAAAGTGTCTGATATCAGTTTGAAATTGACATTAAATTTAGAAAACAACACAAGTGACATATGAAAAACTGATCAAACGCGTTATTATTGTTTTTATACTTTAAGACAACAATACATGAGTCATTTTTGAGGTGTAAAAATTTACCACACCTCAATCCGACGCACGATGTGACCGGTATGGCTAAAAGTGTCTGATATCAGTTTGAAATTGACATTAACTTTAGAAAACAACACAAGTGACATACGGAATACCAAGAAAACATGTTCGTATTGTTTTGATACTTTAAGAAAACAATCCATGAGTCATTTTTGAGGTGTAAGAATCGACCGCACCTCAATCCGATGCACGGTGTGACTGGTATGGCTAAAAGTGTCTGATATCAGTTTGAAATTGACTTTAACTTTAGAAAACAACACAAGTGACATACAGAATGCTAGGAAAACACATTCAGATTGTTTTTATAATTTAGGAAAACAATCCATGAGTCATTTTTTATGTGTAAGAATCAACCACACCTCAATCCAACATATAGTGTGACCGGTATGGCTAAAAGTGTCTGATATCAGTTTCAAATTGACATAAACTTTAGAAAACAACAAAAGTGACCTACAGAAAACCAAGAAAACGTGTTCGTATTGTTTTGATACTTTAGTAAAATAATACATGAGTCATTTTTGATGTGTACGAATCAAACTCACCTCAATCCGACACACGGTGTGACCGGTATGGCTAAAAGTGTCTGATATCAGTTTGAAATTGACATTAACTTTAGAAAACAACACAAGTGACATACGAAATACCGAGAAAACGCGTTCAGATTGTTTTGATACTTTAGGAAAACTATCCATAATTCATTTTTTACATGTAATAATCAACCGAACCTCAATCCGACTCACGGTGTGACCGGTATGGCTAAAAGTGTCAGATATCAGTTTCAAACTGACATTAACTTTAGAAAACAACACTACTAACATACGGAAAACTGAGAAAACGAGTTCGGATTGTTTTGATACTTTAGTAAAACGATACATGAGTCATCTGTTATGTGTACGAATCTACCTCACCTCAATCCGATGCACGGTGTGACCGGTATGTCTAAAAGTGTCTGATATCAGTTTTAAATTGACATAAACTTTAGAAAACAACACAAGTGACATATGGAAAACTGAACAAACACATTTGGATTGTTTTGATACTTTAGGACAACGATCCATGAGTTATTTGTGATGTGTAAGAATAAAACTCACCTCAATCCGACACACGATGTGACCGGTATGACTAAAAGTGTCTGATATCAGTTTGAAATTGACATTAACTTTAGAAAAAAACACAAGTGACATATGAAAAACCAATAAAATACATTCCGATTGTTTTGATACTTTAGGAAAACAATCCATGAGTCATTTTTGAGGTGTAAGAATAAACCTCACCTCAATCCGACACACGGTGTGACTGATATGGCTAAAAGTGTCTGATATCAGTTTGAAATTGACATTAACTTTAGAAAACAACACAAGTTACATACGGAAAACCAAACAAACGCATTTGGATTGTTTTGATACTTTAGGAAAATGATCCATGAGTCATTTTTGATGTGTAAGAATTGACCTCACCTCAATCTAACACATAGTGTGACCGGTATGGCTAAAAGTGTCTGATATCAGTTTGAAATTGACATTAACTTTAGAAAACAACACTACTAACATACAGAAAACTGAGAAAATGATTTTGGATTTTTTTGATACTTTAGGAAAACGATCCATGAGTCATTTTTGACATGTAAGAATCAACCACATCTCAATTCGACGCACAGTGTGACCGGTATGGCTAAAAGTGTCTGATGTCAGTTTCAAATTGACATAAACTTTAGAAAACAACACAAGTGACATATGGAAAACCAAGAAAATGCATTCGGATTGTTTTGATACTTTAGGAAAATGATACATGAGTCATTTGTGACATGTAAGAATCATCCGCACCTCAATTCGATGCATGGTGTAACCAGTATGGATAAAAGTGTCTGATATCAGTTTCAAATTGACATTAACTTTAGAAAACAACACTACTAACACAAACACGTTCAGATTGTTTTTTTACTTTAGGAAAATAATCCATGAGTCATTTGTGACGTTTAAGAATCAACCGCATCTCAATCCGATGCATGGTGTGACCGGTATGGCTAAAAGTGTCTGATATCAGTTTCAAATTGACATAAACTTTAGAAAACAACACAAGTGACATACGGAAAACCGAGAAAACATGTTCGGATTGTTTTGATACTTTAGGACAATGATCCATGAGTCATTTGTGACATGTACGAATCAACCGCACCTCAATACGATACATGGTGTGATCAATAAATCTTTTCATTAGATAAAGAATCAGTATTTATTAAATGAGATAAATCATCCAAAAACATATTGATTTTACATTATTCCCTTTCATTGTTATCAGAATGAAAACATTTGAGTTTATAATTTCTATATTTTAGTTTCACATTTCCATATTAATGTATTATTTCATATTAATGTTTTAATTTAATTCATTATTGTATTACTAACATAATATTTGTTTTCTTATATAGGTAAATTTTTTTCCTTGAGTTCGGATACTTTGTTCGGCAACAAATACCGTGGACGACAATTGTTGAGAGAGGATCACAAATATCAAAGGATGAAACATTAATTTTTATAACTATTGTTAGATAATTGTAATTTTAACCATGTAAAACATTGTTTGAAATGTATATAGCAGTGCTTTTTTTTGTATTCATGATGTTAAGTAAATGTATATAGAATTTTTTGTCAAAATATTGTGTGCGGGTGCTATTTTGTACAGGTGTACAGGTTCTGGTTTTGTAGGTGCAGGGGAAGGTGTCCTTTAACATCGCTAAAAGAGCACTGATAAAGGGACCTATTATCAGCACTCAAGATAGCACTGATAAAGGCACCCTTTTATCAGTGCTATAAAAGCACTCTTAATACCGGCGTAGATAAAGGGGGGGGTCCCCTTTATCAGTGCTCCGAAAAGCGCTGATAAAGGCAACCTTTATCAGTGCTAAAAAAGTGATGATAAAGGACACCCTTTATCATCGCTTTTTTTAGCGCTGATAAAGACCGCATTTATTAGAGCTTTTCAAAGCACTGATAAAGGGGACCCTCCTTTATCTACGCCCGACATTAACAATGCTTTTCTAGTGCTGATAATGTCAGTTTTTATCGCTGATAAAAGGTGAAGTTGTAGTAGTGCTTCTCTAAGATGAGATTCAGTACGCCTAGTTTCAACCTTCAATTCCTTGAGCTTGTCCTGAGTGCCCTAGGCTTTCTTCCCTAACTCTATTACTTCAGGTTCATTTTTATAGGCTAAACTGGATTTTGGAATTTGACGATACACTCTAAGACAAATATAATTGGATTTGTTCTTATAATACCTTATCCTACCTTTTAAACATTTCTGCTCATAATAAATACCTTTAACCATGGAATCCATGAATTCCTTACTGGAAATTTTTGCCAAAGCAGTGTTCTGGTTGTCTTTGTTCTCCCCCCTGTGCTCTGATACCAATAGTAGATGAAGACTGTGATGAGGTCTCCTAGGAAATCCTGCTTTAAAATTTCAGAAAGGCTGCAAAATCACTCACAAGAACAAAAACCCAACAATATCCATAAAATGGATAAGGGTAATAATTGTTGTTAACTTCTCAAGATCGTTTTTGGAATTTCTTCACATGAATAACACAAAGGCTTAAAGAAAATATAAAGAGATAATTTCTAAAATTGTTCTGATTTATGATTTTTGAAATCCCACTTTATTTGATTGGTTTATTTTAACTCTATTTTGTGTTCAATTATTGTGGTTTATCATTATTTTAAAAAATAAATTAATAAATAAATCAAAAATTTATTATATGAAAAATTAATCGAACAAAAAACAATTATAAAGAACTAAAATTGACATAAGGATGATAATTGCTTTCTATATTCTTCACTTTTGCAAAACTCTTTGCTTAATCGTCAACATTTTTCAGAGATCCATTCACTATTAGATTTGAATCTACACAAATTATTGACCCTGTGAAGATTTAAATGATTCATATTTATAGGAATAAAGAAATAAGAATCCAAAGACCTTAAAAAAATTACAAAAACGACATTAGTAGTGAAACATGAATGTTGGGATTTGAGTATTTGGGGATTGTCTGATCTTCTGTCACTCACCTACGGGTAAAGAAGCATAGTAGGGGTGGTGGGTAGTGTCCCCAAGGAGGATGTAAGGTGAGGGGAAGATGAAATATGTTTCATTGAAACCCAATCCTTAAACACATTTTATTTCATGGGTTTTAACATAGTTTTTTCAACAAATACAAACAAAAAATTGAGAGGTCGAGTATCTTTGGGAGATTACACACATAAATAAAACATTTAAAACATAAATTACATCATCTTTATTTGAAACACTATATAGTTCTCTTAACACTCACAGGCCATCTAAAACTACATATGATACCCTGGAGAGATACATAAAGGGAAAGGGTGTGCTAGAAAGCTCAGTAAGGAAATAATTAGAGGAAAGCATGATGGTGAGACAACACATATAAGTTACAAGACATAACATGATATTATAAAGTGAATGATAATAAGCATGGAAACATGTCATGAGAAAATGATATAATAAGATCATGGAATTATGAATATGTGGAAAAAACATAAAATGCAACATCTTAAATATAATTCAAGACTCACTGAAAATATCATCATATCATAGTGGATGGAGTCCCATGGAGGATTGATTTCACTCCGTATTCTTATAAACACAGTGGATAAAGTCTCATTATTGATCATGTTCACTTCCAATTTTCAAAAACACAATGGATAGAGTCCTATGGTGGATTGAGTTCACTTCCCGATATTTTTTATATTATCACATGAGATGGAAACATTACCCAATGCATTGGAGTGTTATCGGGGTTCACCCTTCATAATTATAACACGTACATGAATATGTGTTCCACAAGAAGAAAAGAAACCATACATAAATCAAAAGCATGATAAAAAACACGAGAAGGGAGTGAGCTTCATAATATTGTCTCAAGGCATAATCGAAGTATATATCATTAGGATTCACAATATAAGAAAAAATTAAATTATTTTGGACATTCATATTTGAAAAAGAAACACAGGTCTTGAACATTGAGTTTAAATATAGAAAAATTCACGAGGAAGATAAAAATGATCCACTTAGGTAATGCTTTATGAAATGAGTAAATGATATTTTAAATAAGTAAATAGATTATTATTTCCCTTTAGACCAAAATTGAAACAGAATTGTAACACCTCAAGATTTTAAAATAAGACCATGCTCGATAGCGTTCAAGACATGCATCACCAATCTTAAACGAACCATGAAATAATATTATTTTAAATATGATCGTTATAACCAAACTGTTAAATTAGAAGATATGAATAGGATCAATCGTATTATAAAAAATATATAAAATTACTGGTTAATATAAATTTATTTATTATTTATTAGGGAATAAACACATAATTTTTAAGAAAGTAATTTTATGCTTTAAAAATATGTTTTCTTCAAAAATGGTTTTTATGACTTTTCATGGTAAAATATTATAATTAATTTAGGAAAATTTTAGAATTTTTATATGATAAAAATGATATAATTTTTTAATTCATCATTTCAAAATTATCTTAGGGTGATATTTTGAGATTTTTCTGAAAAGATTGACATGTCAGTGAATAGTGAAAATACCATTTTATATACCTTTTTGTAAAACTATAATTTTTTAATTAATAAAGTACCATTATGAAATGAATTTTATCTTAAAGTAAAATAATTATTATTTAATTAGATATAATCTAATTAATTACATTTGAATTACCTTTATAACTGATTCTGTTATAAGTTTATTTTTGGGCTTGAAAACACATTTTTATAAAAACTGTTTTCGTTGCATTTTGTACATTTATAATAAAAATAAATTCTGTCACTTATGGTAATTAAATTTGATGAAATGAACTTCATTTTTATATTCATAAAGTTAAATTTATACTGGAATTAATTTTTGATATTTTTTTGAAGAAGTTATATTTTTGGTGAATAGTAAAAAATATTGTTTTTATGAAATACAATATCTTTTGTGATATCATAAAGACATAATTATGATATTAAAATTTATTAAACTTATGGAATGACTCATGTATAATAATATGATAAAAACATCATACAAAAATAATTCATAACATATAAATTATAATTTACTTTAAGATAAATATGAAACTCATTTTCAGTGTCGACGCAGTGTTTGCGCAACACTGAAAAAGCCAATTTTGGTGACTAAAAGATTACAATTGAGAAGTAAAAAAGTATTGGAATGAATTTTTTATTAAATATAAATGATTTTTTTTAATTTTGGAGTTATATAACAATAATCTTATCCAAATTCTTGTGCAATGTTTACACAAAGCTAGAAAAGTCAAAATAACATATTAAATAAGTTGTCATGATATAGATATGAGTGAATACACATAATGAATGAATATAAAGGATTATATTGGGAATAATTAATTTATTTTTATGATGATAATTTTTTAAAAATTTTATATATGAAATAATTTCCTTAAATTCTTACGCAATGCCAACACAACGCTTGTGCAAGCAATAGAAAATTAAAGTAAATGATTTTAAACTCTAAAAATAATATTTTTTGATGAGTTAAATTGTATCATGAATTATATATATAAATATTAAATATTATTCATTTTTTAAATGATTATATTCAAATTCTATTTATTTCATGTAATTTTTGAAGTCAAATCAAATGAATAGTTCCACAATTGGCTTCAATGATATTTTATAATAAATAATATTCTATTAAATGATTTAAAATTATTAAAAATATCATATTTATAAAAGTGATTAGGATATGGTTTAAAATATCAACTAAGGATAAATTATGGGTTTTTTTCCCTTTATAGTAGTTTTCTTAACCCCTAAAGAGTAAAAAACATTAGTATCATGATAATTACCAAAGGGTTGACAGAGGGTTAAAACAAAGAGATTAGGGAAATAAACATAATCTAAACATGTCTAAATTTTATTGGATGGTATAATTTAGACTCATCATAATACTATATTTGAATATTATCATTTTTATCCATTTTTTCATGAAAAATAATTTATATTAATTTAATATTTTAAGAAATTTCAAAAGTGCCCCTCTCTTCACTTATAAAAGGGAAGCTCCTCACCTATTTTATTCACACTTAAAAAAAAAGCCAATACATAAAAAAATATCTTCTTAAAATTCCTCCCAATATTACAAAGGTATCATTTTGGGTATAATAACAACCTTAGAGTGCTTAAGGCGTAAAAAAAAGGAGGTTGTCCAAAGAAGAGATATAGTTCTTAACTGAGTGTTTTCATTTTATATCTTCTTCCACCTTCTTAAAATATTATTAAAACATGATAAAATAATAACATAAGTGTATTACATATGATTATATGTTATTATGTTAATTAAATAACCTATATTCATCTCTTCCTCTATCAAATGGGAAACGAAACCATCGATTCCTGTATACGGCATACTACCGCCTTGCGAACCGATGTAATTCATTTTCCATCACCACCTCTTTTGGATGGTTATAATGATGGATTTAATGTATATATATTATATTCATGATATATTTATCATTATGAAAATATAATATATCATATAATTTATTATCTTTCCATTCATTGAAAAATGATAACGTCGTTCGAGTGTACGTGTGGACTACCACCTCTACGAAGCAATGTGATTTGTTTTCATGATTGCATCACATAGATGTTATATATAAGTATATTTAAAAAAATAATATGATATTTATGATATAATTATAATTCTGGAAAGATAATATAATACTTACCTTCTTTCCATAATGATCTTTGAAAAATGGAAATGTCATTCATGCGTACGAATGACCTACTGTCACTATGATTGTAACACAATTCATTTTTCATAAACATTTTCCATGGTTAATTTTAAAGGTATAATTATTATAAAATATGATAATTATTTCATGATTATTATTATAGGTATGATGAAATAATTATCACTTTGACCATATTCAACCTACCAAAGCCATTTTGGATATATGAGCCGAATATCATCAAAACATCTGACATGAACTTTATTGATTATGTAATTATATATAACATGGTAATAAGTGAAAAAATGTAATAATAAACATTAAAAATTTTATCAAGTAAGTAAATAATTAACATAATTATATTATTTTAGAATATTTAAAACGTACGTGGTGATTCAGATTTGAGGTAAGAGACTTTCTTTTAAAAAATCATCTTTTAAAGTTTCCCTTCCAACTTTTTTCTTCCATGGCCATATTTTTTAAAAACATTTTATTAATGAATCCATATATACATAAATTAATTATAAATAATATTTTATGTAACTTTTTACTTTCTTTAAAATGTTTTCAAAAGGAATATTTTTACATGCATTATACAAAACATTTTGATAAAATACAAAAATAATGTTCTATTTTAATGTATACAGTGTCAATGAATTTTACCACCACCACAAACATTATTTGATTTTTGGATTAATTTGTAAGCTTCTATGTTTTATTCAAATAAAACCCCTTCTTCCCTTGATTGTGTGTGTTTTCAAAAATGGTTTTTGAATGAATATTTTGATATCTGTAAAGGTTTTTCTTATGGGTGCAAATAATATTTTTACGAGTGAAATGATGAAAATGAAATCTTTCATGTTTTGTGATTATATTATGGTTCTTGGGAATTATTTATGATGATGGGTTGTTACTTTATAAACCAAGGACAGGTGATTACATTATTAACTAAGGATGGGTGGTTACATTATAAACCAAGGACAGGTGGGTCTGTTATAGCCCTCTATTGCATTGGGTTCTCTAAAGAATTATGGAATTCAACCATATTGGTTATTCCTTTTGTAAGAGTGATATGGAAAATGATATCCCAAGTTACCTATATGTTTTATCTATGATTTCTATGGGTTTTAATGGAAATATTATTACTTAACAAGGCAATCGAATGAGTTTATATTTTAAGGTTGAAAGGTATAACTTTTAGAAAAAGTGATCATGATTTTTTCAAGATTGAAAAGAAACTTTTATGAGGTTTATTTTTCCTTTAAGTTTTCTTATGATTTTTTTATGAAAATATTTTGGTAGAGAGGGTGATTTCTTGGTTAATATTTTTTTTATTCCAAAGTTTATTTTGATAAAGGTAAATTTTTATAAGTATTTATAAAAAAATGAGTTTATTTATTTCTTTTTATAAATATATTATTGAGATTTTTTTACTCATAACAAGTTTTAAAATGTTTTTCATAAGGTTTAAGGATGGGAAAGGATAAAGAATAAGTCAAGTTTAAATCTATGAATATTTTTCATGAAAATAAAACATGTTTTATTTTAAAAGTTTTATATTGTGGAAAAAATGGATACTGAGTAGAAGTGTCCACTTTGTAATATATGAGTTTGTTATGTAATAGTTATGAACTAATTATCTAAAACTATAAACCTAAAAATATCCCCAAAATGAAATAAAGTAAATTCTAGTATAAAGACACTAGAATATGTAATGTTTAAGGTTGATTCCTTATATTTGTTTTCAGAGGAAATGTTTAGATAAATTTGGAGATTAGGATGTTTTCATGAGAGGTTAAATTAAGAGTTATAGATACCATCATGAGTTTATAAGTTTAAGGTTGATCATAAGTTCAAAGGTATAGACATCCCTTTTGAGGTTTTAAATAAAGGTATTTTGGGGTGATTAATGATATTTTGGGAAAATATTTATTAGGTTGAGGTATATGTAACTATTAGGTTTAACATGAAGGATTATTTATAAAGAATTTTATTACATTTTTTGGGAATACAAGAAGAAAGGTATGAGATAACCTTTGAGGTTAAAAAATTATTTGATGTTAAGGAAAAGAATAAGCGGTATAAAAATACTTAGAGGTTAAAAAGTGATTTGATGATTAATATTGTTTTTGATTATGTTCATTATATTTTTTTGTAATGTTATCGGATCAAGGTGAATTATGAATATGATTATCAAATAATTTTTTCTATATATTTTAAAAAAATAACAACCCACGGGTAGGGGGAAACCCATCGCATTCGATAAGGTTGTGAGTCTTGAACCCATAACTGAAGGGCGACAAGGGTGCAACACCTACCATTGGCCTACACAATGTCCTGGTTAGTATGAAATTTTTTGTATTTAAATGTTTTGACATATGAAGATTAAGTTGATTTTCGGAACATATGTTTTATTGTATAGAAAACCATGAGATTGAAAAGTGATTTTTTGATTAAGTGATTAAAGTTATTTCAGAAGATCATTATAATTTTAGAGAACATTATATGATTGAGGTAAAATACTATCATGGGATTATATTTGAGGAATAATGGTTTAATTATATTTTGTAAGTATATATGATTTTATTTTGGCTTTATGGTGATTCAGGTGATTTATAGAAATGATTAACCTACCTTTCAGATTATATGATTAGGGCATATAAAATTTTTGGTATGATACTTTAAGAGTTGTTAATGCTATTTGGAGAATTTTTTTAAATTTATCAAGGAATAATATATAATAAAATCATGATAATATTTGGGTTTCAATATTAGTCAGGAATATTTTGAATAATTTTAAGGATAATTATTTATGGAATAGTTTGGTTTGAACTTTTGGTATTACTGTTGAAATTTGTAGATTAATGTATTTATTTGCATGAAGGTTTATACATTTTGGATATTATCTTAACTTGTGCTAACTATTATGTTTTTTGATAATGTACAAAGACATGAGGAATTCAATGTTATCCTTTTTTAGATTATGCAATCCGTTAGAAGTTGATTTTAGTACTCCAAACATGGAACATTCATCTTGAATACTCATTGTTTGGAGAAAAAGATGAGATTGTAGTAGAAATTGATTAAAGGAGAAAAATATACTTATCAATTAAGTATATTTACTTATGATTTTATTCAACATGATAAAGTAATTCCTCAACTATAGGAAAAAGTATCTTGAAAAAAAATGTTAAACTTTTACTTTTATTTCTGATGAATCGATGGTCTCTTCCCCTATCACAGATTTATGGATTTGCGGTCATTTACTTTCTCCTAAATATGTTCCATATCACTCTCTATTATTCATTTTGTGTTATTTTTATCTTTTCACTTCCCACTAATTTTCTCATATTTGGAAACCTGTTTTTTTTTCTATTTTAGATGACCTTCGTATTTCCCTTTCCCTTTTTTAAGAGGAAGTTTTATTAACTATTTTTACGATGTGGGTTACTATAAAGGAATTTTTAAATATTGAAACCTTGATTATAGATTTCAAGTTAAAATTACAAGGAAAAAATTTATTAAAGGGGGTATGTAACACCTTTAGATTTTAAAATAAGACTATGCTCTATAGCATACAAGACACACAACTCCGATCTTAAATGAACCACAAAATAATATTACTTTAAATATGATCATTATAACCTAGCCATTAAATTTAAAGGCATGAATAGGATCAAAAATATTATGAAATATATATAAAGTTCATACTCAATACAAATTTCTTGATTATTTCTTAGTAAATAAGTACCCAATTTTTAATAATCATTTTATGCTTTAAAAATATGTTTTCTTTAAAAATGGTTTTTATGGATTTTTATGAGAAAATATTATAATTAATTTCTAGAAATTTTAGAAATTATATTGTATAAAAAGGATATAATTTTTTAATTCATCACGTCAAAATTATTTTAGGGTGATATTTTGAGATTTTTTCGAAAAGATTGATTTTTCAGTGAATAGAGAAAATACCATTTTTGTACCTTTTTGTAAAACTATCATTTTTTAATTAATAAAGTACCATTGTGAAATGAATTTTATCTTAAATTAACATGAGTATTATTTAATTATATATAATCTAATTAAATACAAAAAAAATATTCTTTATAATTGATTCTGGTATAAGTTTTTTTTGGGATTAAAAACATATTTTTATAAAAACTGTTTTTTCATTATATTTTAAGCATTTATAATAAAAGAAATTTCTATCAATTATGATAATTTAATTTGATGAAATGGAATTAATTTTTATATACATCAAGTTAAATTTATATTAGGATTAATTTTTGAGATTTTTTTAAAGATTTTTTTTGTGAATAGTAAAAAATACAGTTTTTATGAAATACAACATCTTTAATGATATCATCATGACATAATTATGATATAAAAATTTATTAAAATTATTTAAAGACTCATGTATGATAATATAATATAAATTTCCTACAAAAATAATTCATAACATATAAATTATAATTTATTTCAAGATAAATATGAAAATCATTTTCAGCACCGACGCAATGCTTACACAACACCGTAAAAGTCATATTCGATGTCTTAAAGAAAATAATCAAGAGTTAAAAAGTATTTTTATGACCTTTTTATTAAATTTAATCTATAAATTATTATTTTAATTGATATTTTCTAATTTTGGAGTTATATAACAAGAATATTATTCAAATGCTCGTGCAATGTTTGCGCAAGGCTAAAAAAGTCAAAATAACATATTAAATAAGTTGTAATGACATGGATATGAGTAAATATAAATATTGAATGAATATAAATTATTATATTGATAATAATTTATTTATTTTTATTATTTTAATTTATTTTTAATTTTTATATATGAAATAATTATGTTAAATTCTTATGCAACATCGATACATCGCTTGTGAAAGTAGTAGAAAATTAACATAAATGATTTTACAAACTCTAAAAAAATATTTTTAAATGATTTAAAGTGTATAATAAATTTTATAGATCAATATTAATTACTATTCATGTGTTAAATGACTATATTATAATTACATTGCTTTCATGTAATTTTCAAAGTCAAATTAAATGAACAGTTCCAAAACCGACTTTAATGATATTTTATAATAAATAATATTTATTAAATGATTTAAAATTAATAAAAGTATTATAT
This sequence comes from Viscum album, assembly GCA_963277665.1. Classification (NCBI taxonomy): domain Eukaryota; kingdom Viridiplantae; phylum Streptophyta; class Magnoliopsida; order Santalales; family Viscaceae; genus Viscum; species Viscum album. Next base: position 569,633,672 of record OY728131.1, read on the forward strand.
TAAACCAATTTATTAGTATATGGTTTAAAATATCAACCATAGATCAATTAAGTGATGTTTTCCCTCTATAGTAGTTTTCTTAACCCCTAGAGTAAAAAATATTAGTATCACAGTAATTATCAAAGGGTTAACAGAGGGTTAAAACAATGATATAAGGGAAAGAAACATAATATAAACTTTTTATAAATTTTATTGGGTGATATTATTTAGACTCATCATCATACTAAATTCCGATATTATCAATTTGGTTCCATTTTTCCATGAAAAAAAATTATATTAATTTAATATTTTAAGAAATTACAAAAGTGCTCCTCCCTTCACTTATAAAAGGGAACCTACTATCCTATTTTATTAACACTTAAAAAACCTTTTGGTTCAGTAAATACCTACCCAAATCCCTTACTAACATTCATCCCAATATTTTAGAGGTCTTATTTTGGGTATAATACCAACCTTAGAGTGCTTTTGGTGTGAAACAAAGGAGGTTTCCCTAAGAAGATGTATAGTTCATAACTAAACATTTTCATTTGATTTCTTCTTATACCTCCACTGCTGAAAAAGTACCCTATACCATTGGTTTTAAACCATTGGTATAGACCATATAACCATTGGTATATCCTATACCAACAAATTTTGTTGAAACCATTGGTACATCCCACAAAAAATTCTAAATACTGAGGGTTTTCTCTAAACCATTGGTATACATATATACCAATGTTTGTTAGAACCATGGGTATATTTTTATAGGATAAAAGAGATAATATACCAACATTTTTAGTTTAAACCATTGGTATATATATAGACCAATGGTTTAGTAAAATATTGGTATAGCTTCCTCCAACCACCAACCAAACAACACCACAAGCCCATCCAACACCTCCACATAATCAATACCAAAACCTGTAAACAAATCAATCACCATAGTAAACATTCCATGTAATACATATATTATATATTTAGCATTTAACTAATTGATTACTTTTCAATAGTTTTCAAACCATTTATAATACTATAACATACATATAAAATCCACACAATTGATCAATTTTAGTTAGTAAACACCATCCACACATTTGTATCTTTACTGTCAACTCAAAAATGGAGGGGATCAATATCTCCCTCATCACCACCACTGCCATCATAATCATCACCAACATCATGAACATCCTCACTAGTATCGTCATATTTAGCACCTGTATCATCGTCTTCAACATCATCATTATCACTAGGAGTGTCATCACCTCGACCGCCACTAGGATGTTAGATCTTATCATGTTCCTAGTTCATAAAAAAGTATATTTATATTTGAGTTTTAGATATTCCATTTGGATTATATAGTTCAAAGGTAATATTATAAATAAATTATTAGGGGGAAGGAGTCTCCATTTAACCCCAAAAATTAATAATCAATAAGGATTATAAATTCCTCAATAACATCATTGAATTCGATGGTGTGATGACATGAACCTTTGAAAATAAGTAGATTGTATTCTTCTTATGATAAATATTACATGACATGATAAGATTTATCATATATATATATATTATGATTTTATCTTATAGTTTCCTATAAGAACACACCCCAGTGATTTTATATGAATATTTCACTATCATTTCAAGTTCCATGTGGATGATGAAAAATAATGAGGTTCTCTATGAAAGTTGAGCATGAGAAAATTCAATGGTGCCAAGATGAAGAATGGAATGTTTAATGGGTGTTATAAAATAAGTAAATAGGAAAAATTTCATGAACATAATAGAAAATGAATATAATAATCATCTATAAAGAACTATAATGTGGTGACTTGGTGACATGTCATGGAGATAAATTAAGAAATGTAACTACATTTGGAAGAAAATGCATGAAATGTGAAATAATCTAACATTCCATGGATTTCAAGCATTGAAATGATGAATATAATAATGGATTTTACAAAAATGAAGATATGTCATGTTTTAAAATGTGGTTAAATTATTAATAAAATGGATGATGAAAAATTATTAAGACAAGCTTGAAGTGACTCTCTTAATCCTCTCGGGTTTGGATTATATCTGAATGAGACCATGACATGTCATCTAACCCTACTAAATAATTTCATAACTTCCCTATGGGTGAACATTCTAGATTTTATTTCACCTACATACACTTGATAGAAAATTTATATTCATAGGAAAATAGTGGATAAGTGAAAAAATATATATAACCTTGTCACAAATTTCAACCCTTCAAGCCTTCATCTCAAACTCCTAGTGATATGTGGAAGCATTTAGAAATATTGATGTAAACTTGGAGGATCTATTGCTTAACTCTATCACTATCCTATCAAAATTTAAGGGGTAAAGTTCTATACTAGTGGTGGACCATTTATCTAAATATGCACATTTCATTTTCCTCAATCACCTTTGCACAATTAAATCAATTAAAAAAAGTATGCATTAGAGAAGATGTCAACTTGCATGAGGTTACAAAATATATATAAATTGACTGAAAATTTAACTTTGTTAGGCATAAGTTATTCATGTTACAAGGTACCAATATTCAAATGAATTTAACATACCACCTTGAAACCTAAAATCAGACAAAGTTAGTACATAGTTTTCCTAAAATCTATTGACATTGATTTGCTATTAACCAATTCCATAATTGTGTTGTTTCACTTCCTTGGATAAATTTTTGGTATTACACCATTGATCATAGATCCATGGGAAAGACTCCTTTTAAGTATAATAAATTACTTAGAGGTATATATTGAGGTGAAGATTAGAAAACACATTAATTTAAACAAGGCCCTGAGACATCTTATAAATTAATTTTCTTATGTCGATCATCTAATGAAAATAGGGGAAAATAAAAGGTTAACAAGTATGGAAAAAATATTGGTATTTTTTTATTCCACATCCTCAAAATATCTCAAAATTATACCATTTTTCATTGATTTGAAGGTACATCTTGAGAATAATGGGGGATAGAAAAATGTTGACAATTTCTGAGGTGGGGTCAGGCCCACCCATAATAAACAATGGATTATGGCGGGACCAAGCCTCAGATTTGGGCCCAACTAGCCCAACCTAGCTCAAGTCCGACCCTACCCTGGCTTAAACAAACATAATTAAATATTTTTTATTATACATTTAAATAAAAATTAATTTAAATTTTTTATTTATTTTCCTGTCTAAACATGATCTTGTCAGGACAAGCAGTTCTAACACCCCTATATTCTGTAGAGACCACACTCCCTCCTGACCTAGGGGTTAAAAACTTCATATTAATCACTAGGAAATCATGTATATTCATCACATGGACAAGAAAGATAAAACATGTTACTTAGAATTTGATTAAATGAAAAAAATGAAAGTGATGAAAAACATGGGTGGACAAGTTCACAATCACTAGATAATATCCATAATTTTTTCTTGGGTACAAGACTATATTTCTAGCATGAAGGGTGTGATGGGACATGTAAATAAATAAATATCAAATTATGGACCAAGTCCCAAAATGATGAAAGGTTTATATTGATAGATTTCATATAGAATTTCTAACAATGATGGAGTTAATGAACCATAATGACAACGATTAAGAAAGGGAAATATTTGTGGAAGGGGTATTTGTGGGATGTGGCTTTATACAATATAGGTATAATCCATTTATATGGATTTATTAAAGTGGATAATGATACATGGAAAGAAGAGGAGAGGATATTTATGTATAAGAAAAACTTCAATGAGGGGCATTGGGAGTTTAAAACTAATAATAATATCAGGGTACAACCCATGGGATGGGAGGGAAATTTATTAGGTGTGATAATCACCCTTAATATCTTCATTGACTTTTTATTTCATACTATTTCTAATTTTATAAGAGGTTTTAATTCATTTTTTTTCAATTCACTTGAAATTCACTATCATTATTTGAACTTGTGTAAGGTCAAGGACTTAAATATCTATACCAATTCATAAAATATATGACATACTATGCTATGTATGAGATAAGGGTCATGTTAAAAAAATGATTAAAAATATCACCATTATTTTTATTTGATAGTCAATAATTTTCACATACTCAACTATTGATTTACACACCATATTTAACTAATATTCCATATAAAACAGAAGGGTTAAATTGAGGAAATTTAGACAAATTAAGTAGAGAGAAAAAAGGTAATAAAGGGAAAATATCTACCAAAACATTAAGAAAAAAAGTATAGGGGTGGCTAAAAGGATTTGAGACAAGAGAGTATGAGATGGAAGTGTTACATTTAGTGATGGATCTCAACAATATTAGTAAGTGATTGAGGTAAAAATGGAATTAATTAAAGTGTTAAAATGAAACAAAAAAGGATAGTAAATGAATCCAAACCTTTGATAGGGATAATCATTGAGATATTTGGAAACTCAAACCCAAAATCCTCATCATTCTTAGGCAACATTTTACTTTCTACAACATTTTCTGAAACATTATCAGCTCTCACTTCTTCACATTTATGTTCTTTTCTCTTTAACTTGAACCATTGATTTTTTTCATAGAAAAACAGAACTTATCACTAGATACCATTTCAACCATATCAACTCTCCTGAAAACCCTAATATCTCTATTTCTACTATCATGCAACCAGATATGTTTTTTCTCAACAACCATAAAATAAACCCTATTCAATATATATTTTCTACCAGGTGTCTATAGGTGCAATAAAATCTATAATGTTCACCTGTAGTGAAGTTGTGAAATTATTTAGTGGGGTTGGTTGACACTAACTGGTCTCATTTAAAAATGATCCAAATTTGAGAGGATTAATAGTCACTCCAAGCCCGTCTTCACTTGGCCAAAGGCTAGTGACCGACATCAACGGGGTTCACTTACCCTCTTAAAGGTGTATTTGACTACTTCTTCTAGGCTGGTTGTATAAACCCTTGATGCATATAAATTTAAATTTATTCAAAAAATTATTTTACTTTTAAATTAATTTTCATCCCTAAAAGGTAGTTCAACTTGATTCATCAAATCTATATAAATTTATTGAGAAAATTCCAAACTATTAGTGTTCCCTAGTATGGATAGCCCAAAATTTCTCATGAATCTTTGGAATTCTGATTTTCATGTTCTCTCAGATGTGTCGATTACCCATAATTTTTTATAAGGTAAATTCATAATATGGTGTCAAATAATGATTTTATGTTTCTTTGAGAGTTATTGATTATATATATGGATGTATAGGAAGTTTGAGATATGAGTTGGAAGACCAACTCATACCACCTGAAAATTTATTAAAAAATAAGTGTACAGGAAAAAGCACGAGGTGAAACATGTTTGCACCAACATTAAATACAATGAAAATAAACCATGAATTCCCTAAGACATATTCAAAGTATGTTCAATAAATTCACATGAGATATATAATGTAATAATTGACATACCTTATCATCTTTTAGGGAAACCACTCCATGCATACTCTAAACTCCTCATAAGCATGGATCTAAAATACTTTGGATCCTTCAAATCTTCAGTGGGTTACACCTTAATTTTGAATCTTCACCCTTGATAGAGTTAAAATGATCTTAACATCAAAGAAAATTAGAAAATCCATCAATCCAAATGAACAATGTGAATAGGAGTAACCTCTGTACAGCCACCATGTCATGTATCCATTGACACAAATGGAAGTTTCTGCCTTTTCCTTTCAATTGAAGTTCTTAATGAATATAAAAAATTGTATGGGAGGCTATCAAATACCAATAAGAGAAATATTCAATCCAAAAAAATCCAACCTGGGTTTCATCCCTACAAGAAAATCGATACTTGAAATTGTCAGGCCCATAATAATCAACATCAGTCTTTTACATCCATTCAAAAATGGTCAAATCCATAATCAATTCAGGTTCATTTAATTTCTAACAAGTAAATCCAAACCAAAAATATTGACCAGAAATAGTAAAATCATGATTCAAAACTCATTATCATTTAGAGTAGGAAGTACATGTAGACTAAATCCATCAGTTCATATTTGAATTAATACGCTTCATTACGTTTTTTCATTCAAACAAAGAGAGAGAATAAAAAACATGAGCAATAATTAATAGAGACAAAACAAAGAAAACCAAAAATAAATCTAGTTTAATGAATCTGGAAGAATCTAAAAAAATGAATCTAGTTTAGTGTTTTAGTTCTAGGAAGAAAAATGAAAATGATAGTTGGCAGAAGAGATGACAGATTTGGAACTAAATGATTTTATGTTTAGGAAGAATGGAATTACAATAGGAAGAGATAAGAGATTACTATGGGTGGGGAAGAAAACTAGAGGCCAATATCTCATAGTGTAAGGACCCAGCCTTAAACTTTACATATTATAGTGTTTATGAACTAGAATTCACATTTGAGGATCTTTTCAGTCTATAGTTTTAGAGAAATAGTACCACCTCTTATAAAGTAAACTCATACATTATAAGTGGACACTTATACTCAGTATCCACTTTTTTCACTAAAGAAAACATTCTAAAATAAAACATGGGTTTTTTCTACAACATCACAATTCTTATCTTGTCCTCATCCTTGTCCCTACTCATCCTTTAACCATGTGAAAAACATTTTAAAACTTGTTATGAGCAAAAAAAGATCAGTAAGGGACATAAAAATAAAGAAAACCATTAGTCTAGTGAAAAACATGAAAACCCACTTATTATTCTTTGAGTGAATGAAACAAAACATTTTCACATGAATAACAAACATACTTTTTACTCAAAGAAAATGATTAAAACCAATAGCAAGAAATTAAAACTCCTTTAGGTGACTTAGATCATCATGTACATAAAAACTTTAAAAAATCTTTTTAATTGGAATAACCACATGACCAACTTCCAATATTATTATCACCTAATTAATTGGAGATCTATAATGGGGATTACCCTTCATATAAGCTATATCGGGCTCACCCGTGAGATATAACGAGGCTCAACCCTTCATATAAACTATACCAGGCTCGCCCGTGAGATATAATGGGGAAAAAAACTCTGTATAAGCTAATCAGGCTCAACTATTTCATATAATTCTCAAGTACCATTTCATTAATAAAACACTTTAATCACAAAACCCTTTTGAAAAACTATTCTAATCCCATATGAAAAACACTTTCATATATATATAAAAAATACTATTTTATTTTAAGAACCTGTTGTCAATACTAAAATACCCAAAAATGATAAAAGTGGTTTTTTTATTCAAGGAAATATGAAATCATACAAAGGAAGATGAAAATAAAATAATGGCCATGGTATTGGAAAAGTCATTGTCGCCGTATACAAGAAGAATATAACATTCTTTTTTCCATTTGTCAAAAAATTCTGTATAAAAACACGTAAAAAGATTCCTTTTTGAAAACATTTGAATGAAATTAAAAATATACATAACAATTCCTTTATAATATTTTTATATCCATATAAATAAATATATACTATAATATCATGAATGTTGACATGGAGAAAAAAAATTATAATTAAATCTTTAAACATTCAAATTGTCTCATACCACCTTGAAAATTTAAAATCATAATCTCCAAGAAAGAATAAATTTTGTAAAAAATTTAATAACATGAGTTTAGATAAAAAATAGATATGAAATTTCATAGTATCTGTATATACACCTTATAAAATAATAAAGGTTCATATCATTAAGAAATTCCTCAACGAAAGGAGATTGAGACAAAATCCCTTACCTCGAGTCCAACTCATCACGTACAATATTTATCTTCACGAATAATAAACTTATGTTAATTATTTACTTTATTTAGATCCTTTTAATGTTTATTATTCCTTTTATATCACATATTATCATTTTATAACAATTACTTAATTATTTAAGTTCACGTCATATGTTTGACGATATTTGATACTTGAGTCAAAAATAAATTTGTTACGATGTCTACAGTCATAGTGTTTATTATTAAATCACCTCAAAAATAATATTAATGACATAATAATAACTTTTATACATAAATTATACTTTTAAATCAAACCATTTATGTATGGATATGAAAAATTAACAAACATTACAATCATGGAGACGGTAGGCCGTACATATGCATGAGTAACATTTCAATTTTTCAATGATCAATATGGAAAGAATGTAAGTATTATTTTATATTAAAAAAATGATAATAATATAATTAATATCATATTAATTATTTAAATATACTTATATATATTATCCATGTGATGTGGTGATTTAAAAATGAACCGCATCGCTTCGTGGAGGTGATAGTTCACACGTACGCATGAACGACATTATCATTTTTATGTGCATGGAAAGTAAGAACATAATTGATATATTATTCTCTTATAATGATAAATATGTCATTAATATCATATATAAACATTATTTCTATCATTATAACTAGTCTTGAGAGATGGTAATGTAAAATGAATTATATCAGTTCATGGAGGTAATAATTCACATGTACGCACAAACGATTAATTATTTTCCCATTTGATGGAAGTAGAGATGGATTTATGGGATGATATTAACATAATAACATCAAATTATATTTAGGATAATAGAGTTATTATTTAATAATTTTTTAATTAGATTTGAATGAAGATGAAGAATAAATAAAATAAAAACACTTAATTAAAAACGTTACATTTCCTTCAGACGATCACCTTTGATTAACACCACAACACCTCTAAGGAAAATGTTCTGACTAAAATAAGGAATCTAGAATGTGGGGAAGTATTATAGGAATATTTTTGGGTAGATATTGTAAAAAAATGTTTTTTTTAAGTATAAGTAATAGAGATGAATGTGTTCCCTTTTATTGGAGAGGGGAGGGGCACACTTGAAATTATTCAAAGTAATAAATTAATATAAATTCATTTTATATTAAAAATAGATAAAAACTAAATTATTTAGAATATAAGATGATTTTGGTTCGAAATAAATTCATACAATTAAAATTATACAAGTTTTTATAATTTTTTAATCATTATCTTTTTATTTTAATCCTTATTAATTCTTACTGCGACATTATGAAATTTACACTTTGAGATTAAAAATAATTACTATAAAATTCCAAACGACAAAAAATAAACCATTAATGAAATTTTTAGAATTACATAAATCATTTTGATGAAGTATATATTTTTATAAATTTTATATAATTTAATAAAATATTATATATTTTAAAATATCATAAATGTCGATTTTGAAACTATTCACTAATTGACTTTTTAAAAATGTCATAACAACCTGATTCCTTCGAAAAAACTAATTTAACTCATCACTAAAATGTCAAATTCATCCATAAAATTCATGGATGACATCAAATATTTAAAATTATATTTTATTTAATATTATTAATATCATTTATTTGATTCTTCCTTTAATAAATCAATTACCACATCATCATTGTGTCACGATTAAATTTAATTATTTAATATCTAAAAATTATAAATAAATTATTATGATGTATATAAAAATTTTATATTTAAAATTACTATTTATATTTGAATTTATCTTCTATATAACCCTATATTAAAAATTATTTACTTATTAAAAATATGAGTATGACATTTTTAACTTATCATTAAATAAAATATAATAAATGTCATATTCTTACCCAAGTGGCTTAAAAAGGTTATAATTTTGGGATAAGGTTTATTTTTGTTGAAAACCAATCATATAATGAAATTAGGACAAGTTTTAGGATAATTTTATAATAGTATAATATTATTTTTACCCTTAATTACATAATTACCCTTAACCGCGGTAAATAAAATACTAAAGTTACTAATTCACAAAAAATTAAGTTGATCCTATTAGACCAAAATTTTAATATTTATTAAAAATTTGTATGTCCTTTTTTCAAAATTCAGCTCATAGAAGTGGCTAAATTATGTTTAACACTAATCCCGCAGATGTGGCGAGAAGGCGGGTAAAAAAGATGTTCAAAATTTCAATAAGTTTTTTTATCTAATTTCAATATAAAAATTATTCCAATTAAATTAATTAGATTAACACATGTATTATTGATCTATTGTTACTTTAAAAATCAATTTAAAGTATAATAATTATTTAAATGAAAAATCAGTTTTTAATTAAAATGTAGTATTTTTCACTATTCATAAAAAATGAAACTTTTCAGAAAAATAACAAAAATTCACCCTAAGATAATTTTGATATTATAAATTAAAAAATAAATTTTATTTTGAAAAATAGAATATATAAATGTGTCAAAAACTATATTTAAAATTGGTGCTACATCAAAAGGCGGTGAAACTGCATTTTTAGAAAAATACTCCTTTTATCCATAAAATTGTATTTGTTCTTATATAATGTATAAGAAACATGTAAGATGAATTTTAAAAATTATTTTTAATTTATATTTAATTAATAAAATAAAAAAATAGTGATTTTATTATTTTATAAACCCAATTATTCATATTTAAATAGTTTTTCATAAAAATTCATCCTTTATATTCACTTGTTTTTTTTCATTTCTAATTAATTTGGTATCCAATGAATCATTATATAAACATGTGTAAATAATATTTTCATAATTCATTTAACACTGTTCATTCTCACCATTCTAACGGCTAGGAAATAACTACCATATTAAATAATAATATTTAGTTGTTCATTTAACCTCGATGTGGCATATCATGTACGCTATCGAACTTAGTGTTTCCATTTAAAAACTCATGATATTACATTATCCCCCCTTTAATAAACTACATCCTTGTAATTTGAACTCAGGATTGAAAACTAGGGGTTTTACTTTTCAAAATACCTTTATTGGAACCCCACATTGGAAAAAGGATTAATAAAACTTCCGCTTTAAAATAAAGAAAAAGAAGTACAAAGGTTACCCGAGATAACACATATTAGGGTTCCATGTAGGAAAACCTAGACATGGAAGAAAAAATAACCATCAAGTTTTTATGGAGAGTTATAAATAACATGGTTAGGAGAAATTTAACAATAAAAAAACCATAAATCCATGATTAGTTAAAACGTCATTGGTTTCTTAGTAATAAAAATAAATGAATAATGTTTTTTGTTCAAAGTACTTTTCCTATAGTTTAGGAATTGCTTTACTATCTATGAACATAAGGAAATATACTTAATTGATATATTTATATAAGTTCATCCTCATAAAATTCCATAATTATGATATATATTCCTAAAAATAACCTTAATCATCAAAGATTACACAAACCCCAAAGGTTATTCATACCTTAAAACCCATATTCAAAAGTAAAGGCATATTTCACATTAAACAAAATCCTTATATAAACACACTACTGGAAAACTAACATATACCAACGGTTTGGAACTGTTGGTATAGGCCTCCAAACCGTTGGTATAGCCTATACCAACGGTTTGGAGAACCGTTGCCAAGTAAGCCGTTGGGATAGGTCTATACCAACGGTTTTGCGAAAACCATTGGTATAGACCTATACCAACGGTTTTGGAAACCGTTGGTATAAGTAATATGAAAATCTATACCAACGGTTATGGAACCATTGGTATATGTATTTCAAAAAAAAAAAATTGCCGGGATTTGATCCTAGGACCCCTAGTTTATCATCGAACGACTTAACCACTAACCTAACATGACTTTTGTGAACATAATTACATAAATATATATATGTATTGTCATAATTATTTTAAATTTTTATTTATATAATGTTCTCGGTAAGAAGATATGATAAAAATTCTCAGGACCTATACCAACGGTTTTCAAAACCGTTGGTATAGGTCTATACCAACGGTTTTGACAACCGTTGTTATAGTTCTTGATTCTGGAATTTATTCTGGGCTGAAGGTTGATTTCTAGGGGACCTTTCCCAACAGTTCTGGAAAACCGTTGGGATAGGTATACCTATCCCAACGGTTTTGCCAAACCATTGGTAAAGGTGGCCACAAAGTGGACTTTTCCCAACGGTTTGGCCAAACCGTTGGGAAAGGTGGCCACAATGTGGGATTTCCCAACGGTTTGGCCAAACCGTTGGGAAAAAGGACCTATACCAACAGTTTTTACAAACTGTTGGTATAGAAGTGTTGGGAAAATTCATATTTCCAGTAGTGACATAACCCAACAAAACATCTCCCAAAAATGTCATTAATAACTTATTATCACATCAATTAAAACCTCATAAGGTGTGTCTAAAAGCTTGAACTCATGGTTATCCTTCAAAAAATATTAGGCTCTCAGGAGCTTCCATCACTTCACCATATGTCTCAACATCAATTGCAGTAGAAGAAAAAGATTTTCCCGAACCTTTTTGTTTCCAATCATAATAATTTCCTCCCTATGTAACTAAATTTGGACACATATTTTCATAATGTCCCAACCATTTATAGCTAAATCATTTTACTATAGACTGGTTATCTGTCATCTCATTGTTAGAATGTTCAGGTTCCTTTTCCATATAGTTACGAACCTTGTGACCAAACTTACCATACCGGTAACACTTTACAGATCCTAACATACATTTCCCAAAATATATTTTACCACACTTGGAAAAAGTTTTAGGCTTACCTATAGAATTCTTATTTGGTTGCTTCTCTATTTCCTGCCACCTTGATTATTTCTTATTCTTATCATCTTGTGGAACGTAAGTGTCAGAAAAATCCATTTAAACTTTTTCAACACAATGAACCACTTTTTCATAACTTTTAAATTCTTAAAATGCCAAATCTCTTCGTAGACTTTGTTTTAATCCTGAGTAAAATCTATTAATTTTATTGTCAATTTCTTGAATAAAATCTGTAAGATACTTGACCAATCTTGTGAAGTTATCTTTATGCATGGAAACTAAATTGTCATCCTTTTGGTTTAATTCTAAGAATTGTTTCTCTATCCTAATCTGAACAACCTTAGGAAAATATTTCTCAAATAAAATATCCTTAAATGTTTCCCATTCTATGGAATAGAGATCATTTTTCTCTCTAGTATTCTTAACCAATGACCACCATCGACCAACTTCACCTTCAAAATGATAGATAGAAAGAGTTATCTTTTGATGTTTCGAACATCCCAGGACTTAAAATATCTTCTCCAGGGAATTTATCTGTCCTTCAGATACCATTGGGTCAGATGATCCATTAAATGATAGGGGATACTACCTCATAAAATGTTCAACCATTAATATATTCCTCTATGGTTGATCTGGATGATATCGTGCATGGATCCCACCACCATTTATAGCCTGTGACAACTGATCCATCACAACAATAAACTATTCAGTTTTGATTTTGACCACCTCATGATATTAATTTGGAATGTTGTTTCCCTCTTGATGCCTTCCCATTATAGTTTTCCTATTTCCTCTATGGAAAAACATTATGACCAGACATAGTTTAGATGAATCAACAAGGAAACCTTAAAATGATACATCACCTCAACTTAACCATAAAGTAAAATCCTATAAGGGCATGTAATTAACACCATCCTAACCTTTAAAGTTGTCTAAACCATTCTTTGATACCATATGTAAGGACTCAACCTTACAACGTTATATATTATAGTGTTTATGAACTAGAATCCATATTCGAGGATATTTTCAGTCTAAAGTTTTAGAGAAATAGGACAACTTCTTACAAAGTAAACCTATATATTACAAGTGTACACTTATACTCAGTATCTATTTTTTCACTAAAGAAAACATTCTAAAATAAAACATGGTTTTTTCTATAACATCACAATTCTTATCTTGTCCTCATCCTTGTCCCTACTCATCCTTTAACCCTGTGAAAAATATTTTAAAACTTGGGATGAGCACAAAAAGCTCAGTAAGGGATATAAAAATAAAGAAAACTGTAAGTCCAATGAAAAACATGAAAACCCATTTATTGTTCTTTGAGAGAATGAAACAAAAAATTTTCACACGAATAACACACCTATTTTTTCTCAAAGAAAATCATCAAAACTAAAAGTAAACAATTAAAACACCTTTAGAAAAATTATATCATCATATACATAAAACCCTTTTAAAAACCTTTCAATTGGAATAACTATACGACTGAATTCCAATATTATTATTACCCAATTAATTAGAGATCTATAATGGGGATGACCTTTCATATAAGCTATATCGAGATCAACCATGAGCTATAATGGGGATCAAAACTTCATATAAGCTGTATTAGACTCACCTATTTCATATAATTCTCAATTAACATTTCATGAATAAAACACTTTCATCACAAAACCCTTTTGAAAAACTCTTATAATCCCATATGAAAAACACTTTCGTATATATATAAAAATACTATTTTATTTTAAGAATCCATTTTAAATACCAAAATACCCTAAGTGATAAATATGGTTTTTTCATTTAAGGAAACACAAAATATTACAAAGGAATATGAAAATAAAATAATGTCCATGATAGAAAAAAATTCATTGTCACCGCATATGATAAAAGTAGAATATTCTTTTTGTCGTTTGTCAAAACGTTCTGCATAAAAACACGTAAAAAGATTACTTTTTGATTTTTTTTGAATAAAATTAAAAATAGACATAAAAATTCCTTTATAATCTTTTGATATTCATATAAATAAATATACAATATAATATCATGAATATTGACATGGAAAAAAATATTTGATAATTAAATCTTTAAATATTCAAAGTGCTCCATACCACTTTGAACATTTAAAATCATAATCTCCATAAAATAATAAATTTACAAAAATATTTAATAACATGAGTATAGATAAAATATGGATATTAAATGTATCAGCTGTATATAGAACATATAAAAGAATAAATGTGCATAACATAAAGAAATGACTCAATAAAAGGAGATTGAGACAAAATTCCTTACCTTGAGTCCGACTCATCACGTACAATATTTATATTCTTGAATAATAAACTTAAGTTAATTATTTACTTTCTTAATATCCTTTTTAATGTTTATTATTACTTTTATATCACTTATTATCATGTTATAATAATTACTTAATTATTTAAGTTCATGTTGGACGTTTGACGATATTCGGTACTTGAGTCCAAAATAAATTTGGTACGATGTCTATGGTCAAAGTGTTCATTATTACATCATATCCAGAAAAATATTAATGACATAATAATAAATTTTATAAATCAATTATACTTTTAAATAAAACCATTTATGTATGGATATTAAAAATGAACAAACGTTATAATCATGGAGACGGTAGGCTGTACATACGCATGAGTAACGTTTCCATTTTTCAATGATAATTATGGAAAGAATGTAAGCATTATTTTATCTTTACAGAATTATAATAATATAATTAATATCATATTAATAATTTAAATATACTTATATATATTATCCATGTGATTTGGTGATTAAAAATTAATTACATCACTTCGTGGTGGTGATAGTTCACACGTACGCATAAACGACGTTATCATTTTTATGTGCATGGAAAGTAAGAACGTAATTGATATATTATTATATTATAATGATAAATATTTCATAAATATAATATATAAACATTATTCATATTATTATAACCAGTATTGAGAGAGGGTAATGGAAAATGAATTATATCAGTTTGTGGAGCTGATAGTTCACACGTACGCACAAACGATTAATTATTTTCCCATTTGATGAAAGTGGAGATGGATTTAGGAGATGATATTAACATAATAAAATATTATTATATTTAGGATAATTTATTTATTATTTCATCATGGTTTAATGATATTTTAATGAATATTAAGAAGAAATAAAATAGAAACACTTAATTAAAAACATTACCTTTCCTTCAGACGATCACCTTTGATTAACACCTTAACACCTCTAAAGAGGGTGTTATACCTAAAATAAGGCCTCTATAATGTGGGGAGGTATTATAGAAAGAGTTTTGGATATATATTATCGGAATAAAATGGTTTTTGAAGTGTAAGGAATAAAGATGAATGAGTGCCCTTTTATAGGAGAGGGGATGGACACTCTTGGAATTATTCAAAGTAATAAATTAATATAAATTCATTTTCTATTCAAAATGGATACAAACTAAATTATTTAAAATATAAGATGGTTTTAGGTAGAAATAAATTTGTCCAATTAAAATTAGGAAAGTTTTTATTATTTTTTAATCCTTATTTTTTTTAATCCTTATTAATTCTTACCATGACATTATGTAATTTACACTTTGAGAGTAAACATAATTACTATAAAATTCCAAACTACAAAAAATTATCCATTAATGAAATTTTCATAATTACCCCAATAATTTGGATAAATTATAGTTTTTATGAATTTGATATCATTCAATAAAATATTATTTATTTTAAAATCTCATAAATGTCAATTTTGACACTATTCACTAATTGACTTTTTAAAAATATTATAACAACTTGATTCCTTCGAAAAAACTAATTTAACTCATCCCTAAAATGTAAAATCCACACATAAAATTCATGGATGACATAAAATATTTAAAATTATATTTATTTTAATATTATTAATATCATTTATTTGATTCTTCCTTTAACAAATCAGTTACCATGTCATCATTATGTCATAATTAAATTTAATTATTTAATATCTAAAAATTATAAATAAATTATCATGATGTATATAAACATTTTTTATTTAAAATTAATATTTACCATGGAATTTATCTTCTATATAACCCTATATTAAAAATTATTTATTTATTAAAAATATGAGTATGCCATTTTTAACTTATCTTTAAATAAAATATAATAAATGTCATATTCTTACCCAAGTGGATTAAAAATGTTATAATTTTTTCATAAGGTTGATTTTGGTTTAAATCCACTCATAAAATGAAATTATGACAAGTGTTATTGTAATTTTATAATATTATAATATTATTTTTTCCCTTAATTACCTGATTTACCTTTAATCGTGGTAAATAAAACACTAAAGTTACTATTTATAAAAAAATAAGTTGATCCTATTAGACCAAAATATTCATACTGATTACAACTGTGTATGTCCATTTTTCAAAATTTAATTCACAGAAGTGGCTGAATTAAGTTTAACACTAATCCCGCAGATGTGGTGAGAAGATGGGTAAAAGAGACGTTCAAAATTTCAATAAGTTTTTATATCTAATTTCAATATAAAAATTATTCCAATTAAATGCATTGTATTAATACATATATTATTGATATATTGTGACTTTAAAAATCAGTTTAAAGTATAATAAATATTTAAATAAAAAATTAGTTTTTTAACTACAATGCAGTATTTTTCACTATTCATCAAAAAATGAAACTTTTCAAAAAAATACCAAAAATTCACCCTAAGATAATTTTGATATTACAAATTAAAAAATTAAGTTTATTTTGAAAAATAGAATATATAAAATTTTGAAAAACTATATTTAAAATAGGTGCGCCATCAAAAGGCGACGAAACTACATTTTTAGAAAAATACTCCTTTTATCCATAAAATTGTATTTGTTCTTATATAATGTTTAGAACACACATAAGATGAATTTTAAACATTAGTTTGAATTTATATTAAATTAATATAATTCAAAAAAAGTAATTTGATTATTTTATAAACACAATTATTCATATTTAAATTTTTTTTCATAAAAACACATCCTTTATATTCAATTATTTTTTTTTATTTTCATTTCTAATTAATTTGGTATCCAATTAATCATTATATAAACATGTATACAACATATTTTCATAATTCAGTTAACACTGTTCATTCCCACCATTCCAACCGCTAGGTAATAACTACTATATTAAATAATAATATTTAGTTGTTCGTTTAAGATCGATGTGGAGTATCATGTACGCTATCAAACTTAGCATCTCCTTTTAAAAACTCAGGATATTACACATAGGGTTTGATCTGGGTGGGGGTGAAATGGGAGGAGGAGAGCTCACACAACTGAATAAGGTGGGAAAGGCTATAACTACAGTTTTTTAAAACCATTATTATATAGTAATTCTTTACCAATAGGCTTGATAAAATTGTTGGTATACCAATATCTTAAACATTATACACCAATGGTTTGTGTAAACCGCTGGTATAGGGTCACATATACCAAAAATTTCTTCAACCAATTGGTATAACCCCATTGGTATAACTCCAATTTAAAGTAGTGCTCCTTGAAATCTCTTTCAAACATGATGAAATAATAACAAAAACATATTCAATATACTACGATGTCATTATTTTAATGACATAACCCATATCATCTCCTCCTCCATCAAACGGGAAAGGAAATCGTCGATTCGTGTGTATTGTATACTATTGCCTCGCGAACCGATTTAATTCATTTTCCATCACTACCTCTTAGTGATAGTTATAATGATGAAATTAATGTTTATATGTGATATTAATGACATATTTATCATCATGAAAAGATAATATATCATATAATTTCTCATTTTTCCATTCATTGAAAAATGATAACGTCATTTGTGCATACGTGTGGACTACCACCTTCACGAAGTGACGTGATTCGTTTTTCATGACATATCACCTAGATGATATATATAAGTATATTTAAAGAAATAATATGATATTTATTATATAATTATCATTTTTTAAAGATAATACAATACTTACCTTCTTTCCATAATGATATTTTAAAAATAAAAATGTTACTCATGCGTACGTATGGCCTACTGTCTCTATGATTATAACATAGTTCATTTTTCATAAAAATATTTCATGGTTAATTTTAAAGGTATAATTGATTTACAAACATGATAATTATTTCATTTTTATTATTCTAAAGATGATTTAATAATTAACCCTTTGACCATAGTCAACCTATTGAAGTCATTTTGGATATATGGGGAGAATATCGTCAAAACATATGACATGAACTTAATTGATTAAGTAATTGTATATAACATGGTAATAATTTAAATAAAAGGAATAATAAACTTGAAAAGGGTTATTAATCAAGTAAACAATTAACATAAGTTTATTATTCAGGAAGATAGAGAAAATACGTGACAATTTAGACTCAAGGTAAGAGACTTTCTTTTAAAAAATCATATTTTAAAGTTTCCCTTCCAACTCTTTTTTTTTCATGACCATATTTTTTTAAAAAAATTATTAATGTATTTATTTAGAAATAAATGAATTATAAAGTTAATTTTATGTCACTTTTTAATTTCTTTCAAATATTTTCAAACAAAATATTTGTGTGTGTTATATATGGACTGTTTTGACAAAATACAAAAGAAATGTTCCATTTTAACATATACGACATCAACAAATTTTCTCATTTATACAACCATTATTTGATTTTTTGGATTCCTTTGTAAGATTTTATGTTTTATTCAAATAAAAACCCTCATTCCTTTGGTTATGGGTGTTTTCAAAAAGGATTTTTTTAATGGATATTTTGATATTCGTAATTTTTTTTCTTATGGGTGAAAAGAATATTTTTATGAGTGTAATGATGAAAATGAAAACTTTCATGTTTTGTGATTATATTATGATTTTTGGGAATTTTTTATAATGAAAGGTGGTTCTGTTATAAACTATGGATGGGTGGTTATGTTATTAACTAAGTATGGGTGGTTCCATTATAAACCAAGGATTGGTGGGTCTGTTATAGACCTCCAATACATTATCTTCTCTGGAGAATTATAGAGGTCGACCATATCAGTTATTCCATTTGTAAGAGTTATATAGAAAATAATGACCCAAGTTACCTATATATTTTATATATGATTTCTATGGGTTTTCACAGAAATCTTATGACTTTATAAGGCAAGCCAATGAGCTTATGTTTTAAGGGTGAAAGGTATTAATTTTAGAAAAAAAATTCATGAAATTCATGATTGAAAATAAACATTTATTAGTTTTATTTTTTCATTTAAATTTTATTATGAAATGTTTTATGAAAATATTTTGGCATAGAAGGTGATTTATTGGGTAATAAAATGTTTATTTTTAGCCCAAATTTTATTTTGATAAAAGAAAATCTTTATAAATATTTATAAACCAATGATCTTCTTTCTTTCTTTCTATAAGTACTTACTAAGTTTTTTTGCTCATCCTAAGTTTTAAAATATTTTTATAAAGTTTAAGGATAAGTATGGATAAATAATAAGTCAAGTTTAAAGTCATGAATATTTTTCATGAAAAGAAAACATGTTTTATTTTAAAAGTTTTATATCGTGGGAAAAATGGATATTGATTAGAAGTGTCCACTTTGTAATATATAAGTTTTTTATGTAAGATTCATGACCTAATTATATAAAACTATAAACCTAAAAAGATCTCTAAAATGAAATAAAGTGAATTCTAGTCTAAATATAGTATAATATGTAATGTTTAAAGTTGAGTCCTTATAAGAAGGGGTTTCCATAAAATAATTAGAGTTTTCAAAAGTAATTCATGGTTAAAGAAAACATTTAATGGAGGCGATACCTTACATAAAATAAAAAATTGGGAAGTT
Organism: Viscum album; assembly: GCA_963277665.1. Classification (NCBI taxonomy): domain Eukaryota; kingdom Viridiplantae; phylum Streptophyta; class Magnoliopsida; order Santalales; family Viscaceae; genus Viscum; species Viscum album. Next base: position 569,654,076 of record OY728131.1, read on the forward strand.
CCCTTAAACTAAGTTTACTTAAAAGAGGGATTTGTGAAAGGAACTTAAAATATATATTATACCCAATAAATAAAGGTAGAATAAACTGGGTATATATGTAAAGTGTAGGACCCCAAAATACCCTAAGAGGGGAGGGGTGAATCAGGGTGTCAAATTTTTCTTTTAAAGTGATGGATCTGATTCCCACATTGTTAGGAACTTGTTAAACATATCCGATGGAATCATGTAGTAATCAAACATTCATATATAGAGAGAAAACCCAACAGTTTTACTTGGTTCACCACTAAGGGATAGTCCAAGGAGCATACACCGACAATGTGTTGGTCGTACCTAAATACAATAATCTTTACTAGTTTTGGAATACAAAAGTTCATACACAGTTAATCTATTCCAAGTACATTGCCTTTATAATATTTTAGAGATAGCACACTACCTCCCTCAAAAAACTTCCGTCGACTCCCCATGGATCACTGCTTTGGACAAAGTCTTACTTAGTTTAATGACTTGAAGGATTCTTTAGTAGATAGACATTTAAGTCTTTGTCCCTGACTAGCATGAGACTTTTCTTGCACCGTAGTCCTGTGTTGATGCACTTGAAAACATTGTTCAATGAAACTAGATGTTTAAAATTAACATTCACAAAGCTCCTTTATGAATCTCACAACCTTCGTGAAGCAAACTTCCTTTGTAGAATACTAATTCATCACATAATAACTAGTATTCATAGAACACATTTTTTCTAAGATACCTAAGCATTGGTCAAGACTACGACAGTATTTTCATGATGCTCAAGCTCACAATGAATACTTGATTCATGAATCTCTCATCCTTCACAAATTTAGAGTGATTCAGGATTTTCTCTAATTATTTTCATGTTAAATGAAGTGGGGGTAGCCTCTTATTTATAGGTGCATCCTTTCTGAAAGATCCCAAGATCCCAGTGGATTTTTCGTGAAACTCCAAAATCATATTTACAAATCTCTTATATTTGTGAAGATCCAATGAAATTTAACCCACTTTCCAAGATTCTCATAGTTGAGAAGAACACCGTCAACCCATTATGCACTCGTGATGCTTATCATAGTCATGAAGAACACTATATTTCCATCATGCATTTGTGGAGCTCCATACCTTCATGAAGATCAACCTCTTACAAAACCCAGTCATTATGAAACTTATATCTTTAACATATTTGAGAAGAGTTAATATCAGAAAACTACCTTTCAAAAATCTTTCTCCATCCTACTGATTTTGAGCCCAAAAATTTGAAAAACACTAGGAAATGATTCCACCTTCAACACTATAGTTATATTGTACTGTAATATCACTTTCCATGAAACCTCCCTAATCAACCTAGTGTGGATTGACAACAAACACAAATCAAACTTCGTTTCTGGATATAAAAGGCCTTGGTTCCAACAATATCACCCTTTGGGTTTATTATAAATCTGTAGATAAATTCAATAAAGCACCAGCTGCTATCAAAACCTGAAAGGTGAGAAACAACTCATCCAACACTCTAAGTCTACATGATAAAATCTTAGTTTAGAAAATAAGAGGGGAATCATGAATTGGGCTCTCATACTTTGGAATACTTAAAAGATTTCCAAGATAATCTCTAAGAGAATTGAACTATTTCCTCATAACACTTAATTCTCATCGTGTCATAGAAGCATTGCATGGTTTGTCAAAATCCTGTAATAAGTAAACCTTTAAAATGTTAAATTTTTTCCATTCTCCCTCTTTAGTAATAAACCCAAAGAACATGTTTTTGTACTTGTAGAGATTATGTCACGAACCAGGCCGGGTCGCCATCCTACCCGGCGCCCGACCCGGTCCGCGGCAAGGCCCGAAGGGCGTTCCCGATCCCCACGGGCTGGCACAAGTGCCCGGGTATCAAGTTTAACAAGTGGGAACAGTTTTACCTGAAATACAAGACAAAAAAAAAACAACCAACCAGATAAAAAACTGAAACTGGAACAGACTACAAAACACCCTTCTAAACTATAAGCAGGTTTAGGTAAACAATTCAGCTAAAAACCCAAAATGAACAACAACCGAAAAAGAGAACTAAGCTCCAAAACCAACCTCATGCAACACGATAAGTTGCATCCCCAAGCTACTAACACCAAACTGCACACGAAGACCAACAGCAACCAGAGCCATCATCGCTAAGCACGACGCACAACCTGGAATACACAAGAAACAAGAATCTACATACACCCAAGGGTGTATGTAGGGTGTGAGCTAAAGGCCCAGTAGGATGCCACCGAGAAAAAGTTCCATGCCAAAACATCAAAAGACAATTTAAAGTGCTTATTCAAATTTATAATTTCAAAATTCTTTTAAATAAAAGATTTACAAACCAAGTTCCAAAGGAAAACACTGAAAACACTAAAAAGAACTCATTTCACGGACACAATTTTAAAGAGGAAGAGAAAAGTTCATAATGGGAACACACACACACACTCTCTTACACACACACACTCACACACACATACACACACACACACACACGCTAACACCCAAATGGTCCTCCATATGCCGACGGAAGGCACCATGCCATAGAAGGTAGAGCACTATAGGTAAAACCCCTAAGGATCATCTAGCTTGAATGGGACCCTAGAAACCTCGTGTCTCAGTGAAACGTGGCTTAGAAGGCCACGACCCTCAGAAAACGTGGCTTAGAAGGCCACGACCCTCAGAACACGTGGCTTAGAAGGCCACGACCCTCAGATATCATATGTTTAGTTAGTGTTGCAATCGTCAATCCAGCTAAGTGAAACAGGGACGATACCCATCCGGTTCACTAGCGCACTAGTTCTAGTCCGCCCACCTAGATACCCAGGGTTTTCCCTTGTGCTCAAACAAGTTTCACATTCACATAGTCTATTTATTTCTCATTTTGCAAACCAAACAAGATATTGCACACAAAAGTCACCATTTGCATACCAAAACACTATTTCAAAGACACACGCACACGACATGTCCCATTTTATAAAAAAAAAACACCACTTTAAAAATGAACGCATATTCAACTCCTCCAAGACACCATTTTAGCGTCATATAAATGTACCAATAAACCATTTGAGTTATTATTGAAATCATTTCAAGAAAAACCAAGAAGACTTTACACCGAAAACAGCTTGGTTTTATATAGAGGTGTCACTTTAGAACTTGATACACGAGGTAACCATATCAAAACTTGTTTTCCATTGTTCAAAAATTTTGCATTTAAATTCTCAAAAGTACATCACAAGGAAAACACACCAAAAGTGATTTCTTTTTACTTTGAAAATGTCTGTTTAAATACACAACACCTAAAGTGACCTGAAAAAACTTTTCGCACAAATTACTAAACAAAACCAATCATTTATACAACATACGCATATAAACAACAAAAGCAAACTATTTCGAAAACCAAATTTTCATGAGACGAACATGCCAAAACATTATAAACATAGATCGTACCAAGCAACTAATTCATAGAACATATTAAATTATAATAAACAAACAAATTAAATTATCGGAATGATGCAAAGGCATGGAACCACCTAACTCGAACCAAGGTCATGTCAAGCTTTCTAACTCAAGAAGATACTCGCTCGCACGCATTTACTTCCACATGTATATATATATATATCCTTAAACTGATGCACGTGTTCCCCACGCCATGAGGGAACACACACACAGAAGATATATATATATCTATACATATTCATACCTGGGAAAATGCGTGCGCACCATCGAGACCAACCGCAACTCCCTGCGATGGATCCCCGAGACTCAGAACACCACAAATCCCTAAAATAAAATTAATCCAAACAAAGCAATCAAGATACCAATCAAAAACCAACCCTACAAAAAAAACACAACGTTCACTTAAAACAATTTATATATTTTTTTAAAACAATTTATCAATAACACTTTAATAACACTTTAATATATATATATATATATATATTTTAAAACAATTTATCAATGCCGAAGCATCATAAAAAATCTCGATGAGAAAACCATAGCGATGCAAATTATATTAAAGAAGACGTCAAAATAATATTCATCACTTAAACAAGCAAAACATCGTAGACGCAAGCAGACGTAAACCAGAAACCGACTTTGGACCAGATAAAGACCTCAAAGGTCCGCAGACTCAATTTCATATTTTTTTTAACGTGGCGTAAATATATATAAAAACGCATAAATATATTCTTACCCAGAAATCAGCGATAAAACATGATCGCGCTCAAACGCGGTTGTCAGAGTGGACCGGTGCGTCACGACACATCACCCGCACAACCTTGAACGTATAAACAAGTCATCGCACTAAACCCAAAACAAATAAACAAAGATAAAAATAAATAAACAACTAAATAAAGTAACTAAAGCAACGAAACAACGTAACCTTCACCTCGGCGCGGAGAAACGCCCAACCGGACGAGCTACGCGGAAGGGGGAAATGGCCAGCAGAGACGCCAGAGAGGGGTGAGGGTTGGCCGGAACAACACCGAGAGGGTGCGCGCTCGCCAGAAAGATGCCGGCAGGGCGCGATGAACACGGAAATCGCGACGGTAGGGGCAACGCCGGCTAGGGCAGCGCCGGCAGAGGCAGCGCGGGCAAAAGTGGCACGGGCAGGGGGTCGGACGGCGGCCGGAGGCTGCCGGAGGGCGGCGAGGTCGGCCGGAGCGGCTGGCCTGAGCGTGAGAGGAGGGGGAAGAGGTCGGACGGCGAGGCGGCGGGGCCGGACGGCGAGGCGGCGAGGGCCGGACGGCGAGGCGGCAAGGGGGCGGAGTCAGCCGGGAGTTGCGGCGCCGGCAGGGATCGGCGAGCGGAGGGGAGACCGGCAGTGTGGAGGGGTGCCGACGGGGAGCGGCGAGCAGAGGGGCGCCGGCGGGGAGCGACGAGAGGAGGGGAGGCCAGCGGTGTGGAGCTGGGAGGAAGCCGGTGAGGGGGGGGGGGGGGGGGGGGCGCTGCGCCGAACGGGGAGGGGGGCTTTGCGCGATGGCAGAAGGAAAAAGGGGGGGAGATTAGGGTTTTTTTTTATAAATAATCAAAATAATAATAATAATAATAATAATAATAATAATAATAATTCTAATAAAATAAAAATAAAAATAATAATAATAAATCATAATTATTATAAACACATATACATATATAAAAATATATATAACATATATAAACATAAATGCATGTATACATACATATATATAAACATATGAACTTATAAGAACCCACATATAAACATGTACACGCATATGAATATAACGTTAAAACATATTTACCTGTGAACATACGTGTATATATACATATATGCTCCCATAAACATAAATACACACACATTATATATATATATAATTACACACAATGTTAAAACATAAACACATACAAACGTAGACATACATATATACACACATATATAAAAATATAAACATACATATACATATATCTACCCACATAACGATAAAATGGGATGACCGTGCGGTATTTCCGCACCGTAAGGTACCCAAGTGGACTGCAAGCAGGCTACACAAACCCGAGCGGGCAGTGCGTCTTAAACGCACGGTGTTCGCGCACTATCCCAAAACACAAACTCATCCCAACATTAAAAATTTATACCGGGACTCACCCGCACTTAGGCAAAAACACCCAACGCCATGTGAAATAAAATAAATAAGATGTCTAAAAGAAAAGGCGGGTGTGACAATTCTCCCCACCACAAACACTTTCTGCCCCCAGAAAGTCACCAAGCCAACAGTTTTCATAACTCGCGTCAGTGCCCAGACAAAATCATAAGTATCTGAGAGGCTCGGGGTGTCCATTACCAACACAAGTCACACCCGACCAACTCAAGTACAAACATTGTCCGAGATTGAGTGGAGAACACAGGAGGGTTCTCCCCACCACAGAAATCTACTAACATGGAGACCTTGAAACCCGAACACACCACCCCGGAGGGGGGGGGGGCAACACGGGAACTCCCAAACCGAACCCAGTTACTTTCTCCTTACAGACCGAACGACACTCAGAGACTTAAACAGGAAGCTTGCTACGAAACGACCCAATAGCTCGAGGATAAAGAATTATCTCAACCCCTCACACACCGACCGAAAAAAAAACATCACTGCAACCAGAGACTAGGGAATTTCTCGCCCAAACTCACAAAGGACCTCAAAACACTGCACGTTACTTTCACAAAACCAAAAATCCCCCTAACGAACACAATTGAGACCCAACTCAAAATTATAATGACCCGTTCATTTGCAGTCCCAACATCCTTCAAGGAAAACCGAACGATTTGAGATCACACTGAGAACAGATAAGACTGCTTAGACTGCGGTAGACCAAGTTCATCGCGCGACCGCAAAAAAAAAGGTGATCTTACAATGATAACAAGAATAGAACAAGGAATCTTTGGATATTTTTCTTCAGAAAGCTGAAAACAGAATCCGAAGCGAGGTTCTCCACACCCTCGGCAACTCCTGACTGTGCGCGAACTTCACCCCGAGACCTGTGGCTGGGGCCCAGATGGCTGAAGCATCTCCTGCCTCACAGTCAGGCATTTTCATCCCCTGGTCTCTAACTCCTTCACGAGCGACGCTTCTTCCATAACTCTCCCTGGTGGCTTGAACAACCGCACGGTAGCAAGACTTGGAAGGGATGCGGCAAGACGACTTAGAATGTCTGGACAGGCCATACTGGTGGCACACAAGAGAGCGGTCCGACGAACTATGAGCCGGTACCGATGAGGATGGTTTCTTAGAGACAGGTTCCACCGACCCACACTCTTTTCCAGGTGGGAAACCTTCGTGGAAGTCAACCACTGTTGATCACACCCAAAACTCCAACGACGATGAGACATATCATCTTTACTAGTCTAAACTGAATCCCCAAATGAACCTGAGACGGTGCGCACCCTAACAACCCTGGGAGTTCCCAACAACCTGAAGACCCACTCCAATTCCACAACCAAACAACTACCCCTCACGGACATTGATTTCTTTGATCGATAGGCAATATGAAAAAGAACTGAAACTGGGCATGACTCATTAGAAACCTTAGCGACCTTTCTGGGCGGCATACTCATGACAACATGTGAAACATCATCGAAACCGGCATCAAAACAACACTCAATCAAGGCAACAACACAAGCCAATGTCAAAAGGCCCATAAGCCAAACATATACAAACACAGGCATAAATCACTTTCCAAAAACATCATTTCTTTAAAAATTTAAAACCCTCCTATGGCACCTTGTGAACCGTCACATGTGCGTTTATTCAATCTCACTCACATCATCTACCAACAAGTGCCCCCTACGCACTCTCCGTACATACCCACGCACATGTGACCGTCCATAAAGAGTGCCCAGGTTCAAACACTTCATTCCTTACCAAATCCAAACACATATCATATTGTTCCAAACCAAATCACTTTTCCTTTAAAAACCCACTTTACTAATTTCAAAAACAATTTGGAAGAAACCCCTTTTTTCGTTTCGAAAGAACCTTCATTTTCAATACACATAAACACATAAACTGGGTTTAAAATGAAACACAACCAACTATAAACCATCGGAATTGAGGGACTAGTGTCTGTACTTAACTCGTCGACATGGTGGTGAGCCATGTTCCAAGTAAGACATAACACTAAGGGGACCTTAAACCGGGCACTTGGACTCCACATGGGTCACCACCCCATGTGAGGCCACAATGTGAACCGATTCGCTCCCATCTTCATCCCTCAATCCAAAATAACCAAAGACAAAAGACTCAAATCCCGGACTAACCCTGGTAACTCAGGTCTCGTCATGATCGATGGTGATCAGGCACCGACCCGTAACCTACCTCCTGAGCCCCGACAGTCCTAATCTCCTTCTACCTGACATCCCAAATATCAAGAACCACCTTTGATAGCATTTTGTCACGAACCAGGCCGGGTCGCCATCCGACCCGGCACCCGACCCGGTCCGCGGCAAGGCCCGAAGGGCGTTCCCAATCCCCACGGGCTGGCACAAGTGCCCGGGTATCAAGTTTAACAAGTGGGAACGGTTTTACCCGAAATACAAGACAAAAAAAAAACAACCAACCAGATAAAAAACTGAAACTGGAACAGACTACAAAACACCCTTTTAAACTATAAGCAGGTTTAGGTAAACAATTCAGCTAAAAACCCAAAATGAACAACAACCGAAAAAGAGAACTAAGCTCCAAAACCAACCTCATGCAACACGAGAAGTTGCATCCCCAAGCTACTAACACCAACCTTCACACGAAGACCAACAGAAACCAGATCCATCATCGCTAAGCACGACGCACAACCTGGAATACACAAGAAAGAAGAATCTACATACACCCAAGGGTGTATGTAGGGTGTGAGCTAAAGGCCCAGTAGGATGCCACCGAGAAAAAGTTCCATGCCAAAACATCAAAAGACAATTTAAAGTGCTTATTCAAATTTATAATTTCAAAATTCTTTTAAATAAAAGATTTACAAACCAAGTTCCAAAGGAAAACACTGAAAACACTAAAAAGAACTCATTTCACAGACACAATTTTAAAGAGGAAGAGAAAAGTTCATAATGGGCACACACACACACACTCTCTTACACACACACACTCACACACACGTACACACACACACACACACACACGCTAACACCCAAATGGTCCTCCATATGCCGACGGAAGGCACCATGCCATAGAAGGTAGAGCACTATAGGTAAAACCCCTAAGGATCATCTAGCTTGAATGAGACCCTAGAAACCTCGTGTCTCGGTGAAACGTGGCTTAGAAGGCCACGACCCTCAGAAAACGTGGCTTAGAAGGCCACGACCCTCAGAACACGTGGCTTAGAAGGCCACGACCCTCAGATATCATATGTTTAGTTAGTGTTGCAATCGTCAATCCAGCTAAGTGAAACAGGGACGATACCCATCCGGTTCACTAGCGCACTAGTTCTAGTCCGCCCACCTAGATACCCAGGGTTTTCCCTTGTGCTCAAACAAGTTTCACATTCACATAGTCTATTTCTTTCTCATTTTGCAAAACAAACAAGATATTGCACGCAAAAGTCACCATTTGCATACCAAAACACTATTTCAAAGACACACGCACACGACATGTCCCATTTTATAAAAAAAAACACCACTTTAAAAATGAACGCGTATTCAACTCCTCCAAGACACCATTTTAGCATCATATAAATGTACCAATAAACCATTTGAGTTATTATTGAAATCATTTCAAGAAAAACCAAGAAGACTTTACACCGAAAACAGCTTGGTTTTATATAGAGGTGTCACTTTAGAACTTGATACACGAGGTAACCATATCAAAACTTGTTTTCCATTGTTCAACAATTTTGCATTTAAATTCTCAAAAGTACATCACAGGGAAAACACACCAAAAGTGATTTCTTTTTACTTTGAAAATGTCTGTTTAAATACACAACACCTAAAGTGACCTGAAAACACTTTTCGCACAAATTACTAAACAAAACCAATCATTTATACAACATACGCATATAAACAACAAAAGCAAACTATTTCGAAAACCAAATTTTCATGAGACGAACATGCCAAAACATTATAAACATAGATCGTACCAAGCAAATAATTCATATAACATATTAAATTATAATAAACAAACAAATTAAATTATCGGAATGATGCAAAGGCATGGAACCACCTACCTCGAACCAAGGTCATGTCAAGCTTTCTAACTCAAGCAGATACTCGCTCGCACGCATTTACTTCCACATGTATATATATATATATCCTTAAACTGATGCACGTGTTCCCCACGCCATGAGGGAACACGCACACAGAAGATATATATATATCTATACATATTCATACCTGGGAAAATGCGTGCGCACCATCGAGACCAACCGCAACTCCCTGCAATGGATCCCCGAGACTCAGAACACCACAAATCCCTAAAATAAAATTAATCCAAACAAAGCAATCAAGATACCAATCAAAAACCAACCCTACAAAAAAAACACAATGTTCACTTAAAACAATTTATATATTTTTTTAAAACAATTTATCAATAACACTTTAATAACACTTTAATATATATATATATATATATATATATATTTTAAAACAATTTATCAATGCCGAAGCATCATAAAAAATCTCGATGAGAAAACCATAGAGATGCAAATTATATTAAAGAAGACGTCAAAATAATATTCGTCACTTAAACAAGCAAAACATCGCAGACGCAAGCAGACGTAAACCAGAAACTGACTCTGGACCTGATAAAGACCTCAGAGGTCCGCAGACTCAATTTCATATTTTTTTTAACGTGGCGTAAATATATATAAAAACGCATAAATATATTCTTACCCAGAAATCAGCGATAAAACATGATCGCGCTCAAACGCGGTTGTCAGAGTGGACCGGCGCGTCACGACACATCACCCGCACAACCTTGAACGTATAAACAAGTCATCGCACTAAACCCGAAACAAATAAAAAAAGATAAAAATAAATAAAAAACTAAATAAAGTAACTAAAGAAACGAAACAACGTAACCTTCACCTCGGCGCGGAGAAACGCCCAACCGGACGAGCTACGCGGAAGGCGGAAATGGCCAGCAGAGACGCCGGAGAGGGGTGCGGGTTGGCCGGAACAACACCGAGAGGGTGCGCGCTCGCCAGAAAGATGCCGACAGGGCACGATGAACACGGAAATCGCGACGGTAGGGGCGACGCCGACTAGGGCAGCGCCGGCAGAGGCAGCGCGGGCAAAAGTGGCACGGGCAGGGGGTCGGACGGCGGCCGGAGGCTGCCGGAGGGCGGCGAGGTCGGCCGGAGCGGCTAGCCTGAGCGTGAGAGGAGGGGGAAGAGGTCAGACGGCGAGGCGGCGGGGCCGGACGGCGAGGCGGCGAGGGCCGGACGGCGAGGCGGCAAGGGGGCGGAGTCAGCCGAGAGTTGCAGCGCCGGCAGGGATCGGCGAGCGGAGGGGAGGCCGGCAGTGTGGAGGGGTGCCGACGGGGAGCGGCGAGCAGAGGGGCGCCGGCGGGGAGCGACGAGAGGAGGGGAGGCCGGCGGTGTGGAGCTGGGAGGAAGCCGGCAAGGGGGGGGGGACTGCGCCGAACGGGGAGGGGGGCTTTGCGCGATGGCAGAAGGAAAAAGGGGGGGGGATTAGGGTTTTTTTTTTAATAAATAATCAAAATAATAATAATAATAATAATAATAATAAATCTAATAAAATAAAAATAAAAATAATAATAATAAATCATAATTATTATAAACACATATACATATATAAAAATATATATAACATATATAAACATAAATGCATGTATACATACATATATATAAACATATATATAACATATATAAAGATATGAACTTATAAGAACCCACATATAAACATGTACATGCATAAGCATATAACGTTAAAACATATTTACCTGTGAACATACGTGTATATATACATATATGCTCCCACAAACATAAATACACACACATTATATATATATAATTACACACAATGTTAAAACATAAACACATACAAACGTAGACATACATATATACACACATATATAAAAATATAAACATACATATACATATATCTACCCACATAATGATAAAATGGGATGACCGTGCGGTATTTCCGCACCGTAAGGTACCCAAGTGGACTGCAAGCAGGCTACACAAACCCGAGCGGGCAGTGCGTCTTAAACGCACGGTGTTCGCGCACTATCCCAAAACACAAACTCATCCCAACATTAAAAATTTATACCGGGACTCACCTATACTTAGGCAAAAACACCCAACGCCATGTGAAATAAAATAAATAAGATGTCTAAAAGAAAAGGCGGGTGTGACAGATTAAAATAGACCCCCCTAGATTTTATCTCCCACTAAACCTGTATCACTTCAACTAACAGATTAAAATACTTAACACAAATGGGAAGAGGGGATCAACCGTAGCCTCCTCATGCACTGGGAGGTGGTTAAACACCAAGGTTTAACTGATGTTTCTCAAACACATGTTCTGTCAAAATCTTAGTCATAATTTCATCCACTTGGTCATTAGTTCCAACATGATCCATTTTAATCACACCTCATTCAACTTTTTCCTTGATGAAGTGATATCTAATCATAATATGTTTTTCACAAGAGTGCTAAACTGGATTATTCATAAGACTGATCACATTCTTATTGTCACAGTGAATCATCATTGGCCCTTTCACATCATCACCAATATCAATTAGTTGTTTCTTCATCCAAAATAGCTGAGTACATGCCTTTTTAAAAGTGATATACTCTGCTTCATCCATACTAAGAGAAGTGATTTCTGGTTTCTTGCTCAACCAACCCACACATTGATTGCCAATGAATAATGCTCCACCATGTGTGGACTTTTTATCTAACACATTTCCAGCCCAATAAACACCATAAAATGTCGACAATTCACCATCTCTTCTTACAGAAAAGTATAAGACAAAATTGAGAGTATCTTGGATATATATCATGTTTCTTTTAATTTCTTCCAAATACTCTTCCTTCAGATTACTTTAAAAGTAGGCTACTAATCATGTTGTAAAGATGATATCTATCTATGTTACAGTCAAGTAAAATAAGATTCCAATTATTCTCCTATATAGGGTGGGATCTGCATAAGTCCCATCCTTATGCTTTTTAAGTTTTTCCCAACTATAACCGGAGTCGACATTGGTTTGGATTCATGCATGTTGAATTTATTTAGAAGCTATGGTGCATATTTTTCCAGTGAAATGAAAGTGTAATCCTTATTTTTAATCACCTACAACCCTAAGAAGTATGTGACTTCACCAAACATAGACATTTAAAATTCTAATTTCATGTTATTAGAATTTTTTCCCACCTATCCCTATATGATTTCACCAAAAATAATATCATCAACATACACAATCACCATAAATTGATTTTTTCGAGAATTATTTACATAGAGATTATAGTCAACACCTCCTATTTTTAAATTTGAGCTTCTTCAAATAAGCATCCAGTCGATAATACCATGCTTGTGGTTCCTGATTCATACTATAGAGTTCCTTATTTAATCTACAAACCTTCATTTCATCATTTACAATAAGAAAACCCACTGGTTGTTCAATGTAGACTTGTTATTAAAGAACACCATTTAAGAATTTCATTTTAACATCCATATGATAAACCTTGTACCCTTTTTGAATTTCCATGGAAAGAAAATTCCAGATCGACTCTAGTCTAGCCACTAGAGAAAATGGTTCTTCAACATCAATGCCTTAAATCTGTGCATAGCCTTTACACACCAAGGGTGCCATATTTATGATCATATTTAAATGATCATTGATTTTTTTAAAAGATCCATTTTATTTAAATCACATTATGATTTTTGGTTCTCTTAACAAGATCCCTTGTCTATTATTTTCAATCTGATCCGGTTATTCATTCATGGCCTTAACCCATGATTTGTCCTTCATTGCTTCTTCAAACAAGGCTGGTTCTAAAATTGAAAGGAAGACATAATGTTCTTGATTACTCATTATCCTTGTCTGTGTAGGTGTTTTCAAATCCCCAATGATGTTGGATTGATCAATTTTTTTCTCTTCTATTTCTCATGTGAGTTTCTGATGATGTTTCTTCTAACATGGTTTCCTCTTCTGATTTTTCTTTTGAATCATCATCATTTAGTGAGACATGAATGTTTTGTAAGCCTTCTATTATTTTTTCATTTGAATCTATCCCTTTTCCACTTTCTTATTCATCTTCTATCATATCTACATATTATATTATCAATATATTTATGGTTTTATCTTCAATGATCTTGACACCACTACTTTCCAAAATTATTCCAAGATAATTATTGTAACATTTTCATGCTTTAATCTTCATCAAATATCCAAGGAATATTCCTTCATCTGTAGCATCAACATACTTTCATTGATTTCCATGTTTGTTTTGGATGAAACATTTACTTCTAAAAATATGAAAATACTTTAGAGAGGGATTCCTTCCATACCATAAATCATACAGTGTCTTGGTTTCTCCTATAAAAATTACTGTTCGATTTTGAGTGTACACTACTACTCGAACAGACTCTTTCCAGTAATGATGAGAAATATGACTCTCAATCAGCATAGTTTTAGCCATATTTTTTATCTTTCGATTTCGGTGTTCAAAAACTCCATTTTTCGATGGGGTTATCACTATAGACACCTCATTATTTATTCCTTATTTCTATAAGTAATTTTCAAATTCAATGGATGTTTATTCTTCCCCATTGTTAGATAGTAGAACCTTTATTGTGCATCTAGTTTCATTCTCAGCTATTCAATGATAACTTTTCATGCAATCATGAACTTTCTATTTCCTATGTATAATCATTACACAAGTCATTATTCTATAATAATTAATGAAAATAATGAAGTGCCTCTCTCCATATGTTCCAACAACATTTATTAGACCACATACATCTATGTAGACAAGATCAAGCAGATTTGATTCCCTTTTGTTCTTTGGCAGATATGAACTCCTGACCATCTTTCCTCACATGAAATCATCATATGTATTTTATTTTTTACACTTCAGATTGATAATATTGATGACTATATTCAGTTTATATATATTTTCTATAATCTTTTGATTAATATGACCCAACCTCCAGTTCTCCAAGTCATTTTATTCTTCAATTGTTAAGTAACATATTTTCTCTTTACCGTCAACCTGGTATAAATTTCCATATGTTCTATATCATTTCATGAGAGAATTACCTTTCTTTCCTTTGATAGTGAACCCCTTTTGATTAAATGACACTATTAGTGTAACAACCCAAGGTTTCCTAAAAATAAATTGAAATGCATGAAACTTTGTTTTAAGTAGATAATTATAACTAGCCTTTAAACATAATTTTAATACTTCTATATTTTGAATTTTGAAAAACGGTCATCTACAATTGTGATCAGTAAGTTATTTGGAGTCTGATGAAACCAACTTGTTTTTTTGGTGAATAGTAACATACCCTTATGAATAGTAATATGACCCTAATGAATAGTAAATTGTATTTTTATTTTATTTTCTTAATTATTTAAGATAATGACATCCTGGTTAATTTTTCAATGTGATATAAAAGCAGTTATAGAATTAAAATTGTTAATTTTTGAATTAAGTATGATTTTATTTAAAAATTAAATTAATAATATTTAGAAATTTATTTTTAAAAAATTGAGTTCATTTTTTAATTCTACATGTCAAAAAAAGGTAAGGGTAAATTTTTGGGTTTTTTCTGAAACAGTTGATTTTTCGATGAATAGTAAAAATACAGTTTTGAGTTTCAGTGTGTTTAATGACATCATTAATGATGTAATAATGATATAATAATTATGGTCGACTTTTATACAGTAAAATAAGTTATGATGTTCCCAAAGTGGCTAATACCTTGGGCAAATACCATGGGAAAGCCCATGATTTTACAAAACACCACTAATGAGGTGTCCCTTGGAAATTATTAAAATATTCCTTCATTTTTGCTATAAATACCGACCCATTCCTTCATTAAATTCATTCCAAATTCCTCATAAATGAAGATATAGACTAATTATCTCCCTATTAGTCCTCCCAAGGCTTCCTCAATCCCCCAAGGTCTCAAACTTCAAGTTCTAGGAGTTACTCTACAAGGTAAGAAAATTCTCAACTTCTTTCTTTTTCCATTCAAGTTCTCTTTTATGTGGTATAGAATCCAAGAATCCATACCATGTTATTATTTTCATCTTATTCTTGATATATTATGTATTATGATTCATTTATGTATGGTTTAACCTTGTCCCCTCTCATTTTAATGTTTTCTAAAACCATGTTGCATAGCCGTTAGGCTGCCGAATTTTTATAAGGGATTTCTCAGCTATTTTTTATTTTGAGTACCATTATTTTCTTAGTCTTTCCTCATCTCCTATTACCCAAGAGGAATTAAATCTCCATAAATCATGTATATTCTATATTTTATCATGTTAATTGAAAATTCATCATCATTATTCTTCTCCTCTCCCACTTATTCAAGGAATAAAAACATTGTCTGCGATGTGTCGAATAACCGACATCGTGGACGATGTAATTTCAATTTTATTTAATTCCTTCAAGTATGGTCATGAAACTATTTTTATAGTCTAACCAGGTTATAATATATGTATTATGTCCCATCCATGATTTTATAATTCTTTTGTACACATGGTTTTAATTTATAAAACAAAATGTGGTTGTTATTATCAAAGAACCACTAAAATGATCTAAATGAATATCATTAATGTTTTAACTTATGAATCATCCTCATATATAACTTAAAAATAATAAATGGTATAATTTATGGTACTATAAATATTTAAATATCTTTCTATTCTGACTCTGGAGTTTCACTTACAATCGACAAGAACATCCATCATGAACCGATCATGGAAATCATATAAAGAACGCTCCCAAAACAATAGATGAAACAAAATACTAACAATTAAATGGTGAAATTATGTTATAAAATTATCATATAAGATTTTATAAAGATGAATATGTTTCTGTAAGATAATAATAACACTCTTTTAACCATTATACATGAGGTTTAAACAAGTTTAATGAAGAAAAACCTGAGATAAGAGAATTCTTAACCCGATTTCCATTCTTTGGGTTAACCTCCTACTTCATTATTTATGTGGTGTTTAAATTTTTTTTATGATGAATTATAAATAAATTATGTTTAATTATTTGTATTTACAAAGTATATACATATTCTATCCACTCTATTAAATACCCCTTCAATTATATGATATTTATAAGGGACTTTCCTTTTAAAACCTCTTTTAAAAATTCTGTTTTACGAAATTCAAAAGAAATGTTTTTATGCAATTATTCATGTTTTATGATTATTTTATAGTTCTTGGGAATTTTTTATGATGAAGGATGTGGCCTATATATCCCTCCAATGCATTTGGTATGTGTAAGTTTGAGGTCGACCGCATGGTTACTCCATGTGTAACTGCGATGGTTACAAAAATTGTAAGGTAGCCGTGAGGGTTACAAATTATAAGGTAGCTGTGATGGTTGTAATATTATATAAGTAATTCCAAAATATACCTTTATAGTTATATTTATGTTATTATTTTTTGTGTGTATCTTTTTTAAGTCTCATGTTTCACAAAGTAAGTTTATATGGGTGACAAGTATGTCTTTTGAAAATGATTTCACACGTCATAATTATTCATAGACTAATGTGTTATTTCATTCTTTTTATATACCTTACTGAGCTTTTTGTTCTCATCCCATGTTTTTAAATTATTTTCACAGGTTATAAGTATGTTTAAGACAAATAAGGAATCCAAGTTAAATGTTTTAATATTTGTCAAAGAAATCATGTTTTAAGATTTAATGTTTTATATTTTGAAAAAATGGAAACTATTTTTAGTATTATCCTCTTGTATGGATGTGGTATGTTGTGTATGTAAGGTATCTTAATTATCTAAAAATATAAACTCAAAAAGACCATCAATGTGTAATAATGTATATTATTGACTAAAATTCAAGATTATGTAATGTTATAAGGCTGGGTCCTTATAGTTGGTATCGGAGGATGGTTTAGATAACTTTAGGGGTTAGGATGATGTTAATATATTAACATAATTTTTTTTACTCTATAGTCAATTTGAAATGATATAGAATTTAAATATTACCATATTTCTTTGACTAAGATGTGTTTGTTCATAATAGTTGTCCGCAGAAGAAACAGGGAAGCTGGAGAGGAGAGGCACCGACAGAATGACATTCTTCTGAATCTGCAGTCTGGAATGGTAGGGATTGGAACCGAGTAGTTTGTGACAGTAATGGCTCAGCTAACAAAGACAATAAATGGTGGTGGAATCCATGAAAGATAATAGCGAGAGGTACCACAACAAAACATGAAAATAATGGAACATTTTATGAGACAACACCCTCCTACTTTCAATGGATTTTCTGACCCAATAGTGGTAGAAGGATGGATTAAATCCCTTGAAAAGATATTTGATGTTATGGGATGTTTAAATAATCAAAAGGTAAATCTTTCAATTTATCATTTTGAAGGTGAAGCTGATTAGAGGTGGTTAATGGTAAAAAATATCAGGGACAGGGAGGATATTGATGCCTTAGAGTGGGATGAATTTAAAAGTCTTTTCCTTGAAAAATATTTTCCTAAGGTGGTGTGACTTAGGATGGAGAAGTAACTTGGGAGTCTGAAAATGATATGAGGGAAAAGTACCCTCACTTGTTTAATAAGTACATAAAATTGCAAGGATGCAATTTGCAGAAGGTGGGGAGAATGTAACACCCCAAGGTTTTCTAAAAAAATTGAAATTCATGAAACTTTGTTTTAAGTAGATAATTATAACTATCCTTTAAATATAATTTTACTACTTCTATTTTTTGAATTTTGAAAAATGGTCATCTAAAATTGTGATCAGTAAGTTATTTGGAGTATGATGAAACCAACTTGTTTTTTTGTTGAATAGTAACATACCCTTATCAATAGTAATATGACCCTAATGAATAGTAAATTGTATTATTATTTTATTTTCTTAAGGCTTTAAGATAATGTCATCCTGGTAAAATTTTCAATGTGATATAAAAGAAATTATAGAATTAAAATTGTTAATTTTTGAATTAAGTATGATTTTATTTAAAAATTAAATTAATAATATTTAGAAAATTATTTTCAAAAAATGGAATTCATTTTTAAATTATACACGTCGAAAAATGGTAAGGGTAAATTTTTGGGTTTTTTCTGAAACAGTTGATTTTTCGGTGAATAGTAAAAATATAGTTTTGAGTTTCGGTGTGTTTAATGACATCATTAATGATGTAATAAAGACGTAATAATTCTGGTAGAATTATGCACAGAAAAATAAGTTATGAGGTGTCCCAATTGAATAATACCATGGGCAAGCCCATGGTTTTTCAAAATACCACTAATAAGGCGTTCCTTGGAAATTATTAAAATATTCCTTCACTTTTTCTATAAATACCAACCCATTCCTTCATTAAATTAATTACAAATTCCTTATCAATGAATCTATAGCCTCCTTACCTCATTATTAGTCCTCCCATGGCTTATCAAGCCCCCAAGGTCCCAACCTTCAAGTTCTAGGAACTACCCTACAAGGTAAGAAAATTCTCAACTTCTTTCTTTTTTCCATTCAAGTTCTCTTTTATGTGGTATAGAATTCAAGAATCCATACCATGTTCTTATTTTCATATTATTCTTGATCTATTCTATATTATGATTCATTTATGGATGGTAGAACTTTTTACCCTCTCTTTTTAATATTTTCTAAAACCATGTTGCATAGTCGTTAGGCTGTCAAATTTTTGTAAGCGATTTCTCAACTATTATTTTATTTTGAGTTTATTTCTTTTATTATTATTTCCTCATATCCTATTACCCAATAGGCATTAAATATCCATAAATAATTTATATTATGGATTTTCTCATGTTCATGTAAAATTCATCATCATTTTTTATCTCCTATCCCACTTATTCAAGGAATAAAAACATTGTCTCTGATGTGTCGAATAACCGACATCATGGACGATGTAATTTCAATTTGATTTAATTCCTTCAAGTATGGTCACAAAACCATTTTTATTGTTTAACCAGGTTATAATATATGTATTATTTCCTATCCATGTTTTTATAATTATTTTTTACACATGTTTTTAATTTATAAAACAAAATGATGTCGTTATTATCAAAGAACCACTAAAATGATCTAAACGAACATCATTAATGTTTTAACTTATGAATCATCCTCGTATAAAAATTCAAAATGATAAATGGTATAATTTATGGTAATATAAATATGTAAATACCTTTCCATTCCAACTCTGGAGTTTCACTTCTAATTGAGAAGAACATCCATCATGAACCGATCATGGAAATCATATAAAGAACGCTCCCAAAACAATGGAAGGAACAAAATACCAACAATTAAAGGGTGAAATGATATTATAAAATGATCATATAAGATTTTATATATATGAATATGTTTATTTAAGATAATAATAACACTCTTTTAACTATTATACATGAGTTTTAAACAAGTTGAAGTAAGACAAACCCTAGGTAAGAGAATTCTTAACCTGATTTCCATTCTTTGGGTTAGCCTCCTACTTCATTATTTATGTGGTGTTTAAATTGTTTGTGTGATTAATTATGATTAAATTATGTTTAATTATGTGTATTTAAAAATTATATACATATTACATCCACTCTATTAAATACCCCTTCAATTATATGATATTTATAAGGGACTTTCCTTTTAAAACCTCTTAAAAATTCTGTTTTATGAAATTCAAAAGCAATGTTTTTATGAAATTATTCATGTTGTATTATTATGTTCTAGTTCTTGGGAATTGTTTATGATGAATTTTGGTACCTATATCTCCCTCCAATTCATTGGGTATGTGTAAGTTGGATTTTGGCCGTATGGTTACTCCATGTGTAACTGTGATTGTTACACAAATTGTAAGGTAGCCGTGAGGGTTAAAAATTATAAGGTAGCCATGAGGGTTACAATATTATGTAAGTAATTCCCCAATATATCTTTATAGTTATATTTATATTATTATGTTTTGTTTTTATCTTGTGTAAATCTCATGTTTCACAAAGTAAGTTTATATGGGTGTCAAGTATGTCTTTTGAAAATGATTTCACACGTCACAAGTATTAATGGACTAATGTGTTATTTACTTCTTTTTATATCCATTACTGAGATTTTTATGATCATCCAATGTTTTTAAATGACTTTCATAGGTTATAAGGATGTGTAAGACAAAGAAGGAATCCAAGTTAAATGTTTGAAGATTTTTCAAAGAAATCATGTTTTAAGATTTAATGTTTTATATTTTAAAAAAAATGGAAACTATTTTTAATAGTATACTCTTGTATGAATGTGGAATGTTATGTATGTAAGGTATAATAATTCTATAAAACTATAAACTCAAAAAGATCCTCAATGTGTAATAATGTATATTCTTGACTAAAATTCAAGATTAAGTAACGTTGTAAGGTCGGGTCCTTATAGTTGGTACAAGAGGATGTTTTAGATAACTTTAGGGGTTAGGATGATGTTAATATATTACCATAAATTCTTTTTTTACTCTACGGTCAATTTGAAATGATGTACCATTTAAATATTACCATTTTTCTTCAAATAAGATATGTTTGTTTAGAATGGTTGTCCGTAGAAGAAACAAGGAAGCTGGAGAGGAAAGGCACTGACGAAATGACATCCTTCTGAATCTGCAGCCCGGAATGGTAGGGATTAGGACCGAGCAGTTTGTGACAATAATGGCTCAACCAACACAGGCAATAAATGGTGGTGGAATCCATTCAAGAGAACAATTAGCGGTACCAAAACAGAACATGACAATAGTGGAACATTTTATGAGACAACACCCTCCTTCTTTCAATGGATCTTCTGACCTAGTAGCGGTAGAAGGATGGATTAAAGCCCTTGAAAATATTTTTGATGTTATGGGATGTTTAGATAATAAAAAGTTAAGTCTTTACATTTATCATTTTGAAGGTGAAGTTGATCAGTGGTGGTCAATCGTAAAGATTATCTAGGATAGAGAGGATATTTATGCCTTAGAGTGGGATGAATTTAAAAGTCTTTTCCTTGAAAAATATTTTCCTAAGGTGGTGTGAATTAGGATGGAGAAGCAACTTGGGAGCCTGAAAATGCTATGAGGGAAAAGTACCCTCACTTGTTTAATAAGTAAATAAAATTGTGAGGATGCAATTTCCAGAAGGTGGGTAGAATTTAACACCCCAAGGTTTTCTAAAAATAAATTAAAATTCATGAAACTTTGTTTTAAGTAGATAATTATAACTATCCTTTAAACATAATTTTACTACTTCTATGTTTTGAATTTTGAAAAATGGTCATCTACAATTGTGATCAGTAAGTTATTTGGAGTCTGATGAAACCAACTTGTTTTTTGGTAAATAGTAACATACCCTTATGAATATTAATATGACCCTAATGAATAGTAAATTGTATTATTATTTTATTTTATTAAGGATTTAAGATAATGACATCCTGGTTAATTTTTCAATGTGATATAAAAGTAGTTATAGAATTAAAATTGTTAATTTTTGAATTAAGTATAATTTTATTTTAAAATTAAATTAATAGTATTTAGAAAATTATTTTTAAAAAATGGAGTTCATTTTTGAATTCTATACATCTAAAAATGGTAAGGGTAAATTTTTTGGGTTTTTTCTAAAACAATTGATTTTTCACTAAATAGTAAAAATACAGTTTTGAGTTTCGGTGTGTTTAATGACATCATTAATGATGTAATAATGATGTAATAATTCTAGTCAACTTATGTACAGTAAAATAATTTATTAGGTGTCCCAATTTTCTAATATCATGGTAAAATACCATGGGAAAGCCCATGGTTTTTCAAAATACCACTAATGAGGTGTCCCTTGGAAATTATTAAAATATTCCCTCACTTTTTCTATAAATACCAACCCATTCCTTTATTAAATTCATTAAAAATTTATCATCAAAGAATCTATGGCCTCCTTACCTCTCTATTATTCCTCCCAAGGTTTCCTCAAGCCCCCAAGGTCCCAACATTCAAGTTCTAGGAGTTACTCTAAAAGGTAAGAAAATTCTCAACTTCTTTGTTTTTTTCCATTCAAGTTCTCTTTTATGTGATATAGAATTAAAGAATCCATAAAATATTATTATTTTAATATTTTTATTGCTCTATTATTTATTATTATTCATTTCTAGATGGGTGACCATTTTCCCCTCTCTTTTTAATGTTTTCTAAAACCATGTTGCATAGCCGTTAGGCTGCCGAATTTTTGTAAGGGATTTCTCAACTATTCTATTATTTTGAGTTTCTCTCTTTTCTTATTCTTTCCTCACATCCTCTTACCCAAGAGGCATGAAAGCTCCAGAAATCATGTATATTATGTATTTTCTCATGTTCATGTAAAATTCATCATCACTCTTCTTCTCCTCTCCCACTTATTCAAGGAATAAAAACATTGTCTGTGATGTGTCGAATAACTGACATCATGGACGATGTAATTTCAATTTGCTTTAATTCCTTCAAGTCTAGTCGTGAAACCATTTTTATGGTTAAAACAGGTTATAATATATGTATTATTTCCCATCCATGGTTCTGTAATTATTTTGTACACATGTTTTTAATTTATAAAACAAAATGAGGTCGTTATTATCAAAGAACCACTAAAATGATCTAAACGAACATCATTAATGTTTTAACTTATGAATCATCCTCATATAAAACTTCAAAATGATAAATGGTATAATTTATGGTACTGGAAATATGTAAATAACTTTACATTCCAACTCTGGAGTTTCACTTCTAATCGATAAGAACATCCATCATGAACCGATCATGGAAATCATATAAAGAATGCTCCCAAAACAATGGAAGGAACAAAATACAAACAATTAAAGGGTGAAATGATGTTATAAAATGATCATATAAGATGTTATAAAGATGAATATGTTTATTTAAGATAATAATAACACTCTTTTAAACATTATACATGAGGTTTAAACAAGTTGAAGCAAGACAAACCTGATGTAAGGGAATTCTTAACCCGATTTCCATTCTTTGGGTTAGCCTCCTACTTCATTATTTATGTGGCGTTTAAATTGTTTGTGTGATGAATTCTGATTATATTATGTTTAATTATGTGTATTTACCGAGTATATACATATTCCATCCACTCTATTAAATACCCCTTCAATTATATGATATTTATAAGGGACTTTCCTTTTAAAACCTCTTTTAAAAATTCTGTTTTACGAAATTCAAAAGCAATGTTTTTATACAATTATTCATGTTTTATGATTATGTTATATTTATTGGGAGTTATTTATGATGAATGGTGTGACCTATATCTCCCTCCAATACATTGGGTATGTGTAAGTTGGAGGTCGGACGTATGGTTACTCCACGTGTAACTGTGATGGTTACACAAATTGTATGGTAGCCGTGAGGGTTACAAATTATAAGGTAGCCATGAGGGTTACAATATTATGTAAGTAATGACCTGATATACCTTTATAGTTATATTTATGTTATTATGTTTTGTGTGGATCTTGTGTGAATCTCATGTTTCACAAAGTAAGTTTATATGGGTGACAAGTATGTCTTTTGAAAATGATTTCACACGTCACAAGTATTCAGGGAATAATGTATTCTTTCCTTTTTTATATCCCTTACTGAGTTTTTTATTTTCATCCCATGTTTTAAATTATTTTCATATGGTATAAGGATGTTTAAGACAAAGAAGGAATCCAAGTTAATTGTTTGAATATTTGTCAAAGAAATCATGTTTTAAGCTTTAATGTTTTATATTTTGAAAAAATGGAAACTCTTTTTTGTAGTATCCTCTTGTATGAATGTGGTATTTTATGTTTGTAAGGTATCCTAATTCTATAAAACTCTGAACTCAAAAAGATAATCAATGTGTTATAATGTATATTCTTGACTAAAATTCAAGATTAAGTAACATTATAAGGCCTGGTCCTTATAATTAGTCTCGAGTCATATAGTCAAATCATACTTAGGAGATTGTGATGCAAACCATCCACATAGAGAACTTCAGTTTTTTCTAAGCTCATCATTTTCTAGTTCTATACTTCCATTTCCTTTAATCTTTAAAGCACCATCATTTTCAAACCACACTATTCCATTAACCCTTTTCTTAACATTATTCAATAAATCTATATTTTCCATCATATGGGATGAGCATCCACTCTTAAGAATTTGGTGTTACTATTATTTATAGCTTTGAGATCTATTTCTAAATGGTTATATTTCTAAATATTATTATTTTCCTTCCACAAGATTCTTGATTGAGTGGAGGCTAAATATTTCCTTTCCAATCTATTCTCCATATTCATGGGTTTATCATACTCATATTTTTATTCCACATGAGAATAACTATTTTCAATAGTAACTTTGCTTGGTTGGTGGGTATTGAATTTTCTCTGAGATCTGTAGATAATTTTCCCACCTTTCCTTTGCCTACAATGAATAGATTTACAGCCACAGTTAGAGCAATGAAAACAATATCCATAAAAACCATTTCTTCTATATGATGAAGGATGCGATATCATTTTCCTTTATTGACTTGCAAGCACTTCCCTATTCAGATATCTCCTTGAATCTTCACAGTATGACATGGTATGGCCCAAAAAGCCACAGAATTGACATTTCATAAGGGGAAATGTCTTCTCACTTACATTCCTATTCATTTCCACTTCTTTTGTAGAATTATTTGACAAGAGATCATCTTTGTATACTTAGGGATAATTTCCAACTCTCTTTTCTATTTGATTTGAAGCTTTCATTGTAAGGAAATTAGGTGACTTTGTAATATATCAAACTTTATACTTCCCTTTATTTTGGATCATACTATTTCCAGCCTTTGATGTTTTTTCATCACAAAAAATTCCACCTTTTCACATACATGTGGATCTCTGATCATTCAAGGCCTTCTCTACTCCTTGAGAACCACATTTAGCTCTTTTTAATTATTTCTACATATGAGAATCTCACAAACTATAATTTATTCTTTATTTCCTTGTATTTTGATTTAGTTTCTAGTTTACTCCTTAGAGTAACAACTTCTTCTTCAATTACCTCAACTGTCTTAGACTTATCCTCCAGTCTAGATATAAGATCATTGATGACTTTTTCCTACTCTTAAATCATGATCTTAAATTTCACAGCTTCTTATAAGATTTCAAGAGTTATTACATGTTAATCTACTCCTACTTACAATAGATCAATTTCTGCTTCAAGACGATCAACATACTCTAATGAATCTTCAAAAATAGCTCTCATATTTCTATTTCTCTTTCTTTTAATATCAATCTTATCAAGAGAATACTAAAGTTCCAACTCGAGTTAAACAATACCAATCAACTGATTACCTTTATCTTTTGAAGGTTTTACCTTTTCAATAGTATCCACCATGGATGTTTGGTTTCATATTTAAACTATGGTTCTTCATCCTCTAAAATTCACTATCATCTTGTTCTTATTTATAGAAGAAACTCTTTCTCTACAATTTTTCCCCTGATTTGATGTATCCCTTTTGGGGAAATATTTTTGAGGTTTCTGTATGATTATTACTTCACTTTATTCATTATTGAACTTCATTAAGTAGAGAGAGGCAATGTACCCAACTCTACCACATCAAAAATAGGCCATAGGAATCTTTCCTTCAAATATCCCTTTTCCGATCTTGAATTTATTTGCAAAAAATATAAATAAGTTCATCTTCCTCATTATCTTAATCAACACTATCCTTGGAAAACTCAATTTTTTACATGGATTTGAATTTCATTTTCTTTCTTAAACGAGTTTTTGCATATTTTGGTTTGAATCTCATTTCATAATTCGCCAAACTACTTAGTAGATCATCAAGAAAAAGTTTTGACAGATCCCTTTCCTCAAGGGATGACACTTTTGTATTGTATAGAGGTGGAAAACTTCTCAATATTTTGTTCACAATGCCAATATCTTTAATTTATTCACCAAGTCCTCAAATTGATCCAAAAACTTCAGTAATTCGATTAAAAAAGGTATCTACATTTTCATCAGGATGTATTTTCAATTCATTGAACCTATTATGAAAAAATTGGAGTTTGACCTCCTTCACTTTTTTGTCTCCTTCATATATATTTTCTAGTTTTTACCACATAGACTTTAATAAAGTTAAACTCATCACCTTCAAATAGATTTTATCATATAGAGAAATAGTAAGAGCATTTTGTTCTTTGATATATACATCAATCATTTTCCTGTCTGTTTCGATCATAGACAGACCTATCACACCAATGACCTAAATCCACTAAGCAGTGGAAAAAATAATTTCCATCCCAAGGGATCTTAGGTGAGATCTCATCCTATTCTTCCAAATCTAGAAGTTTCTTCCATCAAAGAGAGGGACTCCACTAAAATTCACTGAATTATCCATGAACACAACAAATGATAGATTTAACTACAATAACCTGTACATTATAATACCACTTATAGGACCCTAGAACACCCTAATAGGGGAGGGGTTAATCAAGGTGTCAAATGTTTCTTTTAAAACAATAGATCTTGTTCCCACATTGGTAGGAACTTATTAAACCTGTTTGGTGGAATCGTACAGTAATAAAACATTCACATACAGAGAGACAAAACAACAATTTTACTTAGTTCTCCTCTAAGAGATAGTCCAAGGAGAATATACCGATAGTGTGTCAGACATACCTAAATCCACTATTCTTCACTAGTTGAGGAATACATAAGTTCATACACAGTCACTCTGTTCTAGGCACACTACCTTTACAAGATTTTAGGGATATCACACTACCTCTATTAGAAAACTTCCATCAACTAACCTAAGCTCACTTATTTGGGTGAAGTCTTAACCAATTTAACGACTTGAAGGTCACTTTATTAGATTGACATTTAAGTCTTTTTCACTGAATAACATGAGAATCTTCTTGCACCATAGTCCTAAGTTGATTCACTTGAAAGAACTATTCACTAAAACTATATATTTAACATTACTATTCATGAATCTCATTTGAAAATATCAAAAACTTTGTAGGATTCCTAGAACACTAAGTCATCAAGGAATAACCAATATTTTCGAAACACCTTTTTCTGAGATACCTAAGCATTGGTCAATACTAAGATAGTATTTTCGTGATGCTCAAGCCCACAATGAATATCTGATTCATGAAACTCTCAGACTTCATGAATTCATAGTGATTTATAATTTTATCTAATTATTTTAATGTCAAAAAAAGTGGGGGTATCCATATATTTATATGATAACCCTTTCATGAAGATCCCAAGCTCCTAACAGTTTTTTTGTGAAACTTGAAAATCCTGTTCACAAAACTCTCCTATTTGCGAAACTCCAGTTAACTTTAACCCATTTTCCAGGATTCTTGTAGTCATGAAGAATACCATCAACCCATAATGAACTCACGATTCTTTTCAAATTGATGAAGAACACCATCTTTCCATAATTCATTTATAAAACTCCATACCTTCATGGAGCTCAACTTTTTTCGAAACCCAGTCTTCGCAAAACCCAGTCATCGCGAAACTTTTTCCTTTACCATATTTAAGCAGAGTCAATCCCATAAAGCTACCTTTCATGAATATTTCCCCATACTCCCATTTTTGATCCCAAAAATTTGGAAAACACTAGGAAATGATTCCACCTTCAACACTGTAGTCATCTTGTACTGTAAGATCACTTGCCTTGCAACCTCCCTGATCAACTCAGTGTGTATTGACAAAAAAAAACTAGAATCTTTTTTATAGCTATGAAAGGAATTGGATCCAACATAAAGAACATATATATAATATGGAATAAGTACATGAGATTAATATAGAGTATAATGGATAAAAATAATTAGAATGCGTAACCCAACGGTAATGAGGGTGTGGTTTGGAAGATCTCTTACCTCGGGTCCTAATTAATTCTGTGTGTGTACCTAAAATCATGAATAATAAAAATAAGTTTATTAAATACTTTATTAAGAAAATTGTTCATATATATTTTATTTTCTAAGGTCTATTTATTATCATATGTTATTTATTTATTATATAGTTTTTTCTTATGTTAGTTACTTGTGGTTGTTAAGTTAATTTCTCCGTAACTCTTTTGGCATGTTTAACATTGTAAAAGGTGTTGTAAAATAACTTCATAATATAAATAATAGTAGAGTTTTATTTATTTTAATATTATATAAACAAAAAATTTATAAATTACCATAAGGTTTTCCAAAATGGGCTCAAATTAAGAAAGGTGTCTTGATATGTTCATTTTAGGCGGTTAAGTTTACTATGACCGTTTATTGTTATCATCACTTATATAATGTAAAAAATTATCCTTATATAATAATAATATTTTCATAAAAATAATATTATAACTTAAATATATTTTTAAATTTATCGATGTTGGGTAGTGATGAAAAATAAAACACACTATTCATGGAGGCAGTAGTTTGCATGTACACATTATGACGTCTTCATTTTTAAAATGGTTTTGGATGAAGATAGAAAATGGATATTCCATTAGTAAAATAAAATTTCAGAATATTAATAATACTTATTTTATAATAATATCATGTATATAAAATATTTAAGGGGATAGAAGGAGAAACAAATTAATAGAGCTAAGTTTAGAACATTACTTCTCCCTTTGGATGTTCTCCCTTGGGTAACACCTTAAGGCTATTTAGCATGGCCTTTTTAAAAGATCAAGGATTTTAGGAAATGAGGATAGGGTTGAAGAAATAATATATAATATTTTTTTTGATATAAATCTTTGTAATGTGTAGATAAACATGGTTGAAGTGATCTCTTTTTATAAGTGAAGAAAATGGAATTTTGGTAAATACTCATTACTTTTTCAATAATGGCATGATAATATTCAGGGGTCAGTGGATACAAAAGTGAAAAATTATGAAGTTTGGGGTGTGTTAATGTTTATAAATCCTCTAAAATTCATTTTCACATGTATTTTAAACACATTTCAAGTATTTTACCACTATATTTTTTCATTTTACAATTTTGGTTTTCACCTTGGTAATTAGTTTCTACCCAAGTAATTTATATTTTATTAAAAATATAAGGTAACACCTCATACCAATTTTTAATGTTATAAAACTAAGTTTAAGATCCATATAATCTAATTCAATTTCTAAATAATATAAAATTAAATTTTAAATTAAAATATTTAATATATTGAAAACTCATTTTGTAGAAAAATGTTTTTTTCACCATTAAGTGTTCTTAATATCATGTAACACTAGTTACCAACTGTATAAGTGATAATATATTTTTATATAAGTCTAAAAATCATATCATATTCATTCTATAAAATATATCAATTTAATTTATTATATAAAAATTAAAAAATATTAATAAAACAATTCTTTGAAAATAACTCTTTCACCATTATCATAGTCATTACCTTTAATCATTGTAATCGTAATTTTATTCCTAAAATGAAATTGAAATTATTAAATAGTATATAAATTTTGATATAAAATATTAAATCCATTTTTTAGATTTAATTTCTATAATTTATGAAAACCAACTTTTAATATAAGCGAATAAAAACAATTCTTAGGGTAAAATATTACCTATGTTTCTAAAATGTTAAACATAAGTTTTATAAATTCAATATAGTATTTTTAAATGAAAAATTTAAATGTATAAATAATTTTTTGATCATTAATTTTTTATAAGTTTTTATGTTATACTTACTTCTTGATATAGTCATAAATTATACGGTTTTAGTAAAAATTTTATTTTTCACTATTCACCTAAAAATAAATTATTTTAGAAAAACTCAAAAAATTTATACTAATATTATTTTGAAAAGATGAATAAAAAAAATTTAATTTTATTAAATTCACTTTATATGTGTGATAAAAATTAATTTCAAATATAAGTGCGCAAAATAAAATAAATTTCTTTTTTAGAAAAGTTATTTCAAATCATGATATGAATTTATTATTATTATTATACCATAAGTTAGTTTCTCATTCCAATGACATAGATACTATTATAAAGGTTATATCTTATTCATTAATTAATGATAAAATTTCATTATCTTTTATTATCTATGTTACCTAATATGACACATATTTACTTAGAAGGGAAATATCTGTATATAATTTATAGGTCTTTATATTCTTTCCCATTAAGAAAATTTTCCCTCAAAATTTCATTTTATACACTAAGATGAAAAAATGTGGGTACTTATGTTTCATTATGTCCCCAAGTTCCCATATTGACTCTTTAAACCTATATTTTCACTAAAGTACTTTGGAAAGGTGAGTTGTCTTGTTGTGCATAACTTTGTCCCCATAGTCTAAGATCTTCATTAGTTTCTCCTCATAAGAGAGATCATTCTCCAAATTCACCACCTATAGATTTAGTATGTGTGAGGGATCTAGTATGTACTTAATCAATAGGGATATGTGGAACACATCATTCATTTTAAACATGTTTGAGGGGAGTGCTAATCGATATGTTATATCTCTGATGCGATTAAGAATCTTGAAGGGGCTGATGTATCTAGGACCTAGCTTCCCCTTCTTCCCAAACCTCATGAATCTATTCCATGGATATATATAAAGGAACACTTTTCTAGTAACCTCAAAACCTAGGTATCATCAATGGTTATCAATATAAATCTTTTTTCAACTCTACACTGTTATAATATATTGTTGAATGGATTTGACCTTAAATACCATTTCATCAACCAGTTTTAGTCCCAAAAGCATATGTTCACCAACCTCATCCCAAGATGCGGGGGGTTTACATTTCTTTCCATACATGGATTTATATGGGGCCATTTAAATGCTTTAGTGAAAATTTTTATTATATGACAACTCAACTGAAGGAATATATTGGTCTCATCCTCCCTTAAATTCTATAGAACAAGCTCTCAATATATCCTCAGGTGTATAGATATTTCATTCAGATTTTACATAGATTTGGGGGTGATAGGATATACTAAAGTTCAAATCTGTGTTTAATGTATGTTAAATACTTTTCCAAAACTTTTAGGCGAACCTCAAATCTCAATCAGATATAATCAATAGTGATGTTCCATGAATCCTCACCACTTCTCTAATGTAAATTATTATAGGGTGATCGAGTGAAAAGTCCTCTTAAATGAAAATAAAGTAAGCAATATTTATAATACAGTCTGCTATAACCCATATGGAATTATTCCTGTTGGATATATTTAGAAGAACCATGGAAAATTCCATAGTGATTTTCTCCCTTTTCCATGTGGGTATGGGTAATGGTTACATTATCCTTTTGGAATTTTGCCTCTCTGCCTTTACTTGCTGACACACTAGGTACCTTGATGTATATTTCACAATCTCCCTCTTTATATTTTCCCACCAAAAGTGTTATCAAAGATCTCTATATATCTTATTTATCCCTAGGTGGATGGATAATATTGAGCTATGAGCATCAATCAACAAATCCTTCTTTATTTATGGATTTTATGAAACACATAGTTGTTTTCTAAATCTTACAACTACCTTTTCATTATTATTTAAATATAAAGATTTTACATTTCTCATGGCATCCACCTTCTTCTGTATCTCCATATCATTCCTTTAAGATTTCTTAATATTATCTTGAAGTAATGGTTGATAAATAATTTGAGAGTCTAATAATGAATCCCATGATCACCCTTTTCATGTCTAAAAATATTGGATCCTTTTTTAATCCTCATCATAGATAAGGCTATAGTATATTTTATACTTAAATCATCTACCACTTTATTCACCTTATTAGGATGGTAGTGGATTGAGAAATCATAATCTTTGACTAGCTCTAACTATCTTCATTGGTTCATGTTGAGATCCTTCCATGTGAATATATATTTTAGGCTCTTATGGTTCATATATATATATATATATCACACTTGTCTCTATAAATAAAATGCCTTGAAATCTTCAATGCGAAGATTAATGATTCCAACTTTAGGTCATGCATTAGATAATTCTATTCATACACCTTCAACCTTCATGAGGCATAGAATATAACTTTTATCATTCCACATGACTACACAACCCAAAACCTTCTTTGAATCATTACTATAAATAAAAAATCTTTTTCCATTTATGGGTAGAGTTAATACATGTGAAATAATTAACCTCTTATTTAGCTCAATGAATCACTCTTCACATTCATCTATTCAGACATACTTCACTAATTTTTGAGTTAGATTGGTCAGAGGGTTTGATAATATTGAGAAGCTTCTCACAATTTATTGATAATACTCAGCTAATCCAAGAAAACTATGGATATCTATTATATATATTGGTCTGGGTAATTCCTAAACCACCTTCATATTTTATGGATCCACATATATCCCCTTACTCATGATAACATGCACCAAGAATTATACTTGCTTTATCCAAAAGTCATATTTATTATACTTTTCATATAACTTCTCCATCTTCAATATCATTAGCACAATATTTAAATTCTCATCATGTTCTTCCTTGCTTTTGGAGTATATAAGAATATCATTTATAAAGACTATAAAAAATTTATCATGTAATATATAAACTCTCTATTAATTAGGTCCATAGAGATTTCTGGAAAATTCATGAGTGAGAATGGAAATACTATTCACTCATAGTGTCTGTACCTTGTATTAAAGGTGGTCTTGGTAATTCCATCCTTCACCTTCAACTGATGACATCCCAACTGAAGATCCACTTTATAGAAGCATTGGTCCCTTCATAAATGATAAAAAAATCCATCAATACGTGGCATGAGATACTTATTCTTTATCATGATATTGTTGAGTTCATGATAATTAATATAGAGATGCATTATACCATCCTTATTCTTGAAAAAGAGGATCAGTACACCCCATGGTGAAGCACTTAGAAATATGAAACACTTTTCTAGATTCTATTGTAGTTAATTCTTTATATCTTCTAGTTAAACGGGGTCCATTATATAAGAAATATTCGATATTAGTAGGTATTAAGGTATAATCTCAATTCAGAAATCAACCTCGTAGTTAAGAATACTAGAAAACTCTTCGGGGAATACAATAACATACTCCCTTATAATAAAAATGTATTCAAGAGTGGTCCTGTCCTTTATTTCAATCATTTAAGCTATACATGCTTTCTCATAAAGAAAAAATATCCATGCTTGTGAAGATGATTCCAAGATAGATCCATCCTCCTCCTTACACTTATATAGAATCAGAGGATAATTTGGGACATGTAATGTGATTACCTTCTCTTAGAAGTTGATGTGGGCTCTATATAGAGACAACCAGTCCATTACTAGTATAGAATTAAATTCCAATAATAGAAGTATAAAAAGGTTTTCTAAGAGATTCATCCCATAAAGGTTCACTGGGTAGGAGTTATATACTTAAGATGCAATAATTGAACCATTTTCTATTTACGCTCATAATTCAACCTCCATGTTTTGCAGTGGTGTTTGAATAGCTTTACTAAACTTGCATGATATGAAATGATGTGTAGAACTAGAATCAAATAGTACATTCTATATTCCTTAATTAATAACTAGCATTCTTTTTACTGTATAATTTTATTTATCCCCCTCAGTAGTGGTAATAACACATGTTTCCCTTTCTCTCTTGGCCTTGGAGGTTGTTTTCGTTGGTTATCCTTGATAAATCTTGGCATAGTGCATTGGTTTTCATAATGTCCCTCTTTCTTATAGTTAAAACATTGGACCATAGGCTAAGGATTGATTGAGAAATACTTTCCCTCTATCCTATTGTTATGTTTCTTTATCTCAATTATATATTAATTATCTTGATGTACCTTCTTTCCACATTTGAAACATTTTTTGGTCCTCTTGAGATAGTTTCTAGGATGTTTTTCCCACACTTTTGACATGTGGAAAGTTAGATATTCTTTCCACCATGAGATTTATTAGGTGATCACCTATAATTAAACTCCATTTTTTTCTTTTTATCTCTAGTCCCCCAAGACCACTGAGAATCTTCATTCACCATCTTAAATTTAAGGTAATATCATAAAACTTACTCATAACTATGGAAGTCCCAAATTTCAAAATCTATTTATAGACTCAACTTTATCCCACTAAAAAGTGATCAATTTTAATTTTGGTGTGGATGAAAAAACTAGAGGTGTACCATGAAAGTCTTATAAAATTTTCCTCACAAGACCTGATAGATTCATTCTCCTTTTGTTGGAGTGAACGGAACACCCTCTCCATTTTAAGACGGAGAGTGTAGGGAAAATATTTATTGATAAATATCCTCTTAAATTCATCCCACTCAATTTCTTATATGTCTTCCCTGTGCTTCATATTCTTAATTAGTGTCTACTACTGATCGAATTATCCCTCAAGGTGATGAACAACTAGTATGAATTTATCTTTTTTAGATAATTTAAGGATATAGAATATCTTCTCAACATAGATAATCCATTATTATGTTATTATGTATCAGAAGACCCACTAAATGTTGGAGATATCTATCGCATAAAGGAATCAATCATAACTTGCTCCTTCTTAGGATAAGGAGGGTGTTCTATGCAATTCAAGTTATTATTAATAACTTGAGTTAGTTGTGTTAGCACTACCATGAAGTTCTTAAATCTCCCTCCAATCATGATTGAAATTTCATTAGGATAATCATCACATTTCCCATCACATAAGTTTTTGGCACAATTTCTCCTCTTTACAACCATTTTATAAGATAAAGGAAAGTTAGGTATTAATGTATTCAAAATAATAAGCATATAAAAGGGAAAATATGTACTTGGAATGAATAACCTATAAATGAAATATATACCCTATTTTATGGATTACTAGGTTTTAATCTAGGATATTCATCGTCTATTTCCTATTAAGTTTTATAGATTAA
The DNA here is from genome assembly GCA_963277665.1 of Viscum album. NCBI lineage: Eukaryota > Viridiplantae > Streptophyta > Magnoliopsida > Santalales > Viscaceae > Viscum > Viscum album. The sequence continues at coordinate 569,689,582 of OY728131.1, forward strand.
CATTATAATCAAATCATTTATAGTAGTTTGTAAAGAGAACATGGATTATCCGAAGGATATCCCCAAGGAGTGTCTATCCATGTGTGAATTTTTAGGCCCAATCATCATGAAAAGAGTGAATATTGAGTTGATAATCAACTAGACTTTTTCAAGGTCATTACCACAAGGTGAATTATTGCCATAACCGTATCTAATTTCTAGTATCCAGACAAATATGTAATTTCTAAGAAAATCACATACTCAAAACTTTACCAAAATTTTAGTATGTTATCCTACATTTAGACTTATAACTTATGTCATCACTAGGGTTTTATATAAATAGACCCAATTCATATAAATAACTAGACTTTACTATAATACCAACAATAACAACCCAAGCCTTAAACTCATTTTATTTCATTATTTTTAACATAGTTTTCCAAAAAATACAAACTAAGAATTGAGAGGTCTAGTGTCTTTGGGAGATTAGTCACATAAATACATAACCTTAAACAAAAATTAAATCATCTTTATTTAAAACTATATATAGTTATACTAACTCCCATAGGTACTATAAAACTACATAGGATACCATGGAAAAATACATAAAGTAAAAGGGTGATCTAGAAATCCCAGTAAGGGAATAATCAGAGTAAAACATGATGGTGAGACATCACATATAATTTAAAATTCGTAACATGATATTATAAAGAGAATGATCATGATCATGGAAACATGGAATAAGGAAATGATATCATAAGATCATGAAATTATGATATGTGGTATAACATAGAACATGGAATCATAAATATAAGTCAAGGCTCACTGCCTAAGTCAAGGTTCACTTCCAAGACCATCGTATCATAGTGAAAAGAGTCCCATGGTGGATTTTATTCACTCCCCATTCCCATAAATATAGTGGATATATTCCCATGGGGGGTTGTATTAAATCTTCATTCCTATAAAAATAGTGGAAATAATCCCATGGAGTATTGGGTTCACTCCCTATTCCCATAAACATAATGGATAGAGTCCCATGATGGATTGGGTTTACTCCCCAATCATGTTCATATTATCTTATGAGATGAAAACATTACCCAGTACATTGAAGTAATATCAAGTCACACCCTTAATGTTTATACCATGTACATACATATGTGTTCCAAAAGAATAAAATAAACTATATATAAGTCATATGCATGGTAAAAACTATGAGAAGAAAATGGGTTTCATAATCTTGTATCAAGGAATAATCAAAGGATATATCATAATGATTCCCAAGATAAGAAGTAATTAAATTATTTTGGATGTTCATATTTGAAAAATAAATATAGTTCTTGAACATTAAGTTCCAATGTAGAAAATTCTCAAGGAAGATAAAAACGAGCAACTTAGGCGATGCTTTATGAAATGATTAAAGGATATTTTAAAGAAGGAAATAAATTATTATTCCATTATAGACCAGAATTGAATCAGGAGGGTTTTACATAAAATAATTAGTGTTTTAAAAATCTATCCACCGTTAAAGAAAAATTTTTATGGATGTGGTACTTGACATGACATAAGAAATTGGGAAGTTCCCTTAAACTGGGTTTACTTAAAATAGGGAATTGCGAGGGGAACATAAAATGTTTATTATAACTATAAACATAATGTAAATTAAACTAGGTATATATGTAATGAATATATATATATATATATATAATATGTAATAAATACATGAGAATAATATAGAGGATAAGTTTGGAAAATAAAGAGAACGCGTAACCTAAAAGCAACGAGGGTGATTCATAAGACCCCTTACCTCGGGTCCTGATTCATTCTATGCATGCACCTAAATTAATGAATAATATAATTAAGTTTATTAAATGATTTATTAATAACCTTATTCATATATATTTTATTTTCTAAGTTCTATTTATTATTATATGCTATTTATTTATTATATAGTTTTTGATTATGTCATTTACTTTAGGATGTTTGATCAATTTCTCTATAACCCTTTAAAATTGTTTATCATAGTCAAAGGTGTTGTAAAATAGATTTATAATAAGTATATATATTTTACTATTCCATCGACACAAAATTTATAAATTACCATATTTTTTTTCTAAAATGGGCTCAAATTAAGAAAGGTGCCTTGATATGGTCATTTTAGGCCGTTAAGTTTACTATGACCATTTATTGTTATTATCATTTATAGAATGTCCAAAATTACCCTTATATAATATTAATAGTTTAAAAATTATAATTTTTATTACTTAAATTTATTTCTAAGTTATCCATGTTAGGTGGTGATGGAAAATAGAACACATCGTTCATGGAGGTGGTAGTCTGCAAGTACGAATGATGACATCTTCACTTTTTGAATGGTTTTGGAGGAAGATAAAAAATGTATATTCCATTAGTATAATACCATTTCACGATATTAATAATACTGATGTTATAATACTCTCATGGATATAAAATATTTAAGGGGGTATAAGGAGAAACAAATTAAGATAGCTAGGTTGAGAACATTACCTCTCCCTTTGGATATTCTCCCTTAGGTAACAACTTAAGGAACCTTAGCTTGGTATTTTGGAAAGAACAATGATTTTAGGATGTTAATATTTTTTTAAGATATAATAAGGAAGAGTTTTGGTTGAGCTAAATCCATTTAATGGGTGGAGAAATGTGGTGTAAGTGATCTCCTTTTACATGTGAAGAAAATGGATTTTTTGTAAATACCAATTACTTTTTCAATGATGGAATGACACTATTAAAGGGCCAATGAATAGAAAAGTGGGAAATAATGAATTTTGAGGTGATATAATGTCAATAAGGACTCTAAAATTCATTTCAACACATGTTATAACCATGTTTAAAGTTTTTCACCACTAGATTTTTATATTTTACCTTTTTTATTTTTACCTTGATAACTAGTTTTTACCCAAGTAAGTTATATTTTATTAAAAATATAAGGTAAAACATCTTACCAAATTTTTGTGTTATATACCTAAATTTAATCTCCATATAATTTAATTAAATTTAAAAATAATATAAAATTATGTCACGACCCCCTCCCCACAAAGTGTACCCCTCATGGGCTAACAATGTGAGAAGGGAGATAATGACCCCCGAGTCCCGCCTCCAGTAGGCCCCAGGTTGGAGAATAGCACTGAGGGTATAACAAACACACAAATGGGAGGCATTACCCTCTAATAGAACACATGCAGAAGAGAGAGATAAGATATAAACCAACCAACTTCAACTCTACCAGTAAGATAAAAGAAATCCCAAGTACACATATGAAATGTCATGAAAAACTACTACAACCGAAAGGGAAAAAAACTCAAGTACCCAAAAGAAAGTAAAACAACAGCAACGACAAGCCCGAACAGCTCTTACAACCACAATCTATTACTAACCAGCCTGATCTCCAACCTGCTCCAAGTGACTTGAAAAGAAGTTTATATATACATAGGGTGAGTATAAAAGTATACTTAGTAGGATCCTCCTCGAAGCCTCTCATGCAAAAGTAAAGAAAGCATGATAAAACACAATGAACAAAAAGTGAAACTAACTTGTCACCTAAATAGGTATACTATTTTCCCAGCCTCACCATGGTTACTCTCACCAAGTAACACATACAAGAGTATATAATATAATAAAAAATATCAAGGGTACCCCGCTACTACTTCCCCACTGGTTTTCCACTTTGCCCCAACATCGCACGTCCTAAGCATCTCTCTCTAAAAAGGCTTTCCCATAGACACCTGGGTGAAGCACCACAACATGAACCTCGTGCAAAAAAACCACCACATCCACATAAGCAAAGTAACCAGGTAGTTTTTGGGAGCCACCATAACTCGCATAACATGTATCATACATTGGGTATTATACCTCAATCCATTACAACCCATACACCGAGTAAGGATCCTCAAGCCATCACAACCTATACACGTTACACCTATAGTAGTCCAAAGAAAACTATATCCAGAATATATGTGTGTGAGTAACCACAAGCCATTATATCCCTCTACACACATATATGGGGAAAAATAACCAATGTGCCTGCCAACACAAGTAACTACCAAGAGAAGAGAGCGGGGCCAAAGGGGGTAGTAAGCCATCTATCCTACCATCGGAATGTTGGGGAAAACACCCAAAGTACACTGTTCCTTTAAATAACAACCTCAACATTGCTCCCCAACAAGTTCCAAACCCCATGGGTTAACATAATTTATTCAATTATTTATTTACAACATTACTTTCCAATATTCCCAGGCATTCTAGAAAAACAATCTATGCTTCTAAACACAAGGGGCTCAACATAGTGAGTAGATGAAATACCCATCGAGTTTTTGCCACTTATAATAAGAGCATAGACCCATCGTCCCTTGAGAATCTAAACACAGAAATCACGTGGCATACCTCGCACGTCTTCACCCATTTTGGAAGAACGGTAAGAAAGACCAGATACCTTGAGCAGTGGGTAAAGTAAATCAGATAAACAACCAAGAAGAATCAGTAGTAAACCAAACATTCACATCCAACCCATTTCATCATCCCTGGTGTCCTCCCTAACACCCACATGCATAAACCGATGCATCTCGCTACTCTAGGCATCAACTGATACAACAACTAGTAGGCCTCCATTCCCCCACATATCACAACAGCCATCCAGTCTCACATTATAACACAAGCAGCAGGAAAACAACAATCATATCAGTTGGGATCTTGGCCCTTGAACAAGCAAGAGGGTAACTCAGAACCCTTCAAGGAATTATCAAACAATTATTTATTTAATCCATCTTGAATTAACCGATTTATTATTCGTAGGTTCCATATTTGGGAAAACTAAACATTAAGCTATCACAAATAAATTAAACATGCTTACTGCACCAATTTTACTGACATCAAAAAATACAACAATAAGAACCAGATTCATTTACATGCCTCTTTATCTTTATCCAAACAATTATCAATTAATTCCGATTTATGATATTTACCAATTTCTATCAAGAATGAACAGATAAACAAATCAAGCATAGATATCACACTATCTAGAAAAAACAAGAGGCAATACCATACGATTGATATAAATTTATTTATCCATTTCAAATATTTATTATTTCAATTCCATTGTGATCCAGTGGCTAAAATGTGCTAACTCTAAAGTTGCACGTAAAAATAAAAGATAATAAATGAATCCTCTACCTTAAAAAGGTTCTTAAGGATCTTTATATGAGAATGATCCACACAATGGATCACAATCGCCTCCTCTCGTGACAACTGCATCCACCCGAGGATGTCATGGAACGAACGAACCAACTGAAACTCAAGAAACTCCATTAGAATCATGGAGATAACATGCCATAATATGACAAGGATAAATAAGAGAAGGTGAACCCAAAAGAATGATGATAAATCATACCTTATATCGAATATTTATGAATACTACTTGGTTGCACCAAAATAGAGAGTGCACTTGCAGCAAGAAGAATATCGAGGGAAACAAATCCACTAGGAAAAGTTTAATCTCATGATTCCTAAAGGAAGGAAAGAAAGGTTAGAGCATATCACACCAGAGAACAATGAGAAAGAACAAGGGATGAAGATATATTGTCCCTTTAGAAGATTTAACGGAGCAGTGGTTTAAGATATAATGGATTTTCCATTAAAATTGGATTGCATTTAACCATGTGGTTTGACTAAGTAAATGTATCCCGGGACTTAGGAAAATTAATATAGGAGTTATAGGATTTGATTCAGCCTTAAATCCCTTAAAACAAGGCCATAAATGCATTTCACGTCAAAGAAAATGTTAAATTGGCAAAATTGGAAAAAATCTGGACATTTGGAAAAGGAAATATGAAACAGTTCTGGAAACACTGTTCATGAGCTGTCTCACCATTTTTGACTCATCATTTCTGACTCACCGTTTCTAACTCACTGTTTCTGACTCACTATTTCTGACTCACCGTTTCTAACTCATCGTTTCTGACTCACAGTTTCTGACTCACCGTTTCTGACTTGCTGTTTCTGACTCGCCGTTTCTGACTCGCCGTTTCTGACTCACCATTTCTGTCTCATCATGACACTATTTATAAAACTGGAAACACTGTTCATAGAACTGAAAATTTGTCAAAGTGTTGGGGATGAGTCACCTTGACCTCCCAAAACACCTCAAACACCAGATTTCAACAAAGGGATGGACCAGAGAGGTCTGAGCCATTACATCAGATACCTCTCAAAACATTCTCATCCCCAATAATCCAAAACCAACCCAAAAGGAAACTGAAAAGGGGTCCGAACAACCACTCCTCAAGATACCTCTGAAAAGAGAGCAATCCATAAGAAGCAACAAAAGAAATTCATCTTATAAAAAGGAAAGGTCTATAACCACAAATGGGACACCGTTATATTAAAAGAGTTTAAACATCAAACAACTCTAGGTACTGAGCACACATCTGTGAATCAAGTTCCTAGGTACTCTCCTCCATGCCACCATGTTGCCACAAGACATGAACCAAGGGAATATAACTCCCACACAACACCTTCTCTTTGCGGTCTTGGATCTCCACAGGTCGCTCCTTAAAGGTCGCACCGTCATCAACATCGATCTCTCCCCAATCAATGATGTGAGAGTCATCATGAAGATAACGACAGAGCTGTGACACATGAAAAACATCATGTATCCGACTCATCCACGGGGGAAGTGCTACTCGATATTCCACAACTCCAACATGATCTAACACCTCAAAAGGCCCAACAAACTGGGGAGAAAACTTACTCCCACGACCAAAACTTCACTTTCCACGATGAGGAGTCACCTTCAGAAACATGTGATGTAACACCCGAGACCTTTATGTTATATGAATCATCAAAGGAATCTTTTTCTACACAACACTTTCTTGGCTTGCTTTACACGCAATCGCGACCTTCCTCGATAGCTTGCGTTGTACGCAATACCGAGTTTCACTAAACAACAATATGCTATTAAAACTAGCCGTTATGAATAGTAATAACCACTTTTTGAAATTTTATAAATTTTATTTTTCAAAATGGACTTCATTTTTGGATTCGGAATACCGAAATTAGCCTAGGGTGAAATTTTGGTATTTTTCTGAAAACTTTCAATTTTTGATGAATAGTGAAACCACTAAGTGGTAGGTTAAAAACTGAATTTTTGCATAAAACTTAATTTTACCGCTTCTGTGAATGGAATTTCAAAAATCCGACAGACACGGTTGATATCAGTAAGTAAAATGTTGTTCAATGAGATAAAAATAATTTTTTTGGTGAATAGTAACTTTTTACTTTTTTTTACCGCGGTTAATAGTAAATAGGGTAAATAAGGGTAAATATGATATTACTATTACCCTAACACATGTCCTAATTCTATTGGAAAAGTGTAATTCGACCAAAAACAAACTTAGGAATAAAATATGACCATTTAGGCCCACTTGGATTAGATTAGGACATTTATTATTAATTTATTTAAAGAAGGGTTAAAATAGTTAAAATCAAAGTTTAATAAGTAAATCATTTTTAATATGGGGTTATACATAAGATAAATTTGACTATAAATATTCATTATAAAGCTAAAAATATTTCCTACATAATGGTATTTTATTTATAATTTTTATACATTAAATAATTTAATTTATTTATGACACAATTATGATGCAGTAATTATCTTATTTATGAAATATTGACATAATTGATGTTATAAACACCAAAATAAATGTAATTTGAGACTTTTTATGAATTAAACAGATTTTCTAGGTTACTATGATATATTAGTGTTGATTTAATCAACTTGGTTTGAACATATAATTCTGTTATGACTTTCACAAAAATCATATATCAAATAGTGTCAAAATTGACACAAAATAGTTTTTAAATAAAATATTATATTATTAATTGTTATTTTATTCCTAAAAATCTAAGGTTCTGCCAAATTACTTAGATAAGGATATATATATTAATAATAAACAATTTGGGGTTCGTTTGCATGTTATAGTAAGTGTATTAACCATATAGTGAAAGAAAACAAAAAGACATGGTAAAAGTTAAATTATTTAACTTAGAGTTAAATCTAATTGATAAGGTTAAAATAATACCCTAAACTTGTCTAAATCCTATTGGTTGATAGGATTTAGACCCTTCCCAACTTTATCTTCGAAATAAGACCCTTTGGAACCATTATAAACTGATTTTGACTTTAATATAAAATAATATTTTGAGATATTCCTAAGGTGCCCCTCTCCTCCCTTATAAAAGGGCACCTCCTCCCCCTCCTCCTCACACCAAATTGAGCACTCAAGCTCGGCCAACCCCTGCCATTTTCTCCTCTCCACTTCCCTAGAATAATCCTATAGGTCCTTTTCTTCTTCAAAGACCAATATTAGTTCCCTAAGTGGAGGATTCAAAGAAGCGTTCCAAAGAAGAGGTAATATCCATTACCGATCTTTTCAATTTATTTCTTCTTCAACTTATTATTCTTTAGTTGTTTCATGATAAAGTAATAACATAAGTATTAATTACATACTGATATGTTATTATAAATATGAAACAACCCTAATTCACCTTCTATCCATCCTACGGAAAAATGAAATCACCGCGCGTGCGTACGTACGGAATACCGTCTCCACGCCGTGGTGTAATCTATTTTCCACCATCACTTTACAAGGATGGGTATAATGGTGTAATGAATAACTATTTATGATTATTATAAAGTAATATTGATACTTAAATAATATATATATATACTCCAATACAATTCCACGATCATAGGAACGATATCATCACTCGTGCGTACGTACGGAATACCGTCTCCACGATGTGATGCGACTCGTTCTACATGATCATCATTACATAGTAATTATATAAATGAATTGAATGAATAAATATGATATATTTTACACTAATAACATTCTGGATATAAGGTATCTATAACCTTAAAAGAAGAATAATAATTTATTCGGCAAAACACGCATAAGAACAAAAGGCAATAAAGACCCGAGTAACAAGTAACAATGAAATATTACTAACAAGAAGATAAGAATATGACCATATATGATATCATATAAATATGTATGATTCTGGAATAAGTCAATAACATTATTTAAACCATTATATAGGATCTTCGGACATGTACAAAGAAAATCGGACCTAAGGTAAGGGAAATATCACAATCTCATTTTTATCCGAGATTGTTTATTCGTAAGTATTTACTGGGGTGTATTTTATCATCCACATCCATCTTCCCTCAATATGTAATATTGTTTCCATCGACTTACAATAGTTTAAATCCAATTTTACCCTTCGGTGAGTTTTTAGTAAAGAATATGAAAGGAATCTTTTGTCGTTTTTTTCGTACGAGGTACTTTTTGACTTTTCCGACAAAAGTACGAAGAATGTTTTTTTTAACTTATACGGCATGAATGGATTCTTAAAACATTATTTCCAAGAAGCTTCCTTTACAAGTTTTCAAGTTTATTTTTAATCAAATTCTTTTAGTTTATAATTGTATGACATGTTAAGTAAAGAAAAGTGTTTTTGAAGAAGAAAGGATATTTTCCTCAAGAATGGAGTTCAAGTGTTTTATCAAAATTATTTTCCATATAAGATAATAAAGGGTTCTGTTTTTATCCCTATTATTACATGGATTTTATTATGTTGTTATGGAAATATTTTTATGAATTCCTTTATCTTATATGGATTGTTTTATGATGTCATGTTGTTTAAGAATCCCATTTTTATTACATGGGTTACGCTATGATGTATGGTTTATGATTATGTGGCACACATAAGAAAGGATTCATTATAAGATGGGTGGGACCTATATCTCCCTCCAATGCATTGGGTAAAGATTTTATATCTCATGAGATAGACATGGATGGAACGGTAGGTTATACCGGTTCAGTGAAACAGGACTGGAATAAGGGTGACTCGGTTCAGAAAGGGACTTTGTCCACTAAGATAGTCTTGGAAATGAGTCATGACTAACAAGAAATGATTTTCCATGATTATGTGTGCATGCCAAAAAGTTTCAAGTTTTATGTTATGATTATGGGGATCTCATTTTCACTTCTATGATTTGTTCCATGTTAAGATATTATGATCTCTTTTGCAGGTTATGATTTTCAAAAAGATATGATATGATTTTTATTTCCTTTATTTGCCCTTGCTGAGCATTTGAGCTCACCCTTTTATGTTTTCTTTTCCCCAGGTCAGGAAGATGGATATTAAGTAGAATATGCTAAAAGGGACCCTAGATATGATGAAATAAATGGGAGACACTGTAGAAGATTTATGAACCAGTTGTTTATGTTTCCCAGTTTCTAAAGACACTATACCTATACGGTCCTTTGTGGTTTTTTCATATGTTGTAATAAGTGTGCTTCAATTTTTAAGTATTAACAATGTATGTAAAGTATGGGTCATTATAGTTGGTATCAGAGGAAAGGTATAGTCAACCTTTGGAAACTAGGATATGAAAGCCTTAGTAAGAACCATAAGGATCAGTCTAAGCATAGAACACAATCTTAGTGTTTTAGAAATGGCCATGAATACCCTAGGATAAAACCTTAAGTGTGAAATTTTATCCTTGATTATGTGTTTTTCCTACTATAATTAGTGTTGGTCACACTATTCTTCTTGGTTTTAGTCAATGGCTGGTACCCGAAGGAACCGTGTTAATGCGGAATGCGATGGGCAATGCAATGATTGTCCCCCTGAGAAACCAAACGATATGGGAGATGGAATGAAAAATCTTGTAGCCATGCTCACACAACTTTCTCAAGCTATGAATCATGCAGGACTTCCAAACGAGCAAAGGAAGAAGCAACATTCTGTTGAATCCTTCATGAGGCAGCGTCCACCTTCTTTCAGTGGGTCTACTGATCCATTAGTTGCTGAACAATGGATTAGTACTACTGAAAAGATATTTTCAGTTTTTCAATGTTCTGAACATGATAAAGTCATCCTAGCAGTGCATCGTTTGGAAGGAGATGCTGATCAATGGTGGAATATTATTAAGAATACGAGGAAAAGGGATGAAATTGAGTCTATGGAATGGGACGAGTTCAAGAACTTATTTTTCAATAAGTACTTCCCTCGTATTCTCCGAACAAAGATGGAGAAAGAGTTTCTTGAACTGAAGCAAAGGGATGATGAATCTGTTGGTACCTATGAAGCAAATTTTACAAGGCTTGCAAGGTACGCTTCTGGTATTATTATCCAACCTGAGAGTAAGATCGATCGATTCTTTAGTGGCTTAAAACCAAGTCTTCGAAGGGCGTTATCCATAAGGGACTTCAATAGCTACGAGGAAATCCTTCGATGTGCTCTCAAAGTCGAGATGGAGATTGGAGTAACCCATCAGTCACATGGGTTTGATAAGAAGAGGAAGATGGAATTCAAAGAAAAATCTAAAGAGCACACTGAAAAGAAGATGAGCTTTCCCTTATGCTCAAAGTGTGGAAAGAAACATGGAGGGAGTTGTCTTAAAGGGACAAGTAAATGTTTTAAATGTGGAAAGGAAGGTCATCGGGCATTTGAATGCCGCGATAATGGGAAGAAGATGTATAATGATGCAAACAAAGGAAGGGATACACAGAATGAACCTACTACACTTCAATGTTTCAAGTGCAAGGAGATGGGGCATTATGCCAATCAATTCCCAAATCCAAGGGTTGATGATGATGGTCGATGTCAACAAAATCTTAAGGCTAAAGACAAAGGAAAGTCACATGCAATTTCTATCAGCGATGTGGAGTACGATAATGAAGTGGTGAAAGGTACACTTACCATCCACTCTAAAGTAGCAAATGTTTTATTTGATTCTGGATCCACCCACTCTTTTATTTCTAAAGAATTTTATAAGGGTATCACCGTATTACCTCAACAATTAGATGTTGAGTTAGCTGTGACAACACCTAATGGCACAACAGTCGCATCAAAAGTTTATAATTCTTCTCCGATCGAAGTTTGTGGGAAAGTGCTTCCCACAAATCTTGTGATACTTCCTTTAGTGGAATTTGATGTGATTCTTGGCATGGATTGGCTTTCTCTACATGGAGATCATATCAATTGCCAAAGAAGGGAAGTCACATTTCATATTCCAGATCAATCTACAATCGTCTATCGATGCAAGGATGAATATAACCTTCCAGTGGAAATTTCTTCCATCTTATGGGTCTTGATTCCACTAAATGAAGGTTATTTATCTCAAATGGTTGGCGAGAAACTCACGATTAAGAATATGCCCATTGTACGGGAGTTTGATGATGTCTTTCCGGAGGAATTACCGGGTCTTCCACCAAATCGTGAAGTTGAGTTTTCAATAGAACTCGTACCGGGTGCTTTGCCTATTTCAAAGACACCTTATAGAATGGCCCCAATTGAGTTGCAGGAATTGAAGAAGCAACTCCAAGAGAATCTTGATAAGGGATTCATACGCCCTAGTGCGTCACCTTGGGGAGCACCTGTTCTATTTGTTAAGAAGAAAGATGGATCAATGAGACTCTGCATTGATTATCGAGAACTTAACAAGATCACTATCAAGAACAAATATCCTCTCCCACGCATTGATGACTTATTTGACCAACTACGCGGAGCTCAATACTTTTCCAAGATTGATCTTCGTTCAGGGTATCATCAATTAAGGGTCAAAAGGGAGGATATACTAAAGACGACTTTCCGTACAAGGTATGGACACTATGAATTTATAGTGATGCCATTTGGTCTTACTAATGCCCCTGCTATCTTCATGGATCTAATGAATAGAGTCTTTAGAGACTATCTTGATCAATTTGTGGTAGTCTTTATAGACGATATTCTTGTCTATTCAAAGAGCAAGGAAGAGCATGAAGATCACTTGAGAATTATATTGAAGACCCTGAGAAAGGAGAAGCTTTATGCCAAATTTACCAAGTGTGAATTTTGGCTTCAAAAAGTTGCATTTTTGGGTCACATAATCTCAAAAGAGGGGATATATGTGGATCCAGCAAAAACAGAGGTTATCGAAAGATGGTCGAGACCAACAACAGTAACTGAGATCCGAAGTTTTCTTGGTTTGGCTGGATATTATCGATGTTTTGTAAAGGATTTTTCAAGATTATCTAATCCACTCACCAAGTTGACTCGGAAAGGAGTTAAGTTTGTCTAGACGGAAGAATGTGAAGAGAATTTCAAGGAGTTGAAAAGAAGGTTATCCAGTGCACCTGTGCTCACACTACCTTGTAGTGGAGAAAGGTTTGTGATATACAGTGATGCATCCAAGAAGGGATTGGGGTGTGTTCTTATGCAAAATGATATGGTGATAGCTTATGCCTCACGACAGTTGAAAATCCATGAGCAAAATTACCCAACTCATGATTTGGAGTTGGCTGCGGTAATCTTTGCATTAAAGATTTGGAGGCATTACCTTTATGGTGAAAGGTGTGATATTTATACTGATCATAAAAGTTTAAAGTATATTTTCACACAAAAGGAGTTGAATATGCGTCAAAGAAGATGGTTGGAGATGATTAAGGATTATGACTGCTCAATCCATTACCACCCTGGGAAAGCAAACAAGGTGGCAGATGCATTAAGTCGACAAGACCATGCTAGTTTATCCATGATAAGGATCACAAAAGATCCAATATTTATGGATTTACAAAGGATGGATCTTGGAATTATAATGGAAGGGGAAAAATCTTATCTTTCTCAAATGAATGTTCAACCATCTATACATGTGAAGATTAAAGAGGCACAGAAAGAAGATGTTGAGTTACAAAAGAAGGTGAGAAATGTTCCTGAATTCAACCTTGATTGTGATGGGATAATAAAGTTCAGGAATCGGGTTTGTTTTCCTCCCATCCCCGAATTAAAGAAGGAGCTGATGGATGAGGCTCATAGTTCATCATTCTCTATTCATCCTGGAAGCACGAAGATGTATAGGGACCTGAAAGAGTACTTTTGGTGGGATGGCATGAAAAGAGATGTTGCTGAATATGTCTCTCGATGATTGGTTTGTCAACAAGTTAAAGCTGAGAGACAAAAGTCCACGGGGATGTTACAACCATTACCCATACCCGAATGGAAATGGGAAAACATCACTATGGACTTTGTCACAGGACTTCCTAAAACATCTAAAGGCAATAATGCTATCTGGGTCATAGTTGATCGTCTTACAAAGTCTGCACACTTCATTTCTATTAGAGAGGATTTCTCTCTAGATCAGCTTGCCAGGATATATGTAAAGGAAGTGGTAAGATTTCATGAAGTACCACTTTCTATTATATCTGATCGAGATCCGAGATTTACCTCGAAGTTCTGGCGAAGTCTTCAGCATAATCTGGATATAGAGTTGAGTTTCAGCACTTCTTATCAACCTCAGACAGACGGTCAGTCTGAGAGAACAATTCAAACCCTAGAAGATATGTTGAGAGCTTGCTCTATGGATTTCAAAGGAGGTTGGGATCAACACCTACCTTTGGTGGAATTTTCTTATAATAATAGCTTTCACTCCAGTATTCAGATGGCTCCTTATGAAGCTCTCTATGGAAAGAAATGAAGGACTCCAACTTGCTGGGATGAAGTTGGGGAAAGAAAGCTATTAGGACCTGATCTCGTTGATGAAATGGCAGAAAAGGTCAGATCTATTCAACAACACATAAGAGCAGCTCAGAGTCGACAGAAAAGTTATGCCGACAACCGAAGAAAAGACCTAGAGTTTGAAGTGGGTGATAAAGTGTTCTTACGAATATCTCCCTGGAAGAGGGTTATGAGATTTGGAAAGAAGGGGAAGTTGAGCCCTAGATATATCGGTCCTTTTGAAATACTGGATCGTGTTGGAAAGGTAGCTTACCGATTGGCGCTTCCACCGAATCTCTCTCAAGTTCACGATGTGTTCCAAGTATCTATCCTGAGAAAGTACATACCTGATCCTTCACATGTACTCAGCTCAGAAGTTGTACCGCTGGAGCAAGATCTTTCTTATGAAGAACAGCCGATAGAGATTCTGGATCGTAGCGAAAAAGTCCTACGAAACAAGACCACTCGATTGGTGAAAGTTTTATGGAGGAACCACCAACTTGAAGAAGCTACATGGGAGCTTGAGGATATGATGAGGGAGAAGTATCCTCATCTGTTTGATTACAAAGTGACGAATTTCGAGGGCGAAATTCTTTTTAAGGGAGGTAGAATGTAACACCCGAGACCTTTATGTTATATGAATCATCAAAGGAATCTTTTTCTACACAACACTTGCATGGCTTGCTTTACACGCAATCACGACCTTCCTCGATAGCTTGCGTTGTACGCAATACCGAGTTTCACTAAACAACAATATGCTATTAAAACTAGCCGTTATGAATAGTAATAACCACTTTTTAAAATTTTATAAATTTTATTTTTCAAAATGGACTTCATTTTTGGATTCGGAATACCGAAATTAGCCTAGGATGAAATTTTGGTATTTTTCTGAAAACTTTCAATTTTTGATGAATAGTGAAACCACTAAGTGGTAGGTTAAAAACTGAATTTTTGCATAAAACTTAATTTTACCACTTCTGTGAATGGAATTTCAAAAATCCGACAGACACGGTTGATATCAGTAAGTAAAATGTGGTTCAATGAGATAAAAATAATTTTTTGGTGAATAGTAACTTTTTACTTTTTTTTTACCGCGGTTAATAGTAAATAGGATAACTAAGGGTAAATATGATATTACTATTACCCTAACACATGTCCTAATTCTATTGGAAAAGTGTAATTCGACCAAAAACAAACTTAGGAATAAAATATGACCATTTAGGCCCACTTGGATTAGATTAGGACATTTATTATTAATTTATTTAAAGAAGGGTTAAAATAGTTAAAATCAAAGTTTAATAAGTAAATCATTTTTAATATGGGGTTATACATAAGATAAATTCGACTATAAATATTCATTAGAAATATAAAACGATTTCCTACATAATGGTATTTTAGTTATAATTTTTAGACATTAAATAATTTAATTTATTTATGACACAATTATGATGCAGTAATTATCTTATTTATGAAATATTGACATAATTGATGTTATAAACACCAAAATAAATGTAATTTGAGACTTTTTATGAATTACACAGATTTTCTAGGTTACTATGATATATTAGTGTTGATTTAATCAACTTGGTTCGAACATATAATTCTTTTATGACTTTCACAAAAATCATATATCAAATAGTGTCAAAATTGACACAAAATAGTTTTTAAATAAAATATTATATTATTAATTGTTATTTTATTCCTAAAAATCTAAGGTTCGGCCAAATGACTTAGAGATAAGGATATATATATTAATAATAAACAATTTGGGGTTCTTTTGTCATGTTATAGTAAGTGTATTAACCATATAGTGAAAGAAAACAAAAAGACATGGTAAAAGTTAAATTATTTAACTTAGAGTTAAATCTAATTGATAAGGTTAAAATAATACCCTAAACTTGTCTAAATCCTATTGGTTGATAGGATTTCGACCCTTCCCCACTTTAACTTCGAAATAAGACCCTTTGGAACCATTATAAACTGATTTTGACTTTAATATAAAATAATATTTTGAGATATTCCTAAGGTTCCCCTCTCCTCCCTTATAAAAGGGCACCTCCTCCCCCTCCTCCTCACACCAAATTGAGCACTCAAACTCGGCCAACCCCTGACATTTTCTCCTCTCCACTTCCCTAGAATAATCCTAGAGGTTCTGTTCTTCTTCAAAGACCAATATTAGTTCCCTAAGTGGAGGATTCAAAGAAGCGTTCCAAAGAAGAGGTAATATCCATTACCGATCTTTTCAATTTCTTTCTTCTTCAACTTCTTCTTCTTTAGTTGTTTCATGATAAAGTAATAACATCAGTATTACTTACATACTGATATTTTATTATAAATATGAAACAACCCTAATTCACCTTCTATCCATCCTACGGAAAAATGAAATCACCGTGCGTGCGTACGTACGGAATACCGTCTCCACGCCGTGGTGTAATCTATTTTCCACCATCACTTTACAAGGATGGGTATAATGGTGTAATGAATAACTATTTATGATTATTATAAAGTAATATTGATACTGAAATAATATATATATATACTCCAATACAATTCCATGATCATAGGAACGATATCATCACTCGTGCGTACGTACGGAATACCGTCTCCACGATGTGATGCGACTCGTTCTACATGATCATCATTACATAGTAATTATATAAATGAATTGAATGAATAAATATGATATATGTTACACTAATACCATTCTGGATATAAGGTATCTATAACCTTAAAAGAAGAATAATAATTTATTCGGCAAAACACGCATAAGAACAAAAGGCAATAAAGACCCGAGTAACAAGTAAGAATGAAATATTACTAACAAGAAGCTAAGAATATGACCATATATGATATGATATCAATATGTATGATTCTGGAATAAGTCAATAACATTATTTAAACCATTATACAGGATCTTCGGACACGTACAAAGAAAATCGGACCTAAGGTAAGGGAAATATCACAATCTCATTTTTATCCGAGATTGTTTATTCGTAAGTATTTACTGGGGTGTATTTTATCATCCACATCCATGTTCCCTCAATATGTAATATTGTTTCCATCGACTTACAATAGTTTAAATCCAATTTTACCCTTCGGTGAGTTTTTAGTAAAGAATATGAAAGGAATCTTTTGTCGTTTTTTTTCGTACGAGGTACTTTTTGACTTTTCCGACAAAAGTACGAAGAATGTTTTTTTAACTTATACGGCATGAATGGACTCTTAAAACATTATTTCCAAGAAGCTTCCTTTACAAGTTTTCAAGTTTATTTTTAATCAACTTCTTTTAGTTTATAATTGTATGACATGTTAAGTAAAGAAAAGTGTTTTTGAAGAAGAAAGGATATTTTCCTCAAGAATGGAGTTCAAGTGTTTTATCAAAATTATTTTCCATCTAAGATAATAAAGGGTTCTGTTTTTATCCCTATTATTACATGGATTTTATTATGTTGTGATGGAAATATTTTTATGAATTCCTTTATCTTATATGGATTGTTTTATGATTTCATGTTGTTTAAGAATCCCATTTTTATTACATGGGTTACGCTATGATGTATGGTTTATGATTATGTGGCACACATAAGAAAGGATTCATTATAAGATGGGTGAGACCTATATCTCCATCCAATGAATTGGGTAAAGATTTTATATCTCATGAGATAGACATGGCTGGAATGGTAGGTTATACCGGTTCAGTGAAACAGGACTGGAACGAGGGTGACTCGGTTCAGAAAGGGACTTTGTCCACTAAGACAGTCTTGGCAATGAGTCATGACTAACAAGAAATGATTTTCCATGATTATGTGTGCATGCCACAAAGTTTCAAGTTTTATGTTATGATTATCAGGATCTCATTTTCACTTCTATGATTTGTTCCATGTTAAGATATTATGATCTCTTTTGCAGGTTATGATTTTCAAAAAGATATGATATGATTTTTATTTCCTTTATTTTCCCTTGCTGAGCATTTGAGCTCACCCTTTTATGTTTTCTTTTCCCCAGGTTAGGAAGATGGATATTAAGTAGAATATGCTAAAAGGGACCCTAGATATGATGAAATAAATGGGAGACACTGTAGAATATTTATGAACCAGTTGTTTATGTTTCCCAGTTTCTAAAGACACTATACCTATACGGTCCTTTGTGGTTTTTTCATATGTTGTAATAAGTGTGCTTCAATTTTGAAGTATTAACAATGTATGTAAAGTATGGGTCGTTATATGTGATCCCCAACATCAAACTCTAAGGGTCTCCTCCTTTGATCAGCATATGATTTCTGATGATCCTATGTTGTCTTCATCATCTCACGAATCACCTGAACCATCTCTGTTGTATTCTGCACTAGTTTTGGTCCGAGAATTGCTGACTCTCCGACCCCAGGCCAGCACAATGGAGAATGGAAAGGCCGTCCATACAGGGCTTCAAATGGTTCCATACTGATGGTGGAGTGAAAACTATTATTGTAATCGAACTCCACCAAAGGTAAGTGCCTCATCCATGAACCTCCAAAATCAAAAACAAAAGAGCATAACATGTATTTAAGATTCTAGATGGTTTGATCTATCTAACCATCCGTTTGAGGATGAAAAGCAGTGCTAAGGCATAGCTGAGAACCAAAAGCATGATGGAGACCTCTCCACACCCTAGAAATAAAGTGAGGATCTCGATCAGAAATGTTCATCCATGGGACTCCATGAAGTCTCACCACCTCCTCCAGATATTGCCTTGAAAAAACTTCCACTGAGCTCGACTCCTTGATCGCTATGAAGTGGACCGATTTTGTTAAAAAATCCACTAACACCCAAATAGAATCATGTCCTCCTGGAGCTCGAGGTAAACTAGTAAAAAATTCCATTTAGATTTCCTCCCACTTCCAATGAGGAATATCTAATGGCTGGAGAAAACCACTAGGGACATGGTACTTAGCCTTGACCTTCTGGCAGAATAAACATCGAGACACAAACTCTATAACCACATGCTTCAGCCCAGGACACCAAAACTGAATCCTCAAGGCTCAGTACATCTTTATCATACCAGGATGAACCGATAAAGGATAAATATAGAACTCTCTGAGAACCATATCACGCATCATCAAAGTAACAAAAATCCTTGCATGATACAACACTCAGTGTTGTTTATCCTCAATCCAACCATTAGGGGCCTCGCTACAAACAACTTGGTCTCTCTAGACCTCCACCTCAAGATCCCCTAATTAGGACTCTTCCACTTACTGCAACATAAATGATTGCACCATCATCTATAAAAGGTAACCTCTACCCCCAAATTCTCCCATATCAAGATGTAATGTTGACAGTTCTTCCATTACTCACTAGAAATCACCGGATTCACGCACAACATCACTATGTGACTTTCGAATCAGCACATCAGCTACAAAATTCCCCTTTCTAGGTGTATACAATATTTCTAAGTTGTATTCCTATAAGAAATCCATCCATCGATGTTGTTGTAAGTTCAAGTCATGCTGGGAGAAAACATACCTCAGGCTCTTATGATCGGTGAAAACCACAAAGCACTCACCAATGAGGTAATGTCTCCAAAACTTCAGAGCAAACACCACAGCTTCCAACTCAAGATAATGGGTGACATAGTTACGTTCATGATGACACAACTATCGAGATCCATAAGAAACAATTGATCTTTACTGCATCAAAACACATCCTAACCCCAGATGCGAAGCATCGTAGAAAACATCAAACTGAACTCCCTCTACTGGGAGACAAAGAACTAGAGCACTTACTAATTTCTTCTTTAGATACTCGAAAGCTACCTGACATTGATCAGTCCATATGAATGCATGATACTTCCTGATCAAAGCTGTCAGAGGAGTCACAACTTGAGAGAAATCAGCTACGAACCTCTTGTAGTAGCCTACGAGACCAAGGAAACATCACACCTGTGACACTGTCTTGGGGGCTGCCCAAGACACAACTGCTTCTATCTTCAATGGATCCACAGCTAACCCCAGTTGGGACACAACATGCCCTCAGAAACAGACTTCTAGAGCCCAAAACTCACACTTCTAAGACTTCCCAAACAGTTAATGTTGACGAAGAACTCCCAAAACGGCATGTAGATGCTCTGCATGCTCCTCCTCAAACGTGGAGTACACAAGGATGTTGTTGATGAAAACCACCACACACTTTTCTAGGAACTTACATAACACAATGTTCATCAATCCCATGAACACAGCTAGAGCATTTGTCACACCGAACGACATTACGACAAACTCATAATGCCCATGATGAGAACCAAAATAAGTATTCAGGATATCCTCATCCTTCACACGCATTTGATGATATCCTGACTGCAAATCGATCTTTGAGAACCAACTTGCACCCTTCAGTTGATCGAATAAATCATCAATTCGCAGAAGAGGATAGAGATTCTTTACTGTCACTTTGTTTAAGTGATGATAATCGACACACAACTGCAAGCTTCTGTCAACCTTCTTCATGAAAAAAACTGGTGCACCCCACGGTAACACACTCGGCCAAACAAAAATGAACTGTAATAGACCATCAATATGTATATGTAACTCTCGAAAATTAGAAGGGGCCATCCTATATGGGGACATAGAGATAGGTGACACTTCTGGTTGTAGCTCGATCCTAAACTCAATCTCTCGTCGAGGGGGTAATGCTACAACCTCTTCGGGAAAGACATCAGGGTAATATTCTACGACCCTAGGAAATGCCAACCGCTGAACCTATGAACCTCTAAAGAACTCAGCATAATCTCAACCAATATTAATGATAAGGATGGAACACGCTAATGACCCATCCGAGGGTATCACTTTCCAATGAACACCACCAACTCTCCATCCGCATCAAAGAACACAACCTGCCTCTTGAAGCAATCCATGATAGCTTGCATCGAATAAAACCAATCCATGGTGAGGATGACATCATATGGTTGTATTCGTAAACATAGGAAATCTACCCAAGAGAAGTGCTACCCCAACACTAGCTCACAATTTCTACATACTTCAAACAAGTCAGATCGACCTCCAACCAGCATAGTCAATGCCAAGGGAACTGGAAGCCTCTCTACCTCAAGTCCCAAAGCATGGACAAGGGTAGGTGATATGAAGGAGTGTGTCGCTCCTGAATCAAAAAAGGCATACACCAAGGTAGAAAACAAGAAAAGGGTATCTTGAACGACGTCTGGATCACCTGGTGCTGGCAACACTAAAGGATGAAGATGACCATGACCTCCTCCACGACCTCTCTAACCCTGATGATGACCACCACCATGGCCACTCTATGCTCTCTAAGGACAAGTAAGGTCATGGGGCTATTCTCTGCTTGCCCCATATACCCTATGCTGATCTAAAGCTGGTGCAACCTGCTACTGCTGCCTCAGATGGAACTACCTCAACAGAGGAACTGGGACCGGAAAACCTGGTGCACGATGACTGATTTGAAAGGTCGGACACTCTCGCTGCTGATGACCTCGACCACCATAAGAAAAACAAGAGCCTGATCCCTTGGCATAGGCCTGAGAGATGCTTCCCCTAGATAAATGAGATGTTGAGGGCTGGGACCTACCCACGGCCGAACAGAAACTCTTCTGCCCTGAAAACCGGGAACCCTAGACCACAACTTTGCTTTGTGAGGAATCATGACGACTCCCCTATCGTGATGATCTGGTTCTGGCCAAAGTCCTCTCAATGACCTATTCTTTTTCCAGCACCTCAAGATTTGTCTTCAACATAAATGGGGTGACCTGACGCTGGATCTCTGGACGCAAAGCCTCCTCGAAATGCCTCGCCCTGGTCACCTTATATGGAAACAGGTCCGAAGCATATCGCAAAAGGTTCCTAAAACAGATTACAAACTCTCGCACACTGGAGCTCCCCTATCGAAGGGTAAGAAGCTCTTAGAGACTAGATGCCTTCATTATTGAAGAAAGAAACTCGACTCTAAACTTGTCTCAGAACTCCTCCCATGAGATCACTGACTCCTCATGATCCCCGAGGAACAAGAAACACCACTGTCTCGCTGCTCCACGCAACATCGTCACAACCAAGGACACCTAGTGCTCCTTCCGAGCACAGATCGAACTGAAGCCTATCTCGAACTCCTCCAAACAGTCTTCTGTGATTACATCTGAAATGGAGCCCTCGTACTTCTGTAGACTCTGGCACTGAAACTATCAGAGTTTCCTCCTCCAAGTTTCATCATCGTCGACCTCTACCCGGCGGCGATCTACTGGCATAGCCTACTGGACATCTTCTATGCGATCCTGATGAGGACGTTGACCTGGTTTCATACCTTTAAAATAACAAATAGTTAGAGCTCCAAAACCTGGAATATGGGAGACTCATCATTAATTAATTATTTAATTTTTTTCTTTTATTCATTTTAGGTTAACCTATCCCAAGGTCTACCCATTCAAACACAGGCACAAAGAAGAATGATGCATGATCCTTTCCTAGGTCTCTACCCTGCAACTAGTATCACCTTGCTTAGTAGCCATTGTAAACTTAAAGGTCCATACATCAGATCATAGGGGGCTCTAAATGACTATGTCTCAGCCGGTCTACGGTTTTTACATCACTTTATAAACATGAATGACATCGTTGCACTACCTACCCATGCAACCTCGCCTATGCCTAACTCCAAACTCCATCATATCTCTCAACCTGAGCCTTTGATACCACTTGGTCACGACCCCCTCCCCAAAAAGTGTACCCCTCCTGGGTCGGAAATTTGAGAAGGGAGATAATGACCCCTAAGTCCCGCCTCCAGTGGGCCCTGGGTTGGCGACTAGCACCGAGGGTATAGCGAACACACAAATGGGAGGCATTACCCTCCAAGAGAACACATGCGGAAGAGAGAGATAAGATACACACCAACCAAATCCAACTCAACCAGTAAGATAAAAGAAATACCAATTACACATATGAAATTTCATGAAAAACTACTACAACTAAAAGGGGAAAAAACTGCAAGTACCCAAAAGAAAGTAAAACACCATCAACCACAAGCCCGAACAGCTCCTGCAACCGCAAGATCATAGTAACCAACTTGATCTCCAACCTACTCCAAGTGACCTGAAAATTAGTTTATATATACATAGGGTGAGTATAACAGTATACTCAGTAGAATCCTCCCCAAATACTCTTGTGAAAAAGTAAAGAAAGCATGCTAAAGCACAGTGAACAATAAGTGAAACTAACTTGTCACCTAAACAGGTATACTATGTTCCCAGCCTCACCATGGATACTATCACCAAGTAATGCATACAAGAGTATATAATATAATAAAGAATATCAAGGGTACCCCACTACCACTTCCCCATTGGTTTTCCTCTTTTCCCCAACGGTGCACGTCCTAAGCATCTCTCTCCAAAAAGGCTTGCCTGCAGATACATGGGTGAAGCACCAAAACATGCACCTCATGCAACAAAACCACCACGTACACATAATCAAAGTAACCAGGTAGTTTCTGGGAGCCACCACAGCTCGCATAACATGTATCATACATCAGGTATTATACCTCAAGCCATTACATCCCATACACCAAGTAAGGATCCTCAAGCCATCCCAGCCTATACACGTCACACCTATAGTAGTCCATAAAAAACTGTATCCAGAATATATGTGTGTGAATAACCACAAGCCATTAAAGCCCTCTACACACATATATGGGGAAAACTAACCAATGTGCCTGCCAGCACAAGTAACTACCAATAGAAGAGAGCGGGGCCAAAGGGGGTAGTCATCCATCTATCCTCCCACCATAATGTTGGAGAAAATACCCAAAGTACAATGTTCCTTCAAATCATAACCTCAGCATTGCACCCTATAAAGCTCCAAAACCCATGGGTTAACATAATTTATTCAATTACTTATTTAAAAAATTACTTTTCCATATTCCCAGGAATTCTAGAAAAACAATCCATGCTTCTAAACACAAGGGGATCAACACGGTGTGTAGATGAACTACCCGTCGAGTCTTTGATGCCTATAGCAAGAGAGTAGAACCATCATCCCTTAAGAAGGAAAACACGAAAAGCATGTGGCATAACCCGTGCGTCTTCGCCCCTTTAGAAAGAAGGGTAAACAAGATCAGCTGCCTTGAGCAGTGGGGAAAGTAAAGCAGATAAATAACCAAGAAGAATCACCAGAAAACCAAACATTCACATCCAACCCATTTCATCATCCCTAGTGTCCTCCCTGAAACCCACATGCATAAACTGATGCATCTCTCCACTCTAGGCATCAACTGCTACAACAACCAGTAGGCCTCCATGCCCCCACATATCACAACAGCCATCCGGGCTCACATCACAACACAAGTAGTATGAAAACAATAATCATATCGGTTGGGCTCTTGGCCCTTAAACAAGCAAGAAGGTAACTCAGAACCATTCAAGGAATTATCAAACAATCAGTTCTTTAATCCATATTGAATTAACCGATTTATTATTCATAGGTTCCATATTCGGGAAACCTAAATAGTAAGCTATCACAAATAAATTAAACATGCTTACTGCCCCAATTTGACTAACATCAAAAAATACAACAATAAGAACCAGATTCATTTACATGCCTCTTTATCTTTAACAAAACAATTATCAATTAATTCCAGTTTATGTTTTTTACCAATTTCCATAAAGAAAAAACAACTAAACAAAGCAAGCATAGATATCACACTATCTTGCAAAAACAAGAGGCAATACCATATAATTGATATCAATTTATTTATTCGGTTCAAATATTTATTATGAAAATTCCATTGTGATCCTATGGATAAAACATGCTAACTCTATAGTTGCATGTAAAAATAAAAGAGAAGAAATGAATCCCATACCTTAAAAATGTTCTTAAGAATCTTTATATGAGAATGATTCACACAATGGATCACGATCGCCTCCTCCCGTGACAACTGCATCCACCCGAGGATGTCGCAGCACGACCACACCAATTGAAACCCAAGAAACTCCATTAGAAGCATGGATATCACATGCCATAATATTTCTAGGAGAAATAGTAGAAGGTGAACCTAAAAGAATGATGATAAATCATAACTTATATCGAAGATTGATGGATACTGCTTGGTTACACCAAAACAGGGGGTGCACTTGTAGCAAGAAGAATGTTGAGGGAAACCAATCCACTGGGAAAAGTTTAATCTCATGGTTCCTACAGAAAGAAAGTAAATGTTAGAGTGTCTCGTACCAAAGAACAAGGAGAAAGAATAAGGGAGTAAGATATCTTATCCATTTAGAATATTTAACAGAGCAACAGTTTAAGATACAATGGATTTTCCATTAAAATCGTATCACATTAAACCACGTGGTTTGACCAAGTAAATGTATCTCGAACCTTAGGAAAATTAATATAGGAGCTATGGGATTTAATTCGGCCTTAAATCCCTTAAAACAAGGCCATAAATGTGTTTTACATCAAAGAAAACATTAAATTGGTGAAACTGGAAAAAGATTGGAAATTTGGAAAAGGAAATATGAAATAGTTCTGAAAACACTATTCATGAGTTGTCCCACTGTTTCTAAATCACCATTTCTAACTCACAATTTCTAACTCAGTATTTCTAACTCATTGTTTCTGAATCACCATTTCTGACTCACCGTTTCTGACTCACCGTTTCTGACTCACCGTTTCTGACTCACCGTTTTTAACTCGCCGTTTCTGACTCACTGTTTCTGACTCACTGTGGCACTATTCATAAATCTGGAAACATTGTTCACAGAACTGGAAATTTGATAAAGTGTTGGGGATGAGTCACCTTGACCTCCCAGAACACCTCAAACACCATATTTTAGCAAAGGGATGGATCAGAGAGGTCTAGAACATTATAAATTATTTTTTAAATTAAAACATTTAATATATGAAAAATCATTTTGTAGAAAAATGTTATTTTTACCATTAAGTGTTCTTAATATTATGAAACATTAATTACCAATTAAATGAGTGATAATATATTTTTATATAAGTGTAAAAATAATTTCATAGTAATTATATAAAATATATCAATTTTATTTATTAGATAAAAATTACACAACATTAATAAAACTATTCTTTGAAAGTAGTTTACACTTTCACCATTATCATGGTCATTAACTTTAATCCTAGTGACCATACTTTTATACCTAAAAATTAAATTGAAATTATTAAATAGTATGAAAAATTTTACCTAAAATATAAAATTAATTTTGTTAGATTTAATTTCTATAAGTTTTGAAAACAAAATTTTAATATAAGCAAATAAAAAGAGTTCTGAGGGTAAAATATTACTTAAGTTTCCAAAATGTTAAACATAAATTTTATAAATTCAAAATAGTATTTTTAAATGAATAATTTCACTCTATAAATACATTTTTATCATTAAAAATGTTTTATAAGTTTTTAAATTATAATTATTTCTTGATATATCCACAAACTCTGGTTTTAGTTAAAATTGTATTTTTCACTATTCACCTAAAAATAAATTATTTTAGAAAAAAACCAAAAATTAACTCTAAGATAATTTTGACATGATGAAACTAAAAATGAATGTAATTTTATTATATTCAATTTGCATGAGTGGTAAAAATTAATTTTAAATATAATTTCACAAAACACAATAAAAATAATTTTTATAAAAGTTATTTTAAAGAATTAAATTAATTTATTATTATTACTATACTATAAGTTAGGTTTTTATTCTAATTGTAAGGATACTATTATAAATATCATATTATGACCTTGAATTAATTATAGCTTTTATTATCTATATTACCTAATATGAAACACATTTATACTTAGAAGGGAAATATCTGTATATAATTTTTGGGTTGTTACACACTGTCGGGAGGGACATAAAATAGTAAGATACGAGACATTAAGGTGGAAGAGGGAACCAAGGGAGTAGTAGAGGCATGACACCATGATATGATGCAAAAATATTGGGAGGAATTTTCTGGTATTCTAGGGTTTTAAATCACGTGAGGGGTAGATAATATTATAAGTTAGGGAGGAGAGAGTTTGAAGGTTGCTTTAATGATGGTTTCCCTAACCCAGGAGATTAATGGGATTGCACTGTTCAGACATGCATCCAATAACATCTCACCAAACAAGTTTATTATAATGATTAATTGAGATTTTATATTATTAGAGCGGTATTCTCATATTATATTTATAAGTGAATTTTAAACTATAAAATAGTTAAATTAATTATTATAAACTGGTTAGATTAATTGTGTTAGGCCACTAATTATATTTTTAAAGGATTTTTAAATTATAAAATACATTTATTTAACTTTATTTCCATTCATTTTAAATTTAATAACGAATTTAAAGATTTTTAAAATATAATCAATCATTTAAATGGGTTAGGATAGTTAAACATGTGTTTCAAAAGTAAAATAACGGAGTTAGGGTAATACATTTAAAAATAAACAATTTTGGGTTTTAAAAAAATTAAATGAGTCCAGGTTTACGTATCATAAATTATGTGGACACTAGACTTGTTTTCATCACCATATTTAAGGACTCAAAAATTAAATAATATTTTTTTTACCTGAGTCTAATATTTGAAAAAAACTACATTATATTTCTAAAATTAATGTTATATTAACCATAATTAATTATAAAATAATTCATTGGGATTTAAGTTAACATTTAATATATTCATTTTTTTATTTACTTGAATCACATTACATATTTCAAAAAGTCATTGGACTGACATTCATTTAACAAATAAAAATTTAAATAAACCTATAATTATATGTATATTTTTTTAAAATCAATAATATAATCACTATTTTTAATCTTAAACTTAAATAGATACTAGATGTTTTAAACTTCTTACAAAAAATAATGTTTTAGGTTTTCATATTGATAATCTAGAATCACTTAATTGAACTATATGAATTTATTAAGAATTTAAAAAGAAAAAAATGATACCAAAATGTATGTAAATAAATCCACTTTAACTTGGTGAGTAGATTATATAGAAATATTATAAATCTATACTTCCAACACCTGTTATATTAGGCATTGTTTAATATTCAGTTTTCTTTAGTTATAAATACCACAAGTGATTATTTATACTAAATTTATTATTATATAATGCATGATTCATGTATGATACTTGATTATTCTCTTAGTATTTTTGAACTGTATACAGTATAATTAAATTTTATCATTATCATTTCATGTTTAGAACATGAATTCTATATAAAATAAACCTAAATATTTAGGCCACAAACTCCAAATTTATTCCATATAGTTCATTTTTTTTGTTTTTCATGTTGTATTCAAGGAAATTTTATATGTTTACGTTGTAAGAGACATACCCCAGAGGTATCTATTCCACATTGTATGAAATTATTGTTCTTGTATTGTATAACATGAGAATATAAAGGAAATATTTTAGTATCACTCCTTACCCATGTAGGTCATCATTTAATTGTTTTACACATCATACATTGATGTGTTGATGCATTTTTTACATGGTTGAATTAAATTCTAAATGTTTTTTTGAGACATCTCAGGATCACACTCTTGGACCGAGCACTATAATATTACAATATCTATTATATAATGTAAACTTCATTATATATAAACAATTATCATGATAATAAATGGAACATCACAAACCAAGATCTTAATACATGAAAATACAATATAAATTTAAATATTATTTAATATGTTCTCTATTTTTTATCTAAATGATATTTATCTTTCATAGTTTTTTTATCTTTCACTAGTAGATTAGGAGGCTTTGGATTCTAGGTTTTAATGCTAGTTATTGGATAAGTAATGTTAAAACTCACATGGATAGGGTTTTAATGTCAGTTATCAAATAACCAATGTTAAAACCCAAGTTTCAATACCGGTTATCCATTAACCAACATTAAAACCTAGTCAATGTAATTTTTAATGTCGGATATTGAATAATTGATATTAAAACTCAAAATTTAACTTCAATTATTGGATAATCTACTTAAAAAATTTTAAAAATTTGAAACACATGAGTCTTTATTTTCCTTTTATTATTTTGACACCCAATTTTCTAAAACCCTAACCTACGTGACTTGAAACCATGATCCATCTTCTTTATTTGATTGTATTTATTCTCCATTTTTCATCATTTATCCTCTCTCTTACACCATTCATCTTTCTTCTATCACAAACCAGCATGAGTTGACTTGACCTATCACCTAATCCGACTAACAATAAGGTCTGAAGAAAATTATTGATATCCAAGGGATGAAAAATAGTGTATGGACATTAAGTAATCACACTTGAGAATGGTTTCACCCACAAAATATAATAGAATACATAGAGAAAAAATTATTGTTATCTGACAAGACTCATTCACAAGTCAAATTTCCATGTTAACCAAATAAAAATTTTAGAAATAGGAAGCAAACCAAATAAGTCATAACCAAATAAAAAAATAAGTTACTTACATATAATATAAATTAAATACACCAGAATAAAAATAAATCTTAAGATACATGGAATCTGAGGTGGATGATACATCCTTGATGCAAAAAGAAAAAGAAAAATCAAAACATCAAAAGGGAAAATGATCTCCACATGATGCATGGTCATGATCCAAATCATTATCAGGCTTGCACCATGAGAAATTATAATAAATATGAGTCCCATAAAAGGAGATATCCAAAGACACAAACCATAAAAATACCTGAAACGTTTATAGCCATGATCACAAACCCTATTAGGTATCCTTCCCACACTCCATTCATAACCTTTAAAAGTAAAATCCTTTCATGCTAGTTTGAAAATATATATCTAAAAGTAATATTTCAATTTTAATTAAAACAAATCACATATAACCACTATAAATTTATTTCATTCCAAAACAAAAATTTTCCAATGTAAACCAAAATCAAGCTTTGGAATATTTTAAGAAGAAGGTAAATTTAAAGAAAGGAAACTATTTCATTCAAAGCCTTTTAAAAATTACTTCTCAATAATAAGGGAAAAATAAATGACTTTTGAAATACCCATTTTTCTTAAGTTTATTCCAAGAAAACACCAATGTGATAATCCATTATTTTGAAATAAATGAAATTCTAAAAATCAATATAGATAAGCTTAATAACCATAAAATAATCAACATCCAAGGAAATATCTAAGTGGGAACAAATCACTACATGAAAAAAAAGTAAGTAGTAACAAAAACACTCAGATAAATAAAATTATCTAAATATAAATAGTAGTAACATCTAAATAATATAATAAGAAACTTGAATGCATACAACATCATGGGAGAGACCCCAGGGAGACTAAGCTCCGAGCAACCTAGGACCTTGTAATATCACAGTGGTTTAATTAATCCAAGTCCACCTACATATAATCCCTAAGGAGAGTAATCTCAATCCCTATAGGAATGTTCCACTTAGAAACTAACTCCCTACCATATAATGAAAGTTTTTAGTTGGTGTTGTATCATAATCCAAGGATAGGCACAACACATATAATAAAATAACCCGAGTTGAACTAACAAATCACTCTACCTGACCTACAACTAGGCCTAAAGGGCATTCTTGATCCCCATGGGATAGAAAATAGTTCTTAGGCATTAGATTAACACAATTGGGAATGATTTCCACCCTCTAAAAATAATATAAATAAGAAGTGAAAGTTATCAAGCATCTGAAATAACCTATCTAGATTTCAGAAATCCATGTATATAAAATAATTAGATCCAAATGAATATGTGGGACAAGCATGGAATACTAAAATAAATTTCTAACCAAAACATACAACTAGATCACCAAATAAAGATACAGTGGAATCAAATATGGTGAGAACAAAATATAAAACTCACCAGGATGAACTGGATAATACAAAACCCTGATAGATAAAATAAAACACGAACTATTCCAATAAAACCTCCACATGACACATGGTCACTCAGCATAACCCACCACAAACCTGATGGATAGAATCTAACACTAGAAACCTAATAGAAAACATAAGAGTTGCACACACACACATAGACACTAGTGTATATGTGGGGCATGGGTTAAACATTCCCAATAGGATTTCACTAAAGAATCTATGTAATTATTTTCACAATATAGTTCATAAATTCTAGTTTAAAAATAATTTATAAAAATAGGATTTTTCACATTAGAAATAATAAGAAAACATGTATCATTATTTATCTCTTTATTTCTAAGACTATGGTAAAACCTTTTAAGGAAAAATGAGGCTTATCTAGTCTAAAACCATAATTTTAAACCAAATCAATAAAATAACACACACTTTCTCAAATTACATTTTAAAAAAATAACATCACTTTCCTTTTTTAAAATCCATACGTTCTAAACCATTTATAAATCAGTTTGAAATTAAACCAAACCACAATCAAATATAAGGCATAAAAATGACAATGCCAATATATCAATGGAATAAAAATAAAACAACCCACAACCAATCCATGGTGTTGTGTAACCAAATTGAAAGTAAATGGATACAAATGAGGCATATGTATCAATACCCATAAATTATCCTAAAAGGATTTAATAATTACGAGAAACTCACTAGGTTCTAACATGAATGATACTAGACCTAGTTATTTGGGTCACTATCTCTATCCCCCCTATTTGAAACTATAGCATCCCTCTTATCACCCTTTAGGACCATTGAGTAAAAAATAAACCCATAGGATTGATTAACTTTTCAAGGGAACTAGGTAGCCTAAACACACCAATCTAGAATAAAATGCATCTAGGAATTCTACTTACCTGCCTAGGGTTCCCATAATATCAATAAATGGAGGTGAGAAACAATAAAAAACATGATCACATGAATCTACATTTAAAGAAAATGAAATAAACCTCATTCCACCTCAAACACTCTCACATGAAACATCTACTTTCAAATCCACACATAAACATCAATAATAAATATCTTC
Source organism: Viscum album (assembly GCA_963277665.1). Classification (NCBI taxonomy): domain Eukaryota; kingdom Viridiplantae; phylum Streptophyta; class Magnoliopsida; order Santalales; family Viscaceae; genus Viscum; species Viscum album. The sequence continues at coordinate 569,722,059 of OY728131.1, forward strand.
AATAGGTCCACAATCCATAAAAAAAATAATATATATGAAGGGTATCAAAACTAAGGGAAAATCATCAAGGGAAAATCACAATTTTGAACAAAATATTTTTAACAAAGTTCTAGTCAGGACTTTGAAAACATGATTGTAACTCTATCAAATTCCATCACTTTATAAAAATCATTTCAGAAAATATCCTTTACAAACCATTTGAAAATTATACTTTCACTTAGAAAATGACATGAAATCTCCATGAATACCAAAATACCTAAAAAACTCAAATTAGGGAAAAAAACCCCTTTTAAAAACAATACCCTTTAACCACTAACCATTTCCATTAAAAACAGAACCAGTGTAAAAAATCACTTAAAAAAAATTAATTCCTTTAAAAGTTCCACTCAAGTATTTTCATAAACACTTGAAATGCGATGACTCCATACCAAGTATGGAAATTGTTTAAAAACTATTTCAAACCCCCAAAAGTAATTTATATAGATATAATTTATAAATAAAATTATTTTAAGCATTTAATAATTTCATAACATGTAATATAAAGGGCTGACATCAAAACACCTACCTCTATCCAAGAATAAACAAGTCACAACACATCATCTTTGATGATGAATTCCCTCTAAGTAAGAAGACACTCTCCAAAACCCCTACATATCTAAACCCCCATGATTATAACCTACTCGAATCCAAAAAACGACCCACACAGTGATTAAGGTTCATAAGAGAAAGGAAAATCAAGGGGAAAGGAGGAGGGAAAGAGGGGTGGGGAAAGCAGGAAAATACCTTGGAAATATACTTGAATACAAAATAGGAGGAATAAAAATCTAAGGGAGGAGGAGGATGGAGGAGCACCATGGGACCTGCCTAGGTCCAGAATCATACGAGATAGGGGAGAAAGGGCCTAAAAATCCTTAAAATCTAATGATGGTAAAATGGTAAAACACTAGAAATAACACATAGGTAGGTCACCTTCACAATTTATCCTTCCTGGATTATGGAATGTAACTCTATCCTTAACAACCTATATAGTGAAACCTCCCTAGCTTGAGGCATAATACTCCTCACCAAACAACCTCCATGACTCAACCCTCGGGCTACGGTGTGGAGCACCTTGATTGGGCAAGGCCGACTTCCCAAGCACCCAACCACCCTAAAATAGCCTTCTAAATTGTGGTTTATAACCAATCTATTGATATGAACTTTGGTTCCTGATATCTAGACCTCAAAGACACAATATTTACCTTCCATGACACAAATTTTTCCTAATTGATATCTATGGTGTAACCCATAGCCTGTGGTCTGTCCACCCTTCAGTCAAAAATTTCTTGAAGGCAAGGAAAAGGGATGTGGTGTGGCCTCCCTAGGTCATAAATAAATCAGATATAGTCTTGGTTTGTAGTTACTTATGATTTCCTAAAACACCCTAAAATCCATGAGAACACCCAAAAACCTCAAAATTAAAGAATATACACACACCGGTAACATAGGGGTGTCACAGTGCACCACACCTAACAATACTTTTCCTAGTATTCACTACTAAATTTATCAAGTTCCCATTATCAAAAAAGGGGATATGAGTACATAAGTTAGAATAAATAATATAGAACACCAATCATAAGAAATATCAACCACATATAAAACCCCCTCACTTCCTCTCCAAAAACCCTATACCCAAACATTCCATTATCATTAAACATGGAAAATCTAAAATAAACGTTATGCTCACACGTAATAATATACATGGTCTAAGTCCAAAAAACACTCACAAGGTTCAAACCAGACATTGATACCTTTTCAAAACTCAAATCTTGAAATTCCTTTAATGTTTTTTCTTAACAGGTCTTAAATATTTAAACCAGTGCTTAAAACCCGAAGATCCATTTTTAAAATAAAATATGGTTCAATACTTAAAAAAACAATTTAAACCCAACACAAAACTAAATTCCAAGATAACCACATTAAACACACTTAATAAAAAATTTAAAAATCATTTAAAATATCATTACACACCATGGGAATCAAAATAAATAACAAGGTACACAAAATAATTTTTGGAGTTAGTGCCCTAGAACTAACTGCCTTTTACTTATGATTACCTATATATTAATAGTCCTAAATATCATTGATATCTTATCATATGATGAGTATTTTTTGTATGTCATTAATGTTATAATTTCCCTAGATTATCTATCACATCATATGGTTATAGTAGTTCCCTGTAATGATGATAACTTTGAAGTACTATGAAAATATTCTTAAATATACTTTGCATAGATGGATGAATTCATCTAACTATATGCAGATGATATAGTATATCAAAGGTATCGGGTTCATAATAAATTGATACTTATTATCACAAATTTCTCCCTTGACAATCTCCAATAGAAGAGGATTGTGAGAACTTAACCGCTAGTAGGAAATCCACATGTTTTATGTGCCATTGGATGTTTCTATCTATAAATGTTTGTAATGTTTCTTAGACTTTAATATTATTACTAATGAATATCACAATTAATTCAATTTGATGTATTTTATAACCCATAATTACATATGTTTATGGAGAAGTTGGATATGTTGGGTGCATCATGAATGATATGACATTAATGAATAAGTCAAGGAAGGATTTGTCTATTATGTTCTTTAATGGAGGTTAATATCTCAAACTATTTTATGGGAATATAACTATTTTATAAGTCCATGTAAAGGGTTATTTTTTGATGATTTTATTTTGTAAAAGTAAAATAAAAATATTTTGAGCATATAGGTTGATGACACTAGCGATGCAACCTTCTTGGATGAGATATCAAGACAAAGAGATTATATTACATGGTAAACATTCATAGAAGGTTGTCATAACTTTGAATTATCCTCATATCTTTAGAGGATATGATGTGGTGCTAGATATTAATCTTAGTCTACGAGTTTGAATCACTTTTATCGATATGGTGGCCTAGAGGGTCACATAAAAATTGTATTCATAGGATCCACTGATTTAGACGAATTAGAGTTCAGGATGAAGTGGGACGCACATGCAAGGTCCAGTGAGAGTCCAAGTAAATGATCAAAACTATATTAATTCAATTATATTATTATTGTTTTTTAATAGTGTTAATTGAATTTATTTCTCAAGGTATTCAAAAGTTTGTTTAATTATAAAAGTGAATATGAGAAAGTATTGTTTTATGAATGAACATTGCACTGTTCAAGCTTCATTAAATAATTATGGGAAGAGCAAGTTGAGTTAATGGATAATGGTTCATCATGTGACATTTATTAATGTTACTAGTGAGTGATTAAATGTTCATGACACATATGACATGTTTACTTAGTTATTCATGTTGTTTTGGGCCAGTTTAAAAGGGTTAACTTATCCAAGGGATTAAGTGAAATTTTAAAAAGATAACCCATACAATTTAAGCTCATTTTGAGCCATGAATATTTACCAAAATATAATACATGGATTTAGAGATCTCTCCTTTCTTCCAATTCATTCTCTTAATCATTTAGAGAGAGAAGTATCGAGAATGGATCGATCCAAGTTTGAGGATCAATCGTGTGATCTTTTGGATATTGTATGAGCATCGTAAGGCCGTTGATCTTCCATTATAGCACTAAAGAATCAAAGAAAAACATTCTTAGAGCTATGGTAAATGTGTGGACTATCTAGATGGAATATAATTTGTTATATTTAAGCCACTCTGATTTGGAGAAGAGCCTATATTACCGAGATCACAATGTTCCACAAAGGTACTATTTTTTGTTTTTTGTTTTAATACTTAAATTAATTTACATTAAATCATTGGAATGAATTAGGAATCTCTATAATGAATCGAATAATTTATGATATATTTAATGATAAAAATTAAAATTTCATTTTTTTTTCATTCTTTCATAACATTCCCAATTTCTATAGTAGTATTAGAGAAATATTATAATTATTTAAGTTGAAATTTCGATTAAATTTTATAATATTTGAAAAGAGGGTTTTGATATAGTCCCAACGCCATTGATGACAAGTTAATATGAGATTTAATGGACAAGATATGTTCAATCAAAGATCAATTTTTTTTGAAAATAAAAAAAACTTTAATTGACACACACACATGCAAAAAATCAAGATGGACATAGCAGGGTTAAGAAGTGTAGGTTTTTAGATATGCAGGTTTCCAATAGGGGAAGTCTGGTAGGGGAGAATTATTTTTTCACACCCATGTAAGGATAAAATTTAAAAAAACGTATGATTATCCTTGTATGTGCAAGGATAAAACTTAATATATATACATATATATAGTTGGTAGGTGGAAAATCCACCAGTGTTGAAATTCATCTCCCCATTGATTGGGGGGGTATATTGTGACAACCCCATATAGGGGATGTAATATATTAATTTTTTTGAAATCTAATGTCGAGCTAGTTTAGGCTAGACCTGACTCTCCCAAACCATTTAACCAGCCCCAGGAAATTTTTTCACTTATGAGGACCCATTTAGGGTCCAAATAGACCTCAAAAAATGTAATTTTTTTAGAAATTAAATTTAATTGTGTTGAGTTTATTAGAATTATTTCAGGTTCCAAGGGACATATCAATAATTAATTAAAATTATTTTAATGTGAATTTAATGCATTTAAATTTCCTTTGAGTTTAATTTTGTAAATTTTAATTTTTGTTATGCAATATTATTTCATGTTTACTAATCAAGAGCTGAGACCGACCTGTACATGTTTGGATAATTATTTATTTAATTTAATTATTTAATTTGAGTTTTAAAATGTAATAATTTTTTATCATTTTGATGATATATATATTTTAAATCATTGTTTAAATTTATAAGGTCCCATGTGTTTACATTTGATTGATAAAATTTAATTACACATCCCAAGTTCCTCTCATCTCTGTGTGAGTATACATTATAAAGATCAGATATGTTTGCATCTATGTGGTTTGAGTTGAGAGCTAGTGTGAAACCAAAACAAGTTATATGCATGGGAGTTTGACAAGTGTTGCAATACAAGTCAAGTTATGACTCAAGATACCCTAGGGTCTTGGTTGATCCATTTTTCACTCTATGGATCAACCACTAGATAACAAATCATGATCATGTATAATATTTATTTATTTTGTTTTTCATGGTTAAATATGTGAATATATGGATGATATATGATCATGTATGATAGTTAACAACCATGCAGAGATAAAAATGAATAATCATACGATAAATGTTTCTATTTATGCGTGGTTAAAGATGCGAGTGCTTTAAACTAGTAACACTCGATTTCAGTTTCTAAGAAAACTAAATTTATTATGTTTAAATTATTTTATCAGGACATAGTTAATCAATTATATAAAATCAATATAATATTAACAAGCATGTAAAAAGATAAAATAATCTATATTTATTCATAAGTTATAAAAACCCCTCAATTGAAACATTATGTCATATATATCCTTCCATTACTTGATCGAGAATGAAACCATAGAATTAAGTGTTTGTATGTCCAAATACTAGATAATTACTTTTATCATCTAGTTATTACAAGGGTTTTGTGTTGAATTAAACAAATTTGAATTGATTTCAATAGATTTTTTTTTCAATAAAATTTGGAGGAAAGTGTTGAAGAAATCCAAGTGCTGTATTTTAGGTTTGGAATGTCTGCTCAATAGATCAAGGAGTTGTGAGTTAATATCGTTGGAAAGTTAAGAATATCTAAATTTCTTTGACTAATTTGCCTGTAAAAAGTCTAGATTATGAGAAGGAATGGATGGATACTTTACACTAGAATATCCATGTGATAGGGTATTTATAGTCTAATAGTGAGTGTTATTGGGATTTGATAAAATATTGGGATACTAATAAATGAAATTTATTACATCACTTTTTTGGTAATCAAGATAAATCACCAAAATTTTATTTTATTTTTGTTGTAAAAAATAACAAGTAACATGACCTAGACATTATCACTATGATCAATATTATAGAAATAAAATTACCTCATTGGCATGAATTTATAGGAGTGTTACAGGTGCTTGCACATCATACTATGCCAAGAGAAGAAATTCTACATGCTGGAGTCCCTTGTTCCTAAGAAAGGTCCTTCCAAGGATACTAGTGAGGTGTAGATCGCCATCAACCCAAAACATGTAAATAATGAAATGAATGTCTAGTGTCTCATTCCATCTTATATTTAGAGTGATATTCAGAAGATGCATGAGTATATGGATGTATAAAACATATTTTCACATCTCTGTGATCTTTATCAGGAAAATAAAAGAAAAGAGAAATATGAGATCTCCAAGTAACTGTTCACATATAAGTTTCAGAGTCAATACTATATAGGCCTCATATATTTTGGATGGTTGGATATATATAGAACTTGGATATTTTAGGCTTTATGTTTTCTGATGAGTTGCATAAAAAATCTCATTCTATCCTACCTCAAAGATTATATAGTTTCAATATGAATTATAATATGAACAATAATGATAATTCACTCTCAGAACTGCTCACCCTAGTTCTCCATGTAGATAAGAACATGAGGCATGAAAAACCTAGCGTCCATATGGTAAACAAGAGAAAGGTCAAGGAAAAGGGCCCTAAGACCAGTTTCAAGTCTAAATATTCTATGCACCACTCTAATAAGGGAGGAATGTCTAAAGGTAGGATAAGGAAAAAGATGTAGTATGTTTTTCATGTGGAAATTTAGGCCACTATAAGAATAAGCACACCCATTTAAGGAATCAAGGGGAAGATTCAAGTACATTCATTATTTAATAAAATCATTCCATATCTACTAGTTGGGATTTATATAAAACTTGTGGTTCTCACATATATATCCAAATATAGGAACCAAGTAAATTCTGGAAGGTTTGAAAAGGTGAGGTGGATCTTCAAGCTTACAATAGTGTGAGACTGACTTTCTTGCCTATAGGAGAATACCACCTTACATTGCCAAAAAAAATTATTTTAGTGTTAAAGGATTGTTATTATATTCTTAGTGTTACTAAAACCATTATATCTATGTCCAGTTTAGACATGGATGGATTTTTATTCAAGTTTGAGAACACATCTACTAATTTTACAAAGATAACATATATTATAGTACAACACATTTGAATACTGGTCTATTTTTTAGAATATGAAGACCAAACATTGAAAATTAATAACAAATTAGGTTAACATGACTCATATCACACCCAGTTGTGGCATCAATAGCATGGATATGTAAATGAGAAGTGTTTAAAAAAGCTTTATCAAGATGGATGTTTATATTATTTTTAACTAAAACCACTTGACAGATTTCTAGCTTGTTTACAAGGTAAGTTGACCAAACCTACTTTTGATGGTATAGGTCAAAGGGACACAATGATTCTTGAATTGGTACACATAAATTTGAACGAATCTTTTATAGTATAATCTAGAGGTGGATAATCAAACTTATTACTTTTACTAATAAATTAATTAGATATGGTTATGTTTACTTAATGAGGTATAAGTTTGAATCCTTTGAAAAATTTAAAGAGTTCAAGAATGAAGTAGAGAATCAACTTGGTAATAAGATAAATAATATTTGATCAGATCAAGCCAAAAATTATCTTAACCAATATTTCATCGACTATCTATGGGATTTTATAAATATATCTCTACTCAATTCTCTTTATACACCACAATAGAATGGTGTTGGTGAAAGGAGGAACCACGCCCTGTTATACATGGTGAGGTCGATGATGAGTATTGAAGATATTATATTATCCTTTTAGGAATATGAATTATAAATTTTTGGTCACACACTGAACCATGTGATAATTAATATGGAAAATGAGATTCCATTCGAGTTATAGAATGGAAAGAAACTTTTTTCTGTCACATACTCATTTATGGATTTGTGAGGCATTTGTTAGGGAAAATTCTAGAAACAAACTAGCACCTTGAAGAATGAAGCATATATTTATATGAAATCCCAAGGAAAAATGGTATATTACATATATAACCCCTTAGACAAGAAGGTAATAGTGGAAATTCATGCCATATTCCTTGATAGAGAGCACATTCACTACAAAAAAATCTCCATTTAGCGGCGGTTTAAACCGCTGCTACATGGTTTTTGCAACAGTTTCAAAAAACCACTACTAAAATTGGTGTTGACATCACTACTAGAAAATTTTCCTATACCCATGGTTTGAAACCGTGGGTATAGTCCATGAAACCGTGGGTATATGTTATACCCATGGTTTCATGAACCATGGGCTCCCAATGCATCGGGATTCCCCTATACCCACGATTTTGTAGAAACCGTGGGTATAGCCCACTAAAATTTCATATTACCCACATTTCTGTAAACCGTAGGTATACATCTATACCCAAAGTTTACAGAACTCTAGGTATACATTTTCATAGCACAAATTATATACCCATGGTTAAGTAAACCATGGGTATATATTGTTTTCTTCATAGCACACTTACCCACGATTCAAAAAACCGTGGGTATAAATAGTTTCACAATAGTATATATTCCCACAGTTTAAATAACCGTGGGTATAGATGGTTTTCCTAGAAATAGAAGCTACCCACCTTGGTTTCACCTTACTCCTGTAAACTAGAATGAAAACTAGAATGCAAAAAAAATGGAACCACAATGCATTGTTTTCACCTATTAAAACATAATAAGAGATGGCCAAAGTGTTCAAATAAGAAAAAATTTCTTACAAAAAAAGTCATAAATAAATTCTTAATGATTAAGAATCACAATCATTTATATCTTATTGAATCTAAATAAAGTCTGATAGAGGATGCAAAATTCCTAGCTGAGAATTCAAAAAAATAATGCTGATATAAAATAAATGGAGTATTTACTGAATCTAAAAATGTTCGAAAGATGCCCAAAGGAGAGACACAAGGTAAAGAGAGGCCACCTATGTTGAGAGTCATGATTTGAAATATTTCCATTCAAGACACTATTAAACATACAATAAATAATGGATAAGAAATAATGGATAAATAAAATGCAACAACTGGAAAAGAGGAAGACAAATTACTTACATATCACTCGATGTTGGTTTTTTCTTATGGATTTTCTTATTAGGGAGGCAAGACTCCTCTCAGCTTAGGGAAGAGGCATGGATCCTCTCGGCTTAGGGAAGAAGCCTATTAAATAATGGTAGTGATAATCTATAGAAACAGATAGCTCTGGAATATTCACCTCCCTCTTTGTTGTTGAGGTGTGGTGGGTCTTCAACTTGAACGGAGGCCTCAGATCAGTGACACCGCTCTGGTTCAGGTAAGTTGTAGTGTCTTATAAGGTGGAGGCATCTGATTTCTTCAATAAATCTTCTGTCTAGATTATTCTATAGGTGTGACACAGTAGCTCAGTTTCAGTAGTGGAGAATGACGATGGAGCGGTGGATTTAGGCTTCATTACCAGCTCATGGTGACAACTGGTCTGCTTCAAGCTTGATTTTCAGATTTTGGGATCAGATCAGATGGATGACACAGTTCTTCTCGGTGAGGGTGTTGTTTATAACTTTATGTGGTAGGTGATGGTAAGTGGGGTTCAGATTTACATAATTCCCATTTATATTGGAAGGTAGCTATAGAAGTGGGTTCTTCTGTTTGGGATCTGGAGCATTGGATTGAAAAAAAGGGTGATGGTGGATTTGGTGATGCTGCTATCATTGGATGTGGGTGTTGTTGGTGATGATGGAAGAAGGTAGCGGTGGTAGTGTCTTGGTTTTTTTTCTTATTCAGTAATCATGTCACTTATTTTATAATCATATTATCTAGTTTAATTCCTATCCACATGTCAATGTTCAGAGATTGTAATCATAATATCTAGTTCAGATACCATCATTAGAGTAATTTCATTGAAGGCACTGAATAATGAATGTACATTAATTCCTACAACACTAAGTTATATAATATAATTGGATCTAAACCCATACAATAAGTAATTTAGTATTCATCTTCAAAGACACCATCAGTTTCAAATGCTCATCCACTTCTTTTAAGATGATAAACTATCCAAATTTGAACAATGAGTCAAAAAACCGGTGACCAACCATTTAATAGCATTTCTATAATCCACCCACTGTTACTATAAACTCTATATCTTGTGAATAAAATTCATTCACCTCATAGAAGATGAATTTTGATGAAATAAAATAGTATTTTAGTCACCTTCTAGAAAGTTTCCTTTTTATGAAAGAACACAGTATTCATAAATATTGTCATTATCTATCTAAGTGAAACAAACTAATGGAGAGTATTCATGGAAAGATGATCTATAGATCATATCATTGATTGAATACCATCATACCCTAGTGAATTATAATGGTTCATGAACCTTATAACATTTAAAACCTAAACCTCATGTATATCACTAAGTAATTTAGTGTTCATCTTTAAAGACACCATCAGTTGGAGACACTCATCCACTTCTGTCGAGATGATAAACTGTTCAAATTTGAACAATGAGTCACAAAAACTGGTGACCAACCATTTAATAAAATTTATAGAATCTACCCACTGGTACTTTAAACTCTATATATTTTGAATAAAATCCATTCACCTCCTAGAAGATGAATTTTTATGAAATAAAACAATATTCTATTCCCTTCCAGTAATATTCCTTTTGATGAAAGAACATAGTATTCTGGTCCCCCTTATGCAAGAACATATCACTTGATTTAAGCTTCTAGTATTACTCCTTTGGATCAATGCATCAATATGTTACTCCAAAAAATGAAATCTCTTAGGAAAACCCTTAAATAATGCCCACATAATCCTCTCAATTCATTGGATTTCAATGTCAAGGTTCTAATTGTTTATATCCCCCAAGATTTTAAATCAATATCTCCAACCTACAACTTATGAGGTACACCTTCACACCCTCAGAGCCACACCTCCTTGATAATATGTTCATATTTTTTATATTTTAACCACAAATTATCAATTTTAAAACTCCTCTTTCTATTCTAGGAAACATTACCTCTACTAAAATTCAACACAATTATCTTATGTTCCAAGGTAACAGAAAAAAGATGATTATCACAATCACTATGTATTGGGAACCAATACCTTCTTAGTAGATGTACAACTGAATGATGTCTAGTTTTATATGTATTTAGGAATAAAATAAATTGTGTTCTTGAATAGATTGATACTATAATTTTGCAGGCATGAAAAAATAAAATAGAACATGTTCTAAAGTTCCATGTAGTAACTGGAATCTGAAAAAATCATTGATATCTAAGAATCCTAATATTTTAAGCATATAGAGTATGATATATCAAATGATTCTATGATAAATATAGAGAATTAGATTTTTTGAATTAGTTAATAATATCAGTAATATCCAAAGTGGCATAATTTATAAAAACTCACCAGGAATCATTGTCTCACCAAAACAACCTCCAACGACATGTGATCAACCTTCCAAGACATCCTCTATGAAAGCTGAGAAAACTCCCCATCATCTTCTCCAAATTCCACTATCATAAGTTGGAATCAGACCCATTTCCTGCTAAAATCTCACTAAAATTAACAGCCATTAATTAAATGATATATAAATGGATAATAATAGAAGAACCTAACTTAAATTACCATAAAAACACACTAATAACCATCCCCTCTCTAGTAGAATCAATGACAGGTTGTATGTGACCGCAACAGGATTAATCAATCATCATGATGAATCTTAATTCAGTGAAATGGGGTTGAGGAAGGTGGTAGGAAATCTTCTATAATGTTATAACTGCATAGGAATTGAAATATTTAATCTATATTCCTCTTCAAATCTATATCTATTATCATGGAAAATGGATAATGAAAGAATTACTACAATAAAATATCATGTGAAAAGTACACCAATCATAAAAAAACATTCCAAAGACAAAGAGAACCAGATATAGAAGCATTAAATTTTCAAATTTGTTACCTGCACATGCTTAAACCCCATTCCAGTGCACCACTTTCATCCATTGTTAATCTCTCTGAATTAGGCTTGAAAATTTTCAGTCAATGGAATTGAATGTGTAGTCTATCTAATCTTTTTTATTTTATCTACTGGTGTATGAAGCATGAATTCATAAGGAAATAATTAATAAGCTTGTGTATGGATTTGTACTAAAGGTATCATGTACCTCCAAAATGATGTTTACATCCCCACTAAGCTTCACCGATCTACATTCAAGCCCCTTCATGCCTCATACAAGTTTTTATTGCCATATGAGCACCTATCTGATGTCATACACCATAAATAAATAATTATTTATTTTATCCAAAGTGGAATAATTTATCAAAACCCACCAGGAATCATTGTCACACCAAAATAGAATCCAAATAAATGTACCCAACCTTCCATGAAATCTTCTATAAAATCTGGGAAAACTCCCCATCATCTTCATCAAATTCTTCTATGATAAGTTGGAATCAACAACCATTCCCCTGAGAAAATCATGCTAAAATTAACATCCACTAACAAAATGATATAAAAATGTAGATGAATAAAAGAACTCGCCATAAATTACCATAAAAAAAAACTAATAACAGTAGGATAATAATTCAAAGCATAGTGTAACAACTCCGATTTTATAATTTTATTGATGATTTTCAGAAGCATAATCAAACCCTTTCAATTTCACATTAGAGAATTGAATATCACTACATTTATAAGTTGTATTCCCAGAATTCATCAAGAACACAATAAAATAGTGAACCTATAAGATGTATATTTTAAATTTTTACAAATATGTTTCAATGTTACCTTGGAAATTCAGTAGTATTCTAATGATTCATTGAAAATCTAGCCACCCGACAATGATTCTTTGGAGCACAACCTTGATGAATGATGTATTTCTAAGATAGATGGAGTATTTTGATAAATCACATTTTTAGGATGTGTTCTAGATGTACCTAAAACTGGTATTATAAATATTTATCTACCATACCTTGGAAATCTCTCGGTCTTCCAACAATGTCTTGAAAATCCAACATTTCCCCCCTGAGACCCCCCCCGTACCCATCCCCACCCGCTGCACCCAACCCCAGCCCCAGCCCTAGCCCCCTCCCCCACACCCAACCCCCTGCACCCATCCCCCCTCCCCCCTGCACCCATCCCCACCCCCTACACCTAGCCCCCTCCCCCAGCCACCAGCCCCACCCCCTGAACCCAACCCCTCCCCCTGCACCCCCCAACACCCATCCCCACCCCCTGCACCCACCCCGTCCCCTACACCCAACCCCAACCCCTACACCCACCCCTCCCCCTACACCCAGCCCCACCCCCATGCACCCAGCCCCTCTCCCCCTTTCACCCCACCCCCTACACCTATCCCCCTCCCCCGCACCCACCCATTCAATTAACCATGCTAGAAAAATGAAAAATATTAGCGACTCACTATCAAAGAATAACCATGATAGAAAAATATTAACCATGCAAGAAAAATGAATAGAAGGGGATGCCAGAAAAATATTAGCAACTCACAGTCAAAATAAACAATGAATCAATTAACCATGAATCAATAGCCAGAAAAACATATCAACAAAATGTAGAAGGGGATGCTCGACCTAAATAATTAATCAATAAAAAAAAATAGCCAAATCAATTAACCATGGCAGAAAACTAAAACTAAACAATGAATCAACAAAACTCAAACCATGCTAGAAAAAACTATCGAGTGAGGGAAAGATCAAACTAAACAAATAATAGCGACTCAAACTAAACAAAATGAATAACTGAATCAACAAAATGAATCAGAAAAATATTAACCCAAACTAAACAATGAATCAATTAACCATTCCAGAAAAATATTAGCGACGTACTTTCAAAGAATAGATGAATTAGAAAAATATAGAAGGGGATGATCGACCTAGGGGGGATTCACATCGGGTGAGGGAAAGATCAACCTAGGGGGGGGGGATGTGCAACCTAGGAGGGGATGCTCGACCAAAGGAGGATGGGGGATGCACGTAGAATATGCTCATATCTAAAGTATAAAAGTCTAAAAATGTCAAAACAATCTTATACAAATAGTAATCAAGTGAAACTTTTTTACTTTATAACCACATACTAAAAGGTGAATATATACTCATGATACTCTGAGTTAATTCCACTTTTAGTCACAAGTGATACACTAGTTACTTAGAAATAAAAAAATGGGAAGATATAATATCAAATAAAACATAGATGGGGGTATAAGATATTAGAAAAACACCCCTCACCATCTAAGGATCATATTCATCATCATCCATAAACTACTCAAGCATAAAAAAACAATCTATATCTATCATGATGAACTTATGCCTTATATACCTACCATGGTGATGGTTTGGCTGACTATTGGATTTTCCCTTATTACATGTTACCCCACTTAGACATATCAAGGGGTGGAGAAGTTAATACAATAACTTTTCCATTATCCTGAACCAATGATGTATGACTCTATTGAAATGCCACACCCTTCTTACAAAGCTACCTATAAACCCCAAAAAATCTCTAACCTATACCATATCATTAAGGGACTTGGGATCTCAAAAAAAAAACCAACTAGTTCAATCAATAGAACAACTTCAGATTTCACAAAAATGCAAATTTTAGAAATAACAACTAAGGAATATATTCCTTTTTTTACCTTCATTAATTTAGACTTATCAATTCAATAATTTATCAAAAATAAAGGGATAATAAATGGAATCCAATTTTACTATATGGGATATCATTTAGATCTAAGTATTCTATGGTAGTAAGGGAATCACTTACCCATATGCATGAATAAGGATTATAATGTTAGCTTTATGTAAATGTATGCAAAAATTTATGCAGAACTTTTCAGAAGAAAATACATTAACCATTCTCATCCATACAAGAATTCAATTAAAGTTCTTAAAGTATATACATAAGTCTCCCTGATAAGTAAAAAATATATGGGATTAATATCCCCCCATCACCAAAATCCCCATCCCCATGTCCATGCCCATAATCATTAACATCATCATCATCAGCAACATCGTCAGCAGCCTCATCACCAACAGTAGCATCAACAACATCCTCACCACCAACAGATCTATTGCCACCACCTTCATCGCCACTACGACCCTCATTTGAATCACCCGACACATCATTTAAATAGTTCATTTACAACATATATGATTCAAAAGTATCAACAACCTCTGATGGAAGCGACTGAATCAAAACTTCCATAGCTGTCATGAAATGTTCGATCATCAGCTTACTTCTGTCACGCTCCTCTAAAGCTATTTTCTTTTCCTCAGATACTTTAGCACGAGCGATTTCTAGATAAGAGGTCTGGGAGTCTTAAGAGGATCCCAATGACGACCAATACCTAGAGGGGAAAATGTTTTTCCCTGTTTGACATCGTACTATCCCCAGGTGCTCCTCACCTAATACCTGACTTAAATGATCATGTGGCTCAAAGTTGTCATCTTCCTTACCATCAAGGGTCTCCAAAGAAGACTGTTGAAATTATAAACATATTAAATTATGAATTTCGTATAAATATTTGAAATATAAATAAAAAACCATACAATTTTATCTTGTGTCTATGTATTTACTACACTTCCATCCTTTTTCTTTCTACTGGAGCAAAATAATTTGGCATGAGGTACAGGACCTTCGATGCCCTATGCAGCTTGCTATAAATGAGAAATTAAAAAATCTAGATTAGAACCATATATGAGAAATTCACAAATCTAGCCTATTTCTATTAAATAATATTTTCAGTAGAACAACCTATATAATATCACAATACTCAGTTAAAGTACCCGATGCTTTTCATGATCGAGCATTGTAGTGAACCCCAATGTGTGTAAATATGTCATTGAAGCCTTATTCCTTATGTTTTGCTTTGAAACTTCCTAAAAAAATTCAAATAAAAGTAATAAGAATTAAATTGTATATGCCAACCATTAAATATTGATATTACCTTAAACTTAGAAGTCTTATAATGTGCGATCATTTGTTCATATTGACTTTTTGGATAGTTGGGGAATATGGGTACCCCCTCTAAGTCAGTACCAACCCTTCTCTTCCAACCAACATACAAATAATGTTTGTATGAGTGCCAAAACTCCCCAACATACATCAACCTTGCAGTCTTAGCATCTTCTCCATCAGGAAAGTAAAACCGAATATGCAATGAACATGTTATTTCATTTAAATACACCAATAATATAGATATGACTTTATAAAATTTTCTTAACCATATTTTCTCCTATGATTTTTCCTTGATATCTTTACTGATACATCTCCATGACACCGGTTCCACCAGAATGATATCGTGATACTTGGCCAAAGTAGCCATGAAACTTCTACACTGCGTTGCATTTGAACCTACCATATGATTTTGTCGATTTTAATCCACCATTAGCTATGTCTGGAAATTCCAAACTTCCTTCATCCGAGTGAACCCATGTCACCTAGAAGAATATCCCACTGAATAAGAAAAATATGGAGGAAAGAATAATTAAGTCATTTTACAACACGAAAAAAATAAAGTGATATAATTTGAAATAGTTATAATAAAAAAACTGTCTGCAGGTTGATCAATAGACTGTCATGGATCTGTGGGTTGTCCTGAATCAACAGCCTTTACAGGAAGTGTCTATTCCAGTTCATGCTCTGGGTGACCTTCATGCACTAGAGTGGAAGCTAATGGAACAAACTCATTAGATGATGGCTGGATGGTAGGAATTGGAGGCGGTGTAGACATGATATCATATGGTTAGTAGGATGGGGGATACATCATCAGATATGGATATGGTAAAGGTGGAAACATATGTGGAAGTGGTGTAGTCATTGTATGGGAAGAAGAGGAAAATTGAGATGATGGAGGCATTAGTGGGATCATCCCTAAAGGCAGAAAAGACATGGCATGTGAATAAGAGGGTAGTAGAGATGGCGATGAAGGCATGGATAAAAACATCCCTGGAGACTGAAGAGGAGGATGAAAAGGTGTAGTGGAAGGGGTGTCCGATGGTGGGTCAGTGTAGAAATGGGTATGATGGGTGCTCCATCTAAGTATAGTATCATCCCCACTCATACCCATGCTAACCGGATTAGGAGTCAAATCTGGTGGAACTGAATGTCCCTAAAAAAATTGATAAATAATATTAACATGAAATTATATATAATGTAGAAGAAAAATATTAGAATTATAATACTCACTGATGGAACTGAAGGCAACGCATGCTCATGACCCAGTCGATCGGGATCAAATAGTTTCTTCCTTAGACCTTCTATAGTATTTTGCATAATCTACATAAGAATTTAATGTAAAGTTTTTAGAAATAATTTTTACAAATCATGCATACAACTTAAATCTATCAGCAATTCATGAGAGAAACCAATTTGACTTATTTTAATTACTAATTGTACAAATTATTACAAGGAAATTACTAACACAGTTTTTAAAATTACATTACCAATTTATACATTTTTTAAAAACAATATTTAAACCAAGTTATGTACATTGAAATAAATCTAATTTAATGAAATGACACCAAAAAATACAAAAAACAAACATATCATTCCAAACTGAAACATAATTAAAGTAATTACAGTAATAATAACTTGAGGAACTCATGTCAATGTAAACTAAATGAACAATTAACATATATGGTAGCTTCTATATATTACCGACCACTACTTCAGGTTCAACATCAACTCTCACAATGGAACAATTTGATTAATCAAATGAAATATTTTGACTAACACCAATGGGGACATCAATGGTGGAAATTTCATCACCATCATCATGAAAAATATTTCTAGGGATTACATCATTAGTAACACCATAATCGTGTCTCATATGATCTTTCACATAAAACACTTGTTTAGCCATTGATTCCAAAATGTATGGTTCATCAGTACTCAGGAATCGAATCATATCAATAACTCTGAATCCACAATCATCAATAAATGTACCCTGTCATCTCATTGAATCAAACCATTTTCATTTCATCATAGTGATTCTACCTTGAGAGTAGTAATCCAATAACAATATTTTATCAACAAGTCCATAATAATACAAATCTTCATACTAAGGCTGACTATCTGATACACTGGCATAACAATCCATTATAGCGGTTAAAATAACTCCATCATGTGGTATTCTCATTTTCACCACTCGATCTGTTGTAACAAATTTATACCCATTGATTATTAAAGATTTTCATTCACAAACCAAAGAATTAGGAAAAAAAATCCAAAGCTCTCAATTCTTGAGAAACAGAGTCAATAGTTAAACTCAACACCTGAAATATATATGAATAATATAATTAAATGGATATCTATTTTTTAAACTAATTAAAGTAATGGTAATACCTTTGATTTCAACCAAGCAAGAAACTCTAGGCTATGAAAAGCCTCTCTCCTTCTCAAAGACAAAGATTGAAGAACTCTACTTATAATTTTTTTATGTTCCCTACATAAAATGATATTAAAGTGTAAGGTATATGTGAAATTTCATAATATGAGATAACATATAAATATCCAAACTACTTACTTGATATAGTCATCGAATAAACCACAGTTAAACAAGACTATGCGATGTTCCATCTCCCGCTCTTCAAGGCTTAATATAGCCAATGTATAAGACCCAAAAATTCATCTTGTTTGGGGAAGAGATAGAAACAAGGGCTCAATTTCCCCATAATAGTCATCTTTATTTCTCATTTTTCAGTTATGTCCTGTAGTGACATCAGACAAATACATTGAACAAAAATACATACATTCTTGAGCCAGATAACCCCTCACAATCAAACCTTCATGATAATTCTTGTTTCAAACATATGATTTAAATGTGCACATATTTCTTTCAGTAGGATACATCCACCGAAAAGAAATTGGTCCCCCAAGAAGTGTTTCAGTTGGAAGAAGAACTGTTAAATACAACATGCAAGTGAAAAAGGATGGAGGAAAAATCTTTTACATCTCACATAAAATTAATGGCGCATCCTGCTACATTTTTATCAAGAATTACTTGGATAACATTTTATCACAAAGGTCTCTAAAAAAATTGCACAAGAGAATCACTATCACCCTTATGTTATTGGATAGAAAATTCTAAATTTCTATTGGAATCAATTCATGAAGAAGGATGTGATAATCATGAGTTTTCGGAGATTTTAGTTTCACATCTCTTCTATTGACTCATTTAGATATGTTTTTGGAATAGCCATCAGGAACCTTGATATTCTCCAATACCACTAGAAATTGATCTTTCTTTGATAGTGTCATCACATAAGAAGCATAAGGAACTTTCCATTTGTTTTCGCCGATACACACAGGATGCTGTTCTGGTCAAATACCCCAATCCAACAAGTCCTGACGAGATCAGAAGTCATCTTTGGTCTTCCCCTTGATATTCAGAAGAATTGAAAACAATATTTCACACATATTTTTCTCAATATGAATTATGTATAAATAATGATGTAACAAATTGGTAGACCAATATGGAAATTCAAAAAAGAAATACTTATCTTTTTCCAATTGTAAGTGGTTTCAGTGTCAACATTCTTCCTCTTTTTAGATTTGAACTAACCTTTACCTAATAAAAAACTGAAATCTTTCAATTCATTAAGCACATCACTTCCTGACATACATTGAGGTGGTTGTTTAGGTCACAAAGATATTATCAAACCTTCGACGATTCATCCTGTATTGATGATCCACTGGAAAGAATCTTCGATGAACCATGAAACTGAAACTATGATGATATTTAAGCCTTCTTGATCATGTATTCTTCATACAAATAGGACATGATAATTTCCTTTCATGCTCTACCCAGACATTATTGCATAAGTAGGGAAATCATTTATGGTCCATATAAGGGAATAACGCATCTGAAACGTATTCTTTGAAGAAGCATCGAATGTCCACACACCCAAATACCAAAGTTGTTTCAACTCTCTTATTAAAGGCTTCAAGTAGAAATCTATATCATTATCAGGGATCAAAAGGTCCAGATATCATTATACTCAATAAAGTGAAAGGTTTTTTCATACACATCCATGAAGGAAGATTATAAACATGAATAAAAACCGGTCACGTGCTGTGAGAAGTAAGCATCTGAGAAAACAGATTAAAACCATCATAGGATAGACCCAACCTAACATTACACACCTCAGCTTCAAAATCAGAATGTTGTGAATAAAATGTCTTCCATGCTAATCCATCTGCAGGATGAACCAACTCATCATTACCTTTAATTCTCTTAGCATCATGTCATCGCATATTGGATGAGATTTCTGCAGACATGAATAGATTTTGATGTTTGGGAATCAATGGAAAGTGCCACATGACTTTTTTTGCCACACGAGATGGTGTAGAATCTGCATTTTTCTTCCATCGAGATGTACCATGTTCTTTACATTCATTACGGTCAGCTGTTTCCTTCCAAAATAAGTTGAAATCTTTTAGACAATCATGGACTTTATTAGTATCAAATCCAAGATTCTTAATCAACTTCCATGCCTTGTAATGATTTAAGGGAATATCTGCACCATCAGGAAGGAATTACTTCAAAAATGTAATAATATAATCAATAATAGTATTAGAAATTCCATACATGGTTTTCCCTTGATATAACCGCATTAAAAATTACAACTTGTTTATTTTAGTACATTCTTGATATACTGGAGTTCTGACATCATCCAATAAATTTTTCACTCTCTCATCATCATCATCATCAGTATTTTCCTCATGTGTATTGATATCATTGTCTTATTGCAATGACATACTATCTCTCTCGAGATGATGGAAAAATGGAAACTGATCAAATATCAAATTCTCTATCTCACTTATTTCATTTTGTTCATGACCAGTAGAACATTGACTCATCTCTCCATGGTGATACCAAACATAATAGTTTGTCTAAAATCCAAATTTTGTTATATAGTAGCTCACTTATTCCAGGATTAACCATGGTCTTCCAACACATTTATAGCATGGATACTATATACAACCTCCATCTGAAGCATTGTTAAATGAAAAATCTAAAAAATTCTCCAAATTATTTTGAAACACAGTTGAAATCCTATCAGTACGATACATCTAGATTCTATCCATTATATAATAAGAAAAAAAGTTATCTTCCAATCAACAATGTAAACCATAATTAAAAAATGGATATGTACTATAGAAAATAAAACTATTAGAACATAAAAATTTAATAGTTAATTCACATTTTTATTTCAAGTGCCTTTACAACCAATTTCAACCTTTTTATTATGAGAGATGAAATTATTACCTCTATCCTATAAAGGTATGATCAACAAGGTAAACTATAATGGGCTAAGAAAGGTTTCATGACTATGATAGAGTGGTATGTGTCATTATAGTTTAACTAAGGGAGAGATAAAAAAGTTTTTCCTCCCTTAGGTGTAATATAAGAAAACAACTTTTAACATTAAAACACACCCTTAAACATGGGTTATTTCATTTAAAAATCAAGGGAGAGATAAAAACATTCACCCATCATAAAAAATATTTTAAACGAGCCCCATATTCATTTAATTTAATATTTTCCATGGGTAAAAAAGAGGGAAAATAAATTTAAAGAAAACCACTTCATCTCCAAGAATGAAAATCATTTAGATAATTTATATAAAAAAATCATGTGTATCAAATATTGGTATAAATATTCTAGAATATGAATTTAATAAAATAAACCACTTCATGAATTTTTTTAATAAAATAATTACCTATAAACATATACTTCATACAAAGTAGAATAAGTCACAAAAAGACTCTTAAAAAGGAAAATGCCATTTTGGTAAAATAAATGAATTTAAAATCAATTGAAAAATAAAATACACACTATTATATTAATATCGAACACTAAATTTTACATACACCGTGATTAGGGTTCTCATAAGAAATGAAAATGAGGGAAATTGAAGTGAAATGACTAGGGGAATCTCCATTGGGATTTATGTAATGTCTTATGTATCAAATGTCATCGATTACTGTTTTGGATTCTTATGGAATACCCTAATTTAATTTTGAATGATGAGTTAACTAGATTATACTTAATCTATTTGGTTGGAATACCTCCATTGTAATCTATGGGTTATAATACTACCATTCTTCTAAATGTCAAGGATGGTTCCTTGAGTTTAGACTGGAAGAATGGATTAGGAAGAATGGAAAGGCTCACCCCTTTGTATTTTTTATGAGTTTCATTGAGAGAGAATGCTATATTGAGCCATCTAGGTTCTCTTATATTATTATTCCCTTGGTTTCCTTGGTTTTTTACATTGTTATAATTTATGATTTGACATGTACCATGTCATGTACCATGACTATAGACTCGCTAGTGATGAAAAAAGTAGATAAAAAATGATGTTGAGTGCCAATGTAGAGATCAAGCATCAGTAGTATTTTTATTACACTTTACCTTAAATTATAAATTTGTAAAATATTAATATTATAATTTATAATTGATTATTAAATCACATCTCAATGAAAAAACAATTGAATTTTAATTTTAGGGACACCATCTTTTGAGTCTTACCGAGTTATAATAAAACCCTACACTTTCTACCATGGAAGTTGGGCACCTAAGCTGTTATAAATATCATATTTTATATTTAGATTTGGGAAAGCACCTGATGTTTTTGATTTCATGGTTTCTATGATTAAGCATGGGTGTTGGATCCAAGTTGATACTCAAGACCATTTGTCATAGTTTTCATAGTTTTATCTTTTGATATTCTGATTATATTATGACTACCTAAATGTATTGCATAAAAATAAATTATGGATCATAAAATAGTGTGGAACATATGGGAGAATTATTGGAATGTTTATGTGGGAAGGGTATATTATAAAGGAACTCAAAAATATGATCCTAAATTATTAGTGTTTTCAATTATATCCAAAGAACAAAATGAAGTGGTATAAAACATTGTAAATGAAAAAATATATTGCAATAAAAATGCGAGGAAGTATAATTTACCTATAATATGAATGCTTATTTATTAAATGAATAATGAAAAAGAGAAATTTTGTAGTCAACTTGTTGAGGATATTAACATGATCCTAAATTATCAGTGTTTTTATTTATATCCAAATAACAAAATGTAGTGGTATAAAACATTGTAAATGAAAAAGGATTTTACAATAAAAATGAGAGGAAGTTGAATTTACCTCTAAGATGAATTATTATTGATTAAATAAACAATGAAAAAGATAAATTATGTAGTCAACTTGTTGAGGAATTTTTTATAATAATAAATGATTAGTTTAAAAAGAATAAAAAAGCAAGGAGAAGAAATTCCATACCAAGATGCAATGAATCAGTGGGGAAGTTACCGGAGGAGAGGGAGATGAGAAGGGGGGATGTCCCTAGAGCTGGGGGAAGGGAGGTGGAGGTAGGGACGTTGAGGAGGAGGTGAAGGATGGGAGGTCAAGGTCGGGAGTGGAGGCGGAGCCTGGAGGTGGAGGTTGGAGAGGGGAGGAGATGTCTGGGAAGCGGTGGTTAGATGCTGGGAGGTGGAGGTCGGTGAGGGGAGGAGAGTGCCGAGAGGTGGAGGTAGGATGGCTAGGAGGTAGTGGTTGGGGAGGTGAGGAGAGGTATGGGAGGTATAGGTCAGGGAAGTGAGGTTTCAAGAGGGGGAGTGTGATGTAAGAGTGAAGGGGGGAGTGCGATGGAAGAGTGAAGGAGGAGAAGCCCGATGGTGCGGTGAAAATTGAGGATTGAATACCCATGGTTTTAATAAAACTATGGGTATAGATAATAAAAAAACTCATATCCCCATGGTTTAGAAAAACCATGGGTATATATTCATGGGGATATATCCCCTTTCTAGTAGTTCATTCAACACACGACAGTTCTTTCCATTTAGCGGCGATTTCTAGAAAGTGTGATAGAACAAGTATTTAGTGGTGGTTTTTTCAGTTTTAGCGGCGATTTTCCTGTAAAAAAATAACATCAATATTACGATGGTTTTTAATAAGATATAAATAAAAGTTTTTCATATTTAGCAGTGGTTTTAACCATTACCCAAAAAAATCCCCATAATTTAGAGGTGGTTTAAACCACCGCAAAAAAATATATCTAGTGGCGGTTTAAACTTCCACTAAATAATGAATTACAAAAAAAGAATAAATCTACAGATCTTGTAGCCCCAGAATATAGAACTAGAAAAAAACAAGAATAAAAATGAAAATTTTACTATATCATCAAATATATTATCATCCTAGATGATTAATACCAAGAAAACCAATCAATCCCTTCAATGTTTTGAAATACAATTACAATCAACCATTCCAAAAAAAAATCGTTTGAAAGTACTTATTTAAACTATTATAGATCACATTTCCAAGGAAAAAATAAATTTAATACATTTAAAACTATCTATAAAGAATCAACCTACTTTCATTAAAATGAGGTTTCACATGCTAAAACTAAATCCACCCAAATCACAAATAAGATAAATTAATTTAATAATAAAAAAATAATTCTCAATATGAAACCATCCAACATGAATACCATTTTCATAAAAAGGGTTATTTATGATTCAAAACCAATAAGTAATGCTTATCCAAATTTTAGATTTAATTAACAAGAATTCAAGCAACACATAAACCAAAAGAAGAATAAATGCCATATAAACAACTAAATGGAATATCCAGGATAAAATTAAAATGAATATGAGATGATTTAACTATCATAGGTCTCTCTACCATTAAAAATCTCACAAAAATAGTTGGAAATGAAGTGAAAATTTTATAACAATACATCCCTACAACCCAAATAAGAGATCCCAATCACTCTCCATAAAGAACCATCTATGATAAAAATTTGAACCCTCAAAGGTAAGATACACCCAAAACAACATGAAGATACCAAAAGAGAAATCACCCTAAATATCCATAAATGATATAAAATTCCACAAGTGAGGACTAAAACTAACTTGAATTTATACAACAGGTAAATAATTTATGAAATCCTAGGACTTACATCACTGATTCCACCCCTTGAAGAGATCATGAAAAAAAACATTGATGCCTCTATGTGCCTAGTCCAACAAGAATCCACATAGTCCGAGTTACCCGATTACATCCCCATAGCTTATCCTAGACCAATAAGAAATAGCTCAAAAAATAGGGTCCATGCACAAACAAAGCACAAAAATCTCCTAAAAGGGAGATCACCCAGCACATCAAGATTGAGCTCTAACTAAGGAGGTGAAAACAAGAGGATAATAATCGAATAGAGGTTTTGATAGGTAGGGGTTATCCTATATGTTATAGGCTTGATATATCATTCTATGGATAAGTTATATAGGGCCTTAGTGATGGTTGAGGGGATTTTTAAGGTCCAATAAAAGTGATTCTAGTTAGTTTTGTGAGAGATAACATAGAACAATCCTTAGTCAATAGGACTGGGTCATGATGTGAGATTTGGAAAAGGGTATAAACTTTTCTACAATGGATGGGGTTAGATAGTGATTATGGTCTTAGATAAAACCATGGGATTTTGTGTCATGAATTGACCTATAGGGGCCCTACTTGGGACACCAATAAATTGAGAGTGACACCACATGTTTTCCCCCAATAGGTAAAGGGCTAGTGACAAGCATAGAGTAGGAATATCATTGAAGTGGGAGGCTTTATCCTATTGTATGTGACACACACACACACACATACTCAAATCCATGAAATAGTGCATAGATATAATAAAATAAAACCTCTATGGTATAAAAAATTCATGTAGTAACCTCTAGTAAATACATCAGAATGAGATAGATAAATATCTAGGAAAGGAAAAGTGTAAAATACATGCCTAACCAATAAGAAGGAAAGTAGGTCCCAATCTAAAAAAAATGAAAGCAAAAAGAAGAGGAGTTACCAACTCAAGATCCCTAAGTTGAACCACAAAACATGGTTAGTGAACCCACTTACTTCTATGATCCATAGATACCGGGTCCACTAAGGACACCACCAATCTACCAGTTATCCGTATGAGAAAAAAATCATGCATTCAAAGCCCATGCAGGTGTGAGTATAAACATAATTAGTAAGGCACCATGAAAAACAAGTGGGAAATAGTAGAATATAATATTCAGATCAACCTATATGTAATAGAGAGAAAAGAAACTAAACATCATATATGATCATAAAGAAATTTCATTCTCCATATCCAGTTGAAACACAACATATATACATATGGTTATACAACACGTACATAGGGCACCCATTATCCTGATCCCATCTAAAATATAAGAAAAAGATAAAAAATATACACATTGGACCTACTAATACATGAAAAAACCCTCTACACTAATCATTTACCAATGATGAACTCTTCTCATCACCCTCTCTATCTTCATCTCTAATTCCTACTACTATCACTTGTAAGATAATTATATTGAAAATTTAATAATTTTGTATATTTATATTTAAACTTAAAATAAATAAAAGTTTGTGAAATAAATTATTTTGAAGTTGTGTGATTTACCTACTCATCACCAGTCATCACTATAATATCCCCAGGGATAGATCCGGTCATATTTTGATATAAATAAACCAACACTTTTTTGCAAAATAGATATTTGAGCCCCCTATTCCTGAATTTTGTTTTACATAGAATCAAACTCTCTATAAGAATCTTTGGGTAGGGAGTGACTACAACTAGGTGTAGATGAACTTGAAATCCCTGATTGCCTACCAAAGACCTCAAATGGTAATGGTCCTAAACCCATCCCGTGCACTCGACTAGGATGCTCCTTTCCAAGGACTTTACCAACTGGGTCATCTTGGGAGACTGAGTAGGACTGCGTGAGATTGACATCCCACAATGCTTTAATTTTTACCTATAAATAAAATACTAGTCATATTATAAGTAATATATATTAACATAATGACAATTGATAATAAGTTTTTATAATGAAAAATGAATTCATACCCCAACTTCTTTGGCAGACTTATTAACAAAACTCTTATCAGATTTTTTATGAATATCCAACCACACTTCTGTTCAGGATGCTTGGTGTCCTAAATTCTATGATTATATTAAAAAAAGATAAATCAACAATTTAATATATTGAATAGATAATATTATATTATAAATATTTAAACTAATTAAAAGATTACCATAGTCAATCAGTTCCTAGAAAAACTCTTTGACCCTATAGTGTGAGGGATGATTTGATTAGCCCGACTCAATGCATTCTTCCTTGAAACATCCTGAAATAAATAAAAATTAATTTAATAGTAATGTATGAAATGTCATATCCTTTTCATATGCATGTATAAATGTAAAATGACATAAATATAATAATATATATTTAAATACCATGTGCTTCTCATCACGATGGATATCAATAAAAAATTTCCATTACTCTCTAGGTACCTCATTGGGCACCTTATTATACAGTTACTGGGCTCTCAATGAAGTATCCTTGAATTTTTTCCATAATCCCCATTTAAAATCTTTCTATTTTTGCCCAAAATTTTTAATGTCCACTTTTATGCTATCACATCATCAATGGGAAAGTGGAAAAACATTTGTAAAAATAAATTCATTTTGAAAATATTAGAATTTAATAACATAATGACATTCAATTACACCATAATGTATTAAAATCAACTTTATCAATGAATCAAAAAATTCATTTTTCCAAGATGAAGGCATATACCTCCAATCATCATACGTAATCGAAAGTGTAACTGGCTCCACTGCTAGCTGACCAAGAATATAGCCAAATAATCCCACAACATCATCTATAGGGACCCTATAGCTGTCAAATGTGATAACTATATTTAGTCAGTTCAGATTCCAAACATCTAAACTTTTCATATTTTTCTCCGTAGAATCATTGTTTCCATATTTATGAAAGAACAATTACTAGTATAAAAAAATTTAAATAACTTTATTCATATTAAAATTTATACCTATAACAATCACTCTCCAATATCCCCATGAAGAACCAGGAGTAGTGGCCTGCTCCCTCATTGCTGAGGCTGCTGAATGGGGAGGCGTCAACTAAGCTGCTGAAGGGACACTGATAGAGGGTGCGAGAGAAGGGAAAACAGATGGTGTCTCAGATGCTATAGGGAGGGATATAGATGGATCATATTTCAGTATGGTCGAGGGAATGGAGAGTCGATTGGAATAATTATAACACTTCTTACTTGGAATTCTTGTCATTTAATCAAATAAAATTAACTTTAAAACATATATTTCAAAAAATTCATGCATAAAAAAATTAAAAATGATAACGTATGCACAATATTGACAAAAAAAAACATAACTATGATAATGAATTACTACACAAATAACTTAAGTGGTTGATAAATGAATGGACGACTGCACATACAATCATTTTCTCCTTCAATCATGTAATTATCCTACTCCATCATTGCATTATCTACTTAATCCACCCTTAAAATATAATATTTTCAATATCATGATGGAAAAATAAGTTCGCTTCTTATTGTTGATGGGAGTCAATATCAGAGGTCAAATCTTCCACTTCATCACCCATATCATACAAGTCTCTTTGTTTTATGTGAACAACAACACTCTACCCTTCATCCATGAAATATTACACATAATATACCATTTTTCCTTATGGTGATAAGATATATAGATCATGTAATTCATGGTTTCCAGCATTCATCAAGCGAGAGAAGTTCACAGAAGTAAATTACAAGGAATCTCTTTTAACACCCTTGATAATATCGACCTAATTGCATTTGAACAACACAACTGAAAAATTACCATGGTAGTTTAATTTGATAATATCAGTCAACTTTCCATAGTATCCCACTTCGGTAAATGTAAATATACCACTATTCTGTGTTTTCAAACCCTCTTCCCAATTTATTGTATGAAATTTAAATCCATTCATATTCTAAGTGTTGAACTTTTTAGCTTGTTTTAGAGGACCTCGAGAAAAAACTTCAAATCTTATGACAACTCAGCTCGAGTATCAGTATTCATGATCTAAAAAAATAAATATACATTATTAGATTTAAAAAATATACATGTCAACCTAATATCCGTATTGATTGCAATATTTATGAACTTACACATCATGCAAACCATTCTACAAGCTATTTATTAAAGTATTTTGTTATATCTTTCTCTTTTCATGTTTATCCAACCATTCATCTATATGTTTGTATCCTCAAATATTTAATAAATGTATCAGCAATTTCACTATTCATCAACACATATCTATGTGCCTATAATAATTATATTTTTGTCAGTGTAACATTTGTGCTCCTCCCAACTAATCAGCCAATAGTAGGAATGATTTTTGATTTCCCATGTAGTTGAGATTGAGTCGATTTGTTGTCAACACATCCAACTTAATTTAATATTGTCTTGATATCATCCAAGTATCTAGAAAAAAAGGCATCCAAATAGTCTTCCTAAATAGAGCCTTTAGGTTAAGCTTTATTTTTCACGTATGATTTCAAATGCCCAAGTTATCTGTGAAATAAAATAAAAAAACATAATTGTGTATTTAATGAAGTGACAAGAATTTTTTACTTAAATGAAAATCATATAAATAATGTACCTCTCAATTGGATACATCCATCGATAATGTATGAGGCCTCCTAATTTAGCTACCTTGACCAAATGCACAATCAAATGCATTATAATAGTAAAAAACTATAGAGAAAAGATCATCTCTATTGCACAAAGTTTCAATACAAATCTCTCCTGAAGGTTTTCAAGCTCAAATGGTTGTAGAGTTTTCTTACATAGTTATCCAAATAATGTGGAAAATTAGAGTACAATAGTAGTAACCTTTTCAGGTAATAATGTATTAAATGCCAATGGTAGCAATGTCTGTAACAAAATATGTGAATAATGACTTTTCAATCCATGTAACCTACGTTGCTTTAAGTCATCACACCTTGAGATGTTACTTGAATACCCATCAGATACCTTCACATGTTTTAAAATTTGAAAGATTGTATCTTTATCCCTATTTTTCACTGCAAAAATTTCCAGAGCATACTTTCCATTCTTATATGGACAGAGATCATGCTTTATATTCATTGTTTGTAAGTTTTTTTGAGCATTGAGATGGTCCTTTGATTTTCCATGATCATTAAGAAATGTGAAGATCCAACTTTCAAAAAAATTATTCTCAATATTTATAACATCAAGATTATGCTACAAAAAATTAAATTCCCAATATAGAAGTTTGAAAAATATACTTTTTTTATTCCATTATTGTATTCTAATTTCACATGACGATGCACTTCGAACTCATTTACCACTATCATTCAACTGATGTACCTTACCAAATTGTATTTCAACATTTCCAAGTTGTGCCAATATTTAAAAACTTGTTAACAACTTTGGAGGTGGTCTATGATCAATAGAACCACTGATTTTTTACTTGTTCAACTGAAATATTTGATATGCATCGAGAAATATTTGATGATGCAATAAAAACCATTTTTTACTATGAGGTAGTCGTTCGGGCTCAAAAAAAAAGTAACAAATAGGACAAGGTGAACCCATGTAAGTGTTCTAACCAGCTAAATTCCCAAGTCTAGGGAAGTCACTAATGGTCCACATTAGAGCAGCTTGAATTTTAAACATTGTTCTAGAAGATGCATCATATGTATCAACACTGTTACTCCATAAATCCTATAATTCTTCAATTAAAGGTTGCAAGTATACATCAATATCATTTCTAATAATTTTTTTCTAGAAATAATCATAAAAATTATACAAGATGTTTATTGCATACAAATCCATGTATGTAGATTGTAAGGGATCAAAACAACCGGTCAAATGCTATAACTCGTGCTCAAAATCCCAAATGGGTTGAATCCATCGACTACCAATCCCAATTGAACATTCCTAGGATCATATGAGAAATCTGTATGTAATAAATCAAATGTCTTCCATGATTTTGAATCTCTTAGATTTTGCATTAACCCATCATTTTTATTATCTATATAATGCCACTTCATGTATTTATTGGTTTTTGATGACATGGATAATATTTTCGATTGAGGATTTAAAGGAAAGTAACACAAAACCTTTGAATGTGTGTTCCTTTTCTTCTTTTACATAGTAGTATGTTGATTCAGACTTCAAACATCACCCATTGACTACCATATAGAAGTAAAACATTTTTTTCAATCCCGTCTACTTGAATCCTCTCCCCAATAAAGCATATAATTATTAGGACATGCATGTATTTTTTCATAATTCAAACTAAAATTGTTAACAACCTTTTTCATATTATAAAAAGACTCAAGGATATTTACTTCAGGAAATACATCACGCAACAATTCCAATATCATATACATTGCCTAATCTGTAATTCCACATGGGCATTTAATATGGTATAACTTTAGTAGAAAAAAAAGTTTTGAATATTTCAAACATCCACTATACAACTCTTGATTTATATCATCAACTAAACCATAAAACACATCAATATTCTCAATGAAGTTTTCTCTTACATTAGTCTCCATAGAATCAAGAGGAGGATCCAATGATTTTTTATAATCTTCATCTGGTTGTCCTGTAGTCTCAAAAACATCACTTGTCAAGGTTTTATTTGTATCACCCTCAACTGGTTTTTTTGATATGTTTTGATGTTGATGTTGATATATTACAATGAATAATTCATCGTTTATAAGGTTTTTATTTTAATTTTCCTTTGTCGATTAACTTGGGATCTAATTATATTGATTGACATCAGTGTTCAAACTTTCTATAACGTTTGATTCTCCATGCTAAATCCAACACAAATATTGATCAGATAATTACTTCAATATCAAGTGTTTATAAACTTTATATCTCTTCAACCATATTCTAAATTTACATTTAGGACATGGAAATATTATTCTACCATCAAATGATCAATTATAAATTTAAAAATCTAAAAACTCCTCCAAACCCTTAGCATATTGAGGTGTGTTCCTTGGTAATGTGATTAAGCTTTTATCTATATCACAATGTACCTACACTTTATTAAAAAAAATTAAAACACATAAGTATTTAAACTTCATAAAACACATAAGTATTAAAACAATGGATTAATTAATGGGTAACTGACAGTGTTTTCAAAGGCGTGCGGTGTAATAAGTCGCAAAGACCACTTGAGGATATGGAATGAGGCGCAGTGTGAGGCACAACTAAGGATCATACACACATAATTAAATATATATAGTTTTCAAAAATATTTTAAATTAAAAAAACTTAAATCCAATTAAAATAATAAAAATTAAATGTTATGTTATTGTTTCCGACGCTTTCGCCGGGGCGCGCGCGCATCCGTCCGCGAGGGGGGGACGCGCGGCTTTGTTGCCCCGCATTCCCGCTTTCCAAAGGCGGGCGGCATTCGTTCCTTGTTCAGGTACGTCTGCTCCTTGATCGAAACGGGATGATGGGATGTCGGTTCTTCCTTCCGTGGATTCCTCCTCAGAACTCGTCACCTAGTCCGGGTCTCCCTCATAGATTTAATACATAGTTCGTGAAACTCTTCCCAGTGCCATGTTTCCATGGGCGCCGGTTAATTACGCTGCTTCTGTCGGGACATTCCAAAGGGTCCAGTCAGGGCAGCAACCTTCGGTCAGGGGAGTAGTCACGTTGAGGCATCAATAGCGTGTCTGGATGCTGGGGTACCTGGCATGTCTGTCTGTCATCCTTGATCACAAGGCTTCTCGAGGGCGTGGAAGCCCGAGGCATCCCACATCGAGCGCGGGGAATTACATGTCATAGACACGAATATGAGGTTTTCCTCAGCTTCCCGTGTTCAACACAGGGTATGCCGCGAGTTTAACGTCTAGCGAAGAAGGATGAGAGTGAAATGGGACCATCGCAGGGGGGCGACAGTGAAGTTGGGCTTGAGCCTTGACGAGGCTTCCTACGTATCCCCGTGGCAGGGAATCAAAGTCCGCGTAGTTCAGGATGGTGCCGGTAAACCGACGTGAAGCTGGACCTTGGTCCGGGGGGAGTTGGGCTTGAACCTCGTGGAGGCTTCCTACGTACCATGCCTTGACATGGATCAAAGTCCTCGTAGTTCAAATGGTGGGTCGCAATGGCTTACCACTGGACCAAAGTGTAGTTTAACGTCATGCTGGACGAAGATGGGACCCGGCGTGAAGAAACGACGGGTGGGTGTGTCGATGAACCGACGTGAAAGTAGACCTTGGTCCACTATTGGTGGGCTTGAACCTCGTGGAGTCTTCCTACGTACCATGCCTTGACATGGATCAAAGACCTCGTAGTTCAGGTGGTCACAACGGCTTACCGCTGGACTGGAATGGGACCCGACGCGAATGAGCGACGGGTGGGCTTGAACCTCGTGGAGGCTTCCTACGTACCATGCCTTGACATGGATCAAAGACCTCGTAGTTCAAATGGATTCTCCGGTGAACCGACGTGAAAGCAGACCTTGGTCCACTATTGGTGGGCTTGAACCTCGTGGAGGCTTCCTACGTACCATGCCTTGACATGGATCAAAGACCTCGTAGTTCAGGTGGTGGGTCGCAATGGCTTACCACTGGACCAAAGTGTAGTTTAACGTCATGCTGGACGAAGATGAAACTCGACGTGAATGAACGACCGAGCAATGTGGCTTGAACCTCGTGGAGGCTTCCTACGTACCATGCCTTGACATGGATCAAAGTCCCCGTAGTTCGAAAAGGGGTTTTTTCGGTGAACCGACGTGAGAGTAGACCTTGGTCCACTGTGGGTGGGCTTGAACCTCATGGAGGCTTCCTACATACCATGCCTTGACACGGATCAAAGTCCCCGTAGTTCGAAAGGGGTTTTGTCGGTGAACCGACGTGAGAGTAGACCTTGGTCCACTGTGGGTGGGCTTGAACCTCGTGGAGGCTTCCTATGTACCATGCCTTGACACGGATCAAAGTCCCCGTAGTTCGAAAGGGGTTTTGTTGGTGAACCGACGTGAGAGTAGACCTTGGTCCACTGTGGGTGGGCTTGAACCTCGTGGAGGCTTCCTACGTACCATGCCTTGACACAGATCAAAGTCCCCGTAGTTCGAAAGGGGTTTTGTCGGTGAACCGACGTGAGAGTAGACCTTGGTCCACTGTGGGTGGGCTTGAACCTCGTGGAGGCTTCCTACGTACCATGCCTTGACACGGATCAAAGTCCCCGTAGTTCGAAAGGGGTTTGTCAGGGTCGGTGCTCACTCTAAGCCCACATGAGTCATTCTCGGTGTGAGAAACAAGAGGTTGCACGGACCTAACGATCACGTCGCGAAGGGTGCGTCCGTGAGAAGCGAAGAGGGGCTTACGTGTTGGGCGGCCCATGGTGTTGGGACTTACTCCAGGATGGAGGCCCATGGCGCGGCAAAGCGCGGGGAAGATGGACCTTGGTCCGACGATGGGAGGTGCCTCGTTCCCTATCACGTCCTCCACTGACCTTGGTAGTGGGGGAAGTACCGAGATGCACGGGTGAAATCATCAGTACCAAAGGTTAGGGGCTTACGCTCTGAGGCGACCCTTCCCCTGCGAACATACACCACTCCGACAAGGAGGATCTCATTCCATGTGCGGAAGAGTTCAATTCCCGTGGAGACGAGTGGTGTAAAAAATGTTCGAGTTGGGGGGACCCTTCGTGAGGGAGACGAGGTTGGGTCACAGTTTAACGTCATGTGTTGAGGACGTGGTGCTTGGCAGTTTAACGTCCTGCAGCTCGGACGAGGTGGGTTCACTCCACACCCCTAGGGCTTACATAACCGGTACCCTCTGGTCCTTGGGGAAGGGAAGGTGCCGGTAAGGCCATGGTAAAGGGGGGTTGTGGGAGGAACCATCGAGAGGTCCACGTTAGCGTGGCTATTCGAAGAAGCAATAGCCGTTAGCGTGCCTATGCGAAGAAGCATTAGGCGAAGCAACGCTACGGGAGGTGTTGTCCATGGGACTTTGAAATCACATCGTGCAAACCTGGAGGGTCGCACGGAAAGAGGAATCGCTAAGCAGAGGAGTGTGCTTCGCGAAGTGGGGTGCCTTGGCCTTAGCATGGGGCATAGGTGGGAGTGGGAGGTACTTCGCGAAGTGGAACAGTGTTCGCGGAGCACTGCCTCGCGAAGAAAGAGTGGTTCGCGAAGCAGGGTCCTGCGAAGCAGTGTACTTCGCGAAGTGGAGCGATCCTGACTTAGCATAAGGATTACTCGTATGGGTTGGGTGTTTCGCGAAGCACAAGTGCTCCACGGCTGCCCGGGTTCCCTTGGGAATCCCCTTCCTTTGCGAACGCCCTTGAGCTTCGCGAAGGGCATCCCTCTCGGAAGAGGGGCTCAAAACGAAACAAATCAGAGTCGTCTCGCGAAGTAGAAATACCTCGCGGAGATCATGATTCCCGGGGCAAAGCGTGCTTCGCGATTCGGGAGAGGAGAAGCCGAAAGGTTGGATTGTCCATCCCGTGGACTCAGGGGGAGTCGAGTATTTATAGGGAAGGGGCGCCGCGAAGCAGGGCTCGCGCGCCGCCTTCGGGGCTTCGCGGCGGCTCGCGAACGTCAAACGGGTTCGCGGAGGATTACCGCCTCAGGAGCTTCACGGCGGCTCGCGAACGTCAAACCGGTTCGCGGAGGATTACCGCCTCTGAATCTTCGCAGGGCCGCCATGGTTGGGACGCTTCACGGCGGGGCTTCGCGGGGCTGCCAAGGTTGGGACGCTTCGCGGCGGGGCTTCGCGGCTGTGCTTCGCGGCTGTGCTCCGCGAGGCAGCGCGCCGGCTGTCTTTTTCGTTCCTTCCTTTCGGGCCACATTTTTGGCGCCAACAAATGCCCCCCCTCAGACTTGGAGCCGCGAAGGGCGAAGGGTCGAAGTCTAAGGGACAATCGCCAAAACTGTCGGTGGTTCGCGATGTGTCATCGCGAAGGGGGGCCCGCGCTGCTCGCCTGGGCCGCGGATCCGGACGCGCCGCGATGCTTCGCGCGGGTGATGTCGCGGGACCTTCAGAACCCGCGCCTATGGCTGCATCTAGCTCTGCATCTGGTGGGACCAGGGGGTCTGAGGTGGCTCCTCTGGACTCTCCAGGCCTTCCAACAGTACACGGGGGGCCTCGTCCCGGAGTCCCATCAGTACCGGCCCAGGAGCAGCGCTCGGAAGTCAATCTTCGTAAGTCTCCTCTACCGGTATCCTCGTTGCCACATGTGGGCCATGCCGACTAACGTTTATGTCTCTTTCTGTCATACAGTTCTCCGACTGGCGTGGGCTGCTGCAGCGAGGCTGGTCGGGATGTCTGGCGGCGTCCCTCCCAGGGGCATGCCGGTGATGGTGACGATAGTCCCTTCACCTCCTCAAGATGCGGCGCACACCATCACTGGCGGGACCACCAGCAGGGCCATACCTGAAGTCATCGAGGTGGACTCTGAGGAAGAGGATCAACCGGTCAGTCCCAGTCCTATCGTGCCTGTGCCGGCGTCAGGTTTCGTACCAGACTCAACACCAGATGCAGATCCCGCTGAGGAATTCCTGCAGGCATATCCTGCGTACGAGCCTGCCGACCGCGCGGATTGGGACGAAACGGCCTCTGATGAGGAAGACAGCAGCATAGTCCGCCACCGGTCGTGGAAGCTGATCACGCGCTTTATCAGGGACACTCCCCAAGCGCAATGGCTGGCCGAAATGGATAGGCTCCGCTCGCGGTTGCGCGAACTGTGTGCCGGGGGAGTGGATGCCCAACGCCCTCACGCGCTCATCCGAGACCTCATGGCTGAGAAGATCCGGGAGCATGATCGTGGGTTGAGCGTGGGATGGTAGTGGAGGAAGGCGACCAGCATTAGGAAGCTCCAGGAGGCTGAAGGAGAGGTCCAACAGATGCAGATCTGGGCCAACGAGCTTTCGGCCACTCTCGATGCGCAGTCCGAGCTGGTCTCACAATTGAAGATCCAGCTGGCAGAGGCTGAGGAGCACATGGGGCAGACCTCTGGAAGGATGGCTGCCGTTTGGGCCGAGGTAGAAAGGGCCAGGGCCAGGGTTAACGGATTACGCCCCGCCGCTGCTGAAGAGGAGCGGGAGTTGAATCAGCGGCAACAGGCTCTGGACGCCGCAAGTCAACGGGTGGCGGAGCTGCAACGCTCTTTTGAAGGAGTCAACCCGTCCATGGGGGAAGTCAACCCCCGAGTATTGTAGTGAACCCGAAAGAAACTTTTATTAACACTTTGTGCTCCAACTCTTTCTTTCTCCTTTGTTTTGAGTTCCGTCGCACGCACGATTTCCACTGTTGAATTGCCTTGTTGCATCCCTACAATGTTTGCGGGACGTTTGACGACAATTCCCTCACACCAGTCCAGATTCCTGAAAGATGGGGAAGGCTTGATCGGAGGAGGAACTTCCAGGATAGCCGAATTACCGTTTCTCCAACGTGCTCTTATGCACGAATGGGGCAGCACCGGGGGCGCTGAAATCGGTTCAAACAGGTGAAAAAGGGAAGTGTGAATCACGATGCCCAAATTCAGAACACTGTGGGGATGGCGTGACAATAAAGGACAACCGTTAACCGTGGCGGACAAGCGGTATCCTTACTGCGTTAACCTGAAATGGGGACAACAAATGAGCATCGACCGCTGACCATATTCGCAACGCGGTATTTTATCGATTTGTTGTCGATCAATCTTCCAGGACATTGGCCCAGGACAGTTGGTGGACCATAGGTCAGACATCCATACTGTTAGGGGGTCCTTCCAGACATGACCGGTCTTCCAGAATGTTGGCCCAGGACGGTAGGTGAGCCGATGCGGCATAAGACCAGGCCGTTAGGGGGTTCCTTCAGACACGAAAGAGGACGAGGGTCCGAATAAGGGACACACAAAGCGTGGAACATGGAGTGGTGGTTTGTTCAAACAGAATCCAACACCTTGGTAGTTACACCACCGTGGTGGGAGTACGCCAGATGGGCGCATTGGTATGACCACAGATCGTTCTTTCTTCCAGATAGGGCCTCTCTGCCAAGGGCTGGAAATGGGGAGGAACAAGATTTCGTGATTCCAGGGGCTGGACCCTAGGTGAAATGCCTATGTGTCTCTACGTATCCCATGTGATGATGGGAATCAAGCCGCACGTAGTTCTGGAAGCGCAGTTTAACGTCATACTGGACGAGGAGCAGCCTGACCGTGTTGGTACACATCCAGCCAAAACTACTAAGCCCACGTGAGTCGTGCTCGGTGTGGGAAACAAGCAGTAGTGGTGGGAATTTTCCGACGCAGAGAGGGGCAGGTTGGGGCAAAGGGATGCTCGGTGACTACCGGCCCGATGACACTAACACGATCATTCAGCGCACCTAGATGCGCGAAGAGAAAGAGCCGAGTATGATGGAGCTCCACTTGAACATGAGGGAGTGGAAATGTGTGAATCATGGTGCTCGAGATTCAGATCACAATGATGGTGGCGTGGCGATAGAGGATTACTGTTGACCATGTTCGCAACACAGCATCCTATCGCGTTAGCCTGAGGTGGGAAAAAACAAATGAGGGTCGACCGTTGACCATGTTCGAAACACGGGACCATGTCACAAATGTTGTCAGAGATCCGTGGGGACGTTGGCCTGAAACGATTGAAGGGCCCTTAGGTCCAGCATTCATGGAGAGCCCTTAATCTTAGTATCCACGTCGTCCGAGGGTCCTTTTGGATGTGGAAGAGGATGAGGATCCAAATAGCGAGCTCACGAAGCTTGATCATGAGATGAGGGGAATGTCCTTGTGAAAATCCCATGCTTCGGGCTTTTTGTCAAAACATATCTGAATACGGCAACGAAACGTATTAGAGAGAGGGAGAAGATTCTTTTCCCTTGGGGTGATCTTATTTTAGGGTCATAGAACTCGGACCATGAAAAGTTAGGCTGGGCTCGCGGGGAAGTGCCCGGGCGCTCCTACGTATCTCATAGGGATGAGAATCAAGCCATACGTAGTTCTTGATGGACCTTAGACCATAAATAGGTAAAGGGAGCAGGGGACGCATGGCATCAAAACCTGACGTGAAGGAGGAACTAAGCCCTACTTACCGTGCGTTCTCTGAGGAAATGCTCGAGTCGAGGGACCGAACACAAGGGTTAGGCTGGGCCCGCGGGGAAGTACCCGGGCGCTCCTACGTATCTCATAAGGATGAGAATCAATCCACACGTAGTTCTTGAAGTGACATGGTAGGATACCAGTGCTAGGGGAAAAGGGGAGTGCGGACATGGCCCTTGCACTAAAGAAGCGGAATTTGATGTATCTTGTTTGTTCTTTAAGGTGAATGGTTTTTTTTTGTGAAGCGACAGGCCTAGAATAGTAGGCCGTGATATCGCCACAAGGATCAAGCCGCGATGGGCGTTGACAAGTGGCATGGCGCGTGGCCAGTACCCAACGTGATTTCCTCTATAGCGAGGTCACCACAATGCGGTGCCGTTTTTCGTCGTGCGGCCAGGACGATAATGTCACAGTTTAGGGTCGTATGATAGGACCAAGCATGCATTTTATCGTCATGCAGCGCAGACGTAGCAGAGACGATGCTAGGCGGGAAATGTGCGCAGTGTTATAAAACACAATTGACGGAGACATGATCCCTCATCATATTGTACACCATTTGGAGGGGGAAACCTTAGGCCGAGGGGCCTATATGGAGGGGAAACAGGGGGAGAGACTGGCTTCCTGAATGGGTTGTACCCGGAGACAGGGCGTCTGGGCGGTCCTACGTATCCCATGAGGATGGGAATTTGAACGTAGTCCCGAATGGGTCTTAGTTTATAGTCTTAGAGCTCGGACCATGGGAGCCCCAAAGGGTACCAGATTGCAGCTTTTTCCCCCCCAACATGCAAAGGTGCACTGAGGGATAGCGCCAAAAGTGTCGAGATTCCACCTGGACATGAAGGGGTGGAAAATGATGTGAATCATGCAACCAACATTCAAGGACCGAAGGGGCTGGCGTGACAACAAAGGATTACTGCTGACCATGTTCGCAACACAACATCCTGTCGCGTTAGCCTGAAATGAGGACTAACAAAACGAGCATCGACCGCTGACCATATTCGCAACGCGGGATTTTATCGATTTGTTGTCTGAAACTCTGGAGGGCGTTGGCCCGTGTCGGTAGGAGAGCCCTTGGGCGTAGTATCCAGGCCGTTCTTTGGGGTCCCTCCGGGTTGTGAAAGATGAAGGAAGTCCGAATAGAGGGGAACACGAAGCTTGAAAAGTGGAAGGAACTTGATCAAGTTGAATCTGACACTCTTGGTCCTAGACTAGAGTGCTCTTAATACATGGGTGAACCACTGCAGGGAGCCAAGGGACTCGACCTTGAGGGTGATCGAGAGATGGCAGATTCCCAGGGGAAGGGGGCATGGTGCCCAAAACCTTGTATTATACCTACGCACCCCCCGCTGGAGAGGGATGGACCAAGTGGCCTAGGTGACCGGGAAATCAGGAGATCTCCCAGAGGTGGGGCTGGACCCGAATCTTAGACATTCAGGTGGTCCTACGTATCCCATGGAGATGAGAATCAAGACACACGTAGTTCTAAAGGGTGCCTTTTAATGTCATGCAGGACAGAGAACAGGAGGACTGAACCTCAGAATGGGGCGTGCGTGGTGCAGCTATTGCAAACCCGTCATGAATGAGGACGTAGTCCTACACTACACCACGCAGCCCTGTGATCAGGGTCCTGAAGGCAGGATTAGAGAGGTAAATTTGCTGAACTCAAACTGGGTCCGAAGACAAAGAGTCTTGACCGTAGTTCCATATGAGAGTCTTAGTTTATGGTCTTAGACCTCGGACCAGGGGTGGTGACAGCTCCCGAGTAAGCACAGATGTTAACCCAATCCCTAAGCCCATGTGAGATGAACTCGGTGTGGGAAACAAGGGGGGTATCCTCATTGCAATACTTGGGGCGTCCATCAAAGGGGAGTCAGCAGAGAGTTTCGAAGGACACCTTTGATGTAGCTTGTTCCTCGA
This sequence comes from Viscum album, assembly GCA_963277665.1. Lineage (NCBI taxonomy): Eukaryota > Viridiplantae > Streptophyta > Magnoliopsida > Santalales > Viscaceae > Viscum > Viscum album. The sequence continues at coordinate 569,762,952 of OY728131.1, forward strand.
ACGCGCAGACATGCACGGGGGAAAAGTACCAAGAGTCCCAAGACTCTACTTGGACATGATGAAGTGATGAAGGGTGTGAATTGTGTACCCGACATTTGGTCTTAATGGGTTGGCGTGACGACAGAGGAAAACTGTTATCCATGACGGAAATATAGCGTCTGTATCGCGTTAGCCTGAGGTGGGAACAACAAACGAGCATCGACCGCTGACCATATTCGCAACGCGGGATTTTATCGATTTGTTGTCCGAAACCCTCGGGGGCGTTGGCCCGTATCGGTAGGAGAGCCCTTGGGCATTGTATCCAGGCCGTTCTTGGGGGTCCCTCCTGGTGTGAAAGATGATGAAAGCCCTGATGCGAGGATACGCAAAGCCTGGAAAGCGAGTGCGGACGTGTTCGAGTAAATCTTGGCATTCCAGGTAATAAACCAGAGTACTCTTAAGCCCATTGGTGAACCGCCGAAGAAAAAGGATCGACGAAACAGCTCAGTAGGGGGGGGGGGGGCATGGCGTAGTCATCACGAGATCGTCGTAAATGAGGACATGATCTCACACCACACCATATGGTCCCCTAATGGAGGAAGGATAGGCCAGGGGGCCAAGATGGGATGGGGGTTCCCGAGAGATGGGGCTGGACCCGAAGCCTAGACGTTCAGGTGATCCTACCTATCCCATAGAGATGGGAATAAAGCCACACGTAGTTCTTGAAGTGCAGTTTAACGTCATGCAGGACGAGGAGGGGAGTAATATACTCCGAAACAAGGGAGGTGTGCGGTATGGCGAAGAAGCCGAAGTGAATGAGGACGTAGTCCTACACTGCGCCACGCACCCTGGGTAAGGGGGGAACCTGGACCGTGGCCTGGAAAGCCCAAGGGGCCTAAGGTCAGGCATCAGTCTGGAAGACCTGACTGGCTTGTATTTTAACGTCTTACATGAGGACGTGGGGCCAGGGGCCCAAGGAGGCCAAAGGGCCTGAGGCTGGGCCTCGTAAGGGGAGTTGTACGGCATGGTACATGATCCCGACGTGAATGAGGACGTAGTCCCACACCACACCGTACACTCCGGGTGAGGAATCCTGGACCGTGGCTCGGAGAAAAGGGGAAGTTATCAGTCAGAAAGGTCTGACTGGTTTGTAGTTTAACGTCTTACATGAGGACGGGGGGCCAGGGGCCCAAGGAGGAAAAGGGGCCTGAGGCTAAGCCTCGTAAAGGGAGGGCGTACGGCATGGTACATGATCCCGACGTGAATGAGGATGCAGTCCTACATCACACCGTACACCCTTATGAAGAATCCTGGGCCATGACCCGAATCGCCAGCACCACTTGGGGGAAGTTTGTCACCTTGGGACAGAATCCTTGCGTTCATCCACGAAAGGGGCAAACACCTCCAGGGGGAATATGCAGCCGGGTCGAGGCTTGCTCGACGTGGGTCGGGGAAAAAGTGTGCTCCCTGCCATGTCTTGACCCGAGGGGAAGATTTTGGCTTTTGGGCTGGGCCAACGGACGAAATGTCCGGGCGTTCCTACGTATCTCATAAGGATGAGAATCAAGCCATACGTAGTTCTTGAAGGCCATGCAGTTTAGCGTCATGCGGTGAGGACGTGGGAGGGTAGAATAACGGGAGTGGGCGCATGGTGCGACCTTTAAAATCTTTGCGCGAGTGGGGTTGCATGAGCGGGGCCAAGAAAGCCTACTCCCTGCTACACAAAGATCCTCCAAGAAGACTATCCCCAGGGGGGATAGCGGAAGAGAAAAGCTTGAGGCTGGGCTCAAGACGAGGCGTCCGAGCATTCCTACATATCCCATAAAGATGGGAATCAAGCCATACATAGTTCTTGACATGCAGTTTAACGTCATGCGGGACGAGGGGCATCTCATTCGGGGGTGTGTACAGTATGGTACATGATCCCAACGTGAGGACATAGTCCTATACCATACCGTACGATCCCGTAAGAGGGTAAGTCGGAGAGAAGCGAGGGGGGCTGGGGCCAGACCGCGGTGGAGACGGGGCCAGGGGCCCAAAGAGGCCGAGGGGCCTGAGGCTGAGCCTCGGTCAGGAAGACCTGACTGGCTTGCAGTTTAACGTCTTGCAGTGAGGACGGAGAGGCAGTTTAGGGTCATGCAGGACCAAGTCGCAGTTTAGGGTCATGCAGGACCCTCTCGCAGTTTAGGGTCGTGCGGGACCACTGCAGTTTAATGTCGTGCGGGACCCTCTCGCAGTTTAGGGTCATGCAGGACCACTGTTTTTCCCTAGGCGAAGTATCGCTTGAGGAATTTGGCATTGGTGGGAGGGGTTACACGCTCTCCATCTGTGGTCACCAAGGAGTATGCTCCATTGGGGTAAACCTTATGGATGATATAAGGCCCTTCCCATTTGGGTTCTAACTTGGGTGGTTTCCTACCGGGAATCATTGGCGCTCGAAGGGCCAATACCAGGTCACCCTGTAGAAAAGAGCGGAGACGAACCTTCTTGTCAAAAGCTCTCGCTATCTTGTCCTGATGCCTTTCCAGGTTGTGCAGGGCACGAAGCCGGTTCTCGTCCATTGCCTCTAATTCAGCTAGACGGATCTCAGCTACCTCATCCGATGTCTGGTGATCATAAACTACGGTGCGTAGCGACGGCAGCTGGATCTCAATGGGTAGGACGGCCTCAGCTCCATACACCAGGGAATATGGGGTCACCTGGGTAGAGTTACGAGTCGTCGTCCGGTAAGACCAGAGGGCGTTGGGGAGCTTGTCCGGCCAACTCTTCTTGTTCTGACCAACCATCTTCTACAGAATGTTAGAGAGGGTCTTGTTGAACGCCTCGATCTGCCCATTCGCCTGCGCGTGGTAGTGGGAGGTATGGTTCTACCGGATGTCGTACTTAGCGTACAATTTCTTCAATTCAGCTGCCCGAAAGTTTGTGCCGTTATCGGTGAGGACAACATGAGGGACTCCAAACCGGTGGATAATTTTGGAGCTCACAAAGTCAACGATGGAACGGGCCTTGACCTCTTTGAGAGGAACTGCTTCTGCCCACTTGGATAAGAAGTCTGTAGCAGTCAGGATGAACCTACACTGGCGGGCTGTTGCCGGCGGATACGGTCCCACTACATCAAGTCCCCACACCGCAAATGGCCAAGAGTACTTGGTGGGGTGGAGGGGTTCTGGCGGCCGATGCAAGAAGTTGGTGTGTACTTGGCACGCGTGGCATCTTTTGGCGTATCCAATACAATCGTGGATCATGGAGGGCCAGAAGTACCCTAACCTCCGGATTTGCTGGGACAGCTTCGGCCCAGCTTGATGGGCGCCACAGGAACCGGCGTGAACCTCTTGCATAACTTGAGGTATCTCTACTCCTTGGATGCAACGGAGGAGGACACCATCGAAACTCCGCTTATAGAGGATCTGCTCAAGACTGGTGCCGCCCTGGAGGGTAAATTGCAGCGCGCGACGTTGGATTCGCTCGCGCTCGGCCCGGTTGTCCGGGAGTTGACCATTTTGGAGGTACTCGACAAAAGGTGCTCTCCAGTCGGGGGTGGTTTCAACCACTGCGTCTGACGAACCCGGGACTCCCGATATAGAGGGTCCGGCGGTGAGATGACTTACCCGCAGGCTATCACGGTCCTCTTGGGTGACGAGAGCAATGACTCTCCGGTGGGCCACGTGTATGACCAAATCATCTTGCTCGGGTTCTGCGAGCGACGCGGCTAAGCCGGCCAGGGCGTCCGCTTGTCCGTTCTGCGATCTTGGGACATGGGTAACCTCTGGCCGAGGAGAGAACTGGGCCATTAGGAGGAGGGTGTACTCCAGTAACGGTGCAAGCTCTGGATTCCTGACGACGTAGTCGCCATTAACCTGTTTGATCACCAGCTCGGAATCTCCCTTCACATGTAGATGGGGAACATGGATCTCAAGGGACAACTCGAGGCCGGTGATGAGAGCCTGGTACTCTGCCTCGTTGTTTGTACAACCTTCTGACAGCAGGAACGAGTACGGCAGGACGGCTTGCGCCGGGGTAATAAAAACAATACCCAGACCCACTCTGTTGATCTTGGGGTCGTTGAGCCTTCTACCGGTGGGGCTCCGGGAGGCGCCGTCGAAATGCATTTGCCAACATGGGGCAGCATGATCGACTGAGAGGATCGTCTCGTCGGGGAAATCCAGGTCCAGGGATTGATCCGCGGAGGTTGGATGGGCAGCTAAAAAGTCTGCCAACGCTTGTCCCTTAACGGCCTTCTGAGGCACGAACCTGATATCAAATTGCTGGAGAATCACCGCCCACCGTGCTAGTCGGCCAGTCAGCATGGGGCGGTTCAGGATGTACTTCAGCGGATCTACCCGAGAGATCAATTGTACCTCGTGGTGTTGCAGGTAGTGCCGCAACTTCTGCACAACGAAGACGAGCGCGAGGCAGCTCTTTTCGATGGGGGAGTATCTGACCTCCGTATCGAGAAGCATGCGGCTGAGATAGTAGAGACTGTTCTCAGTGCCCTCGTTATTCTTCTGGGCGAGCAGCGCACTGAGGGATCTCTCCAGGGCGGTCACATAAAGGACTAGCGGCTTTCCGGAGACGGGTGGCATCAAGACCGGAGGTTTAAGAAGATACTGCTTGATTTCTTCAAAGGCGGCCCGACACTCCTCATCCCATTCGTAGGCAGCGTCTTTCTTCATGAGCCGGGAAAAGGGCTTACACTTGCCAGCCAAATTCGCAATGAATCGGCGTATATAGGCTAAGTGGCCTTGCAGGCCTCGAAGCTCCCGAATGTTGCTCGGGGGAGGCATTTGGCTGATGGCCTTGATCTTCTCCGGGTCGATCTTGATACCTCGATATCTGACAACGAAGCCCAGAAACTTCCCGGAGGTGACTCCGAAGTCACACTTCAGTGGGTTCATCTTCAGGTGACGGGAACGGAGGAAACCGAACACTTTCTCAAGGTCTTTGAGATGGTCCTGGCGCTGGCGTGATTTGACTACAAGGTCATCCACGTAGCATTCCACCAACATCCCGAGGATCGGTTTGAATATGCGATGCATGGCCCTCTGATAAGTGGCACCTGCATTTTTCAAACCGAATGGCATTACCCGGTAGCAAAAGGTACCCTGGGGAGCCCTGAAGGCAGTGGACTCCTCGTCTTCGGGGGCCATCCGGATCTGATTATACCCGGAATACCCATCCATGAAAGAGAGGGCTTGGAACCCGGCCGTGGCGTCAATCAACAGCTCCGTCACTGGGAGTGGGAAGTCATCCTTTGGGCAGTGGCGATTGATATCGCGGAAGTCGATGCAGACTCTGATCTGCCCATTCTTCTTCCTGACCGGCACAATGTTGGCGAGCCACTTGGGGTACTGGACCTCCTTAATGAAGTTGGCTTTGATAAGCTTGTCAACTTCGGCCTCAACCATAGCGCCATGGGAAGGGTGCATTTTCCTGGGAGGCTGCTTGAACCCGTGATGTTTTGCTGGGAGGCCCAGACGGTGGACGGCCACTTGGGGATCCAGCCCTGGCATCTCATCGTAACTCCAGGCAAACACATCGCGGTGCTGTTTGAGGAAGTCTACATACTGCTGCCGCTCCTCGAGGGACATGGCCGCACTGATCAATGTGGGTCTTGGATCTGCCTCGCTACCAAGGTCCACCTGTACCAGTTCATCAACCGTGGTAGAGAATCCTTCTTCAAAGGCTGGGGGAGCATCCTCCAAGTCTTCCTCCCCAGCCGTGGGGGGACTTCCCGCGGCGGAAGATACTTCTGGGCTCTCGAAACCCGAGGGGCAACTGGTGCCGGCTTGGGCAGCAGTGGTCATCAAATCAGGAGACTCACTTGTCGTTGAGACCATAGCAATGAATTAATTTGATCCGATCCCATCTGGCCTTCGGCCCAAGGGGCCACGCTTGATGATATCAAAGCAGTGGTGACGTGTCGGCCTGAGTCGGTTAATTCCAGCCCGGCGGAATAGACACGTATGACGCACTGCCGTTTTCATGAGCTTGACGTCCCGATACCGTACAGGGGTAGGAGGTTCCGGGATGACCCGAGCCTGGTTGATGTAGGAGTACGAGGTGATTCTCCGCCGTCGCTTGGACACGGGAACATGCCTTCCTTGCGTACCCGAAACAACGAAACATTGTCCCATGTCGGGGGTCGTGGCCTCCAACCGGTGGATCAGGAGGATGTAGGCGTCGTCCATGCTTGCCCAGGGATCACTTGTGATCGGGGCGGGCTCATCCTCGCTGACCAGGATTTGCTTGTCCTTGCTTTTGTAATAACCCGCATCCAGATAGCGGGCCTCACAAGAAGCGAAAGGGGACGCGTCTCCTTGGAGCACGCCTACTCGACCGTTGAGCGAGTACTTAAGGCACTGGTGATACGACGAGGGGACCGCTGCATGCAGATGGAGCCATGGCCTACCCATCAATGCGTTGTAGGCGGTGTCCTGAGAAACAACCATGAACTCGGTGCTGGCAATTAAGCCACCGAACTGGGTCTTCAGGCGGATCTTGCCGACTGGGGTTTGCTCTGTCCTGTCGTACCCCTGGATCCTGAGGTCAGAGGGAGTCAAATCACCTTCGGACAGACCCAGCTTTCGCAGCATCCGGGTCGGAATTAAGTTGATTCTAGAACCCGTGTCAACGAGGCATCGGCGGACTTCCACACCGTTGAAGTGGCCAGTGATATACAGTGGGAGAATGTGCCCCTGTATAGGAGGGTCTTCATCTTCACCGGAGAACGAGATAACCGCCTGGCATTCGGCGTTTTCAATCGCCTCGGTATAGAAGGATTCCGCAGCTGCCACTTCCGTCTCGAACTGGAGGGGGCTCCTTAGGGCCTCGGCAAGTGCCTCACGCATTTCAGATGACAGGCGAAGGGCCTCGAGGATGGAAAGCCTCGCCGGGATGCCGGCCAGGTGCTTCAGAACATCGTACTTTCGTGCCAAACGCGAACCTCTGCTTACATGAGGTCGTTCGGCATTTGGATGCACAGCAGGTCCGGCTGGCTGAACTGGCGAGTAACTAGTACTGGGTGCATCTTTCTGCCTACCAGTAGAAGCCTGAAGAGTAGTCGCCGGGCTAGGATCGGACAGCAGAGGCTGGCCTGTCGCCGGGCAAGACTGGCTGTGATATGAACGAGGCGACTCTCCCTGATCCAGCAACACGAACGGCGGTGGAGGTAGAGCCGAGGGTGCCGGATGGGTCTGCGCGTGCTGAGATCTGCGCTGAGCCTGCTGCCTGGTCTCGGTAGCGTGCACGGCTTGGCTGCAAATGCTGGCTGACGTACCTCGATGACCGGCGCGGTTGCGATTCCGCCGACGTTGACGTCGGCTGGAAACGTTGGGGAGGTCTGCCTGGGGTTCCCCCTCATCGGGGGTCATATAGGGCTTTACCAGCTCCACGGTGTTAACCGAAGCGTACCCTTGACTGTCGCTCGAAGAGTCATCCACCGCTGGGCGGATTCTGGGAGGAATTCCCATTTCGGGAGGCATAAAGTCGCCAAGAGTGCGGGATGACGACGGCACTGGCGGTGCATGTTGCTTCTTCTTGCGTCGCCGCTGCTTGCCCTTTTGGGTAGAGGTCGACTGGGAAGACGATGCTGAGGCACCGACTACTTCTTCTGAAGGTTCCGACTGCTTCAGGCGTGCCCGGATGATACCCTGGGAACGGATGACGGTTTTTCGAGCCATCCAGTTGTCGTATTTCTGGGAACCGCGGCTAGGGACCTGCTGCCACTCACCCTCGCTGTCACTGCCGATTTCTGATCCCACAAAGACGCCTGCCACTTGTGCTGGCGCTGGGCCCAACTTGACTATGTTGTTGTTGACCTGGTCCTGAAGCCAGTCTTTAAACACATAGCATCGCTTGAGGGTGTTCCCCAGGATCCGATGATAAGGGAAGTAGTTGGGGTGATCGGTGAGATGTGCCTCTGCCGGCCTCCTGCACTCAGGCAGACGCACAATCCCTTGCTCTAGAGAACTTCGGAAGTAGCCAGGGACCTGATTTTCATTGAACGAATAGGTATGGTACTTTCTTTCTGGGTAAGGAGCCCTGGGGGCCTGGTCCTGTCGAGGGACCGGAGGGGCCTGCCGAGGAGGCGGCGCCTGGTTGTCTCGCCTAGGTGGCGGTGGCACATTGCGCGGGGGAACCTGTCGGTTCTGAGGCGGTCGCTGCTGGGTAGGAGCCTGTGCTTGAGGTGGAGGACCTCTGCGGGGTTGCGGGGGTGGTGCCGCCGGTAGCAATTCTAGCTGCCTCGGGGCTTCTATTTGAGCCACCGCGGCGGGTTCAGCCCTGGCGGCCCTCCTGGCTGGGATCATAGGGGGCAGCAAACGTGCCTGACTAGCCTGTTGCAGGGCCTCCTCGAGGCGCTGGGCCTTATCCAAGAAATCTTTGAACCCTCCAGGGTAGTTCTGGGTAATCAAGGAGGGTACCAGCTCTGTCTTGACGTTCCCCACACACATCGTCAGTAATTGCTCCTGAGTCAGTGGCATATCGAGGGAATACGTAAGTCCTTTCCACCGAGCGATGAAGTCCGCAACCCGCTCATCAGGCCTCTGTTTGCACTTGAAGAGGTCCGCAATGCTGGTCTTTCGCGTGGTGGATCTGAACTGGTATAAGAACTGCCGGCGAAGATCCTCCCAACCGGTCACTGATCCGATAGGGAGCTGGCTGTACCAGACGAATGCCGGACCTTCCAATGTCTGTACAAAACATCGGAGCTTAGCGGCTTCTTGCTGATCCGGGGTCCCCAGCATGGGGCCACACCTGGAAGAGAAATGAGCCAAGTGCTGGGGTGGGTCCCCTGTCCCGTTAAACGGCGAGAAAGTGGGGTTCCCAAAACCCGGAGACGCGGGCATATCATCCACCCACGCGGGATAAGGCTTGCCATCCGGTGGGACCGCCACCTGCCGTGTTTCCAACGCCTCGAGGCGGGCTGTGAGTTTCGCAATAAGGTCCTCCGGGTGGGGGTCCCTGTCTTGACGGGGATCCCTAACCACAAGCGCATTTCCAGGTTCTTCAACGCGGTAGACGGCTTCGGCCGCTCGCGGGTCAACTGGCTGGACGACCTGCTGGGCAACTGGGGGAACCCGGGTTGGATTCTTCAGATTTCCCCGTCGCTCAGGGGGGTTTGGCGAGACGTATCGCGCCCTCTTTCCGTATGTTCCGGCTTCCGCCCTGTCCACGGCAGTAGCATGATCAGGGTTTCCCGGAGGCATCTCACCGGGGGGAAATTGTTCCTTCCCCTGCTGCCCCGGCCTGGGATTACCATAGTCGGGTCGCCGCTCTGCGGCGCGCTCAGCCAATAGTTCGTCAACCAGCCTCTTCTGCTCAGCGAGCTGCTGGCGTAACGCGGCCTTCTCAGGATCCTCGTCCGTTTTCTGCACAGAGGCGGACGGGTCGGAGTGCTTGATGGTTCCGACGTGCTCTTTACCTTTGCCGGCGTTTCGACTGAGTACCAGCGACTCGGTGGGTACGGGCAGGCCTAGCAGGTTCCTCTGCTGACGGGTGACTCTCCATGATGGGTCGAGTAGTGGCGGTGCACCCTCTGGGGGGAAGTCTCCATCAAGGAGTTCCAGTTCGTCTTCCCTGTCCACAATGTCGGCCATGTGGACCGCGATTCCTCTCGAGGGCATGTCCTCGATGTCTCATAGCGAATCGGGTTGTCGTCGAATAGGATCGAACAGAAGGGCAGCATAATGTCCCCACCCACGGACTTGCACCTGGGGGGTGGCTTCCCTGACGATCTTGCGGAGTGCCTTGAAACTCTGAACGCATTTTCGTTGGAGGGCACTCTGGTGGCCGGGCGACTCAGGGTGCTGGGCCACAAGGAGCGCCGCTGCATCAATCAGGCGGCACTGTTTTCCAATATCCTCGAAGTGCTCTCGACTCCTGGGGTACACTACCCGTTCACAGTGGAGGCGGAAGTGCGTCACCCATAGGGTTCGACAAAAGCATCCCACTTCTTCAGGGGTAAGCGACTCGGGTACGCGGAAATTCAGCGCCGCCGTGGGCCAGAACTTCTCTGGGAAGTAGTCCGCTGCAAGAATACTCCAGAAGCTCCTGGGTTCGTCCTCGGGGTTCGGCCCTACATTACCCCACTCATCAACTGGGGGCGGCTGAGGGACCGGTAGCGGTACCGAGGCAGACCTCTGGGATAGCAAACTCGGCGGTGGAGAATACGGCGAGCGAGCAGACTGGCCACCGAATTCTGGGCCTTCCTCTGAAGAGTGAGGTGACCTAACCACAATGTCACGATAAGACGGGCTAACAGCCGCTGCTTCGGGTACGGGAATCGCCGTTACCAGTGTCCGATCATGTCATGTCTCTACCACCGTTGACCCCCAAAACAGCTCCTCGTGATCCCGAGTAGAGGTAGAGGGCGCTTCGGGTGACGATGGCGGTGACTGCGCGATCGAAACCTGTGAAGTTCTCAGAATCTCTTCCTCCTGGATGTACCTGCGGAGAGAGACAGGAATCCGGTGGACCTCAAATTCTGGGAGAACGAGGCTGACGCGTCTGGTTCCTGCCCCCGTCCTTGATACGGAGGAGCTGGGAGAAGGTTCCATCACTGAATCGCATTCCGCTTTCGAATCGGAGAAGCGGGCAGGTTTGATCTCCACCTGGGCCTTCCCAGGATTCTTCTTGTGGCGGTGACGACCCACTCTTCTGCCCCTGGGTGGCTCTTCGGGACAGGGTTGACCCCTATCAGGCAGCCTTGGGACGGTGCTGGCGCCATGGCGGAGAGGGCCCCCACTTGAGACAGCAGGGGTGCGAGGGGAACCAGGGAAAATGTCGAAGGGTACATGGGGAGGACCTCCATGAACAGTACCCATGTGGGCGGGGCCTCTATTGGCACTGGCAGGAGCATGGGGAAGACCTCCATGGTCGATGCGAGTGGAGCGAGGCTGACCTTCACCCCTCGAGTTGCTGGGGCGAGGAGGACCTTCGCCAGTTGCAGAGAGGACGTAGGGGGGACCCCCACGTTGAGGAAGGACCGGATGGATGGTGCCTTCAGAAGGATGGGCTCCATACCCTGTACAGCGGGCGCGGGAAATGTTTCCGCGCTGAGCATCACTGCCACGGGGCAGGTCTTCCTGCAGGATGGGGGCAGCACGAGGCATGCCTCCATGACGAACCTCGGAGCGGGGAAGGACCATGCTCTGTGGAGTAGTGGTACGGGGAGGACCTCCGTACGGGGTGGCATCACTGCGGGTTAGCTCGCGGCGATCACTACTTGGGCCTGCAACCCGGAGAGTCAACCCAGCCAGCCCGTGGGGCGGTTGGGGTCTCGATCCTGGTTGGGAGAAGGGGTGCCCCTGCTCAATGTACGCGGGGGCTTCATAATGTATGTCGGCGATGGATCGGGCCACTGTAGCTGTCGACGTGGACGCGGCGAGGCGAGCGTCTTCAGCCCGGGCCCGACGCTGACGTCGGGTCAGGCGGGCCGGTGCAGGTGGTGCAGGGATGTAGTCTGCCTGCTCTTCCTGCGGGACCGGACGACGGCGCTGACGTGGCCGGACGGGAGCCCTCGCCTGGGGGCCCTGGGTCGGGGACCTGAGCGGACTGGGCCGGACAGCGCCTGCCTCTTCAGCGTAAGGCGAAGAGTCGTCAAGGCGTTCCGGAGATAGGCTCCCGAAACGGTTGAATGTCTGGGTGGGGAGCAGGGGCTCCCTGCGCGGCCGGTTAGGACGGCGTTGATGGCGGGGCCTGGAGGCCTCCAGGTCCAGGCGGGCCATATCCCTAGTCGGGATGACCCCTTCCTCCTCGTACCTGCGCACGAGGCTGTTGATCACCCTTCGTTGGATGACCTCTGATGGGGAAAGGGGACGTGGACGTCCCGTATTCCGTGATGTGGCAGCCGTCGTGGTGTTGGTGGCGCCATGTGGAGTGGCCGTCGTGGTGTTTCCCCTGCCCCTGCGCGGGCGAGGAGCGGATGGTGACCGCATCTCTGAAATAGCAACCTGGTTCCTGGCAAGCGAAGGGATCAACTCATCAGTACTGAGAGGAAAAGGATTGACAGCCAGTGCCCCAGCGTTCTTCCATCCTCCACTTCTGTGATAAGGATCCACGCCAACACGCTGCGGAGCGGAGTGCCCCACGTTCTACTACCCCGACTGCTGGTGAGTTTCACGACAGGCCCGCTATTTGCTTGGCGGGACCAGGCAATGGATATCTGAATCCGGTGACACGTCAATCTACTGGTGTCTCGAACGCTACTAATCTCTATGCTGAGGAGAAGACTTTCACGTCGGGTTCACCATTTCTTTTTCCGACGCTTTCGCCGGGGCACGCGCGCATCCGTCCGCGAGGGGGGGACGCACGGCTTTGTTGCCCCGCATTTCCGCTTTCCAAAGGCGGGCGGCATTCATTCCTTGTTCAGGTACGTCTGCTCCTTGATCGAAATGGGATGATGGGATGTCGGTTCTTCCTTCCGTGGATTCCTCCTCAGAACTCGTCACCTAGTCCGGGTCTCCCTCATAGATTTAATACATAGTTCGTGAAACTCTTCCCAGTGCCATGTTTCCATGGGTGCCGGTTAATTACGCTGCTTCTGTCGGGACATTCCAAAGGGTCCAGTCAGGGCAGCAACCTTCGGTCAGGGGAGTAGTCACGTTGAGGCATCAGTAGCGTGTCTGGATGCTGGGGTACCTGGCATGTCTGTCTGTCATCCTTGATCACAAGGCTTCTCGAGGGCGTGGAAGCCCGAGACATCCCACATCGAGCGCGGGGAATTACATGTCATAGACACGAATTTGAGGTTTTCCTCAGCTTCCCGTGTTCAACACAGGGTATGCCGCGAGTTTAACGTCTAGCGGAGACGGATGAGAGTGAAATGGGACCATCGCAGGGGGGAGACAGTGAAGTTGGGCTTGAGCCTTGACGAGGCTTCCTACGTATCCCCGTGGCAGGGAATCAAAGTCCGCGTAGTTCGGGATGGTGCCGGTAAACCGACGTGAAGCTGGACCTTGGTCCTGGGGGAGTTGGGCTTGAACCTCGTGGAGGCTTCCTACGTACCATGCCTTGACATGGATCAAAGTCCTCGTAGTTCAAATGGTGGGTCGCAATGGCTTACCACTGGACCAAAGTGTAGTTTAACGTCATGCTGGACGAAGATGGGACCCGACGTGAAGAAACGACGGGTGGGTGTGTCGATGAACTGACGTGAAAGTAGACCTTGGTCCACTATTGGTGGGCTTGAACCTCGTGGAGGCTTCCTACGTACCATGCCTTGACATGGATCAAAGACCTCGTAGTTCAGGTGGTCACAACGGCTTACCGTTGGACTGGAATGGGACCCGACGTGAATGAGCGACGGGTGGGCTTGAACCTCGTGGAGGCTTCCTACGTTCCATGCCTTGACATGGATCAAAGACCTCGTAGTTCAAATGGATTCGCCGGTGAACCGACGTGAAAGCAGACCTTGGTCCACTATTGGTGGGCTTGAACCTCGTGGAGGCTTCCTACGTACCATGCCTTGACATGGATCAAAGACCTCGTAGTTCAGGTGGTGGGTCGCAATGGCTTACCACTGTACCAAAGTGTAGTTTAACGTCATGCTGGACGAAGATGAAACTCGACGTGAATGAACGACCAAGCAATGTGGCTTGAACCTCGTGGAGGCTTCCTACGTACCATGCCTTGACATGGATCAAAGTCCCTGTAGTTCAAAAAGGGGTTTTGTCGGTGAACCGACGTGAGAGTAGACCTTGGTCCACTGTGGGTGGGCTTGAACCTCGTGGAGGCTTCCTACGTACCATGCCTTGACACGGATCAAAGTCCCCGTAGTTCGAAAGGGGTTTTGTCGGTGAACCGACGTGAGAGTAGACCTTGGTCCACTGTGGGTGGGCTTGAACCTCGTGGAGGCTTCCTACGTACCATGCCTTGACACGGATCAAAGTCCCCGTAGTTTGAAAGGGGTTTTGTCGGTGAACCGACGTGAGAGTAGACCTTGGTCCACTGTGGGTGGGCTTGAACCTCGTGGAGGCTTCCTACGTACCATGCCTTGACACGGATCAAAGTCCCCGTAGTTCGAAAGGGGTTTTGTCAGTGAACCGACGTGAGAGTAGACCTTGGTCCACTGTGGGTGGGCTTGAACCTCGTGGAGGCTTCCTACGTACCATGCCTTGACACGGATCAAAGTCCCCGTAGTTCGAAAGGGGTTTGTCAGGGTCGGTGCTCACTCTAAGCCCACGCGAGTCATGCTCGGTGTGAGAAACAAGAGGTTGCACGGACCTAACGATCACGTCGCGAAGGGTGCGTCCGTGAGAAGCGAAGAGGGGCTTACGCGTTGGGCGGCCCATGGTGTTGGGACTTACTCCAGGATGGAGGCCCATGGCGCGGCAAAGCGCGGGGAAGATGGACCTTGGTCCGACGATGGGAGGTGCCTCGTTCCCTATCACGTCCTCCACTGACCTTGGTAGTGGGGGAAGTACCGAGATGCACGGGTGAAATCATCCGTACCAAAGGTTAGGGGCTTACGCTCTGAGGCGACCCTTCCCCTGCGAACATACACCACTCCGACAAGGAGGATCTCATTCCATGTGCGGAAGAGTTCCATTCCCGTGGAGACGAGTGGTGTAAAAAATGTTCGAGTTGGGGGGACCCTTCGTGAGGGAGACGAGGTTGGGTCACAGTTTAACGTCATGTGTTGAGGACGTGGTGCTTGGCAGTTTAACGTCCTGCAGCTCGGACGAGGTGGGTTCACTCCACACCCCTAGGGCTTACATAACCGGTACCCTCTGGTCCTTGGGGAAGGGAAGGTGCCGATAAGGCCATGGTAAAGGGGGGTCGTGGGAGGAACCATCGAGGGGTCCACGTTAGCGTGGCTATGCGAAGAAGCAATAGCCGTTAGCATGCCTATGCGAAGAAGCATTAGGCGAAGCAACGCTACGGGAGGTGTTGTCCATGGGACTTTGAAATCACATCGTGCAAACCTGGAGGGTCGCACGGAAAGAGGAATCGCTAAGCAGAGGAGTGTGCTTCGCGAAGTGGGGTGCCTTGGCCTTAGCATGGGGCATAGGTGGGAGTGGGAGGTGCTTCACAAAGTGGAACAGTGTTCGCGGAGCACTGCTTCGCGAAGAAAGAGTGGTTCGCGAAGCAGGGTCCTGCGAAGCAGTGTACTTCGCGAAGTGGAGCGATCTTGCCTTAGCATAAGGATTACTCGTATGGGTTGGGTGTTTCGCGAAGCACAAGTGCTCCGCAGCTGCCCGGGTTCCCTTGGGAATCCCCTTCCTTTGCGAACGCCCTTGAGCTTCGCGAAGGGCATCCCTCTCGGAAGAGGGGCTCAAAACAAAACAAATCAGAGTCGTCTCGCGAAGTAGAAATACCTCGCGGAGCTCATGATTCCCGGGGCAAAGCGTGCTTCGCGATTCGGGAGAGGAGAAGCCGAAAGTTCGGATTGTCCATCCCGTGGACTCAGGGGGAGTCGAGTATTTATAGGGAAGGGGCGCCGCGAAGCAGGGCTCGCGCGCCGCCTTCGGGGCTTCGCGACGGCTCGCGAACGTCAAACGAGTTTGCGGAGGATTACGACCTCAGGAGCTTCGCGGCGGCTCGCGAACGTCAAACCGGTTCGCGGAGGATTCCCGCCTCTGGAGCTTCGTGGGGCAGCCATGGTTGGGACGCTTCGCGGCGGGGCTTCGCGGGGCCGCCAAGGTTGGGACGCTTCGCGGCGGGGCTTCGTGGCTGTGCTTCGCTGCTGTGCTCCACGAGGCAGCGCGCCGGCTGTCTTTTTCATTCCTTCCTTTCGGGCCACATTTTTGGCGCCAACAGTTATATTTAACTCTATAATATCTAACTTTTGATAAAATATCGCATGATTTCCACAATCGCATGCACTGCACCCCGAAATCTCCATAACTACACCCCCGATTTCCTATAGTCACGATTTCCATGATTTCCACCATCACCACACTGCTGCATTGAACCCCTGATTTCCATCCATTCACAACTTTCCCTTGATTTTCTCTACCCTATACCCATGATTTCCCTACTCAGTTCCCCTGATTCCTATAACAACAACAATTGGTGTGCCTCTACCACACCTTGCGCTTCACCGCCTCTTGGTTTGGCACACCTTGATGAGTTCTCCTCACATCACCTCATGCCAAGGTGTGCTAAGGTGCATGCCTTTGACAATAATGGTAACTGGTGACATACTACTAGGTACCCAATAGCCACCTGTATCCAATTTCTTAATATTTAAACTTCATAAACAACCAAAACATCAACTTTGTCTATTTTAACCATCTTTCAATATCAAAACATTCTAAACATCCCAAAAGGCTAATCATAATTACTCTATATATCAAATTGAATAAATTTTAAAAAGTCCCAATTTTTTACTTTTAAACTCATAATTTACAAATTTAATAACACGATGATTAACTAATTTAGGTTACAAATAATTATATTTTCTCTAACCCATGCTATTTTTGCATGAAAATGATAAAATGGATTAGTGAATCTACTCCAACTAGGCACCATTTATAGCGCTATTTTGAAGTAAAACTATTATAAAATTCCATATTTAACGCACAAATGTTCATATGATATATGATTTTAGAAATTTAGCATAGAATATGGCACTGGTTTAAGATCCTTCCATGATATATACTTTATTTTAGAGTAAGAGTTACTCTATTTTAGCGCTACATGTTGGAGTTGCTCTTACAAACTCCCTAGAATAATAATTTCATCCCCTAAAAGCACAAAAAAATAGTCATCCAAAATCTTATACCTATCCCAATCACAAATTCACAACTAACACACTCAAGAATATCTCAAAATGCTCACCACACTTCTAATGTGAAAGTCCCAAAACCATAATATACCAAGGAATACCAAAAATACTAATACCAAAAATAACTATTTACCTCACTCAGGGAGCTCATGGAAGAAGGGGACCAGTGGAGAGGGGGAGAACGAGTACCGACAATGAAAGAGAATGTGCCGACGGTGAGGTAGAAGTGGGCCGACGATGAGGGAGAAGCGGGCCAGTGTGAGGTCAGTCTAGGGCTGATGGGGTCAGGCGTTGGGGGTGGGGGTGCCGGGATCAGGGGGTGTGGGTGTCGAGAAGAGGGCTGATGACGAGGGAGAAGAGGGCTAGTGGCGATGGTGAGGGGGATAGCACAGGGTCGATAGGGTTTATGGGGTTTGGATTAGGGGGTGGGGGTGTCGGGATTAGGGGGTGGGGAGTGGGGGTAGAGGAAGAAGTGTCATAGCTAAAAAAAGGATTTAGCAATGATTTTTAAAAAACCACTATTATATTTTTCAAAAAAATAGCGGCAATTTCTTAAACCTCTACTAATAAACCACTGCTAATATTTTATTTTGGTGTAGTGATTCTCAAAAAGGATAGTGGGAGAAAGATTGAATTCGATCAGGTTGATGCTCAAAATACATAGGAGTTGGAATAGGAACAAGTTCCACTAATCCCCATGGAAGAGGATGTTCCTGATATATAAGTATTATGTAGGATCACCAAAGAGGTTAGAGAACCATATATATATGGTTTTATAGTTATTGATGACGTCGAATAATTATTAGTTAACATTAATGATCATCTCTATTAAAAGAAGGTGGTAGAGAGCTCAGAAGCTACAAAATGATAATAAGACATGAATTATGAGATGGATTCCATGTATCAAAACCAAATTTGGGTTCTAGTCCATCCATGAATAGATTTAAATCCTGTTGGGTGTAAATAGGCATTCGAAAAGAATCTAGGCATGAAAGATAAAGTTAGTACCAATAAAGCATTACTAGTGGCCAAAGGATTTAAACAACATCAATTCATATACTATGATAAAACTTTTCTCCAGGTTCTATGCTTAAATCCATTAGAATCATGATTTCCATATCATCTTTTCATGACTATGATATTTGAAAAATGAATTTCAAGAAAAACTTCCTTGATCAGAATATGGTGGAAGATGTGTATATGACACAACCAAAAGGGTTTATGAATCAATAGCATTCCAATAAGGTATACAAGTTATAGATACCCATTTATAGGTTGAAAAAAATATACAAGTCATGGAACATTCACTTTGATAAATCCATAAGATAATTTGGTTTCATAAAGAATGAATGTGATCCATGTTTCTAAAAGCAGTTTAGTGAGAGTACAATTATTTTCCTAGTAGTATATATTGATGGAATATTACTAATTGGAAATGATATACTAGTCTTACAGTTAATTAAGATGTGGTTGAACACATTATTATCATTAAAGGACTTATGTGAAGTACCCAATATTATATGGATCAAGATCATTCATGATAGATATAAGAGGCTTCCTGTACTAAGCCAGGGTACATACATTGATCAAATTCTGAAGATATTTAATATGTAATAATCCAATAGGGGATTGGTTCTAGTTTCTCATGGTACACATATCTCAAAGAAAACGTGTCCTCAAATATAGGAGGATAAATATAGGATGAGTACACTTCATTAGGATTATATGACAGTTTCTATCATGTATAACATGTTATGTACTGGGTTTGATGTTGTCTATGCCTTTATAATTGTAGGCATATATCAACTAGACCTAGGAGAAAAACATTGTATTTCCATTAATACTATACTAAATTATACAAGGCATACTAAGGATATGTTACTAGTTTATGAAGGACATGAGGAACTAGTTATTGGGAGATATATATATGCTAGTTTTTAGACATATCAATATAATCTAAAATCATAGTAAGGACATGCATTTTTTCTTAATGGAGGAGTTGTGAGCTAGAGGAGTTCAAAGGAACTTGTTGTCACCGATTCTATAGCATAGTCTAAATGTATTGATGCTTCTAATGCAGCTGAAAAAATTAGTGTGGATACATAAATTCATCCAATATCTTGATGTAATGCCAATAAGTAAAGATATTATCACACAATATTGTGGTAATACTACAACAGTGGATCTCACCCAGGAGCCCAGATCAAATCAATGGAAAAAATATACTTTATAATTATCACCTCTTGAGGGATTTTTCTTAGATGGGTGACATTACTGTAAGTATAGATTCAATGGAGGAAAATGTGGAATACCCATTGACTAAATCCTTATCATAACAGATCTATGAACATCATGTGAGAGCTATTAGAGTGAGATTCATTAGCATTTGACTCTAGTATAAGTGGGAATCTGTTGGAGTTGGTACCCTAATATTTTTTCTTATACTTAGGATTACTTGTATATTCATAGTATTTAATATTATTGATATATTATCACATGATGAGTATTCTTCCATATGTCATTAATGTGATAATGTCCTTAGTGAAAATTCCACATCACAAGGTCGTAGTAGTTGTCCATTGTGATAGTTTTATGAAAATATTCTTAAATATAATTTATATAGCTGGATGAAATCATATAACTAGACATAGATTCTACATGTTATTAGGGGTAGTGAGATTATAAGACATTGAGAATTATTCTCATGAATTTTACCCTTTTAAATATCCAAGAGAGGGGGATTGTGAGAATTGATCTGCTAGTAGGAAATCCATATATTTTATGTGTCATTAGATGTTCCTATCTATATACATATGTAATAATCATTATACTTTAAGATTATTATTAATTCATATCATATTGAATGTAATTTGATGTATTTTTTAAACCATGATGACATATGTTCATGGTAAAGTTGGATATATTGGGTGAATCATGAATTATATGAAATTAATGAATAAGTCAAGGAAGGATTTTTACTTATGTTCTTTAATAAAGGTTGATATCTTAGACCATTTAATAGAAATGGAACTATATGATATATTCGTGTCCATGAAAATTTATCAATGAGTTCATTTCCATAAATTCAAAGAAAGAGATTTAAAGAATATAGGTTTATAACACAAGCGATGAAACTTTCTTGAAAGAGATATTGAGACAAAGGGATTATATTACACAGTAAGCATTTGTAGGTGGTAGACATATATTTGACTTATACTTGTCTCTTTAGGGGAAATTATGTGATACTAGATACTAGTTTTATTCTATTAGACGGATTCAATACTATCAATATGGGGGAATATAGGGTCATACACAAAGTGTATCCACAAGATCCATCGATTTGGATGAACTGGAGTTCAAGATGAAGTGGTCCCCACATATGGGGTCCTGTGAGTGTTCAAGTGAACAATTAAAAGTATATTAATTCAATTATATTATTTTTTTAATAGTTTTAATTTAATTTATTTCTTAAGGTATTCATACATTTATTTATTTATAAAAGTGAATATGAGAAAGTATTATTTTACAAATGAATGTTGCACCATTCAAGATTTATTAAATAACATTAGGGGGAATGAGCCAAGTTAATGGTTCTTAGGTCATCACATGACATTTATTAATACATTAGTGAGTGGTGATATTTCTTTTACATGTAGAACATGTTTACTTAGCTATTAGTGTCATTTTTGGGCCAATTTAAGCAGGTTAACTTATCCAAGGGCTTAAGTGAAATTTTTGAAAGTTAACCCATACCGTTTAGCTCATTTTTGAGCCATGAATATTGACCAAAATAATTTTAAAAAATTTAGGGATTTCTCTTCTCTTACTCTCACTTCTATCAATCTTTTATAAATAGAAATAACAAGAATGGATTGATTCAAGTTTGAGGATCGATCAGGTGATATTATGATGATTATACAAGCATTTTAAGTCCTTCAATATTTCAATATAGCATAAGGGAATTGGAACACAATGTTTGTGGAGCTATGGTACATGTGTGGAAAACATGAAGGGAATCTAATTTTGTGTCTTAAAGATACACCGATCTGAATAAGAGTGGATATCACCGAGATCACAATGTTTCATAAAGGTGCCATTTTTTTTCATACTTAAATTAATTCTCATGAGATCCTTTAAATGAATCAATAATCACTATATTATATAAATTAATTTATAATGGATTCAATGATAAAAATTAAAATCATACCTTCTTTCTCACTTATTTTACATGCCTAGTTCCTACAATAATAATCAATGAACACCAAAGTTCTTCTAAAACATTCCATTTAATTTGAAAAACCAAGTGGGATTATTAATTTTATACCCATGGAAAACCTTTAAAAGTCATTATAAATTCTTAAATATACTTTTAAAAACTTTAATTGATTAAAAAACATATAAATAATTTTATGAAACATCAATAGGGCTTTAGAAATCAATTCTCAAATATACATGGTCTAAATTCCATTAAAATCCCATTTGTAAGACTTGAAACTCATTGAGACTAGAATAAACACTTGAATACTACAAAATCTTTAAAAAATTTCAACCATTACTTATAATAAATTAATCAATCAATAAAGGTCTTTAAGTTTAAATCATTAAACATGGAGAAACCTACCTCAAAACAAGATAAACATGTTGCCTTTGATGAATATCACAAGAAGAGGTCTCAATACTAGATCCATGAGTCTTATTCACTAAAAAAAATAAGGTTAGAAAAACACCATTCACTATGGTTTAGAAACCATAAACCATAGGTAGTATAAGGATGTAAAAAATAAGAAACTAGAAGAAGAGTAAAGGGAGGGAGGAAGAGATCCCCAACCTTTAAGAATCGATTTAGAATCGAAGAAAATAACCCCGAATCAAAGAGGGGAGGTGTAACTTCCCATAAAATAATTATCACAAAATTACATGATTTATAATAATGGTTTAAATTTATTAAATTTCTAGTATCTTTTAGCTTTATATTTCTAGATAATTAGGAAAACCATTACATAATATAGTGGACATTTCTACACAATGTATATTTTTTCCACAAAAACAAGTTCCTATATTTATACTCTTTAATACATGAAACATTTTATTCATTTAGAATGTGACCCCATTTACCTTGATATAATCCCCAAAAATCATTAAAACCTGTGAAAAACATTTGAAAATGTTGGATGAGAAAAACAAATCACAGTAAGAGATATAAAATTAAATGAAACTCGTTATTCCTTTTTAAAATTCATTAAAACCTATATGGAAATTTTCCTTTTTTATATCATAAAATTTGAGCTCAAAATAATCTTTACTTAATAAAGTAATAAAATTCAAATCCAAAAGTTTTAATAAAAAAATATTTAAGCAAGAATAAATGAAAAATTATAATCATGAAAGTTACTTGGGAAAAACATGAGAACTTATGAAAAAACCTTTCACCTTTAGAAGATCATAAACTTTCCTTTAATAAAAATTTCATTATATTACCTTATAAAATAAAAATATTTACTTTAAAACACATAGAAATCATTATAAAACCATGTAGGTATCTTGGGAAATTATCCTTACAATCACCCTTATAAGAACCCTTATAAAGGAATAACCATCAAAGTTAATTCTAACATATCCCTTAGGAGTAACTTAATTCTCATTAACTCCGTCACTTTACCCAACACATTAGAGAGATATATCGAGCTCACCCATCATCAAAGCTATATCAGGCTCACTAATTTTCATATAAAATTTACAAGAACCATATCACGAGTAAAACACAAAAAATATTTCATTTCAATAATAAAATATCATAAAATATTATGTTTAACACATATGTAGAAACACTTTTAGGATTCAAATAAAAATAAGGATAATTTTTTTTTCATTGAAAAATATTAAAATGAAAAATTTATATAAGATATATAGATAAGATATTCTTTGAAAAAACATAGAATATTTTATGATGAAGGAAAAAACAGTCATGTGGTAACTATTAAAAAAACATTTATTTCACACTTTGTAAAGAAAGTCAAAAGCATGTCATATGAAAAACATTTTAAAAGATTCCTTTTAATAATTCGTAAAGATAGTAAAAGGTAGTAGAAAATACCATTATCAAAAAATTAATTCTATATAAAACTTAAATAAAACAATTTGAAGAATATATACAAGGAGGAAAAATAGTTTATAACATTTAAAACAACATTTTATATAAAAATCTCTTACCTCATTTTCTAAATCTCCACATACATCCTTTAATTTATTGAATAATAGAATTATATTAGTTTTATACATGATTAATATTTTTTTAGGTTTATTACCTTATCATAATCTCTTTTATCTTATTTATTGTCATGATTATATATTTAATAAACCGGTTAAGTTCACTTTGGATTTTTTTAGGTCGTTCGGTTTAAAACCTCAAAATAACATCAATGTGTTGAACGTGGTAAAAAGGGTCATGGTTCCATAATATTTAGAATAATAATCATTAAATAATAATTATTTTTATATATTAAATATAATTTTATAACCATCCATGAAAAATGGTCACGAAAAATTATTCACATCACTTCATGGAGGTGGTAGTCCACATGTATGCATGATCGACATTTTAATTTATTGTAGAATGGAAAAGAAGATGAAAAGGGTTATTAAATTAACATAATAACATGTAAGTATATGTAATATAGTTATTTTATCATATAATCATGGTTATATAAGGTTTTAATGAGGTGTAATAAGAAATAAATATGAAATAACTCGGTTACGAGTTACACCTCTTCTTTTGAAAATCTCTTTTGGTTTACACTGTAAGACTTCTAGGTTGGTCTTTTAGAGAGACTATAACATCTAGGATGTGTAGAATAATATTAATAATGGATTTGGTCAGGGATTGGTTTATCTAAATGGCTCAATAAGTGTGAGGAATATAGGAGAGTTGGTACCCTTTTATAAGTGAGGGGAATGACACACTTGTAATTTTTCTTAACTTTTAAAAATTATAAATGTATTATTAAAGGTAAAGTAAAAAAAATCCAAAAATGAAATTGAAATAGTTACTAAATTTGAACATAATAATTAAAAATATGAAAACCATTTTTTAAATATTCAATTTTTATAAGTGGAAGAAATTAATTTTAATATAATTTTTCTAAAATCAAGGAAAAATAGTTTTTAAGAAAATAAGTTTTTAAGGCTAAAAATGAATTTATACCAAAATAAAGAACAATATTGATTAATATATAATTAATTTTAATACTTTTAATCAAATGAGTTTAATTATACTTTAAAACCAATCCAATATAGAATGTGACTTTGTAAATACTTGAAAATAAATGACACTTTTTATAAAAATTAGTATTCTTCACCATTCACCAAAAAATCTATCTTTTCAAAAAAGCCACAACAGGCCATGCTAATATATATTTGATATGTTGACATAAAAATTAAGTACATTTTATATATTTTATAAATTTAAATTTTAAATAAAACTATATAATACATAGAAAAAACTTTATCTAGAATTAAACTATTTATTTTTTCAATTTGAAAAATCGTATAAAATTACTCTAATGAATATGAATCTATAAAAATTAATCATGAATATTAATAATAAATAAAGTTAATTTATTATTAACATTACCCAGTTTGTCACACTATTCCTACCTTAAAAAAATTACATCCTCACAATATTATTCATTACCTAAAAAAGTGAGGGTATTTTTTCCTCATAGAATTTTTCAATTCCCATGTTATTTCTTCAATCATATAGTTCTTCCATAAAACCTTAACATGGAAAATAACCTTATTAAATAAAACCTAATATTTTTTATCCATAATCTCCACTATATTTTCCTCATAGGAAATATTCTATTCCAATAATACCACCTTAGGGCTCAAAAAATGAGATTAATCAAGTACATATTTTCTTAACAATGAAACTTGAAACACATCATGTACCTGAGGTAAAATTGTGTAAGAACCCGGTTCTTCTTTTCAGGTATGTTTTTCTTTTTTTGGTGTTTTTGAGGAAAAGAGGAGTTTTTGGAAATTTTTTGAAGTACATGATGTGTACTTTATAAGTACACACCGTGTACTCGATTACTGCAGGTAGCCGTGTGCTGGCCGTGTAACGGCTGTGCACACGACCATGTGTGGTGACCTAGAGGCCACCTAAAGTGGGTATCGGTAAGGGAAAGTACACGCCATGTACCTCAAAAGTACACTCCATGTACTTTTTTTTTCATTAAATGTACTGGGGTCGTGTCTGAAGGACAGAAACACCTCCTTCTCAACCTAGTTCATCCGAGAGCATTCGTACAACTGCGATTCTTCCCCGAGCCCCCGATCGAGCATTCGTTCTCTGAATTGACCTCCGTTAATTGTGTTGGGACCGCATTAGTAAGATCTTCCTTCTTCTAGAGTTTCGTTTCATGATTCCTCCTCTTTCAAGAGTTATCCTTGGTTGAACGTTTTAGACGTTTTTGTAGATCTACAGTGTTCTTGGAAGATTAAAGGCTTGAGGTTCACGTATAATGATCCTACAACACCGAGGTAGGTGGTTTGTGCCTTTATTTTAGATTGTCTTTGAGTTATATGTGCAAAATTTTCCAATACCCTTTAATGTGGTATTGCACATTTACTTTTTTATCCATGTTAATTGAATGCTATGCTTGTATGCTGAAATAGAGGTTAATTGAATTTAAATAGGGTAAATTGCTATGCTTTGGAAGTGTTTGACCATGAATGTTTGTTTATAACTGTA
The DNA here is from genome assembly GCA_963277665.1 of Viscum album. NCBI lineage: Eukaryota > Viridiplantae > Streptophyta > Magnoliopsida > Santalales > Viscaceae > Viscum > Viscum album. The sequence continues at coordinate 569,788,412 of OY728131.1, forward strand.
ACGACCCAATATTTTTGAGTAGTATATTAACTTAATCTTAATGATTTAATAAGATGTTGATGGTCAATGCAGAAAGAGGAGTCGATGGCTTCATCCAGTAGACTCGACCCTTATGAAGCCCACTTATCAGAGCTTGGGAAGGAGGTAGCATCTGTGGGCTTCGCTTTGGACCAAGCCCAAGCCGAACTCCAGCGTGTCAAGATTGAACGGAAACGCCTACAGGAGAAGTTCAAGTTAGTAGAGATTACTACTAGGGCAATGTTATCTGGGCCTCCCTCATATTCTCTCACCATAGCACACCTTACACTTAGGTCTTATGTCGGTGTTATAAGGGGCTATGTGACGAGACCCTAGCTTCCTTGTGTAATCCTTTCAGGTGAATAAATTTAGATATCTTCCTTCAGTGATGTTTGTGGATTTTCTTTTGTCCGGATAATTTTAGGATATATTTTATTGATTAATTTTTGAAAAAGGGATATTTTAAAACATTTATGTAAACCCTAAATAACTAATGATGTGTAATGTTTTTCAAAAAATGGTCTTCTACAAAAGTGTTCAGTAAGGAATTTGGAGTCTAATAAGATCAACTTAATTTTTGACGAATAGTAAATTATGAATAGTGATTTTACGCTTAGGATTAGTAATATGACCAAATGGATTAGTAATTTCACTCAAAGAAAGTTTTAATATAATTTAGACACCTAGATTAAGTAATGTGATTCAATAAAATGGGTAAATAACGGTTTCATAAATTATTAGTCAAGTATTAGTTTTTTCGGATGATTAATGTTTTTTTAATTAAAAATTTATTTAAAAATAATTAGAAAATTATTTTTATAAAAAGGACTTTATTTTTGAACTCAGAGCATCGATATTATGTTAGGGTAATTTTTGGGGATTTTTCTGAAAAAAATGAATTTTCGATGAATAGTGTTTTTATTTAAAAATTAAATTAAAAATATTTAGAAAATTATTTTTATAAAATGGATTTCATTTTTGAAATCAGAGCATTGATATTTGGTTAAGGTGAAATTTTGGGATTTATTCTGAGAAAGTTGAATTTTCAGTGAATAGTAAAAATACAGTTTTAGGGTTTCGGTATGTTTAATGACATCATAACTGTGTCATGATGATGTCATGAGATATTTCAAGGGTTTTCCAGCCAAGGGTGATGAATTATTGTTTTGGGGGCCCCATGTGGCCTAACTTTATGAAAAATATCATGAGAGAGCACATGGGTTTGAGAAAAGCACTTGTGAGGTGTCCCTTGGCCATTAATGCCTTGTCCCCTCACTTTCCCTATAAATACCCACCCTTTCCTCCTTTAGTTTTCACTACCAACTCTCCCCCAACGAAGTTCTGGTCTCCTTACCTCCCAAGGAGTCCTCCCAAGGTGCAACCAAGCCCTCAAGGTCCAAACCTTTGAGTTTCAAGAGTCACGTTTTAAGGTAAGGGATCCGACCCCTCTCTTTCTTTTCATGTAATCTATTTTATGTCATTACTTTTATGATCCATGTTCTTATGTGAGAGGATGTTCTTTTATATTACTCTTACTTCCCTTTTCATTCTTATATGATAAGAGATCCCCTCTTACTCTCATCATTTCATTTTATGAATGTTTAAGTGATGCCGTTAGGCTGCCGAATTTTTAAGGGATTCTTTCACCCTTCTCATTTTTCAAGTTCGATTTTCATGTCAAGTATTTCAAGTTACTTTTTATTATGTTGGGGTATGATCTCTATATCTATCATACTGATCTCTTATGATCATATAATGAGAGACCCTATTTGATCTTTTCAATTCATTTTTATTGAAGTTTAAGTGACGCCGTTAGGCTGCCGAATTTTCATAAGAGAAATCTAATTTTTGTCTTCCTTCCATGTTTTTCATTTCAAATGGTATGTACTTAAAATTTCATTACCATGTCCATATATCCATCTTATTCTCTCCCCCTACTTTTTTATGGATCATTTATGAGTGGGTGACCCATGTCCCCTCTCTTTTCAATGTTTTCTAAAACCTTGTAACATAGCCGTTATGCTGGAGAATTTTCGTCTCAAAATGCCTCTCTCTTTTCTCAAAAATTATTTTATGTTATAAAGTGAATACACAAAGCTCTTATTTCTACAAGGTTATTCACATATATATCAAAATTTTCTATTTTAAATTCTGGGATTTACATACATGAGACCCACTTTCCCTTTTCGTGGGTTTAAAGTGACGTAAAGATCATGTCTTTAAAGCAGTTTTTAAAACGTTATGATTATGAAATGAAACCCATTTATTTTATGCTATGTGGGTTATTTATGAAATTTTTGATGATGATATATGTGGATCACATGATAATAAAGGCAAATTTAAGGGTGCGCCCTGATAGCGCTCCAATGCATTGGGTAATGATGTAACCACTAGAGATTACAATTTTCACGATACCTTGGTGAATAACCTTGGTAATTTTCAAATGACACCTTGCGGATGGACCTTGGTGATATGTTCATGATTGTCTATGTTAAATGATGTAGCCACATCTTCAAGTTATGGAAAATGTTATTTTTATTATGAAATTCCTCATGATTTCTTTCTCATGCCTTAAAGTTCTTTTCATGTCCTTATTGAAGTATCTCAACTTCACATGTAAAATGTTCCTCTTGTTTCCCTTACTGGGCCTTCTGCTCACCCTTTCTTTTGATGTATGTCCCCAGGTTTTGAGATGCAGTAATGAACCTAGAATGAACTTAAGGAGACGCCTTTCAAGTGTTTAAGAAGAATGTTTTATGTTGTTTTCATGTATTATGTTTCTGGTTTCCAAGACACTAGACCTTAAAGATCCTCAGTTTTGTGTAATGTAATGAAAGTTTATGTTATAAAATGGCGGGATGCTATAGTTGGTATCAAAGGATGGTTTAGTTATTTGTGGAAATTAGGATATAAAAACTTTAGGAAGAACCCTATAGAAAAGTTTAAATATAGGAAAACTTCCTGGTATTTTGGTAAGTATTGAGTAAGTGGTTTATCAAACAAATACATCCCTATCTGGATACGAGCAGGTAGAGGCGGCTCTGGCACATATGTACATAGGGGTAAAACCCGAAAACACCGCTTTGAGCTAGACTCAAACGGGAACTGGTGCACGATAACGGGCCTTGCTGCACTCTTGGTTATGACACTCCCGGGGGATATGTTTGGTTAATCACAAGCTTTTTATGAATCATTATGAAGGAATTATAGTAAAGTGTAATTGTATAAGCATGAAGTCTTAGTTAAAAGATCCATAAATTAAGTAAGTTTCTCACTAAGGTTTTATTCTTTTAGAAAATGGCGGGCAATAGGAGGAACCGTGCCGATGGTGACCGCAATGCACCATGTGCTGATGGCCCTCCGATGGAAGCCGGAATGGAAACATTCATGCGAATGATGAACCAACTGACTCAAGTTATGAGTAATAACTTGAATCAAGCTGAGAGGCCGACCTCACCACGAAGGGAACAACTTTCTGTTGAGTCCTTCATGCGTCAACGACCACCAACATTCAGTGGATCTACTGACCCATTGGTTTCGGAACAATGGATAAGCTCCATTGAAAAGATTTTTTCTGTACTTCATTGTTCGAAACAAGAAAAAGTCACCCTTGCTGTTTACTGCCTAGAGGTAGAAGCTGATCAGTGGTGGTCACTGATCAAAAACACAAAGCCAAGAGGAGAGATGGAAGCTATGGAGTGGGAAGAGTTCCGGGGAATATTCTTTAATAAGTATTTCCCTCGTTCGATGAGAACGAGAATGGAGAAAGAATTTCTCGAGCTAAAGTAAAAGGAGAATGAATCAGTTGGAACCTACGAGATGAACTTCACAAGGCTTTCCCGTTATACCTCAAGATTCATCATGGACCCTAATGGGAAGGTTGATAGATTCTTCGGTGGACTACGACCTCATCTACGGAAGAATCTAGCCAACAGGGACTATGATAGCTATGAAGAAATTGTTCGAAGTGCTATGAAAGTTGAACTAGAGTTTGGGGAGACACAGTGGTCTCACAAATCTAATGAGAAGAAGAGAACTCTAGAACCAAGCCTGGGAAGAAGTTTTGATCAGGAAAGAGGTGGAAAGCATATGCAACATGCCACATGCAATAAATGTGGGAAGAAGCATTCGGGGAACTGCTTGATCGGAAGTGGTAAGTGCTATAGGTGTGGAAAAGAAGACCATATTTCTCGGAATTTTCGTAGTGATGTGAAGCCTCAACTTCCCAACACTAACGACAGAGGAAAGATGGTTCTGGCCCTACCCGAAGTCACATGCTTCAAGTGTGGACAGCTTGGGAACTTTTCTAATCAATGTCCAAATATGAGGGCGGTGGAGGGGAATCACTATCAACCTCAGCAGATGCCAAGGGAGCAAGGTCGTGCTTTCGCTATCACAACAACTGAAGTTGAAGTTCCAAACGATGTGGTAGCAGGTACTCTTGTTGTCCTCTCAAAAATAGCAAGTACTTTATTTGATTCTGGTTCTACACATTCCTTTATTTCCTCCAAGTTTGCAAGGAATATAGAATCAATCCCCGAACTGTTAGAGGTAGAGTTGTCAGTCAAGACTCCAAGTGGGATTATCCTTGCATCAAAAGTATTTAGAGACTCTAGTGTTTACTTTGGTGAGCACAATCTTATCACAAATCTAGTAGTCATTCCCATGATGGAATTCGACATTATACTAGGGATGGAATGGCTCTCAAAGTATAATGCTAAGATCAAATGCAGAAGTAAGGAAATCTCAGTAGTCTTGAATGAACGACCTACAGTTATCTTCCAAGGAGAGATATCCCGAACTGATCCCTATCTAGAAGCACCTCCCATAGCTTTCTTTATAGAGTTAATCGGTGATGATGAAGAAGGGAAAGGGAGCATACAAATTGAAGATGTTCCAATTGTTCAGGAGTACATGGATGTATTTCCTGAGGAGTTACCTGGACCTCCCCCAGAAAGAGAGGTAGATTTCTCCATTGAACTCGTACCTGGGTCCCAACCGATATCAAAGACTCCGTATAGAATGGAAAATGTGGAGCTAGAAGAGTTAAAGAAACAACTCCAAGACTTGTTGGAGAAGGGGTTTATCCGACCGAGTGTGTCTCCTTGGGGAGCACCAGTTCTCTTTGTGAAGAAGAAGGATGGATCAATGCGGCTATGCATTGATTATAGAGAACTGAACGGGATCACAGTGAAGAACAGATATCCTCTTCCAAGAATTGATGATTTATTTGACCAACTTCGCGGGGCTCAATTCTTCTCTAAGATTGACCTTCGATATGGTTATCATCAACTAAGGGTGAAGAAGGAAGATATTCCAAAGACTGCATTCCGATCAAGATATGGGCATTATGAGTTTACCGTTATGCCTTTCGGCTTGACTAATTCTCCTGCTATTTTCATGGATTTGATGAATAGAGTCTTTAAGGACTACCTTGATAACTTGGTGATAGTTTTTATTGATGATATTTTGATATATTCAAAAAGTCGTGAGGAGCATGAAGATCATCTGAGGGTTATTTTGAAAACTCTACGGAAGGAGAGGCTCTTTGGGAAGTTCAGCAAGTGTGAGTTTTGGTTACAACAAGTGGATTTCTTGGGGCACATCGTAACCAATGAAGGAATCTCGGTTGACCCTGCAAAGACAATGGTTGTGGAGGAGTGGCCTCAACCCACAATAGTAACTGAGATTCGTAGTTTCCTTGGTTTAACGGGATATTATAGGAGGTTTGTGAAAAACTTTTCACGGATTTCTAATCCACTAACCAAGTTGACTCGAAAAGGGGTTAAGTTCATCTGGAAAAAGGAATGCGAGGAAAGTTTCCAAGAGCTGAAGAAGAGATTAGTTACTGCACCTGTGTTAACACTACCCTCTATCGGAGAAGGATTCGTTATTTTTAGCGATGCATCTCTGAAAGGGCTTGGGTGCGTCCTCATGCAAAATGACAAGGTAATTGCTTATGCATCTCGACAGTTGAAGATTCATGAACAGAATTATCCTACGCATGATCTAGAGCTGGCGGCAGTTGTTTTTGCTCTAAAGATATGGAGGCACTATCTTTATGGGGAGAAATGTGATATATACACTGACCACCAAAGTCTAAAGTATATTTTCACACAGAAAGAATTGAACATGAGACAAAGGAGATGGTTGGAGCTTATTAAAGACTATGATTGTTCAATTAATTATCACCCTGGAAGAGCAAACAAAGTCGCGGATGCGTTAAGTAGGAAAGATCCTGTTGTTCTGGCAACAATGAGGATCCTAGGGGATCCCTTGATTAAAGATCTAGTAAAACTGGACATGGGAATTATAAGGAAAGGGACATCATCAACCCTATCCCAAATTATTTCTCAAACTTCATTACTAGAGAAGATCAAGAAGGCTCAAAAAGAAGATCCTTTGCTGCAGGAGAAGTTCGAGGCTATAAAGGATGGTAAGTTCCCTGATTTCAATGTTGATCAAGAAGGTGTATTAAAATTTCATACAAGACTATGTGTTCCATATATTCCGGAGATAAAGAAAGAACTAATGGATGAAGCTCATAACTCTACTTTCTCTATACATCCGGGAAGCACTAAGATGTATAGAGACCTTCGTGATCATTATTGGTGGGATAACATGAAGAGGGAGATTGCTAATTACACTACAAGGTGCCTGGTGTGTCAGAAAGTAAAGGCAGAACGACAACTTCCTAGGGGGGTATTACAACCGCTACCCATACCAGTATGGAAGTGGGATAATATCACTATGGACTTTGTAACTGGTCTCCCGAAAAAATCCAAAGGAAACAATGCGATATGGGTTATTGTGGACCGTCTCACCAAGACAGGCCATTTTATCTCTATTCAGGAAGATTTATCTCTGGATCAGATTGCCAAGATATACGTGAAGGAAGTGGTAAGACTGCATGGGGTACCACTATCCATCGTATCTGATCGTGACCCAAGATTCACATCAAAATTCTGGAGAAGTCTTCAACATGCTCTGAATACTGAATTGAATTTTAGTACGACCTATCATCCTCAAACTGATGGCCAATCTGAAAGGACTATTCAGACACTCGAAGACATGCTGAGATTATGCTCAATGGAATTTAAAGGTGGATGGGATCAACACCTCCCATTAGTTTAGTTCTCCTATAACAACAGCTACCATTCGAGTATTCAGATGGCACCCTATGAAGCTATGTATGGAAAGCGATGTAGAACTCCTACTTGTTGGGATGAAACTGGTGAGAGGAAGCTTCTTGGGCCTGATCTCGTGCAAGAGATGACAGAACAGGTTCATGCCATCCAACAACACATAAAAGCTGCTCAAAGTCGGCAGAAGAGCTATGCTGACAATCGTCGAAGGGACTTGGAGTTTGGTGTTGGCGACAAAGTCTTCCTTCGAATTTCTCCATGGAAGAGAGTCATGCGGTTTGGGAAGAAAGGGAAGCTCAACCCTAGGTACATTGGCCCCTATGAAATCCTTGATCGCATAGGAGCAGTGGCCTATCGTCTAGAACTTCCACCAAACCTAGCTCAAGTTCATGATGTCTTCCATGTATCTCTCTTGAGGAAGTACATACCCGACCCTTCGCATGTACTGAAACCAGAGGTGGTACAACTGGAACATGACCTCTCTTATGAGGAGCAGCCAGTGGAGATCTTGGACCGTAGAGACAAGGTCCTACGAAACAAGACTACCCACCTTGTGAAAGTGTTGTGGAGGAATCACAAATATGAAGAAGCGACTTGGGAGCCTAAGGAAACAATGAAGCAAAAGTACCCTCACCTTTTTGACTAGGCCTCAAGTGTAAATTTCGGGGACGAAATTTCTTAAGGGGGGAAGAATGTAACGACCCAATATTTTTGAGTAGTATATTAACTTACTCTTAATGATTTAATAAGATGTTAATGGTCAATGCAGAAAGAGGAGTCAATGGCTTCATCCAGTAGACTCGACCCTTATGAAGCCCACTTATCAGAGCTTGGGAAGGAGGTAGCATCTGTGGGTTTCGCTTTGGACCAAGCCTAAGCCGAACTCCAGCGTGTCAAGCTTGAACGGAAACGCCTACAGGAGAAGTTCAAGTTAGTAGATATTACTACTAGGGCAATGTTATCTGAGCCTCCCTCAGATTCTATCACCATAGCACACCTTACACTTAGGTCTTATGCCGGTGTTATAAGGGGCTATGTGACGAGACCCTAGCTTCCTTGTGTAATCCTTTCGGGTGAATAAATTGATATATCTTCCTTTAGTGATGTTTGTGGATTTTCTTTTGTCCGGATAATTTTAGGATATATTTGATTGATGAATTTTTGAAAAAGGGATATTTTAAAACATTTATGTAAACCCTAAATAACTAATGATGTGTAATGATTTTCAAAAAATGGTCTTCTACAAAAGTGTTTAGTAAGGAATTTGGAGTCTAATAAGATCAACTTAATTTTTGATGAATAGTAAATTATGAATAGTGATTTTACGCTTAGGATTAGTAATATGAACAAATGGATTAGTAATTTCACTCAAAGAAAGTTTTAATATAATTTAGACACCTAGATTAAGTAATGTGATTCAATAAAATGGGTAAATAACGGTTTCATAAATTATTAGTCAAGTATTAGTTTTTTCGGATGAATAGTGTTTTTTTAATTAAAAATTTAATTAAAAATAATTAGAAAATTATTTTTATAAAAAGGACTTTATTTTTGAACTCAGAGCATCGATATTATGTTAAGGTAATTTTTGGGGATTTTTCTGAAAAAAATGAATTTTCGATGAATAGTGTTTTTATTTAAAAATTAAATTAAAAATATTTAGAAAATTATTTTTATAAAATGGATTTCATTTTTGAAATCAGAGCATTGATATTTGGTTAAGGTGAAAATTTGGGATTATTCTGAGAAAGTTGAATTTTCAGTGAATAGTAAAAATACAGTTTTAGGGTTTCGGTATGTTTAATGACATCATAACTGTGTCATGATGATGTAATGAGATATTTCAAGGGTTGTCCAGCCAAGGGTGATTAATTATTGTTTTGGGGGCCCCATGTGGCCTAACTTTATGAAAAATATCATGAGAGAGCGCATGGGTTTGAGAAAAGCACTTGTGAGGTGTCCCTTGGCCATTAATGCCTTGTCCCCTCACTTTCCCTATAAATACCCACCCTTTCCTCCTTTAGTTTTCACTCCAAACTCTCCCCCAACAAAGTTCTGGTATCCTTACCTCCCAAGGAGTCCTCCCAAGGTGCCCCCAAGCCCTCAAGGTCCAAACCTTTGAGTTTCAAGAGTCACGTTTTAAGGTAAGGGATCCGACCCCTCTCTTTCTTTTCATGTAATCTCTTTTATGTCATTCCTTTTATGCTCCATGTTCTTATGTGAGAGGATGTTATTTTATATTCCTCTTACTGCCCTTTTAATTCTTATATTATGAGAGATCCCCTCTTACTCTCATCATTTCATTTTATGAATTTTTAAGTGATGCCGTTAGGCTGCCGAATTTTTAAGGGATTCTTTCACCCTTCTCATTTTTCAAGTTCGATTTTCATGTCAAGTATTTCAAGTTCCTTTTTATTATGTTGGGGTATGATCTTTATATCTATCATACTGATCTCTTATTATCATATGATGAGAGACCCTATTTGATCTTGTCAATTCATTCTTATTGAAGTTTAAGTGACGCCGTTAGGCTGCCGAATTTTCATAAGAGAAATCTAATTTTTGTCTTCCTTCCATGTTTTTCATTTCAAATGGTATGTCCTTAAAATTTCATTACCATGTCCATATATCCATCTTATTCTCTCCCCCTACTGTTTTATTGATCATTTATGAGTGGGTGAACCATGTCCCCTCTCTTTTCAATGTTTTCTAAAACCTTTTACCATAGCCGTTATGTTGCAGAATTTTCGTCTCAAAATGCCTCTCTATTTTCTCAAAAATTATTTTATGTTATAAAGTGAATACACAAAGCTCTTATTTCTACAAGGGTATTCACATATATATCAAAATTTTCTATTTTAAATTCTGGGATTTACATACATGAGATCCACTTTCCCTTTTCGTGGGTTTAAAGTGACGTAAAGATCATGTCTTTAAAGCAGTTTTTAAAACGTTATGATTATGAAATGAAACCCATTTATTTTATGCTATGTGGGTTATTTATGAAATTTTTGATGATGATATATGTGGATCACATGATAATAAAGGCGAATTTAAGGGTGCACCCTGATAGCGCTCCAATGCATTGGGTAATGATGTAACCACTAGAGATTACAATTTTCACGATACCTTGGTGAATAACCTTGGTAATTTTCAAATGACACCTTGGGGATGGACCTTGGTGATATGTTCATGATTGTCTATGTTAAATGATGTAGACACATCTTCAAGTTATGGAAAATTTTATTTTTATTATTAAATGCCTCATGATTTCTTTCTCATGCCTTAAAGTTCTTTTCATGTCCTTAATGAAGTATCTCAAGTTCACATGTAAAATGTTCCTCTTGTTTCCCTTACTGGGCCTTCTGCTCACCTTTTCTTTTGATGTATGTCCCCAGGTTATGAGATGCAGTAATGAACCTAGAATGAACTTTAGGAGACACCTTTCAAGTGTTTAAGAAGAATGTTTTATGTTGTTTTCATGTATTATGTTCCAGGTTTCCAAGACACTAGACCATAAAGATCCTCAGTTTTGTGTAATGTAATGAAAGTTTATGTTATAAAATGGCGGGATGCTATAATAACTGTTTGGTCCTGCTTATCCTATTAGGATGCCTTGTTTTTCACCATGCCTAGTACTGTAGTATGGAGTGTTTATTTATCTGACATGTTGTTATGCTGTAGACTGTTATCCAAGTATTTCTTGAGGTTTACTTTGGCCGTATTGCATTGCTGTGCTCGTTTGACTTACACAGGGACATGAGAACCTGGTGTAGTAGACCATAGGGAGAATGGATGTAAGGGATTTTCCAGAGTGTCTGTTTTTTACTTTTACGATGTGAGACCATAGGGAGAATTGACTTAAGTGATTCCTTAGAGTGTCTATAGTTCCTAGAAACAGGCCATAGGGGGAATGTGACGTAAGTGCTTCCCTAGAGTTCCTTTTAGTTACCGATACGAGACTATAGGGGGAATTGATGGCGAGTGCTTCCTCAGAGAGTCTATACTTAAGCTGAACTAGAGGAGTTAGACTGTGTGAACTTCCCAGAGGGTTTCTTGTTCTTTTTTGGTTGAAATAGAGGGTTTAGGCTATGAGTAATCCCCAGAGGGTTACCTATTTGTGATTATCTGCTTACTTGATATATGAAACTGAATGCATTGAAACTGTAGGATTGTTTACTTTTGAGTACTTCCTTGTTTACTACTTCTCTTTTCTTATTGCCTGCCATATATATTCACTGACTGTTAGGCACAAATATTTTGGTGGTTTCCTACTTGGATTAGTCTCACACCCTGTTTGGGTCATGATTTTGAGCGTAAATAAATTATGTTGCTGCATGTAGAGATAAGGGAAATCACCCTTCTACTTCAGGTACTTGACTGATGTAGAGCTAGAGAGCATGGGACCAAGCTGAGGTTTGCGATGATGAGGAGTTTTATTTGATTTATTTTGTACTTTGGTTTAGTACTGTATTTCAACATTGTGACGTGTTTGGATGTTTTCCTAGACACATGTATCATGCATCATTTATATATGAGCTCTTGTTATTTATTACTTTCAGTCTTCCACTGTATACTACTATATGGTGTTATTACTACTTCCGCTACTATATATCTATTTTGTTTCTACTGTGTTACTATCCCAATGAGGGAATAGTTTCCCCACTATCACACCCAAGTACCTCGCTGCTAGTCGGTAGCCTCTGGCATTTAGGGAAATGCGCTTGAGGCCATGTAACCAATCGGGTATGGGGAACCTCTGGGCGACTTCTGGAACCAGGATGTTACAAAGTGGTATCAGAGGAATTCTTTTCTTCTTGACTTACTGTTTGGAGTCTATAGTCAGGGGTAGGATGGAATGGGTACTTGGTAATAAGCTGTGCCTAGGAGTATCTAAACCGTGTATAGGAAAAATCCAATCTACCTCGTTTACTGTAATTTTTTTTGGTTTTTCAATTTTACAGTTGATTTTATTTTCATTATTGGGTGATTCACATGTTTTGTGCTATTATTGTTTATGTTATTGAGATTATATTTATGTTTCAACCCGATGATATGAGGGTATTCCATCTCATGCATCATATATGCACTTGATAGAAATCACATGTCATGCATTCTTGCCATGCCATTTAGGGTGCATTATCGATTTCATGTTGTTGTGATAGATGTTGTGCTATATATTAATGCTATTGTGATAGATGCCTTGATAGAATACCTTATTTTTATAGGGTATTTCTTTGTGTAAAGTTTTGTTTGAATGAATGCAAAATTTTAGTTCTTGAGGTGTTATGGGCCCTCATGGAACAAAATTTGGTGGATTATTGCCTTGTTTTCCTTGTTATAACATGTATAAGATTCCAAGATTTTATTCGCGGGGAGTATGGGCCCTCACAGATCGTAATTTGGAACTTTAATGTTCGTTTCAGTGTTTTTATGGGTTTCAGAGAAGTTTCTGAGGCTTACTATCTGGAAAAACCCAAAATACACGGCGTGTAATGATGAATACACACCATGTGTTCTTCTGTTCGGGAAGAAAATGTTTTTCTTAAGTACACACCATGTACTATATGTACACACTATGTAGTCTCTAACCATGTTACTGACTATGTGGGAAGAAACATGGGGTTGGGAAATATTGGTAGAACACACCGTGTGTCGGATGTACACACCGTGTGGGGTAGACCATGTGTCCACCCATGTGACTAATGACACAGATGGATGAAATCTTAAGTTATACATTCCATTCCATGTTTGAACACGCCGTGTAGTGTGAGCCGTGTCACTAACAACGCGGTTCGGTGAAGCTTGCCTTGTAAAAACCGTGTCTGGCACGAACACTCCATGTAGTCTTGTTCTATGAGAACCATGTGGGTTAGCCATGTAGACGAACTCGGTAAAGGAAGGAAAATTCAAGTACACGCCATGTGTTAGGACAACACACCGTGTATGGGGTGTTACATGACTAGTTTTGGTAGGAGTACACACCCATGTGAAAGGATTCAGGGAATGCACCATGTAGTGGTTATACATACCGTGTATCCATGTTTTGAAAAACATGAATGATTTCTTTCTTCTATTCCCTTCATACACTTCTAGTTTTCAGTCCTCGACAATCTTAATCTAAGGTGTGTGATTGAACTTGCAGAGTCATGCCACTGAGACTTCCTCCAATTGTCCGCCAGTTATAGGGCAGTGATCAGACGCCAGACATGGCTGATCAGGGACTACCTGTAGATCCTCCAGTTGTGCCAGTCTTGGCACTAGCCATCATTCCGGACACAGGTGATGATGTACAGTTCCGAGAGGGTTCATGAGGTTCATGCAGACCTTCTACGGAGTTCCGCATCCTACCCCATCTATGGAAGTGATACAACATGTTTTCTAGTAGCAGCATCCTCCCACCTTCATAGGGTAAGGAGGACCTCAGGCTACAGAGTCATAGTTAGAAGCCATGCTGTCTATCTTCGATCACCTGGAGATGTCTCTAAAGAGGAGGGTCAATCTTTCTACATATATTCTTCGGGATTCTACCAATATATGGTGGGATGTGATCTCATAGACGAGATTCCAACAGGTTATGTCTTGGGATGAGTTCCAGCATGCCTACTATGACTACTTTTACCCAGATACTTTGAGGGCCGATCAAGCCCGAAAGTTCATGAGTATGGAGCAAGGTACTCTTTCTGTTATGGAGTATTCTTCTCACTTCACAGAGCTGCAGTTCTTCATGCCTATTCCAGGAGGTGATGAGTTAATCCTGGAAAGGAAGTTCAAGGATGGTCTTAGGCACGACATCAGATCATAGGTGAACATCTTCAGGTTGACTTCCATCACTTCTATAATCAACCAGGCACTGATCACGGAGCTCAATCTGAGGGATTCTGGAGTTGTGATCCAGGGAGACTCAACATATAGAGTTAGTATCCCTTATACTGACAGCAGGAAGTGCTACAGGGGGTCTTCACATGATGATCCAAGGAGGCGAGACACTTCCTCTGGTAGCTAGGTGGTGTGCTACCAGTGTGGGAAGAGCAGGCATACGAGGCCACATTGCCCGAGAGACATAGTTGAGTGCCGATATTGCGGCAAGATGGGGCATCTTCAGCATTTCTTTCAGTTCTTCTCACTGGAAGCTGGTGACAGAGGTTCTTCTATGACTCCGTGTTCAGGAGAAACACCACTAGTTTCTCACCAGTCTGGGAACTGGAGTTCTTCCAGCCGTTCATGCCGAGGTGGAGGCCATGGTCGTGGTATTCATTCACCAGGATTTCAACGACAACATGGTGGATCAACTCAAAGTGGTCAGGCAAGGTCATAGGGTCGTGGTACAGGCCAAACTTTTGTAGTGAAGTAGACCCTGTAGGAGAAAGATCCCAGACCCTCTATAGTTCGAGGTACAATTTTAGTTGCCTCAGTTTTAGCTTATGCTCTTTTTGATACAGGGGATTCCCATAGATTTATATCTATTGCCATTGTGGAGAGCCTTGGGCCCTGTATCTTTTCTTCTGCCGATATCTTGACGTTGGATACTCTGTTGGGGATAAGAACGGCTAGTGTCCAACAGTGAAAGGAGTTCCCTCTAGAGGTTGGTGGGTGTCACTTCTTATGGGACATTTATGTCCTAGAGATGACAGGCTATGATGTCATTCTCAGAATGGACTGTTTAGTTCTCTTCTAGGTATTTGTCAATTGTTATCACCGTAGGGTGAATCTCACATCACCGAAGGGCATATCGTTTCTTCATAAGGGCGAGTGGGATGTCCAGGTGAGAAGAGCAGGACCCGAGCATCATGGATTGGGAGGAGTTACAGCCCAGTTTTCTAGTCTATATCTAGATGACCAGGGGACTTCACAGATGGAATTTACTCCAGTGGTAGATTGTTTCAGGGACGTCTTTCTAGAGGACTTTTTAGGTTTTCCTTTATAGCGAGAGGTAGAATTATCTATAGAGCTCATTCCAAGAGCGGCACAAGTGTCCATTACTCCTTATAGGATGTCTACAACTGAGTTGTGAGAGCTTAAGAAGTAGTTGGAGGAGTTATAGGAAAAGGGTTTCATCTAACCTAGTACTTCTCCTTGGGGTTCGCCTGTCCTGTTTGCGAAGAAGGCAGACGGTACCCTTCAGCTTTGTGTGGATTATTGGAAGTTGAACCAGTTGACAGTCAAGAACTAATATCCCTTGCCAAGGATTTATGATCTCTTTGATCAACTTTGAGGAGCCTGACTGTTCTCGAAGATTGACTTGAGGTCCGGTTACCATCAGTTGCGCATTAGACCATAAAATATACCTCTTACAACCTTTTGGAGTAGGTATGGTCTATACGAGTATATGGTTATGCCTTTCGGTCTCACGAATTCACCTTTAGTTTTCATGGCACTGATGAACCGAGTGTTCCATCCATACTTGGATTCTTTTGTAGTAGTCTTCATGGATGATATCTTGGTGTACTCTCACACTTGACATGACTATGCTACACATCTTGAGATCGTTTTGAGTACACTGAGAGAGCATCATTTATATGCTAAGCTCTCAAAATGACACTTTTTTATGGATCAAATTCACTTCTTGGGTCATGTTATCTCAGAGACAGAAATATCAGTAGACCAAAAGAAAGTGAAAGTAATAGTTTCCTGGGAGAATCCAAAGAATGTGTTTGAGGTATGAAGTTTTCTAGGGATGGATGGATACTAATGATGTTTTATACATGACTTTTCATGCTTAGTAGTGCCACATACAGTCCTGACTAAGAAGGGTGCAAAGTTCTTGTGGTCATATTCTTGTGAGTCAGCCTTTCAGGAGATGAAAGGGAGGTTGAATTCAGCACTAATACTAGTATTTCTAGAGCTGGGAAGGAGCTATACTATTTACTATGATACATCAGGTATCGGGATGGGAGTAGTGCTTATGCAGGGAGAAGGAGTCGTTGTGTACAAGTCTCAGAAGTTGAGTCCACATGAGAGGAACTACCCGACGAACGATCTCGATCTAGCTATAGTTGTTCATACCTTACACTGTTGGAGATATTATCTTCTCATAGAGAATTTTGTGGTTTTCACCGACCACAAAAGTCTCAAGTATATCTTCACTCAGCGTGACCTAAATTTGAGGCAACAAAGGTGGGTTGAGTACCTTCAGTATTTTGACTTTGAGATTGCCTATATGCCTGGGAAAGGCAACATAGTAGCTGATGCGTTGAGTAGGAGGAATCAAATAAATTCAGTTTAGAAGGCCAATATTGAGTGATAGCTTATGGCTCTATTCTCTGAGATGCATTTGGAGGTGCACGACAGACAAGGGCAAACTTTTCTTTCTTCTGTACCTGTTATCTCTACTCTACTTGATCGAGTACGAATGAGGTAGCTATCAGATTCTGAAGGCCTAATCCTACGGAAGAGAATGTTAGGATAAGACCCTATTCCTAGATGGACCATAGGTGAGGATTATATCTTGCGTTTTCATGGGCGTGTATGGGTGTCAGCAGACATACGTGAGGAGATGATGTGGGACTTTCATTCCTTAGTTTGGCTAGTTCATCATGGTGTCACCAAGATGTATCATGATCTACAACATTAGTATTGGAGGATAGGTATGAAGAGAGATATTTATGGGTTCATCATGAGGTGTTCCACCTGTCAGCAGGTGAAGGAAGAGCATCGATGACCAGTAGGGTTTCTGTAGTAGTTACCCATTTCTGAGTGGAAGTGGAATGATGTCGCGATGGATTTCATGACAGGTTTTCTGAGGTCGCCTCAGGGAAATGATGCAGTATGGGTTGTCATTGATAGAATCATGAAGGTTTCTCACTTCATACCAGTCAAGGAGACCTTCAGTTTTGATGATCTTGGAAGGTTGTACATCCATGAGATTTTACGTCTGCATGGAGTTCCACACTCCATTGTCTCAGACAGGGACACCCATTTTACTTCTCGGGTCTGGGAGGGGCTTCATAAGGCTTTGGGTGCATAGGTGCTTTTGAGTACAACTTACTATCCCCAGACATATGACCAATACAAGTGTACGATTTAGGTACTTGAGGACATGCTTCGAGCATGTATCCTATATTTTGGTGGTTCTTGGGAGAAGCACATACCTCTTGTGGAGTTTGCCTACAATAATAGTTTTCAAGCAACTAATCAGATGGAACCTTATGAGGCTTTGTATAGTAGGCTATGCTGATCAACCTTATGTTGGATGGAGGGAGGAGAGGCAGCTATGCTGGGACCTCGTCTTGTCCAAGAGACCAAGAAGCAGATCGATTTGATTCAGAAGAGGATGACTAATACATAGTCGTGATAGAAGTCTTATAGTGATCGACGAAGATGACCTATAGAGTTTGAGGTCGGGGATCAGGTTTTCCTGCGTGTCACACCGAGGTTGGGAAATAGGAGGATTAGGTGGAAGGGTAATCATTCACCGAGGTAAGTCAGGTTGTTTGAAGTATTGTAGAGAGTTGGACCGATTGCCTATCGGTTGTAGTTACCTCAGAGGTATCGGGCAATGCATGAAGTATTCCACGTTTCTCAACTTCGACGTTACTTCTCCGACCCATCTCATGCTTTTCAACCTGAGGAAGTTGAGCTACAGGTGGATGCATCTTTTGAGGAGAATCCTATTCGGATTATTGATCAAAGTATGAAGGTTCTCTATGGCTAGTATGTTCCTCTGGTACGAGTGCTATGGCAGTACGAGCGAGTACAGGATGAGACATGGGAGAGAGATGTCGATGTATGATCGTAGTGGCCAGAGCTGTTCGGGGATTCTTCTTCTATGACACCTTACTAAGGAAATTCGAGGAAAAATTTCTGTAAGGGGGGAAGTTTGTAAGAACCCAGAACTTCTTTTCAGGTATGTTTTCCTTTTTATGGTGTTTTTGAGGAAAAGAGGAGTTTATAGAAATTTTTTGAAGTACACGCTGTGTACTTTATGAGTACATGCTGTGTACTCAGTTACCACATGTAACTATGTGCAGGCCGTGTAACGGATATGCACATGGCCGCGTGTGGTTACCTAGAGGCCACCTAAAGCAGGGCTCGTTAAGTTCAAGTACACGCCGTGTACCTCAAAAGTACACGTCGTGTACTTTTTTTCATTAAACTTAATGGGGTCGCATCTCACGGACATAAACACCTCCTTCTTAACCTAGTTATTCTAAGAGCGTCCGTACGACCACAATTCTTCCCTGATCCCCCGATCAAGCATCCGTTCTTCGAATCGACCACTTTCGACTGTGTTGGGATTACCTCAGTAATCTCTTCCTTCTTCTAGAGCTTCGTTTCCTGATTCCTCCTCTTTCAAGAGTTATCATTGGTTGAATGTTTTAGATGTTTTTGAAAATCTATGGTGTTCTTGGGTGATTCAAGTCTTTAGGTTCATGTATAACGATCCTACATCACCGAGGCAGGTGGTGTGTGCCTTTCTATAGAAAGTCTTTGAGTTATATGTGCAAAATTTCCCAATAACCTTGAATGGGGTATTGCGCGTTTACTGTTGTAGCCCTGTTAATTACCTGCTATGCTTGTATGCTGGAATATAGGTTAATTCAATGTGAATAAGGTAAATTTATATTCTTTGGAAGTGTTTTCCCATGCATGTTTGTTTATGACTGTTTGGTCCTACTTAGCCTATTAGGCTGCCTTGTTTTTCACCATGCCTAGTACTGTAGGATGGAGTGGTTGTTTATCTGACATGTTGTTATGCTGTAGACTGTTAGCCAAGTAGTTCTTGAGGTTTACTTTGGCCGTATTTCATTACTGTGATCATTTGACTTACACAGGTCCGTGAGAAGCTGGTGTAGTAGACCATAGGAAGAATGGATGCAAAGGCTTCTCCATAGTGTCTATTTTTACTTTTATGATGTGAGACCATAGGGGGAATTGACGTAAGTGCTTCCTTAGAGTGTCTATAGTTCCTTGATGTGGGCCACAGGGGGAATGTGACGTAAGTGATTCCCTAGAGTACCTTTTAGTTACAAATATGAGACTATAGGGGGAATTGACGGTGAGTGATTCCTCAGAGATTCTATACTTAAGCTGAACCAGAGGGGTTAGACTATGTGAACTTCCCAGAGGGTTACTTATTCTTGTTTGGTTGAACCAGAGGGGTTTGGCTGTGAGCAATTCCCAGAGGGTTACCTATTTGTGATTATATATTAACTTGATATATGAAACTAAATGCATTGAAATTGTAGGATTGTTTACTTTTGCATACTTCCTTGTTTACTGCTTCTCTTTGCTTATTATCTGCCATATATATTCACTGACTATAAGGCACATATCCTTTGGTGGTTACCTACTGAGATTATTCTCACACCCTATTTGGGTCATGCTTTTGGGCCCAAACAGATTATGTTGCTGAAGGTATAGATAAGGGAAACCACCCTTCTACTTTAGGTACTTGACTACTGTGGAGCTAGAGAGCATGGGACCAAGCTAAGGCTTGCGATGTTGAGGAGTTTTATCTTCTTTCTTTTGTACTTTGGTTTAGTACTGTATTTCATCATCGTGATGTTTTTGGCTGCTTTCCTAGACACATGTATCATTCATCATTTATATGTGAGCTCCTGTTGTTTCTTATTTTTAGTATTCCGCTGTATACTACTATATGGTGTTATTACTACTTCCGCTACTATATATCTATTTTGTTTCCACTGTGTTACTCTGCCAATGAGGGCATAGTTTCTCCACTATCACACCCAAGGCCCTCACTACTAGTTGGTAGACTCTGGAGTTCAGGAAAATGCACTTGAGACCTTGTAACCAACTGGGTATGGGGCGCCTCTGGGTGGCTTCCAGAACCGGGATGTTACAAATTGGAAGAAAAACTACTTGGTAAAAATTGATTCCACCTTTTCTATAATTTCATATGGTCTAATAAACCTCATACTTTACTTTCTCCTTTTACCAAATCATATAACTCATTTATATGGAGATATTTTTAAGAAAGTCATGATCAACAACCTCAAATGAATGGGTTTTCCTCCTATTACATACATAAACCTTCTACCTTTTCTAAGATTCCCTCATGCGCTGCTAAATCATCTTTATCTTCTCAACCATTTCTTCTTATAGTTTTTGTCCCAATAACTTCCACTCACTGAAATCATCTCAAAATGTTGGAGTTTGAAACCACTTGATATATAATTTCTCAAAAGGTTCCATTTTTATACTAGAATGAAAAATATTATTATAAGTAAATTTAACTAATAAAATATTCTAATCTCAGCTTCCATGGTAATCCAACGAGAAGGCTCAAATCATATCTTATAAAGTGAAAATTGTGCACCTTGAATCTTCATCAGATTGTGGATGAAAAACAGTACTAAAATTTAATTCAGTACACAATGAATTTTCAAGTACTTTTAAAAAATTAGAGGTAAATCTAGGATCATAGTCAAATAAAATAGAGATAGTAACTATATTTAATCTAACTATCTCTTTAAGGTACATCTAAGAAAGCTGATCCATATAAATACTATCTTGAATATAATGAAAATGCACAAATTTAGTTAATCAATCCATAATAAATCAAATTGCATTATTACCTTGATATGTATTTGGTAATTCCACCCTGAAATCCTTGGATATATTCTCTAATTTTCACTCAGGAACAAACAACAACTGAAGAATATGCTTCAATTATTATCACTCAGATTTAACATATTTATAAGTTAAACATTTCATGGTAAAATCAACAATATTTATCTTTATTCCATCCCACCAATAATATTCCCAAAGATCTCTATACATATTAGTACTACCAAGATGAACAAAAAACCAAGAGCTATGAGATTCAATTACCAATTCCCTCCTTAACTGAGAATCACTTAAAACACATTACCTCTTTCCAAATTAGATAACACATTATTTATCAACATTAAACTAATGCAACTTACCCTTCTTGACTAATTTTACTCTTTATTTCAAACCAAGATCTTCCTTTTAAGCCTTCTTAATTATTTCTTCCATAGATGATTGTATATATACCTAATCCAAAGGAGAAAAGGTTTCCAAATAAAAAAATTCCAAACTCAGATTAATTAAATCATCAACTAAATGATCATTTCTCAAACATATTATGGTTAATGATGCATTATATTTTCATCTTAAGGAATCAACTAACTTATTTTCTTTAATTAGATGGTAGTTAATCCTGAAATGACAATCCTTTATCAGTTATAACCATATTCTCTTCCTCATTTTAAACTCCTTTTGAGTAAATATACACTTCAAACTTTTATGGTTAGTATATATTTCACATTTTACCACATATAAAATATGCATCCAAAATTTAAAATTAGAAACCACCATCATAATCTCAAGATCATGTGTTATATAATACTTCTCATGGAGTTTCAATTGGTGTGATGCATATATAATTACCCAATCATATTGCATCAAAGAAAAACCAAGATCCTTTAATTAATCATTAATATAAATAAAAAATCTCTATTTCTAGATGGAACGTATAACACTAGATCATCGACCAATATTATTTTCAATTCTTAAAACCATTCATCAAATTCTTTTATTGAGATAAATTTAACTCCTTTTCAAGTTAACTTAGTTAGTGGGATAGAGAACCAAGGAAATCTAAAAAACTATAAGTAGTAACCTAATAATCTAAGAAAATTTTGAATTTTAGCGACATTTATAGGTCTTGGATACTCTTTCACCAATTTATTTTTATAAGGGTTAATAATTATTCCATATTTATAAATAATATTACCAAGGAAATAAATTTACTATAACCAAAATTCATATTTAGTTAATTTTCTACACAACTTATTTTATTTTAACATTTGAACAAAATTCCTTATATATTTCTCATGATATTCATAGATTTTAGAATATACCAGAATATCATTGATGAAAACCACCACAAATTCATCCAAATAATCATGTAAAACACTATCCATAAGATTATTATATAAAACTACTATATTTTTCAACAGAAATGGAATAACCAAAAACTTGTAATGGTTATACCTTGTATAAAATACTATCCTTGGAACATCCTCTTCCTTTACTTTTAGCTGATGTTAACCAGATCCAAGTTTAATCTTGGAAAATTAATGAGCGCCTTGAATATAATCAAATAAGTCATCCATATGAGTCAATATATGTTTGTTCTTAATAGTTTTTTTGAGTGATCTATATTAAATAAAAATACTCATGGAACAATCCTTATTTTTAACAAACAAAACAAGAACACCCTAAGGTGAAATACTTGGATGAATAAAACCATTGTCAAGAAACTCTTGTAACTACTTTTTCAATTCCAATAGCTCTAATGGATCCATTCAATAAGGGGGTTTTTGAAATTAGATTATATTTTGGAACTAATTCAATAGTGAATTAAACCTCTCCATTAGGAATAATTCCAAAAAACAATCATCAGGAAATGCATCCATATATTCATTTACCATTTCCACATCAATAATATAAAAACTTTCTTTTATTTTAAAAATATGATCAAGATAACTTTTAATTCCATATTTAATTAATTTATAAGATTCTTGATATGCTATCATAAGTATGAACTCATTCTTATATACAAATTCAAACTCACTTTGAAAATTAAATATAACTTCCTTAGTTCTACAATCAATATTAAAATGATAAATTGAAAGCTAATACATACCTATAATAACATCAAACTAAACTATGGGAATGGAAATAATATTTTTAGGGAAAAATTATATAAATAATTATAGGAATATTTCTATAAATCTTTTTTACCTCGATGCTTCCACCATGAGTTTTTATCATAAGTTTTGTCTTTATTTATTGAGGTGATATTTCCATTTTACTAAAAAACTTACCAGAAATAAAATATTTCATAGAACCAAAATCAAAAAATATATTTTCATAATGTGAGTAAATAAGTAGTGTACCTTTTACAACTTAATTTTATGATCCTATATTTATTGAGGTAGTTACGAATGATCTAGCCACACCCTTATGCTTATGATCTTAATGATATCTATCCTTCATATTTTTCTTTAGACACACACTTTTATAATGGAGCATATAATTGAAATTAAAAAATTTTATAGATGGATTATCATAATTAGTCTTACTATTACCATTTCTCTTTTCTTTGTAGTCATGAGCTATATGTTGTGGTTTACCACACCAGTAACACTTTCTAGATCTCAAAACTAGAATGATTTTTTCCACAATTATCATAAGATATAATCTTAATTTTCTTACCTTCAAATTTATTCTATGAATTCTTCCCCATTTCTTGCTACCTGATCCTCTTCTTATCATTTTTTGATATAGAAATATATAAAATCTATTTCAATATTCTCATAAAATCTAACATCTCATCATAACTTCTAAAATCACAATTAACCAAATCTCTTCATAATCTTGGTTTTAATCTTGGGTAAAATTGATCAATTTTACTATCATAGTCTTGAATGAAATTTGGAGAATACATGGACAATCTAGTAAAATTTTCTTCATAGGTATAAACTGAGTGATACTACTTATAATTTAATTAAAATAGTTTCTTTCCATTCTAAGTTGAATGACTTTACAAAAATATTACTCAAGGAAAATATACATGAATGTTTTCTACTCCATAACATCAACCTCATATTTCTCATTTGTATTCTTAATCATATACCACCACTGATCAAATTCACCTTCAAAATGATAAATTTAAAGAGCTACCTTTTGATGCTCAAAACAACCCAAAAATTTGAATATATTTTCTAGAGCATTAATCCATCCTTCATATACTAATGGATATAAGGTTCCAATAAATTCTATAGGTTTATATTTCATAAAATTCTCCACTATTTACATGTTCCTCTTTGGAGAGTTTGACCACTCTCTCATATATATACCACCAATAATAACCCACCTCAACTAAGTTAACAAAGATACAAATTAATTTGTTCTAATTCCAACTATTATAGGTTGTTAATTCATAAGGATATTATCCTCCTAATTCATTTCCACTTCATTAACCCTATTTACTCTAAGAAAACCCATTTTGAAATAGACATATATTAGATAAAGTAACATGGAAACCCTAAAATTTATCACATGATAATATAATATATAGATTAGGGTCCCTTAAATATCTTTTTATAATAACATCCTAACCTCTATATTTATCTAAACCTAGATCTGATATCAACTATAATGCCTCGTGACATAATCAACCCTAAATTACATGATTTATAACAAGGGTAACATTTTATGAAATTTTCAAGATATTTTAGGTTTATAGTTTTAGATAATTAGTAAAACTATTACATAAAAATAGACACTTACACATAGTGAATATTTTTCCACAAAAATAGGTTCTTATGTTTATAATCCTATTTCATTCATTACACTTTTTATTTATGTAAGATGTGTCACCATTGAACTGACAATAATTCCTATACACCATTAAGCTCAGTGAAAAATATTTAAAAATGAGGGATAACAAAAAAATCTCAATAAGGGATATAAAAAGAAAATAAACTTGTTTATCCTTTATAAAATTTTGTAAAACCCATAAGGAAATTTCCCCTTTTACATAATAAAATTTGAACTCAAAATAATCTTTAATTACTCATGAAATCAACTTTAAATCCAAAAATTTTCATAAAACATTTTTTAAGAAAGCATAAAATGAAAATAATAATAATTAAATTTACTTTGAAAAAACATGAGAACTCATGAAAACAAAACATTTACCTGTATAATATCATAAAATTTCCTTTAATAATGAGTTTATTCTCTTACCTTATAAAATAAAATGAAATTCCTTTAAAACCCATAGTAAGCATTGAAAACCATGCTGGTATCTTAGAGAATTATCCATACAATCACCCTTAAAAGAACCCTTATAATGGAATAACCATCATAGTTAATTGTAACACATCTCTTAGGATTAAATTAATTATCATTAACTCTATCATTTTACCCAATGAATTGGGGAGCTATATCAGGACCACTTATCATCAGAGTTATATTAGGCTCACCTATTATCATAAAAAATTTACAAGAACCATATCATGAAAAAAACACATAAAATATTTCATTTCCATCATAAAATCTCATAAAATATCTTATTTAACAGACATGTAGAATTAATTTTAGGCTTTATGTAAAAATAATGATAAAAATCCATTTTCCATTGAAAACTCTTAAAATGAAAAATTCTCAAAATAGTGGGAAATAAGATATTATTTGAAAAAACACAGTATCTTTTAGATTAATATTGACGATGAATAATGGTTGTGGGGGAGATAAAATTTATCCATGAGGTAAATGTTAAAAAACACCATTTTCGCACTTTGTAAAGAAATTCAAAAGTGAGTTGTACATAAAACATTTGAAAATATTCCTTTTAATAATTTGTAAAGAAATAAAAAGGTTTTATAAAATTACTTTATCATAACTTTAATTATAAATAAAACTTCTATAATTTTTTTAATAATATGAACATGGAGGGAAAATAGTTTATAACATTTAAAATAATGTTTTAAAGAAAAACCCCTTATCTAGTTTCTTGAATCTTCATGTACATCCTTTAATTTTTTAAATAATATTTTTTTTTCAATTTTATACTTTATTAAGAAACTTTTTCAGGTTTATTACCTTATCATAATCCATTTTATTTCATTTATTACCATGTCATATATAGTTACTAAATCAGTTAAGTTCATGTTGGACATTTTGAGGTTGTTCGGTTTATAACCTCAAAATAACATTGATGCATTGACTGTGGTCAAAGGAGTCATGGATTCACCATATAAATAAGAGAGGTTTAATAATTTATAGTTTTTTTTAAATCTAGGTAGGTTTCATGGTTTGGCCACATGATTTACCAAACTATGTACCCTTCACTAGACACACCTAGGAGATTCCATATGGTTTGACTACATGGTTAGACAAACCATGTACCAACTGTGTAGTCAGTTCTATTAAAAACTATAAACTCATTCTCACAGTCACCATATAGTTTTCACCAACCTTATGCTAACTATGTAATATGAAAAATTTATCAATTATTTTAAAAAAAATATTAAATTTAAAAGACTTGAAATTGAAGAACAATATTTAAGAATAATAAATAAATAATTTAATAAAGAAAATTATGGTCGGTGTGTGACAATTCTCCCACCGTAACACTTTATTCCCCCCAAAAGTCACCAAATAATTTAATATAGGGAAAATCAAAATAATTCTATAAGGAAGAATCGTATGTGATATAATTACTGAACCATCCAAAGTTGAGGGAAACACCGATCAAGTAACCTCTTGAAATCCACAAAGATATCCCCAAACCCAAGCCATAACATATCCAATACACAAATACAAAAATCTAAAATTTGAAGGCCAAGATCTTCTATAGTTCTCCTGACTATTTAAGACATACACTAACATGGAGGGATCTAAGGAAACACCACATGGTGAAAAACCACCCATAATCGAGGAGGCCAAAACTGATCATCCATGTAGTCAACACATCCATATACCTATGAAAAAAAATCCAAACATCCTCTAAAAGGAGAAAAAATATTTAACATCCCAAAAGAAAATGACACATTCTAGCTATAATAAAAGAAATAGGTGGTAAAAAGAAAAAGAAATACATCCCAAACAGGCCCCATAAACTACTATCTAGATCTCAACCATGACACCTCAACTCATAGAACTTATGAAAGGACTCAATCTACCCCAATGATTATGATACATTTGAATTTTAAATACAAGGGATTAAGATTATCAAGTTGATCACATTTCATCATAAATGTAATGGATTCCTATAGGATAGAGGACCTCCACCAACACCCATAAAAGTTGGTTCACCACCCAACCTGGGGTGGACCCTAGAAATCAACCTCACTACAATGACCCCTTTGATCACATCATTAAATGATTGTTGGTATGATGATAACACTCTCGACCTAAGATCCAAATGAAGTAATTTTTCAATAATTGAACATTCATCGAGTCCTTAATCACTAACTCAAAAAGAAGGATTTTTATTAAAAAAATATGAATGGATGTTGTGTTAATAACTCCTTGGTAGGTATGAAACACAAAAAAAAATATTTGATCTACCGCTATAGATAGAGTCCAAGTAGGGTTAATAACCGGAAAGTACTACTTCCTAACCATGAGAGTAATTGACTAGAAAAACATCCATGAATCATCAAAAAATTTTGGGAGGCACAATTTAAATAACAAGGATCATTGGTCTCAACCAAAAGAAAAAAACACACCCAAAATTTAGCTCATCTTAAATAAAATGGATTATACGTCAAAAGAAACACCCAAAATGAGAAAATCATAACCACAAATCAAGGAATCAAACACTAACAAATATTTTAATAACCTTTTAAAACTTCTTTCACATCTAAGAATTTTTTTCCTAAAACAAAGCTTTAAGTTCACAAGTTTATCCTCAACACAATTTTTTAGTTCCAAAGCACCAAACTCATAACAATTAATTTTAAAAGGTTCCATTATAAAATTTCAAAACTTATCTCCCACCATTTAAACCAATACATCCCCTTAAAACCACGACTCAAGCTAACCTTTATTTAAAATTTCTTTAAAATGAGATTCTGAAAAAAATTAATTAGTTTTAAAATCTTAAAACTCTTAAAAATCACTTTTTAATTCCACAATTCATCTATAAAATCCTTATTATAAATCTAAAACACCTAACTCATTTCAAATAATTTTTAAAACACTTTATTATTTTCAAAATATAATTTTTATTACTTAAATAATGTTTTTAAACACAAATCATCAACAAAATCCAACCAAAAAAATGTTAAATCATCATAAAACTCCTTTTTAATTCATCCTAAATAGTAAACAATTATAATCAAAAGTGACTTGAAAAAAAGGGTGTTTGATACAAAAAGTAAATATCAGTTAGTGGTTGTGCATTTTTTGGCCTCATGATTTGATATACCATGCACTAACCATGTGAATTCTACCAGGATCTTCTTAATACAATGTGAACAGGCTCCAAACGGTTTGAAAACCAATTCAAGATAACATTATTCCTCTAGTTATCACCGCATTTTTTTTACAAAACATGTAAAATCCCAAAATAATCTATAAAATTTTAGTAAAAGTCAAAACACTATCATTGTAAATCAAAATACACCATAAATAATGAAGAACAAACTCAAAATTCATAATTCATAATCTGAATACCGATGCTAACCTGAGTTTTTGAGCTATAAAGAGCTAGATAAACTCTCCCTACACCCACATCTCAAGTTTTGATATTCCCATCACCCATCTACCATTACATACCAAATAAAAAAGGGTTCCCTGATCCCATTTTATCACAAACTAGCCAGGGTCGACTAGATTTGTCACCCTACCTGGATTGCAATAAGGATCAGAGGGAATTATTGGTCCTTATGGGTTGGTAACTAGTTCTTGGGAATCAAGGAATAACACATGATAATTATTTTTCCTAAGAAACATAAATAAATATGTAATAGAAACTTATCAGGTATTCAATATGAATCATCTATAAGATGAAATTCCTTGCTAAATAAATAAATAGTTTATAAATAGGAAGTAAACCAAACAAGAAATAACCAAATAATAAACTAATCCACACCCACATAATATAAAAAAATTAAACATGAAAAAAAATCCTGATATACATAGAAGTTAAGGTGGATGATACATTCACGATACAAAAAATAAAATAAAAAGAAAAACCAAAATACCAAAAAGGGAAAATGATCTCCTCATGAATAATGTTCATGCTCCAACATCATTTCTAGGCTCACAACATGAGATAATATAATAAAAGAGAATCATATAGAAAAATATATCTAGATACATGAACTAGAACAAAAACTGAAATGTTTATAGGAATGAGCTCAAATCCCAGAAGTAATCATCCCCACACACCATGCATGAACATTAAAAGTAGAATCCTTTCATATTAGTTTCAAAATATACTTATAAAAGTAATATTTTATATTTAAATTAAATTAAATCACATTTAACCACTTTAGAAATTTATTTCATTCCAAAAATATAGTTTTCTCATTTAAATGAAAACTGATCTTTAGAATATTTTAAGAATAAAATAAATTTAAAGAAAGGAAATTAAAAAATATATATTTATAAATCACTTTTCAATAATAAGATAAAAATAAATCCCTTTTTAAATACCCCTTTTTCTTAAGTTTCTCCAAAGAAAATACCAATGTGAGAAACCATAATTTTAAAATAAAAGAAATTATCAAATGTAATAGAGATAAGAATAACCACCATAAAACAATAAACATCTAGGGAAATATCTAAGTTGGAACAAATCAATATATGGAAACAAATCTATGTAGTAATAAATTCACTCATATAAAAAATTAACTGAATATAGACAATAAGAACATCCAAAAAAGAAGAAGAAACTCGAATGCAAACAACATCATGGGAGCGACCCTAGGGAAACTAAGGTCAGAGCAACCTTGGACCTTGTACTATCTAGATGATCTAAACAATCTAAGTCTAACTATGTCTAATAGCTAGAGAGGGTAATCTCAATTCCAGATATAAGATACCAACACATAAAGTGACTCCCTACCATATAATTTTTTTGTTAGTGTTGTATCATAATCCAAGGATATGAATAGTGAACCACACCTAACAATACTTTTCCTAGCATTCCTTACCCAAGTTCCTAGGATCCCATGATCTAAAAAAGGATAGGTGAGAACACAATTCAAAATAAATCATATAGAACATTTATCATGAGAAATATTAAAAACATATAAACCCCCTTCACTACCTATCCAAGCATCCCATGTCTAAACAACCCATTCTCATAAAACATGGCACATCTAAAATAACCATCAAGATTAAATGTAATAATGTACATGGGACAAGTCCAAACCATATTCATAAGGCATAAACTACACCTTGATACCATTTAAAAACTCAACTCATGAAATTCATTTAATGTTTTTTTTCAAATGGACCTTAGATCATTAAAACAACGATTAAAACATAAATATCCATTTTTAAAATAAAATATGGATTGATACTTGAAAATAAAACTTTATGGAGTACTAAAGCTCTTAGAAAACACTCAATTTAATTTGAAAAACCAAGTGGGATTCTTAATTTTATGCTCATAGAAAAACTTTCAAATTCATTATATATTATTAAATATACTTTTTAAAACTTGAATTATTTAAAAAGTAGTTGAGGAATTTTTTTAGACACCTAGAGGGATTTATAAATTAATTTTCAACTATAAATGGTTGAAACAACATTAAAATCCCATTTTTAAGACTTGAAACTCATCGAGTATGTAATAAACACTTGGGGATCACACAAACTTTAATAAATTTCAAAAATATATTAGAAAAAATTAAACAAGAAATCAAGGTCTTAATGTTTAAAGTTTTACTGATGTGGATTTATTTTGATGGAATTTACACATTTATTTTATTAAATTATTGTAATTTGGGTGATAAAGTATGATTTAGTTGTCAATATTTTGATTCATGTTCATTTTAATCCAAATTTATAATTATTTGAATATTTTTATCAATATGTTAATTTTTGGAGTTTAAAGTTTAATATTATTTTTTTAAATTTTCATATATTTTAAGAACATTATATTTTGGTTGTCATCAGAGAATTTTAACTGTAGAACATTTTGAAGCGTTTGTTTGGGTGTGGTTTTTTGAGTTTTTAATTTTCAAAAGTTCTACGTTTTTATCTTTTAAATCAATTATTATAATATATTTTAATGCATATTTTGGAAGGGTGGTTAATTGTTTATTTTATTTTGTTTGTAGTTAGGTAAAATTTTGAAAAGTCCCATGACCATAAGGATTAATTTCCTATCTATAATCATAATTTAGAATCCTATATACACATGAAGATCTTATGGGGATATTTAATAAATGTAAATCATACAACCTTTCATAAACATCAATTCCTTATGTATAAGGATGAATATTTGTTTCATAATAATGAAATGATTTTGTTTAAGCATGAGACCTCCCATGTAAACATAAAAGGTCACCTTACAACTCTAAGTATGAATTTATCCATAAGAATCAACCAACCTACATAAGGGTCAAATAAATCCTATGAGAATGTTGTATTAAGTTGTATAGAGCTAAAAATAATAATTTTCACATGAATTCATATAATTTAAAATAATTTTCAAGGGAAAAAGGGGGAGCCTGATGAAGCTAATAAAATTCAAGGTAAACTTCTAAAGATTTATAAATATGATCATGAAGATCAAATTAAGCCTAATTCATGTCCAAAACAATATTTCTTAGAGATAAATCAATACCCACATGGGAGAGTCCATTTTTTTAGAAGATATTTTATTAAGTCACAGGTTGAAGAAAATGAATATTAATTAACTATTATAGAGAGGTTTATGGAGAAAAATTGGGAGAAAATATTTATGAGAAATGATACTAGGGGTTTGTAAATTAAAGTGTACATCATCATTTGAAGGTGGGGGTGGGGGGACCTAGACTAATTTAGATGATTTAGGGTAAGTAAAATGTGAGGGGGAAAGAACAAGGCTACTAGGTGACATCTTGAGTTGAAAGTGAAGCTCTTCGATAGAGAATATTCATTTTTCATTTCTTTATGCTTTATATTACTACTTATTATGGAATAATTTGAGTTTTTCAATTCAATAATGATTATAAATGATAATATTACACTAGTTATTAATTTTAATCCATTATTTCTTATCTTCACTAAGCATTTCTCTCACTATTTAATCATTTGTAGTCACTCTCACATGAGATTTGTTCTTGATAGTAACACTTTAGGAACAAAAAATAATTTGATATTAGTGAATAATTATTTCACCATTTTTTGTGATTTATTGAGTTTTATAGTTTATAAAATATATAATTTAATCAATCACAGGTTGAACAATCGAAATAATTTTCCAACTACTTTTATCTCAGTACCCATGATTTTCCCTATACATTAATGAAGGAAAATATTTTCAAAACCAGCTCATTAATTTTCTATTTATCATTAATGATTGTTCCTTTATTAACTATTTCCTATTTATCTCTTAAAAAAATTCTAATTTCATTCATTACTATTTCATCACTACTCCCATTTATTTTTGTCATCACTACTATTTTCATCTTTTGAGTCTTTTTGTTTGTTTCCTTGGCTAGCACACACATTCACCTTCCTTGAGGGTTAAACCTAGATCATTACTATATTAGATCTTATAAGGAAATAAATAAAAAAATTTATAAGTTAGTGAACTCATAGAATTTTGGTATCATTTCTGGGGAAGGAATTCACGATTAAGAGAAACAAAAAACAAAAAAATCAAACAAAAAAAGAAGTTTTTATTTTCAAAAAAATCTATTTGGATATGCTGTGTTATGCATTTTAATTTTTTATTAAACCTATTATTGCATGAAAACTAAGTAAAAACATGAAAATATAGAGTCATATATACCTGAATTTGAAAAACATTTAAGTTATCTTAATAAATAAAATAAATTAAAAATGTAATATAATAGGGAGGCAGTTGATCACCATGAAAACATCATTCCACCTCAGTTTATAGAACATGTAATTGAGAGGTATATGCTTAGGGAGTTTCAAATACTAATTATTTCTAGTAACCCTTATTACATTCAGCTTACCCCTAATTTTTGAAACCATGAAATTAAATAGTCCCATATTTCAATGCAGACATCCTATAACGGATTACCAGATGAAGAATCTCATAACTTAATTAGGGATTTCTATAGTGTGGAGAAGTAACTACCATTTCATGGAATGACTAAAAAAGTTTTAACCCTTAGAGTTTTTCCATTTTTGTAAGGTTAATGCTCAGAATTGGTTACAATAAATGGGTGATAATTTTTTTGACACACGAGACTAGGTATTCAAGGATTTTTTCATGAAATTTTACCCAAGATGAAAAATAATTGAAATTGGGCATAAGATCACTAGTTTCATACAAGATGAGTGTAAGTTGTTCCATGAGGCTTGGGATATATTTATATGTTTAATTAGGTAGTGTTTGATCCATCATTGTATATCAAAATTTATTATGGAAAACTTTTATAATATACTCACCCCATACCATCAAACTATTATAGATCAAAGGCAACTTCTTTGATAAAATTTTGGAAGAGTTAAAGTATATTTTCAACACTCTTACAAAAAACTAAAAAAAAAATTATTTATAATAATAAATTTACATAGAAAATAAACCAACCCTTTTTAATAGGGTGAATTTAAAGATTCTAGTTTTTAAAATGAAAGTATTTAAAATTTACTTAGGGAGAAATTCCACCATAATGGTATGTTTCTTCATTAAAATTATTATTATCATAACTTTAATATACCTACCCAACCATTTGAAAATGTTAATTTTGTTGGGTACGGACCTAGTATGCATCCTAGGAATTACCCTTTTTCTATTAATTAAAACCAGGGTTATAAAAACCATCCAAAACTTTCATGGAAAAAACAAAGAGTGTTTAAACCAAATACCACCGAGTTTCCACAACAATCAGGGAAATAATTAAAAAACTAATAAAGGGTTGAGTCTTATAATTACCAAGTTAATTTAGAGGGTATTATGTATCAAATGTTAAGTAGAATGTATTATTAAGAGCAAAAACATATTTCTAATATGGATTTTTAAAATTCCAATTTAAAAATGAAATGAATAATTTAAAAACTCAAATCAGTCAAATGTCTAGAGAATTAGGAGGTAGATAAAAAGGAAATCTTACAAGTATAACTGAAATTAATCCTAGAGAAAATCTTATTTCTATTGTAACTAGGAGTGATCTTAAAACTCATCAAGAAGTTTAAATAGACCCTAAATCATCTCAAAATGAAATTCTGAATGAATCTAAAAGTTAAATCTAGAATTTTCTGATTCTGAAAATCTAGATAGAAATATTGAAAATTAATTTAGTATTTCTATTCCACTTAAAATAAAAATAAAAAAAGTCATAAAAACGTATATAATAAAATGAAGAAAAATATTGAAGAAGATATTGAGAGAATGCCTAAAATTTTGATGAATTTTACCCTAACCATTACCTTCCCTCAAATAATTAAGAAAAATAATGAGGAGCTAGAACTGCAAAAATTACATAAGATTTTAAAGAAACTTAAAATCAATATTTATTTAATTGAATCCTTAATTTAAATACCATCAAGTTTTAAATCATTTAAGAAATTTTTCTTTAATAAAAAAAATTGGATAAGTCTTCCACCTATAATCTAACTGAGGAGTGTAATATTTTCCTTCAAAATATGATATCTCCTAAAATTCAATATCCAAGAAGTTTTTTCATCCAATGAAACTTAAGTGATAGTATCTTATTTAACTATTTGTGTAACATTTGTGAAAGAATAAATTTGATACTACTATCATTTTTTCATCACTTGAAATTAGGAGTACCACAACCCACCACAATTGTCTTGCAGTTATAAGACCGATCTATTACTTTCCTAATTATGAGAGTGGATGAATTTATTATTAGAGTTGGAAATATTAAGCTGCATGTTGAATTTATTATATTATAAATGGAGTGTGACAAGGAATTTCTAA
Source organism: Viscum album (assembly GCA_963277665.1). Classification (NCBI taxonomy): domain Eukaryota; kingdom Viridiplantae; phylum Streptophyta; class Magnoliopsida; order Santalales; family Viscaceae; genus Viscum; species Viscum album. Next base: position 569,823,164 of record OY728131.1, read on the forward strand.
TCATCCTTATTATGTCATTCCTAACTATAAGAATATTTTTCATAGATTTGTCTAAGGTTAAGTTTTTTTTTTAATTTGGTATAAAAAAGAAGAACTCAATGTTTTTAAAAAGACTAAATAACTTAAAAAAAGTAAAATTTATTCAAGAGATAAGCTCCTAAAATTCAAGGAATAAGTTGATGAGGAATATGAGTTTTTAAGGATGATTGATGATATTAATAACAAACCAATATCTATAAAAACTTGTATGGGAATCTACTCTAGTTAATAGGAAGAACCTTTAGATGATTATAAGGTAGAGTTTTTAGAGAATCTAGATGATTTTCCCTAGAAAAAATTATAAACCCATTCATAAATTTGGAATATGAAGAGAATTTTTCCATGGAGAATAAAGATGACAAAGAGGATTTTTTCTATGATTTTTTTAAGAGATATCTTTAGTACCTTGGACCCACTAGTCCTAAGTGTCTTCCCTTTAGTTAAAAAGAACCAAAGTTGTAGCTCAAACCTCTACAATATCACCTAAAATATATATTTTTGGGTGATATTTTTTCACTACCTATCACCACATCATCCAATTTAGTATAAATTCAAGAGGAGAGTTTTCGAAATATATTGAGGAAGTTCAAATCTGTTATTGGTTTAACCATAGATAATATTAAGGGAATGCACACTTCATAATGGATGCACTGAATTTCCATGGATCCTGACCGTAAACCAAGATTTTATGAGTAGAGAAGACTAAATCCCAGCATAAAAGAGGTGGGTAGGGAGGAGGTGATTAAACTATTTGATATTTTAATTATATTTCCAATTTCAGAGAGTTATTAGATCAACCCTATCCAATTGGTCCCTAAAAAAATTGGGGTGACTGTTATAAAAAATGAAAAGAATAAAAAAACCAAAATTAGGATAGAGAATAAGTGGATAGTCTATATTGATTAAAAAAAACATAATTTTTTTACTATGATTGATCATTTTACATTTCTATTTCTAGATAAATTATTAAAAGGTTGGATCAAAATGAATTTTTCAATTTTCTTAATGGATATTCTGGTTATAAATAGATCCCCATATCCCCTTATGACCAGGAAAATATCATATTCACATACCCATTTTGAAAATTTTCCTACCAAATAATTCCCTTTAGATTGTGTGGTGATCCGATCACCTTTTAGAGGTGTATGGTGGACATATTTTCAGATATGACTGAAAGGATAATTGAGGTTTTTATGGATGATTTTTCAATCACTGGAAGAAAAATTTAAAGATATATTTAGAATCTAGAAATTGGTTTAAAAATATTTCATGAAGAAAATATTATTTTAAACTAGAAATAATGTTAGTTTATGGAAACTGAAGGAATACTCATAGTTCATAGAGTCTCTAGGAGGGGGATAAAGGTAGAAAATACTAATATTAAAGTGATCCAAAAGCTTCCACATCCTAAAATTGTTAAATGAATTAGAATTTTTTAGGGAATACCTGTTTTTACTATAGGTTCATTAAAGATTAAAAAAAACACTAGGTCCCTTTTCTCTCTTTTAGTTAAGGATACACCCTTTGTATTTGATGAGAGGTTCTTAGAATCATTTAACACATTCTTAAAGAAAATATGGCCACTTCACCAATTAGTATTATAATTGATTGGGAATTTCCTTTTGAATTAATGTGTGATACTAGTGATTTGGTAATGGGAGTAGTTTTAGGGAAAAGGAAAGATAAGAGACTGCATGTGGTTTACTATGATAGTAAACTATTAGATGATTCCTAATAAAATTACACTACTATTGAAAGAGTTTTCAACTATTATATTTTCCCTAAATAAGTTTAGGTATTATTTAATCAGTTACAATGTTATATTATTCACTAACCATATAGATCTTAAGTATATTACAGCTTAAAAAGAACCAAAGTTAATATTTATGAGATTGACCCATATGATACATGAATCTTATTTAGAAATTATGGATATGAAATGTGCTAAAAATGTGGTTTCTAATCACTTTTCCAAGCTATCCAACACCCAAAATAATTATTCAAAAGAGATAAATTTTTTATTTCTTGATGAAAACAAGTTTTTTATTTTAGTAAAACAATATTCTTAGTAAATACATTTTTATAATTTTCTAGTTCTGGGAGTTATGCTAAACAATCTCTTACAAAAACAGTGGAAAAATTTCATTCATGAGTTAAAGTGCTACTTTTGGGATTATTTATTACTTTTTAGAAGGTTCATTGATGGTATCCTTATGAGATGTGTACCCGAGGAAGAGATGTTACACATTTTTGAGAGTTGTCACTCTTCAATATGTGGCGGATACCATGGGTGTGAGGGGACAATCTAAAAAATATTACATGCTAGTTTTTATTTTTCCACATTTTTCAAGGATTTTAGGAGTATTATAATAGGGTGAGAAAAATGTTAAAGGTTAAAAAATTTCAGTGGAAAACAAGAATTTATAAAAAATAGGATTTTTGAAGAAGAAATTTTTGAAGTTTGAATCATAGATTTTATAAGATCATTTCCATCTTATAATGGGAATGAGTATATTTATGTGGTTGTAGATTATGTTTCTAAGAGGGTAGAGACTATGGAACTTCTGAAAAATTAAGCCAATAGTGTTATTTAATTCATTAAAAATAACACATTTTACATATTTGGAGTTATTAAAGCATTCATCACTAATAATGGAACCCATTTTAAAAATTTGAAGTTTAAATCATTAATGGAAAAAATATGGTTGTGTTAAAAAATATGGAACAACTTATCACTCACAGTCTAGTGTATAAGCTAAACTTTCTAATACGATGGTTAATCAAATTTTGGAAAAAAGTGTTAAGATCTTGGAAATATTGGTATTTTAAATTAGATAAGGTTTTTTTTGGCCCTATAGGATTTCTTATAAGATCCACATATAAATGTATCCTTATAGACTTATCTTTCGTAAAACATGAAATTTTCTTGTGGAGTTGCATCATAAGTTTTCCTAGGTTGTGAAAGCCATGAAATTTGATTTTAAAACAACTAGTGAAAGAAGGATATTATAATTGAGTGAGATAGATGATATTAGAAGAGAGACCTATGAAAATGATAGGATTTACAAGGAAATAACTAAGTATTTTTATGACTCTGTCATTAAAAATAAGAACTTTACATTTGGACAAAGGGTTTTACTTTTCAATTATAGACTTAAGATTTTTCTAGGAGAACTCAATATCAAATGTTCTATACCTTTCTCCAATTTTAGAGTGTTTGTTAATGGAATTGTGGAATTAGTTAGATAGGAGAATAAAATAGTTAATGGTTAGAGGATAAAATACTACTTTAAGTGATAGCCAGAGGGCTTGGATTCTATCAATCTGTTTAAAAGATGATATTGAACTGAGTCTAACTAAGGACTTTAAACTTAGTGCTTTATGGAAGTTAACCCATGATCCTTATTTCATTATTTTCCTTGAATAAAAATAAAAATACTAAAATTTCTACCTTATTCTCACTTGTTTATATTACTATTTTAGAGTAACTTAGATCACTATTTTAGAATCTAATGAACATCTGCGATTACTTGTCTCTTATTACAATTTATCTTCAATTTTATTCGATTATCTATAGTGGTCAATCAAATATTCACTTATGGTTGATTTCTTACAAGATATGATCACATGGAGCATACTTATAATTGATTTTCAAGGGCTAATAAGAGCTTCTAAATAAAGTAATCTAAAACATCATTCCTTTTAACCCAACTCTGGTTAATTCACTTTTGAATTTGAAATATTTTGAATCACATGTGAATATTTTTTCTTTATAGGTGTTGCAATTAGGTGATTAGGGAATGTATTCATAGAAGGGTAGAGTTACTTTTGTTGAAAATTCAATTTGAAAGATTCTACTATCAGGGGAGTTATCACTTTGAATTCTATACGTTAAACTCTACTCATCCATTTATAAGTTTCACATTGTTGATAATTAAGTGTACGGGGATACCTTTTATTGTTTTTAATAAAATTAATGTGAATATATACTGCAAGGTTGGGTGTTAGGTTTATTTAGTCTTTTAGTTGAAAATATTATTGAAAAATAATTGAAACATTGTATTAACACTCTTATATGCCTTTGAATTTTTGTTACCATTTAAAAGTGCTACTAAATGTTCTGGATTATTTGTCTAAACATTATATATTGGTTAAGTTTCATGAAAATTCCTTATCCTTTCTTAAAATAAAACACATGTAAATTTTTACAACAATTTGGGTCAACTTTTTTCATCATGGAATATATGTTTAAATTTCTTATAACCCCCCACAAAATATTTTTCACCATTAAATTTTCACATCTGAATTTTAATTCAACTAGTTATAATTGTTTCATCCTCTATAGGATTCAACATTTGGGAGAATTTTGGGTTTTAAGTGTAGGGGTAGGGTCTTAAAATGCATATAACTATACTTCAATGTTTTACACATCAAAATCAACTATTTTGTTTTTTTTTTCAAAATCTACTATTCTTCATGGTTCATTTATAATTTTCAGTGAATGTGAATTTTTCTTGACTATGAGGATTGTTTTTACACTATAAGGAGGTTTATTTTTTTCTATTTCTCCATGGATTTAATTGGGTACATCTTTTTTCTTAATCTATTTGAAAAATATTTCTTATGGTAAATATTTTGGAGTAAGTTGTAAAATTTTAATTAAATTTAGACTTTTTTGTTTGGCACTAAACTCATAAGCTTTGCATCTACCTAAACTATGAAATGAACTCCAAATACTTGTATACTTTTTATTGTTTAATATATAATTGATGGATGAGTTAATTATTCATTCCTTTTAATTATTAAACTTTCCCATCTATTCAATTATGTCTATTTATTCTATGTTAACTTCTAAGAGTCTGTTCACTTGGAGAAAAATAGAAGTTTGGAACTTTAATTGGATAAAAATTGAGGTATGTTTAATTATTTTTAAAATTCTCAATATCAATAAATTTTTAAAATTAGGAAAGTAATTTTTCATCAAACTAGTTTTTTAAAGAGAGTAATTTAGCGAGTCTATGGGGGAAACACATTTTAAAATAAACTCATTATTTCCTCTTTAGTTTTTCATTCTTGGGATTACTTTTCTTATATTGTAATTGTTAAATTGATTTCTTGATGATAATAAACATGTTAAGTGTGGGTGAATTTGATGTGGCTTTATTTTGATGTAATTTTTGACATCTATTTTATTAAATTATTGTGATTTTTGTTATGATCTATGATTTAATAAATAATAAATTGATTTATTATCATTTTAGGTCAAATTTACAATTATTTGGATATTTTGATTAATATAGAAAAGTAATTTCCACACAAAGCCCAAAAATATCAAATCAAATTCAAGGGAAAAACAGGGAGCTCGATGAAGCTAGAGAGATGCAAGGGAAGCTTCTTGAGATTGTTGTTGATTCTTATAAAGATTGAATCAAGACTAAGGGATTTCCAAAATCATATTTCATAGATATAAAGAAAGAACCACATAGAAGAGGTCATTCTGTTTGAAGAGATTTTCTCAAGTCATAGGTTTAAGAAAATGAATAGTAACTGACTGCTATGTAGAGGATTTGGGTGACAAATTAGGGGTAAATGTTTATGAGTGATGATGTTGGGGATTTATAAATTAATGTGTGAATCATTATTTGTAATGGAGATTCATTCTTAGACTAAGTACTTGATCCGATTAGGATGATTTGGGGGTAATAACCATGCAAGTGGGAAATAACTTGGTGAGGGTGTAAGAACCAAGAAACTAGGTGTCAAATTGAGTTGGAAGTGGATCTCTTCAAAAGAGAATATTAATTTTTTTCCTTTCTACCTACTTTATATTCCATATTATTATAAAATAATTTTATTTTTTCAATTAAATATTGATAATTGACTAAAATATATAAGGGTAATAATATTGGATAGTTATTATTTTTACTTTATTATTGCCTTTCTTTGCAGGGCATTACTCTCACTGTTTAATTTTTTATAGTCAATATGATAGGAGATTTGTTATTGAGAGTAACACATCAAGATCAAATGATAATTTGATCTTGGAGAATACCAAATTTGCTATTTTTTTGTGATTTATTTCATTATATAGTTTATAAACTATATAATTTAATCAGATACATGTTGACTAATCAAAATAATTGGGCAACTACTATTGTCTTTGTACTAGTGTTTTTCTTAGTGAATTAATGAGAGAAAATATTTTAAAAACTAGTAAATAAAATTTACCATTATCATTAACTATTGTTTCTTTATTTCTTATGGATTTTTTCTATCTTAAATCTATTATTATTTGATTCTTTACTATTTTATCACTACTCCCATTGCGTTTTTTCTTCATTGTTGTTTTCATTTATTGAGTCTTCTTATTTATTTTCTTATTCATCACACACATTCACCTTCTTTGAGAGTTCAACCCTTATCATTACTATATAAGTACTTAGTAGGAAATAAATAAACAATTTTATAATTCCAATAACCACATCAGTCACACATGGAGAAACCTACCTCAAATTAATAGAAACTTGTAACATTTCATGAATATAACTAAAATAGGTCTCAATATGAGCTCCAAAATCCCTATAAAAAACCCACAATTTTATACAAAACCCATACCCTAGGGTTCATCCATCACCCCTATATAGGATAAGGATGGAAAAAACTAGAAGAAATGGAAAGGGAGGGTGGAAGGGATCCCTAACCTTGAAGGATTGGCTTAGAACCGAAGAAAAATGACCATGGTTTGAAGATGGGAGGAGGATGAAGATATGCCTAGGGATCCTCCTTGGAAAAATAATGCAGGAGGGGGGGGGGGAGGGCTATAAGATTGTTAAAATCAAGGAGAGGTAGTTTAAGAATTTCAAGGTTTTTTTAAAACCTAGGTAGGTCGCACGAATTGTATCTATGGTTTAACAAACCATGTTCCCCTCACTGGACACACTCATGAGCGGTCCCATGAATTGGCCACATGATTATGAAAATCATGCACTAACCATGAAAAAAAATATGTTAAAAAAAATCTACACTTTCTCATGGTCATCACATGATTTTCATTGTCTTTACACTAACCACGCAATAGAAAAATTTATCATTTTTTTCCAAAAAAATAATAAATGGAAAATAAAAAAATAAAGAAGATTGAAAATTAATAAATAGTAGATTTAATTAAGGAACATGAGGTTAGGGTGTGATAGCTTATCTTTCTTTCCACTACCCTTAACCACATTCCTTCCATTGGTGATGCATTCCACTTGTATCTTTCAAGTTTCACCATCATTATACTTCAATATATATTTTTAGCCGCACTCCTCTTTCATTGCTTGCAATATGAAGTCCGTTTATTTCTATTTTATATCTCTTGTCCATAGATATTCTTCCTAAATCTCTACATTTTTTGAGTTAGATTTTTATTTTTTATGTTTTGAATATTTATTAATTCTTTGCTAGTTATAAATTGGATTCATTCATTCATTTATTTATATTTAAATCTTTATTAGATATAAATTTATGTGGCTATAATTAGTTTGTTGTTATAATTAGTTTTTGATTATAAATTATGTATGGTAATAGATTTTGGTTATTTTTTTTGAATTTATAATTATTCGTGTTTATAAATGGTTTGTGGTTATAATTCTTTTGTGGTCAATTTTTTTGTGGTTATAAATTGTTTGTTAGTTATACATTTTTTGTTATAATTTGTTTATGGTTATAAATTATATCAAATTTTTATGTTCATTATTTTTTTAGATTAATCATTGTGAGTTAATTTTTTTTATTTTTTTAGAATATTTATAATAATAACTTTATATGTTTATATATATATATATATTATTTTTTATATGTGTATATAATATTTTAATCAATATTTTTTAAATTTATATATGTTTATATGTTTTAAATTATATATATATATATTTAAATATTTATATGTCTTAATATATTTATAATATGTATTTTTATTTTAGGTAATTAATGTATTGTAATGTGAAAAATGCATGAAGAACCAGTGATAAATATGATAAATGGGTTGATGATTTATTGAAATTTTCTGAAAAAATCTTGAAAATAGAGACATGTTTTTATTCTCATGCATGATGTGTTTGAATATGAGAATGTTATGGTCCAATTAAATCGAATACCATATGATTTTATGTGGTTTTTATCATTGTTCTACAAACTAGATCTGGCAAGGTGAAATACTAGAAAAGTCAAGATCTAATGTTGATTAAGATAGAAAATATTGGTTAAATTAAAAACAAGAAGTTTTTGGAGAAAAAAAAGTTTTGATGAACAATTTGACCTTTCGAAAAATTCACTTATAAAAGACAACAAGTTTCTGAATTCTTGTTTTGATGCAGAAAATATTTTATCTAATGCGATTGTGATATAAGAAAATACACTCATATCCCAATTATTTTTTTCTATATAGGAAAGAATAGGAAGGTTTATAAAAATGTTCAAAATATAGGACATCATGATATAAAATGGATAGGAGATCCAACTATGGTTCATTCTCAAATATAAGCACCAAAAATACCACTAAGGAAATCTGGTATCTTCCAATAATTCCTTATTTGAAGTATTATTTACAAATTAAATTGATGAAAATTGATGAAGATGAATTATATATGAGTAAACCTTTAATAGAAATATATGACACCCTACTGATTCACCACTATGTAATAGATTTGGTCAATAATTTCTTATTTTTTGAAATAAAGTTAGAAATATCAGAATAAGAATATATATAGATGGAATGAATTCATATCAAAGATTTAGTATCAAACATAGTTAATAACCTATTATGTTGGTATTTTACAACATGTCCCCATAAATATATATGATGAAAAAAATATGTTTTGATGATCTTGATAATTTCTAGACCAAAACAACCTAAAAATGACATCGATGTTTATATGTCACTATTGATTGATGATTTTAAATTTTTATTGGAGGCATGTGTTAAAGTGTTTTATGCATATAAGAAAGAGTGTTTTATTTTTCATTATTTAATAATAATCACTATAAATGAATTTCATGTATATGGAAACTTATCTAGATACCGTGTTAAAGGAAATAAAGCTTATCTAATTTGTGAAGATTTTTTATATCACCAATTATAGAATGGGAGAAAGAAAGTGTACATGGTCCATAAAATATATTTTCCAATGTTCCATCCTTATCAAATATTAAAAAGACATTAAATGGTTTATAAGAGTTTGATTTCACCCCAAAAAAGTTATCAACTAAAGAATATTATAACAAGGTGAAATAAATAAATGTTAAATTTGGTAAGACATAAAGTTCAGGACTTCAAAAAAATACATGGATGAAATTTTTCATCTTATTAGATCTACCTTATTTGAGATTTTGGAAAGAAAAACATAAAATTGATGTTATGCATGTTGAGAAAAACATATGTGATAGTTTGATCAGAATGTTGTTAGACATGAAGGGAAATATAAAAGATGGATTGCATGTAATATTGGACTTAATATCTATGATAATATGTTTAGAGTTGTCTCCCACTATAAAATAAAAAATAACATATTTACCTCCGAATTGTCACATGTTAAAAAAAAGTGAAAGGATGAATTTTTATCAATTTATATATGGTATTAATTTACCTATTGGGTATTCTTTAAATGTGAAAAATTTTGGTGTCAATAAAGGATCTAAAGTTAATAGGAATGAAATATCATGATTGTTAGGTATTGATGCAACAATTATTTCCCATTTCACCACATGACATATTTTCGATGCCTTTTATAAATTCTTCCATCAAGTTATGATAATTTTTTAATTCCATTTTCAATAAATTAATATATCCAAAATTATTAAATGCATTGGTGAATGAAGCTATCCTCATACTTTTTTCAGCTGGAATAGTATTTCCCCCCATTATTTTTTGATATAATAGTTTATATGATGATTCATTTGGTGTGAGAGATAAAGATATATGGGATTGTATGTTTATTTTAGATGTATCCTTTTGAAAGTTATATGAAAATTTTGAAGGTGTATATTAAAAATACACATTGATCATATGCCTTAATTGTTCAAAAATATATATCATAGGTGGTGGTTGAGTTATGTACTAACTACTTGTATGAAGTAGAGCACAATGGTGTCCCTATATATGGATATATTGTAGTAAATAGTTAAGGTAAGGGGATTAGAGTCTTAAAGTAAAGTTAATTGCATGTGATATAGAGATACAAGCACATTTATACATTTTTAACAACACATGCGAGGTTTAACCATATATATCATCACATATTTATAGATTAAAGGTTTAGTATCTAAAAAGAAATAAAAATTGGTTGATGAATGAGCATAAAAAAATATTTGTTTCATGGTTTAAGGATAAAGTCAAAACAAATTCATCTGCACCAAAAACCTTGAAATAATTAACCAGGGGATCATGTGTTAATGTAATACATGGTCTAGTTTTGACATTAATGGTCACACATTTTACAAAAAAACCAGGAAAACAAAAATATAATCCAAAATAGTAAAGTAGTGGTCATCGTTGAAGCAATGCATTTTTTTAGTGTAGAAGATAAAATCACAATTTATGTATCAATAACATATTTTGGATTTGTTAAGGATATATGGGGAATTTATTATACTAAATCTTGAATACCAATGTTTAAGTTTAAATGTATCAATAGTAATAGTAGTGTGAAACATGAAGATTATGGATTTACACTCATTGATTTGAAAATATTTAGTTTCAAAGAGGAACCATTTATCATGGGAACACATGAAAATCTTATATTTCACGTTATCAACCCCTAAAATATTTAGGGGTCCATCATTTTTTAAGGGAAAAAAATTCATTTGGGTTATGAGGATATTGATAATGTTGAGGAATTATGTGATTTTTATTCATCTATTACATAGTTACTTGAGGATAATATTAAATTTTATGTATATATGGTCCATACTATACAAAATGATCACATATAATGGATATAAGAAAACACTCTATTACTCTCCTAATTATTCAGGTAAATATCCATTTTTAATTTTTTTTGAAACTTATACATGTTCAAATAATATTTTTTTATCTTGGATATTTAAATATATGGATATTGATCTAATATTTTTATATGAAATTTTATATTAATCAGTTTTAGTTAATCATTTTTTGGTTGAAAAAAATGAAATCATCTTTTTTTATTAAAGTTACACATGTAAAAACACTATTATTTTAACTTTGATATTTAAATCTAAAGATGTTGATAATTTATACAATTTTTATATCAATTTTTATATTCATAAATTTTAGTTAAACAATTTTTGATTAATGAATGTTGACATAATTATTTACTTGTGAAACTTATACATGTAAAAGACTATTTTTTCAACTAAGATATTTAAGTCTATATATGTTGATCATTTCATCCATTTTTGAATTAATTTTTATTTATTTATCAAATTAGTTATATATATTTTGGTTAAATAAGTCTGAAATCATTATTTTTTTTGTGAAACTCACATATGTGAAGACACTATTTTTTTAACTTAGATATTTAAATATATAAATTCTGACCATTTCTTTGATTTTTATATTAATTTTTATATTCATCAGTTTTAGTTAAACATTTTATGATTGAAGAAGCGTGATACAATTATTTTTCTGTGACTATTTCTTTTTATTCATCATTTTTATATATTCACTTTTCTTCAGCTATATTAGTTAACATAATAGATAGAATTAAATTTATATTATTAAAATTCAGTTTTTTTACTTCTAACAATCATTTAATTTTAATCAAATATAGGTACAAAAAATTTCATTGCATTCATCGATTTAAATGAAGAACATGAAGGTAGAGGAACATTTATTAAGGTATGTGTATATTTTTTCATATTATTATATCTATAATAATTAAGTTATTTAATGAAATTAAACTTTTCTTTTTCAAAATTATTTACAATGCTACTGGTGAGCCTACTATGGTAAAGTATTCTTCTTATCTAGAGAATTAGATATCCAGATCTGGTAGATACGAGATTAAAAATTTACGAAAACTTTCATTTTCTTGTAGGGAATAGGGGTTTCAAATTGAATTTAATGATGATAATAATATATTTTCCTAACTGAGAAGTAGTTTAGGAGTTTTATGGCCATATAGAGTCATTGTAAGGTCAACATTTTATAATCTAGCCTAAATGAGAAGTATTTTAGTAGATTTATGTCCATGAAGAGTCATTGTAAGATTAACATTTTATATCCTTTTTAGAGGAGCATTTACTAGTGGATGAAAGATCATTTGTGGGAGTTCATATTGGTAAAATATCTCAAATTATTTTTTCCTAATTCTTAAAATATCATATATTTCAGTTAAATAATATTTAATATATTCAATTATATATGACATTAAACTTTAATAATATAAAATCAACTAAGAAGAGGTGGTTATCTTTTGAAGCAATTATATGGAGAGGTTTTAAATCAATATTGAATTTAGTTTATATTTTTAGGAAATAATATAATGAAAACTCATGAATCAAATATGGGTTTTTAGATACAGAGATATGGGAGAAGTTTGTTTCCAGTTGATGGTAATAAAACTTTATGGTATGATAAATATTGAGTATAAATCAATTTTTAAAATTATTTATTAATCAATTGATGAATTATTCATTTATTTTTATGTAATAGTCCTCCAAGAGATCTCTCTAATAGATAAAATCATAGAATTTATACCCTCATGATTTATCATGTAGAGGGTATCCTTTAATAGTGGAGAAAATGATTACTGAAAAGTTTTATGAATTAAGAGCTAAATCAAGTAGCAATTCTAAAGAAGTTTAGGTCGATATTCCATTTCCCACCACTTGTAATGAAAAATAGAAAAGGATATGAATAAAAAAAGGGAATTTTTATTATAAATCCATAAAAGTAAATAACTAATAAGATTACAAGAAATAAATTATTATTTTTATTTAATATTAGTATTTTATAAATTCATCTCACTAATATAAAATTCACATATATAATTTCAGGATTCCCTTTATGAGTAAGTGAAATAAGGGACCTTTATCCTTAATGGTAGGATGAATATTATTGTAACCGATTTAGGAAATAAAAAACACTCGAGCCCTATAATAGGATATGATAAGGGTTTCATTATTAATTTTTTATGTTATCCTAGTATGGCACTAAGGGAGGAATAATATAAGGGAGAAATAGATTCCTTAAAGGATGAGATATGAGAGATGATTCAATAAATAGGCAATCAGATTAAATCATATACACAAGCTATGTTTATAGAAACAGTGATACAAATTCAACTTTCATAACTAGTCTACCTAGATCCTCAATCTCTTCATTCATTCCTGACTATGTACTATGAGTTTCATAATGGGGATCCTCATTTAAATATTACTTTATACATACTCATACATAATTTAGGGAATTGTGTACATAAATAGATTATGACATCAAATTAGGTAATAGTAATGATATATGATATTATTGATCTAACTACTCTAGTTTCATTTCTTACCAAATAGGTTTCCAGAGTTAGAAACAATATGGGCCATTTTTTTACTCTAGACAACCATTCTTCTTCATCAATTGACATTTGAGGTATGTGTTGTTTTTAATTTTTATTTAATTTTTATTTAAAATTAATTGTATTGTTTTCTTACATTTACCTTATATAGAAGTATCCGAAATTTAAGGAATCATTTCAAAATAAACAAAAGTTTCATGAACCAGGACCTTTATATACATCTCTTGTTTCTGATGGGCTAACAAAAATAGAATTGTATTATTTTATATTGGTGAAGTTTTATGAGTTTCTAATGATTTTTAACATATTTAAGAGAGGATATATAATATGAATATTTAAAAAAGATATCATGAATATTAATATTAGGGATGTGCCCCCGTACCCATGTTGCAGTTGTATTCCTTGTAAGTAAATTTCAATTCCAACTTCTTTAAATAAATATAACTTATAGTGACTTAATTTATTAATTATCTAATTAGTTATCTAATGAAGCTCATATTTTTATATATTTTATTCCATAATTAAATGATTTAATCCCACCATTTTCATATTTTAAGGATAATTTTAAATTTTTTATGTTTTAAGAATATTTTGGAATTTAATATAAAAATGGATTAATTCTTAATTTTATGTTTTTTATTAATTTTTTTTAATTTTCTTAAAAATACATACCATACTTTAATATATTTTTTTTCATTAAAACTTAATTTTTCATTCATTATATAAAAATAGATTTTAAAAGAAAAATTTCATTGTTTTTGATATTTTCATAGAAAAACATCAATTTTGTATTATTGCCATAACATTCACTAAACTGATCCAAATTGAAAAATTATTTTTTTAGAAATCCATATTCATCGGGATTAGTTTTATTAAACTAATCCAATTACTGAATCCAACCATAGGAGGCCTAATTGAAGCATATGAGTGGGGTCAAGAAATCTGTCCATAGTTTTTTTAGAGTTTTAATAATGGGCCTATATCACACATAATGATTATCCAAAAGAGCCAAAACAATTTATAGAGATATATAAGATATTGGGGAATATTTAATTAATTATGGATTCTTGATATTTATCTATTTTCAATTCCATAAATTCATGGTAATTCATAGCATGAAAATTTGAAGAGTTTTTTAGGAAAGAAAATTTGACTTTAGTGATGTTGTTCTAACTTTTGTTATATGTGTCCAATGAAGCTTAATTTTTTTAGAAGAATATTTAATATGTATACTAATAAATTTTTATAAGATAAAATTTTGATATTAATCTGGTTAATTAGTCAAACAAGAATGAGAATTCAAAGGATAAAATTGTATAGAAAGTTGGACACCTCTCTTTCTTGTAAATATATACCTCCACTTATATTCAAGAGTTATCAATTTTTAGTAATTAAGGAGGGGTTTTTTATTTTTTAGTATTCTAAATTTTAATATATATTTGTTTCTCTCTCTCTATCTCCCTCCATATCACTCTTATTTTTTTATTTTTTATTTTTTGTTTCTCCCAGCGTAACCTTATCATCTCTATCGTTGATAGAGAACCAACCTCGTTGCTTGTTTGAGGGAGGGAGAAGTGATATTTTGAGTTTTTTTTCACTTAAATATTTATTATTATTTTATTAAGGGAATAAATTTGTGGTTAATTCAATTGTAGTGAGTAGTCTCCCTTCTTTCTCTGATATTGAGTTCTTCTTATTGTTCACCTATTTTACTTCCCTTTAATATTTATGTTATTCATAAAAAAGAGTTTTTCTTAGTTATTGATATTGAAGAAATTACTCTTGAAAGAATAGGAATCTATTTAATTTAATTACCACTCAAACATGATGGTATGGAGTGATATGTTTTAATATATATATTGAATGAAATAATGAGGTAACATTTTAACAAACAATGATAACATCACCATGAACTCCTAAGGATAAAAACTTCTTATACTAATTGATTTGTTTTTTTACATTTTGTTTTATTTTTCATTCATTCATTAATTTATCTATATATATATCATACATTTTATAATACCCTCACTATTAGAGCATTTAATTTATATTATATTTTAGTAATAAATTGTGATAATAGAAGAATATTTGTGCGAGTGGTCTTCATGATAGATCAAACCTAGGTATTGCACTATTATATATGCTTAGGTAATATGAATTTATTGATAGGGATTCGTGATGAATATATTCCAGTAATTTGGTTTCATTTTTAGAGAGGTGCATCACTTGCAAAAACTATTTTTTATAAAAAAACAAAAAAATCATATATATTAAAAATCAAATATATATATAGAAATTAATTACATATCATTCATGAGAAAATGGATTGACTTTAGTAGTGATTATTAATATTTTTTTCCTATTGACCATTTTAATGATTTAAGTAGAGAAACATTTATAAGAGATCAAGTGCAACCGAATTTAAAAATGTTGGAAGAAGTGAGTAAACAAATGAAGATATTTTCCACTTATCTTGAGAAAATAAAATATTTATGGTTAGAAAAGAAACAAAATTAATTTGAATAATAGTTAAAGATTGTTCAACCTACATTTAATGTTAAAGAACCTAAGGATAACATAAGGGAATCATTTTCAGATCTATCACTAGACCTATCTCAACCATTTCTTGAAGAGGTCTTTGAAGAATACATGATATCTGATACACACATGAGAGATTAAGATGATTTGAATGAATATTAGTTTGGTTTATAAATACTGAAATGTAAATTTATTATACCATATTCGAAGAAGAAAAATGAACATATTATTACCTTTATTTTGATTTAAAAGAAGATACCATTTTTAATACATCAATAATAATCCACTCACAAGTTCCCTAGTTGAGGTTCCACAAGACCTCAAGTGCACCTCCTTATACACTGGAAGCTGTTGACTACTAGTGAGGTTCTAAATCATATATTGGGGAGACTATGACCTTGAATCAGAGTATGTAGCAATGTAAATAACTAAATAACATCCATTATAATCATTATAGTATGAATAAATATGTAAAAAAAATGCTATAAAAAATGAATATGGAAGCATACGATCATACATCCAAACTAATTGTATTATAGGACAATCGTATAAATAAATAAACTCAAGAGGATCTACTTACATCCCTGATCTCCACCTCATATCCATTTAAAATACTTGTCAAGTTGTATCAACTCGATCCACTACACATCCCATGATCAACCTAAGATGTAGAAATAAGGTATGCACGGGCACTAGAGTTCCTATAAAGGGCATGAGAAATACATCTTATTAGGGTCTCAACAAGTTCCCCTAATATACTCCATCATATATGTGTATTAATGGGGAAAATAAATGACATAAATAAACCTACTCACTCAATCACATTGAATGTCATGTTCTAACCAAGACATTGCGAATCTATGTGTTTCATGTCATTATGTACTAATCATGACACCATGACACCCAATCATACCTAATTCAACCTACGCTGGAATCCCATTGCCTCATGTTTTATAACCCAACCTATACCTGAAGGATCAGGTTAGGGTTTCATCTAAGTATCTAGCCTATACCCAAGGGCACCACCCAAGTCTTGGACACTACCCCATTTAGGGTAGGGTCTCGCATCAGGAACCAAACTAACCCTTCATTATGGGGAGGCAATTTGTAACAGCCCGAGATTTTATGAAAAATATTCTTTTTTTATTTCACTAATGTCTTGTGTTGTACGCTACACCAAAAGGAGCTTGCACAATACGCATCCTTGACTTGCCTTGCATTACACGCAATCACGACCTTCCTCGATAGCGTGTGTAGTACGCAATACCGAGTTTTACTAAACAACGATATGCTATTAAAATATTATTATAACTAGCCGTTATGAATAGTAATAACCACCTTTTAAAATTTTAGAAATTTTAGCTCTCAAAATGGACTTCATTTTTGGATTAGGAGTATCGAATTTAGCCTAAGGTGAAATTTTGGTACTTTTCGGATAACTTTCATATTCTGATGAATAGTGAAAATTACTAAATTATAATTAAAAACAACTTTTTTAATCAAAATAATTAATAGTGATAAATTATTAATTTGAGTTGTTTTAAAGTATATTTAGAATATATTTTTACAATTTAATACAATTTTGGTCATTGGATGAAATTTCACATTTAAACCAGACATAAACAAGTGTCAATCTTTTGATAGATATTATTTCTTAAAAACACGCTATTTGTTTTAACAGCGGGATTTAATTATAAAATTAATTAATGCAATTTCTATGCTATTAATTTGGTAAAATAGACTTCATTTTTGAATTCAGAATATGAAATATAGCTTAGGATGAAATTTTGGCATTTTTATGAAAACTTTCAATTTTTGATGAATAGTGAAACCACTAAGTGGTAGGTTAAAAACTGAATTTTGCATAAAACTTAATTTTACCGCTTCTGTGAATGGAATTTCGAAAATCCGATAGACACGGTTAATATCAAGGACTAAAATTTGGTTCAATGAGATGAAAATAATTTTTGGTGAATAGTAACTTTTTACTTTTTTTACCACGGTTAATAGTAAATAGGGTAACTAAGGGTAAATATGATATTACTATTACCCTAACACATGTCCTAATTCTATTGGATAAGTGTAATTCGACCAAAAACAACCTTATGAATATAATATGACCATTTAGGTCCACTTGGATTAGATTATGACATTTAATATTATTTTATTTAATGAATAGTGAAAATAGTTAAAATCAAAGTTTAATAACTAAAACATTTTTAATATGTGGTTATACATAAGATAAATTCGACTATAAATATTCATTAGAAATATAAAAAGATTTCCTACATAATGATATTTTATTTATAATTTTTAGACTTTAAATAAATTAAGTTATTTATGACACAACGATGATGCAGTAATTACCCTTTTAAGGAAATATTAACATAATTGATGTTATAAATGCTCAAATGAATGTAATTTGAGACTTTTTATGAATTCCACTAATTTTCTAGGTTACTATGATATATTAGTGTTGATTTAATCAACTTGGTTTGAAAATATAATTCTGTTATGACTTTCACAAAAATCATATATCAAATAGTGTCAAAATTGACACAAAATAGTTTTTAAATCAAATATTATATTATTAATTGTTATTTTATTCCTAAAAATCTAAGGTTCGGCCAAATGACTTAGATAAGGATATATATATTAATAATAAACAATTTGGGGTTCGTTTGGCATGTTATAGTAAGTGTATTAATCATATAGTGAAAGAAAACAAAAAGACACGGTAAAAGTTAAATTATTTAACTTAGAGTTAAATCTAATTGATAAGGTTAAAATAATACCCTAAACTTGTATAAATCCTATTGGATGATAGGATTTAGACCCATCCCCACATTAGCTTCGAAATAAGACCCTTTGGAACCATTATAAACCGATTTTGACTTTAATATAAAATAATATTTTGAGATATTCCTAAGGTGCCCCTCTCCTCCCTTATAAAAGGGTACCTCCTCCCCCTCCTACTCACACCAATTTGAGCACTCAAGCTCGGCCAAACCCTGCCAAAATCCCTTCTCCACTTCCCTAGAATAATCCTAGAGGTCCTGGTTTTCTTCAAAGACCAATCTTAGTTCCCTAAGTGGAGGATTCAAAGAGGCGTTTCAAAGAAGAGGTAATATCCATTACCGATCTTTTCAATTTCTTTCTTCTTCAACTTCTTCTTTTTTAGTTGTTTCATGATAAAGTAATAATATCAGTATTACTTACATACTGATATGTTATTATAAATATGAAACAACTCTAATTAACCTTCTATCCATCCTACGGAAAAAGGAAATCACCGCGCGTGCGTACGTACAGAATACCGTCTCCACGCCGTGGTGTAATCTATTTTCCACCACCACCTTACATGGATGGGTATAATGGTGTAAATAATAACTATACATAGTTATTAAAACATCATATTGATTCTGATATATTGTATAATCCACTCCAATTCAATTCAATATTTATGGAAATGATATCATCGCTCGTGCGTACGTACGGAATACCGCCTCCACGACGCGATGAGATTCATTCTCCATGTTAACCATTTAAGAATGATTATAAAGTATATATAAAAAATAATAATGAAATATATGACATTATAAAGCTACTGTATTTATGTATATATATATATATGTATGTCGTCTACTTACTTCCATTCAAGACAATAAGGAAAGGAAAACAGCGTTCATGCGTACGTACGGACTACCGTCTCCATGAATGGTGTTTTTCATTTTATTTATCTATCTATTATATATATATATATACTGAATATATATGATATATAAATCATATTTTATATTATGGAAGTAAGTAAATCATGATATAAGTAATAATAATGTCAAGAACAACAAGTCAAAACACCTACGATAAATGAAACGATTTTACCCAAAACGCTTCTTTAACATGGAATTTACAAAAGAACGGGTAATATAATGTCATAAGTGAACAATATATGATATCATAACAATGAATATGATTCTGTAATAAGTAAATTCCATTATTTAAATCATTATACAGGAGGTTCGGACAAATACGAAGCAAATCGGACCTAAGGTAAGGGAAATATCACAATCTCATTTTTATCCGAGATTGTTTATACTTTGGTATTTACTGGGGTGTATTTTACCATCCACATCCATGTTTCTTCAATATGTAATTTTATTTATATCCACATACAATTGTTTAAATCCAATTTTACCCTTCGGTGAGTTTTTAGTAAAATATATGAAAGGAATCTTTTGTCATTTTTTTGTACGAGGTACTTTTTGACTTTTCCGAAAAAAGTATGAGAAGAATGTTTTTTTTAACTTATACGGCATGAATGGATTTTTAAAACATTATTTCCAAGAAGATTCCTTTACAAGTTTTCAAGTTTATTTTTAATCAACTTCTTTTAGTTTAGAATTGTACGACATGTTAAGAAAGGAAAAGTGTTTTTGAAGAAGAAAGGATCTTTTCCTCAAGAATGGAGTTTAAGTGTTTTATCAAACTTATTTTCCATCTAAGATAATAAAGGGTTCTGTTTTTATCCCTATTATTACATTGATTTGATTATGTTGTGATGGAATTATTTTTATGAATTCCTTTATCTTATATGATTTGTTTTATGATGTCATGATGTTTATGATTCCCATTTTTATTACATGGGTTATGCAATGATGTATGATTTATGATTTTGTGGCACACATAAGAGTGGTTTCATTATGAGATGGGTGGGACCTATATCTCCCTCCAATGCATTGGGTAAAGATTTTATATCTCATGAGATAGACAGGGCTGGAACGGTAGGTTATACCGGTTCAGTGAAACAGGACTGAAACGAGGGTTACTCGATTCAGAAAGGGACTTTGTCCACTAAGATAGTCTTGGCAATGAGTCTTGAATGACAAGAAATGATTCTCTATGATTATGTATGAATGCCACAAAGTTTCATGTTTTAAGTTATGATTATTGTGATTACATTTCACTGCCATGATTTACCCCATGTTATGAAATTATGATCTCTTTTGCAGGTTAAGATTTCCAAAAGTTATGTGCTTATGTATATGATGTGATTGATATTTCTTTTGTTTACCCTTACTGAGCATTTGAGCTCACCCTTTTATGTTTTCTTTTCCCCAGGATATAAAGAAAGGTTTTAGGTAAAAAAAAAGGAAGATCTTTATGGGAGATTTTGAAGATCTTTCACCACGATTAGAAGATTATATTCCGAGTTTCCAAAGACACTAAACTATTACGATCCTTGTGTGTGTGTTTTTGTTATGTACCAAGTATTCCGAAAAAATAATGTAATGTCCATGTACGTCAAGCTTCGGGTCTCTACAGTTGGTATCAGAGGAAAGGTTTAGTCAACCTTTGGAAACTAGGATGCGAGAACTTTAGTGAGGTCCCTAGAGATATTTCTAAGGTATGTCTAGGGATGTCCCTAAGGTTAAGTATACGTATAGGTTATAGTACTAGAACTACGCTAACGATCATAGAATTAAACCTAAGATGTTAGATATTGAAGGTACTCCCCCTTTATTATGTTGTTTTCCCTAACATGATTTTTGCCTCTCACACTATTCTTTTTGGGTTTTAGACGATGGCTGGAACCCGAAGGAACCGTGTTGATCAATGAAATGGACAATGCAATGATTGTCCTCCTGAACAAACAAATGTTATGGGAGATGGAGTGAAAAATCTTATTGCTATACTTACACAAGCTATGAATCATTCTGGACTTCCAAATGAGCAGAGAAGGGAACAATATTCTATTGAGTCCTTCATGAGGAAACGTCCACCTTCTTTCAGTGGGTCTTCTGATCCACTTGTTGCTGAACAATGGATCAGTACCACTGAAAAGATATTTTCAGTTCTTCAATGTTCTGAACATGATAAAGTCATCTTAGCAGTATATAGTTTGGAAGGTGAAGCTGATCAATGGTGTAATCTTATCAAGAATACAAGGCAAAGAGATGAAATTGAGTCCATGGAATGAGACGAGTTCAAGAACTTATTTTTCAATAAGTACTTCCCTCGTATTCTTCGAACAAAGATGGAGAAGGAGTTTCTTAAACTAAAGCAAAAGGATGATGAATCTGTTGGTATATACGAAGCGAATTTTACAAGACTTGCAAGGTATGCATCTGGCATTATCATCCAACCTGAAAGTAAAGTTGATCGATTTTTCAGTGGCTTAAAACCAAGTCTTCGAAGGGCATTAGCTATAAGAGACTTCAGTAGCTATGAAGAAATTGTGTGTTGTGCTATCAAGGTAGAAATGGAAGTTGGTGTTACATATCCATCTCATGGTTTTGACAAGAAATGAAAGATGGAGTTCAAGGAGAAATCTCAGAATAATGGTGAAAAGAAGATGAATGTTTCCTTATGCACAAAGTGTGGAAAGAAGCATGGTGGAGATTGTCTTAAAGGGACTAGAAAATGTTTTAAGTGTGGAAAAGAAGGTCATCGAGCAGCTGAGTGTCGAAGTAATGGAAAAAGGGTTTCTAATGATGTGAATAAAGCAAACACTGCAGAGAACGCACCACCAACACTTCAATGCTTCAAGTGCAAGGAAATGGGGCATTATGCTAATAAATGCCCTAATCCAAGGGTTAGTGATGATCAACATGAGCAACCACTGAAGGCAAAGGACAAAGTGAAGTCACATGCGATCACTATTGGCAATGTTGAATATGACAACGATGTGGTGGAATGATTAAGTGTTTATGTAATGGGATTCCAAAATAATGTTGTATCATTGAGTATTGCAATATTTATTGATGTGGTATTCAAAGTGATTGAGATATTTTTTTGGAAATAAGATGATATGCGCATAATGAAGGGAAAAAGAGAAAATGAAATGTTTAATAGTATTCATGAGCTCATGATTGATATAAGGACTAAGTGATATCATGGTTTGAGTATATAGAATTTTGAGGATTTTGGTATGTGGAAAGTGTTAACTTTAAACTGCATTCATGTTTTCACTAAGGTATTCAAGAGAATACATGATTAAGGACTTTGAATGTTTGGAATGTGACCAACAAAACATATCTTATGATATATGGGGATCGACGATGGTGTTAAATCTCTGGTAATCGTTTTCACTATGTTATGAGAGTGGACTGCAGTATTATGGATAAGCCTAAAGATTGAAATGGATTATGTTGGACATAAGTGAGTATTGTTTAAGGATAGAAGTTTTTTTTTCGATATTATTGATGGGATGTTATAGTAATGTAGTTTTAGAAAAAGGACAACCTGCAGGACGGGCGACAGCCCATCACTTCAGACAAGGCTGTGGGAATCGAACCCACAACCGAAGTGCGACTGGCCTTTATCACCTACCACTGGCCTACAGGAAGTCCCTGTTTAGTAGAAACTAGTTTTATTATATTAAGCAGTATGATATATGAAGTATAAGTCCATTTTAGGAAGCATATGTGATTAATCTCACTATAGATCGACTTATGTATATAATTTTTTCTAACCTTTTGTTTGAGACAGATGGAATGACCCGTCATTCTATCACATGATCTGCTAACACTTCACGAATAACAAATTCAACTTCATTTATTTAAGAGATGAAGTGGAAATTGTTCAAGGCATGAACAACAGTGAGATTGTACCAAAATAAAGAAAGTATTTATTCTAATTCAAATTTTCAACTTTAGGGAAATGATCTTGAAAACCAAAAATGTTGTCCTAGTGATCTTATACCTGATGAATCAGATGGTACCTTAGATCGTCGCAAATTTATGGATTTGTGAATACTGGATTTTCCATAGCCATGTTCTCTACCACTCTCCATCAGAACATGATGGTTAGATTTCTCTTCCATATCCATATTTTCACCTATGTGGAAACCCAGTGATTAGTTTATTTGGGTAATCGTTACATTTCATACTTTAGTTTTTAAAGCCAAGTTTTGGTATTCCTTTTTACGATGTGGGTTTCTATTAAAGAAACTTTCGAATAGTAAACCATTTATAACCCCGACGAATTTCGAGGGCGAAATTCATTTTAAGGGGGGTAGAATGTAACAACCCGAGATTTTATGAAAAATATTCTTTTTTTTATTTCACTAATGTCTTGTGTTGTACGCTACACCAAAAGGAGCTTGCACAACACGCATCCTTGACTTGCCTTGCATTACACGCAATCGCGACCTTCCTCGATAGCGTGTGTAGTACGCAATACCGAGTTTCACTAAACAACGATATGCTATTAAAATATTATTATAACTAGCCGTTATGAATAGTAATAACCACCTTTTAAAATTTTAGAAATTTTAGCTCTCAAAATGGACTTCATTTTTGGATTAGGAGTATCGAATTTAGCCTAAGGTGAAATTTTGGTACTTTTCGGATAACTTTCATATTCTGATGAATAGTGAAAATTACTAAATTATAATTAAAAACAACTTTTTTAATCAAAATAATTAATAGTGATAAATTATTAATTTGAGTTGTTTTAAAGTATATTTAGAATATATTTTTACAATTTAATACAATTTTGGTCATTGGATGAAATTTCACATTTAAACCAGACATAAACAAGTGTCAATCTTTTGATAGATATTATTTCTTAAAAACACGCTATTTGTTTTAACAGCGGGATTTAATTATAAAATTAATTAATTCAATTTCTATGTTATGAATTTGGTAAAATAGACTTCATTTTTGAATTCGGAATATGAAATATAGCTTAGGATGAAATTTTGGCATTTTTCTGAAAACTTTCAATTTTTGATGAATAGTGAAACCACTAAGTGGTAGGTTAAAAACTGAATTTTGCATAAAACTTAATTTTACCGCTTCTGTGAATGGAATTTAGAAAATACGACAGACACGGTTAATATCAAGGACTAAAATGTGGTTCAATGAGATGAAAATAATTTTTGGTGAATAGTAACTTTTTACTTTTTTTACCACGGTTAATAGTAAATAGGGTAACTAAGGGTAAATATGATATTAATATTACCCTAACACATGTCCTAATTATATTGGATAAGTGTAATTCGACCAAAAACAACCTTATGAATATAATATGACCATTTAGGTCCACTTGGATTAGATTATGACATTTAATATTATTTTATTTAATGAATAGTTAAAATAGTTAAAATCAAAGTTTAATAAATAAAACATTTTTAATATGGGGTTATAAATAAGATAAATTAGACTATAAATATTCATTAGAAAGCTAAAAAGATTTCCTACATAATGATAGTTTATTTATAATTTTTATACTTTAAATAAATTAAGTTATTTATGACACAACGATGATGCAGTAATTACCCTTTTAAGGAAATATTAACATAATTGATGTTATAAATGCTCAAATGAATGTAATTTGAGACTTTTTATGAATTACACTAATTTTCTAGGTTACTATGATATATTAGTGTTGATTTAATCAACTTTTTTCGAACATATAATTCTGTTATGACTTTCACAAAAATCATATATCAAATAGTGTCAAAATTGACACAAAATAGTTTTTAAATCAAATATTATATTATTAATTGTTATTTTATTCCTAAAAATCTAAGGTTCGTCCAAATTACTTATATAAGGATATATATATTAATAATAAACAATTTGGGATTCTTTTGGCATGTTATAGTAAGTGTATTAACCATATAGTGAAAGAAAACAAAAAGACACGGTAAAAGTTAAATTATTTAACTTAGAGTTAAATCTAATTGATAAGGTTAAAATAATACCCTAAACTTGTCTAAATCCTATTGGATGATAGGATTTTGACCCATCCCCACATTATCTTCGAAATAATACCCTTTGGAACCATTATAAACCAATTTTGACTTTAATATAAAATAATATTTTGAGATATTCCTAAGGTGCCCCTCTCCTCCCTTATAAAAGGGTACCTCCTCCCCCTCCTCCTCACACCAATTTGAGCACTCAAGATCGGACAACCCCTGACAAAATCCCTTCTCCACTTCACTAGAATAATCCTAGAGGTCATGGTCTTCTTCAAAGACCAATCTTAGTTCCCTAAGTGGAGGATTCAAAGAGGCGTTTCAAAGAAGAGGTAATATCCATTACCGATCTTTTCAATTTCTTTCTTCTTCAACTTCTTCTTTTTTAGTTGTTTCATGATAAAGTAATAATATCATTATTACTTACATACTGATATGTTATTATAAATATGAAACAACTCTAATTAACCTTCTATCCATCCTACGGAAAAAGGAAATCACCGCGCGTGCGTACGTACAGAATACCGTCTCCACGCCGTGGTGTAATCTATTTTCCACCACCACCTTACATGGATGGGTATAATGGTGTAAATAATAACTATACATAGTTATTACAACATCATATTGATTCTGATATATTGTATAATCCACTCCAATTCAATTCAATATTTATGGAAATGATATCATCGCTCGTGCGTACGTACGGAATACCGTCTCCACGACGCGATGAGATTCATTATCCATGTTAACCATTTAAGAATGATTATAAAGTATATATAAGAAATAATAATGAAATATATGACATTATAAAGATACTGGATTTATGTATATATATATATATATGTATGTCATCTACTTACTTCCATTCAAGACAATAAGGAAAGGAAAACAGCGTTCATGCCTACGTACGGACTACCGTCTCCATGAACGGTGTTTTTCATTTTATTTATCTATCTATTATATATATATATATATATACTGAATATATATGATATATAAATCATATTTTATATTCTGGAAGTAATTAAATCATGATATAAGTAATAATAATGTCAAGAACAACAAGTCAAAATACCTACGATAAATGAAACGATTTTACCCAAAACGCTTCTTTAACATGGAATTTACAAAAGAACGGGTAATATAATGTCATAAGTGAACCATATATGATATCATAACAATGAATATGATTCTATAATAAGTAAATGACATTATTTAAATCATTATACAGGAGTTTCGGACACATACGAAGCAAATCGGACCTAAGGTAAGGGAAATATCACAATCTCATTTTTATCCGAGATTGTTTATACTTTGGTATTTACTGGGGTGTATTTTACCATACACATCCATGTTTCTTCAATATGTAATTTTATTTCTATCCAACTACAATTGTTTAAATCCAATTTTACCCTTCGGTGAGTTTTTAGTAAAATATATGAAAGGAATCTTTTGTCATTTTTTCGTACGAGGTACTTTTTGACTTTTCCGAAAAAAGTATGAGAAGAATGTTTTTTTAACTTATACGACATGAATGGATTTTTAAAACATTATTTCCAAGAAGATTACTTTACAAGTTTTCAAGTTTATTTTTAATCAACTTCTTTTAGTTTAGAATTGTACGACATGTTAAGAAAGGAAAAGTGTTTTTGAAGAAGAAAGGATCTTTTCCTCAAGAATAGAGTTTAAGTGTTTTATCAAACTTATTTTCCATCTAAGATAATAAAGGTTTCTGTTTTTATCCCTATTATTACATTGATTTGATTATGTTGTGATGGAATTATTTTTATGAATTCCTTTATCTTATATGATTTGTTTTATGATGTCATGATGTTTATGATTCCCATTTTTATTACATGGGTTATGCAATGATGTATGATTTATGATTTTGTGGCACACATAAGAGTGGTTTCATTATGAGATGGGTGGGACCTATATATCCCTCCAATGCATTGGGTAAAGATTTTATATCTCATGAGATAGACAGGGCTGGAACGGTAGGTTATACCGGTTCAGTGAAACAGGACTGAAACGAGGGTTACTCGATTCAGAAGGGGACTTTGTCCACTAAGATAGTCTTGGAAATGAGTCTTGACTGACAAGAAATGATTCTCTATGATTATGTGTGAATGCCACAAAGTTTCATGTTTTAAGTTATGATTATTGTTATTACATTTCACTGCCATGATTTACCCCATGTTATGAAATTATGATCTCTTTTGCAGGTTAAGATTTCCAAAAGTTATGTGCTTATGTATATGATGTGATTGATATTTCTTTTGTTTACCCTTACTGAGCATTTGAGCTCACCCTTTTATGTTTTCTTTTCCCCAGGATATAAAGAAAGGTTTTAGGTAAAAAAAAGGAAGATCTTTATGAGATATTTTGAAGATCTTTCACCATGATTAGAAGATTATATTCTGAGTTTCCAAAGACACTAAACTATTACGATCCTTGTGTGTGTGTTTTTGTTATGTACCAAGTATTCCGCAAAAATAATGTAATGTCCATGTACGTCAAGCTTCGGGTATCTACACAATTCATCCAAAAACCAACCTATACCTTCTCACCAAAGGTAGGGTCTCTCTACCCAAACCTGATACACATCTCAATCCAGACCCCTTATTACTCATGATGGTCCCTTGACCACACCTTCTCACTCAAGGTGAGGGAAGCCATCCGGTCTCGTATCACATCACAACAAGGACCCCTTATCAATCAAGGCAGTCTTACCACTACTATCTCACTCAATGTAGGGACCATATCACACACATATAGGACCCTATCTCACTCATGGTAGTCCTGTTAGCACTATCTCACTCATGGAGGGCCCACAACTAGATCACACATAAAACATTATACATGGCACCAAACCTTCTCATAAGATCACTGGCATGTTAGTGGGGCACTAGTCTTTCAATACCTAGCCCCATGCCTTGAACATGTCTCACCAATTATTCTAGGCCTATTCCTCTTATTCTTTCCCAACTAGCCCTATGAAACCAACCTAGGCCACCCATGTCACTTCTCAAAACTCAAGATAACTCATTTGAAACCTTCTTCCATTGGAGACCTAGTCACCGATCAATACCAAATTAACATGGTGCTAAAGAGGACATATACCAAGTCTAGAAACTCCAACACCATCCTATTTTTTTGTATACGGTTCTCACATTCTCTATAATTCATTCATAACAATAATACGATTTTATATTAAACGGTCCACCTACCTCTATCAATGAGTTACCACACATGTAAATCTTTTCTCTCCCTCAACTAATCATATCCATACCTCATCTAATATTGTACATACACTCGATATCTTATCTCATACTAAAAAATCCAAAAAAATAATTATAAAAATTTATAATTAACTAATAAATTCAACCCAATGAGGTATAATTTCCTAAAATATCATTAGGAATCATTGTTTCACAAAAACATTAACCAAACTCACCTAAAATGTCCATCTAATACCCTTGGCACCATCATGGTAAAAATCTTATCTTTTGACACTTTGTAAAGCATAAATTCCATCTAATTTAGGAAAAAAACCCTAAATAAATTGGGACAAAAACTTACCTTAATCAAAATGAAAAAATGACATGCATTCATCACCATGGGACATCCTCAATCCATCATAGAAAAAATATTCATCATCCTTCCTTGATTTTACCATGATTCGGTTGAATTGGCACAAAAAACCTTACCTAAATTGCACTAAAATTAGAGGAATTTAAAATGGAAATTTAAAATGGAAGGAATAGAAGTGGAAAAAACCTAAATTACCACAAAAAATCACCAAGAACCCACTAATATCAAGGGGGATGAAGATAATACTAGAGGAGTATGAGTCGACTGAATAAAGCTCCTCATATGTCTCTATTTGGCCAAAAACAAGAGGGGGTTGATAGGTAAGTTACTAGTCTTCCCCTTTGAAAAAAATCACCCAAGATTTGGACATGACATAACCATGAGGGTTGTGACATGATGTCTTCATGCTTGGACCTAATGTGACACGACCTAAGGGGTCATTACATAGAGCCTCTCCAATGACCTCATATCCCTAAAACACCTCAGGACCTTATGGTTCTACCTCATAAAATTGATTCATGGTGCATCCACCCCAGGTAGAGGGCTTGAACCTCGAACTTCCTCCATTATGGTATAGCATTTTCACCCTTTTTGGAGTGATTCACTTGCTATAATCCATCATGGTTATGCCTATGGTTCATGACATGACCGTCAATATACAACTGAAACCAATAAAGGGAGGGAGTCACCCAAACCCCACTCCAAAAATAACCTAAGAACTAAATACACCTTCAATTAATCAATACTCATCTATAAAAATCTCCTTAAGATGTATTAATGCTTGATATTTTTATTTGAGTTCCAATTCGTGGGATGAACCTTAGTCAGGGACCTAAAGCCTAAATTTACTTAGAAATAATGACCCATTAAATATTTGGGTCACTAAAAACTCACCACTATAATGCTTCTCAAACTCAAGAAGACTTGGTAGTCCTATAACCATCATTCATGACCTACCTCAACTATGAATTCACCATTAAATAAATTCATTCTATCCTATAATTTGAAATGAGTTTTTGATACACAACCCAAATTACCAGGGCACACTAATCACTAAAAGTTAAGCCACCCACTCACTATCATTTCTGATATAAAGATGCCACTCAACCATACCCATATATCACCAAACATTGAGGTATATTTAATCGATTTATCCCCAATTACTATAGTGTTCCTCACCCTAAAACACCACTTATAACTACTGATCCCAAACCGTGGTGCTCCCCACCATAGGAAGTGCCTTATAAAAACATACTTTGAGTGATCCATTGACATGATTGATGTGGTTTCTACCTCACCACACCCAATTACATGAAAGAACATTGGATTTTCCTCATCTAGATGAATTAAATAAAAAAAATCTTCCACACTCACTGATGTTCTATCCTATAACTAGATCATGATGGTTTAACTCCTAGAGGCGTTGTGAGATCATCCAAATTCCCACACCAAAGTCCAAACTAGACATTCAATGTAATTCCATGGTCAGATCACTAACTAGCGTTACTAGATGTTATGATTCTATCCTATCAAATCGACACTCCTATAATCTGACTCACCCTTGGATAACACTAAATTAATCTTAATACCAATGGCGATATCTAGACTCCATCTGATATAGAATTTGAGTGCCAACTGTGGTATTCCCAAGGAACCAGGTATCCATGTATCTTTTCACACACCTGAATCTTAGATCAATCTCAACTATCCAACAATCAGTCTTAGCATATTCATGACCCATCCTATACGAGTACTGTACACCCATGATCAATTTGGTTCTCCTCACCATGGGATTATCCTCATCATTTCTCCACCAAACCAAAAAACCTGATATTCATAGCCAATGATCCATACCTTACCAAATGTAATGGAAGGTCATGGTTTTCCCACTCATACCCGTGTTCCAACATGAAACACTAATCACTACCCAATATCATCTCACTAAGAAAATTATTCTCAATGATCACCACAATTCACCCGCAATGCAGGTCATTCCCTCCAATAACCTATGATGAACTCCCCACCATATGGACCCCTTTACATTAATCCCCTAGTGAAATGACCGATGTATTTCTAACATTGCATGCATGTTTCTCCTCCTGATCCAGGATCATCCATTATATTAACCCCCAACACTATATGATTTTCACTAAGACCTTAGGCCTCCATGCTCGCAAGTTTCTCACTAAACCCACCAGTCCTCAGCTTTCACATGGCCTCTCATTGATCCACAAACCAAATGGGCACTTTGCATAACTATCACTCATCTTCCCTCACACATATAAATCATTCTGATAATCCATATCAATTTCCACTCTTCTATTCCAAGGGAATATTGATCCTAAAAGAACCCCCTCATAGGATCTTACCCACTATTTACTTCGATCTCACCCAAAACCAACAGGTGCACACCCCCCCCATTACTCCATCACACAACTGGAATCATGCTTACATGAGTCACGCCCCATAAAACCTAGGCTCACATGCCTAACCCACTACAATCCTCTCATAAGCCAATATTAGGAAACACGCCTAGGGTATCTCAATCATGCCAAGGCTAACCAAATGATCACCCACCACCCAATAATTGTCCCAAAACTATACGTGTCTACCCATGCTCCCACCATGCCATTGAAAGTACATCTAGAACCAACATGGATAGACACCCAACCAATCCTTCCCTCTCACCGGACCTCAATACCAATCACAAGGAATTTCACATGCCTTTCCTCAAACCTCTTAGAGGTATCTATATAACCACCCCATTTGGTTAGGTAGAGGGCCACCAATACGCTATATGGTAAAACACCATATAGGTTATTGTTAACACTTTATGTAATTGAAACAACACCCCAACAACCCAAAATGGGTCCATCACCAAGGCATTTGATGCTCGTTCCAACCCATCAATAGTCCCTGTACATCCCTTAATGGAGGGATTGTATAGACATCACTAGAAAATGACTTACCATAAAATCCACACAAATTATCTTCAACGAACTTCTCATAAGTGAAAACGTTGGTCTAATTGTGTAGAATGAAACCAAAACGTTATATGGGAAAACTCTATATAAATTTTCAACAACACTTAAAAAACTTGAATATATCATCAGTAAAACAATCACACATTAGTTCATGTATTCCATATAAATCATATGTTCCAATCATGATTCATGTACATAAACCTATTTCCAGAGGGAAAGGATAAAAAACATAAATCAAAATATTTATTAAACACAAAATATTTGAATAAATATCTCAACTATAATAGTGAAAACCAAAAACAACAATATTGTACCCTTAGTAACCAAGACTTCCCCCTAGAAAGGTGTTTACAACACACCATTTTGAGGTCTATAACAAGACCTGATACTTACCAATTACCTATCCACCAAACCCTAAATATTAAGACAAATAAAATATGATCTGGTACCAATTTTCGATTCCCCAACTGGAAGACACTCACCAGTTCATTGATAGAGCTCCCACAAGAACTAATATGTAACTCCTTATATGCCAAATTCTACCGATTAATGGTGTGGGCTTAAATCATACACTAGAGAGACTACTCCATCAAATCAGAGAAATAAAAATGGAAATAACTAAATAATTCCATCTCAAGCATCAAAGTTCACATAAAAAAGTAAATAACAATTCTATAAAAAATGAACATGGAAGTATACAGTCATACATCCCAACCAATCACCCACTTGACCAATAATATAAATAAACAAAAAGAAAAAAGAAAACAAAATACAAAATCTGATATACTTCTATCCCTAAGCCTCACCTAATCCCCATTTCTAATACTAATTTATCTACCTTATCGCAACCCATTTCACGTTTCGTTCTTAAACTAAGAAGCATACATAAGGTTTCTATGCACACTAGAGTTTCCATGCATGGTGTGAGAAATACATCTCATTAGGGTCTCACCAAGTGCCCCTAATATATTCCAGAACATATTTTTATTCATGAATAATTTAAATAACATTAATAAACATGCTCACACATGCACATTAGATGTCGTGTTCTCACCCATCCACCACGACTCCATGCGCCTCAGGTCATCATGTGCTAACTATGCCACTATAACACCCGATCATACCAACTTCAACCTAAGCCAAAATCTTAT
This sequence comes from Viscum album, assembly GCA_963277665.1. Lineage (NCBI taxonomy): Eukaryota > Viridiplantae > Streptophyta > Magnoliopsida > Santalales > Viscaceae > Viscum > Viscum album. Next base: position 569,856,708 of record OY728131.1, read on the forward strand.
CACCTCATTCCATACAACCCAATCCATACCTAAAGACTTAGGTAAGGGTTATTTCTAAGTACTTGAACCATATATTAAGATGCATGTTATGGAGTCACCCAAGTCCTGGTCACTACCCCCTTCAGGGTGGGGTCTCACATCAAGCACCAGACTAACCCACCACTCTGGGGAGGTTTCCTATCCAATACTTGGTCTCTTAATTCTCACTCAAGGTATAATATATCTACACAAACCTAATCCATATCTCAATCCAAACCCCCTTCTCACTCAAGGAAGATCCCTGCTTGCACTTTCTCACCTAAGGAAAGGCTGTTTATATACTCTAATATCACATCAAAACCAGGACCACTTCTCACTTAAGGCATTCCAAACACTACCTTATCACTCAATGTAAGACCCATATCACACACATATATAACCCTATATCACTCATGTAAAACTAACAACACAATCTCACTCATGGTGAGGACATACCTATCTCACTCATACAACATCATATAGGGCACACATCCCGTCTCAAAATCTCACCATCATGTCACCGTGGTGATAGCCTCTCAAGACCTAAAACCATGCCTCAAAATTTTTTTAACCCACCCCACCATTCCTAAGCCTCTTATACCTACCCAAATATTCTTAGAAAACTAACCTAGGTTACACACATCACATCTCAAAACTCGAGACCTACCTAAGGTCTCTCGTCAACTCAACCAACACCTTCACCCCTTAAAAACCTAGTTGTTGGTCAATTATAATTACCAAAAGTGATAAATGTCACTTGTTATGAGTCTAGGAATCCAAAAACTAACCTATATTTTCTCTAGGGTTCTTGTGGTTCTTATCCTTTTACCCATTCTCATGTGAACTGCATGCATAAAAACAATCATTCACAATAAGAATATGGTTTTGTATTAAAGGTACCACATAACTCCACTAAGGAGTTACCACCCATATCAAGATCCACTCTCCCTCAACCAATCCCATCCAAACCTTTCCCAATATTGTACCACCAACTAATCTCATATCTCATGAAAAAAATCCAAATAATTAATTATAAAAAATTATAATTAATTAATCAATTTAACCTAACAAGGTATAATCACCTAAAAGATCTTCAAACATCACCGTGTCATCAAAATCATGACCAAGCACACTAGAAAGGTCCATGAAATAACATTGAAACCATCATGGGAAAAATATTTATCATCCAACATTTGGTCAACCACCAATTCCATCTTGTTAGGTGAAAACCCTAAATAAATTATAGTAGATACTTAACTCAATCAAAATAGTGAAAATGTCATGCATATTTTGTTTTAGAACATCATTTATCAGTTTCACATAAAATCCCTATAATTCATGTTTGATTCTACCATGATATAGTTAAATCTACACCGAAACCCTAGCCTGAATCACACTAAAATTAAAGGTCCTAAAAAGGGAAACCAAAAATGGAAGGGAGAGTATAATAACACACCTAAATCTCAATAAAATTCCACTAATAACTCTATAAAATAAAGAGGTTAAAAAAGAGGAAGATAAGAGGATGATCTAACCAAATGGCCCTCCCAATGCACCTCAGTTTGACTAAAAACAAGAGGAGGTTGACTGGTAAATTACCAGTATGCTCCTATTAAAAAATGCACTCTAGCATCGATCATAACATGACCATGAGGGTTACACCAAAACCATGAGGTTAATAGTATGACACTTTCTCACCTGGCCCCATCATAGAGCATCCATAAGGATTATGACATGGCTCCTCACCTATAAACTTATATCCCCACAACACCCCAATTCCCTATATTGTGAATATGAGGATTTCAACATGGATAATCTAGGTAGAGGGCATGATCCTTAGCTTATCTATATCATGGTGCACCCATCATGCCATTAACTTAATGAAGTCCTCACTACAGGACATCGTGGAATGACCTATGGATCATGGTGTGACAGTTAGTCTATAGAAAAAACCATCAAAGGGTGGGGGTCACCCTGAACCCACGCTAATGCTCACCGTAGCACTCGATACACCTCCTGGTCCTTGGTCCACATCAAAAAACATCTCCTTGAGATATAGCAATGCTTAAAATTTTAATCCGGGTCCCAATTCATGAGATGACCCCTACTTGAGAACCAAAAACTAAAATTTATTATGAAATAATGACTTGTAAAATTTATTGGTCATTACACCACTAGAATGGTGAAATTTTAACAGAATATTGATTATATTGACTACCTTCTTCCATCCATGAAAACTAAATTCCAAGTGGAGCTATGAAAAGAAGAAAAAAAGCTAATTGTGCCAACTCAGGGAGTTAGCCTTTTCTTGAAATCATTTTCTTTTGATTTTATTAATAATGAATTGAGTATTATCTCCCATGGTCTGGAATTTCTAGATTTGTCTAACACATGGGTGTTTTTGGAGGTTGATGAAGAATATTATGAAGATTAACCTACTGATATTGATTTCCTAGTGATCTTACCTAAAGAGATCAAGTTACAAGATGACTTACTTGAAGGGGAAGGTTTTTATATTGATTATTCTTATTTTAATTTTATTAAAATTGAGTTATTCATTGAGTTATACTTGGAAGAAACTTTGAAAAAAATATCATATAATAAGTCCTTGTATATTGAGAAAAAAGCCACATAAGTAGTGGTAATGGAAGTGGAGGACCCATACTTTTTTCCTTCCCCTAAAAAGAAATTTTTACCTTATTTATATGGGTATGAATCTTCTATAAACTATACACGGGATCCTCTAAAACTAGTGAAATCTGAAGAGAATTTTAAAGGGGAAGTTTTTGTTGTTCTTGAGTAAGAAACCCCATCTGCCATCTGATTGGGGATAAAGTGCTGCAAATTCCTAACTAGAGATAGTAAAAACCTAGCACCTATTTGGGGTTTTCCCCAAAATCAGTCCTCTTAACCATTATCTTTTTCTTTTTCTATTTTTACCAATAAAATTTCATTTTTGTTATTTTTTATAGGATTAAAGTTCTTGATTTTCCTCTCTTTAGTTTTGATTCCCTATTCTTTAATTTACTTTGTACATAAATAAATTTTAGTTATATTTTAAGTGTGTGTGTGGGGGGGGGGGGTCAACCTATTTTATAATTTTTTGCATATTTCCTTTTTTGTTTTTCATGTTTTTAAAATATTCTTAGATTTATATTGCATGTTTTTTTGTTTTAATTTTTGAACTATTTTTAGGATCCTTGATCTAAATTTAATTATTTGGGAAATTCAAAATCACCTTAGTATTTTTGGTATAATGCTTTATTTGAACATTTAATGTATTAAATTATTTTTTATATGTATTTTTCTTGATTTCAAATCTTTTCATTTAAGGAAACTTTCTTGATTACGAGGCTCATGTTCACTAGTACTATCTAAAATGAATATCTTACCAAAACCAAGATATTTCTAAAATTTTTTGACATATTTTTGATATTTCAATTTTATTTAGAGTCTTGAGTCATGTTGTGAGATATATAACTTGTTGTTTTTCTATTTTTCAAAGCTTTTATAGTTTATGATTGTGTCAAATATGACTGAGACCCAATTTTGAAAAGACCTTTTTTATATTTAACTGTTATTTTAGCACGCCTTTACATTTTTCCTTTATTAACCCCCAAATAGACATAAAATACCTTTTTATGTAGAAACATTACAAGAAATCTGTCTTTTTGCAAAATGATCTAGAATTTAAATGAATGATTATTATTAAACACAAGTGTGTGTGTAGGTGGGATTTGTATTGTGTTGTGCTGAATGAGAAGAATCTATTTTGACTGAAATAGAGAAGTGTTTCATATTTTTAAAGATATTTTGGGGAAAAATTTCAAGATTATAAGAAGTAGGGAAGCATAAAATATCATTAAAAATCTAAGAAAAGAGTTTACACTACGTTTTTAATATCAAAACCACCTATCTTTCCTTAAAAAATCAAATTTTAACTATAATTACAGATCATATATAAAGAAAATAATGCTACTATAATGAGGGAAGTGGGAATAAAAATATTGATGTTGTTGAATTTTTCCAAGTGTGGACTACCCATGAGTATTAGAAAGGTGTTTGAAGTTATATTTTTGTAGAAGGGATTAATTAATACACCTTTCTTGAGGTATTTTATTGCATTTAACTCACTTTAAATCCCCACCCTCCTCATTATACCTATGATATTTTTACATTATAACTTACTAAACTTTATCCAAAGAACAATCCATGTATAATTTATCATGATTGAAATATTTACGACTTTTTTTAGTGGAGATACTAGGAAGAAAAAATTCCTATAGAGATCCTGTATGTTCTTGGGAATGAGAAAATCTCTGTATCAAAATCCTCAAGTAAAAAAGAGAAATACATTTCCAAGGAGGTAGGTATGGAATAGACATGGGGATTAACATGAGATTGAATGAAAATTCATGATCAATTTTGGAATTGGGGAATTGATATCAATTTAGGAGGCATGAATTTTCCTTGGATGTGATAATTGAATACTGCTACCATTAATATATTAGGAAGTTTATTTTGACCTTAGTATAGATGATTACTTGAGAGTGAAATGGTTAGGTGTGGGGAACTATTGAAGCTCATATTTTTTTATAATTTATTATATAATTCAATGGCTTTATCCCAATATTTTATAATTTTAAGGGTAATTGTCATTTTTTTAGGTTTTAAGAATATTCTATACTTTATTATTAAAATGGAATAATTCTTGATTTTAAGTATTTTATTCATTTCTATAATTATATTGAATATAAAAAACATAATTTAATCATTTTTTCATTAAACCATAATTTTTAATTCATTATATAAAAATATATTAACAATGGAAAATGTCACTATTTTTGATATTATCGTGTAAAAACATCAATTTTGTATTTTTTTCATAACATTTACTAAAATGATCCAAATTATAATTTTATTTATAAGATTTAATGTTTATTAGGATTCATTTAATTCAACCATAATAATTGTTAGATCGAACCATAGGATTCCCAAATGAAGCATACAAGTGGGTTAAATAAATTTATTCATATTTTTCATGTCTTTTAATAATGGGCCTATATATATAAAAATAATGGTTCAAAAGAGATTATTTTTTTTATGGATATATATATCAGATATTGGGGAAAAATTTCATTAAATAGGTCTTCTTGATATTAAACAATTTTCAAGGCCATAAATACATGGGAAATTAGAGCATGTGAATTTGAAGAGGCTATCAGGGTAGAAAATTAAACTATAGTAATTCGGTCCTAACACATGTCCAACGAAGCATAAATTTTTCATATAGATATTTAAGATGTATACTAATAAATTATTTTAGAATATAAATTTTCTAGATTCATCTTTATAATGGGTTAAAAAAGTATAAACATTTAGAGGATGGAATTAGAGGGAAAATTTTCCACCTCTCTTTCTTATAAATATGTACCACCACTTCTATTCAAGAGTTAGTAATTTTTATAAGACAAGGAGGAGGTTTTCATTTTGTAATATTCTATATTTTTAATATGTCATGACCTATCCCAAAGGGGCCCATGTCTTGACTACCCCAAGACCTCCTCCAATAGGCCAGGGGCGTGTGACTAGCATTGAGTAAGCATATCCCACAAATGGGAGGCATTAGCCTAACTACCTGTATGCACACACACATCTCCAAGTCACAGATACTGAAATATAAAACACTAAGTAAACAATATATGGAAACCACTATATACCACAACCAGAGTACAACAATAAAATAACTGGAAAGTAAATAGGGCCAAAACAATACCACCAAAAAGAGTCTATAACTGCAAGTCTAACTTATAAGAAAATAAGTATTGAGACCATCATCTAAAACATATTAACACACCTTTTCTGTCTGGCCTCGCTAAGCACCACCTAGTCCTGGTCCACTTAGGGCTCCGTCAAAGGGTTGATCACCTACACAAGACACAACACATGTGGGAAAATCTCGTGTAGAGGTGAGTATAACAATACCTAGTAGGACACCCTGAATCCACAAAGGAAAATACCACAAAGTAATAGTACAATCATCTCCACATAGGTATATGTCTACAACACATATAACAAGAACATCCAGATATACTCATGAGAAACACCTCTCCATCGGGTGGTCTTAATCAACTATCATCCATTGGATTCTACTTGAAGAATGCTCATTTTGGGAGATCTCACTCCTCAAGCCATGATATCATTATGGAAACTCACAAATAGGTCTATCTCATTTGGGCCCTATCCAAATGAGAATGTATTGGTCAAGGAATATTATAATACCATAGAGATGGGATCACACCCTATCATGCTGGTGGATACCACTGACCTAATCTAGATCAATTAAAAACCTAGGGGATCACACCCAGTCACACTGGGGGATACCACAAACCCTACCGATGTGGCCCACTAGGTGGAGGATCAGCGCCTTTCTCATGAATGTTCTGCGATTCCACAAAATCTACTAGGGATGATAGAGGATCACACTCTAGTCTCAGGGAGGGATGCTTGACTCTATTTGGGACTCGACCTCTAGAGGGGATTAGAGTTCAGTGATGTGGATAAAATACTATACCAAAACCTTGAGAAAAGGACCAAGGGGAAAACTCTCAACCTATACTATTACAAGATAAAAAATCACCACATTATCCTAAAAGGACCGTCTCATCGTTAGGGTCCCAACGCCATAGATGGATCATCAAACATATGCTCTGTTTGAAAGTTGTTGCAGTTTGAAGTTTCAAATAAGGGGTTCACTAGGATGTGGACTGACTGTGGCAGTCGACCACTATGGTCGATCCTCCCATGGTTGATCACCCTGGGTCTACTCAAGGTTCGACCTGGGTCTGACCCAGATCCGGTCTGGTCCAATTCTTTTAACCCAGGCTGTTGGGCCAGACCCGTTCGCTCGGTTCAGCCCACTGCGCCTGGCCCCAACCCTCTTGGCCTAACCCTATTCGTCTGGCCTATCCTGCTCATCCAAGCCTTGTTTTTCTGACCCGACCTGCTTAACCTAGCCTTATTTGTCTAGACCAACCCTCTTAGCCTGAACCTACTCCACACAGTCACCGTCCGTATCCCATGTGGTCGCCGCCGCCACCAGGTCCCACGACCTTCACATCCCCAGCTCTGCTGCCTTTGTCAGATCCCACATGGCCACCCTCCGCACCGCACACCACCACCGCCACCTCTATTCTCTGCTGCTGCCACCTCGCCTCACTGGACCGCTCTATGCCTTTCTGGATCACCGCGCCGAACCCGCACCGGTGGTCCCTTCTGCGGACCACCGAGCCACCTCTAATGCTCAAAAAATGAAACAGTTTCATATCTGAGCTCCTCATATCCCAATCTACATAGATCCATCCTCTATTGTTAGTTTTACTCTAATACATGGTTTGATCATGTTTGGAGCCTCCTGAAAAGTTGATCCATGACCACGAGGATCCAACATCAAAGAATGTCAAGAACGAGGAAGAGAAAATCACAAGAACAACCTAAGGAATGAAACTCAAGCTCATTAATGTATAACTAAATTCTTTCTCATGATAATGAATAATGAAGAAGAAATTAGGAAAAATCTCAAAATTAAGCCCCACAATTATCAACCATCCTGCAACGATCAAACCATGAATCAATCTGTTCATGGATTGACCCATGTTTATTGTAGAAATAAATAATAGAAAAAACACAAAGAAAAAACCACCATACCTCAAATTGGATCTGTTGTTGACAAAGGAAGATCATTGTGTCATCGTCGTTGATGAGGTTCCTTCTAACCAGTTGTGCATTGATCATCGATCCACAATTCGTCGTTGTTTTTTCGAGAGAGTTCTTCTAAAGAAATCACTAGAGATTCTATGGTGTTCCCATGGTTATTCGGCTAACCCTATGATTTCTGCATAAGGATACATTTAACTGAAAACTCATTGTGTCAAAAAAAATAATTTTTATTTAAATTATTTAATAATGATTATGTCCTTTTTGAGTTTTTCCATAGAAGACCCGCACCGACTAAGTTTAAATCAAACCTAGGGAAAACACTAAATTACGAACTCAACGGTGGTCTCAGATTTACAATCTGAGTCAACATTTATGAGTTATTATTATTTTAAAAATAAAATAATTTTATTTAATAATTTTATTTACGGTTACAACCTTGGTGAATTTTTCTACAGATGAACCACACTGACCAAATTTAGGTTACTCCTAGGGTAAAGCTACCATTTTGAGATCAACAGTGCCCTCATATTTATGATCCGAGCACCCGTTGAAGAGTTATTTCACTTTTTCAGGAAAATCACATGCGTGTGATATTAAAAGTTTAATATTTTTCAAACAATTGTTTTGGGCACACTGGGTATTGGAACCGAACATTGTATCATCACCTGGTCTCAAAATCAATCCATATAATTTCTAAAAATAATACATGGAAAAATTTGAGACGTTACATTCTCCACAGCTTGGGGCTTTACATCCCCGAAAACGAAAACAAGTGATACCCAAACAGATGAGGGTACTGAACATGAATCTGAGGCTCCCAATCCCATGCGCTCTCTTGGAGATTCTTGTACTACCACTAGACACACAATAAAGGAATCAATCACTAATGAAGGATCCTATCCTACCGATCCTCAATCTCTACTGGGTACCCATAAAATGTTTCTCTATCGTCGAGGTCCAGCTCACCCCAGTCGATGACGTGCGATGGGTCATGCACGCACCTCCTCAACTGCGACACGTGGAAGACATCATGTAACTGATCTAACTGTGCTAGTATAGCCAAGCAGTATGCCACCTCTCTAACTCTACACAATATCTAGAAAGGGTTGATGAACCTTGGAGATAACTTACCGCCCTAACCAAATCTCCATAATACCTATTGATCCGAAACCCGAAGGAACACATGGTATCCTCGCTAAAAATCCAAAGGATTTCATCACATGTCAGCATAAGACTTATGATGAATTTTTGTAGTCTTCATCCTCTCCTGAATTATCTTTACCTTCTCTGTAGTTTCTTGCACCAACTTTGGGCCCATGAGTGATGACTCTCCTGGGTCAGTCCAGAAAGGTGGTGACCTATAGGGTCGCCTGTACAACACCTAAAATGGTGCCATTCCAATGGTGGAGTGATAGATATTGTTATATGTAAACTCTACAAATGGTAGGTGATCATCCCAACTATAGCCAAAATCTAACATGCACGCCCACAACATTTCTTCTATAACCTAAATGGTCTTCTTAGTATGACCATATGTCTGTGGGTGAAATTCTATGCTCAATTGTAAATGGGTCCCAAACACCTCCTACAATACCTTCCACAACCAGGATGTGAATTGGGCATCACAATCTGAAATAATCATCAATGGAACTCTATGGAGTCGATCTACCTCCTGCACTTAGAGGCATCCCAAGCTCTCTACTAAACTCTGATCTCGGATATCCAAGAAGTGGGATGACTTCGTGAGTTGGTAAATGATTACGCATATGGAATTTTTTATGTTGGATGTACATGGTAAACTCATCACAAATTCTATCAATATACCATTCCACTTCCATTCTGGAATCTCAAGGGGTTGGGATAAACCTGCTGGAACCTGGTGCTTACCTTTCAATTGATGACAAGTGAGGCATCGAGTGATGAACTCTCCAAATCCCTTATTTATCCCTGGAAACCAAAACTTACGTCAAAGGTCCTAATACATCTTCACTACAATTGGATGTACCGCCAAAGGGGAAGTATGGAATTACCTCAAAACCTCCTCCCGCAACACCACTAGTACAACTGTGCGCCCTCTAAAAAGAATGAAATGATTCCCACCTTTTGAATATTCATCATGAGCATGTCCTATAGACATATAAGAACATAAGGCCTCACAATTGGTGTCCCCAAGATATGCCACCTTAACTCATTGTAAGAGTGGATGTGTGACTACTACTAACTAGAGGTAAGTTGCTCCATCTCCATCCAAAAAGGTTATCTACAATGAGGCCTATTGCTCTGATTCCTCATTCAACAACTGCAAGATAGATCTCCTTCTGAGATAATCTTCCACCACATCCCCCTTTCCAGGATTATAGATAATCTCAAAGTCATAGTTCTGGAGGAACTCTAGCCATCGCCTCTATCTCAAGTTTAGATCCTTCTAAGAGAAGATATATTTTCGACCATGTGATCAGAGTAGATGATAAACCACTAACCCATCAGGTAGTGTCACCACATATTCAATGAGAAGAATACCATTTCTAGATCAAGATCATGGGTCACGTAGTTCTTCTCATACAGTCTCAACTGGCATGAAACATCAGCAATCACCACTTTCCCTTGCATTAGGGTACAACAAATTCTAGTCCTTAATGCATCACAGAACACCACATACTCAATGCTTTCCTTCGGTAACTTTAGGATGGGAGAACTCTTCAACCTTTTCCTCAACTCATGAAATTAATACTGGCACTTATCTGTCTATGCGAAAGATTACCCCTTTCATGTCAAAGCTATCAAGGGTGTTGCTACTATGGATAATTCGGCAATAAACCCCCAACAGTACCCTACAAATCTAAGGAAAATACATACCCTAGTAACAATCTTGGGTGGATCCCAATCAAAAACCACCTCAAACTTTAATAGATCCACTATAACTCTAGCCTCTGAGATGATGTGTCCTAGAAAATAGACCTCTCAAATCTAGAAATGACACTTCAAGAGCTTACCATATAGTTGGTGCTCTTAGAGTGTGTCCAGGACCATCCTTAGGTACCTCGTATGATCCTCCACGGAAACTGATTACACTAGGATTTCATCAATAAATACCACCATAAATCGGTCAAGTAAGGCTGAAAGATTTGGTTCATGAGTTCTATGAACACTATTGGGGTGTTCATCACTCCAAACGACATCACCAAGTACTTGTAGTGACCGTAACAACACCTGAAGGCTATATTCGGTATATCCTCATATCGTACTTGAAAATGGTGATAGCCTAATCTTAGGTCAATATTTAAGAACCATTTAACCCCTTTCAACTGATCAAATAGGTCGTCGATCCTGGGTAGTGGATACTTGTTCTTCACAATCACCTGGTTTAAGTGCCGGTAATCCATGCATAACCTCAAGCTCCTGTCTACCTTCTTGGAAAACAAAACTGACCATAATCATAATTTTTATTGAAATAAAGGGAAGAAACCCATGGAGGGGGGGGGGGTATAAAAATAAGTCCAGGTGGCTACGGAGGCCTAAAATAGTGCAAACTAAGAGTGTAACCAATAACAATGCTCCCTCCCCCATATGGAAATGACCCCATGAAATTAAAACAAGTAAACACATCAACCAAAGGAGATTTAGAGGTAAGATAGTCAACCTCTTGGTTCCCTTCATTCCAAATATGATAGATCAGTAAGCCATCATGCATCAAATTACTACACCTCTGAACTTGATAAGCAATAGGCCATAGAGTATGATTGAGGCCAAGTAGTGACTTGTGCAGGACCAACGAGTCTATTTCCAAAGCAGACATGGGGATGTTCCTACTGTAGCATAACTCAAGACCAGATAAAAGAGTGTTGAATTCAGCCTGAAGAGATCAACCATTTCCAAAGTAGTCTTAGAAATATATGATAACTTATCCTATGTTTTCTCTAACCAAACCGCCTCCCCGCATGACATCAGAGTTGCATGAACCATAAGTGCTAAGTTTCATCCCAGATCTATGAGGTTTCCATCTCACCCATTGACCCGCAAAGAGGATGGGAGAGGATGTGTTATTCAACCTGAAACCAAGAACAACATTTAATGAGGGGGATTCTTCCTAGTGCTTTATGATATGACCCAAATCTACCATCAGATTTATAGTTCTCACAATAATGGCTATCCTGGAACTGTAAAAACTCTCAAAATGAGCTTTGTTTTTTTCTTTCCAAATACACTAGCTCCCATCCTCAAGGATGCATACTCTTACTTTAAACTCCATATAGTTTGATCTCGCACCACAGAACCATTGGTCTAAATAATTTATGGCTGTAAAATCATTAAAGGAGATACCTGTAAAACTTCTATACATACACCATACATGTCGAGTCCACTGTCTCTCAAAGAATAGATTACAAACAGTCTCCTCCCTTAGAACAGAGTAGTAAAAACACCAGGACACCAGTTGAACACTGGTTTTCTTAATATTTTCATACATTTATAGTGCATTTTTCCTAACTCACCACACCAACAAGTTTTATTTTGCAGGGAGCTCTTTTCACCACAATAGCTCTCCCCGGTTGTCCTGCACGCCCGGTGAATAGGACACTTTACCGAAGTCCTTCACCTAGAAATCACCTGTCTCCAACCCCATGAAGACACATGTATCTGGGGAGAAAGATAACTCAATGAGTTTGAAAACCCTTCATTGGTATGTGTTCAGAATGACCTTGATAAAAACATGGTAACAACTCACTTTCTTGAAGGATATGTTTATTGTAAGACACCCAGGGAAGCCGAGTTTACTACCAGAATAGTTGTGGTTCTAGAAACTTATTTCCCCCCAGCCAACAATCCAGTGAGTGTGAATTTCAAGCCCAGAAATAAGGGGTTGGATCATGCACCACATAATAAAATATCATCCATGCAGGGTCTTGAAAATGTCCCTGTATTTTCCAGCAGCAAAACGACCCCATAATGTTCGACCCTCCAACATCACCCAAGCGAGATTCACATGTAGACCCTACATGGATTTGAAAATTCTCTTGAACTCAATGCCCCTTACCTTGTATTTCTATCAATACAATCCCAGGAATCCCAATGATGACGTCCCTCTCCATGTGCATCCCAAATGAAACCTACCATAATTTTCTCCAACCTGAAAATAACAAAGGAAAGGACTTTTATGGAGGATAAGACTTGCATTGGAATGGAGGATAACACATAGTTTATGAGTGAAATTATACCTCCGAAAGATATAAAACGACTCTTCCATTTCTTGATCATGTTAGTTATCCTTTCCACCAAATTATCTAAGTGGTGCACATGAAGTCTTCCTGAGAAAAAAGGTTCCCCGAGGTAATCCATCAGAAGACCCCTTCTGTTGAAACAAATACTGTCTTCAATGAATTTAACCCTCATATCTGAGCACAATTCTGAGATGATCACACTACTTTTATCATGATTCATGACCGGCCCACTCCATTTTCAGTAGCTTTCAATAACTTAATTGATACCATGTAAAGACCGTTTACTTCCATTAGAAAAAATGATTGTATTGTCTACAAACATAAGGTGTGATAGGCCTTGAAAATGGATCAACACCTAAAATACAAGACACTTCTATCAAGGAGGCTCTTATTAGTGAGTCTACTGAGGGTATCTTGCACCAAAATAAAGAGGCTTGGAGAAATCAGATCTCCTTGCCTTAAACCCCTAACAAATTTGAAGAAACTGAAATAATTCCCCATAAAAGAGATGGATATCCATGGAGAGCTGAAACATCAGAATAAGATGACAATGAAACAGTCTGAGAAGCCCATGTGGGTGAGAACTTTGAGAATGAAGGATCACTCAACCCAGTCATAAGCTTTATACATATCCAACTTTATGGAAATGTTAGAGACCAACATTTTTTGGTTTAAATCATTGATCATCTTCTAGGATAAACAGATAACACCTTGAATGTTTCTTCACTTCATAAAGTTGTGTTGTTCCTCAACTATCCAATTGCTAAGATGTGGGGAGATCCGTCTATTGATCACAGTGGGTAAGATCTTGTAAGGAAAGTTTCATAGACTAATTGGTCTATAGTCCTTTAGGTAGTATGGGTCCTTAGACTTGGGAATTAGGACAAGATACGTGGAACACATTGAACGAGGATGGCTCCACCCTTGAAGAAATCTGACACAACTTCTACTATATCATTTTTAAGTAGATTCTAGGAGGCCATGTACAAGGAACTGGGCAACCAGTTAAGCCCATGTGAACTGGCATGATTGAGGGTGAGTACAACCTCATGAATCTCAGGTTCCTCCAAAATAGATTCCAATGCAGAATTAATATCATCGGTAACCACCATGGGAATAAAATCAAAAAAAGTTTCATGGCCCCTTAGATAGAGAGCATGCATGCATGGGTTTATACCTACAAGATTTTTTTTGAAAAGGGCTTCATCCATACCTCCTATCATGTCTCGATCGTTAGAGAAAGAACCATCTTCTAGAAGGATATTCGGCCTGACAATCCTCTTTTTTTCCCTTTACATAGTCTTGAAAATATGTAGTATTTTTATCTCCTCATTTGATCCAATTAATTCTAGACTGCTCAAGAGCCAAGCGTTCTTATTCCAATAAATTTTTAGCCAAGTTGTTTTTCTTCCGAATCATCCTGTGATAAAGGGACTCATCCCAAGAGTCTTCAATTATTTCCTTTATTTGTTCAACTTTTTATCTTGGGGTGTCCAAGTCAAGAAAGAAAGGAGGTAGTTTCTTAATCCAGTATTTGAGGTTTCCATTAAGCCATCTCAATCTACTGTGAAGCTGTTTCCACAAAAAACCACTTGATAGTTTGTACCAAGAAGCTTCCATGGCCTGGTGGTAAACTAGAAGAGAGGACATACCCTGATTGAAGAAAAAGCGACCATATTTTCCAAGCTTGGAATGGAGATAAATATGAATAGAAAAATGGTTAGAGATGGCTCAAACTAGATGAGTAAATTTAGCATTTAGGAAGGAGTAAATGATATAGAAATCAACTAGTCACCGGTCAAGCCTGCACCAGGTGAAATCTCTTCCCTTCTTATTGGTACACCATGTAAAATGATCTCTCATGAAGAAGAGGTCCAGGAGCCCCTTATGGGGAATGGAATTGGAAAAATCTTGACTTTCCTTCCTCATAATGTCCCCTCCTCCATTATTCTCATATTGGTCTAGAATTATGTTAATGTCAACTCCCACTATCCATGGAAGGTTTCCAGGGTAGAAGGATCAGAGATCCTCCCACAAATCCTCTCTGTCTTGGATGTCACACTTAGCATAGACGAATGTAAAAAGCATAAGGTGAGATTCAGGGCTAATATTAGTTGTGAAAACTGGTCTGAATCCCCCATGAGACCAATATAAACCTTTTCCTTCCAAAAAATACACATGTGGTGGTTCTGAGGATTAGCTTTTAGGTAATTACAAAACCTGATTATATGAGAAAATAACTAAATCATTGAGGGTTTTTTCTTTAGTTCTAAAACTAACACAATTTATGAGATGCTATTCTGAAGTTCATGAGATAAGAAATCAATTTTGGACCAAGATCCTAAGCCTTAGGATTTCCATATCAATAGTGAATTCATTGATTAAATGGAAGAAAAGGTTTGTTCATGACCACTAATGGAGACATGTGTTTGGATATTTTGGAACGTAGTTTCCTAGACTAGGATCTAGTAATCATTCCACTGAGAGAGGAAGAAATATGGGGAACTGGAGACCTTTCCTATTATGAAACTAGGAGATAGTTAGGAAAGGTGGGAAGCACCAAGAATCCATTGGATAAAGAGATAAAGGATGAAATGGAAGAACCCGGATCATCCATAGTTAGAGGATAGGTGGGTGGAAGAACCACTAATTTAACCTTATTAACAAAAAGGTTGAGGGTGGAGGAGATAAAGGCCATATAATCTTGGTTTGGGGGGTTATAAACCACAAAATATTTACACTATGGGTTCATTGAAGTGATAAATAGAGGGGTAAGCACATGAAAGATAGAAATGGGGTGGGGACATCATCACCTTGGGTAGGTGAAGGGATGTAGAAGGGGGTAAAGGAGGGGTAGAGTAGGAAGCAAGGGAAGGTGAAAATTGGAAGAAGGTGAGGGTTTCACTTGGTCTCATCAAGGGCCATCTATCAGGATTGAAATGGAAGGACGTCCATGATGAGCACCAGTAGACCTTGGGGTATGAGAGATAGATCCAAACCTTCAGCACGATACATTCGATAAGCAGGTGTAGATCAATGTAGAAGTCCATCTCCCTATGGGGAGGTAAACATGGAACATCTTTATGAAATACATCCTCATACTCTGCCACCACTCCAAGAAACTAAGGACTCATATCATCCACTACACAAAAGGTGAGTCTAGCCAACTGATGAGTAATCTGCTGCACCCACCTATGTGTGGGTCAATCTTTCATTGTGCGTGTTTCATTTTCAATAACAAAGGAAAACCGGGTTCCACCACTACAGACACAGTACACTCTTCACCTAAAATAGTCAATCTGAGTATGAACTGTGAATAACCAGTCCATACCAAGAATGATTTTGTAAGGCCTCGATGCTGATACCAAGATATCCCAAATATAACTCTCACCTCCAAGAATTAGGTCTCACTATTAGCACCAGTGTGTGATAATTGGGTCTCCTCTAGTAGGAGTCTCCAAGCATGAGGTCCGAGTCAAAGGTTCAATCAGAATCTCCAAGTCTCAAACAATATTAGTGGAAATAAAATAATGTCTAACACCTATGTCTATAAAAACTACATCTAAGGTGTAAAAAACACAAATCGTACCTCTAATCATTCCTAGATCCCCTTGGTCATATGCCTCAACGACATGTAGTTTTCCCCTCCCCTTTACTCCAGCTCCCTAAGCCTAGTGTGGACCACTTGGGGGGTGGTGATGGTAACATGTCAAAGCATCGACCACCTCCTGCTGCTTTCCCACCCCCCATACCACATCCACCACCCTATATACCACCATGATCCTATTTCTGTCTCTACCTCGGTGGTTTATCCAAAATATCCCTATCAGTAATATGATGGATTATACAATCTTGAGCGAGATGTCCCTTGCTACCACATAAATAACACCACCTCTCTTTGGGATGACTGGATCCACCCTGTGAGCCCTGAACTACAAATCCTCTATCATAGGACCTCCTATTGAAACATCTCACACATCCAAGTTCATGAGACTGACTTCGGCTATCTACTGCCAAGGTATCTGCTTTTTCCTGACCATTGATGACTACCACTAGCTGTATTTTCCTATCCAAGGAACTCTCAATTGCCAAGGCTTGCTCTAGCACCTCAACATAGGTGGGAATGCACATAAATATAAAATAAGATCATATGTCCCTATGAATACCTCGCTTGATGGTACGATCCCTGAAGTATTGATCATGTATCATATCCATTGATTACCTGGAGAGGTTGGTATGCCTCAATGAATAATCAGATAGCGACATGTCATTCTCCTGGAGCTGTAAAAGCTCCTGGACATGTATATCCCTTATATTATAAGGTGATAACTCCTCTATGAAAAGGTCCTAAAACTCTATCTATGGAAGAGTCACCTCATCGTAATATTGGGTAACCAAACCCCACCATCACCCTACTAAGACATGTAGAAGACTCACCATTAGGACCACCATCTGATCTGTTGGTGTCCTCACTAGATGGAAGACTTAAGTAACCACCTCAAGTTAGACCTTAGCCGCCTATGTTTCAGAATCAACTCAGAAATTGAGGGGTCTCTACTACTAAAACTCGTGAAGTGCGCTCAGCCCGCACACTTCATATACTGATACTGTGGGTACCATGTGATACTCCACAGGTGGTGGTATAACTGGTGCACCACATGGAGGTTCTATCTACTGTACAAATACCTATACCAATGTCTCATCACATGGTGGATCATCCTTGTGATCACACAGTGGAATTATGGATGGCTGTCTATGTGGAGGAATCTTTGAAGTAAAACAAGATATACCACACTCAATAGATTATATATGAAGAGATGAATCAAGAAGTACATAGAAAACAAAACCATTCCTATATAATTAATTCACCATTATTTTTCCCTGCAACTAGTTTTTCAGGTACTAAGTTAAAAATAGGAAATTAGAGTCCTAGTGTATGGATACGTCGGACGCCGCACCAACACTGGAGTCCCAAGCCTGAAATCCAAACTCAAAACATTTAACACTGTTTCCTCAAACCAAAATCATATAATCTAGGTCCTAAATTAGAAATAGCCTCCTATAATACCAGTCTATAAAGAACCATCTTAGAGTGGCCCGTGCCATGACTACCCCAAGACCGCCTCCAATAGGCCACAGTCTGGTGACTAGCACTGAGTAGAAATACCCCAAAAATGAGAGACATTAGCCTAAGTACCTATATGCACACAAACATATCCAATCCAAAGATGATGAAATTCAAAAACACTAATTAAACAATGCATAAAAACCACTATATCCCAAAACCAGAGTACAAAAATGAAAGAACTAGAAAGTAAATAGGGCCAAAATAATCCCACCAACAAGAGTCTGTAACCACAAGTCCAACCTATTAGAAAATAGGTACTTGTACTATCAACTGAATCGCAGTAAAACACCTCATCTGTCTAGCCTCACTAAGTATCTCCTGGTCCTGGTCCACCTAGGACTCTATCAAAGGGTCGATCATCTACACAAGACACGACATGTGTAGAAAAATCCCATGCATGGGTGAGTATAACAATACCTAGTAGGACACCCCAAAACCACAAAGGAAAATTCCACAAAGGAATAGTACTACTAGGTCAAAATAGGTATATGTCTATAACACATATAACAATAACATCTAGATATACTCATGAGAAACACCTCTCCATTTAGCGGTCTTAACCAACTGTCATCCATATGATTCTTCTCGAATCATTCTCGTTCCGGGAGATCTCACTCCTCAAGCCATGATATCATTTGAGAAACTCATGAAGAGGTCTAGCATATTCGGACCTTACCCAAATGAGAATGTATTGGTCAAGGAAGATTATGATACCACATAAAGGGGATCATGCCCAGTCATGCTGGGGGATACCACTGACCTAATCTGGATCGATTCAAAACATATGGGATCATGCCCAATCACACTAGGGGATACCACAAACCCTACCGATGTGGCCTGTTAGGTGGAGGATCAACACCCTTCTCATAGAAGTTATGTGATTCCACATAATCCACTATGGGTGATATAGGATTACACTCCAATCCTAGGGAGGGATGCCTGACTCTATCTGGGAATAAACCTTTAGAGGGGATTATAGTTCAATGACGTGGATTTAATACCATACTGAACCCTCAAGTAAAGGGACAAGGGAAATGATCTCAACCTATACTAGTATAAGATAAAAACTCACCACATTATCTCAAAAGAACCATCTCATTGGTAGGGTCCCATTTTCGTAGACGGCTCATCAAACGGACACTTCGTTTGAAAGTTACCATAGTTTGATGTTTCAAAGAAGGGGGTCACTGGGACATGGACCAACTGCATGGTCGACCGCCGTGGTTGATCCACCCCATGGTTGACCACCCCAGGGTCGATTCATGTGGCTGCTCCATGGTAGCTCGAGCTTCCATGGTGGTCTACCCCTATGGTCAACCATGTGACCGCTTCAAGTCGACTTGGGGTCTGACCCCGATCCAGCCTGGTCTGCTGGTTCTGACCTGGACTGTTCACTTGATCCGGCATACTATGCCTAGGATCAGCCCGATCGACCTGACCATGTTCATCCAGCCTAGATCGCTCTGCCCAACCCTATTCGTCCAACCTAGCCCTGTTCGTCCAGCCTGACCCACTTGACCCGACCCTGTTTGTTCATCCAAGCCTGGTCATCTCGGCCCTATCGGCCCGACCTGGTCAGCCTGAACCTATTTTTCCGGCCTGGCTTGCTCAGCCCGACCCCGATCCATATAGTCACCAGCTGGATCCCACACAGCTTCCACCTCCGTCATATCCTGTAGCTCCACCACATCCCACAGGCTCTGTGTCACACTGCCTCCACGTCCTTGACTCTGCCGCCTCTCCTGGCTCCCATGCGATCGCCCGATGCACCACACGTCGCTGCCGCTGCTGATGATTGTTGCCACCTCACCTCACCAGACCTCCACCATGCCTCGCCAAACCACCATGCCGAACCCATGTTGGTGGTCCCTTTCACAGACCATCGATCCACCTACAATCCTTATAAAATGAAACAGTTACATATATGAGCTCCTCGGGTCCCGATATACATAGATCTGGCCTATATTGTCAGTTTACCTCCAATTCAGGGGTTCGATCGCATTTGGATCCTCCCAGCAAGTCGACCCGCAACCATGAGGATATAACGGTGAAGAACGTCAAGAAAAGGGGAGAGAAAATCATAAGAACACCTTGAGGAATGAAACTCATCCTTTTTCGTGTCAAACTAAATTCATTCTCATGAGAATGAAGAACAAAGAAGAAATTAGGAAACTCCTGAAAATAAACCCCATGATTATCAACCATGTTGCAACGATCGAACTGTGGATCAATCTGTTCATGGATTGAACCGTATTCATCGTTGAAATCAAGAACAGGGAAAATAAAAAAGAAAAAACCACCCTACTTTTATTTGGATCAGTCGCTGACGAAGGACGACCATTATGTCATCGTCGTTGGTGAGGTTCTTTCAAATCGGCTGCGCGTTCATTATCGATCCACAATTCATCACCATTTTTTTGAGAGAGTTC
Source organism: Viscum album (assembly GCA_963277665.1). NCBI lineage: Eukaryota > Viridiplantae > Streptophyta > Magnoliopsida > Santalales > Viscaceae > Viscum > Viscum album. The sequence continues at coordinate 569,877,218 of OY728131.1, forward strand.
TTCCAAATCTATCCCTAGATATTCTCCAACATCCCCAGGGTTATGCGGCTAACCCTAAGATTTATACATAAGGATACATTTAAGGGAAAATTATATACGTTAATAGAAATAATTTTTATTTAAATCATTTAATGATGATTATGTCCTTTTCGAGTTTTTCCACAGTAGACCCACACCGACTAAGGTTAACTCGCGTCTAGGGAAAACACCACATTAAAAACTCAATGGTGATCTCATATTTCCAATCCAAGTCACCATTCAAGAGTTATTAGGATTTTAAAAATATAATAATTATATTTAATTATTTTATTTACGATTACATCCTTATTGACTTTTTCTACAAATGACCCGCACTGACCAAAGTTTGGTCATACCTATGATAAAGTGGACATTATGAGACCAATGATGCCATCATATTTCTGATCTGGGCACCTGTTTAATAGTTATCATATTTTTTTAAGAAAACTGTCCGTGCGTGATTTTAAAAGTTTAATATTTTTCAAACAATTATTCTGGGCACACCGAGTCTCAGAATCGCACGTTGTCTCAACACCTGGTCTCAAAATCAATCCATATAATTTGTAAAAATAATTTTTGGAAAAATCTGAGACATTACATAATATATATTAGTTTCCATATATATCTACCTCATATTATAATTTATCTTTTTTGTTTCTCCTAGTGTAACATTCTCATCTCTATATTTGATGGAGAACTAACCTTGTTTCTTGTTCGAGGGAGGGAGAAGTGATGTTTCAAGTTTTTTGTGATTGAAATTATCTTATTATTTTATACTAATAATATAATAGTGGTTAAATTGATTGTAATGGGTAGTCACTATGATTTTTATGCTATTGTGATCTTTTTCTTATGTACCTATTTTCATTCCCTTCAATATTTAAGTCATTCATATAGTGAAGTTTGACTTAGTTATTGATGTGGAAGAGTTTAATCTTGCATAAAAAGGTATTGGTGAAGGGTAATTAACATTAAAACATGAGAGTGTAAAATAGCTCAGGTCTACCAACACTGAATGGAACAAGTAGGGTGTGAGCTTAAATAGCTCAGTAGGAAATCACCATGCAATCCATACATTTCCTTTCCTAAAAAAGTTCACAAACACTAGTTTGAAACACACATATGAAAATAGGTTTTTATCATTTTAATAAAAAAACACAACTTTCCCTTTTTCAAAACATCACACACAACATTTCCATTTTCAGAATGGACTACCATTTTAAAATCAAATTCCCAAACCTAAATCCCAACAAATAAATACCAAGTCTTGTTGAAGATAAATGAGAAGTGTAAATAGGAAACTAGGTACAATAGAATATAAACAATAAAATATAGATAGAAACCATGGGAATTTACTAAACATCCCTAGAGAGATCCCTAGACGTACTTAGGTTGGACTCACCTATCGACATATATTGCAACTCCATAGTCAATAACCAACTGGACGTTCTAACTGCCAACCAGTGGAACAAACCACTTAGCCTCTAAAAAATTCAAGGGGTACTAATCCATATAATTGGGGTTGATAAGAAACCATCACTTGAACCTCAAAATATTCCCAGAAAACCCATGGTAATAGTACATGGTGAAAGGAGGAGGCCCACACATGCGTGACTCACCTTACCTGCCGCCACCACACTTGCTTACCCCAAACACCGACACCACCCATTGATTAACCTGCATAGGGAAATCCTCTATAGGAGTTCCCGTATCAGAACAATACATTCTCAAGTTGAAACCAGGCCATGATATCACATGATCTTTCAAATCATTTATCCAAAACCTGATAAGATACAAACAGGGTGTTTGTACTTTCAAACCACAATTCATTTCCAAAACATTATAAAGTTCCAATAGATCTTTCAACATTATAAATTAAAATACATTAAAAAAAGGTTTCCCAACCATTTCTAAAACAAAACCAAACATCTCTTTTATGAGAAAAATTCCAAATGGGCATTTATATTTTGAATTCGATTCCACTTTCAACACCACTTCAAAACTAAGAGAAAACACAAAAATAACTAAATGTGACAAATGGGATTTCACACCATTTAGAAGCCAACCATCTTTCAAAGCACCAAAAATAAAAAATTTTCAAATAGAGTTGAAACCACTTTCATTTCATTTAGAACCAAGGGACCATTAGTAAAGAATTAAGAGTTTGAAGAAAAAAAGAAGAGGAAGGGGGGATAAGTGTTTTGAAAATATGGGTTCTTAATTTGAGCATGTTTTTCAAGACCATTATCATTTGTGTGCCCATCCATGTGTGCATCCCAAGCACACATGGATGTGTCCACATCTAATTGGTTCACCACCAACATCCATGATGTTACCCAAAACTATTTTTAAAGAAATACCATGAGCTTTCCAACCCAAACAAGAATCCATACATAAACTTCAAACCATAAAATTCATCAAAATCCACACATAAGGCTCATATCCCAATTAACCCATGCTGTCAAAACATAACCAAGACAAACACTTGCTAAAAATGCCTAATTTCATCTAAAAGGCTACTTGTAACTTTATCAAACATGTTGAGTGCATATACACTTAATCATATTCAAATAGTCTACTAAAGAACCATTTTTACCAAATTATACCAACAAAAAATCACCACAAAAAACCAAACAAGCACCCCCCTGAGTATGAAAAACACATTTATAAATTATTTAGAAAATAACCAATAATTAAATGGAATGAATCAGAAAGGAATCCAGAGAAAAAACCTACCTCAAAAGAGTTAGTATGTGACAAAACTTCAAGGGAATGAATAATAAGTATCAAGGAACAATCTGCACACCCTAGATCCAAATAAAGACAACCCAAAACATCACCCTAAATTTTAGGGTTCGTCCAAGATATAACCCACTATAGAAATACTAAGAAACCAAGAGAGGAGAAGAGAAAGATGAAAAAATGGAAAACAACCTCAGAAACTCACCATGGAAACTTGGAGATGCATCCATGGAGGTAAGAGAACCAAAGGGACAGGGATAGGGGGATCCCTTCATGCGAAAAAAATGACTAAGAGGGAGGAAATCTCAAAAGGGTCTAAAAAGAGGGGAGGTGAAGATTGGAATTTTATGATTTCAAAAATTTATACAGCTTGCATGGTTTGGCTGCTTAGTTTGGTAAACTGTGTGTCAACTGTGCACCCTCTACTGGAAAATAGGGGCACCCCACATGGGCTGGATACACAGTTACAAAAACATATGCTAACCATGCTGAATACCTTTGTTTGATTCCATAACCAAACCACATGGTTTCCCAAACCGTGCACAACCTGTGCACCTCACCACTAGACACCAACACTAGCTACACAATTACCTGGGTAATGATAAATAGTTTCCATATACTGTGTGATAATTGTGCATAGGAAAAAAAATCACTTGAGACTTCCAAAATTCAAAAATTTAAACCGAGGCTTAACCAGAACCTCAACAAAAAAGATCCAAAGCCAGTAAAATAATAAAATAAAGGGATTTCAAAGGTTGGGGTGTGAAAGTTCTCCCCAAAAAAAAATTTATTTCCCCAGAAAGTCACCCAACTGAAAGGTAAACAAAACTCGATTCCATGACTGATAAAAATCGAAAGATGCCATGAATCTCGGGGTGACCTATCACTCCACAAGTCACAGCTGACCGATTATAGGAAAAATTGCAGCACAAAGAACCATGGGAGAACATGAAAGGTTTCTCCCCACCATAAGGACTCAACTAACATCACCAAGAAAATCAAGAATTCACAAAATGAGCTAACCCAAACTTATCCACATTAATCAAGAAACACCCCCACCATGACAGGAACTCCCAAATCAAATTTATTCATCTTCTCTGCATAATCTAAACAACACCAGCACTAAAAATTCCCCACCCCAACACAAGGGGATAAACCCATGAAAATAACTCAAACCAAACAATGAACCTGAACATAAAATAGAATCATCAATTTCCACAATAACAGATTTATCCAAATAGGAACAATTAGAAACAAGAAACCGATTCATGAAAGTCTAACCATTCAAAGATCTACATTTAGGGTGCAAAATAGAATTATAAGGAAATAAAACCACTAAGTCTATTTGATAAAATAAACTCACAAAAAGAAAGGAATTACAACAGGAAACTTAAACTATCTCTACTCCAATATTGGAGACAAAAATTGGGCCAAGGCTTCCCACACCACCGGAAAATTCCTGACTATGTGAGAGCTCCAATCTGAGGCATGTTTCTTGAGACCTGATGGATAAAGCATCCATTGCCTCACAGTTAATAAATAATATCCTCCGCTAAATATTTATTCTTTAGGAAACAATTCCTATAAAACTTCTCCAGATGAACCAAATAGACACAATGATGGCATGCCTTTAGAGGATCATGATAAGGTGGCTTTGAATGCCCAAACCAGCCATATTGGTGGCACACAAGAGAACAATCCAACAAATGAGAAGAAAAAAACAACAAGGGAGAATCCTTGGGAATAGGTTCCTTTAGAATACACCTCTCACTAGATGGGGAACCTTTGTCATGACCCATCCAAGTGGGGCCCGCATCGCGACTCCCCAAGCCCGCCTCCAATAGGCCAGGGGCTGGTGACTAGCACTGAGTAGGCATATTACTAACATGGGAGGCATTGCCTAAGTACCTACACACACACACACACACACATCTCCAAGCCCAAAAATGCAGAAATGTAAGAATAACCACTAAGGAACAAAATGCATGCATACAACTACACCCAACCAACATAGTATGACCTAAAGTAAAGTATTGAAAGTAAACTGGGCCAGAATACAATCCCACTAAAAACAAGAGTCTGAAAGCTACAAAGTCCAACCTGTAAACACAAAGAGGTACTGGAACTACTGTTCGTAGCTGTAGGAACACCTCATCCTGTAAGGAACTCAGAAAGCTCAGTCCTATCCTGGTCTACCCTGGACTCTGTCAAAAGCCTACTCATCTGTACAAGACACGATATGTGTAAGCAAGCCCATGCAAGGGTGAGTATAACAATACTTAGTATACAACCCCAAAAACCACAAATAAATACCCAAAGTAAAGGTACAATCATCTCTACATAGTATATGTATACTGAACATATAATAGGAGAATACAATCTAGATATTCTAAAAACCTAGACCCGAAGTCTAGGGACAAGTCACACAACTACATGTCCCCCGCTTGGGATTCAGTTTGAAGATTCCATGAAGCACTCATCTAGGATAACTCACTCCCTAAGTTTGATGTCTCTGATGATGTCCGTTCGAGAAGTAATGTCCATTGAGAAAAGTCACAATAGATAGATACACTCATTCCAGGATAACACACTCCTAAGTGAGGAAAGATCTCGATACACAGATGAGGATCACTGCTAGGGCCTTGGCGAATACCACGAATCATCCATATTCACCTGCTAAGTATAGGATCGATGCCCTGTGGGGATAGTCACATCGATACCTGACTCTACATAGGGTCAAGAAGTGATATAGGATCTCACTCCAGGCCTCTCAGAGGGATACCTGACTATCTCGAAAAGTCCTGCTGAAGGGATCATACTCCTGAAAAAGGAAAAAATACCTGACCTTCAGGGGAATGAGAAAAAGGGGCACTAACCCAAATGAAACATGTCCAAGATATGGTGGAAAAGAAGATCAAGCCATGTACTGAGAATTACACTGTGTGTATAAGTGTCACACATCATGTCTTCTGACCCCCATGTACTGCCTGTGTACAACAGCCCGTGTCGTAAGGCTGGTCTTGTAGAAGAAGGTATACATGGTGTGTAAGAGAGTGACACGTCATGTTCCTCTATTTAGGGATGACTCTGTGTATGATGGCTATATGCCCGTGCATGGCTTCAACCCATGTGTTACAACTCGTGTATCAGGTACACGGGGTAACCTATGCAGTCATCCCAGTCTGGCCGTGTGGTGGAGTACACAGCCGTGTACTCCACCCCGTGTCCGTGTATCCCCTGGATACACACCAAGTCTCGTGTAAGGACCCACACACCGTGTTCTTTGGATAAAATGTTGTTTCACCACTTTATGCATCGCATAACCCTAGATTCCACTTAGCCGGTCCTACACGCCGTGTTCTTAGAGATACGCGCCGTGTGTTCTGGAAATTTCTAGAATCACGAACCTCCACCGTCGCGCCTCGGGTGGAGCTCCAATCTTCGACCAGGCCATCTGTTTGCCACAAAACTTGAATATTAAGGTCTCCTTGATGTCCTGAAGTCATCTCTATTATTTTTGGGCCTCCTATCGGCCCCAAAAACGCATATCGATCCACCCACGTGAAGAATGGTCTCCCCCGATCCAAGCCGATTCGTCATCTGCCATTGCCATCACACCTCCATTGAGTTGTCATGATGTCAGGTCTCCAGTTTTGGATCATTGCATTATGAAATGGATGCAAAACGATCCATTGTTCATCTCCCCATGAAGAACATGAAGAAAATGAAGAAAAGAAGAAGAAAATCCAATAAAAAAAGAAGAACTACCCTCACCGTCATTCGTCACGACATTAATCTGATCCCATTAGAAGGTTTTACACGGGAGTAAGTTAAAATCATAAAACATGGAATGAAAATCTCCCAATAATGAACCCAAAGAAGACCTCCTATAAAAATGACAATTCATAGATCAACCAGTTCGTGGGTTGATCCACGTTCGTCATTAAATTCAAAGGATGGGGAAGAAAAACAACTTTAAAACATAACCCCTACCTCGAGGTGGGATCGATCGCTAATGAAAGGGATTGCACTATCGTTGTCATAAAGATCCTTCAACTCTGTTGGTGTAGTAATTGTCACTTTTGATTCACAGTCATTAGTCATCAAGGGTTCTCTCCAAAGTTCTAAGAATTCACAAGAGTTTCTCGCAATCATCTGCCAACGACCAACATTCGATTAACCCATTAAAAGGAGGAAACATGTTTCCGTGTCCTGTTGGGTGGTAGCATTAATGAGTCATAATTGCTGTTTCTGAGTCATTATGGTGTGATATTAATTATCAAAACAATTTCCCCATCGTTAAGAAGTAGTGGATGTTTCCAAATAAAATAAAATAAAATAAACCTTTCGAATTATTTTATTTTATTTGATTTTACTAAAAACATCAAAAAATTAACCTTTTTCCCTCGACTCGCATCGGTTGAGGTTATGCCTATTCTTTGGTAAAGTCATTGTCCCAGATGCAATGATGCCCTCATATTTTATTCTGGGCATCCTTTTGGAAACTTCCATAACCGTGCACACCCACCAACATACTTAGCTAAAAAAAATGTTCAAACCACCATTCTGAGCTCACCGGGACCCAAAATGACGTGACGTCTCTGCGCTTGGTCTCGTAATAATTACATATAATATTTAAAAATAATACATGGAAAATCCAAGACATTACAACCTTCATGAGATCTAACCACCAATGACTACACCCTGAGAACCAACTCAGCTAAAAACGCCTCATCCAATAACTTCATGAAACAAACTTCATCAGATGAGAGGTCTTTTTTTTGATATCTAGACGAAGACCCCAAATGAAAATAATATCTTTCAACAGATCTTATGACACTACATCCAATGAGAATGAAACCAAATCATTAAAGTGATCAACATAATCTTTCACTGACCACTGGCCCTTCTGAACATCCCATAGCTCTGACACCTTCCTCGTCTTCACCTCCTATGGTATGAAACTTTGGAAAAAAGTGGTCTTAAATATTTCCCAAGTCATACAAACTTGTAATGATGATGGGAAAATCATTTCCCATTGATCGAAACTCGAACCTTCAAATGAACTCAAAACAACACACACTCTCACAGCTTTGGGATTTCCCAACAATCTGAAGAAAAAATCAGCTTCCTCGAGCCATTCCACCGCCTCTAATGGACCTTGATCACCATTAAAGGTAAGAAACAACTGAAAAGAACCAAAAATAGGATGGGACCAACTGGAAACCTTAGGTACCTTTCTAGGCAGCATATTCTAAACAACATCAAAACCAAAAAATCAAAATCAAAATCCAACCAAAATACAACCAAAAGACCATCTCAGGCCAAAAAAACTGGCTCACAAGCCAAATGTCACAAATATAACCATAATTATCTTTTCAAAAACCATTATTTCATTTAAATTTAAAAACCGATTTCTTCCAAATACACTTTTCAAAAACCAAAATCCATTTCCAAAAAATAAGAACCCAATTTTTGAAGAAAAACTAATCCATGAGATCATTCACCACTCAAAAATCATTTTTGGAAAATCCAAGATGAAATTTTGGTTCCAAACACTCACCCATGGAATCCTATGAACCATCACATATGTATTCATCCACTTATTCTTACCTCATCCATACACACTCGCCAAAATGGATTTTTAAAATATACCCACACATAAGTGAATGGTTATAATGAGTACTAAGGAAACACATGCCATTTCATCTCAAGAATCCACTCACACAAGACAAAAACCAAACCAAATGAACAACTCAAATCAAACACTGGGGAGGAGGAAATAGTGGCCATTCATAACCTATTGACATGGTTAGTAGACCATGCCCCAAGAAATATTCAACAACTAATAGGACCTTGAACTGTCCATTTAGACTCCACATGAGTCACTACTCCATGTGAGATCACAACATGTCATCAGATCGCCTCCATTATAATTCCTGAATCCAAAACAAATACAAAATACTCAAATCCCGAAATACCCCTAGAAACTAGAGGATTACAATGAGAAAGGGTTCATGATGTCCTTACCGAACCTAGCTCTCAAGTGCCAACAATCCTAATCTCCAACTACGTGACACATCAAATAATGAGGGCCTCCTATGATATTATTTTCTCATGAACCAAGCTAGGATGTCTTCTAACCTAACACCTGACCTGGTCCGAGACATGGCCCGAAGGGCATTCCCGATCCCTATAGGCTGGAAACTAGTACCAACCATCAAAATTTTCACAGTGGGAATTATTTATCCCAAATAATCAAGAATAAAATAAATAAACTAAAAAAACTGAGCACACAATAGTAACCAACAACTGATCATGAATAAATACATAGACGAATCCATATACAAATACAAATAAACAAGTGTTAGGTCCACTAGGTCAAATACACTAGGGGGGGTGAATCAGGGTATGCCAGATTAAATATTTTTCCTATTCGGATCTTGATTCGTTGTTAGACAAATCTCAATTCTATCTTCCTCCTGTAGCAATATACAAACAGATATGAAATCATGCACATGACACAAAGTTTTTTACTTGGTTCACCCTCAATAGGATATGCCCAAAAAGAATACAACAACAAGGTTACGATGTACCAAATTCACTCAGGCTGAAAACCAATAATGAGTAAAATGTTCGGGCTAGATCTTCTATGATCAGGCTCACTTCCTTTAAAAGGTTTAGGGTCTTCTCACTGCATTCCCAAGGGTCACTACCTATGCCTCTTTTTTTGGCTTAATACTAGTGGAAAGGATCACCATATTCCCCTTCCTTCACTCACTGCTCTTGGAAATGAATATACTCACAGTTTATTGACTTGTAGGTCAAACACAGTTTATGGACATGTAGGTCCCTTCATTTGCACGAATTCCTGCATCCTCAACTATTGATAAATTCTTTGTTGAAGTCCCTTTTTCACATATAGATGAAGTCCACCTTCCTGAGTACTGCTAGGTACCAGAAAATACTTTCACAAACTGATTTGAATCTTTTGAAAGATTCATTGTGAAAATCGCGAACCACCTATTCCTCCCACGTACTATGTACTAGGTTTGGTAGGAAAACTTCCTGCTCTGCGTGCTACTACCTCTTCTGTGAAACACCTCTGTCTATGGACTACCTCTACCTTCGCTATCGCGTACCACTATCGCGTACCAATTCTGCGAACCTCTGCTGGGAATCACCCTCTATCTGCGAACTGTTCGTTGTTCATAGATTGCCTTCGCTTCTACGTACTGGAGCACTCCCTCCGTGTACCGCTTGCAGAATTCACTCTCTCAAATACCATAGATTCCTCCTCCACGTACCGAGTCTTAAGCAAACACAACTTTACACTTAAACCCTTTAGCAAAATTTCTACCATGCGTACCACTTTAGCCTTCGTGGGATTATCCCTCACGAAATTCCTTCAGACTTCACCGAATTCCTGGATAAAAAATGTGTTCTCTAATGATAGTTAATCTCCACAGTAAATGGTGGGATTAGAGATTATTATATAGGAAAAGATATATGAAAAATACACTAATCCAAGATTTAAAAAATCTTCGATTCAGCCTCCATCGCTTACCGATCCTTATACCGCCACGAACCACAAGCCAACAGAAAACCATTTTTCCACACCGTCTGCATACTAGATTTTCTCTTATGCAATCAATTTACTCTACTATTGACAATCCATCCATGTACCGCATCACCTTCCACTGCAAACCATGTTTTTTTTTCGCAAACCGTATTCATGTATCATTTCCTCCGCTCCACGTACCGTTTCCAGAACATGGTGTGCGACCCATGTATTATGGTACGTGGTTCTCCCATTTTGCCAATTTTCTTCAAAATTATACATAAAATTCACTCCTATGAATAAATCCTTCATTTTCCAACACCAAACTCTAGATTTTGAGGCCCAAAAAATTGGAAAACATGGGTAAACTACGCAAACATAAAAACCTATCTTCGACAAACACCAACCATTATCATTTGTGGTTATTTGGATTTATCAAAAAACACAATCACACTCAAAACATCATGAGGGAACAACTTGAGGGAATTTTCCCAACAATATCCCCCCTTTGGGTTTGTTGAAAAATCTTCTCAGAAAAATTCTTTACATTTTGATATCTCATTAAATATCCTTCTGTATTCAACCATTATTAACTTCATGATATTAAGATAGTGATCAAAGATTAACTCAACACATACTCTAAGCTGACATGAGCCATGCTCAGCATGAGAAATAAGAGTATAATGAAAATTTCATCAATGAACCACTTCATTTCTAATCACCAAGTGATGATACCATACTAATACCAATGAACTGATTTCATCACGAACCTCAGCCGTTGTGATATCTAATAATTGATCGATCACTTATAGAATCATCAGATTTAATGATCACCCTATCTTATAGCTCTTCCAAACAGATTCAGCTCAACTTCAACTCCCCCTATCTCGCTACTCCACTTAACAGCTTCTGCTGCACTTAAATGCTTCTCCCCATGTCTTTTCTCCCCCTAGAAGCCACACTTTCTCCCCCTTTGTCAAAAAAACCGAAAGACACTTCAAGGTTGTATGGAACTGAGTAAAGAACACATATAATCTCATTAGGGAAAGACACATCATACCTTGGGGAGATCAGGACCCACATCACACTTTTTCAAGTGTGGGAAGTCGACTGGACTCCCAGAGCCTATTGATGCCTTTCAAATGCTTCTCTGGGTGAGGCCTTTCTTAGAATATCTGTAACCTATTGTTTTGTAGGCACATACTAAACTTCACAAGTCCTTGCTCCACATTCTCCTTGATAAAATGATATTTGATTTCAATATACTTTATCCTTGAATGATGGACTAGATTTTTTCTAAGATTTATAGAACTTGAATTATCACAATGGATTCCAATAATAGATTTCACTTCAATTCCCATATCTTCAAGTTACTGCTTCATCCATAATAGTTGCATGTAATATTGAGTAGCCGCAATGTATTCATCTTCTATAGTGCTTAATGAAATGCAATCTTGATTCTTGCTTAACCAAGAAATACACAACCCTACAATATAAAATGCACCTCCTAATGTTGAATTCCTATCATCTACTGAACCAGATCAATCCGCATCTGTATATCCCAATAACTCTAGATGAGATTTGTCATTATACATTAGGCCAAAATCCACAGTTCCCTTGATATACCAAATAATTATTTTTTACTAAAATCACATGGCTCTATTTGGGATTGCTTTGACACCTCGCTGCTTGGAATGTGGAAAATACAATATCTGGCCTTGTCGCTATCAGGTACAACAGACTTTGAATGATTTTCCTATATTCCGTGATATTAACTGCCTTGCCTTCATCACCCCGTGATAGTTTCAGCTAGGTAGAAACCAGAGTCTTTATATATTTGGAATTATACATTCTAAATATTCTCAAAACCTCCTTAGAATATTTATATTGAGAAATAAAATTTCCGTTTCCTCTTTGTATCACCTATAAACCAAGGAAAAATGTCACCTCACTAATCGTCGACATTTTGAACTCGCTTTTCATGAATTCAGAAAACTGTCTACATTGTGCTTCATCCAATCCACCAAAGATTATGTCATTGACATAAACCATCACCATTATCCTTTGACTATTTCCATTGTTTAAATATAGATTGTAATCAACTCCACCACACTAGAAATAGAGCTTCTTTAGAAACTGATCAAGCCTTGAATACCATGCTCTTAGTGCTTGCTTCAAATCATATAAATCCTTCTTCAACCGACATACTTTGTTCTCATCTTCATGATTGAGAAAAACATCTAGTTTCTCAATTTAGACCTCTTCTTTCAGAACCCCATTCAGAAATGATGACTTGAAATCCATCTGGAAAACATTAAACTTTCGTTGCATTGCTATAACCAAGAATAATCTAATTGTATCCATCCTTGCAACAGGTGAAAATGTCTCATTAACATCAATACCCTCTATCTAAGAGTACCCTTTTCACACAAGTCATGATTTCCTTCAAATCACAATACCATCTTCATTCATTTTATTGTGAAATACCCATTTTTTCCAATGAAATTCTTATCTTCTAGTCTCAAAACAATTTCCCATGTTTGATTCTTCTCAATTTGGTCAAGCTCTTTATTCATTGCCTAAACACAATTCTCATATCCAACTACTTCATCAAAGCATTTAGGCTCTACTTTTGATAAGTATGATGCTTTCTGTAGAGAATTAATCCTTCTTGTCTGCACTGGTGATTTCTGATAACCAATTATGTTCTGCCAATCAATTTTATCTCTTCTTGTTGGTATCTAGGAAGACATTGATTTATTCTCATCATTTGAGTCTTTTTCTAAATCAATCTCTAGAGCCAAAGCATCTCCAGATCTACTTATTTCTTCATCGCTATCCTCCTAAGTCTGATAATGTATTTACTGAAGATTATGTTCATTTTCTATTTGAATCGTCTAGATTTTCTGACCAAGCATATTTTCACATTCCTGTTAATACCTTGTGATGCAACTGAACACTTCAGATTTGTGGGTGATTATTAAAACCCATGCCATTCTGCTATAGTCATCAATGAAGAGAGCATAATATCTCCTCCCATCAATAGCCCTTTATGAAATTGGCCCACACACATCAATATACACCAACTCAAGCAGTCTCGTTGGATTTTTCTTCTTATTATTATATGTATTTTGAAAGATCTTCCCTTGTTGGCATACATGACACATATGGGTAAGATCACGTGATAATCTAGGGAGATTTAGAGCTGCATAATATTTCACCAGATCTTCCAAGGAACCTTGGATTATGTGTCCAAGATGCTTATGCCATAACTTGTTTTCTTCATCCTTGGACAGAAAGCACATATCTTCTTATCCACTCATGAGGTCGAGATTCCCATTCTTACGCTTTCCTTGTAACACAACATCACTGTCCTTTTCCTTGATGATGCCTAATTTATTGTAAAAACTTATGGCATGTCCTGAATCACACAATTGAATAACACTAAGAAAGTTGTGACTAAGCCCCTCAACAACCAAGACATCTACTTGTCTCATGTATTTTCCGCTAAACTTGGCTTTTTATAAACCAATAATTTTCAGGCCCTCATCATTACCAATCCTTACAATACCTTCTTTATTATAACTAATTCCGATTACTAGATTCTTATTTCCCGTTATATACAAAGTGTATCCACTATCAATTATCCATATCCCCATGCAATCTGATTCCTTGAACGCAATTTCTACAACCATGGCCTGCTCGACCCTTTTCTTTTTGTCCCAAGACTTTGAATTCATACTCGACATGGAATGATAATCTTTATATTCCTCAGTATATGATGGGTCAGATTCAACCTGAAAAGTTGAAAATTTATTTTGAATTCTTAGCTCACTTGAATATACTTTTGGATGCTTCTTAGGAACAAATTCATTCTGCCTCGACACATTCCTCTATATTTTTGATGTGCAATATCTTTCCATAAGTCTGAGTCCTTTACACCTGAAACAATGACCATCAAATGATGACCTGTAATTTTGAGCTCTGTATGACCCCCTATGTTGGTCTTGTTCCCTTTGGTACCTTTTTTCTATGGAACATACATTTTGAGAGTGTCCCATCTTACCAAAACAATAACATATTATGTAAGGTACATTCCTATGTGGAAATGATGCACCACTAGTTGTGCATTGGGTTATTAGAATCTTCTGATTCTGCTTCATGCCCAAATCAATCTTCAATCTTGGACTGGGTTCTTGTGGTCTGACTTGAACCATGACTACTTTCTGTTTTAGATCAAGCCCCATACCTGCCTTGTCATTAAGATAAGTTTTTTTCTTCGGTTCTGATGGACCACTCTACTCAAATCTCATCTTCTCTGTTTCCTATATGATCTTCTTTCTTAGCAGTTTCTCTTGATCTTAAATTCTTCATCGCAAACTGACAACTTATTCTTCTAGTTGTTTGATATGATTGATTTGAACTTTTTCTATTTTAGTAAAACTATCAATTTCAATTTTCTGTTCTTCAATTTTGAGTTTGTAATCAACCACCTTTTTGGAGATTTTTGGCATTGAATACCTCAACTTTTCAATTTATTCATTCAACTTAGAATTATCTTATTCTTGTTGCTTCATAAATACTTTGGCATCATGAACAACTTTATTATCTTTCATTATTTTGGCACTCAAAATATCTACCTCTTCAAGGGAAGATTATAATCCAACCTGAAGATCAACTCTTCCTTCAATATATCCTTCTTCATTGTCACTTTCTTCTCTTATTAATGAATTTAATGCAACTGACACCAAAGAATCTACATTATGATATGTGCATTCTTCCAAATATTCTGCCTCAGATTCTTCTGAACTTTCATCCTCTCTTGAAAGTAGATTATTATTTTTGAAGAACTTTCTCCTTGTAATTCTCCTACCTTTCTCATTTTATGAATAATTATTTTGTATAATTTCATCATTTTCTTCATTTTCATCATCAAACTTCTTAGGACACTTTGCTACAACATGCCTAATCTTTTTGCATCGAAAGCATGCAAATGAAAGTTTACCTTTGAACCTTCCTTTTACCCTTTGAAGATTGAAGGATAGAAATGACAAGACATTGTCCATATTGTCCTACTCAGGTTCATCTTCAACAGAGAGATTATTTATGGCCTTGAATGACACTTCCTTAGGCTTCCCTTTTCCCACTGCATTATTATCATCATTTCTAATTTCATATGCTATAAGGGTACTGTGTAGGTTATCTAGTGTCAACTCTTTTGGGTCTTTGTCTTCCAATACTAAAACTTTCGTATTGAACCGTGGTGGAAGTTTCCTCAAGATTTGTTTCACAATATGTATATCTTCAATGACTTCTCCAAGACCCCGCTTGTCTTCCACAATAATATTTATTCTATCGAAGAATGCATCAACAGTCTCATTGGGATTCATTATGAGATCCTCATACTTGTTCTATAGAACCTGCATCTTTGATTCTCATACTTTTGTTTCATCCTCATAAATGATTAACAATTTTTTCAACATTTCATGTGATGTTTTACAGGACATCACCTTCATATAAATTTCATTTGATAGGGATCCCCCTAAAGTATTGATACCTTTAGGATCAACATCCAATTCCCTTTTTTCAGCTTCTGATAAAGAACCACTATTAATGTCAACTGATATTCCATGCATAGCTACTGTGAAGACACCCATCCCAACTGATCAGAAGTAGTACTACATTCGATTATTCCATAGTTGAAAATTATTTCCACCGAATACAAGAATTCCTTTATGATTGAACACCTCCATTTCTTCTTCTGAGAGAGAACCCCTGACTTTCAACCTTTCAATCTGATACCAATTATTAGTTCCACTAGGTTAAATACCCTCAGGGGGGGGGGGGGTGAATTAGGGTATGGAAGATTAAAACTTTCTCCCATTAAGATCTTGATTTTTTGTTATACAAAACTCAATTCTATCTTCCTCCCATATAAATATACAAACAGATATGAAATCATACATAGGACATAGTTATTTTTAATTGGTTCACCCTCAATGGGATATGTCCAAGGAGAATACAATGGAAAGGTGTCGATGTACCAAATTCATTCAGGCTCACAACCAATAATGAGTACAATGTTCAGGCTAGATCTTTTATGCCCATGCTCACTACCTTTACAAGGTTTAGGGTCTGCTCACTAAATTCCCAAGGGTCACTCCCTATGACTCTTTCTCTGGATCACTGCTAGTGGAAAGAGTCACCGTATTCCTCTTCCTTAATTCACCACTCTTGGAAAGGAATCCACTCACAGTTTATCGACTTGTAGGTCAAACACAGTTTATGGACATGTAGGTCCCTTTATTTGCATGAATTCCTACATCCTAAGCTATTGATAGATGCTCTATTGAAGTCCCTTTTTCACCCATAGATAAAGTCCACATTACCGAGTACTACTACGTACCAGAAAATACTTTCACAAGCTGATTTGAAGCTTTTGAAGGCTTCCTTGTGCAAATTGCGAACCACCTATTCCTCCTGCGTACTGCGTATTGGGTTTGGTAGGCGAACTGCCTAATCTGCATGCTACTGCCTCTTCTGCAAACCACCTCTGTCTGCAGACTACCTACACCTTTGCTATCGCGTACTGCTACAGTATAATGATTCTGCGAACCTCTGCTGTGAATCACCCTCTATCAGCGAACTGTTCACTATTTGCGGACTGCCTTCACTTCTGCGTATCAGAGCACTCCCTCCATGTACCACTTGTGGAATTCACTCTCTCATGTACTATAGATTCCTCCTACATGTACCAAGTCTTAAGTGAACACAACTTTCCACTTAAACCCTTCAGAAAATTTCTTCTGTGTGTACCACTTTAGACTTCGTGGGATTATCCCTTGCGAACTTCCTTCGGAGTTCGTCGAATTCCTGGAGAAAAAATGTGTTCTCTAATGATAGTTAATATCTACAGTAAATAGTGGGATTAGTGATTATTATATAGGAAAATATATTCAAAAATTCCGTTAATCCAAGATTTAAAAAATATTCGATTCAGCCTCCATCACTTACTGATCCTTATACCACTGCAAACTGCAAGCTAGTCGCGAACCATTTTTCCATGCCATTCGTGTACTACATTTTCTCTTACACGATCAATTTCCTATATCGCCAACAATCCATCCACATACCATATCGCCTTCTGTCGTGAACCGTGTTTGGTTTCACGAACTTTATTCACATACCATTTCCGCTACTCCACGTACCATTCCTAGAACATGGTATGCGACTCATGTATTATGGTACGCGGTTCTCACCTTTTACCGATTTTCTTCAACATTCTTCATAAAATTCACTCATATGAAGAAATAATTCCTTTTCCAACACCAAACTATAGATTTTAAGGCCCAAAAATTTGGAAAACACTGGGAAACTACGCCACCTTAAAAACCTATCTTCAACAAACACCAACCATTCTCATTTGCGGTTATCTAGATTTTTCAACAAACACAATCACACTCAAAACATCCCAAGGGAACACCTTGAGGTATTTTTTCCCAACAAAAAGGCTAAAACTAACACAAAACCAAACCAAACCAAAATGAGACCAACATGTTCTCCATGTGACCCCATGGTCACCACCATCCACAAACCAGCCTGCTCCAAAGGCGAGAAACCGAACCAAAAATCTACACTTACAAAACAGATTGGGTCTATCGGAACTAAATGACACAAGTAGGGTGTGATCTTAAACAACTTAGTAGGAAATAACCACATAATCCATACATTTATTTTTTGGAAATAGTCCACAAACACTAGTTTAAAACACATGTAGGAAAATAGGTTTTTCTCATTTTAATAAACAAACATAGCTTTCCCTTTTTCAAAACAAGACACACAACATTTCCATTTTTAGAATGGACTACCATTTTAAAATTAAATTCCCAAACAAAAATATAGACAAGACAATACCAAGTATTGCTAAAAATAACTGAGTAGTGTAAATAGGAAATAATTTGAAATAGAATATAAACAATAAAATATAGATATAAACCATGGGAATTTCCCAAACATCCATAGAGCGATCCTTGGACATACTTGGGTCAGACTCACCTACCGTCATATGGTGCAACTCCATAGTCAATAACCAACTAACTGTTCTAACTACCAACCAGTGGAACAACCCACCTAGCCTCTAAAACATACAAGGGTTACCAATTTTTATAATCATGGTTGATAAGAAACCATCACTCAACACTCTAAATACACCCAGGGAACCCATGTTAATAATATACGGTGAAAGGAGGTGGCCCTCGCACGCATGAATCAACTTACCTACCGCCACCACACTTTCTTACCCCAAACACCAACACCACCCCTGTGATAACCTGCATTGGGAAATCCTCTATAGGGGTTACCATCTCACAAAAATCCTGTAAAAGTTCCAAATGGGCCATTATATCATATGATCTTTCAAACCATTTATCCAAAATATGCTAAGATTCTAAAGAGGCCTTTCTACTATCAAAACCAAAATTCATTTTCAAAATATTATAAAGTGACAACCAAAACTTCAACATTATCAATTCCAATATATTACAAAAAGGCTTTCCAAACATTTAAAAAACAAATTAAAACATCAATTTTATGAGAAAAATTCCAAATGGGCCTTTATATTTTGAATATGATTCCACTTTCAACATGACTTCAAAACCAAGAGAAAAGAAAACAAATACCTAAAGGTTCCAAATGGGATTTCATACCATTTAGAAGCCAACCATCTTTCAAAGAACCAAACGAGCCATATTTTCAAATATAGTTGAAAACAATTTTTTGTCATTGAGAACCAAGGGACCTTTAGTAAAGCATTAAGAGTTTGAAGAAGAAACGAAGAGGAAGGGAGGATAAGTGTTTTAAAAATATAGGTTCTTAAGTTGAGAAAGTTTATTCAAGAACATTATCATTTGTATTCCCATCCATGTGTGCATCCCAAGAACACATGGATTTTACCACATACAATGGTTCATCACAAACATCCATGAAATTACCCAAAAATATTTTTAAAGAAAAACCACAATCTTTCCAACCAACACAACAAGCCATATATAAATTCCAAACCATAAAAGTCACCCAAAATCCACACATAAGGTTCATATAATAATCAACCCATTCCATAAAAACATAACTAATCCAAAAACTTGCTATAAATTCCCAATTTCATTTAAAAATGCTACTTGGAATTTTGTCAAACAAGTTGTGTGCATATACACTTAACCATACTCAAATAATCTCTTGAATTTTTTTTACCAAATTATACCAAAACAAAATCATCACAAAAAACCATACAATCACAAAAAAAAACATTAAAAAAACATTTTTTTGAAATACCTAAACATCAAATGGAATGAATCAGAAAGGAAATGGATGGAAACACCTACCTCAACATAGTGCAGATGTAACAAATTTTCAAGGGAAGGAAGAATATGACCCAAGGAACAATCCGCTCACCCGATATACAAAGAAAGAAAACCCAAAACATGAACCCTAAATTTTAGGGTTCAACCAAGAGAGAAACCACCATGTAAAAAACAAGAACTCAAGAGAGGAGAATAGAAAGATGAGAAAAATGTCCAAAACCCTAAGAAACTCACCTTGGAAACATGAAGATGCATCCATGGAGGGAGGAGAAGCAAAGGAAGAGGGATAGGGGGATCCCTTAGTGTTCCAAAAATGACCAAGGGGGAGGAAATACTGAAAGGGTCTAAAAAGAGGGGAGGGAAAGATTGAAATTTCAAAATTTTAAAAATCTGGGCAGCTCGCATGGTTTGGCTGCACAGTTTGGTAAACTGTGCGCCAACCGTGCACCCTCTATGGACAATAGGGGCACCCTACAGGGGCTATCCGCATGGTTTCCCAAAACATGCGCAACCCATTAACCTCACAACTGGACACAAAAATCAGACATATGGTTACCTGTGAAAAGCCGCTTGGTTTTCCCAAACCATGCGCTAACCTTGCACAGACCAAAAACTCACTGAGACTTAAAAAGTTCAAAAATTTAAACCGGGGATCAACCTGAACCTCAACAAAAAATATCCAAAGCTAGGAAAAGAATAAAATAA
This sequence comes from Viscum album, assembly GCA_963277665.1. NCBI lineage: Eukaryota > Viridiplantae > Streptophyta > Magnoliopsida > Santalales > Viscaceae > Viscum > Viscum album. The sequence continues at coordinate 569,897,603 of OY728131.1, forward strand.
AGGCATTACAAAGGCTGGGGTGTGATAGATATTGAAAATAAATATCTTCAATTAGTATCTACCCACTTTTTACATAAAAAATGAGAGCACTTACATTTACAGCTTTATGGATCTGAAATACATTTCAATGATTGTGAAATATCTAGATAAGTATTCTAGTGTTATATATATATATATATATATATATATATGAAATATTGAAAAATACATAGATTAAGTGTTAGTTTCTTCCATTCCTTGATAGGTAATAAGAATTATATGATTATGAACTAATATTCATTATAATTTTATTAATTTTTAAATTTTATACTTTAGTGGAAATTGGATGCTAAGTGTATTCTACCTACATGAATGTATGAAATATTTTTTGTGCTATTTATTGGGTTGATTTCATAAAAAATTTCAATATTTATTGAATTTATAAGATTTATTCTATTCTATTAGTTATTTAATCTTAAAATTTTCTTATTATTGTTAGTCTTAGTAGACCATGCAATCACCCTGAGGGGGGGGGGGTGAATTAGGGCTGACCAAATTTTTTTCTAATAATTTCCAACTTAAAATTTTTCTTCTTTTAAATTTATTGAACCTTTATTATTCATTAATATGTATGGATCTTTGATATGAACAATCAATAATTACTCCCTCATGTATTGTGAATAATGTAAATTGAATAACACACATGGAATTTTATAAGGTTCATCCCTAGAGTGGGAAATTGGATCTTTGTTGTGCTCATTATTATCCAAGTAATTTATTTTCACCATTCTCCGAAGTATTAAAATAGGTAAAGTTATTATCTTTAACCCAAGCATAAAATTAGACTTGAACTTTGAAACCACAATAGAACACATGTGGATGAGCTATTTCCCTAAAATATCCCTCTACTTACTAGTAGGAATGTGGTATTGTTTATACTTGAACCAATAGTATCCAAAGGTTCTCCTAAAACTTTCTCATGGATAGATCTTTGACTTCCATGTGAACTTCTGCGATACCCAACATGCACTACAAACTATATTTATTTCAATAATTTAATTATATATCTCTCACTACAAGACTTCAATTTCTAATACATCTACAAGTCACTGCTTGAAATTAGTTCAACTCTCCACCTTGCGATCTTTTGAATCCATAGATCCCACTATAATACCTTGGAATTATAAATTGTGATCTTATAAAAAACATTGAGACAAATGAATTTATGATGTATGTAGGTTGGAAACCCCCTCTATTTGACTCTTTTCTTTTTCTCATCTTCATCGATAAATTATTAACATACTTTACTCGCATGGTGTTCCCCCTAATATAACCAAAAGTACTTTAATTAATGTGGATAACATGTGGGATTCGATTCAAAACTCTCACAAACTTAATTTATTTAGTCAAACACTTTAAATTATTATAAATATATCAGAGTTTATACTTCATAAAATCCTTCACAAAACTCATCATTAAAAATATTCAAATATTTCAAAAATATGAAATTAAATCTCAAAATTCCCTTAATGAATATACCAATTTTAATATCCAACTCAATATCATCATAATGAGTGTGACTTCACAATATCCATGTGAAGTCACTCAACTTCTTCGAGTTCTCTTACTTCCATAGACTTCACTTAATATCTTTTGGTTCTTTCTCAATTCCAACTCAACTCAATCATTTATAGACTTTAGTATTTTGAAAAACTATGACTTCACTTTTTAGGTTTTGATGTTTAATATCCATTTTTATTACTTGTTTTTTGAAAATCATCTTCTAAATACTTTTTCTAATATGTTCAATTCATGATAAGTATATATTTTAATCAACTCATCCTTCAACATATTATGATTTACACTTTTTTGTATCTAGATTTCTTCATCTTTTCTTCTTAACTTCTTCAACACCCAGATTAATCATTCATGATTTTGATACATTTTCCTTTATCTAAATTCATCAATTAGTTTGAATTCCTAAAATTTTGGTGCCTAATATTCCACTATATTAACTTTTAGTGGTTTTGTATATTACAATCCATTTCTTGTCATATTTTAGAGTTTTTTAAATCATCCTTCTTACTTTTATATTATAATTAACTTAGTTATTCGATTTAATTTTTAATGATGTCAATTTATCTTCCATTAAAGTGATGTTATTTAGTTGATCAAATATAAAAACATCATATAATTCATATTCATGAATTTAAGTCAGATAAAAAATCTAAACTTACTTTGTAGCACGATCTTTCAAAGATCTTTTAACATGTTTTTAGCATATCTTTCAGTAATGGTGCTTCTATGGTTATAACTTATTCTACACATAACTTCATTCCTTTAACATATTTATGGAAACAAATATATTCTTATTGTTAAATGAACCTTATATTCTTCAGGTATTAATATTGGGAAATTTATCAATTCTTTAATGTGGTTCATCCTTTTGATCATCTTGGATTCTTCTACTTCCAACAACCTCAGTTTTTGGTCACCTATTCTTATTTGGAATTAAATTGTGTATCTTCTAATGAAATCATTTAAAAAAAATTTATCTCATATATTCATTATCTCTAATTGGGTCTTCAATCTACCCATATTCAAGCTTCATAAATTTAATGGCTTCAATCTCCCTTTTTATTATCCACTCAAAGTACTTATTATATATGGTTCTCCTTCAAACTTCAGAACTTTGTATTTAAATTTAATATCAGTACAAAAATCATCAAATGTATAGGAAGATTCTAGATAGAATAATCACTATGAATGAATCCTAATTACATTATAATCTGTAACTTCATTTCTCTTGTTTACTTCTGGTGACACAAATTCCTTCGATCATTCGGTCGGATTATCCAGTCTTCTTTAGTGTGAGATTTTGATAGTAGAAATTGCATATATGATGTTATATCTATGATGGTTACATATTTTGGAGTATGAAATCTTAGTGGACTTACTTCCAAAGCATTCATAGGAAAATTTACGTTTTCAGTCTCTATTAACTTTAAATATTATTAATAACTATTGACATCCATTATTGACAAAAAATACAATAATTTATCATCACTATCTGATGGGTTATTAAACCCACCTTTGGATTTAATTATAATACCCATATAGTTGATACCCATTTAAAACTAAATCAATGGTATACCCCATTATTTATAATAAATCCATAGTTTTTTTTATCACTTTCTTTTGAGAAATTTAAGTGAGGGACCTTCATCATGATTTTTCTTCTTATTCCATTAACTTACCTTGAAATAAAACTAACCTTGATATTGTTGAGGGAAGGATGAAATATTTAAGGAAAAAAATCCAAATATAAACCAACTCTAAGTATATATTATCGATGCTTGATCTAGAAAAATAGTGATTGAATTTGACATTAAAGTTGTCCACAAAAAATTCACAAAGTGATACCAACTCAAAAAACTTCTTCCAAGGATAAATTCGATAGATATTAATGAAAATTACTCCCTAAAACTATCTCAATAAACATATTAAATCCAAAATTATATCTACCCACCTCACATGATAATTTGTACCTTTTCATCAAATGTCAATTTCCCCCCTTTTCATTTAAACTTTTGTTTTTATATGAGGATTAGAGAGAACAAACAATATACCTTAAAAATGACAACTTCAATTCTAAATATGGTCATTATATGGAACTTCATCTTCATTATATAGATATTCAGGCTCTAGTTTCTTTAATCCTCAATTAATTGGAACTTATTCGGTGTATCATTTCCTTTGTTTTCTAAATTTTTTATTCTTCAATACACAACTTTTCAATGCTCCAGAAGTACCAGCTTATACTTCACCCCCCTAAAGGGGTTAATTGTATATTTATTATTCATCATGGTTGATATAAACTAAAATCATGTGGCTAAGACTGATTGATATAAAATAGCCCGCAATTTATCTCTACCGATATCTGTAAAAAATTTTTCACAACTCCTACTCCATGTCTTCCCTTGGATTGCAACACCTTTATTTCCCTATGTAGTAAAATTCATAAAAACATATAAGGAAATATAGTGGTTCTTTAATTTCCATTAATTAAATTAATAGGGATAATATATATTTCTAAAATAAAAAACTCCCTTCTCTTTATCTCAATTTTTCTTCATGCTACCACCCTTGTTATTCCAACCACCTCTCTTATTGGGTAACATGGAATTCTTGCTTTCACTTTTATTTTTCAATTTTTGAGGGAGTTTTTTCTTAACTTATTCTAGTAAGTAAATTTCACTGTTATTTTATTTCTCCTTTATTTTCCTTGGTTCTTATACTTATTCTAGACAACTATAATGTAATCCTCTAAAACATATATCTATTTCTATTTTCATTGAGATTTCCTTTTCTCAGAAAACTTTATATCTTATAATGATTTTTTTTCTTATAAAAAATATTCTTCTATATGGGTAATATTTTAATGTACTTCTTAGGAATGTTTCCATCCTTGATAAACATTACACACAACTTATTAACTTCTGGTAAGCTACCGTTATGTGGTAACTTCCAGTGAACCTAAACTTTTTCATCAGATATGGAATCCATCATTATAACCCGCTTGTGTATTTATCATACGAATTCACTTTATTTATTTAGTTTTCATACATCAACTTGAAAATTCATGGAAGGTTTGGAACTATCCATGTAGTGACCATTATACAATTGAATAATTTATTTTTCAGTGTGACATCTTCCTTTAATTTCTTCTTGAGTGTGCCCTGATTGATAAATTTTTATCTTTTTCACTTCAAGGTAGAATTATAATCCATATTCATTTAATTATTATTCATAAGTTTTGGCCTTATTCCATTGGATGAAGCTTCATTATTCTTTGTGGATGTAAACTTGCACTCATTATCACCATGACCAATTTTTTCACACCTTCCGTATAAATTTTAAATATGTTCAAATATATTGGATGGAAACACATTTTTCTTATTCCATGAAATTTGGATGGACTTAACTAGATTTATCTATTCTTATATCTTACCCCATTAAATAAGGCATCAAAATTATTTTATAATTGATATGTTACTACAACAATCAATGTATTAGAGTTTGAATTTTCCATAATACCAGTAATAGCCAATAAATCTTGGCTTCTTCCATTGAGTTGATTTTTTTGGTGCAAGGTTGTTTAAGTCTATATATTTTTACTTGTTTATTTTGGACACCTTAATGGAAACTATATCCTTTAACCATTTCTTCCACCTTCACAGAAGAGGTGGGTTTCTCCTTAATTTTATCCACCCATATTCATCTAGAACTATAACCCACACTTTTCAAAGTATAATAATCAGTGTGTAAATATTCATCAGATAATGGGGTTACCTTTTGTTTTAGTCTATAGAAAGATTAAACTTCCAATGTTTTCACATTCTTCATATGGTAAGATTTAGTCTTCTAAAAATAAATAATTTTCCTAGAAACATCAATATTGGTTCTTATTTCAGTATCATGTGAGGATTCAACTTAAGTAACTTCCATATTTCTCAATTTCACTACCAACTCAATGTAATTTAAATTTAATGTTTTCTTCTGATCATTAAGACACCTTACTTTATCTTCCCATTAAATTTCTAACTTTGGCATATTTTCCTCATGAAACTTACTCACATATTTCAAGGAATGGTCAAGTTCCTTTACACAATTTTCCTTGATATCAAGTTGAGTATTATTAACATTAATAATTTATTTTTGATTATCCTCTAGTGTATAGAGATTTTCCCTAACAACGTCTATTGGAATATTTTTTTCACAAAAATCTCTCTGTAAAGATTCTTCTATTGAAGTAAACTTTTTTTTTCATGGAGTTTCATTGATTGAAACTTAGTCTCAATGAGTTTTGTGAAGGTTTCACACATATGTAACTTTTTATTTTTTTATTAAAACATTTTAATCTCATTAAGTAGTTAGTTTTCAATCTATTTTATCCTTTTGACATTTAACCAATAGTTATTAACTTAAATAATAGATTTTAATGCATGGGTAACTTCCAAAAAGAACTTCCCAATCTATATCCTTTTCATATATAATTTTTTTTAAAATTATTCTTCGACTAGGGAAAATATTTCACTGATAGTCTATTCCTTTAATTTTATAAGCTATGTGAGGGTTTTCATTTTTGGAACTTCTTAGAAAATGCATCTTCTATCTCATCAAGTCCTAATTCCAACTGTAATTTTTATTTATATAGTCCCTTGATAAATGAAAATATATATGCGACTACTTCAAGATTGAATTTCATTAGGTATTACTTGACTTCAATATATAGTTCATTAATAGATTCAACTAAATTATACTCATCACAACTCATACTATTACATTCTAGAGGATTAATTATAATGGATTTTCCAGTGCATCTTTTACTCTATCTATCTTTAGGTAGTGGTGATCCTCCTTCCAATGATTATGAGAGGATAAATTCTATTTATTATGTGTTTATTTATTCTTATAGTTCTTTAATTTTTTAGATGAAATTTCCATGTTTCCATCATTAGGAATAATTTCTATTTTCTTCATCTTAGACATAACTTTATTATATTTCAGTAGAATTATATTAGTATCATCTGAAAATATACTCTTCATTTGAATCATTATAAAACAATTGAGTTAAAAATAGTATATCTAAATAGGGGGAACCTAGTTATCTTTGATACCACTTGTTAATCCTAGTGGGCTGTGTAGTCACCTGAGGGGGGGGGGGTGGTGTATCAGGGGTGTCCAACTTTTCAACTATTACATTTAACTTAAATTTTTCTTCTTGTAAGTTGATAAAACCTCTATTATAAGTTGGGATGTATGGATATTTGATATATTCCCTCAACAATTAACCCCTCATTCAATTTAGATAATGTAAAGGAAACAAAAAACATAGATTTTTACAAGGTTCATCCCCATTTTGATAAACCTAATCCTTCTTATGATTATTGTTATATGAGCCAAATTTTTTCACTGTTATCATAAGTGTTAAAACATTTAAATTTATTATACTTTACCCAAGAGAATAATTCAATCTGAAATCCAAAACCCTAATATTCTGCATGTGGTAGATCTATCTCCCAAAAATCTCCTTTTACCTCTTGGAGATAATGTGGTATTTTTTATACTAGAATCAATATACTCTAAGTGTTCTCCTTGAACTTCCTCATAGATTAATCTTTGATGACTAGGTGAAATTATACTATACTCAACATGAATTCCATCTTATTATAATTATATTAGTTTAATTATAGATCTATCATTGAGGAACTTCAATATCCAATACTTATATAGGTCACTAATTGATGCTATTTGGACTATCCTATTTCTAGTATTCTAAATCTAGATAACTCACACTTTACCCTTGGAAAAAGTTATCATATTATTAAAACTATTACCCAGATGAACTTATGAAATATGTAGGTTATAAACTCCCTATTTTTAACTCTTTTCACTTTCTTAGCTTCACTACTCAATTATCAACACACATTAATCACATGGTATTACCCCTTAATATATCCATGATTCCTTTAATAAATATGGAAATTGCACTGGATTCAATTTGAAACTCCTTGAAAAGTCTTCTGTTAACCACCTTCAATGCTTCTGAAGGTTTAAAAGTTTTTAATTTTTCAAATCCTCTAAAAAAATCAGTGAAAAAAGTATTTAACTCTTCTATAAATATTATCTTGAATGGAAAACTTCCCTTCATGAATATTTCACTTTTAAAAACTATATCAAAAATTTTATAATGATCAGGACTTCATAATGTCTATGTGAAGTCACCCAACTTATTCTAATGCTCTTACTTCTAAATATGTCGCTCAACATCTTCGGATTCTACCTTTTCTCTTTCTTAACTCAATATTATACAACATTTTGTACTTTTAAATTTTTTGACATTAGTTCAAATATTTAGATGCTAAACATCCATTGATCTTACATATTATTTGAAATTAGGATAGTATCTCCTCTCACCAATCATCTAAATTCTTTATTGATATATTTTCTGAACAACTTTGCCTCTAGAATATGATGCTTTCCACTTCCATGCATATGGGATTCCCCATATTTAATCCTCGACTTATTTAGTACTTGGATGAATAATTCATTATTTCAAAACCTTTTCCTTCAACTAAAATCATCATCTAGTTTGACTACCTAAAATTTCGGTGCCTCATCTACCGCTACTTCATCTTCTGGTGGATTCATAGATCATACTGCATTTATTTTCATATTTATAATCCTTAAGAACCATCCAACCTAATTATATCTTCCAAATGACTTAGTCATTTGATCAACTCTACCGGTATCATGGTTTCTCTTATACAAAATTTATTCTCTTTTATTGATTGAATAATATAATATTGTATGAATCATCTTTAAATATTTAAGTGAGATCAATAATATCAACATACTTTGTCACATGAAACTCCAGAGATATTTTAACTTATTTTTTCTATATATTTTCTGGTGATGTTTATTTTACAGTTTTAACTTAGTCTATAACACACTTTATTCATTTTCCTTATTCATGATAGAAACTCTTTTCTTAAGGTTCAATGAACCTTACATTATCCAGGGATTAATATTGGGGGATTTTTCAATTATTTAGTGTGGTTCTTCCTTTTGATCCTCTTGGATTATTCTACTTTTGGTAACCCTAGTTTTGGTATAACTATTATTTTTTTAATGTAGATTGTGTATCTTTTGGTGAACTCATTTCAACCATCTTTATCTCATATATTCAATCTCTCGAATTGGGTCTTTAATCACACCATTTTCTAGGTCCATCAATTCAATGGGTTAAATCTCCCATTTGACCATCCAATCAAATTACTTGATGTAGAAAATACTCTTTCAACCTTTTTCATTTTGTCTTTTACTTAAAGAAATGTTCACCAATCATCATATGTATAAGTTACTTCCAGATAAAATAATATCTATGAACGAATTATCCTTATATTAGTAGAAATAACTTTAATTTTATTATTTACTTCTGGTGACATGAGTTTCTCCAATCATCCAATCATATTATCCATTCATATTTAGTTTCAGATTCCAGTATAAGAACATACATATGTGGTGTTCCCAATTTTTATGGTTTTATAATCTAGATTATGAACTTTCAATGGTCTTAATATTAGAAAATCTATAAAAAACATTACTTATTTAATATTAATTGACTCTAAATGTCATTTATAACTATTAACATATATTATTGACAACAAATAAAATAATTCATTGTCTCTATATGACAGGTTCTTTAGTTAGATATGTTTTGGTAATTAATATATGAAAACACAACAGGTTAAGGAAATACTTTAACAAGGTTCACTTATAGATAAAGAAACAAAATAAAATTAATTATATGAAAGTACAAGTTGATGACTTTTATATTAGTTAATACTTTTTTTGTCTTACATATATAATTTTTCCTATATTCAAAGTGTTGTTTAGTAATCATAGTTCCATAATCAATGAGTAAGTGTTGAAAGTGGTTATTATGTTTTATGATTTATTTTTGAGATAATCATGACAAGAGTGATGATACATTTTCAAAAGTTTAGTTCCATTACATCTCTTATGATTTAATCAAATATGTTATATTGTTAATTTTATAAAATTTATTATTTTTATAGGTTCATGTTGATGTTTCACTATATACAATACAATAATTAAACCACCTTAAATGTTTATATAGAGACTATTTTTTATATTTGATTAATTTATAAATGTGTATATAAAAGTTTAATGTATTTGTTTTTTTTGTAAATAATGTTGTATTAAAGTTCGATTTTAGTTTTTTGCTATTATTTTACACTACTAGAATTTATGTTATAGTTCATTTGTTATTATATTTAAAAAAATTAATATTTAACATTGGTTATTTTTAAAACTGATATTTAAAGCATCGTCAGTGTCAGTTTATGAAAAAAATAAACATTTAAAGCGTCCTTCAATATTGGGTTTAAAAAAATATTTTTAAAGTGTCTTTATAATGAAATTTATTTGGGCTTTCAATAATTTTTTTAAAACCAATGTTGAAGGTGTTTTCAACATTGATTTTAATCATAACCAATGTTAAAATAACCTCTATATCCATATTTATAGAGTGATTATCAATATTATTTTAAAAAAAAACTGACTTTGAAATCCACTTTCAACATCAATTTTTGTTGAAAAACAACATTGAAAGGCTCTCTCTCTATATATTTAGTGGGTATTTCAATTTTTTTTATAGTAACCAAAGTTGAAAGTAATTTTAACATAATTTTTAAATTACCAACATTAAATCAATTCTTTTAATGTTACCTATATTCACATCACCTTTTAATCGATGTTAAAAATGAAAAAATTGATGTTAAAAGGTTAATTTATTTTATTATTTTATGGGTTTTTACCAAAAAGAAAGGATGATCTAGAAATACTGTTAAGTTTATAAAGTAATTGTGGTATCTTGTCAATTAAAATTTATTCATACATGTAAGAACAAAGATTTTATATTTACATTTTTATAATTTATTTTCTTGATATGATTAAATTGTTTTTACCTTATATTTTTTAAATCAAGAAACCCAAAATATTATAATATAGTTTCTTTATATCAATAAAAAATAATTATAATAAATATCATAGCCATACAGAGTGTATTTGTAAATCCAAAAATGATGTGTAAGGAAGCAAAGTACCATGATATTATTTAATAACATAACAATATATATGAGTTAACCTTATAAATAAAATTGAAATGTTATAAATAAAAATGGGAAAATATCAAATACGAAAATGATAGTGCAAGAAAAATAGGGCATAACTATAGACTAATAACTATAAATAAAGTAAACCATTTACATAGTTTATCTTATAACTGAGATACCCAGTGAATGCGTGTAACCACACTAAGAGAGGGGTGATTTAACCTCAACACCTATTAGGATGAATGGATATAATTTGATTATGTTGGAGTTAGTTCCTTAGAACCACTTGCTTTTTTTACTTTTGATTACTTAATATTCAAAAAATTGAATATTAAAAAATATATTATAATATGATGATTTTTATTCTATGTAACATTAATGTGATAACATCCTTATATTATTGACATAATCTATAAATTCATGATATTATGTTGATATGAGATTAATTTTATTCTATTGTGATTATTAATTCATTAAGTTATAATGAGTTTTGTAATTAAAATATTAAATCTAGTGATTGTGGGAATATTGTTTAAAGTGGTCAAATTGGGAACTAAATTCACTTAATTTTCAAAATGTCATACTATGGATTATCTTGCTATTGTGAAGGACTTGGAACATGGAGTGGAACGTCACATGCCATTCTTAACAAGGAAGACATTAAAGGAAGCTTGAAGAAAAAAAGATGTTGGTTGTGTAAGAATCATTAAGGAGCTATGTAGGGATCATTCTTACCCAAAATATTAATTAGACCCATCTAATACCCACCTATTTAATCATGGTATAAGAATCATGAAAGTCTATGTAGACACCATGACTGCCATATAGACATCATGTCATGCAGTCAATCCCTTTACCATAAGAAGAAGTTTCTAAGTGACTGTATGATGAACCTACCTCATATTGGTCCATAAACTACAAGAAGGGATCAATTGTAAGAATACATTGATCATGCTTATCCTGGAGTTATCATGTGATTATCAACCACATGTTGATCTAATTGACTATAAGATGAGATCAAATTCACAACCATTTGAAGCGACCACATGCTGAATCAATCATATAGTCTATCCATTCACTTGAACCTCATAGTTGACCCATCAAGTTGATATGTGTAAAGGTAATATAGAAGTATAACCACCCATGTAAAGGTATAATGAGGATGTGTAAATATATTCATACATTTTACAAGGCTATGTAAGGGTAAATTATACACTCCAAAACATACATAAAGGTTAGAGGTATATTTTAAGGGTAGTGTAAGGGTACCAGTTCCACTGTATAATTATACTAGTATCGTGATGTAAAGGTCATCCAAGATCATTTTGGAACTATGTAAAGGTAAATGAAACATTTAAAATGATATTTAAAGGTCATTCGTGACCTGAAAAAAGGTTAGTAGGAGTTTCATAAAGGCGACTCAAACATTTTGAAGGCTATGTAAACATCATCTAGATATATGTAAGGGTAATAAAATAATTCCACACTACAGAACAAGGTTACACATATAAAATATTCATGGTTACATTCACATAAATATTTATAGAAAATTCTTAAATCATATTTTTAGGATAGTTAATAGAAGAGAATCCCGAGTCATTGGGAGATTCAAATGAAAAAGTTTGAATAATAAATTTTATCAGAAGACTATTGATCAATTTAATTGATAGGATTTATCACATAAAAATATCATAAATTTTCCATAATTAAAATGTGGAAGAAGAAGATATTAGTCATGATGTATTAATTTTAATATATATAGAGGCCAAGGGTTTAATGATGGGGGATCATGAGTTCTTAGTGGAGAATCTTCTAATACTATTCATAATTTTTTTGATTACTTAGGTTTTGTAATTCACTCACCTTCCCCTTTATTATTCATTTTCCTTTAAATGGAGGGGTAAAATAATAAGTGATTGGGGAAGGTATCTTTCTACCTTATAATTATCTATTCATTGTAATTTACTGTAAAAAATATCTTCTAATATTTTATTTTTGTTATCAGTGTTTGTTGAATTACATGAATGATTTTTTTTATAAGGATTCAAACTAGTTCACTGTTAATACTTAATTTGATAATAAATATTCTCCCTACACCTGGTGTTTCTTGTCTCAATTGAGAAGAATGAATTAGGTGGTGAGTATCTAGTAATCGATGACACATTTGTGAGAGTGGTCAATGACTTTTGGGTTTCCTTCGAACACCAACACTCAATCAATATTTTTCTAAGAAATTTTGGAGTGGCTTTATAACTTCTCATACACATAGGAATGGAGGCTAACCAAATATTAATCATTATTAGTTCAACATCCATAATACCTTTTAGACTAACTTTTTGATGAATCTATCAAGGGATATTTCATTTATCAAATAAAAAGAAGATAAGTAAATAATTTTATGTTCTAGGATAATTTTTCAAGTGGAAACCATACCCTAAAATAATCACCTTTATCATATATTACTTTTTAAACTCTTGTTTCAATTAATTTCTTATTTTCAAAATTTGAAATTTAATAAAAAATCCCTATTTTATTTAATTAAAAAGTTATTTATGAACTATTCTCAAGGAGATATACTTTGTTTACCACTAATATTATACTTATCCTGGGTAATACAAATATTTTTCCACACCCCATGATAGGCGTGTGTTAGAACATGGTGTTTTTTGGGGAGGCAGTTTCTCAAAAAAACTAATTATAAAATTGCATGAAACAAACTTCTAATAAACCATTTTTTTATTTTGATCCTAAAATAGAAATAAATTTGACTAAACTAAGAAAATTAAAATTTTAATCAGATTTTGAGGAAGTTGCTCTTATAGATTCAAGGGAAACTTCAAGTGTTTATTTTGGGCTTGAATTCATGGTTGGTATCCCCCAATAGACCTTAATAGACCCATATGTAGACAAATGTTTTAATAAAAATAATCATACAACTACGAATAAATTATAAAATGATTTTGAATTAAAAATTTCATTGATTCAACTTTTTCCAAGGTTTTATGGGCTTACAGGTGAAGACACCAATAGAATCATACAAACATTCATATATGTCTACTATACTTGGAAACCTTAAGGAGTGGTTGAGGAAGAAGTGAAGTTGATGGATTTTTCCTTCTCATTTGAAGGGGAAACAAAAGAATGGTTGTAAAACCTACAACTAGGTGAAGTTCATGACTAAGATGACTTGTAGAGATTCTGTATACAAATATTATTCCCCAAAACCAGGAGTAAAATGATAAGGAATGAGATAAATTTCATCAAGAAATATTATGGAGAGACTCTATATGATTACTAGAAGAGGTTTAAGAAGCTATATATCAATTTCCTACATCATACAGTAAAATAGATCTACTTACTTATGATTTTTTATCATGTCCTGGTTAATAATGATAAAAATATATTGGATGCATCATCTGGAGTAGCATATTTTAACAAGTCACCAATAAAAACCAATGGCCTGATTGAGAATATTGCATAAAACTCACAGTAATTTATTAAAGATGTACTGACATATGAGTTATTCATAAGGTGAGAATTTATGATTCATCACCTTTGTTAGAAACTAAAACTAAAGAGATATTCATTTTGGTGACATAAATAACTCGTAAGTGAGCAAGTGAACACTAAACACTGGTTAAGGTATATGATTTATAATGATCACCTAACAATTTCCCCAACTAATGAGCTAAGTGTATGGAATAAATAGTTTTGTAATAGCCTTTTAGCTAAGGAAATTCTAAAAAAATCAAGGATGGAGGGAGACTAACCAAGTATAATATAGATTTGGAAACATAAAAACTAGAATAGACTCCATACCATAACTAGTTTGAACAATAATCCTCATTCCATAATCAATAGCAACAACCAATACCCTTCTAGGACCCCTTTAAACAACCTTACAACTAACCTGTTTACTAACAACACCCCCTCATTTCTAGTAAAAGAGACCCTATGAATATCCATCCACCAGAGTACCACCACCTATTATGAAACAAAAAAGTTCATAGGTGGATGAGTTTAGGTATGGAATTAAATATATAAGAAAAATTATAGAATAATTATCTGAAAATATTATCTAGTATCTATTCCAAATAGTCCTTAATTCAAGGAAAAAATCTGAGTATGATAACATAAATAAATGGAAGGTAGATTCAACCCAAGACCACTTCAGACCTAGAAAAACAATAACCAAGAAGTGAATAAGGATCTGGGAGTCATGAATCTAAACAAGCACAACCTAACCTTGAAGAATAGGTTATAGAGTAAGATGAACAAAACTAAGAGTAACTAGTTACTGAAGAACCTAAACAGTATTCAAAACATGGATAAAAAAAGAAGGAAGATGGAAGAAGGTCTGGCTAAATAAAGAAGAGGCTGGCGATACTATGGAAAATACAACAAAGGGAGACGAATGATCTTTCACCTCATTTCCCATCAATAATAAATCAATTTAAGAAAATTTCAGAGTAATAACATCAAAGATAAATATTGAGAACATTCCAAAAAGTTGATATTAATATTCCCCTTCTTGAAGCACCCATACAAATTACCAAGTATGTTAATTTTCTTAAGGAAATTTCACCCAAAAAAAGTCTTTGAGGGAATTAGATAATTAATTTGGGAAGAAGTTTATCAATGTTAATCACACCATAATTACACAAAACATTTCAAAATATAAAGACATTTTTTATCCCTTGCATCATCAGTTCCATCAATTTTTCAGACAATTAATGTGATTTAGGTGCTTATATAAACGTTTTTCCTCACTCAGTGTTCACATCTTTGACGATAAGAGACTTGAATCCCACAAGAGTGGTGGTACAAATTGCAAACTTATACACTATATTTATAGAAGGTGTGTTGGATGATGTCCTTATGAAAGTCCAAGATTTTATTTTCCTAGAAAACTTATTTATATTGATCATGGAAAAATATTATACCCCATCACACTAACCCATTATTTTAGGAAGACCATTATTGAAGACAACTAAAAAATCATTAATTTTCATGAAGTAAAACTCACCATGGAGTTTGGAGACAACACTATCCATTTCAACATCTTTAGATCCAAGTACCACCCTTTAGCTGACCACTCACTCCTTATACAATCCCACTTAAAAGAATCTAAACCTATTTAATATTCAAGTAGGTTTTATGAGATATTAACCTTAAAGGATCACTTAATGATTAAATATTCCATGGAGTATAAAGCTATCCAAAATTTTGAAGAATTGATTATTATATTGGAGGATGAGGTAACTTATAAATACCTTAATGGATTTGGTTTTTTATTTAATGATAAGAAAACTTACATGTTATCTTTTTTGTAGAAAATAAAATCAATAGATATTGGAAACCCCAATATGATTCCATCCCTCAAACAACCACTAAATTTAGAACTCAATACCTAAATCACTGATCTAATGTATGTGTACCTTATTAAGGGAAAAAACTACCAGTTATAATTATTAACAACTTTTATATAATGAAAAAAAATCAATTGGGATTTTGAAATAAACTTTTCAAGCAATAGGGTGGCATTTAGGTGATATTCCAGTAATTAGTCCAAAATATTCTCACACAAAGTTATTCTTGAAGGAGAATAAAAACCTGTTAGGTAGCCTTAAAGGAGGATAAATACCACCATAATAGAGGTATTGAAAAAATATATAGATAAACTTTTGGAATCATACATCATTTACCTAATCTTTGACTTACAATGGGTTAGCCCAATCCATGTAGTTCCCAAGAAAACAAGTTTAATTATTATAAAAAATGGCCCAAATGAATTCATCCTTATGAGAATTCATAACTAAAAGAGAGTGTGTATAAATTATAGAATTTTGAACCAAGTCACTAAGAAATATCACTTCTTTATCCCATTCATTGATCAGATGCTAGAGAGGTTGCTTTGGAAAACACATTCTTGCATTCTAGATGGTTTATAAGATATTTTTAGGCACACATTGATCCAATGGACTAGAAGAATACTACCTTTACCTAACCCTTTTATACCATTACTTAAAAAATAATTATATTCATATTATGAAATTCCCAAGGTACATTTTAGAGGTGTATGATAAGTATATTTCTAGTCCACATTGAATATTGATTAGAGGTATTTTTAGAATATTTCACTATTTTTTGTAATTATTTTGATTAATGTTTAATAAATCTTGTTTTTTGAAAACATACATTAAAAAAATATATTTTTTTGAATTTTTAAGAATGAAACTTCATGGTGGAGAGAGGAATAGTCTTTGGGCATGGAATCTCACAAAAATGTCCTTGAGGTTGATAAATATAAAATTAAAGTGATAATTTATTTTCCCAACCCAACTTGTGTGAAACATGTTAGATCTTTCTTAGGTAATGCATGAGTTTATAGGATGTTTATCAAGGAATTTAGTAATATTTCTCTTCCACTCCCTTGTTTACACTTGGGACACATTGATTTTGATTTTAGTGATGAATACAGTGAATCGTTTGGGTAATTGAAGATAAGATCAATTACCCCACCAATGATACAACCACCCAACTTGGAGAACCCCTTTGACCCACTTTGTGATGCTTCCTACCAAGTCTCGGGAGTAGTTAATTCCAAAAAAATTGAAGGCATACACCAAGTCATTTATTATTACTTGATATAACTAGATGATACCTGGATTGAATATAAAACCATTAAAAAAAGTTTCTTTCAGTTTTTTTCATTAGATAAATTCAAATATTATTTTCTTGGAACTAAAGTCACAATGTTTTTAGAGCATGAAACACTTAGATTATTGATGAAGACATTTGAAGCCAAAACATGGATAGTTATATGGATGCTACAATTATAAGAGTTCATCATTAAGATTAATTACAATAAAGGAGTTGAAAATATGGTAGATGATCACTTGAGTAGATTACCCAACACTACTAGAGAATAAATTCCATATCAAGACCCACTGAATGAACACCTACTAGTATATTAGTTTTATTTGTTTAAGGGAGAAATACCCTCATATGAAGACATGGTAAATTATTTGGTAACTTCCTAGGTACCATGTCATCTAAATTCCCTTTAAATTCTCAAACTTAAATTTTATTCAAATTTTTATATTTGGGAAGACCCATACATGTATAAAATTTACAATGATCAAGTAATAAGAAAATGTTATCCTGCAGGTAAAATTGAGTCCATTTTTAAATATTTTCATACTCTATCATGCGGAGGCCAATTTATACCCCAAATAACTAAAATAAAAGTATTAGACTTTAGAATTTATTAGTCCACATTATATAAATATTCACATGAGTTTTCTAAAAAATGAAAAAAATTCCAATTTGTTAGAAATATTTCAAAGAGATAAGAAATTCTACCAAAATCCATAATCATTTCTGAAAATTTTAAAGTATGTGGAATATAATTTATTGGACCCTTTCCCATAAATTATGGTAACTTTCATATTCTTATTGTTGTAGATTATATTTCCAAATGGGTGGAATCCAAGGCCACAAAAACTAACGATTCCAAGGTTGTGTCAGTTTTTGTCAGGTCTAACATCATTTGTAGGTTTGGAGTGACAATAGTAATAACTAGTTAATAAATAAATCAATTTTTCTATAGTAGTATGGGGTATTTTCAGAGAAAATATGGAGTAATTTACAAGACATCCAACCCTTACCATCTACAGACAAATGGGTAGGTTAGAGTTTCAAATAGAGAAATCAAGGAAATTTTGGAAAATAATGTTAAAAAATTAGTAAATACTAGAGCAAAAAGTTGGAATAAACCTTATGGGATTATATTATAGCCTAAAAAACCCCCATAGGAATGAATCCATATAGATTGGTTTATGGAAAAATCCATCACCTCCCTATAGAACTAGAACAAAAGCCCTATTGAGATGCAATGGAAGTAAAATTAGTCCTAGATAAAGCTGTAAAAGAGATAAAATTACATCTAAAATATCTAGAATAAATTAAGATAGAAACATTTTAGAATTAAAAAAAACTAAAAATAAATTATAGGAGTGTCTTATGGAAATTTGATTCAATAAAATGACTTTTATCATGAAGACCGAGTCTTGTTATTCAATTCAAGATTCAAGCTGATTCAAGGCATGCTTCATTCCCAGTGTGAAGGTACTTTTATAGTTTCTAATG
Organism: Viscum album; assembly: GCA_963277665.1. Classification (NCBI taxonomy): domain Eukaryota; kingdom Viridiplantae; phylum Streptophyta; class Magnoliopsida; order Santalales; family Viscaceae; genus Viscum; species Viscum album. The sequence goes on from OY728131.1 coordinate 569,916,436, forward strand.
TACCCCATTTTAGTGTTGTGTAGGTTATTAAATAAGGTAACCAAAACCCATTCACTGTTAATGGACATATACTGAAGAAGTACCATGGGAATATACCATAATAACTAGTGGAGGAGATTACACCCGTCCACCCCGTTAATCAATGAAAACCCACCAGATTTCACCTCTACTTAAAATTTGATTACATGATATGATTCTATTTAAAATATGTTTACATGATATGATTCTACTTAAGTTTTTGGGAGGAAACCATTATAGTTTTAGACTTTTCAAATTCTCTATTTTCAAATTTCACATATTTTTTAAAAAAATTCCCAAATATTCATACCTACCTTGTTCTATAATGTTTTTAATGATATAAGTTGAATTCAAGTATCAGAGAAGGGAGAAAATGAGAAGGAAAACCTATTTGGTAGAATTTTTTTATATTTAAAGAATATTTTTTTACAACTTTTTTGTTTCTGTTTTGGGGAAAAAATCATGATTTAAAGAATGGAAAAATGTTTTTGATGTCATATAAGGATGTCTATGAAAGTCCCCCACTATTTGGAATTGAAAAGGTGTATATATTTTCCTCAAAATTATATCTCTTAATATAAATTATAGATCTGAAAAAGATGAAACAATACCAAAAAAATATAAGGAAGGAAGGAAGAAAATGTTAATGATATTGAAGTTATAAAGGGATAGACTGAATATGAATATTAGAAGGATTTTGGTGGCTATATGAAGTTGAAATATATTTAATAAGTTTGGATTTTATGAAGTTTTTTTTGTAGAATCTATTTAGGAAATAAATATCAAAGTTGTAGAAGTTTTAAGTATTCCCAAGACATATTTAATAGAAGGAAAAAAATACTTCCTATCTTGGTGCATGATAAATACCACTCATACCATAGATATTTCAAATCCTCCCTCTATATTCAAGAGAATAAAAAAAATTTTAAAAAATAATTTAGACCTACTAAAGGAAACAAATAGAAGAATTATTACCACTATTGAATTGACTAAAGGTGTGATTTATCCATATAGAATTCAAATAAGTTAAATTTGAAGAGGAATTTGAGGGGAAATACATTATTAGAGGAAACTAAAAATCATGCATTTCGTATCAACTTAGATCCAAGCCTCCTTATTAAAACTCAATAGTTTTATATTAAAATCTTACCAATCCTTAATCCATAAAACTATCTTTATTAAGCCCCTATAATATGAAAAAATAGTTAACTCATTGGGTGGAGATGGAGAAATTTATTAAGATTACGGTGAAACTTAAATGAACTTGTAATGAGAAAATAATTTCTTGAAAATAATACTTGAGTGATGAGTAAAATATTTATAGGAAGGTAGGTATAAGTGTGTATGAGGTGGTGGAAGAAGTGGGAATTAACTGAATGTACTTAATGGAGAAAATTTAATAAATATCACTACAGAGGCATGATAACTTGAGAACTATAATGTTTAAAAAATTTCTCCCATTGGCTAGGTATTTAAATTTTTCTTTGGAAATATTTTTTTAAATTCATTTGTGTGGGGTCCAAGGATTAAGTATGGGAAAATTAATACAATATATAAATTCATGATATTTTACTGGTATAAAATTCATTTTATTACCTTATGATTAATAATTCATTAAGTTATACTGATTTTCAGAATTAAAGTGATAAATTTGGTGATTATGAGAATATTGTTTAAAATTTCCAAATTGGGAACTAAATTCAATTAATTTTATGAATTGCTTGGTACCGATTATCTTAATATTATAAAGTACTTGGAGTATAGAGTACAACATCAGATTTCATTATTGATAAAGAAGTTGTTGAATAATTCTTTAAGAAGTGAAAAATGTGTTGGATACATAAGAATAATTGAAGAGATCTATAGGGATCATTCTACCCCAACGTATACATCATAACCATCCAGGATCTACCAACATAAGTATGGGACAAGTCTCAAACAAGCCTACATAAAAACCATCTCTTCCATATAAACATCATGCCATGTAGTTGATACAATGACCATATGAAGAAGTTCCTAAGAGGATGCACACTGAACTCAGCACACATTGATCCATCGACTAGAAAAATGGATCAACTATAAGAATCCATCAACCATGCCTATACTAGAGTTACCATGTGAGGGTAAACTTCACATTGATCAAACTAAATGGAAGATAAGATCAAACACATGACCATATAAAGTTACCACACACTGAATCTATCATACATTTGATCTATTCACTTGAACCTCATAGTCAATACATTGATTTGAGATATGTAATGGTAATCTGCAAGAAACACTACCTATGTAATGTTCACATGGGGCTGTGTAAATATCACCACACATTTTATGATGTAACACCCTTAGTTTTAGGTATATGTTTTATTATATATGTTTTAACATAATAAGTTGGTTACTTTTGGGTTTGGGAAGAATTTAAGGGATGGTGGGCAAAGGAAATAGAATTTGGGATTCACCATATTGTGGGATAGGCCATGGATATGTCCATGGTTTTTGGAGTTTTTGTGATCTATTCATAGGGATTTTTCAAGCTATAGGGGTTTCACTACACCCTAGAGTCTACCATTTTGTTGGGCATGGTTGTTGGGAGGCCTACCTGTGGGAAATAGCTAGACCAAAAAACCTAGTGATGAGTGCGGTGGTTGGGCATGGTTAATATCACCTAGGTTCCATCTAAAATAGCCTAAAAATGCACTAAACTATGGCCCAAAGTGTGTTGTTATCTAAAGTGGTCTTGTGTGGGTTTCTCAAAGTGTCCTGGGAAAGCACACTATACCTTGGTCTAGGCTGTGGTGCCAGTCATTGATGTTTCTGAATTAGCTATTTTAGCTATCAATTTTGGGGTAAATTTTGTACCTTTATGGGGAAATACATGGGATTATTTTTGGGGATTTTTATTAATGATTTTGACTTTATTTTTCTCAAGAAAAATCCTATTCATTATCTATCTATTTTGGTCTATTGAACGAGGATCATATGGTGGGGTTTTTGGATGATCTCTTGTCTAAAAATGTTATTACTCTTAGGTTTGTGTGCGATTAGACTCAATGTAGATGGATTATATATAACTAAACTATTTCTATAACCAGAAGGATTATATTTTATAAAATAAAACTATTGTTTTTCAAATTGGATTTCTAGGCAAATATGTTTTGGAAACCCCTCCTTTTTATGGATATGAGAATAATGGTGGTGAAAATCACCAAAAATGTGTTTGATAAATTGCTAAAATGATGTTTTTTGTGCTGATATAATGAAGATACATAAGAGGGGGGGGGGGGGGGGTGGGTGAATTTGGTCACATTAAAAAACTTGAAAAATTTAGAACGCCCCTCTTGAAAGGAAGAAATATTTTCCTCCTATATTAAAGATGAGTTCACAGTGAAAATAAATAAGAAAATAATAACACACAATATTGTATAGTGGTTTGGGGAACATAAATCCCCTATTCCACTCCACCAATTCTCTCTCTTCAAGATTAATGATTTTTACTAGTAAGTCCTTTTGTCGGGGACTTCTACAATAGAGTTTAGAAGTTGATACCTTACAAAAAGGATTTTACAAGGTCTTCTTATTATTTTTTAAGGAACTAAAATATACAAAACTTATTATGAGAAGCTTACACTCCACCGTGACTGAGTACAAGTCGTTGAAACTTCAACATGAAATAGACTGATGATATAGATTGTTGAGTATTGGTTCAATACAGAGTTGTATAAAACACTGATAGATGTATATTATCTTCAATATAGAACACAAAAAAAATTAATAAATTCTTCAATGATGTGAAAGATTCTTCTTTGAAGTCAATAGAATAGAAAATAATTAAAGTATAATAGAAATGCATGTCCCTGAAGATTAGCTCTGATAGTTGTATTAATGTTCTATAATAAAAAATTGACAATGTATATAGAAGTAGCAGTTAAATGATCAATAAGTAAAGGATCACACAACATCCATGTCTCTAAAGAGTAGATCTTATAGTTTTATAGAATATCTTTAACAAAATATTAACAATGGATATAGTATAAATAGTTTGACGATCAATTAGTAAAAGATCACAACATGTATTTCTCTAAATAGTAGCTCTAATAGTTTTATTGATGATGAAAATAGAAATAATAATAAACTATCCATATTTAATGAGTCACTTGATCTAATATAGGTTAAATAGATCCAAAAATATCACCAAATAAAACAAGATAATAAAACCACCCAACAATATTCAAATTTGAATTTTAGCACACAGAGAAAATCACGACTTCCCAAATAAATAGGAACGATTTAATATATTGAATGAAATACTTTGAATCAATCTTTAAATAACTTTAAATATATATTTAATTATGGAGAGATCATTGCAAAAATCATGGGAAATATTTTAAAATTAAACTCCACTTTTGAATGAGTCAAATGTAGGGCTAATTTGCATAAGTTATCTTCAAAAGTATGGTTTAATTCATAACATAAGGTTGATCATCCATACATTAACTCTTCAAATATATGATTTGTTCTAAAAGTATGGTTGATGATCCATATTTTTATTCCAAATGTAGGGTACAAAAGTACTTCTCCCTTCAGAAAGTAGTGTTTCAAAACTATATGTTTAACTTGAAAATATTGGGCTTGAATAGTGTTTATAGAATCCATTGAATTGATCATAATAATTAAGTAACCAAATAAAATTATTCTAGATTAAAATAAAAAATGAATCCATATTTAGGATAATTATTCTAATATTTATTAACCTGAAATTCACTTAAAGTAACTTCATTCGTAACAAAAATGCTGGTGTTTGTGAGCATAAAAATAAATAATAAATTAATAAAATTGATTAAACCAAAACATGTCTAATAATATTCCCCTTTTTGATGATTACAAAACCCATATACAAAAACCAATATAAAAAGATATAGGTATGAGTTAAATAATTAATAACATAGAGATATATAAAATAAAATGTTAGAAAAATAAAATATTTAAGTTTATCTGAAATTCTCAGAATTCTCCCCCTATATTTATCATATATTTCTCCCCATTTTGGTGATATAAAAAAGATAGGTAACTTGTTTTAATGAAAACAATTTATGAATAATGATATAAACAAAATACAATTTTGATATTTAAAAATTACAAGGTTTAAAAAGATAGTTTGGATAGATTTTAGATTATCTAAGACGGAGTGAAAAGATCAAGCCTTTTGGAAAGATTAAACGGTGCATCTTCTCACTCCAAAAACTGAACTCTTTTACTCACATCAACTAGAACTCCCAATAGGAATTCTATTTTTCTCTGAATATCTAAAAATCTTAATTCTTCTAAAGAATATAAAGAAAAATAACTAACTAAAAACAATTTCATCTCATTAAGATCTGATTTGAAAAAAAATTCACATATGATATTCTTCATTAGAATTATCATATCCACTTTTAACGCATCAAAATCATCTTTTGAAATATATTTTTCCTATAAACTTTTATACTTCCTTTGAAGAAAATAAAATCTCATTTTTGGAATAGATAAGTTTCCCAACTCTTCAAGTGATTTTATAGGTATTTTAATATATTCACATAACTTCACTAATTATCCTTTTAAAATATTAAAATTATATATTAACTCTACAGAATCTCAAAAATAATGATGTTGACAGAACATCTCATCATCAGATGATGTTTTCTAAGACTTTGTAGAGGATATTCAACCATTAGCTAAAATAAGAGATTGAAATTTTGGTTCTTCAAAAAAAAAGAATTTATATATCTTTATTAGAAGATTTTTCTAAGGAATCTTTAACCAAAGAAAATATTTGTTCTCTAAATAGATTAATAAACTGATCCATACCTTTAAAGATTAACATTTGAGGCATACACTTTTATTAGCTAGATAAATTTAGTCTCTTTATGCCACTCAAAATTTCTTCAACAGAGGTTTCTGATTTTTACATGGAAAATAAGATGAAATGTTTGAGAGGTTTTTTAAGGTTTTGATAGAGTTTAAAAGTTACATTTTAAAAGAAAAAGAAGAATAAAGAATTTATCTTGACATTTTCAGGTGACATTTTAGATTCTTGAGTTAAAAAATTAGAGTACTCTTTTTAGATTTTACAATTGAAAAGACAGTTTTGTAGAATATATATTACGTAATAACAAACTAAAAATAATAAACCAAAATTACATTATATTAAATAATTTTAAAAACAAAATTCCCCCCCCCCCTTATTAAAAAATATATATATTCCCAATATATACAGTAATATAAACTCCCCCTAAATTCATAGTTCATTGAAAAAGAAAAAATAATATATTCTAGGAGCCAAAAATATATAAACAATTATTCAATGTATAACAAGTGATTTTCAAGGAATTAAAAATATATATTAAACAATTTAAATCATGTCGTAAAAATATTTTAACACATGCAAGTGATTTAAATGGAAGGACATTAAACACATGCTTTATATTCAAAAATAATAAATAATTTTGAAGATTATATGTGATATTCAAAGAAATAATAAATCATATAATAAAAAAGATTTACCAGTTTTTTTATAAGGATAATAAAATGTAGAGAGAAAAGGATAAATTTTTTTATCCCCTTGTATAAAATAGTTAATGAATTTATAAACAAAATAAAATAATTCCTGAATTCCAAAATTTCATTTTTAAGGATATTCCATTTATGACAACAAACTACTTTAGAGTTGATCAAAAATAGAGGAAATATTCATTTTTGAAATAGCCACTCATAAATTTAACAATTAAGTTAAATGGCATATATTGGTAAAATATCAAACACATGTGCCTAGTACCCATATTCTTCTTGGTCCAACAACGTAATCAACTAGAGATTTAGGTAACAAAATATATTTATTTTTAGCAAATATTTCATGAATATATTTAGAATAATATTTTTAATAATGAACATACTTAACACCATATAATTTAGGCTTTGTAAAATAAAATTCATTATCATAATGTCCATTTTCACCATAATAAAAAAATTTAACAGTAGATATGTTTCTTCTTGTTAAACCAGGAACAAAATAATTCTTATATAATTTTGTATTTTATCTATTACTACTAATACTATGATAACCTTTATGAATTTTATTTTTTATAAGTATTTGATTTAAATATTTTTATCCTTTTATAAGTATACTAGAGGTTTGATTCAGAGTATTAATTTCATCTAATAGTTATCTAATTTTATTTTCATGAAAATTATAAGAATTGTTAGAATTATTAGTTATTAGATCTACAATATGTTTTTACAAACTCTATTTATCAATAGAGACAACATAAAGAGATTTTATAAGTTTTATACGCTCTTTATTTAAAGATTAAAATTTATCTTGAAGCATAAAAAAATATTTATTTAGTTAATTATAAGAAAGTTTTTTATAATTAGAACTTTGAGAGTAAGAAGATTGTGCCTCATTAGAATAAGACATAATACATGGATTTACCTTTTGATTTTCATTCCTAGATTTTGAGTTTCAAATAGATTCATTCCTTGACTCATCAAAATCAGTCCTATTAGCCTTCATGAATTTATTTCATTTTCTTTTGTAATTAGATTTACTTTGAGCTTTAAGAACATGATATTTAGAAATCATATGATCCTTATTTTTTCATTCATATATTTTTTATTCATTATTACTTTTTGATTTCATATTTATTTTATTGTACAACTTTCCAAATTTTTTAGAAATACCTAATATCTCTTCACTTGAACCTAAATAACTTGAATCATAATATTCTTCTATAGTAATTTTGAGTGTAGTTTCTTCATTTTTGATGGAAATATGATTTTTAGCTTCCACTCGCATCTCAGCTTCATGCATCATTAAGGTGTCAATTAGTTATTTCATATTCAATTCTTTAACTGGTGTGTATTGTTGAATATTAAGAGATATTACATTCCACTTAGAAGGTAAAAACCTAAGTACCTTTAACACCTAATATGGTTCTAAAATTGGGGTTCCCAATATAGTAATATTATTAATAGCTTCAATCAATCTCCCATTCATCTGAGTGGTGTCTTCATTTTCCTATACCCTGAATGTGTCAAATTTAAGTGTAGTAATATTATACCTTAGTTTTCAAATATTATCAGTTATTTTATAAGAAATTGTTATTGTCTACCACATATCATATACAACAACACATTGATAAACTTAGTTAAATTCATCAAATCTTAATCTATATACAATATCATTCATATCTTTTGAGTTAAGATCATAGTCTTTCTCTTGATCATCATTCCACTTTTTTATAACTTCTTTTAGTAATTTCATAAGTCTTGAGTATTTTCAAATACACTTTTATTCCAATATTTTTCAAATAAGTAAACATGCATGCTTTCCATTATCCATAATTATCACCATTAAAATAAGGTTCACAGATCATCAACATACCTTATCTAAGATCCTCCATTGAGATTTATCTTTATTTAGATCATTAAATATGACTTGTTAGAATAAAAATAAATATACATACTTGAGTTTTACTTTGATACTACTTGTATTTATTAATAATAAATGGTAAAATATTCATGGGTTTTTAGAAAAAAATAGCAGCAGAGCCCAAAATCTAACACCAATTGATGTCTTGATATGAAAAAGATACACAGGGGAGGGGGAGGGGAGTGAATTGCATCACTTTAAAAAACATGATAAATTCAGAATGTCCCTATTGAAATGAATATATCCTTTTCTGCAATCTTAAATATGATTATCAATTGAAAATAAATAAGTACATAATAACACACAATGATGTATAGTGGTCCATGGTATAAAAATCCCACAGTCCACTCCACCAATGCTCTCTCCTCAAGTTTAGTGATTTTTACAAGTGGGTCATTTTTTCATAGATCTCTACAACTGAGTGCAGGAAATTGAAACCTTACAATATGTGTTTTACAAGGTATTCTAGTTATTTGACAAGGAACCAAAATATCCACATCTTAATACAAGAAGATGGCACTCCACCATGACTGAGTATGACCAGTCAACACCTCACCAGAAAATAGATTGACGATGTAGATTGTTGAGTACTGGTTAAAAACATAATTTCATAAGAAAATGATAGATATAGATAATATTCAATATAGAACACAATAGAAGATAATTAATTCTTCAATAATTCATAGGATTCTTCTTATTTTAATAGAACAACAGAAAAAATAATTAAAGGATAATAGACATGTATTTCCCTAAAGAGTAACTATGATAGTTATATCGATGATCTATAGAAAAATATTGACAATGGATATAAAAACATAGTTATATGATCAATTATTAAAATATAAAAACATTTATTTCTCTAAAGAGTAGCTATGATAGTTGTATCGATGATATGTAGTACAATATTGACAATGGATATAACAACAACAGTTTGATGATGAATCAGTAAAATATCGCAACATGTATGTCTCTGAAGATTAGCTCTTATAGTTGTATCTATGATTCACAAAGAGATAAGAATAAACTATCAGTATTTAATAAGACACTTGACCCACTCTACGTCAATTGGATCTAGAAATATCTCCAAATAAAACATGATAATAAAACAATCCATCCTGATTCAAATTTGAATTTGAGCACATAGAGAAAATCATAACTTTTATAAAAAATATGAATGATTTAATCTATTGAATAAAATATTTTGAATGAGTCTTTAAATTTTTTTTAAATAGATATTTAATTCTAGTGAGACCGTTACAGAAATCATGGGAAATATCTTAAAATTAAACTCTACTTTTGACTAAGTCAAACATAGGGTTGATTTGCATATGGTATATTTAAAAGTGCAGTTGACAATGTACGGTTGAATTTACAACATAGGGTTGATCATCCGTAAATTAATTATTTAAATTTAGGGTTTCTTCCAAAAGTAAAGTTGATGATCCATATGTTTATTCCAAACTTAGGGTAGAAAATTAATGTTCCCTTCTAAAATAGGGTTCAAAAACTATATGCTTCACTTGAAAATGTAGAGTATGAAAAATGTTTCCAGAATCCATTTAAACAATTAGAATACTTAAGAAATCAAATAATTTTCTATTGGATTAAAATCTAAAATAATTCCAAAATAAGGATAACTATTCCAATATTTATTAATCTGAAATTAACTTAAAGTAAATTTATTAGTAACACAAATGTGGGTGTTTGTGGGTATCAAAATCATTAATATTAAACTAACAGATGTACTATATTTTTATTTTTCAAATAAGTGATTGTATATGAGAACTTGATATATAAATGGGTGAGTGATTTCATGATTCATATAGAAAGGGCCTCATCGGGTTGGACTAAGAAAGGGGTTAAGTTTGGACTCAAGGGAATTTATCACTAAAAGATAGCTTGGGAATAGGGGGATGAGTACCACTCATGAGCATGGGATGTTCAATTAACCCTATTTAATCAGATGTATATTTGTTTTTTTGATTTTCATGGGTATGCATTCATAACATGGGAGACTATTATAGTGCGTGTTTATTCACTTCTTATGTATATATACACGAGCACAATATTTTATATTGTTTTCTCTAGTTTTATATGAAATGTTAGATTAATTGTTCTTATTCTAGTTTCAGGTGTGACAAGTCTTGGGTATTTATTACTAAGTTGATATACTCACCCCCTGCATATGCATCCTGAATCATATACAGATGTTGTTTATCCTTATATAGATAAAGAGAAGATTTCATACTCCTCCAGTAGAGAATTATGATTCAATGGTCCTTAGTTGATGGAGCTTGGGGTTTGATCAGGTTTTAAGTTTAGATAAATGTCACATTGGTACTTGGGTATTATTATATTAGGGTTTTTAGACACTTCATTTTATTGTCCTTTTCCCATGAATCTGATTATAACTCCCTTATGTCTTTGGGATATTTTCTTTTTCTTTATGCATCATATTATATTTTCAGTTTTGTTATCTATTTTAGGTAGTGTTTGTGGATGTATATGTAAATGGAAAACCATCCCCCAGGTCTTATATACCCTTGTAATTTAATACCATCCCTTGATGTATGGGGTATTCCACCTAAGGTTAGTAGAATTTCGGTCCTTTCAAATCCAATAGGTTGGGTTAAGATGTTACAAATGGTATCAATTTAGTAAGAACTGTCATTTGGGATGGTAGGCATAGATATAGCTTGTGTCAAGACTTAAAATGTATATTATAAAAGGGAATAAATAACCAATTTATGTGTAACTTCATGTTACCAGGGTGGTCCAAGTTCAAAAAGTGTTGTTAATCACTTTTAGGTTTATTATCACCTCATCATTGTGGGTTTAGCTGATGAGAGTTGTGTATCATGCATTAGTTCATATACTTACCACTAGGATTGTATCTTTCATGTAATATTTGTTTCGTTATTCATTGGTAAATTATGACATGATAAATTTGATTGTTGGAAATATTTGGGTGTGTATTGGATGAAACTAAGAGTTTCTAGGGTTTTATTTCCAAAACATGGTAAATATAGTTTATCATTATTCTGTGTGATAATCCTTTCTATCATTGATTTTTTAATATTCATTCCTTATATTTTTTAGATTAAGGGATCATGAAATTAATGTGTGATTGAAATATAAATTGGTAATAACTTTTTTATAAGTAATTAATTAAATGGTAATTTGAATACATGCTATTTTTATAAAATTTTAACAATTTCTGAATGAGTACTTTAATGCATAATTCCATGTTTACTATTTTACTTTCTTAATAACTGTTTCCATGTACATACTATAGAAAACCCTTACACATGATTAAGTGATTTTTAGACTATAATTTTATGATTTTCATGACATGAATGTTTTAATTTCAATTTAATTTTTTAAAATTTTGGTGTATATTAACTGTGATTATACAAAGAGCATGCTAGAACTTTGATTTATTGTTTCCTTGGTTAATTTCATGACATTTTAAAAAGAATAACTTGTTTTATTCCATGTTATGTATGTAGTAAGTGAAACATATTTATTATAATAAGTATAATAACATTTCAAATTATAGATATGTAAAAACAGATAGTTGTCTATAATGTTTAATATGTTTTGTGATTATTATTATATTTAGGTTACTAATGTAAGTATATTGAAATCCATGATATATTAATTTTTAGGGTTATTTAATTATTATTCATTGATCAAGATTTATTAGTAGTGGAATAAATTCAATAAAATATTTATTTTAGAGCATCATGACATGAAATATGACCATAGAAGTTGTGTTGTAAAAATTTGTTTTCTGATAAGTTAAAAATAAATTAATACACTTTATATTTTTTAAATAGTATATACATAGTTTTTATATTAAATTGGTTTTTTGAAATGAGTTTATAATAAATTTGGTAACCTTTTCATTTATATGAAATGATTAGTAAAAATTTCCCATGTTTTTATTATTGGTTGTTACATGATTTAGTTTTTTGCGTTTGTGTGATATTATTTTATGAGCTATATTTTTTTTGATAAAGTGATTTTAAATTTAAATAATTTCATTTGCAGGTTCTGTTTTACAAATGTTTCTGAATTTAAAAGAGTTAAAAAAAAGGATTTCCTAGAATGTTTTATGAAAATTTATAGGTGTTTTGGATAGATAAAAGATTTATGAACCCTTATATAAATGGAACATGGGGTAAAATAATTTCCAAAAGAAACATTTTATTGTTTTGAAGCTTACAATTATCCTAAGTTTTAACAAGTTTTATTTTATAAAGGTCACATTGCCCCATGCCATTTTTAATGAGAAATTATAAAATTTTATTTTCTGAAAGATTTTACAGGTATTAGGATTTTAAAATGGTTTCTTTAAATGAGTATTTACAAAAAATAATTTTTTAATAAAAACCTTGTCAATGTTTCAATAACTAGAGATTTTTTAAGTGGTTTTTGGTACTGTTATAACATGGTGAATGGGAACATTATGACCACTTGTTGGAATAGGTATTAGGGAAGTGAAGTTCCTAGAAAAAGATGTTTTTTAGATACCCCTTTGGAAGATTTTTGGTATTGGATTTGTTTTTTGTTCTAGTTATTCTTGTTGTGTTTATTATGTTGGTCATGTTTTCATATTTCTATACTTGATGTTATTGTTGTCCTGATTGTTATTGTGTGCTTCTTCTTATTTTTGTGTTAGTTATGATGGTTGTTGTTGTTTGGTGATAGAGGTAATACATGGAAAGGGAATTAGGGTTTACCATAAATAATGGATTATGGGGTGAGTATCAAGAGATCTTGTGGGTAAAAAGATATTTTATGATCTAGATTGGATACCATTCTCAATTACCATTGATATGGTTTAGCTTTAGTGGAATTCATTATAACATCATGAGATTTTAGTATATATATTTTCCATTAAATAATTTTGAGTGAGCTATCATTCTACACACACACTAAAGAGATTGTCATGATAAATTATTAAATAAAAATAATCAACTTTAAAAGATAATTATGTTAAAATAAAAATATATCTATATATGAAATAAAATATTAAAAATCTTTAAATTTGATTTTTTTATGAAATATTATTAGAAACAATTAATGTATAAGAAAGTCATTTTAAATAAAACTAGTTTATCTTAATATTTTTTCCTTTCTATTAAAATTTTAATATATAATTTTTATAAATATAATTAAATAAAATTAACTTTATTTTTAAATTTAGAATATAAAAATTTACTTTGCATGAATTTTTGAACATTTTCTAAAAATATTGATTTTTTAATCGAAAAGGCGGATTTTATGAAAATTATAATAACTTTATAAATATATAAAATGGCCCATAAGGCCATAAAACCATTTAAGTGATAAAATATTAATCTAAGTAATAAAATTATGCAATTTAAAATATTTTTTTTGAACTAAGAAACCCCATGCCCAAAATTTTCAAAACTAAAGTAAAACACTACTTTATTGAAGAAAATTATTTTACTTATTTTATTTTAATTAATTAATATTTTGTTTAAATTAGGTTATGGATCGATTATAATGTCACATAAACTTAATTTTTTATAATAAATTTTTTATTATTATGAAAATAAGTAACCATCAAAACATTATCCCATATATATGTTTAAATTTTAAAAACACTCTTTTATTTTAAAACCATTTTTATGTGTTATGTGGGTTTAATTTAAAATAATATTTTCTCATATTTATGAAATTTATTATTTTAAATGAATCCAAAATACATAATCATCATTTTGAAATTTGGTAATAAGGGTATATATATATTTTTATCAATAAAATAATTAACATGATTAATATTTAATTAAGAGTAATAAGTGTTTAAATGACTAATCTAAAGAGGCTTAAATTTTCCTAAGTTTAATTAACCTTTAAACCTTTTAGAAACACTTTTTTATATTTTAAATTCTTACCTACATGTACTACCAACCTTCCCTAACCTAAATCACCTAAATTTTATGCCTTTCCAGTGTTACCCATTAATTACCATTATTTTTCATGGAAAAGTCCCTCTTCCACACTTATAAAAGGGAGATCACTTCCACCCTTTAAATAATACACTCCTATTTAGAATTTTTCTTGAAAACATGCCCAAATTTCTCTCCTTTAATTAATTTACACACCCTAATTCCCAATATTACCAAAAAATATCCTAGGTCCCTCAAATATAAGGCCTTAATCTAGAGTAAGTTCAAGGTCTCTACGTAAGTATCACACCTTTCTTAACATTTTTTTTGTTATTTACTTTATAAACATACCATAAACATAGTATAATTATAAAATAAGCAACATTTTTGTGGTGATATGTTATTATAATAATGTTAAAACCATTATTTATTCTCTTCCACCTACTAATAAAAACAAAAATAGTCATTAGAGTATGCACGTGGATTATGGCCTCCACTAAGCAATGCTTTCAGTTTTTTTATCACCACCCTTAGTGGATAGTATTAATGATGGTATTAATGAATAAATATTATTTATATAATGTATTAATTATTCTTAAATTATTACTTACTATCCACCTTCACCCCTCTCATTCGTTGAGTAATGGGAAATGCTAATCATAAGTTGTGCGGACTACCACCTCCACAAAGAATCATTTTTTTTGTTTTTTTATAATTGTTAATTATGTATCCAAAAATATTAAAATATGGTTAAAAATTGTAAAAACATGAAATTATATCATTATTCAACTGTTATAATGATATTATATTGAAATAAATACATCTTTAACCATACTCACCAATCGAGTTAAAGCATGTTCAAGTTTGGATCGATTTGACCACCTACTTGAAAAATGCTGTGAAATTATATCACGGATGATTATAAAAACTTAATTGTTGGTATAATATGATATAAATATTATTTTTTATTAGTTTTTGAAAGGATAAAATAATATTTAATTCATTAATTAATAAAACACCCTTTGTAGGTTGAAAATCACTGAAAAATGTTCACTGCCAAATTCATCTTCTAGACTAAAGATTTAAATAAACATGAATGGAAATTTAAAATTAATAAAATATTATAAGTAATAAATTGCAGTAACTTTAATGAAAATATAATTTTTAACTTTTCAAGAGTAATTAATACTGACACCACTCCTATGAAACAACTACAAACAAACTAAACTATAAACACCCGATATGGTAAAATATGAAAAAACTAACTAATTTAAATGTAGATAATAATTATAAATGGAAATTATAAATATTTTTTGGTATTAATATGGTTATAAAATTATTCATTAATACATTTATGTTTGTTATACCAGAGAATAGAGTGCATCCGACTAAGTAGGGAAACAAGGTAAGAGTTTCTTCTCAAAACTCCCTTCTTTGAGACACATGTTCTATTATACACATAATTTATTTGAAATGGTTTATATACTCCCAATTGGATATTTAATATCACGTATTATCCTAATTCAGGGTATTTTTATTTCAAATTCAAGATCTCATTCTATCTAGGGTTGGTTATTAGAATTTTCATAAGTCGTAATGGTTTTTTTTTGTCTCAAACTCACTTTATTGAGACATGTTTTAATTCATGCATAAATTTACTTTTATATAGTATATATGACACCAAATTGATATGTTATCATGAAATATATTTTATTCACAATATTTCAGGTTTATTTTTAAGCTATTTCTCCTTCAAGGGGTTTGATCAATTTTTTTTTTCAATTTACAATTTTTTCTCGACTCAAGTTATTTTTCCATGAGTCATGAATTATATTATTGACTTTGATATTTAAAGTCTACTTTATCATACAATTTAATTTTAAATATTTTTAATTTAATTTACCTTTGATTAAATTAATCACTTTTATTAAAATGATTCTTTTTGGGGGATCACATTCTCTTTCAAAATGCATCATTGAAAGGAATGATTCCCAGCCTAAGAACACATTCTTTTTCTTCCATGTACATGTTTTACCTTTAGACAGTGTGTTCTATAACCTAAATATGTTTCTTCTCAAGTGAACTTTAAGTTTTCCTTCACCAATTTTCAAATTAAATATTTATCATCCTTTTTACAATGTGAGTTTCATAAAATATTTTTAGAGGTTTTTTAAAATTTTCAACATGGATTGTTTTTTAAAAATGGTTTTCATTTGAAGTAATGTTATAAATTTTTTAAAAATTATTTTATAAATATTATTTTAAATTTACTTTAAAATAAATTGATGTTATTTATTTTTTAAAAAATAAAATATTTTTTAATGTTTTCCAAATGGGTCATTTTCAATGAAAGGAATATATTTTACATGTTTCCATGTGAATGAATATTTCCACTACCTTTGTAATTTTCCATGAGGCTTTATCTCTACACTTTAAAGTTTTCAAAAAGTAGATTATTATTCTCATGGTTTAATAAAATTTTTCTTTTTAAATATTTTCATAGGATAGGGAAAATTATTATTTTCAAATAAAATTTACTAATGATTCTAAGAGTGTTCTTCATATTTGTTGTATGCTCGATCATTGGTATTATCCAAATGATAGAATCAAAATTATTTATCTAGATGGACTATGAAATTATCTTTTACATCTATTTTATAACCCATCATTTATTTTTTTCTTTCCTAAACGTCCACTTGTATAGGCATGATTCACTTCTAATGCTTTCCCTATATGAATGACTTATGATCTATTAATTGATTGAAGGATATTCACCCATATTCCCAATAAATAGATTGATGCAATGACTTGATCTAATGGGCCCCATCTGGTTGGTGAAAGGCCAATCTGTCACAAACCTAAGCCCACCTCCAATAGTCTAAGGGATGGCGACAAGCTCTAAGAATGAATAAATGAAATGGGAGGCCTTTGACTAATGTACCTGTATACACACACCCAATTTTATCTATGAAAAAGTATATAGAAATATAAAAGATAGTAACATCTAGAGTGTAAACATGCATAAAATAACCTCTATAAAAATACAATAGAGTACGATAATGTAATATGATATGAGCACTAAATTTTTTATTGATTTTGGGAAACATTGAAAACAACATACAAGAGTCACATCATGGAGGTATAAAGTAGTGGATCCCCAAAGTGTCATTGACAACAAAATTACTACCACCTGATGGCAAGGATCCTAGGTTAAAAAAGAGATAAATGTTATGGCTTGGAGAATCATGGGACTTAAAGAAATCCACAACCTTATTCCCCTCTCTCCAAGTATGAGTGATCACCATATGGATTCCCATGAGATGTTTTAACTCGAGGACTAAATATGCTATACACCATGGGCGACATCCACTTTCTGCGAGTTCTTTACAGAGGATCAAGGAATCCATTTCCACAGCCTTCAAAACAATTAGTATTTGATCACTTACCTCCAAACCCATAACCAATGCCTTTGCCTCGTCCAAAAGAGCATCACCAATACCATAAAAGGATGATAATTCAGTAATAACAAACCCCCTATGGTCTCTAATCACACCTCCCACCCTCATATGGACCCCAGGAAGGACCCATCTGTATTGAGTTTGAGACCGGTTCTATAGGGGTACCAACGAACCCAAGACCCCTGACCCCTCTTCTCAAACTAGCTGGACACCCCTGGATTGAACGACCTTACTGATGGGGCTCCCTAGCAATTAGAATATACACTTACTAAGTCCATCAAAGTATTCTTCATCTTGAAGCTGATGCTGGTACTAGTTCGAGAGAAATTCTTATGGCGCACTTTATTCCTGGCTTTCTAAATGATCTAAGAACCTACCATGAGGATGATAAGCCTACCTTTCCGCTCAGGACCGTTGTCACATGTGCCACTAAACCACATATTGAGAACATTATCCTATATCCCTCCTACATCATGCCACCTATATAAGGCTCCATACACCTACCATGTCCAGTGAGCCCAATCACTATCAAAGAAGAGGTGCATCACCGTTTCTTGTTTGGGGTTTGTGAAGCACCAACACCTGGAGGCCAAGGACACCCCCATGCATTGGATGTTGTCATCAGAGGTCAAGGTGTTATTCCTCACTCACCACATCAGGAAGTTGAACTTTGGAGAGATCCTCTTGCATCCAAGTGTTTCACCCCATGGGTCTCCAGCATTTGGATCCCTTCTCACACTACCATAAGCCTTCATTGAAAACTCTCTCAAGGAGGAGCCTATGAAGATGAGTCTATTAGGATCCTCACTGAGGAAAATTTCTTTAAAAGAATCATGTTGAGAATCATCGAGAATAGCTTGTAGAAAGACAGGATGGCCGCATGCTTCTCTAAAGGATATATTTGGTGTGGGAATCCGGAAAACTACAGACTTCCATCCCCCCAATCCTAAAATCATAAGTTCACCTCTCCTCTCCTCACTAGACACCTGGCATAAGGATGCATTACCTCCATATATGGCTGGATTAACTTCCAAATCCTTGATGATTGATACCTCTTCATTGCACCATCTAGGCCATATTTATCTTTGATGGGAATTACCCAAAGAGTTCAGCCTTCCATATCCTCCCATGAAAGTTTTTAATGTATCCCTTGCATGGTTGAGCTCACACTCAGTAAGTTGATTCCACCTTCAGCTAAAGGTCTTTCAAGATGCTTCCCTGATTCCCAGTGTTGATGAATTTCTAGATGACCATTCCATATAAAGGACACCATGATCATATCCATGTTGACAACCAAACTTTTTGGAGTCTTCAAGGTGGAAATGGGATGCATGGGTATAGAGACTAGAACACTATTGACCAAGGTAATGCGTCCTACAAATTAAGGGAACCTATTATTACAATTGAATATGTTCCCCATAATCTTTCCCAAAATCTTATCAAAATGACGAACTCAGAGGGAGTTAGGACCAACCAGTGCTCCATGTTACTCCATGGGAAAGGAGCCTCTCCTCATATTCAAGGCATCTTCTAAAATCATGGCCCTCCTGACTGAGAGTGACTTAGAAGAAAATTATAGGCTTTTCTCCCTAAGCATCTCCTGCCCGCTCCATTTACCATATTCCTCCAGTATCCCATTCATTCTAATCACCGATCTCCTAATAATGTTAATTAAGATGATAGTATCATCCATGAAAATCAAGCGAGAGATGCCCTCTATAACATGCCTATCCTGATAAGGAATAATTTTACCCATGAAGAGACCCCTTTTAATATAATGGCAAATCACATTTTGATATAGAATAAATAAAGTGGGGGATAGGGGATCCCCTTGTCGTAAACCTTGGAAAGCCTTAAAGAAACTAAACTTCTTACCCAGAAAAGAAGTGGAGATCCATGCCAAGCTGAAGCAATGGAACAGTATGTTAAGTGTCCAATTGGAGAATCCCATACATCCCAAAACCTTCAAGATAAAACCCCATTCCATCCTATCATAGGCCTTGCTCATGTCCAATTTAATTTCCAGATTATACCCAAAAACCTTGTTGTTAATCCCATTGATTATTTCTTGCTCCACCCCAATCACACCCTAGATTGATCTCCCTTGGATGAATCCATGTTGTTCTATTTCCATCCATGTGTTCAAGTGAGGTGCCAACCTTTTGTTGAGAATGATAGTGAGAACCTTGTAAGGCATGTTGCACATACTAATTGGCCAGTACTATTCTACAGACTGGGGGTTACTCACTTTCGGAATCAAAACCACCTTTGTTGCACTGGAAATAGGTGGTAGGTGACCCCATGGAAGAAATCCTTTACTAGTCTTATTAAATATCCTTTGACCATATCCCATGCAGCCCTGTAGAACGAACCATGTATGTTGTCTAGGCCTGGTGCACTTTCTGGGTTCAAAGACCACACTGCCTCATGCACTTCCTCCTACTCTAGAGGCCTTCGCAGGCACTCATCAATCTACTCCAAAATTCTAGTTGGAAAGTCCTCAAACAGCTCTGTTTCCTCTCTTCGATACCCTTCTACCATATTAGGATTAGGTCCTATGAGTAAGGCTTTGATGGAATAATTTTCCATTACCCTAACCTCATCTAGGTCATTGGAATATGATCCATCTTCCATGAGAATATTAGGCTAGTGAATATGATGCCTCTCTTTAAGTCATGCATGAAAATAACCAGAATTCTGGTACCCCTCATGAAGCCAGCGAACCCAAGCTCCCTCTCTAGAAAGCCTCTCCTGCCTCAAAAGAATGTCAGTAAGAAGACCCTTATTGTTTTTAATTTTATCAAGTACATTATCATCCCATTCCTATTCCAGACTAGCCTCCATGCATTCAACCTCCTCACTAACCATGCTCATGTCCTTGTCACAGGAGGGAAGAGTCTTCCTCCACCTTTGAAGCAGAAGTTTAAGCCTCTTGATCTTATTGTACAGAGAAATCCACGAGTTTCTGGGATAAGTACTATCCCAAGATTCCTTGACCATGTACAAGTATCTAGGTCCTACCATCCATATCCTAGAAAATTGAGTGTGATCAGCTCTCGCATCAATGGAGATCAGGACTAGCCGCAATAGAGAGTAGTCAGATAAGTACCGTGCCAGGTGGTAAACTTTTGTATCCGAGAAGAGATAAATAACATCTTCGTTCATCAAACACCGGTTCAGATGACACCAAGTGCACCTTTTCCCCCTTTTATTGTTATTATAGGTGAAATGGTCTCCCTCAAACCCTGCATTCATCAAAACTAATCTGGCCAGGAAGGAAACAAATTCCAAACTTTCCCTCCTTGGAAAAGCACCCACCCTCGTTTCTCCTCAGGAGAAGCTATAGTGTTGAAGTCTCCCCCGACAATCCAAGGGTTATTATCATCTATAATACCTTCTAAATCACTCCAAATAACCTCTCTTTACTGTGTATTTCATTTGGAATAAATGAAAGTGAAGAAAAACTACTGAGCACCTATCGTAATTTTCATGGAAAGATACTGATCTGATGCATTTAGCAAATTGATTGAGACATGGTCCTTCCAGAATAGATAGATTTGAGAATTAGGAGGGTTCCCATGCATACATCTGTGTAATATAAGCCTTTGTGCGTAATCCTTTATCTTTCATGATGCCTGTTTTGGTTTAGGAATAGACACCATAGAAATTGAGTGACTAAAAAGTTTGTTAACAATGAAGTTAGCCTTCACCTACGCCCCAATACCTTGGGCATTATAGATAAGAAATCTAAAAATTGAATCTAGGGTGACTGGATTTTTCCATATAAATTTATACCTTGGTAGGAGGAGACAGTTGCGGTAAGTTTAAAGCGCTAACCTTGGCCTGAGAATGAGTACACATTCCACTATATACCTTCTTGCTGACGATATCAGGAGAGCATCCCCACTAGACCAAACCCTATTGCGACCTTAGGGGACTCCATGAACTTCTCCTTCACTATCATTCTAACTGGAGTCGATGGAGGAGAGATCTCGGGGAAAGACAATAACACCGGAGCATGCGACGGTGAAACGTAACTCACCATCGACAGAGAGGGCAAAGGCATTGAAAGGACCTCACTGGACAATGAAAATTGAGAAACTGCTGCAACTTCTGAACCAATATCTGACTGAGAAAAATCAGGAATGCCAATGGGTGGGGTGACCAATGGGGCTAATGACCTGATCCTGAAAATACTGCTAAGAAAAGACATGTTTGTTGGTGGACCCACTCCTCGAGTTTGAAAAAGCAGTTTCCCGCCCAAGTCATGGTTGAACAGAACCAGGTCCCTTCTAGAGGATGCTTGACCAACGATACTAGGCTTGGAAGAGGATACCTCAGAGGCCTAATCGGGTGGGTAGGTGGCCACCCCTTTGACATGGGCTAAGATCTTTAAAGAGGACAACAAAGAAGGGGTGCACCCGGAGGGCCTCAGAGACTTCTAAGGCAGCCCCCGAGTGTTCTGGAAAACCTGTAAAGAGTGGCCGGAGAGATGAAAGAGAAAGCATAAGTGGGGAAAAAAGGTAAAAACAAGGATTGAAGAAGATCCTCCAGCCCTTCAATCTAGAGAAAAACATGTTTCGAGATCATCCTAGAGATGTCCATCTCAACACAGATCCACACAACGGATGTCTCCTCCAAGAAAATTGTTTGGTCATCCGCACATAGGAACAAACCTAGAGAGTCTCTTATCACCTTCAAGAAATACTCAGACTTGATAGGGAGGGGAAGACCAGGAAGAGAGATCCAAACCACCACTAGGGAGATTTCCCAACTAGAGTGAACAACCATCGACCAACAGGAGAGAGAAAACTACCATCGCCCCACCCAACAAGGGATCCTGCTCCAAGCCTTCACAAAATCCACCTTAGATGCCATGATAATGTATAATGCCTTCTAATCCAAGATCGAAACTGTGGTGGGAAGATCAAGGCCCCAACGATTGACATAGGTCTGGAAAAATGAAATCAGAGGTTTATCAGCAGCAAAATATGCGATCAGGGTCCATTGAAGATTCCTTACAGCCGCCTCAAAAGACTCCATAGAAAAGGAAATGATGAGGAAACCATCATCCAAGAATGAAGAAGAAACCAAGGGATCCCCCGACGACCCATCTTGAAATTGGTATTGAGACTGAGAAGAGAACAACATCACATCCTTGAAAAAATGTGGGGCGGGGGGATCCGAACCACCTCTGAAAACCATAGGCCCTTGAACATTAAGAGAAGAAATCCTAGGGTTCACTGAAGCATTCCCAGGGTTTACTGAAGCAACAGGAGGGAGAAATGCATTTGAATCCATCCCTTAACTAGTGTTACGACAGTGTAATGAAAATGATATAAAGGGAAAAAATACATGGACAACTAGAAATATAGTTGGAAACCCAAAATGACATTAACTATGAAGAGTAGAGAAGGGGAGATCCCGACTCAAGATCCTAGACTCCAACCTCCGAATGCGGTCAGCACCACCATGTATTTCTAAGCTACACTGATACTAGGTCCACCATAGTCACTTAAAATATTTATGTAATTTTAATAAGACATAATACATATATAAAAATCCCATATAGGTGTGAGTATATATATACCTAGTAGGAAACCACAAAATCACCATGCATAAATCATCAAGAGATTGTTTTCAGCTCATCACAACTAAGGTATGTCAATCAGTATATGAGATAATAACTATAAGGAAAACCCAGATATAGATATGATCAAGGTAGAAAATTAGTCTCAAAGGTCTCAACCAAACCATGCATTAGCCTAGGATTCCACTAAAGGCTTTAAAGTCACCCCGATTTCAAGATAACTCACTCCTCAGGTCCAGATAACACTAATGCTTCTCATATGATTGGTTATTATCATCAAGCCCATCCATTATGAAGAACATACTGAAACTCAAAATATCTTGATGCAAAGACAGGGGATCTCACCCAGGGCCTCTAGGGGACACCATATTCCCTACTAGATTAACATTCTAGATAGAGAATCTTTCCCATGTATGTTGGTAATATGATACAAAGAAACCTAACTAGGGATAAAAATGAGAATAAAGAACAAATCTAGGACTTGTGGATGATACTGGATATAGTATACTGAGGGGATCTCAACATCCAATGCACATGATCAAATTCCACACTAACCCTCATAGGAGAGTACTAAGGAACTCATCCCAGAACAAGGGAACTCACCCACACTGACTTGAGAGAGGGGACACACCCAACTTATACTGGTTAAGCATCACTAAAAGAATAATCTCTCTTACATCACATCATGTTATATCTTTGATGCCAAAAAAAATTCCATGATCAAGTTCTATATAGGAAAATACTCAAAATCAGAAGCTCGCAATCCAAAATCCAAGTTGGAAAAATCTTGACGAACACATGAGGCTCGTCGTTGGTCCATCAGAATAAAACATAAATCCACAAATATATCACTAAAATGAGACATTAATTGAAAAATGGATCACACCATCGAGATCATCATAGAAAATACACTAGGTACATGTCATTTACTTTTCCAAAATGGACACTTGGTGAAAAAAATGTATTTCACCATGCCACTCTTGAATGATGCATCATCAACCCAATCCACGAGTTCGAATTAAATAGTTGATATTGGTCTTGAAAATTTTATCGCAATATTAGGGCCATGATGCTGTAGACGACTCGTCTATCCGACATCGTATAAAGAAGATATAAAATAATTTATAATTCCACAAAAATAAAAATAAAAATAAAAATATTATTATTGAAAACTTCATGGGCCAGATCCATGGGATCAGATTAGGTACCCAAAATTGGCATTAATTCAAACACCTCAATATCATGGTCATGATGTCATAAAAATTTCATCAATCTAACGTATCAATTTAAAGATAAAACTAAAAAATGGATTAATAATAATAATAATAATAATAATTAATATTATATCATACCTACATGAATGAGGGAGAGGGGCTCACACACAACCCCCAATCACCTCTACATCATACATAGTAACCCACTATAGTACCCATTTAAAAAAAATCTTTTTTTTCTTTTTTATTATATTACAAAATCTCTCTTGTATCATCTATTAACTCAAATATTTTTCTGAGAAAAACCAAAATCTTTTCTACTCTCATTGGAAACCTTGAAAAAAACACACCAAACAAACTTGGATGCCTTGCTCATACAACCGTCTACCCAGAGACCATTTGACTGACAACCTAGAACCCACATCCCTGATAGATAGTCCACCACATGCCTCCCTTGCATGGACCCCCTACAAATCACACTTTATATGATTCCATACATAATAAGGGCCAACTCTATCTTCAGAAAACTAGAAACCTCACTCTGTATCACCCATCCACCGAGCTGAGCTGCTGACTCCTCGCAGTTGCCAACCAATGCAAGGGCTGGTGGCCACCATACAGATGCAAACAGGAAGAAGAAAAGAGAGAGAAAAGTGTGGTGAAGGATAAAATAAAGTGATTTTGAATCTCTAATATCACAACGGGTTTAAATAATGAACAAGTGATGATAATAATAATAAAATGTAAATAGGTAATAATTAAACAACCATAATAGTTTTCGCAAATCCTAGGTAAATAAACCCACACCTACAGCACGATCGACCCACAAATCAATCTTTTGGTTAATTTGATTCATGTTCATCATGTGATACACAAATGGGGAAATAAAGCAAGGAAAAAAAATTCCCAATCTCAATATTGGATCATTCATTGGTGAAGAATGCGCACACCAATTATGAAGAAGACCCGTTGTATTCACTGCCTATCAATCCACCTAGATCCAATCACCGATCATTCTACGATTTAGGTTCATTAATGAAGAACACCCAAGCCTTCTCTCAAATCCTCTTAGGGTTATGATAATAACCCTTGTGACTCTATATAAGAGGGTATTTGTAGAGAGAATTAGGTTATGGGTATTAAATGTACTGAATAAATAAATTAATTAATTAATCTACTTAATGTACTCACCATCGACTAACTCAATCAAACATCTGATATTGACCAACCTTAGGTTGTGCCTAGGGTAAACCCCATATTACAAACTAAAAAAAGGTGTTATATCTCGGATATGGGACTTCATTTTGGTTTTATTATACCTTTTTAGTAAAACTATGTGCATGTAATATTATCATATTTAATATTTTTATAATATCAATTCCATGCTCTTCAGACCTTGTAATCTCATACTGTCTTAGTATCCATCTCTTAAAACATGCCTAGAATTATTTATAATTCTTACAGTGAAAAAACCGAGTTGTTAAAATCTTCCCACCTTTAAGGATTTTCTTCATAAAAAGTGAAATTCTGCTCACAAGGGGAAAACTGAGTAATCAATTGGGTCTCCCACACTAGTGAGCTATCCAGAAGGTTCCCATGCCATCAACAAGCATGCACCCATGGGAAAAAACTTTCCCAAAAATGGTATTCTCATTTCTGTTCTCAAATTCCACTGAGATTATTAAAATCCACAAAAGGTTACTCCACCCCTAATGTCCATCTCCTCCTAGTCTACATCTTGTAATGAGTTGTGCACGCACCTTAATAGTTTCAAGACATGGAAAACACCAAAAACCCGGTCTAATTTTGGTTTTAGGTTCAAGCAGTATTCCACCTCACTAACCCATCATAGTAACTGGAAAAGGGCCTATGATCCTTAGAGACATCTTGTTGTCCCAACCCAAACTTCGTATTCCACACTAAGGAAATATCTCTTAGAAAAACATATCTCATCATAAATCCCCAAAGTCCATCATCATCAGTCCTAAATGGATGCATGATGTTTTTGGGTAGTCATCATTGACCCCTAGATGAACTACACCTTTCACAAATCTCGCTAGCACCAAATCTCGGCCCACAAGTGTTGTCTCCCAATGGCTCCAACCAATATAGCAATGAACTATAGGGTCTCCCATATACGGCCTCAAATGGTGATACACTAGTGGTAGAGTGGTAAGTATTATGATATGAAATCTCCACCAATGTAAGATGATTGGCCCAAATATAGCCTATAACCAACATGAAAACCCAAAGCATGCACACCAGATCCTAAAAGGTTCACTCCACCTAGACATTTTTTTGGGGTATAAACACTGTTATCAACCATAACTGCTCCCTAAGAGAATCCTACATCCTATCCATAATCATGATGTGAAGTGATCATAACTGTATAAAATAATTTTTGAGGGAATTACATGAAACCAGACTAACTTCTTCACACATAGACATCCCAAACTCTCCACTTAGCTCTTTCGATATTCACCCACTGATAGGTGAAACAACAAGGGGAAAAATTATCAACGCAAAACAACATCATTGGCCACAAAATCAATGCCAAAGGATCTTGGTACATCCTCACTAAACTTGTATGTACTGATAAGGGAAAGTAACCTCCTCCTCATCTCCTTTCACAACATGATTGGAGTGACTGTTCATCCTTGTACAAGTATGACATGCTCCCAACCTTTATAAAATCCATCAAGAACATGTCTAGTAGATATCTTTTCACAAAATATATCTCAATTGATATTCCCAAGTTGCGCCTATGTAGATTGATGAATAATTGGAGGGGGTAACAACCATAAACTAGAGGTATGCTACACCATCCTCACCATTAAGAGTCAAATACAAAGAGTTTAACTACTATGTCACCTCACTAAACAAAAACGGATGAAATAATTCACTATGAGTGTATGATACCACAACCACACTCCTGGATGGATCTCAATCTATAACCACCTCAACCTTTATGGGGTACACTATTACTATCACTCCCATGCATGAGAAGAAATATCCCAATAATTGGACCCCCAAAATATAGAAATGACTCCATGAGATCTCTCCATAAAGATGGTACTATTAGGGAATGATTCAAACCATCCTCAATTTAATCGTGTCCTCCACCTCTTGCACTATGTTCACAAGGATTTTATTAAAGGAGAATACCAAGAACTAATCCAATAAGAGCCAAGGATCTAGTTCCTAAGACACACAACTCTATTGGGGTATTCAACACACTAAAGGGTATAATCATAAACTAAAATAAATTGAAAAAGATTTGGAAATCCACTTTTGATATAACCTCCTCATGAACCCAGAGATGGTGATAACCCATCCTGAGGTTGAACTCCAAGAACCACTATTCCCCTAAACACAGTTCAAAGAAGTAATCAATTCTAGGGGGTGGATAATCCTCCATAACAGTCACGTAGTTTAGGTGACATCAATCCAAACCTAACCTCAAGATCTCTTCCACATACTAGGATAAAATCATTAGGTTGAATATAAAAAAAACTAGGTCTTATGAAGACCCACCTCAACAGAACCTCCAACCACACTCTTATTTGTTGTAGATATACATGGTCATCTGATATACCAGTGAAAATATTGGTCTATCCCTAATGAAATTTCATGTAGAAAACAAACTCTTGCTGGGGAGGTAAACTTGAAAAATACTTAAGGAAGATTTCCTCATACCTATCCTTCATCACAAGAATTGAAATCTCATAGAATCCACTACTCCAAGGGTCACACTAGGTAGATGATAAAGTATTTGTATCCTCCTATACATGATCTCATCCTAATACTCTTGGAATTTCTTCTCACCAAATAAGGATAACTCCATACCCCTAACTCAGTAATATGAAACCCCACTGGTAATAGACATTTGGGAATGGATAATAGGAAACCAATCCATACTGAGGAAAAAATCATTGGGGCTCATCACCCACTATAGAAAGGTTCCATGAAAGGCTCTCTCCTACCAGATCCAGGTCACATAGTTGTTAAAAGTGTGAAACCAATAACCCTTTTTGTAGGAGCCTCAAACACAAGGGTAAATAAAAAAGGATTCACTATCATAAACGGGTTTTGAAAAAGTGATAAATTTACAGGAAATTGGAATGTGATTGTGTACTAAATCTATATTTAGAGTAGAGAATACACCTGACATACCTTGAACTACACCCAAAGTCTATGGGTCATAAGATCCTATCACCCAAATCCATCCTTCCATTTTACCACATATTCACCTCAACCAGGAATTATTCTAAAACCTTATCACATAAAACAAACTCAAATACAAAATTAAAAGGAACTCATAAACCACAACTTGACACTATCTACTTTGGGTGACATTGAATTTCCTGCATGGTTTTAGATAGTGTCACAAGAACATATATCGGTGGGAGAATGCCCCTCTTTCTTTCATGTCTGAAGCCAAATTAAACAATCACCAACATAGGGATCCATTAACACCTTGTGTCACTATGGAGAAGTATCACTACTATAATCACTATTAAGAGGGTTCCTAACCAAGCAGGACACTCAAACCACAGGCTCATGCTAGTCCTCCACCACCCGAGAAGGGGGGACTTGCTCCCAAAGAATCCTGGGTGATCTCTAACTCTAAAACTTTTGAAGTGTATGTAGCCTAAGTTTTTCACCTTCTAGTACCACTAGAGATAATTTATGCACCACATAGGAGACTCATTGTAAGAACAACCATCTGATTGTTTAGGGGTTTTCATAAGCTAGAAAACCTAAACCATTGCCTTAATACAATCCTCTAATGTTTGAGGGTATAGCTTCCCACAAAACCTGAGCAGTCACTATCACTAGAACTTGTATAATGTGTTAAGCCTATACATACCATCATCCTATTTTTCTGGATCCATACACTTCTCAACATGTAGATGATCATATAACTTAACCTCTAGAGGAGGGTCCATGCACTACTCAACAGGTGGTAGTACTTATTGGTGCTCACCTAAAGTAAGCACCTCATGTATGAGTCCTTGAACTGAGGACTCATCACTCAAGTGGTCGTCCTCATGACACTATCTTGGAAACCTAGTCGACTATCATCATAGATACATCTTTAAAGTTATCAAGACGAAACATAGTCAAAGATCATATTTGAGGAGATTAATAAAGAAGGACAATCAAATGAATCAATTCTGTATGATTCATATACCATTTGTTCCCTACAACTAATGTCTTAGTATGCTGAGTTAGAAAGTAGGTAATTAGAGCTATGGATTATGGATACTTTAGATTCCACCCCAATAATGGGTTCTCAGGCTTGAAATACACACAAAAGACACTCCAAAAACATTTCCCTAAGTTCCCAACCAATCCTCTCAATGGTTCCATATTTATAATTAATCATTGAAGAACCAACTCTAATACCACTATGTAATGAGGTGACCTACCAAGGCTTTCCTGGTCAGTGGAGGGCCGAGGAGTTACAACCCCAAGCCCACTTCCAATAGGCTATGGGTTGGAGACAAGCTATACGAAGACATAAATGAAATGAGATGCCTTTTCCTAATATACCTGTACTCAAGAACCAATGAATCTCTATAAAAAATTATAGAGGAACATAAAAGATAGTAACATATAGAGTTTAAACATGCATGAAATAACCTATAGGAAAATACAATAAAGTACGAAAATGTAATGAAAATGATATAAAGGGGTAAAATAAACTCCCAACAAAAAATACAAGGGAAACCTAAAATGATAATAAATATAAACAATAGAGTAGGGGAGGGCCCAACTCAAGATCCCAGAGTCTGACCACCAAACACAGACAACATCACCATGTACTGATAAGCTTCACTGATACGAGGTCCACCATATCCACTAATAATTTGTATGTAATATATATAAGACACAATACATGTGGGAAAAACTCATGTAGGGGTGAGTATATACATACCTAGAAAGACACCCCAAAATCACCAAGAACAAATCATTAAGAGAGAGTATCCATCTAATCAGAACAAAGGTATTCCAATCAGTATATAAGATAACACCCATAAGATAAAATCATATATATATTTTCTCAAGGTAGACAACTAGTCTCAAAGGTATCAACTAAACCATGCATTAAGCTAGGATTATATTCAAGGATTTAACATTATGCTCGTTTCTAGGAGAACTCACTCCTCGGGTCTAGATAACACTAATGGTGTCATCCGAGAGGTTATGATCATCAAGAATCTTCATTAGGAATAATACTCTGGAACTCAAAATCGACTAATACAAATATATAGGATCTCACCTAGGGCCTTTATAATCCCTATTGGATTAACCTTCTAGATAGGGGTTCACGTACGTGTATGTTGGTAACGAGATACAAAGCACCCTAACTAAGGATAAAAATGGGAATGAGGATCAACTCTGGGACTCAAGAAGGATACTATATCTAGTCCACCAAGGGGATATCAACATCCAATGCACGTGACCATCTGACACACTAACCCTCAATGAAGTGGATTGAGGAACTCATCCCATAATATGGGAACTCACCCATGTTGATCTAAGAGAGGGAACACACCCAACCAATATTGGTTAAACATAATTTAAAGAAGCGTCTTTCTTACATCAACTCACATTGTATATTTGAATAAAAAATAAAGTCCATCATCATATTCTATGTGGAAAAATACTTAGGATAGGCTGCTCATGAGTCAAAATTCGAGCCTGAAAAAATATTTATGAGCACATAAGGCTCGTTGTTGGACCATCAAGACAAAAATGTAAATCCATATATATTTTACTTCAAATGGACATGAATTTCAAAATGGATCACACTTCTATAATACTCATGGAAAAAAATTTGGGATATACTATTAACTTTCCAAAAATGGATACCCAATGAAAAAGAGTAATTTACCACGTCAGGCTCAAACAATCCTTTGTAGGAATAATCCATAAGTTTGAATTAAATATCTAATATTGGTCGTGAAACATACACCTAAATATCAGGGTTATGATGCTATAGATGGCTCATCAATCCATCATCATATGAAGAAGATACAAAGGAATTTTTAATTCCACAATAATAACAATAACAACAATAATATTATTATTGGGAGCTTTATAGGACCAAACCACGATCCTAGAATAGGTACTCGACATTGGTCTTGAATCAACTGCCTCAATATCAGGGTAATGATTTCATAGACGATTCATCAATCTGATGAATCGATTTAAAGATATTACCAAAACATGGATTAATGATAATAATAATAATAATAATAATTATATTATAATAATAATAATTTTGTTATAATAATAATAATTAATATTATATCATACCCACATTAATGAGTGAGAGGGTCTCAAATTCCACCCCAATCACCTCCACACTGCACATAGCTTCCCACTATAATTCCCATTTTCAAAAATATTTTTTTTTTATTTTTTTATTATACTACACTCTCAATCTAGTATCATCTCCTCCCTCAAAGATTTTTCCTTGAAAATCCTAAATCCACACCACATGTAGTGCCTCCCTTGAACATAGTACACCAACATTCCTGAATACCTTTATCATATAACCATCCACCCAAATACCATGTGACTGATAGCTTGGAACCTATGCCCCTGACATCTAGGCCACCACACGACGCCCTCACCTAGGCCCCATCCAACTTGTGTTGTATCTTGCACCACCCATACCAAGGGCCGAATCCATCCTCATCGAACAAGAACATGAATTCCACAATGATTATCTATTCTTAGATCTACTGTGAAACCTCACTCCACATTTCTTAGTCATTGAGTTGAGCTTCCACCTCCTCACAGTCTCTAACCAACACAAGGACCGGTGGCCACAATCTGAATGCAAACGGGAATAATAGAGAGAGAAAAGTGCAGTGATGGAGAAAAGAGTGTGATGTTTCATCTCTAATATCACAAAGAGTTTTATGAATGAAAACGTGTTGATAATAGTCATCAAATTTAAATAAGAAATAATTAAACAACCATAATAATTTCCCTAAGTCCTAGGTAAATAAACCTGCACTCATAACATGATCGACCCGTGAATCAAACTATTGGTTGATTTGCTTCGTGTTCAGCATGGGATAAAAAATGGGGAAATAAACCTTGAAAAAAATTATTTACCTTGATATTGGATTGTTTTTTAGTGAAGAATGTGTTATCCAGTGATAAAGAAGACCCATTGTATTCTCTACCTCTCGATCCACCTTAATCCAATCACTGACTACTCTTCGATCCAGGTCTTCCAATGAAGAACACAAAAACCTCATATCAAATCCTCTCAGGGTTATGCGGATAACCCCAGTGATTCGATATAAGATAGTATTTATAGTGGGAATCAGGTTATGGGTATTAAATGAATCGAATGAATAAATTAATTAATTAATCCACTTAATGTACCCACTAGTGGCTGCCTCAACCAAATTTCCTACACCAACCAATCTTAGTTTGAAGTTAATGTAAGCCCTGTATTTCAGAAACAATGATGGTCTCATATTTCTGATCTGAGACACTATTTAGGATTTATTCCACTTTTTTTAGAAAAAATGCACATGTGTGATATTAATATATTTAATTTTTTTATAATATCAATTATAGGCTCACTGGGTCTCAAAATATCACACTATCTCAACATCTGGATCTGAAAATATTTATTTAATTATTCTAAAGTCTTACACATCAAAAAATGAGTAATTAAAATTGATTGGGTCCATTTCCTATAAAATGTAAATACCATATGCATATTAATATTTATTGAGAGTTATTTACCTATAACAAAGCTTAAAATAATTGGATAACCATTTATTTTACATGGGTTTATCATGTCATATTTATTAATGAAATCATAAAAACTTACTTAGGTAATAACTTGAAAAGGATGAAAAACTCATTTTATTTCCTTATGTTTTATGATATGTTGATTGAAACCATGTGGCACACATATATATGATTTTTCATTATAATGTTTGTTCCTAGATAGTGCTCCAATGAACTTGGTAATGTTAATGAATCATGAAAAGATATATATGTAATTATGGAGTAATTCTAATCCTTTTTGATGTTCTAGAGAGTAATCCTTGGCATATGAGAATAGGCAAGGGAGTAATCCTTGGAATATTATTATGTACTAGGGATTAATCCTTTTAATATTCTTATAATATCATGTTTTTGTGGTTTCCACATTTCTATGATGCCATGCTATTATGTTATGATCATTATTTAATCTATGTCTTTATGATTTCATCTCTTTATTCCATGTTCTGAATATTATGATTAATCTCATTATGATATCATGTTATGAATCATGTCTCTCATGTTATACTATATTTCTATATTTACCCTTATTAAGAATTTTATCTCACTCCTTTATTATGTTTCAATTTACCAGGTTATTAAAGAAAGTATTAGGTATGATAATCATAGGAGTTTATCTTGTGTGGAGAATTTACTGGTGATGTTGAAGACCCATTATGGAGTTATTACCTTCTTATATAGTGAAAAAGTTTCCATTTTTTGAGAATACTTGAGATTTATTAGTTTATTATTTTTTCTAAACTCCTTAAAACTCTAAAATTAATGGTCCTTATTATAAAAATTCGTGAAATATATTGTAATCATAGATGTGTATGAAATCTAGTGTTGTGAGTTATGTTTTTTCAGCACAAAATATGGGAGTGTGAGTTTGGGGGCTCTATAGTTGGTATCATAGTTGTGCTTAGATAACTTTATAGGAAAAGTTGTTATTGGTTGAAAATGATTTATGGTTTAAGAATGAAATCAAGGGTTGATGTGTTAATGATAATCTTGGTTTTAATGGTATATATAACCAATAGGTTGTAAGTGTTTACTATTTCATGATTATATAAGGATTATGATAAGATATCTTTAGTGAAAACTCTATTTATAGAACTAATTATAAGAGAAATTCCTGAATTTTTAGTAAAGTATAGATTTTGTGGTTTTACTATAAATACATCCCTATCTAGATACTATAAGTGGACGTGTTTCTAGCACATATACATCTAAGGGTAATAACCACTAAAAGAGTTGGTCGAGTATACCTTGACCATCACTATAGTGCATGGTGAATAGTCCCTTACCATTCAACTGGTTTTTCACTCATGGGGATATTCTTGGGTTAATTTAAATTCTTTTTACAAACCTTTATAAAGGATTTGAACATATTATTTTACAGAAGTTAACTAGATTAGAGATCCTAATAATAAAATGACCATAGATAACCTAGATTGAAGTTAAAGACTCATAAGTTAGGTATTTATATAATTTATGAATTATTTATTCTAATCACATATTTTTCTATTTTGTACATTTACTAATTTAAGTATTCTTTTCCCTAAACTTTCTTTTAAAGTAATGGATGGAGTAAGGAGAAACCAAGCTAACAGTTGATGCAATAAAAAATGTAATGATTATCCTAACCTAAAATCTATTAGGATAAAAACTCATATTATAAATATTGTTATTATTCCAAATCAACCATCATTATTTATGATTAAAAAAGTAAAAAAAATTTAATTCCTTATCACACCAAAGAATAGAAGGATAAAGTCTCTTGAAAATTAAGGTGATGAAGATAATGAAAGAAAAAAGATACAATTTCCTTCATATCAAAAATGTTGGAAGAATCGCATTGGGGAATGTCTAAAAAGAACTATAAAACATTTAATGTGTGGAAAAGGAGGACATAAATCACCTAGCCGCTGAGGGAAAATCAAGAATTTAGTTAAATAGATAGAGGAAGAAGATTTTTCTTCCACTTTTACTTAAGATATTAATGTAGACATTTTATTTGAAGTTTTATCTTAAGTTATGTATATCTTTTTTGACATCCTTAATTAATGTTTTTATACAAAAATGTGAGGATTTAATTTATTTAAAGGGGTAGAATGCAACATCCTAAGATTTCATTATATATTTTTTCATTTAAGTAATTATGAGTATGATATATTTATTTACACATACTAAAATGAAGGTCATGATGCATTATTAAATTAAAATATCCATCTTTAAAATATCATTATGATAATATATGATATATCTCTATATGTTATAAAATATTAAGTCTTTAAATTATAATATTTGTGTGAAATAATATTAGAAACACTTAATGTTTAAGAATATATTTTTAAATAAAATCAATTTATCTTTATATTTTATATTTTATATTAAAAGTTAAATATATAAATTTTAGAAATGTAATTAAATAAAATAAAATTTATTTTTAAATTTATAATATCAAAATTTACTTAGTATTAGTTTTTGAGCATTTTATGAAAATATTGATTTTTAGTCAAAAAATTGATTTTATGAAAATTATAATGAATTTATCAATATATAAGAATGACCTAGAAGTTCATAAAACCATTTAAGTGATCAAATATGAAACTAATGAATAATATTATGCATTTTAAAATATTATTTTAACTTAGAAAACCCATGTCAACATTTTTAAAACTATTGTAAAATGTTATTTTAATAAAGAAAATTGTTTTATATGTTTTATTTTAATTAATTATTATCTTATTAAAATTTAGTTATGTATTTATTCTAATTTTGGATAAACTTCATTTATTAACCATTAAAAATTTATCTCATATATTTTTTTAAAGTTTAAAAACACCCTATTATTTAAAAAATAAATTTTAAGTGTTATGTGTTTTTAATTTTCAATCATATTTTCTCATATTTATGAAATTCATTAGGTTAAATTGAGCCTAAATTCATAATAATAATTTCAGTATTTGGTAATAAGGTTATAATTATTTTTTTAGTAATAAAATAATTAACATGATTAATATTTAATTTAGAGTAATAAATGTTTAAATGACTAATCTAAAGTGGATCAAATTTTCCTAAGTTTAGCTGACCTTTAGGAATTATAGAAACCCTTTGTTAGTTTGTAAATTACTACAAAATTTATTAAAAACCTTCCCTCACCTAACTCACCTAAATTTCATACCTTTCCATTCTTACCCCTTACTTACCATTTTTTCTATGGAAAAGCTCACTTCCTCACTTATAAAAGGGGGACCACTTTCATCCTTTTAATAATCCACTGTTAATTTAAAATTTCCTTAAAAAACTTCCCAACTTTTCTGTACTCTAAGACCTTTATATTCCCTAATTACCCTGTTCTCCACAAATTATACTAAGTCACTCAAATCTAAGGCTATGATCAAGAGGAAGTTCAAGATCTTAATGTAGGTATCACATCTTTCTTAACGTTTCTTTCTTATTATTTTATTTCTAAACCTAACATAACCATAATATAATAATAACATAAAAATAATTAGTGTGTAGATATTTTATTATAAAAATGGTAAAAACATTATTTATTCTCTTCTATATACTAAAAAAACAATAATCGTCATTAGTGTGTGTGTGTGCAGATTACGACCCCCATGAAGTGATGCTTTCAGTTTTTTATCACCACCCCTCACAGATGGTATTAATGATGGTATTTATGAATAAATATTATTTATATAATATATTTATGATTATTAAATTATCAATTACTATCCAACTATACCCCTCTCATTTGTTGAGTAATATAAAATGCTAATCACGCGTTGGGCGACCTATTGCCTCCACGAAGAATCATTTTTTTCTTTTATTCTAGATTTTCATTATTTATCCAAAAATATTAAAATATGGTTTACCATAATAAAATAAAAATAATATAATTATTCTTTTTTTAATAATTATATTATGTCAAAATAAAAACATCCTTAACCATACCCACCAATCGAGTTAAAGCGTATTCATGTTTGGGTCAGTTTGACCACCTACTTGAAAATGATATGAAATTATGTCATGGATGATTATAAAAAATTAATTAATGGTATAATATGATATAAATATTATTTTTATGGGTTATATAAATAATTAATCAATATTTAACCTATTAATTAAGAAAACACCTTTCATAGGTCTAAAATCACTGAAAAATGTTCATTGTCGATTTCAGCTTCAAGGATTAAAATTAAAGCACTCGTGGAAAGAAATTTAAACTTTATAAATCATTACAAGTAATCAATTACAGTAAATTTAATCAAATTTTGAATGATGAACTTTGGAAGTCTAACTAATATGGGCATTGTTCCTATAAAACTACTACAAACTGTCTAAGCTATAAACACCCGATGTGGGAAAATAAGAAAAAAATAACTAATATACATATAGATAACAGTTATAAATGGAAATTATACATAGTGTTAGGTATGGATATTGTTATTAAATTAGTCATTAATATATTTATTTTTGTAATATAGGATCATATAGTGCATCTAACTAAAGAGGGAAACAAGGTAAGTGTTTAATATCAAAACTTCCTTCTTTGTGACACATGTTATTTTATGAATTTAATTTATTTAAAATTATTTATATACTAAAAATTGGATATTTAATATCATGTATTATCATTATTTATTGTATTTTAAATTCAAATTCAAGATCTCTTTCTTTCAATGTGTTTTTATTAGAATTTTCTTAAGACATAAGGGATTTTTGTCTAAAACTCCCTTCATTGTGCACCAATTTACTTTTATATAGTGTATATGAAACCCAATTGATATGTTATCTTGAAATATATTTTATTCATGTAATTTTAGGTTCATTTTCAAGATCTTTCTCTGTCACGACCCGAACCTACCTGGGATCGAGCCACAACTACCCCAAGCCCGCCTCCATAGGCCAGGGGCTGGCGACCAGCGCCGAAGGCACAATAACTCGGGGAGGCCTTTGCCTAAGTACCTGTACACACACACACGCAGCACACTCAATGAAAAAGTGTAGAGTAAAAGAGAAAAGACAAGGAAAAGTAAAGGGAAACTGCTATAGAAAAACCACAAAGTGCATAAACCTCTAAACAGTACAACACAAGTGCGGAAAGTAAACTGAAAAGAAAAGGGGAAAAACATGCACCCAACTAGAAAAGTGCCACAACCCAGCAACAGGTGAAAAATAAGTAAACAGATGGAAGGGTCCCCCACCTGGAACCTGACTCCAACCACCACACGCGGTACACACTCCTGAACTCCTAAGCTCCACTGAAGTCACGACCAACCTGTCTGTCGTCTGCAAGGGCACACCAAGTCCGGGCAAAGCCCAAGCAGGGGTGAGTATAAAAATACTTAGTTGTATACCCTAAAGGCTCGAGGGATCAACAAAGGAGGTACCGAAGGGTGAGCAGTAGATCGAACAAGGAAAAGTAAAGGAGTTCAACCGAGAGTACAGTAAAGAGTAATAGTAGAGAGTCCAGCTCAACCCAACAAGAGGAAGGAAGTAGACTCATCCAGACACAAGGAGTTGGAAACGGTGATAAGATAAACTTCTCGTCAAGTCTTCGCTACCTATAGCAGGAGAGTAGACTCATCCAACCACAAGAAGCTAGACACCGAAAGCACGTGGCATACCCCGCACGTCTTCGCCTCTTCTGGAAGGAGAGTAACCAAATCCCAAGGAGTGGGTACTGGAACAAGGTATATACACATCCATATGCTCAATCAAGAATCCCGAAAAAGATAATAAGGGGATCTCCATCCCATATCTCAGCCCAAGAAAGTGAGTAACCAACAGTCATAGAAGTAAACACCATCGATTCCCAGCATCCCGCACGTCTTCCCCGAACTGCAAGTCAAGGGGATCAAATCACCGCACCTTGATACTATCTACTTTGGGAGACATTGACTCGCCCTTACGATTTTAGGTTGCATCACAAGGACATGTCTCGGTGGGGAAAGCGCCCCTCGTACTTGAGAGTTCTGGGGGAACGTCAAGCCACACCTCGTCATTGCCCCGTAGTCGAGAGGTATCCTCAAAGTCGACAGGCGACCCCCAGCCCAGCCCCGCTGGAGGGTAATCCCTGGAAGTTGACGGGTTCCCACTAGAGGGAGACCTGGAAAGAGTCGACAGGTGCCACACTACCCAGTCCTATAATAGGGTAATCCATTGGAGGGCGACCCGGCTAAAGTCGACGACGGGACCACTACCCAGCCCAGTTGGAGGTAACCTGGCATCGGGGACCACTGCCCAGCCCAGCTGGAGGTAAGCTCGACATCGGGGACCACTGCCCAGCCCAGCTGAAGGTAATCCCGGCATCGGGGACCACTGCCCAACCCCGCTGTAGGTAAACCCAAAGCTACTCTGGCCATCCCTGCTGGATGGTACTGCTCGGTGAACACCGCTGTACTGGACATCCCTGCTGGATGGTAACCCACTGGTCGTCCCTGCTGGATGGTACAACTGGAGAGCCCTGCTCGAAACAACCTCAGCCTTGCTGGTAACAACCTCAGACCTACTGGAAACAACCTCCTGGGTAGAGGATCGGTGCCCGCGTAAAGTGTTGGTCACACCGAATCCACAAGAACTCTACCAGGAAACACAAAGAAATGGGAGAAACTCCCCAGGCCTCTCAGGGTGATCACGCTCCGATCTGCTGAGTCACTTTCGAATTTGACCAAGAAAACTCATCCCAGAAAGTGGGAAAACACCCACACTATATGAGCACACGTAGTCGTAAACGGAGCCACAGTCCGGTGAAAGGGAACGGTATTGAAACCCCTCACAGTAGAAGAAACAGAGGAACCAAACCATCTCTGTCGGCCAATTGAGAACAAAACCAGGGAAAAACTCAACCCTGCTGGTCAACAAATGAGAACAGAACCAGGGGGAAACTCCACACTATCAGTCAACAAACAAGAACATAACCAGGGGAAGACTCAACCCTACTTGTCAACAAACAAGAACCAAGGAACCCTCTACGTCGCGAGAGGTCAAAAGTACGTAAAGCAGAACACGACACACACATGGGGCCCACATGACGTGTGGAACCAAGTCAACCCCAACTAAGTGCACAAACGTTCACAGGTACCAACATCCACATGTACCTCCCAGCGTTCCCGTATTCTCCCAGAGTATACCACATCTCCAGCCCAAAGGATAACGTGCACACGACACCCCACGTCAACGCGAAGGCGTAAAAGTAACAACTCCAAATTGCCACCTCAACGGCTGAGGCACGAACAACCAAATCTCTTTAAACACCAACTTCACTCTCCTAGGAGTGAACGTGATCACACTCCAAGGGTTCCCTACAAACACCGTAGGAGGAACCACCATCGGTACACCTTTCATATTTCCACATTTAATAAGATTGTGCAAGAGGTTCCGCATGCCTGAACAGATTACACTATTGTAATCCTCGCGGAAAAACACGTGAGATAGACTACCTACTCACCTCAAACGGATATCTGATGGAAAAGTCACCAACACAGCCTTACGCCCGAACGACATCCCATGATCCCGAGCCTCGGCCTTGAAAATAGTCGGGCACATCGCACCATTGTGATCTCCTCGGAATGACAAGTCAAAAGACTGCTCACTTGAGCACAACAGACATCCAGAAAAAAGATGCATTTCGACACACCGCACACGAGCGGTGCTACGTAGGACCCGCATCTCGGTCCTGAAACACAAAGAATGGATCGCGCCGTTGTGATCCTCTGGAAAAAGTAAAAAATATGGACTATTCACTTGTCCAAAATGGAAACCCGGTGATAGAGATGGAAAAATCATCATCAACGCCCAAACAACCCTCATGGGGCCTACACCATCGTGCCGAATTAGAGCAGAAGGATTGCACCATTGAAATCCCCTTGTAAAAACATCTAGAATCGACTACTCGCATGCCCCGAACGGACGCCCGATGAGAAATTTACATAACGCTGCTCGCAGCTCAACAGACAGGCCGTAGGGCCCACGCCTCAACTCTAACTTCAAAGCCGAAAACCACACTGGAAAACTCTGCCTCGGCACCAGGGTCCCAACGCCACTGACGGTGCTCAAAACAGGCGTCGGGCGCGTCCACGCCGTCCGAAACAAGATCTCCCGGAAAAATGTCAAACCACTTAACATCATGTCGCGCTCCGATCCCCTTGTCTCAGGAATTAAAAATTCCCAAGACCATCTCAAAATCTCCATCTCAATTTAAGAGACGCGTCGCCGCAGACGGCGCCCAAATCGGGTGCCCTGTGAATGATTTATGATAAATAAATCATTTCAATAATAATAATAATAATAATAATATTATTATTATTATACACTAATTAATAATTTTTTTATTTTATTTTTATTTCTTTTTCTTTTTTTCCTTTTTTCGGTCCCCCCCCTCGTCAATAACTGGACCTGCATTTCGCGGGTCCTTCTCCTCCCACGCGACCAGTGGTCGCCGCTGCGACCATCACCGGCGAAGGCCGTCGCCCCTGCACCGATGCCCTCAGCCTCACACCGCCTGCCGCCGTCCGTGCTGCGTGCACCGTCACTGCCGAGGAGGACCCCCGCCGTCGAACCGCCT
Organism: Viscum album; assembly: GCA_963277665.1. Classification (NCBI taxonomy): domain Eukaryota; kingdom Viridiplantae; phylum Streptophyta; class Magnoliopsida; order Santalales; family Viscaceae; genus Viscum; species Viscum album. The sequence goes on from OY728131.1 coordinate 569,958,490, forward strand.
TGCTCCGGGGCAGCTCCCTGCTGCGCTCACCCGGCTGAACCGGCCGCCGCCGCGCCTCCGCGGCGCTCACCCGGCCGAAGCCCGCTCCGCCACGCCTCCGCGGTGCTCACCCGGCTGAACCGGCCGCTGTCGCGCCTCCGTGGCGCTCACCCGGCCGAAACGGACTCCGCCACCTAGGAAAACTGCCAGACCACCCCAAACCACCGGATAAACACAAAAAACCCGCAAACTTCGCCGGACCGCTGCGGGCAGCTCGAGACTCGGAATTCAAATCCGTAACTAGCGTCAAAAATAGAATGAAATATACTATGCATACATGGGATTTTCTCGAAGAAATAGAAAAAATTCTTCACTATAGTTGGGATTCAAAGGAGGCTCGGTAATTAAAAATGAAAACAATAACCGCCTACCTCGATGGGCTTCGTCCGAAGCTTCGCAAGGGTTTGCCTTGGCCAGATCCGCAACCGTCAAAGCTTGAAAGAGGGAGGAGGAGCTTGAGGGGGATTCCTTGAGGGTTCTTTCACAAGAGTATCAACCAAGTGAGGGAGAGAGGGTGAGGTGTTTAAATAAATAAAATTAATTAAAATTTTAATTAATTTAAAACCCCCAAATTAACCCGCATCCAAAACTCCCGACGGGGTCGAGATTAAGCCTCCTATAGGGTAAACACCACCTCTCGAGAACAACTACTGTCTCATAATTTTAATCTGAGGCCCTGTTAAAAAGTTATAAGGTTTAACGACCATGGCCGCTAAATTACGAAAACGCCCCTGGGGCCATTTTTCACTGAATGCCCGCGCCCAAAATACTTACACCCCTCCTAGGGTAAACGACATGCTCTGAACTCAACGGTGCCCTCATTTTTTACAATCTGAGCCACCGATTAAGAGAAACATGAGTTTAACCATTAAACCAATAAATTGATTACTTAATTTATCTGTTCCACACTCCGATAGCGAGCGAGGGGTCCAAACGTCCCGCGCCGACATGTTTTATGTCATTCCTAGGGTAAAAACCCCATTCCGGACCCATCAATACACTAAGACTTCTGATCTGGATCACCATTTAGGAGTTATCCTATTTATTTGTCATTTCCAGTGTGAACGCACTGAAAATTTAATTCCGGCCACACCGGGGCTCAAAATCACACGCCGTCTGAAGGCGCTACTCTGGAATAATATCAAGAATATTACAAAGTCTTTTATAGCAAAAACCGGGGTCTTAAATAATTCCCTCCTTCAAGATTTTCTTCCCCGAAAAGAAAAACCAGGGAACAACTTAGGGTACTAAGCCTGCACCTGTCTCTCCCGTATCCAGAAGAACTTTTGCACAGTTTTGCACCACTATGCACAGACCAAAGGATTTGATCTGTTCACACAAGGTCTTCTCTCACCGATGACGTTCATAGGGGCACGCACACATCTCCTCGGGTGAGTCACGTGGGAGACACTATGCACCCAAACCAGTCTTTGGGGTTAGGACAAGGCGGTTGGAAACCTCTCCATCCCTTTGCACAGCCTCAAACGGCCCGAAGGTCCTCGTGGGTAACTCACCTCCCCGATCGAACCTCTACGTCGCACGCCACGACTAGAATCACCTCCCGTACCTGGAATAAGGCCCGGTGATTCCCTCCTTCAGAATATTCATATGGAAAAACACCCAAGGATATCTGGTCACACAAGGTTTCACAGTCGATGTCTCGCAACCAAAACTCTCTTACATGCTTGGAAAGAAAAGGAGTCAACACCATCGACTAAAGAAAAAGGTCCCACACCTTTTACCTTACCTACACAGGGTTACACTGACGCCCCGATTCACCCTGGTAACACCTCAAGCAATGAGCGGGGAGAAAATCATTTCACACACAGAGTCTAAAAATTCTACTGCAAAAAGTAGAAGAGATATAGAGCGTACCTCTTATCACCTCATGCTCCGCAGGATCGTAGACATCCAAAGCTCGCGGCTGTCCGTGGTCCCAACTGTCAGCTCCCGAAGCCTGACGTGGACCACCTAGTGGTGATGGGAAGACCTCGTTAATTCGTCCCCCACTACCAAATCCTCCCGCTCCTCTGCTAGCACCACCTCTCTAGGTACCACTTTGATCATGATGCTGCCTCTTCCGTGGTGGTGCACCTGTTGCCTGTCCGATGCTCTCTGCATGCCTGGTCCGGTAGTCCCATTCCAAGTGACCTCGCTCATCGCAATCATATCACCGACTCTCTACGGGCTGCACTGGTGCCCTCTGGCACCACTGTGGTGTACGACCACGCCCCTGAGTCTGGTTGTCAGAAAGCCACCTGCGTCGAGGTTCGGTCACCCGACGCCCGCTAGCTATGGCAGACATCTCAGCTCTGTCGAGCCTACTGCCACCACTAACTGTAGAGTGAAACAAGAAGCTCTCTGTCACTAGTGCTTGCTCTAGCATCCCGACATATGTGGAAATGAACAAGGGTGATATGAAAACATTAATCTCTCGGCGGAGACCCTGCTCAAACTTCTACGCTCGGAAGTTGCCTTCATGGACCAAGTCTAGGTAAAAGCGTGCATGGTCTGTGAAACTAGTTGCATACTCGGCCATCGTCATCCCTCCCTACTGAAACTGTATGAGCTCCTGAATCCGAACAGAGCGTAAGAAGGAGGGGAAAAACTCCTCACGAAACAACAATTTATAGTTTCCCCACGAAAGAGACAACTCGTCAAGAAACTGAGTCACCAGACTCCACCAACGCCAAGCTGCTCCACGAAAAAGGTCGGCTGCCAAAGCCACTCTCTGATCTGTCGGCGTCTGCACAAGCCTGAAAAGGAGAACCACTGTCTCTAGCCAAACCTCTACTTCCTGATGGTCTGACTCACCACTGAACCTTAGCGGTCTTTGCCGCTAGAACTCACGGAGCACGCTCAACCTGCGCTCAAGCTCAGCTTGCTCTGTTGAAGCTGTCTGCTGCTCAATAGTTGGGAGTGCTGCTACCGGACCACCCGGAAAAAGGGGCTCGCACGATGGGTCTTGGACTGTGGCCTCGTAGTTCACAGGGTCGTCGTCACGAACCAAAGCTAGTATCCTGGATGGATGTCTTCGCGGAGACATCCTGAATATTATCAAGGAGTGTCGCGGTCAGATGAGCATATATGTATACCACAACAATAAAAACAATGGGGAGCTGACTCAAGAAGGAAAGTCAAAACTCATTCCTATGTGATGCACAAACCAATTTTTCCATGCAACCAGTGTCTCAGCATGCCGAGTCGACAAGCGGGTTATCAAGTTCCTGGTGAATGGATACGTCAGCCGCCGCACCATCACTGGACTCCCTGGCCTGAGAGCCGCTCTCGAGAAAAGTTAACACTATTGCACTAAATCCCAACCAATTCATTTTTAGGGACGTCTGAACAACGTCCCAAGGAACGAACCTCCTCTGATACCACTTTGTCACAACCCAACCCTACCCGGGATCAAGCCGCAACTACCCCAAGCCCGCCTCCATAGGCCAGGGGCTAGCGACCAGTGCCGAAGGCACAATAACTCGGGGGAGGCCTTTTCCTAAGTACCTGTACACATACACACAACACAATCAATGAAAAAGTGCAGAGTAAAAGAGAAAAGACAAGGAAAAGTAAAGGGAAACTGCTATAGATAAACCAAAAAGTGCATCAACCTCTAAACAGTACAAAGAAAGTGTTGAAAGTAAACTGAAAAGAAAAGGGGCAAAACACGCGCCCAACCAGAAAAGTGCCACAACCCGGAAACAGGTGAATAAAAAGTAAACAGCTGGAAGGGTCCCCCACCTATAACCTGACTCCGACTACCGCACGAGGTCCACGCTTCTGAACTCCTAAGCTCCACTGAAGTCACGACCAACCTGTCCGTCTTTTGCAAGGGCACACAAAGTGCGGGCAAAGCCCAAGCAGGGGTGAGTATAAAAATACTCAGTAGGATACCCCGAAGGCTCGAGGGAGAAACAAAAGAGGTAACGAAGGGTGATCAACAAATCGAACAAGGAAAAGTAAAGGATTACAACCGAGAGTGCAGTAAAGAGTAACAGTAGAGAGTCCAAATCAACCGAACAAGAGGAAGGAAGTAGACTCATCCAGACACAAGGAGCTGGAAATGGTGAGAAGATGAACTTATTGTCATGTCTTTGCTACCTATAGTAGGAGAGTAGAGTTATCCAACCACGAGAAGCTAGACACGGAAATCATGTGGCATACCCTACGCATCTTCACCTCTCCTGGAAGGAGAGTAACCAAAACCCATTGAGTGGGTACTGGAACAAGGTATATACACATCTATATGCTCAATCAAGAAGCTAGAACAAGATAATAAAGGGATCTCCATCCTGTAGCTCAGCCCAAGAAAGTGAGTAACCAATAGTCCTAGAAGTAAACACCATTGATGCCCAACATCTCGCACGTCTGCTCCGAACTGCAAGTCAAGTGGATCAAATCACCGCACCTTGATACTTATAACGACCCAAACTTTTCATACATTGTTAATAATTCAAAATTGAAGTACACTTATTAAAACATATAACAAAAGCATTAAAGGACCGAATAGGTATAGTGTCTTTAGAAACTAGGAAACATAAACAACTGGTTCATAAAGCATCTACATTGTCTCCCATTTATTTCATCATATCTAGAGTCCCTTTTGGCATATCCTACTTAACAACCTTGTTCCTAACCTGGGGAAAGAAAACATACAAAAGGGTGAGCTCAAATGCTCAGTAAGGGTATACAAAAGAAATATCAATCACATCATATTCCTAAGAACATAACATTTTGGAAATCTTAACCTGCAAAAGAGATCATAATTTCATAACATGGGATAAATCATAGTAGTGAAATGTAATCCCAATAATCATAACTTAAAACATGAAACTTTGTTTCATACACACATAATCATAGAGAATCATTTCTTAGTAGTCAAGACTCATTTACAAGACTATCTTCGTGGACAAAGTCCATTTCTGAACTGAGTTCACTTCTCGTTTCAGTCCTGTTTCACTAAACCGGTTTAACCTACCATTCCAGCCATCTCTATCTCATGAGATATAAATCTTTACCCAATGAATTGGAGGGATATATAGGTCCCACCCATCTCATAATGATACCATTCTTATGTATTCCACAAAATCATAAATCATACATCATTGCATAACCCATGTAATAAAAATGGGATTCTTAAACATCATGACATCATAAAACAATTCATATAAGATAAAGGAATTCATAAAAATAATTCCATCACAACATAATCAAATCAATGTAATAATAGGGATATAAATAGAACCCTATATTATCGTATATGGAAAATAATTTTGATAAAACACTTGAACTCTATTCTTGAGGAAAATATCCTTTCTACTTCAAAAACATTTTCCTTTCTTAACATGTCATACAATTTTAAACTAAAAGAAGTTTATTAAAAATAAACTTGAAAACTTGTAAAGGAAGCTTCTTGGAAATAATGTTTTAAAAATCCATTCATGCCGTATAAGTTAAAAAAAACATTCTTCTCATACTTTTGTTGGAAAGTCAAAAAGTACTTCATACGAAAAACGACAAAAGATTCCTTTCATATCCTTTACTAAAAACTCACCGAAGGGTAAAATTGGATTTAAAAAATTGTAGGTGGATGGAAACAATATTACATATTGAGAAAACATGGATGTGTATGATAAAATACACCCTAGTAAATATCAAAGTAAAAATTACTCAGATAAAAATGAGATTGTGATATTTTCCCTTACCTTAGGTCCGATTTGCTTCGTAAATGTCCGAACCTCCTGTATAATGATTTAAATAATTTCATTTACTTATTCCAGAATCATACTCATTGTTATGATATCATATATGGTCATATTCTTAGCTTCTTATTAGTAATATTTCATTGCTACTTGTTATTCGGGTGTTTATTACTTTTTGTTCTTATGCATGTTTCGTCGAATAAATTCTTATTATTCTCTTTAGGTTATAGATACCTCATTTCCAGAATGGTATAAGTGTACTATATATCATATTTATTCATTCAATTTATTTATATAATCATTATGCAATGAAGATCATGTAGAACGAGTCACATCACATCGTGGAGACGGTATTCCGTACGTACGCACGAGCGATGATATCGTTCCCATGATCGTGGAATTGTATTGGAGTGTATGTATACTATTTCAGAATCAATAAAACTTTACAATAATCACATATAGTTATTTATTTTCACCATTATACCCATCCAAGTAAGTTGTTGGTGGAAAATAGATTACACCACGACATGGAGACGATATTCCGTACGTACGCATGCGCGGTGATTTCATTTTCTGTAGGATGGATAGATGGTGAAATAGGGTTGTTTCATACTTATAATAACATATAAGTATATTAGTTATATTTATGTTATGACTTCATAATGAAACAACTAAAGAAGAAGAAGTGGAAGAAGAAATAAAGTTGAAAGAATCGGTAACAGACATTACCTCTTCTTTGAAGCGCCTCTTTGAGACCTTCTCTTAGGGCACTAAAATTGGTCTTTGAAGAAGACCAGGACCTCTAGGATGTTTCTAAGGAAGTGGAGAAGATAATTTGGCAGGAGTTGGCCGAGCTTGAAGGCTCAAAGTGGTGTGAGGAAGAGAGGGAGGAGGTGCCCTTTTATAAGGGAGGAGAGGGACACCTTTGGAAAAACTAAAAAATATTATTTTATTATAAAGTCATATTCGGTTTTTAATAGCTCCAAATTAATTTATTTAGAATATAAGGTGGGGATGGGTCTAAATCCTATCATACAATAGAATTTAGACAAGTTTAGGAATCAATTTTAACCTTATCATTTAGATTTAACTTTAAGTTAGATAATTTAACTTTTACCGTGTCTTCTTGTTTTCTTACACTATAAGGTTAATAAACTTACTATAACAAGCCAAACTAACCCCAAGTTATTTATTATTAATATATATAACCTTATCTGAATCATTTTGACGAACCTTAGATTTTTAGGAATAAAATAACAATTAATAATATAATATTTTTTTTAAAAACAATGTTACGTCAATTTTGACACTATTTGGTAATTGATTTTTGTGAAAATCATAACAGAAATATTAATTCGAAAAAGGTTAATTAAATCAATAATAACATGTCATATTAACATATAAAATTATTTTAATTCATAAAAAGTCTCAAATTACATTTATTTGGGTATTTATAACATCAATTATGTTAATATTTCATTACTAAGATAATTGCTGCATCATCATTGTGTCATAAATAAATTAAATTATTTAATGTCTAAAAAGTATAAATAAAATACAATTATGTAGGAAATCGTTTTAGCTTTCTAATTAATATTTATAGTCTAATTTATCTTATGTTTAACCCTATATTAAAAATGATTTAGTTATTAAACATTGATTTTAACTATTTTAACCCTTCTTTAAATAAATTAATAATAAATGTCCTAATCTAATCCATGTGGGCCTAAATGGTCATATTTTATTCATAAGGTTGTTTTTGGTCGAATTACACTTATCCAATAGAATTAGGACATGTGTTAGGGTAATAATAATATCATTTTTACCCTTAATTACCCTATTTACTTTTAACCGTGGTAAAAAAAGTAAAAAGTTACTATTCACCAAAAATTATTTTTCATCTCATTGAACCACATTTTAGTCCTTGATATTAACCGTGTCTCTCGGATTTTCGAAATTCTACTCACAGAAGCAGTAAAATTAAGTTTTATGAAAAATTCAGTTTTTTTAACTACAACTTAGTGGTTTCACTATTAATCAAAAAATGAAAGTTTCCAGAAAAATACCAAAAATTGGGCCTAAGTTATATTTGATATTATGAATTCAAAAATGATGTCTATTTTACCAAATTAAAAAAACATAAGTTGCATTAATTAATTTAAAAATTAATTCTCGTCGTCAAAATAAATAGCGTGTTTTTAAGAGATAATAACTATCAAAAGATTGAAACTTGTTTATGTTTGGTTTAAATGTGAAATTACATCAAATGACCAAAATTGTATTAAATGGTAAAAATATATTCTAAATATACTTTAAAACCACTCAAATTAATAATTTATCACTATTAATTATTTCGATTAAAAAAGTTGTTTTTAATTAAAACTTAGTAATTTTCACTATTCATCATAATATGAAAGTTATCCGAAAAGTACCAAAATTTCACCCTAAGATAATTTTGATATTCCGAATCCAAAAATGAAGTCCATTTTGAAAAATAAAAATTACAGAATTTCAAAAAGTGGTTATTACTATTCATAACGTCTAGTTTTAATAATATTTTAATAGCATATCGTTGTTTAGTGAAACTCGGTATTGCGTACGATGCAAGCTATCGAGGAAGGCCGCAGTTGCGTGTAAAGAAAGCCAAGCTAGTGTTGTGTGTAGTGAAAGATTCCTTTGATGATTTATATAACATAAAAACAAAATATTTCTCATAAAAGTCTCGGGTGTTACAATACTATCCGCTTTGGGCGGCACTGACTCGCCCTCATGGTTTTAGGTCGCGTCACAAGGACGCGTCTCGGTGGGGAAAGCGCCCCTCGTACTTGGGAGTTCTGGGGGAATGTCAAGCCACACCTCATCACTACCCCGCAGTCGAGAGGTCTCCTCAAAGTCGACAGGCGACCCCCTGCCCAGCCCCGCTGGAGGGTAATCCCTGGAAGTCGACGGGTTCCCACTGGAGGGAGACCCGGAAAGAGTCGAGGGGTGTCACACTGCCCAATCCCGTAACAGGGTAATCCACTGGAGGGTGACCCTTCTAAAGTCGGCGACGGGACCACTGCCCAGCCCAGCTAGAGGTAACCCGGCATCAGGGACCACTGCCCATCTCAGATAGAGGTAAGCCCGACATCGGTGACCACAGCCCAGCCCAGCTGGAGGTAAGCCCGACATCAGGGACCACTACCTAACACCGCTGGAGGTAAACCCAGAGTTGCTCGGCCATCCCTACTGGATGGTATTGCTCGGTGAACACCGCTGTACTGGCCATCCCTGCTGCATGGTAACCCACTGGCTATCCCTACTGGATTGTACAACTGGCGAGCCCTGCTCGAAACAACCTCAGCCCTGATGGTAACAACCTCAGCCCTGCTGGAAACAACCTCCTGGGTAGAGGATCGGTACCCGCGTAAAGTGTTGGTTACACAGAATCCATAAGGACTCACCAGGGAACACAAAGCAACGGGAGAAACTCCCCAGGCCTCTCAGGGCGATCACACTCCAATCTGCTGAGTCACTATCGAAGCAGACCGAGAAAACTCATCCCAGAAAGTGGGAAAACACCCACGTTGTACGACAACATGTAGTCGTAAACGGATTCATAGTCCGGTGAAAGGTCACGGTATTGAAACCCCTCACAGCTGAAGAAACAGAGGAACCAAACCATCTGTGTCTGCCAAACGAGAACAAAACCAGGGGAAAACTCAACCCTGCTGGTCAAAAAATGAGAACAGAACCAGGGGGAAACTCAACCCTACTGGTCAACAAACAAGAACGGAACCAGTGGAAGAATCAACTCTGCTGGTCGACAAACGAGAAACGAGGAACCCTCTACATCGCGAGAGGTCAAAAGTACGTAAAGCAGAACACGACACGCACATGGGGCCCACACGATGTGTGGCCCCAAGTCAACCCCAATCAAGCGCACACATGTTCATAGGTACCAACATCTAAATGTACCTCCCAGTTTTCCCATATACTCCCAGAGTATACCACGTCTCCATCCCAAAGGCTAACGTGCACACGGCACCCCACGTCAACGCGAAGGCGTAAAAGTAACAACTCCAACTTGCCACCTCAACGGCTGAGGCATGACCAACCACATCTCTTTAAACACCAACTTCACTCTCTCAGGAGTGAACGCGATCACATTCAAAGGGTTCCCTACAAACACCACAGGAAGAACCACCACTGGTACACCTTTCATATTTCCACATTTAATAAGATCACGTAAGAGGTTCCGCACGCCTGAATAGATTACAACTTTGCAATCCTCGCAGAAAAAACGCAAGATACACTACCTACTCACCTCAAATGAATATCTGACGGAAAATTCACCAACACTGCCTTATGCCTGAATGGAATCCTCTGATCCCGAGCCTCGGCCCCAAAAACAGTCGGGCACATCGCACCATTGTGATCTCCTCGGAAAGACATGTCAAAAGACTGCTCACTTGAGCAGAACGAACATCCGGAGAAAAAGATGCATTTCGGCACACTACACACGAGCGGTGCTATGTGGGACCCAAATCTCGGTCCCAAAACACAAATAACGAATCACACCGTTGCGATCCTATCAAAAAAGTACACAAGATGGACTATTGACTCGTCCAAAACGGTCACCCGGTGATAGAGAGGGAAAAATCACCGTCAACGCCCAAACGACCCTCATGGGGCCTGCACCATCATTCCAAATTAGAGAGGATGGATTGCACCATTTCAATCCCCTCGAAAAAACATCCAGAATTGACTGCTCGCACGCCCTGAACGGACGCCCGATGAGAAAGTTACATAACGCTGCTCGCAGCTCAACAGACGGGCCATGGGGCCCACACCTCAACTCCAGATTCAATGCCCGAAACCACACTGGAAAACTCAGTCTCGGCACCAGGGTCCCAGCGCCACTGACGATGCTCAAAACGGACGTCGGACGCGTCTGTGCCGTCCAAAACAAGATCCCCTAGAAAAACGTCAAACCACTTAACATCGTGTCGCGCTCCGAGCCCCTTGTCTCGGGAATTAAAAATTCCCGAGACCATCTCAAAATCTCCGTCTCAATTTAAGAGACGTGTCGCCGAAGACGACGCCCAAATCGGGCACCCTGCGAATGATTTATGATAAATAAATCATTTCAATAATAATAATAATAATAATAATAATAATATTATTATTATTATTATAAGCTAATTAATATTTTTTTTATTTTTTTTATTTTTTTTTCCTTTTTCGGTATTCCCCCTCGTCAAAAACTGGACCCGCGTTTCGTGGGTCCTTCTCCTCCCACGCAACCAGTGGTCGTCGCTACGACCCACATCGGCGGAGGCCGTCGCCCCCAGCTCGCCCCCACACCAATGCCCTCAGCCTCACGCCGCCTGCCGCCGTCCGTGCTGCGCGCGCCGTCGCTGCCGAGGAGGACCCCCACCGCCGAGCCACCCTACTCCGGTGTATCTCCCTAATGTGCTCACTCGGCTGAACCGGCCGCCGCCACGCCTCCAAGATGCTCACCTAGCCGAACCGGCCTCCGCCGCCTAGGAAAACTGCCGGACCACCCCAAAACCGCTGGATAAACACCAAAAACCCGCAAACTTCGCCGGACCGCTGCGTGCAGCTCGGGACTCAGAATTCAAATCCGTAACCAGCGTCAGAAAGAGCATGAAATATACTACGCATACATGGGATTTTCTCGAATAAATAGAAATGATTCGACACTATAGTTGGGATTCAAAGGAGGCTTTTGAATTAAAAACGAAAACAACAACCGCCTACCTCGATGGGCTTCGCCCGAAGATTCGCAAGGGTTTGACTTGGCCGGATCCACAACCGCCAAAGCATGAAAGAGGGAGGAGGATCTTGAGGGGGCTTCCTTGAGGGTTCTTCCGCCAGAGTATCAACCTAGGGAGGGAGAGAGGGTGATGTGTTTAAATAAAGAAAATCAATTAAAATTTTAATTAATTTAAAACCCCCAAATTAACTCTCATCCGAAACACCCGACAAGGTCGAGGTTAAGCCTCCCCTAGGGTAAAAACCACCTCCCGAGAACAGCGGAGGTATCAGAATTTTAATCCGATACCCCGTTCAAAAGTTATAAGGTTTAACGACCATGAACGCTAAATTACGAAAACACCCCTGGGGCCATTTTTCACTGACGGCCCGTGCCCGAAAAACATACACCCATCCTAAGGTAAACAGCATGCTCCGAACTCAATAATGACCTTAGTTTTCCAATCCGAGCCACTGTTTAATAGATACTTGAGTTTAACCATTAAACGAATAAATTAATTACTTAATTTATCCGTTCCATGCCCCAATAGCGAGCGAGGGGTCCAAACGTCCCGCACCGACATGTTTTATGTTGTTCCTAGGGTAAAAACCCCATTCTAGACCCATATATACACTCAGACTTCTGATCTGGATCACAATTTAGGAGTTATCCCATTTATTTGGCATTTCCAGTGTGAACGCACTGAAAATTTAATTCCGGCCACACTGGGGCTCGGAATCGCACAGCGTCTGAAGGCGCTACTATTGAATAATATCAAGAATATTCCAAAGTATTTTATAGAAAAAACCAGGTTTATACATTCTCCTTCAAGGGCTTTGATCAAAATGTTACTCAATTCACAAAAATTTTCTTGAATCAAGCTCTTTTTCTATGAGTCATGAATTATATTTTTTAATTTAATCTTACAAGTATCCATTATCCTAAAATTTAATTTTAAATATATTTTATTTCAATTTGAGGAAATTAATCCCTTTCATTTTAATGTTTCACTTTGGGGGATTATGTTCCATTTTAAAATGCTTCACTGAATGGAATGATTCCCAATATAAACACACATCTATTTTTCTTCCATGTCCATGTTTTAACTATCAATAATGTGATCTATAAAAAAAATATTTCATCTCAAGTGACCTTTAATTTTCTCTCCATATCTTTTCAAATGGACGTTTTATTATCGTTTTTATAATGTGGGTTTCATAAAAGTTTTTTATAATATTTTTTAACATTTTCCACATGGATAGTTTTTTTGAAAAAGGTTTCCTTTCAAGTAATTTTATTATTGTTTTTAAAAGTACTATATTAAAACACTTTTAAAGTTATTTTTAACTAAATTTACTTTATTTAATAATATTTTAAAATAAATGTTTTTAAAATTTTCCACATGGGTCATTTCAACGGAATGAATCCCTTTTACATATTTCCTTGTGAATGTATATTTCTACCTCCTTTTATTTTTGTATGTTACTTACTCTATACACTTTAAAGTTTTAAAAAAGGAAATTATTATTCTCATCATTTAATAAAATATTCAATTTTAGATGTTTGAAAAGGATATGGGAAATTATTATTTTCAAATAAATTATCCTAATGATTCTAATAGTATTCTTTGTCTATATTGTATACTTGATCAATAGTATTCTTCAAATAATACAATCCACCATATTTTTATTGATGGATTATGAAATTATATTTTACATCTATGGTATGATCCATAATTGATTTTGTATTTCCTAATCATCTACTTATATAGGCATGGTTTACTTCAAATTCTTTTTATATGTGAATAACCTATGTTCTACCACTTGATTCAAGGGTGTTAACCTAGATTCCTAATACATAAATTGACTAGGTTAATTTTTATCTAACCATATATCCATTTCCTATATGGTATAAAAAAATATACATAATCAACCTTTTCAAGTGATATTTACCTAGAATGATGCTTAAATTCATTAGATACCCATTTATTTTATAAGGGTTTATCATGTCATGTTTATTGATGAAATCATGAAAGGTTACTTATTTTTTATTATATATTGATTAAAACCCTGTGTAACACATATATATGATTTTTTATTATGATGGGTGCATCCAGATAGTTCTCCAATGCATTTAGTAATGTTAGTGTCTCTTGAGAAGCTATTGTATGGAATTAGTGAGTAAACCTAATCATTTTTAATAGCCTAATAAGAAATCCTTTTCATATGATAATGGACCAGGGAGTAAAATTTGGTATATTTTGATAACTTAGGGAGTAATAATTAGAATATGATTAATATATCATGTTTATGTTTTTTCCACATTCCTATGATGCCATTCTATTATGTTATGATTATTTTTTAATCCATGTATTTATGATTTATTCTCTTTATTCCATGATCTCAAGATTATTATCATTCTCATTATGATATCATGTTATGCCTCATATCTCTCATGTTATGGTATATTAATATGTTTACAATTACTGATCATCTGATCTCACCCATGTTTCTATTTCCCCAGGTTATGAAAGAAAGTATTATGTATGATAATATTATAAGGGAATATTATTTTGATAATTTATAAGCACCATTAAAGAACCATATTGGATTTATTAGATTCTTATATAGTGGAAAAAGTGTCCTTTTACTAAGAATACTTGATATTTAGTAATTTATACTTTGTCCTAACTCTCTAAAACATTAAACTTAAAGGTCCTTGGTTTTTAAATGTTATAAATATATTATAATCATAGATGTGTATCAAATATAGTGTTGTAAGTTATGTGTTTTCAATACTAGATTTGGGAGCATGATACTGGGGGCACTACATTCATTTTCTTCAAAGTGTCTTTTCTATAAGCCGAGAATACAATAGTCCCAAGAATTCAATGTCATATTGTTTTTTATGATCAAGGAGTCACTCTCACATCTTATGAATGATATGTTCATCTTTTCAATAGATTCGGAACATGAATGAAGTATTCATAAATGAGGAAGGTTGAAAACTATCTCTTAACTTTTACTAACTAATATGGGTTGAATATCTTGATTAGATATGGGATTCTAAGAGTATTTTAGTATGGCTAACCTCCTTTTAAGTTTTTTGGGGTAGGTATATGTGCATGGTATTTTAACCTACTTTATAAATGAGTGATATATTTTCCTAGATACCTCATGGACTCTCACCCTTTATGCTTATTAGGTTATTTTAGGGAGTTGTTCTTGTATTCTCATGTCAAGTCTCACCAAGGGATACTTTGACTATGTCTTATAGTTCATGATTGATTATGGGTAGTGGATTTCTTATGTATTATCTCACCGCTCTCTAATTTCCATGTTAGTAAAATAAAGGATCATGGATGATTAATGTGTTAAATCACTTATATGAACCTTGGTTATTCAGACCAAGATGATTTCATGGTTTTCTATTAGATATATCCCATTACTTACTTGGGTTAACAAGTTCAAGGAAGTTCAGTGGTTACATTTTTATTATATTACTATTAAGTTAGACTTTAATGGTGGGGAACCACTAAGGGGTAGAAAAAGGATAAAAAATAACTATTATTTACGGGGATCCAATTTTGGATCCTCTTAGTTTTAGGATACTCTTAAGTGGATTATACATTCAGATATTGGAAAGGTACAGAAGGTAATGAACATTGAACATTGGCTAGTGGGTATGTTATGACTATTACCTATACTTTTCTAATAAGAAAGGGGGAGTTTTATAGTATAAAATGATTAAAAATCATGATTCCATTAAGCTGCACATTTTTCAACTCATTGAGTTGACAATTTTCGTTCTTGTTTGGGGGATAATGTCTGGGAAGGTTAGGTACTAGTGTATATTTAGGAATTTTTGTCCTTGTATCATATACTAATTATCCTATTATTTAAATGAGACTTAGTTCCCTTTGTGGTATAGTTATTAATATATTTACCTTTTAGATTTGGGTTATCTTTGAGTATAAGATACCAACTTCTATCAAAAGGGGAATCTGAAGAAATCGTTAGTCTTAGAGGAAGTGTTGATGAACTTTGGTAGTGCAAGGAAGGCTTATTTTCCTTTAGTAGAGATTTCATAGGTTTCCAGTTATTCGTAGATTCCTCATATATCCCAATTTGGAGCATCATGACATCATCTATGTTGATTATTGGTTTTTAGTTAGTTTTCATTGTGTTATAGAATCGTTCATGTAGTATCATATGTTCTTTGTGTATTCTTGGGGTTAAAGGGTGGTCACCTAGGTAAACGACATAAATCAGTTATTTTGTGGGGAAGACCTATTGAAGTTAGTTTCTTAAAACCAACTACCTTGTACTTTATATTAAATGTATATTAAAAGAATTGAAAATTAATATAAATATTTTATTACATATTGACTATTATTCTACAAAAAAATGATGTGATAATGTCCTAGAGTATTTTTCACATTGATAAGGTCATAACAGTTTCCCTCTATAATGAGAACCATGATATTCTATGTTGATATCTCTTAAATATAGTTCTACTATTGGATAATGTACTGTGATTGGGAACACAATATATATACTGTCAGGTGTGAGTACTCATAAGCATATGAGGCTTGTTCTCATGAAGTTTTCACTTAGTAATCTCAAAGACAAGAAATTATGAGAAAAGAGACCCCATTAGGAATTATGTATGTTTTGGTATCATTAGATATTCATATCCACGAGCATGTGTAATGGTCCTTAGATTTAAAAAAGTATTAATGTATATTATGACCCACACACTTAGATGTATTTTGTAAACCATGATGATACAGTTCATCGAAAAGTTGGAAATGTTGGGTACGTTACAGGTGATGTATTATTAATGATAAGTTGAGGAATGATTTTTCCCTTCCATCATTATGGAAGTTGATATTTTTACCCTTTTATTTAAATAGAATCATTGTATTAAATTCCATGACCATGGTGTAATGACGTGTTTGTTTTAGATAGTAAAAGAAATTTGTATCAAGCATATAAGTTGATGCCATAGATGTGAAACCTGCTTGATGAGATATTGAGACAAAGAGATTATATTACACAACGAGTGTTTGTATGTGGTTTTTTATGTTGTGAAATTAATTTCTCTCTCTTGGGTGACTTAACCTATTTTTAGATAGTAATCTTGGACTTTAGTCAAGACTGTATAATTCCAACAAGAAAGAATCCGAGAGGTTCATACACTAATGGTTTCCATTGATATTGATTAAATTATATTTGAATTTAATTATTGGAATAAATTTTATTCTAATGACTAAGGAATAATTTAATTTAATTTTTATTTATCACTAAAATTTTCAAGGTAATAAATATTTATTTTTTTATTAATAAATAATTTACTTTATTACTTGAATATATAATAAATATTTATTTATTGGATTTTTAATAAAATATTTATTTTATTTATTGAATATTTTAAAAAATATTTATTCTCTAGATTGTGAATAAAATATTTATTTATAAATAAAATATTTATTCAGGTATTCAATAAACTTTGAGGAGTTCAAACAGACCAAGTTTGTGTCTGGTGATTAATATTAATTTACAAGATGGTAAAATAATATTTTTTTCTTACTCATGTTATCCCAAACATAATGAAATAATGATAATAATAATAATAATATTATGTGGCATGAGGTTTAATAAATATTATAATATTATTAAAGGGTTGGTACATAATTAAATAATATTTTAACCTAAACCATAGCTCTATAAATAGATGGTTATGTTTATTGTGTAGGGTTAATCGAAAATTGATAATAGAGAATCATTGCACATAACAAACTTATATATATATATCTCTCTATAATTCCTCCTCTCTTCATCTCAAGAATTAGAAGAAAACCTTCAAGACCTAAGAATCATGGAACAATCAAGACGAATAATGAAAGAAAATTGATTCACCACGCTAACACCCAAAAATAAATTGGTGTTGTTCAGAGATCAAAGGACACATGTGGATCACTACTAGAGGGATCATATACTTGGATCCTACTACTGTAATAATATTAATCTGAAAAGGGTCTTTCAGTTGATCAAATTCATCATCATTAAAGAAAGAACCTAAAACATGGAATTTATTTCTCCATATATTAATAAATTAATTATAAATATAACTTGAAAAGATCCTCTATTAGGGCTATGGGAAACTTCAGGTTAAAATAAATTTTAATATAACGACCACAAAAGGTACTTCTTTTTCACCCAATACTATCAATTGGTATCAGTTCCAGGTTATATTTTTAAATTTATGATTAATTATTTTATTTTTGATCAATATTCACAATCATGGTTTAATTTTTAATTTCATATTACACATTCTTTAATCTTATTTTAATTAACATGTTTTTGAAATTTTAATTTATTAATTCAGAATTCAAAATATCTTAAGTCCAAGAAAATATGAATAATGATCATAGATTTAATATTCTAAGATTTTAAAAGTAAATAATAGGTTGGTTATCACACAAGATATGCAAAACTCAGCGTAAATGATTAGTGGGAAATTATTATATAAATATGCACTTTTTGATCTAGCCAATAAATTTGTGGGTATGAATTGGATTAACTAATTTTTGAAATATATATATATATATATATATATGTTCTAATAAATAAAAATTTATTGATTAATTCTTAGTAAATAATCACTCATTTTTAGTAAATCCATTTTATTCTTCAATGGTATGTTTTCTTCAAAAATGTTTTTATTTATTTTTGAGAGTAAATCATATAATTAATTTCTAGAATATTTAGAAATTTTATTTAAAAAAAGGATATATTTTTTGATTTCACTATACAAATATTATTCTATGGTTAAGTTTTTATAATTTTCCGAAGAGATTTATTTTTCAATGAATATTGAAAATACCATTTTTATATGTTTTTGTAAAAACTGTCATTTATTTTCATTAATAAAGTATCATTGTGAAATGAATTTTAAATTAATGTAAAATATGTATTATTTATTTTTATATAATATAATTTATTAAATTTTAATCATATTTATACCTTATTTTTTTATAAATATTTTTTTGGCTTAAAAATGCACTTTTTAAGAAAACCGTTTTTCATTGCGTTTTGCAGGTTTAATTTTAAATTAAATTCTACCACGTATGTGTTTTAAATTTTGAAAAATAAATTTCTTATTGGTAATAATGAGGCTTAAATATATTAAATAGGTCCCTTCTATTTTTAGACATTATGAATAGTATCTTTAGAAATTCTTATTACCATGGTAAAGGGTAAATCAAGTAATTAAGAGTATAAATAACATAAGGACTAGAAAATGACCCTAAAACTTTCCCAAATATTATTTTATGTGTAAAGTTTATCCATACTCATCCAAGGTTTGTTTATATTACCATTTATTGTCATTTGGATATAATCATAACCTTTATAGTGTTTTATTTCATGAAATGTCAAACTTGTCACATTCTTGTTTTTAATAAATATAATATTTTTAATATGGGTCTATCCAGATGATATGTCAAATATTAATAGTATTTTTAAATAAAAAATATAATTCTTAATAATTTTAATTTATTTTTAATTTATTGTGAAGAAATAATTACCTTAACTAGTTACACAATGTTGATTCTGTAATCATTCAATTAATAGAAAAATCAAATAAATGATATGAAAATATTAAAATAAATATAATTTTAGATAATTAATGTCATAAATGAATTTTATAGATTACCTTGATATTAAATGGATATAATAAAATATATTTTTCTAAATTATAAGTGTTATCTTAATATTATTAATGTCAAAGTAATGAATAGTTCTAAAAACTGACATTAATGATATTTTAAAATATTTAATATTTTATTAGATGATATAAAAATCCTAAAAAATATAATATTTTTCAAATATATTATTATATGATTTATAATATCTACCATTATCCATTTATTGTATTTTTTTTTCCATTTTTAGTAACTCAATTGACCCTCAAAATATAAAAATCCTTATTGTCACGACAAGTTTTAGAAGGGTTAACGAGGGGTTAAAACCAAATGACAATGGTAAAAATGTGACCTAAACTTTTCCAGAAATTATTTTATGAGATGATTTAGATCAATAATCATCCTATATTTTAAATAAATCACCATTGAGATATTTTTAATTGAAAATTACTTTATATTAATTTAATATTTTGAGAATTCCATGGGTGCCCCTCACCTATCTTATAAAAGGCCATATATTATTCCCTTTAATTCACAATTAAAATACCATTTTTTCAGCCAATATCTAAAATAATCCCTTACAAACATATCTTTACATGTTCTAGAGGGATTATTTTGGTCATAATACTAATCTTATAGGTATTAAGGTGTTAATAAAAAGAGATTTTCTAAAGAAGAGGTAATCATCTTTACTGACTCTTTCAAGTTTATTTCTTCTTCTAATTACTATTAATGTGATTTATACATCCTAAAATAATAAATAATGTATAAAAAATATATTTATATGTTATTATGATTATGGTAAAACCATTTTACATATCTTCTTCATCCTATGAAAACTGAAAACATCGCTCATGCGTACGTACGACTTACCGTCTCCACGTAGCGGTGTAATTCGTTTTTCATCACCACTTTACTTGGATGGTTATAAAGAAGTAAGTAATGATTTTATATTATATATATGATATAATTATTATTATTTAAAGTCTAATTATTATGTAACTTTCTTTATTTTTATCTTTAAAAAATGAAAACAACATTCATGTGTACGTATGATCTGTCGTCTACATGAACAATGTTATTCATTTTTTCCATCTATACCTTTTATGGATTACTATAAATACATATATGATTAATATATATGATATTTAAATCATTATTAACATTATATATATGATGTAACTATGATTAAAGTACAGTGAACACAAATATCGAATAAAAACACACATGAAAAACGAAGCAGTTACCACATGGAATAATGATTTTAACAAGGAATTTTTATTAAACGGGTGATAAAAGACTATAAGTAAACAATATAGGGTATAAAATATATTATTATTGTTTTTTAATAAATTTATAATAAGTATTTATTTATTATATAGGATTTTCAAACACATACAAATGAAATTGGACCTAAGGTAAGAGTTTCTCATCTCACTTTTACTTCTGTGAGACATATGCCATATTCACTACTTATTTATTTTTTGTGGTGTATATAATTATAATTTGATATATTATATCATGAATATATTTGTATTAATATTATTTAATGTTTCATTTTAAGAAATTTCATTCATGGAGCTTACGATTAAAAAGATACCTAAGTGGTAAGGGTTTATTTCACAATCTCAACATTATTCGGGATTGTTTATGGTTAAGCCTCCATTGAGTAATATTTTTATTACATGTTAATTTTTTAGATTTTTTTTAAAAATGGTTTTAATATTCTCCTAAAACTATTTAAAAATAATTTTTACCCAGGTTTTACTTTTTTTACAAATTGGGTTGAAAGAAATATTTTTGTCGTTTTCCAAACGAGGTACTTTGTGACTTTTCCAAGAAAAATATGGAAGAAATGTTTTGTAACTTATAATAATTGAGTGTATATTATTTTAATCATGGATCCTAAATTATTTGAATTTTACTTTAAAAATTTACACGTTTATTTTCAAAGAAAATGTTTACATTTATAAGTGCACAATTTTTTTTGAAAGGGAAGTGATTTCAAAATAGAATTATTATTTTCCTAAAGAATTATTCCAAGTGATATTTAAAAACCATTTTCCATATATGATTACATAATTTTATATTAATTATTATTTAATAGTTATATTATCCAAGGATACCATTCTTATTCTTTCTCTAAATGGTATATGTTTATGATGACAAGATGTTGATGAAACCCCGTTCCTTTTCCATGGGTTACACTTTGATAAAATGTTTATAAAACCCATTTCATTTCATTGGTTATGATATGATAAATAGTTTATGATATTGTGGAACACATATGTATGGTTTTAGTTTTATGATTATTGGTACCTATATCTCCCTCCAATGCATTGGGTAATGAAGGATAACTCACGAGGTAATATGTTATGCATGGACCTGATTTCATGTTCACAATTTTATGTGTGGACTTGGATTTAATGTACATAAGTTTATGTGTAGACTTGGATTTCATTTCCATAATATCATTAGTGGACCTTATTTAATGTCCATAAATTTATTTTAGGGCCTAATTTAATGTAATTAACTTAATTAGTTAACATGTTTCTATTTATACATGATCAAAAATTTATAAGTTTATGCCACAATTCCATATATTATTCCAATTTTATACTCTCATGGTTCATGTTCCTTGACTCCTTTAAAATTCATGTCCTAAAAACTACTAGGGTTTATACCATGTTTCATGGTTGATTATTTAGTTATTAATGTTCTTGAGTTCCCTTATGTTATTATCATGCAGTAGGATCATGTCATCATACCCTTATACTAATCATATTATCACTAATGAATTTAATTTGTTAATGATTATGTTTACCCTTACTGAGAATTTTTGATCATCCTTATTATGTTTCCTTTTCCCTAGGTTATGAGGAAAGATGTTAGATAAATTTTATCTAGAAGGGTTACACATGGATGATGTTTACAACTTAATGTGAAATAAGAAATGTTGGGTATAGTGGTAGATGATGATGTTGATATTGATAAGATAATTATTTATGGATCTAAGTTGTTCATCATTTTTACTAATTCTATAAATCTCTAAGCCTAAAAGGTCCCAGGGTATGTAAGAGATCCAATATTTCCTTTTTATTTTGTAAGTTTTGAATGGAAAAAATTGGTTCACCTTTATTGGTATCAAATCCAGAAATGTAAAGTTTATGTTTTTAACACCAAATTCAGGAGTGAAAATTTGATGGTTGTTAATGTTGGTATCAGATAAGGGTTTAGATAAATTTGGATATTGAGATTATTTCATGTGAGGTTATATTAATAATTATATATATTATCATGCTCATATAAGTTATAGGTTTATTATAAGTTTAGAGTCATAGAAACCCCCTTTTGAGGTTTTAAGTGATGAAATTTTAAAAGTGGCCAATGATATTTTGGTTGATGTTTTATTTGATTGAGGTATATGTAAACCTTATGATTAACATTGAGTATTATTTTAGGTAGAATGTGTTTACATTATATGGACATGATTTTTAAAGTTATTTATAAACTCTAGGGTATATATGGTTTTTGTTGATTAAGGGGAACTCTATAAGCATTTTATAGACTTAGTAAAAGGGAAACCCATAAGATGGATGAAAAACCACTACATTTAATAGGTCCACGGGTCTTGAACCCACAACCGATGGGTGAAAATGGTGAAACACCTAAAAATAGACTATGTGATGTCTTGGTTAGTATTATTTTTTTCTATTTTTTTATTTTTGGTACCTTATTTGATTAAGGTAAATAGAATCTTACGATATTTAATTTTAGGAATAAAGGATGAATTATCTTTTGGAAGAATATATTATTTTAGAGTGGTTTTATATTTATTCAGGTTATTTATAGAAATTATAATCCTATAATATTAGTGCATATATAGTTTTTGGTATGATACTTTAAGAGTGATTGATGTTATTTGGAGATAAATATTAAATTTATCTTAGAATAATATGTGATAAAATCCTTATAATTTTTGGGTTTTAATATTAGTTAGGAATATCTTGAGTAATTTTAAGGATATATATTTATTGAATGATCTAATTTTAACTTTGGGTACTACTGTTGAATTTTGGAGATCAATATATTTTGGGAATTATTTTACCTTGTACTCAACATTTTTGTTTTGGTTAATGTCTAAAGATAGGAGAAATATATTGATATTATTTGGTGGTTTTTTATCTATAGAATTTGATTTTAGTTCTTTAGGAATGAAAATTTCATCTTGAACACTCATCATTTGGAGAAAAATATTAGATTATAGTGGAAATTTATTGAACTATGAAATTATACTTGTGAAGTAAGTATATTTATTTATAATTTTAGTAATTCATAAAATCTATAAAATTAACTTGATATAAAAAATTTATCCATTTAATTTTCTTACTGAGAAATAAATGGTCTTTTAACCCATCATTGATTTACAGCTTTATGATGGTTAACTTTCACATGTAATGTTCTATATCACTCTCTAATAGTCCTTGGGGGTTAGTTATTTCATATCCATTATTCCAATTACCAATAATGTTATCCTACATAGATACATAGTATGTGTTATTTCAGATGATCTTCGTACTTCCCTTTCTCTATTTTCAAGAGGACATTTTATTAACCCTTTTTAGGATGTGGGACTCTAATAATGGTAATTTGAATAGTCAAAACCCTAGATACTGAAACTGAGATCAAAATTTTAGGATGAAATTTATTATGGAGGGTATAATTTAATATACTATGATTTTAAAAAGAAATACTAGGTTTGTTAGAGCACAAGACATGCAACACTGAGCGTAAAAGAACAATGGAAAATTATTATTTAAATATGACCTCTTGATCTACCCGCTAAATTGGAGGGTATGAATAAGATTAAACACATTTTGGTATATATATATATATATATATATAATGGTGATAATAAATAAAAATTTATTGATTAATTATTAGTAAATAAGAACTCATTTTAGTAAATCCATTTTAATCTTTAAAGATATGTTTTCTTCTAAAATGTCTTTTATTTCTTTTTGAGAGTAAAAAACATAATTAATTTCTAGAAATTTTAGATTTTTTTTTAAAAAAAATGATATCATTTTTTATTTCATCATATCAATATTATTCTATGGTGAAATTTTTATATTTTTCTAAAAATATTAAATTTTCAATGAATTGGGAAAATACCGTTATTATATGTTTTTGAAAAAAATGCCATTTTTTATTAATAAAGTCCCATTATGACAAAAATTTGATATTAATTTAAAATTATAACTATTTATTTTGATATAATCTAATTAAATATATTTGAAATATCTTCATACCTTATTTTTCTATAGATAAATTTTTTTGGCTTAAAAACACACTTTTCAAGAAAATTGTTTTTATTGCGTTTTATGGGATTAATTTTAAATTAAATTCTAAAAATTATATATATTGAATTTTTAAAACTGGATTCTATATTTTGGAATATGGATTTCTAAATTTAGTAAATATGTCCCTTCTATTTTTGTACATTATGAATAGTAACTTTAGAAATTTTTGTTACCATGATAAAGGTTCAATCAGGTAATTAAGGGTCAAAATATAATGATAAGGACTATAAAATGACCCTAAAACTTACCCAAAATTAATTTCATGGGTAATTTTCATCCATAATCATCCAAGGTTCTATTATATGACCATTTATTTTTACTTAGATCTATTTATAACCTTTAAAGTATTTTATTTCATGAAATGTAAAACATTTCACACTCTTGATTTTAATAACTTTAATATTTTTAATATATGACTATCCAGAGGATATATTAAAATAAAAATAGTATTTTAAAATATAAAAGATTCATATTCATCATGATTATTTATTTTTAATTTTTAGTGAATAAATAATTACCTTAAATGCTTACACAACACTTAAGCAATAATTATACAATTAATGGAAAAATAAAATAAATGATATTAAAAATGATAAAATAAATATAATTTGAGATAATTAATGAAAAAACATTTATATATGACCTATAAATTTTAGGGATATAATAAAATATTATTTTCAAATTATATTTTTTATATTGATATCATTAATGTCAAAGTAATGAATAGTTCTAAAAACTAACATGAATGATATTTTAAAATATTTAATATTTTATTAAATAATATAAAATTCATAAAATTATAAGATTCAAAAAATATATTAGTATATGTTTTATAATGTCAACTATGCTCCATTTATGGGCCTTTTGTCGATTTATAGTAACTATATTGACCCTCAAAGGGTAAAAATACTTGTTGTCATGGTGAGTTTTAAAAGGTTTAACGAGGGGTTAAAACCAAATGATTATTGTAAAAGAATCACCTAAAACTTGTTCAAAAATTATTTTATAATATTATCTATACCCATAACCATCATATATTCTAAATAAATTAGTTTGATGCTATTATTTATTGAAAATTTATTTATATTAATTTAATATTTTGAGAAATTCCAAGGGTACCCCTCCCCTTTCTTATAAAGGGTGTCTCTTCTTCCCTTTACTTCACACTTAAAAAAAAAATTGGTTCAGAAAATATCTAAAAAAATAACTTTCAAACATCTCCCCCCATGTTATATAGGCCTTATTTTTTTCATAATACCAATCCTATAGTTCTTAAGTAGTTAAGAAAATGATATTTTCTGAGGAAGAGGTAATCGTCTTTACTGACCCTTTCAAGTTTATTTCTTACTCAACATACTATTAATGTGTTTTATCCATACTAAAATAATAAATTAATTATCATAAATATATTTATATGTTTTTATGATTATGTTACAACCATTTTCCATCTCTTCTCTATCTTATGAAAATCAAAAACATCGCTCATGTGTACGTATGACTTACCATCTCCATGTAGAGGTGTAGTTCGTTTTTCATCACCAATTTACTTGGATTGTTATAAATATAGAATAAATGATTATATATGATTATATATGATATAAAAATTATTCTCAAAAGTTTAATTATTATTTACCTTTATTTATTTCAATCCTTCAAAAAATGAAAATAGTGTTCATGCGTACGTATGGTCAACCGTCTCCATGAATGGTGTTAATTATTTTTATGTATATAAGTTTTATGGATTAATATAAATAAATATATAATGAATATATATTATATTTATATTATTATTAACATTCTGGATATTATTTAACCAAGATTAAAGAACAAGGACTACAACTATCGAATCAAAATACACATGAAAAAATAAGCAGTTACCACTTGGAATAGTGATTATAACAAGGAATTATTAATAAATAGGAAATAAAATAAAATAATTAAACAATATATGGTATAAAATATATGATCATTTTTATATAATAAATTTATAATAAGACTATATTTATTATACAGTAGGTCCAAACACATACGAAGGATGTCAGACCTGAGGGAAGAGTTTCTCGTCTCACTTTTACTTATGTGAGTTATATGTCATATTCACCACTTATTTCTTTTGTGTGGTGTATATAATTATGATTTGATATATTATATTATGACTCTATTTATCTTCATGGTATTTAATTTTTCATTTGAATTTATTTCATTCATGGGGATTACGGTTCAAAAGATACCTTAGTGGTAAGGGTTTATTTCACAATCTCGTCATTATTTGGAATTATTTATATTTAAGCATCCATTGGGGAATATTTCTATTCCATGTTAATTTTTTATAATTTTTTTAAAAAGGTTTTTTAATATTCCCCTACAATTTTTTAAATTCATTTTTACCCATGTTTGAATTTTTACAAAATGGTTTGAAATAAATATTTTTGTCATCTTCCAAATGATGTACTTTGTGACTTTTCCAACAAAAATATGAAAGGAATACATTTTTAACTTATATAGAATGAGAAGATATTCATACCCTAATTAAGACTCAATGATTTTAATATTACTTTATATGTTTAAAATTTTAATTTTAGAGAAAATGTTTTCATTTATAAGCACACAATTGTTTTTTGAAAGAGAAGTGATTTCAAAATGGAAAGGTTATTTTCCTCAAGAAATATTCCATGTGATATTTAAAAATAATTTTCCATCTAAGATCACATCCTTTGATGTTACTTATGATTTAATGGGGATATGATTCAAGTATACCATTGTTATTCTTTTTCTGAATGGTATATGTTTACGATGACACAATGTTGATGAAACCTATTCCCTTTTCCATGAGTTATACTTTAATAAAATGTTTATGAAACCCATTTCATTTCATGGGTTTTGATATGATGAATGGTTTATAATCTTGTGTAACACATATTCATGGTTTTATTTATTTGATGGGTGAAACCTATATCTCCCTTCAAAGTATTGGGTAATTAAGGATAACTCATAATGTAAATATGTTATGCATGAACCTAATTTTATGTTCACAATTTTATGCCTGGGCCTGAATTTAATGTCAATAAGTTTATCCATGGGATTGGATTTTATGCCCATAAGATCATGAGTGAACCTGATTTCATGTCCAAAAATTTATTCAAGGGCCTGATTTCATGTACTTAACTTAATGAGTGAACATGTTTCTCTTTATACATGTTCACAAATTTATAAGTTTATGCTATAATTCCATGTTTTATTCCAATGTGATACTATCATGGCTCATATTCATTAATTAAATTATGATTAATGTCATAATAACTTCCAAGATTTATGCAATGTCTCATAGTTTATGATCCAGGTGTTGATGGATATAAGTTCCCTTATGTTATGATCATGAATTAGTATTATTTCATCATACCCTTATGTTCATCTTATTCTCATTGATGACTCTCATTTGTTAATGATTATGTTTACCCTTACTGAGAATTTGATCTCAAGCTTAGTATGTTTCATTTTCCCTAGTTTATGAGGAATGATGTTAGATGAATTATGTCTAGAAGGGTTTCACATGGATAATGTTCATGACTTAATGTGGAAAAAGAAAATATGGGTATAGTGGGAGATGATGATGTTGATCTTGATAAGCCAGTTGTTTATGGATCTACGTTGTTCAATGTTTGTCCTAATTCTCTAAAAATATAAACCTAAAAGGTCCAAGGGTTTTTAAGTGATACAATATTTCCCTTTGATGTTGTATGGTTTGGATGTCAAACAATTGGTTCATATTTATTGACATTAAAGCCAAAAATGTAATGTTTTTGTTTTTAGAACTAGATTCAGGAGTGCAGATTTTGGGGTAGTTATATGAGATTACATTAGTAAGTATTGAGGAATATATCTAGATATAATGGGATTATACAACGTGTATCCATAGTATACACCATGTACCGAAGTGCAATGCACCTGGCCATGTTGCAGGATACACGACACGCCGAGTAGTAATTGCACGTGGTGCATTTATTACAAACCGAGTGTAGACCGGGCCAACCAGACCCATGGAATATTAGATTACATGGTGTGTAGCTAGAATAAATGATGTGTAGTCTACATACATTAGTGGTGAATTTCACACAACCTGTATGGTCATTATATATGGTCAAAACCATGTGAGACTGATATCCTATTGCATTAATGGAGTACACGATGTGTAGCTGGAATACACAACATGTAACTCATTGATTCCCTCATCCAAAGTATATTCCAAGATATTTCAGCGATACAAGTGGATAAAAATAAAGAATAACACATGGTGTATGGTATTACACACCATGTATTCAGAACGATTTACATAATGAATCCCTATTCATGTATCCTAGATACTTAACATGTAGATGGATAATACACACTGCATATTCTCCCAATTAACAATAGAATCAAATTACTTTAAATTTATAATTGAAGTATTAAAAAAATTATTCTATTGATCAACACCTATTGTGTTTGAAAATTTAATAATGCTTTTAAATAATTTTAAATGATCAATTAATTTATTTTAATTATTAGTAATAATTGGTTTTGCCAATTATTTTCTATGAATTCCATGAAGATGAGTTTCTCCAAATGAAATCAGATGGAAATTAATATGAAATGAAATTAATTAATTAATTAATTAATTCAATGGTGTTTATATTAACAGTAAATAAAAAATATAAATGAATGTTAACTGATTTACTTTTTCATATATCATGAATGTATGGCTATTCATGATATTGACTAAGATATATGTATGTGATGGATGCTTTAATTTAATTTATTGCATGAATTTGGAATTATTTAATATTAAATTAAATTTGATTGAGTTTGAGTCATCCATCCCTCCATTATTATGTAGGACCCGTGTGTCTAAGGATATTTATGCAATCCCCTTTAACCAATCTTTTGGTTTCCCTCACCTGCATGTGAGTTTATAAATACTTGTAATTAATGGAATATCATAAGGCTTGTGGAGGAAGTTCAATATGAAACCATAATGATTCCAACCCATGTTATAAAAAGGTGGATAGTTTAAATGTTTCAGATCATTCCATGAATGACATGATAACCCATCCCCTAGGTCATAGGTTGATTTATTGTTTACTCCATAAATCAACTGTTAGATAAGCTTATAATCAGGTCATTTATTTATTTATGACTATGAATTATTTATTTTATGGATTCAAGTATATGATCACAAAAATAAAAAAAATTAATGTAAAAATATGTAATTTAAATAAATATATTATATGTAAATGTTTTATCCAACATTGTTAATTAAATTAAGTAAAATCCACTTAATATTAGAAAGACTTGTAAAGGGTAAAACAAGATAAAATTTATGCATAATAAACTAAAATACCTCAACTTAATATTAATTTAGACTAAGACTTCCATTTATTTATTATCAATGTAACCATAGAACTAGGTGTTTACATGGACAAAATATAGACACTTAATTTTATCTGTGAGTTCTCATAAGGGGTTTGGGTTGACTTAACTGGACATGTATTGAATTTAAAGGAAATATTTTGTTCAATAAAAAATTGGAGGAAAGTGTTAAGGAAATAATGGTTTGGATTTATGGATTGGGGAATCCACTAAATGGATCATGGAATTGAAAACCTATAGTTGGTAAGAATGCCTACCTAAATAACTTCATATGGTTTTCTTGTCCAATGTATATATCATAAATGTAAGAACCCGGGTTTCTCTGGATATTCGTTTTGAGCAGAAATGTAAATTTTTGCTATTAGATGCTCGTGAGGGGTAAAATTTTCATTTTCCCATACCATCTAACCTTGGATAATTTTTATGACCACTCCATTGGTCCCGGAATAGGGCATTTACCCTAGGACAAGAGTTTGGTGGAAATCTGAGCTGTTCGAATTTTGGAAGAATATTTAATATTTAATATTATTAAATTAAATATTAAATTATTTGTGTAGGTTCATTTGGAAATAAATTTTAAATGGAGCATCATATTGAGATTTCTTCTGCGCCGTTGAGTCCAGAATGGGGAGTTTATCTTAGGAAAGTCATAAACTCATGTCGGGCGTCGGGGCCGGCCTGAGCCCCTTTTTCTTCCTTTTCTTTTCTTCTCTCTTATTTCCTCCTCCTTGAGCACGTCTCCTATGCCAATATTACTTGGCCATGACCTATGTGAGAATTTGGGGATCGAGAAAACAAGAGAGAAGGAAGGTGATAGTGGTACCGATTCGAAGCTCTCGACGCGCTGAGTCGGCGTACGATAACCGTGAGCCGTGAAATCAACCGAATCTTCGGTGATTTCCACCTGAAGGTAGGGAAGTTTATGTTTTTTCCATATATCCTCGTTAAAAATGTTTTTTTAAGTCTTTTAAAACTTATATTTCTTGATTTTGGCCTCTTAATGCTGGATCTAATGTTTCGGGGGTGAAAATGGGCGTTTCAGGTGTTTTCCGTGTTTTCCTGTCAGAAAACCCAGAATACACGGCGTGTATTTCTGGGGTACACGCCATGTGTTATTCCCATTTGGGGAATACGAAGTTTTCTTAAGTAAATGCCGTGTAATTTTAGTACACGTCGTGTAGTGGGTAGCCGTGTGGCTGGTCGTGTGAAATAGAACACAGAATAGGGGTTTTTAAGGACTACACGCCGTGTACTTTAAGTACACGCCGTGTAGTGGTACATGGGAATGTGTTCGGGTGAAAACAGACACAGTGTAACTTTTTGTGAATAGTACACACCGTGTACAGTAAAGTATATTCCGTGTACTATTACATAGGAAGGCCCATTGTGCTCTGGCCATGTACTCTGGCCATGTACTGCTTCAGTTTAGTAATTTTGAGATATCTTGGGCTCTAGAAGTCAGAATTGGGCATGTGAGTAGTTGATTCTAATCATTTTTCTGCATAGATCACAATGGTGGAATCCTTTTTACATTTATAGGTAATATAAAGAGATTTTTTGGGGTTTCCATCTAAATGGAGGGGTTCTTCCTCCACTTATCGAGTTCAGTTATCAGCGGAGAGTGATACTTGGGGTGGATGATAGGTTGGGTTTTCAGAACAACTTAGTTGAGAACTTTAATAGAATATGAGATATGAGATATCTCTCATAACCCATGCTTTAGAGGACATTTACCTTGTGAGACGTTCCCTTCCAGCCTATGAGGCTTTGAGACCAGGTACTTCCAAGGATCCCCTGAGGGATGCCTTTTCTTGTGAGCTAACCTAGGGAGTCCCTTGTAGGATCTCTCTCTTGTTCTTCCTTTGGCAGGAATCATGTTATGGAATGCCTATGTTGTCCTCGCTTGAGGATACCATGTAGGATTCCTCCCTTAATCTTCTCTAAGGATCCCGCGTAGGATGCCTTCACTCGTGTTTACTTGGAGAATCCAGAGTATGATGCTTCCTCATTGTTTGACTTGAGGGACCCAGTGGGTGCTTGTTGTTTGAATGACCCTGAGTTGTTATGTCGGGTTGGGTAGAGATGGTCATCGGGTGTCACCTAGAACCAATGCTGAACTGGTAATCCCTTGGGATTTGGATATATCGTTGGGTTGTGCGTTCGGGCCACCCTCATTGTTTGTTTATATCTGACTTGGTTTTGCTGATGTTGTAGTGTTTACCAGAGGTGCTTCCTGGTTGGTGGCTGGTGAGCCTAACCCGAGTGGTCTTTCTTGTTTTTTGGGATGCCTACTATTCCTTGTGTGCCTGAGTAGAGGTGGTTTGATTTTAAATGGGGTTATTTACCTTGTTGTGGATGTGTTTACCCATGTTACTTGATTTTTACCATTGGGTCTAGCTTGCCTGTTAGGCTGTTGTTTTCCTGCCTTGCTTGTATGATTGTGTAGAGGTAAGTTGATCATGTTTGTGGATAATTTTTGTGCTTGGATGTTTTTTCCATGCCTTGTTCTTGTTACGGCCTTTGGGTCTTGTTAGCCTTTGGCCGTTATACCTATTTTCCATGCCTTGTGACCATATGATGGAATGATTTTATTGACATGCTTGTTATGCTGTAGACTGGTTAGCCAAGTAGATATGTAGGTGTACTTTGGCCTTATAGAATTATTATGCACTGACTGGAACAGGACCGTGAGAACCTGGTGCTATAGACTATAAGGGATAGACTGAGTGAGCTTTCCAGAGAGTCTTGGATATTATAGACTACAGGAGGGTAGACCGAGTGTGCTTCCTCATAGAGTCTTGGACATTATAGACTAAAGGGGATAGACCGAGTGAGCTTCCCAAAGAGTCTTGGATATTATAGACTACAGGAGGGTAGACCTAGTGAGCTTCCTTAGAGAGTCTTTACTTTGTTTGAATTTCTTTAAAACCTTCCCAGGCTAGAGGAGGAATTGGCCGAGTGAGCTTCCTCAGAGAGTATGTGGTATACCTGAGACTATAGGAGGATTAACCAAGTGAGCTTCCTCAGAGAGTCTCTAGACCTTGGGGCCAAGAGGGTTAGACCACGTGATCTTCCTCAGAGAGTCCCTGACTACCCTAGACTATAAGGAGAATTGACTGAGTGAGCTTTCCCAGAAAGTCTTATAAATTCGTATGACCAAACCAAAGGGGTTATGCTGAGTGTACGGCCCATGGGGTTGTTGGTAATTCTTGGATAGGACCAGAGGGGTTGGCTGTGAGTACTTCCCAAAGGGTTACCTGTTGTGTTATCTACTTGATTGTGATTGATTGGTTGAACTTGAGGATATCTTGTCTTTGTTTAGCTTGTTCAGAGGCATATCTCCGGCGTTGGCTGAAGTAGGTACATGTTAATGAGATCACGGACCCGGAGATCGACTTATTGGATATACGACTTGAGTGGAACTACATCCAGCTCAATGACCTTGAATAGGATGTCCAAGAGATCGGGCTTATGGTCCCAAGGATCGACTGCTGATGTTGTTTCTTATTATTTGAATCACTTCATCATGAATATTCATATTTATGTATCTCTGTATAGGTATGGGACTATACATGTGTACATATATAGATATGGACATCCATGGTGTAACTTGCCTAGTTGACAGGGATTACATACCTTGAGTTCAACTATGGTTGCATGTTTGGTTTACTTCTTTTTGTTGTGTCCCAACTAGGCTAAGCACATTGTCGTTGCATACACTTTTAGCAGCACAGTTTTTGGTTGCTTGTCGGGGTGACCTACTGAGATTATTTCTCACCCATGCATGTGGACCTCGGTGTACGTGTAGACGTTATGTCTACTTTTTAGGATGAGCAAAGGTTGCATAGTGGATAGGGCTAGGGCCCAGTGTTGCATGATCGAGCGGATCTACTCGAGTGGTTCTACTGATTGGACTGCTATAGTTCGATAGTGTCTGGAGATCGGGTACTTGGATTGGCTTGGAGTTAGTAGAATATCCATGTATTTTTACTTTCAATTTCTTTTGTACTTGTATTTGTATGGTCAGCCCAGTGGGTGACCAGTGTTGTATTGTATTTCATAGCTGTTCGAGCTTTTACAACATTTTACTATTACAGATTGTTCTCTTTCAGTTGTTTACTTCTTCAACACTCTATTTACTTTCTGCTGTGTATGATACTTAGTTATTTCCAATGTTTGCTTACTTTGGTATGAGGGAATAGTATCCCCACTATCACACCCTAGGACCTCACTGCTAGTTGGCAGCCTCTTGCATACGAGGAGGTGCGCTTGAGGCCTTGTGTCAAACCGGCTCGGAGCACCAGTTTAGTGGCTTCCGGGTCGGGACATTAGAAAGTGGCATCAGAGGGAGGTTTCGATCCTCCGACCTATGGGAGGTACAACGGCCAAAGGCTAAAGAGACCTGAAGGTTGCAACAAGAACAAAGCATGGGAAAAACATCCAAGCATGATAATTATCCAAAAACATGATCAATTTACCTCTACACAAGCATGCAAGAAAGTCAGGAATAACAACAAGGGGAAAAAGGTAAACACGCAATACCCTATTCATAGGTATTGGTGGAATTTGCACATAAAACTCAAAGTCATCGAAGGATAAGACACAAAAAACCTACCTCGATCCTTGGAGATCGATATAATTGAACCATGAGGCTTTATTCTCCTTATAACGGCATAGATCTATGAAAACGCACAAAATGTTCAACCCGCGATAACTTAAGAAAGAGGAGGAATTGACCGAGTGAGCTTCTTTAGGGAGTCTATGGTATACCTGAGGTGATAGGAGGATTGACCGAGTGAGCTTCCTCATAGAGTCTCTAGAACTTGGTTCCAAGAGGGTTAGACCATGTGATCTTCCTTAGAGAGTTCCTGACTACCCTAGACTGTAAGGGAAATTGACCGAGTGAGCTTTCCCAGAGAGTCTTATAAATTCGTATGACCAAACCAGAGGGGTTAGGCTGAGTGCACTACCCATAGGGTTGTGGTACTTCTTGGATAGGACCAGAGGGGATGGATGCGACTAATTCCTAGAGGGTTTCCTGCTTGTGATAGCTGTTGCTTCACCGATGCTTGTTGTTCTGTGAACTGATCACTATTGTGTATCATCCTGTTTACTGCTTACTGATTACTGCCTACTATTGCTGCTACTATTTACTGCTTATTGTACTATTACCTGTCATATACTCACTGACTGTTAGGTATAGATCTTTGGGTGGTTGACTACAAGGATTTAGTCACACACCCTGTTTGGGTCATGCTTTTGGGCCCAAACATACTATGTTGTTGCAGGTATAGACAAGGGCAAGCGCCCTTCGACTTCTGGTACTTGATTGCTTGGAGCAGGAGAGCAAGGGACCAAGCTTTGGCTTGCGATGCTGAGGAGCTATTTACTTTCTTTTGTACTTGTTTTGGTACTATTGTATTTTTCATCATTGTGACTTGTTTGACTGATTTCCTAGATATGTATCACGCATCATTCCATATATATACATATGTGCTCCAGTTGTTAGCTGATTTATTTTTCCGCTATTTATTATTATTGATTATTTACTGCTTCCGCTATTGCATGTTTATTTACTTCCGTTGTGTACTCTGCCAATGAGGGCATAGTTTCCCCACTATCACACCCAAGGCCCTCACTACTAGTCGACAGCCTCTAGGGTTTGGGGAAATGCGCTTGAGGCCATGTGACCAACCGAGTATGGGGCGCCTCTGGGTGGATTTCGGAACCAGGATGTTAAAAAGTGGTATCAGAGAAGTTTTCTTTCTTGGTTATTACTATTTGGGATATGGTAGACAGAAGTATTAGGAATGTGTCGGAACCTGTGATGGATATCGGGCTAGTGTGTCGTGAACACTTGTTCTAGTAATAAGTCCTAGTTTCCAGGGTTTGGGATTATTGTTCTGATTTTGCGATGTTACAGTTGTATATGATTTTCGCCTTGAGCGACTCACATGTTGTGTGGTGTTTTGATTTACTATGGATCTCTGGATCTTGGCCATTGGTAAGATGCCATGGATAGATTTTGACTCTTGGCTGGAAAAGGCAAGAGGTGTCTCATGCATCATAATAGTCACGTCGGATTCACAGCATATAGGCCTGCTAGTGTGTGTTTTTACTGACGACTGATACCTTTGGGTCTGCTTACACATACTTTTTACTCTGATGGAAGGTTACATGGATCTACGTTAAGTCGTTTTTGACCGGGCTAATGACTCAGTCCTTTTGCACAGGTGGTGCAGTGACCCTAGTTGGTCTATGTGGCACGTGATGCCTTTTGTTTAACCTTTTATTGGGTGTTGTTTCTCAGGTCTGTGGTCATCTAGTCAGATTGTTGAGAACGATGTCGATAGATACCAAGGATTTTCTTGTGAAATGGACCTCCTTGTGGTATTACTGTATACAGATACCCAATGGGTGTTAGCTCAAATTGTCTCTTCTATTTTGTTTGTGACCTCCAAGGATTCGTTCCTTCTGAGGATGCTCAGAGAGGATCAGGGCCCTTGTAGGTTGTGTTTTGGTTTTGACCTTCTTGGGTCGTTATGATCTTTACCATCTTCTGAGTGGTTTTGGATCTTTTGGGATAGGTGGTTAAACCTTGTGACCCAGTTGTGAGGCTTTTTCTGTAGGGATAGTTGGAAGACCTAGAGACCCTGGGTTTTGACTCAAACCCTTATCGATCGATGTCAGTTCCATTTTAGGGAAACCTGGGTGAGAATGTTGGCCAGTGTTTTCCAATGCCTTTTTGGCGGTGTTTGTTTTCACGACTGGTATCGACGAGTAGGCCTGTTTGGGTGCTTGGCCAGGTCGACCAGTCTTTCTGATGTTACTGTTGTAGATGTGACTTTGTGAAATTTCGGGATACCATGAAATGGTTGACCCGTGCTTGAATCCTGATCAGGTTTTGGCAGGATATTAGCATGGCTCGGAGGGAGCTGGACACGCCTTCGGTGAAATCTTAGAACACTCCTTTAAGATATGATCATGCGATATCTTGATTTGTCTTGAGTATGCTGAGAGAGCTTCGAACCTACATCGAGCTCTTTTTTTCTTTCTTAATGTTCATCCGTGTGGAGGATGGAACCCGTTCTGGTTGTGCTCTCAGAGTAGTGTAAGGAAATCCATATGGTGGGGAGTGAAGATTTTTCCTTTTTAGGGTGGTTTTCCTTGTTTAGGTTAAACACTGGTGTTTTCTAGGAGCTTTTGAGCTCAGAGTATTCATTTGAGATGATGACAAGGGTATTCCTATAGCAGGGAGTACTAGTTTGTTGTAGTTGAAATCTTCTGTGTAGAAGGTGGTTGTTGATGCTAAGATTGGTTGTTGGAATATCTAGGTAGCTTGGTTGTGCGGATACTCGGGTTGGGGGCATGGCTATTGGTCCTACTGCTGGTCATTTTTCAAGGCTTCTTGGGGACGAGAAGGTTTATGGTGGGGAGTTTGTAAGAACCCGTGTTTCTCCGGACAGTCGTTTTGAGCAGAAATTTGAATTTTTGTTGTTGGATGCTTGTGAGGGGTAAAATTGTCATTTTCTACTACCATATGACCTCAGATAATTTTTCTGACCACTCCGTTGGTCTTGGAATAGGGCGTTTACCCTAGGACAAGAGTTTTGTGGAAATCTGAGCTATTCGAATTTTGGCAGAATATGTAATATTTAATATTATTAAATTAAATATTAAATTATTTGTGTTGGTTATTTTGGAAATAACTTTTAAACAGATCATTGGATTGAGATTTCTTCTACACCGTTGAGTCCGGAATGGAAAGTTTATCCTAGGGAAGGCATAAATTCATGTCAGGCGCTGGGGCCGACCCGGGCCCCTTTTTCTTCCTTTTCTTTTATTCTTTCCTTTTCTTTTCTTCTATCTTCTTTCCTCATCCTCCTTGTGCACGTATTCTATGCTTCTCATCCTTATCTGTGACCTATGTTAGAATTTGGAGATCGATAAAATGGGAGAGAATGAAGGAGAGAGAGGTACCAATTCGAAGCTCTCGACGCGCTGAGTCGTCGTACGACAACCGTGAGCCGTTAAATCAACTGAAGCTTTGGCGGTTTCCACCCGAAGGTAGGGACATTTATGTTTTCACCATAGATCCCCATTAAACATGTTGTTTTAAGTCTTTTAAGCCTTATATTTCTTTCTTT
This sequence comes from Viscum album, assembly GCA_963277665.1. Classification (NCBI taxonomy): domain Eukaryota; kingdom Viridiplantae; phylum Streptophyta; class Magnoliopsida; order Santalales; family Viscaceae; genus Viscum; species Viscum album. The sequence continues at coordinate 569,996,616 of OY728131.1, forward strand.
TGGACTCTTAAGTCCAGATCTAATGTTTCGTGGGCAAAAACGGGCGTTTTGGGTGTTTTCAGGGTTTTCCCGTCGGAAAACCCAGAATACACGGCGTGTATTCCAGGGGTACAGGCTATGTGTTCTTCCCGTTTGAGGAAGAAAAAGTTTTCTTAAGTACACGCAATGTACTTTGAGTACACGCCGTGTAGTGGGTAGCCATGTGGCTGGTCGTGTGAAATAGAACACGGAATTGGGGTTTTTAAGGACCACATGCTATGTACTTTAAGTACACGCCGTGTAGTGGTACATGGGCATGTGTTCAGGTGAAAATGGGCACGGAGAAACTTTTTGTGAACATTACATGCCATGTACAGTAAATTACACACCGTTTACTGTTACACAGGCATGCCCATTGTGCTCTGGCCATGTACTCTGGCCATGTACTGCTTCAGTTTAGTAATTTTGAGATATCTTGGGATCTGGAAGTCAAAATTGGGTGTGTGAGTAGTAGATTCTGAGCTTTTTCCATGTAGATCACAATGGTGGAATCCTTTTTACATTTAGAGGTAATACAAAGTGGGTTTTTTGGGTTTACATATAAATTTAGGGGTTCTTCCTCCACTTATCGAGTTCAGTTGTCACCGGAGTGTGAGACTTGGGGTGGATGATTGGTTGGGTGTTCTGACCAACTTAGTTGATAACTTTAATAGAAGATGATCTATGATCTATCTTCCATAACCCATGATTTAGAGGACGTTTCCCTTGTGAGACGTTCCCTTCTAGCCTATGAGACTTTGAGACCAGGTACTTCTAAGGATCCCCTGAGGGATGCCTTTGCTTGTGTGCTGACCTAGGGAGTCCCTTGTAGGATCTCTCTCTTGTTCTTCCTTTGACAGGATCCATGTTATGGAATTCATATGTTGTCCTTACTTGAGGATCCCATACAGGATTCCTCCCTTAATCTTCGCTAAGGATCCCACGTAGGATGCCTTCACTCGTGTTTACCTGGAGAATCCCGAGTACGATGATTCCTCAGTGTTTGACTTGAGGGACCTAGTGGGTGCTTATTGTTTGAATGACCCTGAGTTTTCATGTCGGGGCGGGTAGAGATGGTGATCGAGTGTCACCTAGAACCTGTTCCAAATTGGTAATCCCTTGGGCTTTGGATATATCGTTGGGTTGGGCATTCGGGCCACCCTCATTGTTTGTTTATATCTAACTTGGTTTTGATGATGTTGTAGTGTTTACCAGAGGTGATTCCTAGTTGGTGGTTGGTGAGCCTGACGTGATACATCTTTTTTGTTTGTTGGGATGCCTACTCTTCCTTCTGTTCTTGAGTAGAGGTGGTTTGATTTTAAATGGGGTTATTTCCCTTGTTGTGGATGTGTTTACCCATGTTACTTGATTTTGACCATTGGGTCTAGCTTTCCTGTTAGGCTGTTGTTTTCCTGCCTTGCTTGTATGCTTGTGTAGAGGTAATTTGATCATGTTTGAGGATAATTTTTGTACTTGGATGTTTTTCTCATGCCTTGTTCTTGTTACGACCTTTGAGTCTTGTTAGCCTTTGGCTATTATACCTATTTTCCATGCCTTGTGACCGTAGGATGGAATGATTTTCTTGACATGCTTGTTATGCTGTAGGCTGATTAGCCAAGTAGCTCTATAGGTGTACTTTGGCCTTATAGCATTATTATGCACTGACTGGCACGAGACTGTGAGAACATGGTGCTATAGACTATAAGGGATAGACTGAGTGAACTTTCCAGAGAGTCTTGGATATTATAGACTACCAGAGGGTATACCGAGTGTGCTTCCTTAGAGAGTCTTGGACATTTTAGACTAAAGGGGATAGACCGAGTGAGCTTCCTAGAGGGTTTTGGATATTATAGACAACAGGAGGTTAGACCAAGTGAGATTCCTTAGAGAGTCTTTACTTTGTTTGAATTTCTTTAAAACCTTCCCAGGCTATAGGAGGAATTGACAAAGTGAGCTTCCTCAGAGAGTCTGTGGTATACCTGAGACTATAAGAGGATTGACCGAGTGAGCTTCCTCATAGAGTCTCTAGACCTTGAGGCCAAGAGGGTTATACCACATGATCTTCCTTAGAGAGTCCTTGACTAACCTAGATTATAAGGGTAATTGAATGAGTGATCTTTCCCAAAAAGTCTTATAAATTCGTATGACCAAACCAGAGGGGTTAGGCTGAGTGTACTGCCCAGAGGGTTGTTGGTACTTCTTGGATAAGACCAGAGGGGTTGGCTGCGAGTACTTCCTAGAGGGTTACCTATTGTGTTATCTTCTTTCTTGTGATTGATTGGTTGAACCAGATGATATCTTGTCTTTGTTTAGCTTGTTCAGAGGCATATCTCCGGCATTGGCCGAAGCAGGTACATGTCGATGAGATTACAGACCCATAGATCGACTTATTGGATATACGGCTTGAGTGGCAGTACATCCAGCTCAATGCCCTTGAATAGGATGTCCAATAGATCAGTCTTATGGTTCCAAGAATCGACTGTTGATGTTGTTTATTGTTATTTGAATCACTTCATCATGAATATTCATATTTATGTATATGTGTATAGGTATGGGACTATACATGCGTATGTATATTGATATGGACATCCATGGTGGCGCTTTCCCAGTTGACAGGGATTACATACCCTAAATTCAACTATGGTTGCATGTTTGGTTTACTTCTTTTTGTTGTGTCCCAACTAGGATGAGCACATTGTCGTTGCATACACTTTTAGAAGCACAATTTTAGGTTGCTTGTCGGGGTTCCCGACTGAGATTATTTCTCACCCCTTCACGTGCACCTCGGTGTATGTGTAGAACTTATGTCTACTTTTGAGGTTGAGAACAGGTTTCATAGTGGATGGGGATGAGGCCCAGTGTTTCATGATTGAGCGGATCTACTCGAATGGTTCTACTGATCGGGCTGCTATAGTTCGACAATGTCTGGAGATCGGGTATGTGGATTGATTCGGAGTTAGTAGCAGAGCCCTGTACTTTTACTTTCAGTTTCTTTTGTACTTTTATTTGTATGGTCGGCCCGGTGGGTGACCAGTGTTGTATTGTATTGCATAGCTGTTTGGGATTTTACAGCATTTTACTATTACAACTTGTTCTCTTTCAGTTGTTTACTGCTTCTGCACTCTGTTTACTTTCCGCTGTGTATGATACTTAGTTATTTCCACTATTTTCTTACTCCGGAATGAGGGAATAGTCTCCCCATTATCACAACCTAGGCCCTCTCTGCTAGTCAGCAGCCTCTGGTGTACGGGGAGGCGCGCTTGAGGCCTTGTGGTGAACCGGCTCAGAGCACCGGTTTAGTGTCTTCCAGGTTGAGACGTTACAATAAAGATGATAAATATAGATCCTTTCCATGAGAATGTCAAAGCAACTAGACATTACAAGTTTGATGGTGAGGGATATTGAGACTTGATAAAATAGTTGGATATTTAATAAAATTAATTATTATTAGTCTCACATAATATGTAATGAATAAAAGTACTAATAATATTCTCTTTTAAATTTTAGAAATAAATGGAAAGAAAAACCACAAAACCACTGTGGTCTTTCCTTAACTTAGGGCATGTCCTTACAAATACAAATTTCTAGATATGGTATAATATTTTATTCTATACATTAATATCATAAAGTTTTTATTATGTATTGGAATCCCCTACTCCTATTCTTCCACCCCAACAGGTGAAAAAAGGTTAAAAGGATGCCTACTAGAGATATGTTGATGATGATTCCTGTATTCATTTTACTATATTATTAACTATTTTCAAAGATTTTATAATACAACATAATGACATGGATTCTTACACCATAATATCTCATATTATTTCTCTTGAGAAAGTTAAGGAAATGATTGAAAAAAATAAGATTGTCAATGCACTATATCAATTTAAATTGGAAGAAGGAAATCTTGTTGCTGATCATGTATTCAAAATACTATTGTATATTGATCAATTAGAAAAATTGGTCTTTTTATAATAAATTAACCATTAATATTATCCTATTATCCTTAAAACCAATATTATCCTTATTTTTCCAAGCCTGGATAAAAAGAATCGATAATTTTCTTAGGAAAATTTTGTCTATACTTCACTAAGAGGATAAGGATTGGTTGAAATATGTTTCTCCACCCATTATGGTGAAACGTTTGAAAGACAAGGCTGAAGATTCCATGGATAATATAATTCCAAATATCCTTTATGAATCCCTTTAAAGAGACAAATTATTTAAAGGTAAAAAAATGAAATAGAGTCTATTTGCTTCTTATGAGGAAATAATGGACACTAGAAAAGAAATTATAATTAATTGAAGAAGAAAGTAGTTTCATCCACTTTGGGTATATCCATAAAGTTTCTATTCATCACCCATGTGTTAAATAAAAAATTATTACAACATACATGTATTTAAATATAGGAAACGAGAAAGAATATAAAGGTTATAGAGTGAACTTAAAAGGATCTGAGAAAGGGTGGCTCCTATATCAGCCAAGGGGAGATCACTATTTCTCATTGCCAAATGGATTGATTCAAGTTTATAATAAGTGTTAGAAAAACATTTATCTTAGTTTCTAGACCGACACAACAAGACATTATTTAATTTTATAATAAATTTTTTTATGATACATTAATACTAAACTAATGGTTCAGTAAATCTTGAATTATGAATATCCATTCTAATGAATGATGAATATAAATTATAAGAATCTTACGTAATTGTGAAAAGAAAATTTTTTATCAAATAAAAATGAAATTAGTTAACCTATTTATACCCATTAATTTTTTTAGACTTAATTGATCTAAAATACTAGATATACAAACAAAATACTTATCATTTTTTTAAATAAAAAAACATTTTTTAAATAAAGCGTTGTCACAAAAGATTTTAGATTTGGTTCAATAAATCCACATGAATCATTATAAATCTAAATTTAAGTTCATATGGTTCATGATATTCCTTTAAGAAATTTTATAAATTATCATTTAAGTAAACGAGTACAATTGGTAAATATTGAAAAATCTTTGAACTATCTTTTCGGAGAATATCTTATCCAAGTAATAATTGATCATTTATATAGAGTAAAGGTTATCCATAACTCACATATCCTTATATACATAAATTTAATTATTGTAATAAAAGGAAGAGTAATAATGAGTCTTATATATATTTAAAACCTTACACTATACTATCCAAGACATATTTTTCAAATCAAAGTGAAATAAAAAACCATATACCAACTATATTTTCTAATGGATATAACATCAATTGAGATATGATAAGAATTTATTAGGACATTACTTGAAGTGTTTGTTAAAAATTATTTCTTAAAATATAGACTTAGATATAAATAACTATAAAGTTCATTTATTTTAATGATCTTATTTCCACTAAGGATATTAACATCTAGTCAAGATAGACTATATTTACATAAATGAATCTGATCTTTTTAAAGATAGTGTGAGAATACTTTACTTTTAAAAGTTAAGGCTCTAGATTCACATGAGTTGGCATAGGAATACTAGACTCCACAGAGAATAGTGGAAGGAGTAGTTCCAAAGACACTTAATATGTAGGAATATATAACCAAAGAGGTGGTTTATGTTAACTGTGATGGGTGATACATATATTATTCTTTTATAATAAAGATTTATACAAAAAATAAATGGTAATATGATAAGGTTGAAAATCATGTATAAATTAAATAAATGGACTCCATGTATTATGAATCAAGAAAATCATATTTTTAATGTTTCTAAAACTTGATATTGCTAATGAATATTCAATAGAAACTATAAATGATTGGTATATGATGGTAAAATTAAGGCATTACTGATTTTCAAAATGTATAGTCTATGAAAAAACCTATACACCAATCATCATGAATTAAATAGTTTTTGAATTATACTTTTTCAAAACATATTTCTATGATCATCATATTGGGCTATTGATTTTCAAGGCCACCTCACTTAGAGGAATCTTTACAGAAGATGTCTATATGAAAAAACCAAAAAGGTGACCCTATGGAATATGTCTACTAGACATAACTAAAAGAGGTCAGTGACATAAATAAATTCCAATAATATATGTAGATTACATGAATTTATTTGTGAATAAATTATGCATAGTGATAATAGAATATTCATTTGGAAACAAAAGATTCACATGTGTCTCTAATTGGTTAGTGGGAGTGCTATAAGACTTCAAGATAAATATGTTGATAACATATATAATTTTTTTTATGTCTTACCAGTTTTTTAAGACTAAAGAATGATGTTTATCAAGTTTTACTTAGAGTAGAAACTATTTTCTAGGGGAAAATATCTACAATATAGATCCATTGGTTTTATAAATCAATTAATTGTACATATATTAACAAAGTATTAAAAAATACAAGTTTAAGAAACTCAACATAATGTTTTTATTAGAAAATAATCCTTCTAGTATTACATGCATGGGAATAAGAATGGATTGTGGAGATTTAAAGAATTTAATAAGCTTAAGTACTGGGAATACATATCAGATTCCAAGATTTGTACTGATATTTTATATTACTTATTCATGAATAATAGTAGGTGAATATAAAATAGATCTAACATAATTGCACTAACTTGCAGTTAGAACCATCTAAAAGTGTTTGGAAAAGTAAAAATAGATGATTTGTTGGTTTCTAGAGAAGAGGGAATACTAGTGATCAAGGGAATTGAACACTTGTCTTCACTTAGTTCAATTTTATCTAGTATTACAAAAAAGGATGAGTTAATATGAAATAGAAAATTATTATAGCCATTGGTTTCCATATCTACAATATCCGAGTAAGTTGTGACTTTTGATGTAACTTAAGAAGTGATTTAGAAACATCCTATTTTGATTTTAGTTTATTTGAAAAGAAATATTTTTATCATTTTCATTCTAATATTTTACTCTGGACTTAGTAAGGATGTTAAGATTTTTATATAAGAACAAAAGGTGGACACTCAGTTTTATCACTACTTGAGGGATTTTATAAAGGTAAAAATGTTGCAATAAAGAGATTCACTACACAGACATGTTTCTTCACCAACCCTATCCATGGAAACATGGTAGTCCTAGAAACTATTTTCTTACTCATCATAATCATGTTTAACATTTCAGGACTAACTAGTTGTTAGAAATTGGATCTAGCGCCTGTGGGAGTTTTTTGGAGTTTCTTCCCTAGAACCATATACTTTGTACTTTATATTACATATACATTAAAAGTAGTTAATATTAATATAAACATATTATCACATATTTATTGTTATTTATCATTAAATTGATGTGATAATGTTCTAAATTATTTATCGAATTTATAAAGTCATAGAAGTTCCCCTCTATGATGAGAACCATGAGATTCTATGATGATATATCTTAAATATAGTTTTATATTTGGATAACGTACTATGATAGGGTACATAGTATATAGACTATCAGATGTGAGTACTTGTAAGTGGACTATTCTTCTTCTCATGAAGTTTGTAATTGGTAATCTCTAAGATGGGAGATTCTTAGAATAGACCTACCAATTGAAATTCAACATGTTTTGGTGTCATCATATATTCTTATATGTGAGAATGTGTAATGGTTATTATATTTAAGATTATTGTTAATGCATGTTATGAACCACACACTTAGATGTATTTCATAAACCATGATGATACAATTCATAGAGAAGTTGGGTACATTGGGTGCGTCATGAGTGATTTGTTATTAATGATAAGTCGATGAATTATTTTTACCTTCCATATTTATGAAATTAAATATATTGGCATTTTTTTTGAAATAGAACAGGAATAATAAATTTCATGACCATGGTGTAATGACATGTTTATTTGATATAGTCAAAGAAGGATGTATCAAGAATATAGGTTGATGAGACAAATGTGAAACATGCTTGATGAGATATTGAGACAAATGGATTATATTAAATAATGAATGTTCATATGCAGTTGTCAACGTTGTGACATTAAGTTCTTTATCTTGGGTGCCTTGAACCATTTATAGATAGTAATATTAGAATTTAGGAAATCCTACCTAATGCTAATGAGAAATAATTATCTAGGTCTACACACAAAGTGTTTCTATTTATCTCAATTAAATTCTATTTAAATTTAATTATTTGAATAAATATTATTCTCAAAACTGATGATTAATTTTATTCAAGTTTTATGATCACTAATATTTGCAAGGTAATAAATATTTTGTTTATTAGTAAAAAATTATTTGATTATGATAATATATAATTAATATTTATTCACTAGATTTTGAATAAAATATTTATTTTATTTATTTAATATTTTAATAAATATATATTCACTAGATTATGAATAAAATATTTACTTATGAATAAAATATTTATTTGGTCATTCAATAAATGTCAAGGAGATCGAATATTCCAAGATCGATTCTGGTGAAAAATATTAATTTACAAGTCAGTGAGATTATATTTTTTATTATGCAAGTTAGCGAGAAAACCAAATAATTTTAATAATAATATTATTTTTTGGAATGGAGTTTAATAAAGATTATAATATTATTTAGGGTATAATATGTAATTAAATAATATTTTAACATAAACCCTAGCTCTATAAATAGATGGTTATGTATATTCTATTGGGTTAATTGAAAATTGAGAATAGAGAGTCATTGTGCACAATAGAACACACACACACACACACACACACACACACTCTCTCTCTCTCTCTCTCTCTCGAATTCCTCCTCTCCTCCTATCAAGAATAAGAAGAACACACCCATAAATAAATTGGTATTGTTTGGATATTAAATGAGAATATTGGGATCAACTCTAGAGGGTTTCTACACTTCGATCATACAAGCACAACAATAATAATCCAAAAAGGCTCTTTTGGATGATCAAAACCTTTATCATCAAAGAAAGATCCAAATACTAGGTACTTATTTATTTAGATCTAAATAAATTAACTATAAATTTAACATTAAAATATCTTTTATTGGGGTTTCAAGGAACTCTATGTTAAACGGAATTTTAATATAATAGCCTAAAATGGTGCTTCCACAGCTCCTAAAACCTTCAAGTGGTATCAGAATGAGGTTAAGTTTTTAAATTTATAACAATTTATTTGATTGTTGATCAATATAAACAATCATGGTTGAGTTTTTCATCTCATATTATTATTTATTTAACTTGATTTAAATAAACATGTTTTCAACATTTTAATTTCTTCATTCAAGATTCAAAATTTCTAAAGTCTAAAAATAGATGAATAATGATCATATATTTCATCAGGATGTGTTGAGGAATCTAGTTGGATAGCATAGGATTACATGAAATGTATCCATTGTACACACCATGTGACCAAGTGTACTAGATAGCGAGATTCTGAGCAAAAGCACTTCTTCTCTCTCACGGGGCTAGGGTTTTACCATCAAATTTACTGCCTCCCATCCTCTAGCTTCTCAGTCAGCTCAACGTCAGTATCCTTTATCTCAGTGTTGGAATAATTCCTCTCGGTGTCAGCATGGCTCATTGTGGAATCATTCAGCTTCATCAGCTCAGGCGAGGCACCATCTTCGTCATGTCTCAATGGGTGAAGGCCTCGATAGGTTAACTCCTTGGATCTGATGGAAAAAGGCGTCTTTACGTTGTTTCCTGGCTCGGCGTCTACGAGTGAGCGATTAGATTCCAGTTCTTCTCTAGTGAAGCTCGACATCGACCCTGGTGTGGCGTAGAGGGGGGGGGGGGGTCTATTGGTTTAGGCGTCAAGCGGTCCGGTGGTATTCTTCCAGGACTTCTCTCAATGATTCATATATTTTGTTGAATGTGTGATTTTGGTGGCTCTGCTGGTGTGCGACGTCTGTCACTCCCCACAGTTTCCCCCCATCCTGTGGTCTAATTATGTTGGACTCTTGTGAGGGTGTGCCTATATTCCTATTCTGAGAAGATCCATTCCCAAAGTGGCATTTCTTATTTATAGCGGTCTGGTCCCCCTCACTAGTGACGTTCACTTGGTGTGGTGTTGGGTCATTTAGTCCTAGTGATGATGGCCTGACTTCACGACCCTTAGATCATATTATTATTTATCTATAAATCATAGTATTTGTGGGAGTCATGAGGAGAACAATGGGATTTTTCATGCGGAGGTTGATTCATAAATCCCCATGGTGTAAGGATTTGTGCTCCATGGTCTCGATGAATGTTGGATTGGTCTTCAGACCACATTATTTATAGATGCAACTAGACTCGATCACAAGGACCAGGCCCTAGAGGAGGTTTCAGAGTAGACAGTTAACCTATTTAGAGATTTTTGGATTTGGATGTTTGAGAGGGTATGGAGGCAGCCATCGGATCAGGCCTATGCTTTGACATAAGACATTGCTAGCTGAACAACCATGAATCAGTGGAGAGATTCTTCATGTTTTTTATGCTGGGAAGGGGCAGCTTCTAGTGGTCAGTCTAGTTTGTGTTCACTAATACCTTAGAGTCGTGTTATCTATTAAGTTCATGAAGTATATTAGGGTTCCCCCTTCTTCCCTTAAAATGGGTTTTTATTATTATAATAAACAATTTAAGATCCACAGGCCATTGGAGCATGCCCAAGTGTACTGCACCTGGCCGTGTCATGGGATACTGGATACATTGAGTGGTAATTACATGCAGTACATTTATTTAACATTGTGTGTAGACTACGAAAACCTAAAACATGGAATGTTGGATTACATTATGTTTAGATAGCGTACACACCGTCTAGTTTTCATGTGTTAGTGGTGAAATTTGTGAAACCCGTGTGGTTAATATACACAGTCAAAACCGCTTGAGACAAATAACTTATTTTATTAATGGAGTACACAATGTGAAACCAATGTACACAATATGTAAATGATTAATTCCAACATCCTAATTATATGATGATCCATTTTCTGAGATAAGTGGACTCACGAAAATAGGAACACACAATGTGCAGCTGGTAGTACACACCATGTAGTCTCACCGATTTATAAGCCGAATCCCCAGGTGTGTATCTTGGATACATGAAAACTGAGGTATATAGAGTGTATCTGGATAGTACACACCCATAGTCTCTCAATTAATGATAGAATTAAATTACATTAAATTGATAACTTCAGCTTTAAAAACCTTTTATTGATGAACACTAGTTGTTTTTGACTATTTAATAATGGCTTTAATGAATTTTAAATGCAAAATTAATTTATTTTAATAATATCTAATAATTAGTTCTTCTATTTATTTTCCTTGAATTACATTAATATTAGTATCTAAAAATGAATTCAGATTGAAATTAAGATTAAATGAAATTAATTAATTAATCAATGTAATCACATTTATCTTAATAATAAAAAATTAATAGAAATTAATGTTAACCAATTTACTTTTGTGTATACGTTTCATGCATGAATGTTCATGATATTGACTAAGATATGTGTATGTGTTGAATGTTTTAATTTAATTTATTTCATGGTTTTGAAATTATTTAATATTAAATTAAAATTTATGGCCTATGTGTTATCCCTTCATCTATTATTATGTAGGAGCTTCATGTTCATGGATATTTATGTAATCCCCTTTAACCAATCCTTTGGTTCCCATAACCCATGTGTGATATTTAAATACTTTTAATTAATGGAGTATCCTAAGGCATGTGGAGGTGGTTTGGGTTGGAACCATAATGATTCCACCCCAGGTGATACACATGTGGATAGGTGGAATGCTGAAGCTCATGAAAAAACCAGTACAAGAAGTTATTTCCCTAGTCTATAGGTTAATTTCTTATTTTCTCAATAAATCAACCATTAGATAAGATAATGATCATGTTGATATTTTTATTTCTATCTATGAATTATTTATTTTATGGATGCAATACAATGATAACATAAATAAATGAATTTATTTAAAAAAAAGGAATTTAAATAAATGAATTATGTGTAATTGTTTTATCCAACATGGTTAATTAAATTAAGTAAAATCCACTTAATATTAACATGAAAAGTAAATGGTAAAAATATAAAATTTATTCATAATAAATTAAAATCCCTCAACTTAATATTAGTTTAAACTAATCCTTACATTACTTGATTGGGAATGTAAACATAGAACTAAGTGTTTACATGGCCAAAGTATAGACACTTACTTTTATCGGGGAGTTTTCATGAGGATTTGGGTTGAATCAACCAAAATTGTATTGAATTTAATAGCCAAATTTTGTTCAATACAAATTTAGAGGCTAGTTTTGAGGAAATCCCAGTTAGGATTTCTATATTTGGTAGTCCACATAACTGATCAAGAAACTGAAAGCCCATTGTTGGCAAGACTTCTAAATTAAATACCCTATTATGGTTTTCATGTCCAATGTTTGGATCATAAATAAGGGAAATGTAGATACTTTCTAGTAGAATATCAAATAAACTATACATTCCATGTTCACTGATGATAAATATTGAGGATTTATAAAATAGTGAAAAATTTGATAAAATTAATTATTATAATTCTCATATTATTTTAAATCAAGCAAAGTACTAATAATATACTATTTTAAATTATAGAAATAGATGGAAAGAAAAAACACAATACCACCACAATCATTTTTTAAGTTGGGGGTGTGTCCTTAAAAATACATATTTTTGGATATGGAACACTCTTTTATGCAATGAATTAATATAAAAAAGTTTGAATTATGTATTCAAATCCCCTAATCTTGTTCTTCCACCCTAATAGGTGAGCGGAGTTGAAAAGTTTGCCTACTAGAGATATGTTGAGGATACTTCTTAATTCCATTGTATTATATTATAAAATATATTAGATGAGTTAATAATGCAACATAAACACGTGTATTTTTACAACATAATATCTCATATTCTTTCTCTTGAGAAAGATAAGGAAAGGCTTGAAATAAGTAATATTTTCAATGAACTGTATAAATGTAAACTGGAACAAGTCAATATAGATACTGATCATTATTTCAAAATACTGGGGTATATTGATCAATTTGTGAAATTGGTATTTTGATACAAAATTTTCCATTAATCTTATTTTATTATCCTTACCACAAAGAGTTTCCTTATTTTTCCAAGCCTGAATAAATAAAATGGAAAAGTTTCCCAGGAAACTTTTGTCTATACATCACTAAGAGGAAAAGGTTCAGTTGAAACATGTTTCTCCACCGATTATGAGGAAAATTTTGAAATATAAGGATAAAGATTTCATGGATAATCTTAATCCAAAAGATCCTTTATAGTTTCCTTCAAAGAGAAAAAAGATTCAATGGAAGAAGAATGATTATGAGGCTATTTGATTCTAATGTGGAAAGAATGGATACTAGAAAATAAATTGAAATTGATTGAAAAATAAAGTAGTTGCATCAACTTCAAGTATATTCATTAAGTGTCTATTCACTGCTTGTGTATTAAATAAACTATTCTTAAAATATACATGTATTTAAATACAAGAAACATGCAAGAATAAAAAGGTTATAGAGTGGACTAAAATACCAAATATACAAACAAACTATAATCATGTTTTAGATAAAGAAACCTTTTTTAAATAATGGTACATCAAAAAACCTTTTAGATTTGGTTTAAAACAGCCACATGAACCATTATAGAGATAAATGTAATTTCATATACTTCATGAGATTCATTTAAGAAATTTTATAAATGATCTGTTAAGTAAATGAGTACACTTGGTAAAGATATAGTAATCTTTGAGCTATATTTTTATAAAACATCTTATCCATGTAATAATTGATCATTTATATAGAGTAAAGGTTATCCATAAATCACACTTCCTTATATACATCAATGTAATTTTTTCAATAAAATTAAGATCAATGATGAGTCTTATATATATTTCAAATCTTCCATTATTTCATCCAAGATATATTTTGAAAATAGAAGTGAAAACAAAAACCATATAATAACTTTATTTTCTAATGAATATCATATAAGTTATTATATGATAAAAATATATTAGGACAATACCATAAGTTTTTGTTGAAAACCATTTGTTAAAATATGGCCTGCTAAAAATAATCATTAAAACACTAAGGTGTATCTATGCTAATGATACTATAGCCACTTAGTACATCATCATATAGTCAATATTAATTATATTTCTATAAAGGAATCCTATTTCATTAAAGATAGTGGGAGAATACTTAACTTATATGGCTTAAATATTTGTATTCACTTGAGTTGGCATAGAAATACTTGACTCCACAGAGCTTAGTGGGAGGAGTAGTTCCAAAGAAACATATTCTGTATGAATATATAACCAAAGAGGTGGTTTATGTTCACTATAGTGGGTGATGCATATATTATTCTTATAGAATAAATATTTCTAAAAAGCGATAAATAGTAATATGATAATGTTTAAAAGTATGTATAAATTTAAGAAATGAACACCATGTATTAAGATTCAAGGACTACTTATTTTGAATGTTTCTAATACTTGATACTACTGGTGAGTATTCTAGAGAAACTAGAATTGGTTGGTACATGAAAGTACCAATAAGGAATGATTGATTTTTGAAAGGTCAAGTCTATCAAAAAACATACACACTAATAATAATGACTAAAATATTTCTTAAATTCTACCATTTCAAAACATATTTCTTTGACCATCATATTAGGAATTTGATTTTGAAGGCCACCTCACTTAAAGGAATCCTTATAGAGGATGTCCATATGACATGACCAAAAAATAGACCCTATGGTATATGTCTAATAGACATAACTAAAAGGGTTCAGTGAAATAAATAAATTCCAATAAAACATGTATATTAAATGAATTTATTTATGAATAAATAATGAATAGTGATCATAGAATATTCCTTTGGAAAATAATGAGTGAAATGTGTATCTAATTGGTTAATGGTAGCACTATTAGTCTTCAAGATAAATATGTTGATACAATATGGGAAAAAATATTATGTATTACCAATTTGTTAAGAATAATGAATGATATTTATCCATGTATGAATTAAAGTAGCAACTATGTTCTAGGGAACAATATATACAAAATATATCCATGGGTTTGATAAATCAATTCATAGTATATATATTAATAAATTATTGAAAAATACATATTGAAACAACTCAATATTGAGTTGTTATTAAAATATAATACTTCCAGTAGAACATGCATGGGTATAGGAAGGGATTATGGAGATTTAAAGAATTTAAAAAGCTTAAGTGACAGGAATTAATCTCATATTTCATGATATGTATTAACATTTTATATTTATAATTCATGAATCATAGTAGGTGAATATCAAACAAATCCAACATAATTGCATCAACTTCTAGTTAGAATTATCTGATAGTACTAGGAAAAGTAAAAATGGATGAGTTCCCTGTGTTTGGAGAATAGGTAATACTAAAGATCAAAGTAATTGAACACTTGTATTCACTTAGTTAAATATTATCTAGTATCATATAAAAGCATAAGGTAATATGAAATAAATATTATTACAACTATTGGTTTCCATATTTATAATATCTGAGTAAATTGTGGCTTCTGATTTATCTTAAGAAGAACTTTAGCATTATGCCGTTCCAATTTTGGTTTATGCCAAAATAAAGAGTTTTATCATTTTCATGCCATGTTTTGAATATGGACATAGTTAGGATGTCAAGATTTTATCATAGGAATAAATGGTGTATACTCAGTTTTATCTCTAATTAAAGGATTTTCTCAAGGAAATAATATTTCAGTGAAGAGATTCACCATATATACATGCTGTTTTAACAACCCTAACAACAAAAACATGGTAGGCCTAGTATCTATATTCATAGTAATCATAATCATTTTTAACATGTGAGGACTATCCAGTCATTAACAATTGGCTCTAGTGAAAGTGGTATTTTGTTAGAGTTTGTGCCCTAGAATCAACAAATTTTACTTTAGATTACATATATATTCAAATAAGTGAATATTAATATAAATATATTATCACATATTTATTGTTATTAAACATAACATTGATGTGATAATGTCATAGAGTATTTTTTGCGTTGATATGGTCTCATAATAGTTCACTGCTATGATGTGAACCATGAGATGCTATAATGATATCTCTTAAATATAGTTTTATAGTCAGATAAAGCACTATGATATGGAAAATAGTATATAGATTTTTATTTGTGAGTAATCAAAAAAGGATGAGTATTCTTCTCATGAAGTTTACACTAAGTAATCTCCAATATGGTAGATTATGAGAACATGTATGCTAGTAGGAATTTCGCATGCTTTAGTGTCATCAGATATTCTTATTAAGGATTATATATAATATTACATAGATTTAATATTATTATTAATTAATATTACAAATCACACACTTAGATTTATTTCATAAACCATGATGATATAGTTCATGGTGAATTTGGATACGTTGGGTGTATCATGGGTGATGTGTTGTTAATTATAAGTTGGGGAAGGATTCGTCTCTTCCATCTTTAAAGAAGTTGATATCTAGGCCCTTTGATTGAAATAGAACCATCTCCATAAAATCCATGTCCATGGTGTAATGATGTTTTTATATTAGATATTCAAAGAAATAAGCATCGAGAATATTAGTTTATAACATAGATGTAAAACATGCTTGATGAGATATCGAGACAAAGGGATTATATTACACAAATAGAATTTGTATTTGGTTGTAAATGTTGTGACATTATGTTCTTTCTCTTAGGTTCCTTGATTCATTTCTAGACAATAATCTTATAATTTTGGAAATCCCACCAAATTCCAATGAAAAATAACCCTAGATGATCACACACTAAGTGTTTTCATTGAGCTTGATTAAATTCAACTTGAATTCAATAATTGGAATAATTATTATTCTCAAGACTAAGGAATAATTTTATTCATTTTTTATTGATCACTAATATTTTCAGGTTAGTAAATAATTATTTGTTTATTAATAAATAATTTATTTGATTATGTGAATATATAATAAATATTTATTCACTGGATTTGTGAATAAAATATTTATTTTATTTATTGAATATTTTAATAAATATTTGTTCATTGGATTGTGAGTAAAATATTTATTTATGAATGAAATATATATTCAGGTATTCAGTAAATGCGTAGGAGTTCAATCAAACCAAGATCACATCTAGTGAAAAATATTAATTTACCAGCTGGTAAAATAATATCTCTTATTGCGCATGTTAGAGAGAATTCCATAAAATAATAATAATAATATTATTATTATGTGTAATGTGGTTTAATAAATATTATAATATTATTTAAGGGATGATATGAAATTAAATAATATTTTAACCTAAACCCAATATCTATAAATAGATGGTTATTTCTATTATGTAGGGTTAATCAAAAATTGGGAATAGAGAATTGTTGTGCACAACATACCTCTCTCTCCATCTCTCTCTTTAATTCCTCCTCTCCTATTCTCAATAATGAGAAGAAAACCTTCAAGTTTGAAGGATCATAGAGTGATCAAGATGAATAACTCAAGATAATTGATTCACTACACTAGCACCTAGAAATCAGTTAACACTGTTCAGATATCACAGGAGCATGCGTAGATCACCATTAGAGGGATTATGCACTTGGATTCTACAACAGAAACACCGGTAATATGAAATGGGTCTTTTTAATGATAAAAATAATCAACATTGAAGAAATATCCTAAGAACATATATTTATTTCTTCACATCTAAATAAATTAATTATAAATTTAATGTAAAAAATCCTTTATTGAGGTTTCAAGAAACTATATGTTAAAAGAAATTTTAATATAACAATCTGCAAAGGCATTTCCACTATGCCCAGAACCTTCAAGACCATTTTAGTTTTTTGACCATATCAATGGGTATTGTTTTTTAGTATTATTTATTTCTTAATTCAATGCAGTGCATATTACTCTCTTATTCTCTTATGGTCATATTTTGAGCTGAATTCTAGTTACATATCAGTTTTTATCATTTTGCACTTGTAATGAAGGTTATAATTGGTTATTTATATATTTTATATCCTAGGATGGGTATGTTAATCTCATAAATTTTTGATTGATACCTTTATTACATATATTTTGGTAGTATTGATGAATCGTTAAGGAAAATTGGTGGCAGTTTACTATTACACAAGGCCAGTGGCTTGACCTTATATATTGAAACTGCTAATTTATAGATTTCGTAGGATAGAAATTACAATGGCAGGGAGAATGTAACAACCCCAACTTGAGTTGTTCTTTTATTATATGATTTTTATACAATAAATTGGGTTCTTTTAGGTTCAACATGCATTGGAGGGATGGTGTTTGAAGGAAGTGGTGTTTGGGGTTTTTGGGATTCACTACACTGTGCAATAGACTGTAGTGAAGGTTGTGGTATGAGGATTTTTGGGACTACAAGTGTGGGGGGTCAACCAGGCCATAGGGATATCACCACACCCAAATTCCCACTATTTTTCTTGGGGTGGTGGATGGGAGGCCCACTTATAAGAAATGGCTAGACTAAAATTCCCAATGATGGGCATGGTTGTTGGGTGTGGTCAGTTTTCCTTGGTTACTTCCAAATAATCCTAGATATATGCACCACGATGTGGTCTAAGGCATGGTTCTAGACCAAGTGTTCTTGTGTGGTACTCCCAAAATTTTCTAGGTGATCACATCACATTATGGCCTAAGGAATGGTGCCAGTCATCATGGTTTTTGAATAAACTATTTTAGCTACTGATTTTGGTGGAAATTGTGTTCCTTGAAGGAAAAGTGCATTTTGATTATTTTGTGGGTTTAATTAATTAATTTTTATTTAATTTTTATATTAAATAACACTCATTCATGCTCTCTAAATTTTTAGATCTCGAACTAGGAACATTCAGAGGTGTTTCTAGATGATCTCTAATTTAACGAAGTTCTTTCTCTTAGTTTTATTGTAAAATAAGACTCAAGGTAGGTGTATTATATACCACTACACTCTTTTCATAACTATAAGGCTTGAAATTTTTAAGATAAAAATGTTTTTTTTTGTGAATCGGATTTATGGGAAAATTGGTTTTGTAAAACCACCTTGTTTTATGGATTTGAGAATAATGATCATGGTCATTATCCACAATATGTTTGATAAATTGCTAAAAAGATGTTTTATTTCAAATAACTGATTTGGTGTGAACACTTGGCATGAAAATGTGTTCATGATTTGATGATGCATATGGAAAGTTCCTCATCAAGTTAGACTTCATTGAGGGGTCAATTTTGGACTCAACGGAATTTACCGACAAGCGACAACATGGGTTCAGAGGGATGGGTACCACTTATTAGTATGGATTGTTCAATTGGCCTACTTTAATAATACATGCATTGGGTGTGTAATTTTCATGGGTTCTCATTAAAAACATGGTATACATTTATGGTGTGAGTTTATTCACTGCTTATGTATATATACACTGAGAACACTACATTATACTTCTTTCTATGATTTTATTTTAAATTTTATCCGACTTGTTCTTGTTCTAGTGGATTGTGTGAGAAGTATTAAGGATTTTCTACTGAGTTAATATAATAATACCTACATATACATCCTGGTTCATATGTAGTCATTATTTATCATGATGTAGATAAATGTAATATTTCCTACTTCTCGATGGGAGTGTCATGATGTAGTGGTAGTTAGTGGATGAATCTTAGAGTTAGTCATGGGTTGGATTCTAGAGTAGTGACACCTTGGTACTCAGGTCTTGTTTTCTCTAGAATTTTTTAGACACTTGTTTTTAATGTCCTTTGGCTATGACTCTAATTATAACTTGGTTATGTACTCGGGATATTTGTTTTTTCTTCATGTAATATATTATATTGTAAATTTTGTTATCTAATATTGGTAGTATTTTTGGATATATGTGAAAAGGGTAAACCTTCTCCCAAGTATTATATAAACTTGGAATTTATTTCTAGTATTTGGTTTCTAGAGGATGTCATCTTAGGTTAGTTAAATTTTGGCCTTTCCTAAGCCAATGAGCAGGTTGGGAAGTTACAACTGAGGCTAAATAAGGGTAAATTCTATGCTTTAGGACCTATTTAAAGGCTAAAGGTATGTTTCAAGTCTATATAAAGGAATCAGTTACACTCTATAAAGGTCATCCAAGATTGACCTAGTGCTGTGTAAAGGAAAATGGTACATTACAAAGGATATATGAAGGTCATTCATGATGCACATAAAGGTCACTTGGACATGACTAAAGGCGATTCTAACATATTGAAGGCTATGCAAAGTCATCTAGTCCTAAGTAATGGTAGTGAAATAATTATACACTAGAGAATGAGGTTCCACATAAAAATAAGCATGGGTCTATGCATGTGGATGTATTTACATAATTACTAAAGTAGTTTTTATAGAGAATGAAAAGATGAGAATATCAAGTCTTAGGGAGATTTAAATGTGGAAGTTTGAATAAGTAATTTTATTAGAATACTATTGAACAATTTAATCGAGAGTATTACCCACATATTAAGATCATAGAGTTTATATATTTAGAATGTATAAGAAGATGATATTTTCCATGATGTCATATTTTGAATATATATGGAGGTTAAGGGCTCGAGGATGGGGGATTGAGAGCTATACTAGAGAATATAATACTATTGTTCATAATTTATTTTATTTTCTATTTTCTTATGTTTCGTAATGAATTATCCTACCCTTTATTCTCAATTTCCCTTTTAATGGAGGGGTAAAACACTTAGTGATTATAGAAAGGAAGGTTATCCCTTATAATTCTTGGGCCCTTGTTCTTTAATGGACAAAAAATATCTTTTTTGTTTGAATTTGGTTCCTAGTGTCTATTTAATTATTTAAATAAAATTTTATTTAAGGATTCAAACTAGTTCACTATTACTGCTTAAGTTGATACTCAATAATCTCCCTCCACTTGGTGTAGTTTTTATTTGATGAGAAGGGTGTATTAGGTGGTGAATGTTAAGAAAATTAAATCATTTATGATAGGGCATTGAATGAATTTTGGATTTCCTAGGAAAACCACAACCTAATTGGGATTTTCCTAAGAAATTTTGGAGTGGATTTCCTACTTCTAATATACACATAAAGGGAGGTTGACCAAGAATCAATCACTATTAGGCTAAACTCTATAATACCATTTTACCTATGGTGTATGATAAATCTATCAATGAATCTCACACTTATAAAATAGTAAAAGGAGAAGTAAATAACTTTAGGGACTGGGATAACATTGCATGTGAAAAAAAACCTAACCCAATCATTTTTCTGATCAATTTGATTTTAAACTCCAGTTTCAATTACTTTCCTATTTTCTAAATTAAAAATTTAAAACAAAACCCACATTTTATATAATTAAAAAGTGACAACTAATTTTTATGTACTCTTATCTTAGGATAAAACATTAGGTTACTACTTATATTATACTTAGCCTAGGTAATAAAAAGGTGTTTCAATTCCCCATGAATAACACACTTCAATTATTTGTCACATAAAAAGGTTATAATAGTTCCCTTCTATAATTAGAACCTGGAAATTCTATAAAAATATTCTAAAAAATAATACCTATAACCTAGAAGACATCTATATAATGATACATAGATGATGTTTTGACTATCATGTGTTAGATTCTTGTAAGTGGATGAGCCTTCAACTCATGAAGTTTCACACTTGGTGATCTCCAACAAAGTTGGTTATAAGGATAGAACCACTGAAAGGAATTCCACATATTATATATTTCATTAGATATTATTATATATGAATGTGTGTATTGGTCCTTAAACATGATATTATTGTTATTAATATGTATCATGAATCATGTTATATGATGTATTGACAAAAATCATGATGATATATGCTCATTAAAAGGTAGGGTATATTGGGCACATAATAAGTTGTATACATTAATTAAGTTAAGAAAGTATTTGTACCTTTTAATAATGGAATTTAATATATCTGACCCTTTGATCAAAATAGAATTGTCTAATTAAATTCATAGTCAAGGTATTTTATTTACAAGTACATTTTAGTTAGTATAAGAAAGATAAATGAAGTATATATATTTATGAAACAAAGTATGCAATATGCTTGATGAGATATCAAGACAAAGGGATTATATTACATAGTGTAAACCAATTCTTTCCACCTAACACATTGCGATGGACTATGCCATGGATGTTCATGATCTAGTCTTGTATTTCCTTTTTCCAAAGGTGGGAAGCCTATCACCATTAGGTTTGATGGTTTCAACACCTCTATCAAAATGTGATGATGGGATGTTGACACTTACCTTATTTCATTTCATTTCCTAGTATAGGTCTCCATCATATATTTAATACATGCTTCTGAATCTTGTTCTCATTTACATTTTCATGTGTACATCAATTAATTAGATCACTTGCTACCTTATTAGGATGAAAACATTTGGTTGGAGAGGATAAGTTCATCATGAACATTGTTAGGAATCTTTGGAATATATATTATCTTCCTTATGATCAACCGTGAGTGAATACTATGGTTTTGATGTAGGGAATCTTAGGTTTTACACCCAAGTTATCTACTTATCTTAATAAAAGGAAACTCATGCTTATTACATGAAGAATCATAGGCTCATTTCCTAAGGTAACTTTTGATCACCCTATAAGGATTCCCATGATCATCACCTGAGGAATCATATGATCATCATGCAAGGTAACTTATTATCATCACACAAGGAATCCCATGATTTTCACAAGAGGCATCTTGTGCTCGTCACATAGGCAATCCTACGCTTTTCACATAGGGAAGGGTACAATCTTAGGCTCATCACCTAAGAAAAGTTTAGAGAGATTACATGCTTTTAAAATAGGCTTCTTATGCTGTTCAAATAAGGAATACCGTGGTAATTACACAAGGCATCGTAGGCTTATCACCTAAGGCACCCTAGTCTCATCACCTAAGGATCCCTATTCTCATCACCTAAGTCTCCCTCTTCTCATAACATGTTGAAGGATAGGTTTACAATGCATTAGTAAAGGAGGGGTTTCCTATACTCATCATGCAGAACACCACTTTCTCATCACATAAACAAAGGGTCCACTTATTCTTATTACACAGGGAAATTTTATCCATAGAATATCATCATATAATGGAAGGAACAAGTTAATGTACAATGGGGAAAGATCTATATATTCCCATAATGTAAGGGAATATACATGTTAACATCTAGTGGGTGTGTATCCACATATTCTCATCAGGTAAGGGTAGGTATTTATTAATTTTTAATGGATATTGATCCACATATGCTCGTCATGTAAGAAGAGAAGCATGTTAATATCAAATGTGTAATACCTTAGTTTAATGTATTATAGAGACTCTGGGATGTTTGATGTGAGGTTTAGTATACTCTAGGAATATGATCAAGATTTTGAGATACCACCTCCTGATGTGGATATGAAATGATGATGTTGTTCATATTGAACCATAAAGAGGTGTCCTATATATCATACCAAAGAAAGAATCAAAACCCTTGTAGTCTAAGATGAATAGTTTAAACTCATGTGACGGGACCAATCATTGTGGTTTAACATCATCAGGTAAAGATGTATGTGTCATAAAAGGGATGACTTTAATAAACTGATTGGGGCTTACACATCATGATAACTAGCGGGATACATGGATCATTGAGTGGAACATGGGTTGGATCATCATTGAGTACATGGTCAGGGAATACACCCGATAGGAGGACTAAGCTACTACTTGGGTGAGACAATGATATGTGTGGGGATTACACATGTGTATGTGATGGATGATATGTAATTAGGGGAAACATGCATGGATGTCGCCCTTACCATGCTTGATAAAAGGGTTCCGGGCATGAGAGTCGATGACACTAGTCTTGTGTATGGATTTTGTATAGATAAATTCAGATTGGAAGGGTACAGATTCCATAGGATCTAAAATCTCAAGACAATATTTTCCATGAAGTGAGGGATTCGGGTGGATGTCTATGGTATGGGTTTCTTTCAAGTTAGGTATTTTTATAAACCATGACTTGTGAAAAACCTTATCATTTTTATGAAGTGTGTTCTTCATTTGAAGGAGTTGCGTAATAAAATATAAAGCATAATCTAATAAATTTAAGGACTTATGAATGATAATTCACATACTATTATCACATATAAGGATCCATGAAGATTTTATTAGGTTTCATGAAGCATGAAAGTTAGTTTTTTACAAGATGAGAGATTCAAAAGTCAAAAATATAGAATCCCAAAAGTATAATCCTTTAAATGGTGAGATGGGGGGGGGGTATTTATAGGATTTAGGATTGAAAAAATTAATAGCTCATGTAATTATTATGTGTGAACAATTTTAGAGTTTCACAACACCTATGGTTAAGGATTTGAACAACTCTGAGTTGCACATTTTTTTTTCTTTTTCTCTAGAATTGTTCCTTTCACCTGTATTTCTACTTGGATCTTTCTTAGATGATTTTTTCAGAAATAAAAATACCCTATTCATAATGAGATCTAATGTATAATAGGAGGATTGAATTTTGAGGAAAACACTTATTTCTAAGAATTTTCTCCTCTAGGTTCGTGTAACTTGATTTGACCATTCACCTATAAATTGGTGGTGGGGGATAAATGGGAACCACAATATCTTTGTGAGTTTTTTTCAATTCTTTATTTTCATTGTAATCATATTTTAATCATAGTTTTATGATAGATATACCCAAATTTCATGATAATCGAACACCCATAAATCTTCTTCCATGAATAAATATTACAAAAATTGAATTTCCTCAACCTCTATTGTTGAAATTGAGTGAAGAAAGTTGCATGAAACAGACTTATGTTCCAACTTTGTGAATATATAAAGATTTTATGAGATGGATTTTGAGGGAGTTGAAGCTATTGCGACTCATAGGAATAATGTTGCTAAAAAAATTGGGCTTAGATCAAGAAAGAGGATCTAAGATCATTATCCGATACTAGATAATATAATGATATAATAGCAAAGAGAGTATCGTCTGATCAACCAATTTACGTTATATATCTTTAGTCTATGTGATTATGTTTTTCTCCCATATTCAAATCTCAAAACTATGGGGAATTGGTTCAAAAGCTCAAACTAACTTCACTAGAAGAATTTTTCTGTTTTCAGACATTAAATGAAGGATTATAATTTGATGACTATATTTATTCTTAGAAATATATCTAGAATTATTGATAGTCCACTACTAACAACTGATGTGTTTCCACTATACTACTTCAGAATTTTATAATTGGGTATTATATACATTCATTTGGACTGATTGAATGACTGAGATTTGTGTTCAAGATTAAATTTCACCAATTAATAGGCATGGGCCTACCGAGTTTTCCAAATATGTGAAGAGTTTGGGTAAGATCTTCATGGCTATGTGATGTGGTATGGAATTCATAGTTACACATGTAAATATATATATATATTTGATGTCAGAGCTTTTGATCCAGTGGTCTCCTGACATGTAAACCTTCCACCACCATTATGGGGAGGTTAGAATCAGCTTTTAACACCTTTATTATATTTGAGGGATATCTATCATCATACCAATGTACGATGATTTCCTCTCAATAGTCAATGATTTGTAAGACATAGACCAGAGTCCGTTGATTTTGATGGTGCTGACGTGGGTATTGGTAGGAGTAAAGTGGAACAATCTTTACCTCTATCTAGTTATTTCATTCAAGATGTGGTTCCATCTCTTTCTAAACACATCCTATGGATGGATTCTAGGGAGGCTAAAATAGTTATCAGGTTACAATAATATGGAAGACCCAGGTCAACCTTCCTTATATTGAAGGATTGGAAATATAGAGACTAGCGGTTCATCTTGAAGAATTGGGGACCAAATATAAGGATGTCAATATTATTAGAAATATTCCCTAGAATATTTCTACCACCCTTACAAGAAATTCACATTGGAATGTATCCCAAGATAATCATGGTGGTGAAAATATAAAATATATATCAAATAAACATGGAAATAGTGTATGCATGACTCTATAACCTACAAGGGAATATTATCCAGAGTTATATTCACATGTGCCTCTATTCTACCTTTAATTTTATATATTGATAGGTGTAAGAACCCGAACCTTCTTTTCAAGTATATTTCTACTCTTTTTGGAGTTTTTGAGAAAAGGGGAGTTTTTGGAAATTTTTGAAGTACACGCCATGTAATTCATTGCCACAGAAGGCTGTATGCTGGCCGCGTCATGGCCACACACACAGTCGTGTATGGTGATGTGGAGGCCACCTAAAGTGGAGTATGGAAAAGGAAATTACATGCTGTGTACTTAAAAAGTACACACCGTGAATTTTGTTTTTTTCATTAAACGCACCAGGGTCATGTCTGATGGACAGAACAGTCTTCTTCTAGGATTTCTTCATCTGGGATAACCCGCACGACCGCGGATCTTCGACGAACTCCCGAGCCTCCATCCGTCCTCCGAATCAAACTCCGTCGATTGCGTTGGAATCACATCGGTGAGTTATCTCTTCTTCTAGAGCATCGTTTTCCAATTCCTCCTCTTTTCCAAGTTATCATGGGTTGAACATTTTAGGCATTTTTGTAGATATACGGTGTTCTAAGGAGATTCAAGCTTCGAGGTTCACATATATTGATCTACTAACCCTGAGGTAGGTGGTTTGTGCCTTTCTGTAGAAATTCTTTGAGTTTTATGTGAAAAGTTTCCCAATACCCTTGAACAGGGTATTGCACATTTACCATTTTATCCATATTGTTTTCCTTCTTTGCTTGTATGCTTGAGTAGAGGTTATTGTTTATGGATAGGGAATTTTTCTGTGCTTTGGATATATTTCCCATGAATGTTTTCCCTACTTTTGACCTATGGGTCTAGTTTTTGGTTAGGATCCTATTTCCTATCCATGCCTAGTATTATAGGATGGTGTGCCTATTGCTCTGATATGATGTTATGCTGTAGAATGATATCCAAGTAGTTATTGAGGTTTACTTTGGCCGTTACGCGATGCTATACTTGCTTGACTTACACAAGGCCGTGAGAACTTGGTGTATAGACTATAGGGAGAATTGGCATTAAGGGCTTCTCTAGAGTGTCTTTATAATTATGATGCGAGACTATAGGGGTAATTGACATTGAGTGCTTCCCCATAGTGTCTATAGTTCCTCGACGTGGGACACAAGGGGAATTGATGTTGAGTGCTTCCTCAGAGCACCATTAGTATGATACGAGACTATAGGGGGAATTAAAGGTGAGTGCTTCCTTAAAGAGTCTATACTTTAGCTGAACCAGAGGGGTGAGACTGTGTGTGCTTCCCAGAGGGTTTCTTGTACTTGATAGGTAGGACCATAGGGGATAGGCTATGGGTACTTCCCAGAGGGTTACCTTTTGTGTTATCTGTTTTGCTATTGCATACTGTGTGGTGTTTTGAAGGCTTAAACTGTGAATTGTTTACTGCTTAGTGCTTCCTTGTTTACTGATTTCTTTACTTTTACTTGCCATATACTCACTGACTATTAGGAAGAGATCTTCAGGTGGTTACCTACTGGGATTTAGTCTCACACCATGTTTGGGCCATGCTTTTCGGCCCAAACAGATTATATTGCTGTAGGTATAGACAAGGGAAATCACCCTTCGACTTCAGGTACTTGATTACATTGGAGCTGGAGAGCATGTGACCAAGCTAAGACTTGCGATGTTGAGGATTTGCTCATTTTTTTTCCTTTTGTACTTTGTTTTAGTACTGTATTCAACATTGTGACTTTTTTGGATTCTTTCCTAGACATATATGTATCATAAATAATTTATATATATTTTGCAACAGTTGTTTCTTTATCAGTCTTCCGCTATTTACTATTGTTGGATATTTATTGTTTCTTCTATTGTGTGTTGTTACTTCTGCTGTGTACTCTTCTAATGAGGTCATAGTTTCCCCACTATCACACCCATGACCCTCACTACTAGTCGGCAGCCTCTGGTGTTCGGGGAAATGTGCTTGAGGCCATGTGACCAACCTAGTATGGGGCGCCTCTGGGTGGCTTCTGGAACCGGGATGTTAGAAAGTGGTATCATAGGTGTTATTTTGTTCTTGACTTACTGTTTGGAGCCTTTAGCCAGAGATAGGACAGAATTGGTACTTGGTAATAAGTTGGGCCTCGGAGTAGCTAACCTGTGTATGGGGAAAAACCAATCTACCTCATTTTTGAAATCTTTCTAGTTTTTCAATTTTACAGTTGATTTGATTTTCACTGTTTGGTGATTCACATGTTTTGTGTGGTTACCGTTGATGTTATTGAGGTTCTATTTATATCACAACCCGATGATATGAGGGTTTTCCATCTCATGAATCATATAGTAACTTGTTAGAAATCACATTCCATGCATTCTTTCTATGCCATCTAGGATGCATTAGCGATTTCATGTTGTTGTGATAGATGTTGTGTAGAATATGCATGATGTTGTGATAGTTTCCTTGATAGAAATACCTACTGTTTGATAGGGAATTGTGTGTAAGGTTTTGTTTGAATGAACAGCAAACTTTGGTTTTTGAGGTGTTATGGGCCTTCATGGGCCGGAATTTGGTGGATCATTGCACTGCTATTCTTGTTTATAACATGTTTAAGATTCCAGAATTTGATTCGCAGGGATTATGGGCCCCCACATATCAGAATTTGGCACTTTCAATGCTTGTTTTAGTGTTTTCTAGGTTCCAGAGTAGTTTCTGAGGCTTACTGTCTGGAAACACCCAGAATACACACCGTGTAATGTTAAGTACACGCCATGTGTTCTTCTGTTCAGGAAGAAATATTTTTTCTTAAGTACACGTTGTGTGCTTTATGTACACCCTGTGTAGTCTCTGACTGTGTCGTAGGCCATGTGGGAAAAGACATGGGATGGGAAAATTCTAGTGGAAACATGCTGTGTTCGCGTTGAACACGCAGTGTAGTATAATCCTAGGAACCCGGTCGTGTAGCTAACAACACGGGTCGGTGGAGTCTCTTCTTATACACGTTGTGTCAACATTTAACACGCTGTGTAGTCTGACCCAGGTACCCAACCATGTCACGAACAACATGGGTCGGTGTTATCCTTTCATGTACACACCGTGTCTGTCAGGAACACGCTGTGTAGTTTGATCCATTTGTCTGACCGTGTCACCAACAACATGGGCTAGGTGAAGCTTGCCCAGTACATGCTGTTTCTACCTTGAACACACCATGTAGTTTTGTCTTAGGAGAGCCGCGTGGATTAATCGTGTAGAAGGACCTGGGTAGGGGAAGAGGATTCAAGTACACACCGTGTGTTTTGAGAACACAACGTGTGTTTGGGGTGTTACACGACCAGTATAGGAAAAAGTACACACCCATGTGAATGACTTCTGGGAACACATCGTGTAGGTAGTGTACACTCTGTGTAGTCATGTTTTGTAAAACTCGAATGTTTTCATCATCTTGTTCTCTTCTTATACTCCATTGGGGATAAGAACATCTGGTGTACGTCAGTGCAAGGAGTTCCCTCTTGAGGTTGGTGGGTGTCACTTCCTTTGGAATCTATATGTACTAGAGATGACATGCTATGATGTCATTCTTGGAATGGACTGTCTAGTTCCCTTCCAGTAAGTCGTCGACTGTTATCACCACAGGGTGAGTTTCATATCACCAGAGGGTGGATATTTTCTTCATAAGGGCGAGTGGGATGTCTAGGAGAGCAGAGCGGGTCCAGAGCATCATGGGTTGGGAGAAGTAACAACCCCGATTGCTTGCCTTTATCTGGATGACCAGGGGACTTCACAGTTAGACTTTCCTCTAATGGTGGATCATTTCAAGGATGTATTTCTAGAGGAATTTTTAGGTTTGACTCCGAAGCGTGAGTTAGACTTTTCTATTGAGCTTGTTCTAGGGGCGGCACTGGTGTCCATTCCTCCTTATAGGATGGCTACACCAGAGTTGCAGGAGCTCAAGAAAAAGTTGGAGGAGTTGCAGGCCAAGGGTTTCATTCGACCCAGTACTTCTCCTTGGGGTTATCCTGTCCTGTTTACAAAGAAGGAAGACGGTACCCTTAGGCTTTGTGTGTATTATCAGAATCTGAACCAGTTGACGGTCAAGAACCGATATCCCTTTCCTAGGATTGATGACCTCTTTGATCAGCTTCGAGGATCTTGGGTGTTCTTGAAGATTGAATTAAGGTCCGGTTATCATCAGTTTCATGTTAGACCATCTGATATACCCCTCACAGCCTTCCGGAGCAGGTATGGTCTATAAAAGTATATGGTTATGCCGTTAGGTCTCACGAATACGCCTACAGTTTTCATGGCACTGATGGCTGAGTGTTCTATCCATACTTGGATTCCTTTGTGGTTGTTTTCATGGATGATATCTTGGTGTAATATCACACTCAACATGACCATGCTACCCATCTTGAGATCATTTTGAGTACACTGAGGGAGCATCAGTTATATGCTAAGCTCTCAAAGTGCCACTTTTGGATGGACCAGATTCACTTCTTGGGTCATGTTATCTCAGAGGCAGGAGTATCAGTAGGCCTAGAGAAAGTGAGAGCTGTAGTTTTATGGGAGTAGCCGAAGAACGTCTTTGAGGTATGAAGTATTCTGGGGATGGATGGATACTAAAAACGTTTTATACAGGACTTTTCACACTTAACAACACCGCTGACAGGTCTGACTAAGAAGGGGGTGATGTTCTTATGGTCAGGTTCTTGTGAGTCATCATTTCAGGAGCTTAAAGGGAGGTTGACTTCAGTACCGATACTAGTCTTTCCAGAGTTGGGAAAGAGCTACACCATTTACTGCGATGCATTAGGTATTGGGCTGGTAGTTGTGCTTATGCAGGGAGATGGAGTTGTTGCATACGGGTCTCGACAGTTGAGGACACATGAGAGGAATTATCCGATGCATGATCTGGAGTTGGTAGCTGTTTTTCATTCCCTATGTTGTTGGAGACATTATCTTCTAGGAGAGCACTTTGTGGTTTTCACAGACCACAAGAGTCTCAAGTACATCTTCACTCAGTGTGATTTGAATTTGAGACAGTGAAGGTGGGTTGAGTACCTTCTGTCTTTTGACTTTGATCTTGCCTACACGCTGGGTAAAGGCAACACAGTGGCTGATGCATTTAGCAGGAGGACTTAGATACAGACAGTTCGGGAGGCCAGAAGTGAGTGGAAGCTTATGGCTATGTTCTCTGAGATGCATTTGGAGGTGCACGATAGACAAGGGTAGACTTTTCTATCTTCTGTAGGTGTTACCCCTACCCTTCTTGATTGATTATGAATGAGGTAGCTATCATATTTTTAAGGCCTAGTCCTAAGAAAGAGTGTGTCATAAGAGGAACCTATTTCTGGGTGGACCATAGGTGAGGATGAGATCTTGCGTTTCTAAGGGTACGTATGGGTGCCATCAGATATACACGAGGAACTAATGCAGGACTTTAATTCCTCAGTTTGGGTAGTTCATCCTAGTGTCACCAAAATGTATCGTGATCTACACCGTCAGTATTGTTGGCTAGGTATGAAGAGGGACATTGCTGGTTTCTTCATGAGGTGTTCCACTTGTCAGCAGGTGAAGGTGGAGCATGATCGGCCATCAGGGATTTTACAGTAGTTACCCATTCCCGAGTGGAAGTGGAATGATGTCATTATGGACTTCATGACCGGTTTATCAAGGTCTTCTCGAGGGAATGACGTTGTTTGGGTTGTCATCGACAGGCTCACGAAGGTTGCTCACTTCTTTCCGATCAAGGATACCTTCAGTGTTGATGAGATGGGGTGGTTGTACATCCAGGAGATTGTATGTCTTCATGGAGTTCCAC
Source organism: Viscum album (assembly GCA_963277665.1). NCBI lineage: Eukaryota > Viridiplantae > Streptophyta > Magnoliopsida > Santalales > Viscaceae > Viscum > Viscum album. Next base: position 570,028,450 of record OY728131.1, read on the forward strand.
AATCCATTGTTTTAGATAGGGATGCCTGTTTCACTTCTCAGGTCTGGCAGGGGCTTCAGAAGTCTTTGGGAACACATGTAATTTTGAGTACAACTTACCATTCCCAGATAGATGGCCAGTCCGAGCGTACGATTCAGGTGCATGAGGATATACTCCAAGCATGCATTCTAGATTTTAGAGGTTCTTGAGAGAAGAATATACCTCTTGTGGAGTTTTCCTACAATAATAGTTTTCAAGGGACTATTTAGATGGCACCTTATGAGGCTTTGTACGGTAGGACATGCCGATCACCTTTATGTTGGCTAGAGGAGGGAGAGGCAGCTTTTCTGGGACCTTGTCTTGTTCAGGAAACCATAGAGCAGATAGAGTTGATTCAGAAGAGGATGGATACTAAATAGTCTCGATAGAAGTCTTATGCTGATCAGCGGAGATGACCTATGAAGGTCAAGGTCTGGGATTAGGTTTTTCTACGTGTCACAGTGAGGTTAGGACACAAGCATATTAAGAGACATGGTAAGCTTTCGTTGAGGTACGTCGGGCCATTTGAGGTGTTGGAGAGAGTTGGACTGGTTGCCTATCGGTTGCAGCTACCTCAACGGTACCAAGCTATGCATGATGTTTTTCACATCTCTTAGCTTCGATGTTACTTTTCAGACCCGTATCATGTTTTTTAGCCTAAGGAGGTTGAGCTTGAGGTGGATGCGTCATTTGAGGAGAATCCTATCTGGATTTTCGATCGCAGTACAAAGGTTCTCTGTGGCCTGTCTATTCCTCTGGTATGGGTGCTATGGAAACACGGGCGAGTACAGGATGAGACTCGGGAGAGGGAGGCCAATGTACGATCGCAATGTCCAGAGTTGTTCTGGGTTTCTTCTTCTACACCGCGCTAGGGAAATTCGGGGACAAATTTCTTTAAGGGGGGAAGATTGTAAGAACACATACCTTCTTCTTAGGTATGTTTTTACTTTTTCTAGAGTTCTTGAGAAAAGATGAGTTTCTGGAAGTTTTTGAAGTACACACTGTGTACTTTATGAGTACACGCCATGTACTTCATTGCCATAGAAGGCCATGTGCTGGCTGGGTCATGGCCACACACACGACCGTGTGGGGTGATGTGGAGGCCACCTAAAGCAGAGTATGGAAACAATAAGTATATTCCATGTACTTTAAAATTACACTCCGTGTATTTTGTTTTTTTTCATTAAACACACCAGGGTCGCGTCTGATGGACAGAACCGTCTTCTTCTAGGATTTATTCATCCAGGAGAACTCGCATGGATGCTGATCTTTGACAAAATCCCAAGCCTTCGTCCGTCCTCCAAATCAAAATCTGTCAGTTACGTTGAAATCCCATCGGTGTGTTCTCTCTTCTTCTAGAGCGTCATTTTCCAATTCCTCCTCTTTTCTATGTTATCATGGGTTGAACGTTTTATGTGTTTTCATAGATCTATGGCGTTCTAGTGAGATTCATACTTTGATGTTCACGTATATTGATATTCTAACCCCGAGGTAGGTGTTTTGTGCCTTTATGTAGAAAGACTTTTTTATTTTATGTGAAAATTTGCCCAATACCCTTGAACGGGGTATTGCACATTTACCGTTTTAGCCCTATTGTTTTCCTACTTTGCTTGTATGCCTGAGTAAAGGTTATTGTTTTTGGATAAGAATTTTTTTTTTGATTTGGATGTATTGCCCATGCATGTTTTGCCTTATTTTGACCTTTGGGTCTAGTTTTCATGTTAGGATATTGTTTCCTATCCATGCCTAGTATTATAGGATGGTGTGCCTATTGCTCTGATATGCTGTTATGCTGTAGAATTCTAGCTAAGTAGTTTTTGAGGTTTACTTTTGTCGTTATGAGATGCTATGCTTTCTTGACTTACACATGGCCATGAGAACCTGGTGTATAGACCATAGAGAGAATTGACATTGAGGGCTTCTCCAGAGTGTCTTTATAATTACGATTCAAGACCATATGGGGAATTGACGTTGAGTGCCTCCCCAGAGTGTTTGTAGTTCCTCGAAGAAGGCCACAAGGGGAATTGGCGTTGAGTGCTTTCCCAGAGCGCCTTTAGTATGATATAAGGCTATAGGGGGAATTGTCGATGAGTGATTCCTAAGAGAGTCTATACTTTAGCTGAACCAGAGGGGTGAGACTATGTGTGCTTCCTAGAGGGTTGCTTGTACTTGATAGGTAGGACCAGAGGGGATAAGTTGTGGTTACTTCCCAGAGGGTTACCTGTTGTTTTATCTATTTTGTTGTTGCATGCTGTGTGGTGTTTTGAAGGCTTAAAATGTGGATTGATTACTGCCTAGTGCTTCCTTGTTTATTGATTTTTGTACTTTTACCTATCATATACTCACTGACTGTTAAGAACAGATCTTCAGGTGGTTGAATACTGATATTTAGTCTCACACCCTTTTTGGGCCATGGTTTTGGGCCCAAACAGATTATATTTCTATAGGTATAGACAAGGGAAAGCGCCCTTAGACTTCAGGTACTTGATTGCATTGGAGCTGGAGAGAATGAGACCAAGTTGAGGCTTGTGATGCTGAGGAGTTGCTCATCTATTTTTTTGTACTTTGGTTTAGTACTATATTCAGTATTGTGACTTGTTTGGATACTTTCCTAGACATATATGTATCATGCATCATTTATATATATTTTTCTCCAGTTTTTTTATCAGTCTTCCGCTATTTAATGTTGTTGGATATTTACTTTTTCCGATATTGTGTGTTGTTACTTCTATTGTGTACTATGCTAATGAGGGCATAGTTTCCCCACTACCACACCCAAGGCCCTCTCTATTATTCGGCAGCCTCTGGTGTTCAGGGAAATTCTCTTGAGTCCATGTGACCAATCGGGTACGGGGCACCTCTGGGTGGCTTCCAGAACTGGGATGTTACAATAGGTCACCACACATTTCTAGGGGAACAATCATCCGAACCTGATCTCCCCCAAAAACTATTTTCAGGCCATCCCTATTCAACATATCTAGGATTTGTATAATGAAAATTGATGAAGAAAGAGTGGTTTCTAGGATTATCTCTTCAGATCATTTCATTTTCCACCCCATTCCCACTCAATCTAGGGAAATCATTGATGACTGGTAGTGGATAATCAAGCAATTATTATACAAATAGACATCAGGGATGAGGTTTTGGTCATACACATTGAAAACAACACCATATGTGAGCTATACACCCTATATAGGTTCACCTTCAAATTTTGTTTCCTATAATGTCTTACACCATGAATGCACACCAGGGTTCATCAAGAAAGGTAGCACATAAACATGAGACAAATCTGGTGTATATTATCCCATGATTTCTCTAGTGAGGGAGGATCATGATTCAAGCAGCTAACACTCCTATTAAGTTAGTCTATGATTATTCACATAGCAAGGTGGAGGCATATCCTAGAGTAGTGTTAAGGTATCTAGTGATCCAGTCATCCCCGTTGGAGTAGTCTTAGTTGAATACAAGTAGAAGTCATACTACAGTTATAGGATTATTCCATCTGAGACGGGGAGCTCCTACAAAAGAAGTGGTGGATGATGAAGGAGAAATGAGACCTATTTCTCATCATCAATGAGAGACCTCTAAATCAAACACATTTGGAAGAGGAGGGATTCCTATGTAGTGAGTTTGAGATATGAGTTAAGTTTTTATTACCACTATTGTTGGATTTGGCATGTCTCTAATAAAAATGGTTATATGACATTGGAAAAGTGCTAATAGACATTATTTTCCTAGTGGTTTGGAGAAAATGGGAATGGTTTTGGTGAATTTTCATGAAAATAAAACTGTATCTACAACTTAAATCTATTTGAATACTCCTACTAGAGTTTAGGACTACCAGGGCTATGTTGAAAAGATCTCAGTTGGAAATGATGGGATATCTCTATGACCTATAGGAACTTGCATACTACCAGGGAAAAAGAGATCCTTTCAACAAATGGGTATACAAAATATTTAATGAACAACCTAAAGGATCCCTAGAAGGTGTGGTAATAACTAAGGAAATGTCAAACAAGGAGATAAATCCCGAAGAGTTTGGTGATTAAGACCCTTAGGGTAGTACTATAGAGCTATCCAAAACTTCATTTGAAATAGAATAAGATCCTCATGATGATTAATCAAAATAACTCAGATTAAGTGAGGTAATCTTTTAGACTGATAAAATTTTTGGTGTCACTAATATAATTTGAGTGAAACTAACTTGGTTTCTCTGATCTATGTAAGAATTGACTAGTGATGAGGCTCTAGAAAAACCATTGGAGTGTTATATAAGGAAGGATGGTGGAAAACCTTTTGGTGGTCAGACAATGATAGTGAATTCAACTCCTAAATCTATGAGGTAATATCTATCTATCCATGAAGGGAAACATCCAATAAAGCTAACAATCCACCTATCATGGGGCTTGGGAGGTAAATTCCAAATATCTCATTTTCTTTGATCACACACACACACAAATTTTATAATTGTACTCATCTTATTTTCCCATTAAAAAATTATTATTTCAATATGGAGTGTATTTAACAGTGACTAATATGGTGCCTACTAACATTAATGAGTCTCCTATGGTGGGATTCACCTTGGGTGCTTCAAACCTTGACCTACCAAAAAGTGTGGTGAGATGATAGGGAGAGACATCCAAAAATAATACCACTCGCATAAATAGTTACATTATGTCACTCTATGTGTCATATAAGACTCTACCATATACCATATATATGTACTTAACACTATCATATATTGATATATACGTGACTTTATTTTGTAAGTGTATCCCTTGGATGAGTAACCCTTAAATATTGGTACTTTAATGTGCTAGTTGTCTAGGAAAGACATGCCCCCCCTTTGAGGATTGGATGGATGGATTAATAATCTAAAGCATCAAAAAATAGTGATAGTGAAACAATCAACACATTAGTGATTAGACAATATTCAGTGGTACTGGCTACCCAAGTAACTTTCGTGACCTAGGAAGTGGTGCCACTATCTGTGGAGGAGGTAGAATAATAGTCTCCACCCATAAAGGTAGAATCCAATGACTTGGTCATCCAAACTATTGAGTCTGAGCAATTATAATCAAGGTATAAATATAATAATTCATCTTCCATACTTGTGTTATTTTTAGATTATGAGCCTACACTTGAATATGACAGTGATTCAAGGTTAGAAGTTACTGAGAATAACTAGGTGATCTAGCATAGGTCCAAGAAGAACATTGATAATTTTATTTCTTACACACCATTGGTTTAGATATAGAGCCATATGGGAGTCCCCCCACCAATATCTAGTAAACATAGGGACCGACTGGGTTGAATTCCATTCCCTCTATGCAATGTATCATAAATTCCTACCAGATTGGGTGTGTTTAGAGGCATGATCACTCTATTTCACCATATCTTCATATGTGCCCTATAGTGTGGTGAATCTTAAAGTTTCTCAATAAGATATTATTAAGATGGAGGAAATAAATCCCCAAATACAAGACCTAATACAGGAATATAAGGAAGAGGTAGTGCGTCAGAGAGATTATCTAACCATGGTTTTAGAGGTCCTGAATCATACTATATTACAAAAAGTATATAATAGAGCTCGATAAGAGGAGATCTAGATGTGGGTGGTGGTGGTAAATCAATAGGCAAAGGAGGAGCTAGCCAAATTTAAATATGCCATTGTCTATTTTACACAATGTCTAGCTGACTTGAACATACAATATCCCAAGTAAAAACATATTCCCATTTTGAATTACAAGAGAGGATATTGTTTGTGGATGACCCTAATCTTTTCACCAAGTAATAAAAGTAACAATTTTTTGAATTCCTTTAGTTTCTATATCTCAATTGTGTTAATGAAAGAATCAAATAAAAATTTATAATCCCATGTGATTCATGATCAATGTGAGAAATAGGAGATAAATAGAAGACCATTCATGTTACATGAGAGTGAGTAATAAGGGTGGATGATTTTGGGATTAGAATATTATGTCAATAAACCTGAATAAGACCTTTTAGGACAAATAATTAGGTTGTTGTGATTCCAAAAGTCTGATATGATCTATCAAAGTTCATAACACATGAGATCACTATACCAAGGGAATTGAAAATCCAATTGAGTAGAAAGAAAGTTGATGAAATAAAAATTATGACTCCAAGAGTCTAAACCAACATATGAAAAAGGATCGATAGGTTATAGATGACTATTTAACACATTTAAAATATGGGTTCCACTACTATATTTTTAGGGATGTTCACTCTAGTATTTACCTTGGATGGGTTGTAGGTCATGGGACACTATACTGTTACTATACGGGTGTCCATTCAAAAGTGATGAAAATGGTTCCTTTGAGACATATACCCTGTATGGGTGGTCTATTGAGAATAAGATGTTGTGATATCACCACATGGGAGTTCATTTGGAAATTAGGGGTAATGTCAATCCAAATTAGGGAACATATTCTGTGCATGTGGAAGAGGGGCATTCTCATGAAGAGTTTGAGCACTCTTAGGGATACACTGTCGAACATTGATAATTTCTATAGGGTGTACCCAAATAAATATAAATCATAAATGCTAGTGGGATAGATGAAAATGCCTACTCAATGAAAGACAAGATAATATGATTCAATCATTCTTTCAGAAAGGGACTAATTGGATCCTAGGGACTACTTAGTTTAGAGGTCACATAACTTTGACCAAATATAGGCTAATGGTTTATTATTGAATAGTTCAAACCATAAAGGTGATGTAGTTTAAGGTTATACAACATTGATTATGGGGTTGTTCCTAGTTTGAGGTCATGGAACTAAGGATGATGGGAATGTATTTTAAGGTCATGCAACTAGGACCATGACTCTGAAGTTTAACATCATGTAGTGAAGACGAATGGGGTTGTACAATTTAAAGTTTTGTAGTTAGAACTATGATTGTGTAGTTTAATGTCATGAGGTAAGAAAAAAGGGGGACGTGTAGTTTAAATTCATTTATCTAGATCCATAGGGGACTTTTCAGCTATGATGCAAATCAAATGTGTCATGAAATGACTAACTGAAACCCTTAATCCCACATGAGTCATGAACAATGTGTCAAACAAGGTATAATAGAATACTGACCATGTAACACAAGAGTTCACTATAGGGGAAGACAGGTAAGGGTTAGAAAGTTGCACCAACCACCATGAAAACATAAAATATGAATAAAATTAGTTGGGTGTGAAAACAAAAGATTGATTCACTTTGATAACATACAAGGATTCACTAGGAAATAACAACAAGGGTGTTAGATCTTTTTTTGACCACATAATGGTGGATATGAGGTAAATTGCGATATCTAGGGATCAAATCACAAGGGAGAGGCATATAGTATTTGGATAACTAATAATCATGTCATTGAAACATAGGTTTCACTGCCACACTACTAGAAATGGTGGAAAAAATCAAGGATGTTTGCTGACCAAATTCAAAACATGGGGTTTGTCATATATTGTTACTAAGAATCCTACAGGATATATACCATGGATGGGTTATGGGCCATGATTGGGGTACCATTCCATCACCATAGGGGATATTCATACATGAAAAGTTTATGGGGATTCGATCTCAGGAATCCCAAAGTGGGTTAGTGAAAGGAAAGGGGATGGTAAATAATAGTTCAGACACTCCAAGGGACAAACAGTTATGAAATGTGCATATTGATGCAACATACTAGTGCATGTGGGGTGATATATGGTCTAGTGGTCTTGACACAAGTTCCAAATCCATGAAAGGGCACATGAATGGAATTTTATCATACCTTGGTAGTATTAGTGTGATCCCTGAAGTCACATAGTTTAAGATCATAGATCTTAGACTAAAAAGTTCTGGTATTTAAGGCTATACAACTTTAACCAAAGTCATAGAAAACATAATTATCTTGGAAAAAACAAACCCAATTCTTTTTTAAATGGTCTTAAAGGGAAAAAACATAGTTTATGTTCATGATCTATGGACCAGGTGAGGTGCCTTTTAAGGCTATGCATCCAAGACCGACATTGTGTAGTTTATCATTGAATTTCAAGTATGCAAGGTGGATTAAGGTAGTACACACGTTAATAGGTGCCAATAAAAAATATAACATGTATTTTAAGTTTAGACACCTATATATACAACATTAAAAAATGAGCACATATAGTTTAAGGTCATAATACTTTGACCAAGGTTCCTTGTTTAAGGTTGTGGAACATAGACCCTCCACTTGAATAATAGTGTCATATTGGTGATATGTAGGAAGAGATAACCCAATGGTGGAACCAAATGCTAATATGAGATAAGATATATAGGTGATATATAGTTGGTAATAAGATAGGAGATCCGAGTGGCACTATGTGTCCCTGGATATGAGAATCAAGCCACATGTAGTTCTCATGTAGAGTCTCTTTGTATAGATCTAGCTCATGTATAAGAGAATTGGGGGTGAAATTCATGAATTCTCTAGTGGGAATGAAATGAGGATACCCGATGTGAATTAAGAATTCCCTCATTACTATATTAAAACCAAGAAATAATCTCCTACACTGATCTGATTCATATGAAAGAAATTTCTAAAGAGGGTATTTTATTAGAGATGGGTGAGAAAAGGGGATAGATATGGATCGAAGGGGTATCTTGAGTTCTCATATAGAATGAGATTGGATCTCACAAATAGATCCAAGACAAGTTATTTGAATGTCACTAAGTATACCTTAGAGTGTGAATCAAGAAATGCATAGTTCTTAACGAAAAAATTTCTATATAGGTATATCTTATACACAAAAGTGGGGGAAAATATAGGGTATGTCATGATAAAAGTGTCACTTCGAAGGTGGTGTACTATCAAGTGAGGATGAAAGCATCAAATAGTTTTAAGTCATGAAATAGTGATGCTTAATTTTAGTTTAACTTCATCTAGAAATGATATTGACCACTTAGTTTAACATTGTACAATTAAGATGAAAGGGGCTATGTATTTTGAAGTCAAGCCACAAGGACCATGTGGGGAATCTAAATCATAAAAATAAAGAAATCGACCCAAACTATTAAGATTAAATGAGTCATTTTTGATGTTAGAAATTTTGTTCAATGGAAGGCTGCTCATGTCACATGAAAGTGTCTGATAGGGACATGTGGGTTGGGGTTGAAATTTTATATTTACAACCAAGGGAACCCATGAAAATAGGTACATTGGTTTCATAGGATTGAATCACACTAACAACATATGAAATGAAAAGATATGGTAACACCAAAGGGTTTTAATAATACACTTTGATCAAGGGGAAGTAGAAGAAAGAGTGATCATCACTTCCGAAATTTGAATTTCAAAGGTGGTGATAAATAATATGAGGATTAATTTTAACTAAATTCTAAACATAGATTTCATTTAAATATAATCAAGAGGAGGGTGATTAAATTTGGATCGACTATTGAATGCATTCAAAACATTATATCCATCATTAATCTTCCAATAATACTCTAGAATATATACCTCAGATGAGAGGTGGGCCATCGGGCACTATGTCATCACTTCAAGGGAGTCTATTTAGAAATGAAAGGTGGAAGGGTAAATTAACACACTAAAGACACAGATTATGGGGGTGAAAGAAAGGAAAACACTCAAAGGAAGTTTTGAGAACCCTAGGGCTACTCTATTGTGAATTAAGCATATTGAAGGGTTTCACCGGACCTGGTGGAGTTCTGAAACCTCGAGATACCTGGAAAATTCAATAATTCCCTAAGGAGAAACTAAGTTGGTCTCTAACTCTGTAGAGTTTGTGGTCATCTATATTGGACCATAAATATTTACTTTTAAGGTCTTGAAACTAAGACTAGGGGGTGGGATAGTTTTTATATCATCATGGGTCAAGTTGAACCAAAAGTTCCTTAGAAGACCCATGCTAATTAAGAACCATATCAAGGGTAGATGCAAATAGTTTAATGTTATGATGATTCGACCATGAGTGAGGATATATACATAGAAAGTGGAAAAGGAAAGCCCAATGTGAACTGGGGGCCCAATGATTATATAGGAAATCTTAGGGAAAGGTTCACATAGTTTAAAGTCATTATTACTAGATAAAGAGGGATGGAATTCAAGGCCATGCAGATTTTACCTTTTATTTTTGAATGCGGAACTACCTCGATTCAAAGAGGGGTAAGGGAAACTCTAAAAATGAGATTTGAGAACCAAAAAATGGTGGGGGAAATGAGATAATTGTGTCTAGAGTTGAGATAAAATCTTTGGGAATCACTAAATATCCCTTGAGATAATATTTAACCCACACATAGTTCTTAGAAGATAGTGTAGTGGGTGATCAACATTGGAGTAAGGTAGGTGCCCTCTCAGGTGAGGACTCTAGTATAGTTCTGTAATTTAAGCATCGTATAGAAAGGTATCAACTATATAGTTTATGTTCATACAGATAAGACCATGGGGGCTAATTTATCTTATATAACATTGGGAATGGATAAAATTTGACCAGAATTAGAGATCCTAATGTTAATATAGGAGAATTTTGATAGTTAGGAACACAATTTAAGGTCATGATTCTTGGACCATGGGAAATTTAAATTTAATTTCATGAAACTTTGACCATCTACTTTTGAGTACAAAGTTATTTTAATGATCTGGAGGCAAAATGATTCCCGATGAAGAAACTAAGTACCAAAACTTGGTGGAGATAATGAGATACTTGTGTTTGGAATATATATAGGAGATCTAATCATAATTACATATCCTTTGAGATGTGAATTAATCCACACATAGTTCTTAGTGGCCAATGGAATTCCACATAGATCTAACTTTTGTATAAATGAGGGGAAAGAAATGAATTAGCGCTTTGGTGAGAAAAGTAAGACTAAAACATATTAGGGATCAGTAAAAGTCTCATCATCAGGAGCCACATTGGGGTTTGGACATAATGTCTATAGTTGGTCCCATGATATAATATCCAAGTATCACTACTTATTATATAAAATGGGAATAATGAAATATGTAATTATTAAAGGTGGTATAATAGGATACCATCACCAGAAAAAAGTTTGCATCCTCTCAAGTGAGGATCCAAAGAATTACACATTTTTAAGTCATACTATGGGGACTATACCATGCATTTTAACATCATTTTACAAGGATGTTGAACACATAGTATAACATATTATGGTGAGGATGATTTGATATGCAATTTAAGGTCATACATCAAGGGAAAAAATTTGTATAGTTTAAAGTTATGTGATGATGACTAGTAATGATATATAATTTAATGTAAAACAACAAGAGTGAAATGATATATATTTTAAAGATGTATAGATATAACTTTACATAGTGTAGTTATAGGTCATGTGATAAGGACTAGTTCCATGCATTTTAATATCATACGGAATGGACTTATGTGGCTCTCTGTTTTTAACAACATTATGACTCAATCATGTTGGGAAACAATACACTAAAATCCATAATCCCATGTTATTCATGCTTGGTGTGGGAAAAAAGTATTAAAATAAGATCACCAATGTCACATGAGAGTGCAAAATAGGGGAAAATGGGTTAGGTTCAGAATGTTGTGTTGAACACTAAGAATGATCCTACAAAAGGGAATTGGCTGGGGTGACCCAACAAGAGTACAAATTTATGAAGGAGTAAAGTTGAGGGAATTATAATTATACTATAATGAAGGAGTGTGGATGTAAGATAAGTCCTGACTTCAAATATTTGAATCATAAGGCAGTGGAAAATGGGATGAGGATGACCACTGACTATGTCTTTGAAATACAGGTTCCATCAACACGTCATTAAGAATAAGCAAAAAAAAGATTAGTTTTACCACTAAAAATGTTGAAAACATTGGTTCTATAATATATTATTTATAAGAACCTCTTAGGTCATGTACCCTAGATGGGAGGTAGGCCATGGGGAGTTGTGTCATCACTACATGGGAGTTAATTTGTAAATTATAGGTTTATGGGTATTCAAATAGATGAAGAATCATAGTTTGAAACTAAAAAATATATATTTGGGTAGAGTTCAACACTTTTGATACTAGACTGTTGTACATTGAGCACAATATAGAGGCGTATTAGTAAAAATGTGGGGAAAACCCATCTCATGAGTGGAGAATTGTCACGATGACAAGCAATAAGTGGGAACCCTAGGAAGGTGAAATTAACATCAAGATAAGGTAGGGATAATGGAAATTTTTTCTTTGCATAGAATAAGGAAATCAGGTGTCACTACGTATCCCATGATATGGGAATCAAGACACACATAGTTCTTTGAAGGATGATATAGTAGGAGATCAATGCCAAAAGTAGTGTCAAAATTTATCCAAGGATAAGATACATAAATATTAGGTCATTCTAGATGAATATTCAATGCATATCAGAATTATAGACACTTAAGGACTGTAAAATTTTAATGTCTTTGGAGACTAAAAAAATAATCAACTTATTTATTAAAATATCTTCAACATCTCCTTTAAAGATATTCATATAAGTAACTTTATAGAAATATCATACTTAGAACCATACAAAAAAACAGAGGGAAGGAAAATTTAAGAAATGGTGAGATAAGATGCCCAATAAGGGTAAACATGGTAGATATCAATTATAAGATCATAATATGATCATAAGGGTGTGGTAACATAATCAAGTACATGTTCTCAATTTAAAATTTTCATACACAAAAAATATTAGATCGTAAAATAAAAAATAAATTCATATCAATAAGCATGATTAATAATGGTTTCAAAGCATTAATTACCATTTAAGATTCATAACATAGAAATGTGGCATTATAATCATAGGAAATCATAATCATTTGAACTTAACTATTCACAATCATGTCGACACATAATATTGAACGCATAGTTAGAATAAATCATAATCACACATAAAAATATGAAAATAACTATTAAAAATCATGTCCATGAATAATCTTGTGAGCTAATATAGAAGAAATCAGACTCACACATCAAAATGTGAACATATCTATTCACAATTATGTCCACACACAATCTTATGAGAATAACTAGAATCAATTAAATTAACACATCAAAATGTGAACACTTATTTCTAAAATCATGTCCAAACTTATCTTTATCATCTTATGAGATATATATATATATCACATTTCCCAATGAATTAGAGGGATAAAATATACCCAACTGTCATAAAATCATAATCCATTTATATATTTTCCATAAGGTCATGTAAACATTTATAATTTAATCATAGATTAACTAGTGGAAAAGAAAAAGGGTTGCATCAAGATTTCATCATCATAATAAATAACCATCCAAAGAAATAGTAAGTTTGGAATAATTGGATCATGTCCCAAATGAATCATAAGTGACATAAAAATATGTTTTTATAGATTAAAATACATTTAAAATATCACTAGAACATTTCTTGAAGAAAACACCCTTTTCATTATAAAATTAATTATTTAAAATATAAAAATTTATAGAATATTAGGGAAAATTTTTTATTTGAAAAGAACCATTTAATCTTGTAAATGGAGATTCAAATAAAATAGTAGTCATTATAATAGGAAAATCTGTTCACACAGTGTACATTTAAATAAAGATTATGTTCACACCTTTGAAAAAATTACACCATTCGGAAAATGATAAGAAAAATCATTTAATTTTTTAATTGAAAGTAAAATATGGGTAAAAATGACTTTAATAAATCAATATATAATAGTAAAAAAAATTATCAAAAACATTTTAAATTAAATATGGATATGGAAGAAAAATATTCTTGACTAAATAGAAAATAATGTTGTTTTTTCTTAAATATATTTTTTAGTATTTTTCAGTACCAAAGAGAAGAAAATGGTACTATCACTTAAAAATTATAAGATAACCATAGGATAAGAAAATATATTGGTTTTATAGGACAAGACCTATATCATTTCTCTTAATAGGAATTTAGCATAAACATTACTGAAAAGAAATGAAATTGTAACATAAATCTGTTACCTCAAGTCTCAGTTTGATTCATTTGCGTTTAAAACAACTATATAATAATATTATATATATATATATTATAGAACCATATTAATACATTAATTAATATGTTCTATTCCTTTTTATTTTACAATTACCCTTTTATTAATAATTTTTCCTTAAAATGGACATTTAGGTAAAAACAGGTCTATATTCCTTCCATGTTTTTGTTCAATGGTTCCAGTACTTGCACATTGGTCATGGTTTTATCATATATTGAATATTAATCATGAAATAAGTATGATATTAATTCATTATATTCACTTTTATAACCATTAAAATCAAGTAATGATGAAAACTTAATTACATCACTTTGTGGAAATGGTACTCTGTACATATGCACGAGTGATATTTTCACTTTTAGATGGATGTAATGAAAGAAGGTATATTATAATTAACCTTTATATAATCATTATTATATAAAAAATATCATCTAAATTCATTAATTTTATCCTTATTATCATCCATATAAAACATAAATGAAAAATTTATCACATTGCTTCATGGATGTGGTAATCCACATGTACGCACAAGCGACATTATCATTTTCTAACAGATGGGAATATAAGAAGGTAGATAATATATTATAATTAAATAATAATAATTATTTCATAAATATCATATATAAATATTAAATCCATCATAAACCATGAATTATAGTGATGGAAAATGAATCATATCGTTTTGTGGAGGTTGTAGTCCACACATACACACGAGCAGTACTTTCATTTATCATTTGATGGAAATAAGATGAAAAATGGTTATACCATAATCATAATAATATTTCAGTATATTTATGATACTTTATTCATTATTTTAGGATGTATAAAAATATTTAGAGAAATTATAAGAAGAATGAAACTTAAAAATGATTGATAATATGAAATTATATATACATATTGGATACATTTATTTAAATTTTATTCATGATTTATTTTATAATGAACTAGGTTCTAGTTTTTTTGTATGAATTTTGGATTTTGGACTTAGAAGAAAAAAGGTTTAAAAAAGTAAAAAATAGGCTTTACTCGCCTTTTACATCATATATGCTGTGTAAACCTTATTCACAACATTCCTTCAAAGCCACAGACCAGCCCACAAAGTCTTTACATACCGTGAAGCGAGTACACAATGTGCACATTCAATACACGATGTTTAGATTTCAAAGATCATAATTCCACTAAAATTGAATCACATACACCATGTTCAAATATCTCATGACATGAAAATTTTGAAGGCTCACCCGGTCAAAGATATGAGCTGATTATTCAAAGGGAATTGTGGATCTCATGTACACAATGTGCAACCAACTTACATGACATGTATATGTTGAGAAAGAAGAAACTTAAGCTAGTACACAATGTCAATGACTTACACATCATGTAACCATAATCCTATTTATATTTTAGGCATTCCTCAATACACAGGATGCTACACATATTTTATTGTGTCTCTCTACATTTTCACCTATTTTCATTCCAAAACTATTTTGATTAATTTCTTTGATCTTTTTATTAAATCAATTATCATTTTTGGTTAAGATACAACAACTCTTCATATGTTTCAAATCTATTTCCATTTTTTATGTTTGTTTCATCCCCACCCACCATTCTTCATCAATGCCTACACAATTCTTCATTATATCTTCATTTATAGTGAGTTTTTTTTGATTTACATTGATTTTAACTATTTGATCTTGATTATTAATTATTTTAATAATAAATTGCTTATTTCTCAATTGTTTCATTATTATGCATACCCTTTTTAGTATTTACCTTTTTTGATGAACACTTCCATGCTTGGATAATCCACCTAGGGTTAGGGGTTGATAATAGGGGTGTTTAGGAGCCTAATGAATATATATATTGAACCTTGGTAACCCTATGAATAATAATTAGGTTATTAATAATTGTTCATCACATTCTTTTGAAAAACCATGACCATGGGAAGTGAAATTGAACTAACCTAACCTAATTGGAGTTGAGAAGGACTATAACCATTAGCCCATGATACATTCTGCATAGAAGCTATGTGTAATGAACCTAGGTTGTTAGCTATACCATGACCATGGGATATTTGTAGCATAGGTAGATCCAATTTGTTTGACTAAAACTAATTGGTGAAATTTTCACCAATTTGCAGTCTAATCCACTGGACTACCCCAAGATAAATCTAGGATTATCTTTTGTCAATATCCCTAAATTGTCCCTAGTCCCTTCCTTTTTATCTATCAAAAATCCAAACTAACTATCTTTAGTAAAAACCAAACCTAAAGAGTGGACATGAGGAATCATTTCCAACGGTATTATTGGAATTGTTTCTTGCCTACCAGTGATCTCTATGGGTTCAACCCCACACCACTTCTTTACTACGCCCTATAAGTAAGTGTAGTTTGGTACTATAAATTTAAAATCTAATCAATGCCCATATGAATTAAATGACATGTGCAAGCACATCAAATTCTAGAACTCTAACTTGAGATCTACTATTCTCAGGCATAATGAACTTTGGAAGAACCTCAGATTAGTTGACCCCCCATTCTTCATTTTCCTTCCCCCTTTCCTTTTACATTTTTCTTCTTTAGGTTCACCTAAATCCTATTTATCTATATATATATATATATCTCTATATCTCTCTCCCTCCCTCTCTCTATTGAATCTAGTGTATGCGCTATGGACCCTTGACTCACTCAAGAGGCCTGGATGCACAAGAAAAACTTCTTTTCAATATTGAGATCAATAGAATTGTCACAAAATTCTACCACTTCACAATGGTCAAGTTTAACAATCTTTCACCACAAACCCTTAAATACCTCCAATATGCACCACCTACCAACCAGGGAGATCATCTAGTGCTATAGGAGCACACCACAATGGATTAAAAATTTATGTCCATTAGAGGTTATATGCCAAAAAATGTGTAACCGCTAATTCAAGTTCACAAATTATAAATTAAGACTAGAATAATTCACATGATTCTTAGCATGGGTCATTTCAGTGGGATACAAAGTGAAGACACCCATGAACATATTTCTAACTTATTAGAGGTTTACGATACCTTTCACAGCTATGAAATATCATCAAATGATATAAGACTCTATGTCTTCCCATTCTCTTTGTGCGACTGAGCTATGGATTTGATAAAAGGTTAAGATACCAAGTCAATAATGACTTAGATGATCTGGATTTACATTCAAAACATCACCCAAGAATATATAGAATCATCTTGGGAGGAATTGGATTGATTTAAGGAGGTAACTCATAAGTTTCCACATCACAAACTAGATGTGTGGATACAACTTCAAACATTCTACTAGGGACTTCAACCATTTGTATGAATGGTATTTGATTCCATTGTTGATGGAAAACTTATGCTTAAGATGCCCAAATTAGGATGATCCATTCTTGGTGAAGTTTTCCATAATTCCAATTTATGAAAAAGTGATAGAGGACCTCCTTAGTGAGGAATCCATCGGGTGGAGGAAAGAACCCCCCTCATAACACATGTAAAAGACCTGAAAAAGAAGATGAAGTCTTTTTAACTAACTATTGCACCACCACCCCATCCTACTTCGGTGATGGAAATTTATTCTTGGTAAATGTGTAGAGGCCCACATTCTAACGAAGACAATAGGGTAGGTATTGAGGAATCCCAATTCTAAGATTATAATTACATTAATTATAATCAATAAAATCAACAGTACTAGCAACCTAAAAAATACCAGAAGTAGAAAAGATATCACCAAAGGCCGACTCAACAACCTCTATTAAAAAAACAAGGTTATATTTAGTAGAGGAGTGGAAATATACTACCAAAGAATTTGGGACCACCTAGGTACCCACCACAAGGTCTAGATCCTTGACCATGGTAGAAATTATAGAAACCTTTTTCTAGAGATCAATAGTTTCCACTAACACAACAATAATAGTTTCAATAAGCTCTGCTGAGACCACTACAACAAGCCCATACTCTCTAAACCAATCCTAAAAATGTGATCACTGCCTTCATGAAGAAATCATACCAAAGGATGAAAAACCAAGTATCTAAAATTAAAAACCACAAGGATGCACTACACAAACAAGAGCATAAAATGGGGAAGATATCTAAAACTTTGTCTGATCAAATACCAAGTACTTTTCTTGAAAACACCAAAGAAAATTCAAGTAAAGAGGATAAAGTTATCGTTATTAGGTGTGAAAAGATGCTGCATTTATAGAAGCCACATGGATTTTAGGAAAATCAGTTAAGATAATCATATAAGGATGGTCAGGAGAGACCTTAGGAGGTAGAATCAACTGATAAATCTCTAATAAAAGAACATCCTAACAAGAAATAAGTTTTCATAAAACCACTAGTATACAAGACACCTCTCTCCTTTCCTGCAAGGATGAAATAATCCATGGGGGGAAATAATTTTTTTTGGATCTATTTAAATAATTGCATATCAAAATTCCCATTGTAGAGGTAATTTCTCAAGTAAGTACTTATCAAGATTATTTAAATACTTTCTATACAAGAAAAAGAAAATGGAAGACTTTGGAATTATCTCCCTAAATGAAGAGTGCTCCGCAGTTGTTCAATGGAAGAGTCCTCCAAAAATTAGAGACCCCATAAGTTTCTCAATTCCTTGCACCATAGAGGAATGAAATTTTAAAAAATACTTGTGTGATCTAGTATAAAGTATCAATATCATGACCATGAGTGTTTATAAGAAGTTAGGGCTTAGAGAACTAAAAAAACTAGGGTGACACTTAAAATTTCTAACCATTAAATAAATAATCCTAAATTATTTCTTGAGGATGTCCAAGTAAAAGTTGTTAAATTTATTTTCCAAGATTATTTTATCATCTTGGATATAGAATAATAAGGGGATATTCCTCTCTTTCTAAGAAGGCCATTTCTCACCCCTAGGAAGGCACTGATTGATGTAAACTAGAGAAGATTAATATTAAGAGTCGGTGAAGAACATGTTGTGTTCGATTTGGTGAAGGATGATAATAAAAGTGACAAGTCATTGAATTGTAAAAAAATCCCTCTTACCAATAAGATATAAAATCATGTCATCATTAAGAAAAAAAATAAGGAACTACCTCTTTTTGACAAGGGATCTAGTGCTTATAAGAACATGAATTACATTGAACCTCTTACAAAGAATACCATACCACCATTCATCCCCTCTATTTTCAAGGATGATTCTTAAAAGGGAGTCTCCTAACATTTGAAGTATTCTACATCAAAACATGTCCAACTCTATACAATAAATAATGTTCTTTCTAGGAGGAAACCCAAGGTAAGTTTAATATAATAGAATAGTTTAGTTCAGTCTTACGGTAGGTTAAAAATAAATGGAACTTCATAAACAATATCTGGCCTAAAAATGGACAAAAATTTCCAAATACATTCTATGTATACATTACATGGCATGTAAATTTCTATTATCTAAAAGAAAATTTAAATACATTATCTACATGTCTTGTATAGTATACATGATGAGTAACTTTAGAAGCCGATTTCAAATACCTTGAACCCTAGGTTCAAGGATAACCCCCTTCCTCTCCCCTATTTTGTGAATGACCTATCTTCTCCCCATTATCTTAATCCTTACTTTGTTCATCCACCCCTTATTTCCTCCTCCTCTCATATCCTCACCAACCATTCTCCATCGTACCTCTTTTCCTTTCCCTTGCTCCTTCCTGCCACTCTGCCATGGCCTAAATGAAGACCGTCCAAACTTATCCCACTAAATACACATCCGAGCAAGATGATATTCCTACTCCACCCAAGAGTTGGATGGATAATCCTTCTCTACCACTCATAGATCTATCCTACTCAACCTACGCTTCTGCATAAACATATGCTTTAGATTCAGAGGGATCACAATCATCTTTCAGTGGGTTGCAAGGTGATACTCACCCGCTTCTCCACCCTTACCTCTTCTTTTCTTCACTGAAGAACCATATTTGGTTGGTACATCTCTAGGAAAAGATTATGTAGACTAAAAATATGTTATACCTTATAGTAATCGAGGAGATCTACATCCACCAGGAGGTCCTTGACTTTGTCGACCGTCTGCATCTCTCTCCCATCACCCATGTTCATGAGGAGACATTCATGGCGATATTACTTGATTTCATAGCCAAATTTGGGCTATCTATTAACTTTTTTCATTTATAACTCAGTGGTAGTACATAGGAGCTTAACCTTGGAGATTTTGAGTAGGCCTTGAAATATACTCTTTCTAGTTAATCACCTCCCCTATCTTTCTGATAATGCAGCTCAAGCCTAACAAGGTGGATGAAACCTTGCTTTGGGGGTGGATAGCTAGATATCCTTAGAGAATATATGATCCTCACATGATGAAGAGTACTATGCTCCGATCTGGTTCCCTCCGGATCCTGCACAGGGCCTTAGCTCACACCTAGCTATCTCCCAGTGATACTCACTAGAGAATGATCCAGATCGATTTGATTTTGTTTTCCCTAGCCATGAGTGGACCAAACTTTAGCATTTCTATGCAATTTGGGTTGTTCTTATTAACCTAGGTGGGGAGGAATCAAGGTACACTTTTAGGGGGATCGTTCATTACTGATCTGGCCTGTAATATCGATTCCTTTGAGGCCAACTATCCCCCCACCTTCCTCATCCCTATGGTGAGAATAAGCCTACATCTACTCTACAATATGAGGATTGTCATAAAGGATGGAAAAATATACCAGTGTGTTCTGAATTATCTTGATGATGTTGATGAGGTGCCTACCCAGCATACAGATGACCTAGTGAACTGACCTCCCCTTCTCATTCCCAAAAAACCAACACCTCTACCATAGAATCTACCCCTTTTACCACTACCATCCACCCAACACCAATCCCCTAACCCTATTTTTACCACCACCACCACTGAACCTACCTCATCTGCACACTATCCTCCATTTGACCTATGACCCGCTATCTAGTTTCTTCTAGAGAACTAGTACCAGATATGCCTTCATCTAGGAATTCCTTTTGGTGAACCATCCTATTTCACTATCCCTACTCCACTAAAAGAATAAACATCCATCCACCCACCACCAACCGGCCCTTAAAAATATTACATTCCCTCACTATCTCCCTTCTAGATCCCTTTTTCCTCTAATCTGATAGAACTTGATGCCCTGCAAAGTATCTAGAAGACCCAGGGATAGATCCTCACCCTACCATATTCATCTATGGCTCCCTTCATAGATACAACTACCAGACACATGACCATCATATTGATCGGCTCCTCACATCCTCCTTTCTCAACCGAGCCGTATTCTAGCACCAAGAAAACCACCATGGTAGTTGATCACCCAATCCATTCCACCATTGATCAAATCGATAGGGTGGCCTAGTTGTAGGCACCCACTATTTGGGAGGGTACGTCTGATGTGGATCTTGACAACTTTTGGTTTACTACCTAGTTCTTTCCTTATCCCTCCCCCTTTGGTACTATGTTTTGGTGTGTATTTTTGTACTAATTGTATTTAATTTTACCTATGTATCATTGCTCATATGTATGGATGAGATATGGGTTTTTACTTCACTAATTCATGGCCTATTTTTCATTTTACTACCATGTTACTTTATCCATGTATAACTCTTATGCCTCCTCTATGATTATTGAAGCGCCTATTCTTCCACCATATGCACTCATACATCGAATGTATCAGCATCTAGCTCATTTAAACCATAATATTGAGGAGATATCACTTTAGATCCATGATCCTAAGGGATCCACAACATGAAGAGAACCAATGTTATTCTTTACTCATGAGATCCATGCTCGATATGAACCAAGGTGGTTAATCCTGCCAGGCGTCCACACGAGCTTGATTCCATAACCACTAGTTCCTATCATAGAAAGTGGACCTATGAGCTGATGGATGACACTTCCTAGTCCCTTTTTTCCATCTGCAAGGATTATTATGTTATTGTTAGTGATTTATGGGAGGTAATCCATGTTGTTTTGTTTTTTATTTATATCTAGTCATGTGATTAGGATATTTTTTTTCATTTTACTATAATTATTGTTCATAGGTCATTATAGAACTTCACTGTTCTCACATTACTGCACTTATCTGAGTTGATTTATCCTAGTTTTTACTGTATGCTCCAACTCATTTTTTTGCTTCAAAATTGGTTAAACATGTGGACTAATGTTTTATCTTGTGCAGGTTTTTTCTTTATAAGAAAATTTTCAGGTCGTACAAACTCCACTAAAAATCCAATAATTTTCCCCATAGAATGACATTCACTAGAGGGATCTCTCGATTCACTAAATTAAAATTCAAATTCCCATTTCATTTTTTTCTATTATGTTATTTATATATCTCTCATAATGCTTTCCAAGAAAAATGCAGACATTATCTCATATTAAGTGTGGGGGAGTCTTTCTTAAGATTTATTATCAATACACTTGGATTATTTCTTGTTTTTACCTTTTTAGGAGACATTTTTCCATTCAAATCATGATTTAAATAGAATACAAAGTTAGGTTAGAAATTTTTTAAATCCTTGTTTTAATCTTGTTTATATTTTTAGAAATATTGTTGATTTGAGTAATTTAATTCTAATTATAGATTCTTAGAATTTCATTTGACTAACTTATTATTGGATTTATACCCTGATTTATTGCGAGTTATTTTTTGTATACTCCCATTCCTGATAGGATCCTAGACTTACACTATCATATTATTTTAGGAGAATATTTATTAAGAGATACTTGGGACATGTAAAACTATCAAAACTTGAATTGAGATCTTATTGAGGTTGTTATTGAACAAATACACTTTTAAATTGTTTGATGAATTTTTATGAGCCAGTTTTTCTTGAGACTAACTTGTACATTTTTCTTTCTTTAGCCCGTAGTAGCCATAAATAACCTTTTTAGGATAGAGCCATTTCAAGATGATTGTCCATTACTACCTTGATCTTGGAAAGATACATGATGATCCTTTAGAAAAGTGTGGGGGAGTTTTCACTACTGATGGATACAAAATGTTGTTACTAAGGAGATTTACTGTGTCACTTTCACCAGATTACTATAATGTGGTTCATGATTACTTTTACCATTTTCTACACCTACCCAATTACTTTAAAAAAATAAATATAAAAAAATAAAGAAAATATATTAGGTTGTGTATTAATAAGGTCAAAAATCACCATTTCCAAACCAATGAATCCTCATATAGATCATATTTGGTTAGGCTATGGTTGTGAGACTTGGACTAGACCTGAATTTTAAAAAATAAAGAAAAAGAAAAATAAAGGTTCATGATAAATTCTTAATACTTACTTGAAACATTCGTGGATCCACTTTGAGATGTTTGGAGCGTGGACACCATTTGATATTGGAGGAGTTAATTCATTTCACTATTTACTCTTATCATGCATTATATTGTATAGATTACACTCTTTGTGAGTTTGTTTTTTTTAATTTCTACCCACCTTAACTCATCCTTAGAGACTTTCGAACCTTATTGCTGAAGACCACATGATTGATTTTGTATTTGTCTTTAAAAAGTAGAGACGTTAGAACCAATGAAATATTAAGGTTAGGAACATGTATTTAGGGTATGATCATAAATCCAATTATATTTTACATTGATTTATGATAGAAAATTTATTATGAGGTAAATTTAAAAATGGGTATAGAATAAAGGAACAATTATGAAATTAAAATTAAAGGAATGAAGAATCTAGATAAAGAACTAAACTATGAGGCATGACTGATTTTATCTGTATGATTAATTCATTAGTAATGTCTTTTTATTTTTACAATTAGTTTTATTTTCCTATTTGTAATGTATGTTTCTTATTTTATAAATTGTTTCTTTTGGAATCCATATTGAGATGATTATTTATTTTGGACAAGTATTTTTTCAAGTGTGGGGAAATTTGATAAGATGAAATTATATATACATATTTGATACATTTATTTAAAGTTTATTCATGATTTATTTGATAATACATTGGGTTATGGTTTGTTTATGTATAAATTCGTAATTTTGGACTCAAAGGAAGAAATGTTGAAAAATGAAAAAAACAGGCTTTACACTCTTTGTACATCATACATGACATTTATAACTCATTCACAACATACCGACAAAGCCACATACCAACCTATGAAGTCTTTATATGACACGAAGCAAGTACATGATGTGAATATTCATTACATGACATGTAGATTTCAAATATCAGAATCTCACTAAAAGTGAATCACATACAGGACATGAAGATATTACATGATGTGAAAATTTTAAAGGCTCACCTGGTCGAAGATATGATCTGATTATTTAAAGGAAATTGTGGGTCTCATCTATATGGTGTGTAAAAAAATTACACGATGTGAAAATATTGTGACATGAGTCACTTAAGCTAGTACATGCCGTTAATAACTTACACATCATGTAACCCTCGACATATGTATATTTTAGGTAATCATTACTGCACAAGACACCACACATACCTTCATTTATCTCTATATGTTTTCTAAAATTTTCATCTATTTTCATTCAAAACATATTTTGATTCATTACTTTCCCCATTTTATCAAATTATTTTTCACTATTGTCTAATCTATGTTTGTTCTTCATCTTTTGTAAATCTGTTTCCATTTTTAACATCTGTTTAATCACTGATCCCCTTTCTTCATCAATTTCTACATTGTTATTCATTGTTTCTTCATGCACAATGATATTTTAATTATATTTACATTTATTTTTATTGTTGGGTATTTATTATTAATTTTTTAATCCCGTATTTCTTATTTATCAATTATTTCATGATTATGTGTAGCACATTTAGTATTTCCCAGATTTTGATCAACACCGCCATGCAGGAATAATCAAACTAGGGTTATGGGTTGAGAGTAGGTGTGTTTTTGAGCCTAATAAATCTTCATACTGAACCTTGGTAACCATATGGTTTGTAATTAGGTTAATAATAATTTTTCATCACATTATTTTGCACAACCTTGACCATAGGAAGTGAAATTGAACTAACTTAACCTAATTTGAGTTGAGAAGGACTACGACCATTAGGCTTTGAAACTTTCCATATATAAGTTAACTGAAATTAACCTAGTTTTTTAGCTATACTCTGACCATGAGATAGTTTCATCATAGGTAGATACAATTTTTTTGAACAAAACCAAATGACGACCTTTGCACCGCTTTACAACATAAGAAACAGGACTGTCCCAATCTAGATATAGGATTATTTTCGTTCAATAGACCTAAAATTGACTCAGATCCCTTCATTTCTATCTTTAATAAATTCAAACTACCTATCTTTAGAAAAAAACCAAACCCGAAGAGTGAACCTGGGGAATCTTTTCCATGGGTTTTGTTCGAATGGTTGGTTACCTAATAGTGATCTTTATGGGTTCAACGCCACACTACCTCTTTAATACACCCTTGTAGTAATTATAGCTTGGTACTATAAATTTCTAATCTAATCAATGACCATGTAAATTTAATGACATGTGTGGGTGCATCAATGATCGATAAGAACATATACGTCTTCTTTAGAAAACCTCCTTAGGTTTATACCTGAAGACTTCTTAGGATAGTATTATGATCAAACTAGGGATTCTAGGAATTGGGTAGGGATATTAAGAAAGGATTTTGGTAGGTATTTTCAGAGCTAATATTATATTTAAGTTTGGATAATATAGGATAGGTGGTGTCCTTTTATAAGTGAAGGAGAGGGAACACTATGAATTTTTAAAAAGATTAAAGTATATTAATGTCTTACTCAAGTAAAATTGATCCAAAAAGACTAGTATTAAAATAATATATGATATAAGGTCTAAATAAAAACATAAATTGAGATTTATAAAAGTTTTTATGTCATTTTAACCATTATATTTTTAGTTCAACCCATCATTAACCCCTTTTAACCTTTACTATAATAATAATTTTTTAACCCGGTTACTATTTATAACGGGAAAAAATTAAGTTGATCTTATTAAAAATTATTAAACACAATGATTAAAAATATAGAATCCATTTTACAAATATTCATTTCCCATAATTTGTATAAATTCATTTTAAAGTAAGTGCATAAAATACAAAAAAAACATTTTTAGAAAAATGCATTGTTATGCATAAACTAGAGTTTACCTTTATTCCTTGCCATGAAAAAACTGTTGCATGAATGTTAATTATTTGATTGAATATATTATCTAAAAATTTAATTAAAATTATTCATAAATAGATATTAATTTAATTTATTAAGATAAAAACACATTTTACGTATTAGAACAATTTTTTAGAAAAACATAACTTTTTACCATCAAATGATTTTATTTTAATTTCTATGTAACTTAACACTGAGGAATTAATTTTATACCTATAAAAACATTTTTTTTTAAAATTTAGTTAATCCTATTTATAAATTCAAATTATATATCTAGGAGAGAATTGTCATATTAAATAATAATATTTAAATAGCATATCATGGTTTTTTTAAACTTGGTGTTTCATGCAAAATAAACTATTAAAGAAATAAAATTTATTTAAAGATAAATATTTCAGAAACTATTATGGTGTTAAATTCTACACCATTTTAATAATTTCTCTCTAATTTTTTTTACTCTGATATAAACCACTAAGGATACTTCTGCCTCATCATATCCTTAGGTTCCCATGTAGCTTTTTTAAATTTATATTTTCTCTAAAAAACATTAACCAATTGAGTGGTATTATTCCACAACACTTTATCTATTTTATCTAGAGTCTCCATTATCTATTATACATAATAGAGATAATGATATAATGTTATGACCTCAAAATTTAGTACATGTGAAGGAGCATGTCCGTACTTCCTTAGGAGAGATACATAGAACACATATTGAACTTGAGAGAGATTCAATGGAAGTATCAAGTGATAAAAAACTATCATGATATGATAAATAATTTATAAGTGATTGATATATGTTGGTATCAAATTTACCCTATTTCCAAATATCATAACCTTCTTCCAAGGATATATTCATAGGAATACTTTTTCACCAGCTTTGAACTCTAGATCTCACCCACGATTTCCAACATAACTATTTAGTCGACTATGAGATGACCAATTGTGAAACTAAGTGAATATAAACTTATCTAACATTTATTTAGCTATATTAGGTCCCAATATCTTAAATTATCTAGCTTCATCCCAACATATTTCAGTTACGCACTTCCTTCCATATAGGGATTCATAAGGAGTCACCTGAATGCTCGAGTGAAATCTATTGTTGTAAAAAAATTATACAAAAAGAAAGTATTGATTAAAACCACCTTTGAAATCTATAGAATAGGATATTATCATATCCTATAATGTTTAAATGGTCCTATTAGATGGACCATATATCTAAGGATGACATAAAGTGCTAAAGTTTAACCTCATATTCAATTCCAGCTAAAAAATTATCCAAAACTTTGAGTTAAACCTCATATCCCAATCAGATACAATAGAATGTAGTACTCTAAGAAATACTACCATTCCCTTGATGTATATCATAGCAATATAATCAAGAGATAAATATTCTATTATTAAAATGAAATGTGTTGACTTTATAAGGTGATTGTATAGTATCCCAAGCTTCTCACACATAAATATTACATTTTTTAGATAAAAATTCATTACATTTCATAAATACATGCCTGAGGAACATAGAGGTTTAGTTTATTTAGGGAATATAAACATAAAACTTTTTATTTATTGAATTATATTAATCATTTTTCACAAATATCTTCCCACATAGTACTCTTCTTAGACATACCCCACTTAAAAACTTTTCTTCATAACCTATAGAAAGGAAATACAGGAAATGGTGAGCTTAGATGATTAGTGAGGGTAAACATGGGGGATATCAATTTATGATCCTATTAAAGCATAAGAAAAACATAATGGTATGATATCATGAACATAACTTAAAAGTTTCATACCCAATATATCATTCATCGTAAAATTGATTCATGGCATTATAATTAATCATTTCACAAGGCATAAATCATTAGAGTGATAAATCATCATAAATAAATAATGAACCATAAATTTATTTCATAATAGTGTGAACAATTATAAGTATATAAACCATTTCATATATCAATGTTAACTACCATTACCACCAAAACATAGTGGATCAGGCCACATCACCGGCATCACATAGTTATATCATGAGATTTAAAACTTTACCTAATGTATTAGAGGGATATATAATTCTAATATCACCCATAACATAATGGAGACCATAAATATGTGTTCCATATGACCATAAAACATATATCCTATCAACACATCATAACCCTTATAAATAAAATTATTTTCATAAACAGTTCATCAATTCATCATAGAATAACCTATGAAAATAAACGGGTTTCATAAAAAAATCATCCTTATAATACGAAACCATATAGAGAAATAATAGGGATGGTATAATTATATTATATCCCCAGTAAATAATAATTAACATCAAATTATGTAATCATAAATTAAAATTCCTTTAAAAGATCACTGAAATGTTTATTCAAGAAAAATAACATTTCTACTTTGAAAATAAAATTTTAAAATAAAAATATTTCCAAAATATTATGGAAAATATTTTCTTTGAAAATAAACTTATAAACTTTTAAAGGAATCTTCAAATCATTAGGTGTTGTTGATAGTGATAAATTTGCATCATGATGTATAAGTTAAAATAAAAAATTCTTTTCATATTTTTTTGTTAAAAAAGCACCTCATTTAGAAAATGAAGAGGAGTCACTTTTTAAATTATTTTGTAAAACTTAAATCATGGCTAAAAAGAACATTAAAAATCATAGGATAATATTAAAAAAAATTTTGAAAATATTTTTATTAAAAAATATATGTGGAATAAAAAGGGTTTTTGACCGAAGAGAGAAAGAAAGACAGTTTTCTTTAAAAAAATCATTTAATCTCTTGAATAATTAAAATTAGGAAATTAAAATGAAAAAATTTATTCTCTAAAAATAACCATATGTGATAAAAATTAATGGTATTTATAATATAAATATTATATAATTTTCTTAAGGGCAATTCAAGCATAAAAACCCCTGATTATAATAGGATTGAAACATAAATACCTTACCTAAAGTCTCATATTTATTCGAAAGTTATACAGCCTCTTGTGTAATTAATTTAATTTTATCATAATTATATATTACACTATTATATTATAATCCCATTATCACATTTCAAAATCCTTTTATTAATAATTCCATATTAAAATCTTCATTTCTAGGTGTTAACTGTTTCATTTTTCATGAGAATTTTTAGTTTGGTAGTTCAAATCCTTGTACTTTGATCAATGTTATATCATCTATATAATGTTAATAATGATATAAAAACCATATATAATCATTATATTTATAAATTTATAATCATTCATAAAATATATTGATATATAAATGAATTACTTTATTCACGGAAACAGTTGTATGTACATATACATAAATGTTGTTTTCAATTTTCTAATGGTTGTTCTTTATATAAATGATATTACTCTAGTGTTATAACCTATGATTTTAGTACATGTGATGGATTAGGTATTTAATTACTTAGGAGGGATACATGTAACACATCATGAACTTGAGAGAAGTTTGGTGGAAGCACTATGTGATAATCTACCATCCACACTCAATCAAGAATCTCAAAGGGGAAAATATACATAGGGATGAATTTTATCTTATTTCTAAATATCATAACCCTTTTTCATGTATAAATTCACAATAATACCTTCTAACCAACTTCAAATTCCAAATCATGATGATGATTATCAGTATGACTTTTTTTCTACTCTAAGATTCCTTGATATGATACTAAATGGATATGAATTTCTCTAACATCTTTTTAGATATATCAAGTCCTAATAGACTTATTTATGCAAATTCACCTTATTATTTTTGTATTTATACATTTATTTCCATATATTTCCTCATAAATATTTGTCTTAATTCTATAGTGAAATCTATTGTTTAAAGAAAACTAAACTAGAGTAAGGTGTTGATCCTAACTATCTTTAAAATCCATAGAATAAGATCTCAGAATATCCTCTAGGGTTTGAATGGTTTGATTAGAATATCCATCTTTATAAGGATGAAAAGTTGAATTAAAACTAAAATATATATCCAAATCATGCTGAACACTTCTCTTGAACTTTAAGGTAAATCTTGGATCCCAATAAGATACTATAGAATGTGGTACTACATACAGACTTACCACTTACTTAATATAAATTCTTGATTGATGATCAAGAGAGAAATCTTATATGACAGAAATAAAGTGTGTTGGATTTATAAGGAGATTGACTACCAAAAATACAGTATTAGGACCTTTAGATGTTTTGGGGATTTTGATGACAAAATCCATGGATTTGTTTTCCCATTTCCATTTTGGTATGGGTAACTATTGTAACATTCCCATAGACTTATATCTATTAGACTTAGCTTGATGACATACCAAGAATTAAGATAAATAATTATAAATATCTCCTTTCATATTGACCCATCACAAATACTCTTTTAGATCTTTATACATATTCATACTTCCAGGATAAATAGAGAATGATGAACTATGAGCTTCCTTCAATATCTCATTCTTCAAGTCTGGTATTGAAGAGACACAAGCAAAATTTATAAACATTATCATTACATCACAATTAAGGTTAAACTCATGAACATTTATTATATTATTTTACATCTATACATTTTACCTCTATTCTGCTTTAATATTCACTTGGGTATATGGTTAAAAAAACATTTAAGAAAGATAAGATATTTCACCTTCCTTAATGATTTTCAGATCCATCCTTTACAAATCCAGAAATATTGAATCTTTGATGAACCTCATCATAAATACTCCAAAATGATCCTTTTGACTCATAGCATATACAATGGTGTTTTCTTTGATATGGTGGTAATTTATTGTGCAATTATAATCTTTAATCAACTTTATATATTTTCTCAAGCGTATATTCAAATATTTTTGGGTGAATATATAATTTAAAATTTTATGATTAGTATATATGTGACATTTTTATTTGTAAATATAATTCCTCCATATCTTTAATGAAAAAAATACTATAGCTAACTCATAATCATGAGTTGGGTAATTTTTATCATGGACCTTTAATTGTCGTGAGGCATAACTTATAACCATATCATCTATATGAGGATGCATCTGAGTCCCTTCTTTGATGCATAAATATAGATCACAAACCCTCATCCACTACATGGTAAAGTAAGTATAGGTGTACCAAATAAACTTATATTCAATTCCTTCAAATTTTACTCACATTCATTAGTCTAAAGGAACTAGCCTCCTTCCCATGATAACTTGGTGAGTGGATTAGATATTAATTAGAAATTTTCTATAACGTGTTGATAATATCTAGCTAAATCCAAA
Organism: Viscum album; assembly: GCA_963277665.1. Classification (NCBI taxonomy): domain Eukaryota; kingdom Viridiplantae; phylum Streptophyta; class Magnoliopsida; order Santalales; family Viscaceae; genus Viscum; species Viscum album. Next base: position 570,059,915 of record OY728131.1, read on the forward strand.
AAAATAAAAATCTAAATCAAAGTGGTTGGTCTAGTAAAATGTTCAATAACTTTTATATTTGTGGGATCCACTGATATACTTACTCATGGGATTATATGTCCCAAAGGTTAAACATTTTGTAGCAAGAATTCATACTTTTTAAAATTTTCATAGATCTTCTCATTCCACAGGGTCTTCAGATCAATCCTCAAATGATCTTCATGATCTTACTTTATCTTTGAATAAATAATAACATCATCTATAAAGACTATAAAAAACTGATCAAGGTAATATCTAAAGACTATATTCATGAAATTCATGAAGATAATGATGAAATTAGAAAGACTAAATGGTATCACTATAAATTTAGAATGTCCATACCCTATACAAAATGTTGTTTTAGGTATATTATCCTTCTTGAACCTTAATTATTGAAATCTATAATGAATATTAATATGAAAAAATTATTGACATATATATAGTTGATCAAATAATTCATCAATATGGGGTAGTGGATACTTGTTATTGATAGCGATCTTGTTATGTTTTTGACAATCAATGAAAATACTCATTGATCCATATTTTTTATTAACAAAGAGAACATTTACAACCAATAGTGATGAACTAAGGCTTATAAATCCCTTAGAAATATTCTCTTGGAGATTATTATTTAATTTCCAAACCTCAATTTGGGCCATTCTATAATAATTCTTTGAAATGGGTGTAAAACTAGGTATGAGTTCTATTAAAAAATAAAATTCATGATTTGTAGGAGGACTGAGAAACTATTCTATACAGATATAAAAAATCTATTTTAAAATAATAATATCATAAATTTTGATTATCTCCCTAACAATATGAGATAAATATACTTCATGGATAGTAATTAAGAACCACAAGATAAAAGTAATTTCTCTTAGAAGTTCGTATTCATCCTGACACCGATAAATGATCATAGGCTCATTCAGAATATAAAATGTGACTTCCCTTCCTTGGTAATTGATATGGATATATATAAATAAGTACAATCCATTCATAAAATCACATCAAATTAAACTAAATGAAGAATAAAAATATTTATATGAAGAACCTTCCCTCAAAATTTAATCAGAGAGGAATTATAGACTTGGGATGAGACCATCATACCATTATGAGTTTTCACTGCTAACTCAACATCTAACCATTTAGTGGTAATTTAATACCCCTAGTAAATTCCTTAGATATAAAAGAGTAGGTATATATGGAATCAAATAATTCAATAACTGTTCTATAGTGAATGATAAGTGTAACTTTCACCATTTCATTATTGTAACCCACTTTGGTAGTCGTGATTACATGATATTTTATTTTAACTTTGGGATAAATAGGTTATTGAATATGATCATCAAAAACATTTGGATTCATGAACTGTTTGTCTTAATTCCCATAATCCTTTCATTTGATGTATTTAACTATGGGTGGTGTATTAGTTGGTGGCTTCTTTTCATCCATTGCATTAACTTGCCTATTCATCATCTTTCAATATTCATGGGATTTATGACCCACATTTACACATTTTAATACTTGAAGTATTTAACTATGGGTGGTGTATTAGTTGGTGGCTTCTTTTCATCCATTGCATTAACTTGCCTATTCATCATCTTTCAATATTCATGGGATTTATGACCCACATTTACACATTTTAATACCTCCCTATTCTATTAAACCAATTACCTTGATGTTTATTCTGACATTTTTTTGCCTATAAATGGATGGAATTTCATTCCACCAAATGATTTATTTGAGTTTTCATAAGACACGATCTTCCTTATCTTGTCAAAACTATAGGAATAATGGGAATCTCCAATTTACATTTCTAACTTGAGTGTACATTGACTGATTTATTTATATCTACTAAAGTAAATTATAAATAATTCATTTCAAATACTTTCTTTTAATGCACCAATGAATCGATTAATTTTTCTTTCAGGGCTAATGAACAAACTAAAAACATAGCATGCAAGTGTTATAAAATTTTCTTCATAAGTACCAATGGATTCATCTTCCTTTTTCTTATTATCAAATAATTATTTATCTATATTTTTACATAGAATATGTGGGAATTACTTACTATAAAACATCAAATTAATCTCATCCCTATCTATAGATTTAATTTAGTCCTCTTATATTGTATTCTTAATAAGATTCCACCATTGATTTGATTCACCTTCCCAATGATAAATGGGTAGGAAACATTTTTCATGTTATGGGCATTGATGAAAAAAATATTTTCTCAATGGTGCTTATCCAATGCTCAGTCACAAGTGTATTATAAGACCCACTAAAATAATGTAGATGTTTCCTCATGAAAGACTCAATAGTACAATGTTCCCTTATTTGATAGTTTGGAAGCTCAATATGATTCATGGACTGAGAAATTAGTGTGATCATAGATGTCACGACCCGCCTTCACCAAAAGGAGGGAAGGGTCAATAGATTGCTAGGACCTTCCTTCTTTAAGTTGAAGGAGAGATAATGACCCCCGAAACCCCCCTTCAATAGGTCCCGAAGTGGCGACTAGCACCAAGGGTATAGCAATTTCTCACAAATGGAAGGCAATACCCTTTTTATTTTATAGGATCAAGAGATAAGGAGAAGAAAACCCAACAACACCAAGGTAGAAAGAAAAGTAAAGCCAAAAGTAAACCATTCCCACATGCATATTTCAAAAGTAAAAGACACAAAGTGAAAAAGGTGACTACAAGGTAAGTACCAAAGGGAAAAGAAAAACAACAACTGCAACTGCTCCAAAGGTCTGAACTAGTAAGGTCCTACGTGATCCACGAAGTCCTCTTGGAAACCTGAAAGCAGTTTTATATACGTAGGGTGAGCATACAAGTACACTCAGTAGGGAAAACCAAAGACTCTCGTGCACAAGTGGGGGAACGTACTAAAGTCCCGTGAGAAAAAGAGTAAACCAAACACCTAACAAGGAAAAATATCCACCCCAGGCCTCACCAAGGCAAACTCCCCAAATAACGCAAGTCAAGTAATATATATAATAAGATCACATTGATGTTTGGGTACCCCATGCCACTTTCCCACTAGTTATTGAGACATCCTACGCATCGGACCAATCCCGCCATTCTCACTGCAGTCCCACTGCCACACCTGCCCGCACACACCTGGGCCACAACTGCACGTAGTCCCACTGCCGAAATCCCTCCCGCACACACCTGGGCCTCAACCGCACGCAGTCCCACTGCTGAATCCCGCCCGCACACACCTAGGCCACAACTATCACATGTAACCATACCTGCAAACACCTAGTCCAGAACAACCACCACCATGCCCGAAGACACCTGGGCTAAAGGATCCACTGCCACGCCCGAAGACACCTGGGCCTCATCCCGAAGAAACTTGGGAAACCACCTGCCGCACACACCTGGCCAACCACCACACTACCCCGCCCGAAGGTTCTTGGTCTAATAATGGACCTCAGGCTATCACAGCCTGCCTGAAGATACTTGGGCTATCCAGGAAAGGGACCAGAAAAAGAGCTAATAACCATCCACTATGAATATTGTTGGGAAAAACACCCTCCCCCATGAAATAGGGGTGTTCAGAACTAAGTTCTCAACTTGGGTGGGGCGCGAATAAGAAACAAAAAGCTACAATTATATATATATATAGGTAACAAGCACTCACCGAAGCTAGGTTTTTCTTCAGACAACCTACAAATCACAACAACACTCAAGTCTGAGTCACGACTCACGCTAACAACCCATGTGTCCCCTTTCTCATTTCACATTCAGTAATAATGTTTATGTTTAAGCACTACTGGGTAACTAGTAGGCATAGGCATAAGTCCATGAAAGTAAACATTCAAACATCAGCCAAGACGCCCACACCCGGTTCTCAACAACGGAAGATTCCACCCCAATTCGTGATATAAACAAGTAACCACCCGGATTTAAAACTCACAACCACCGAATCCATACTAACAGGAGATCCCATCCCCCAAATTCACAAAACCACCAAGAGTATAAAAGAACAGGGGATCCCATCCCCTCCCACATCTCCAGCAATCGGCTCGAAAGGAAAACAACCGACTACCACCTCCAACATAAGAGGGCCTTGCCGGTATTTTAAGATTTAAACGACTTAACATACTCCATGATTTAAAATTCTGTGTGTTCTAACCGGGAGTTATCACAGAAGGGTTGATCCTGGTGCTTTCAATTATTCAGCCGGATATACGTGATTAACCAATTCACTTTTCACAGTAGGAGTTTAAAACCACAAACAAGCCATTTAAAACATCAGAAGGGTTCATTAGTGCACAAACAACGACTACCAATGGCCTCAATTTTTAGGAGGCATAAGCCAGCACAACTCAACAAGATGGTCATAGAAGAAACAACATCAAAATATAAGACAACATCAACAATCACAGCCCCCCTCTTTCTTTATAGAATTCGTTCATTATATTTATTAAGTTTGGTCCAACCAGTTCTACAGAAGAAAAAGCACGCCCACCCTGCATGATACAAAAAAGAGAGAGATGAAGGAGAAATTCCCTACTTGTTGATAGATGATCGACGTTTTGGCCGGGGGCGCGGAACTTTTCAGATAACGATGAGGCGTGCCCGATGCACCAGAAGCTGTTTGTGAAAAGACACGATCGAGAAAAGAGAAACCACGGCTAACCCTTAGTTTATAAGAGTCGAGGAGGGTTGAGGTGAAAACGCGAAACCGCATAAGGCACGAGGGTCGTGGGTTGACCATGCGGCTCCACTCGTCACAAAAAGGGGGTAGGGTGGTTTAAGCCGACTCATGAATTGATTAAGTATTTAATTAAAACTCTTATGCACGTTATGGGTATTAAAAACACGCTTAAACGAGTCAGAATATGGTTTAAAACTCTATTTGTGCAAAGGAGCACTACTGGAAACAACTTGACAAGGCCGGGTGACACCGATCGGTCTCACCGATGTGTCTCGCCGATCGGTCTCACCGATCGGTCGCGCCGATCTGTCTCGCGCCGATCGGTCTCACCGATCTGTCTCACCGAGACGCGACCCGGATTTTGGCAAAGGGAAGGACCAAGAGAGTCTAGGTCATCACAATAGAAACATGTTTTTTAATTCCATATACCATAGAATTTTTTTGTTTACGTGTATAATCATTGAATTTGTTATCAAATTCAACATTAACATAGTTCCTTTAGGTTCCTAACATTGACTAAAACCAAAAATAATAGTGTGAGAAACATTAATCATTATGGAAAACCACATCATGAAAAATAATTAATAGGATGTCTAAATCATGACACATTATTTTCAATATCTGACACATTATGTTTAAACTAGGTTATCCATAATAATAATCAATTAAAATTATTCACAATGGTTCATAAATAAAATGTGAGTTAACACAAGAATATCACCCGATAGTTTCAAACTAGGTGCAAAATAAGGGAATACTCACCATGCACCTGAATGATGGCCGAGATATACTCAACCGACTATTTTTGGGTTTATTACCACTACATATATTTGTACCAAAACCATGTACACTTATAGTATCTGGAAAAAGATTAATTTTTAGGAAAACCACATAATACCTTGTTTACCCAAACTTTAGGACATTATCCTATATATATACTTATCCCTAGAGGTATCACAAAATATTTCTAACCCTAATCTCCAAATATTAAATAAAAATTTACTCTAATACCAACTTTAGAGACCCAATATTTTCACACAAAAATATTAAGTTTTTTATATGAGTATTCAATATATTTTATAAATACACACCTAAGGATAGTAAAGGTTTTGTGTTTTTAGAGACTATATAGAAAAATATACTTATTTCTTGAAATAACTTCATCATATCCCCCAAATATCATCCCAAATAATACTCTCATTAGAAATACACTACTTTAAACCATTATTCATAACCTAGGGAAATAAAACAAAAGAAAGGCTGAGCTCAGATACACAGTAAGGGTAAACATGAGAGATATCAATTGATGATCATATGAAATCATAAGATAAGAATATGGGTATGAGAACATGAATATAACTTACATAATATAGAAACTCGATCTTCTCGAAAATAAATATTACATCATTTTAGAAGAAAATTCAATAAATTTCATAAATACATGCCTGAGAACTATGAAGGTTTAGTGTCTTTTGAGACCAAACACAAAAATATCTTTATTTCTTAAAAGATATTCATCATCCACCACAAATATCTTTCCACATAGTAATATTCTTAGACATATAATACTTAAATCCTTTATTCATAACCTTGGTAAAGTAAACATAAGAAATTATGAACTCATATTCTTAGTAAAGGTAAATATGGGATATATCAATTGATGATCACATGAAATAATAACTTAAGAATAATGGTATGAGATCACTAAAATAACTTAAAAAGTTCATACCCAATATATCATGAATTGTAAACACGAGTCATGGAATAAAACATTATCATTTCAAACACTACTGGAAATAAGATATATACCAACGGTTTTGGGAAAAACGTTGGTATAGTTCACTTATATGGACCTATACCAACGGTTTGGCCAAAAACATTAGTATAAAGTCACTTATATGGACCTATACCAACGGTTTTGGACAAACCATTGGTAAAGGTACATAATAATGACCCTATAACAATGGTTTGTCCAAAACCGTTGGTATAGGTCCTAAAATCAAAGAATCTATACCAACAGTTTTCAGAATCGTTGATATAATTACATGTATTTTTTATGAAATCTTCTGACAAAGAACATTAAATAAATAAAAATTTAAAATACTTATGATAAAACACACACACACACACACACATATATATATATATATATATGAAATTATGTTCACAAAATTCAAGTTAGGTTAGTGGTTAGGTCGTTCAATCATAAACTAGAGGTACTAGGATCAAAACCAACTGAATTATTCTTTTTTGAAATACATATACCAACAATTTTATGGAACCGTTGGTATAGATTTTTCATAATACTTATACCAACGGTTTTTCCAAAACTATTGGTATAGACCTATCTCCACAGATTACTAGCCAACGGTTCTCCAAACCATTGGTATAGGATATACCAACGGTTTCGAGGCCTATACCAATGGTTTCAAACTGTTGGTATAGGGTATTTTTCCAGTATTGAAAGTAAATAAATCATATGATTTAGAAATCACCATAAATAAATCATAAACTATAAGTTCATTTCATAAAATTGTGTCACCATCATAGGTATAGAAACTATTTCGTATGTCAAGGTTAACTACCAAGACCGTAAAAACTTAATGGATTAGGCCACATCACCTGTTTCCCATAGTTATCTCATGAGATATAAAAATTTAACCAATGAATTAGAGGGATATATAATTCCAGGTCTACCCAGCACATAATGAAAACCATATATATGTGTTCCATAAGATCATAAAACATATATAATGTTATCACATCATAACCCTTGTATAGAAAACATGTTTCATAAAAATTTCATCAATTCCTCATAGAATAACCCATGAAAATAAATGGGTTTCATAAAAATCTCATAATCATAATCATAAACCATCCATAGAATTAATAAGGATGGTTTCATTGTATTATATCCCTTGTAAAATATCACTAGAATATTTTTTAAAGAAGATAACATTTCCACATTGAAAATCAATTTTAAAAATAAAAAATATTTCTAAAATATTATGGAAAAAATTTCTTTGAAAATATCATTGGGAAACCTTAAATGAAGCTTCAAAGAATTAAGAGGTCATGAAATTGGGAAATTATTTTCATGCTATACAAGTTAAAAGAAAACAGTCCTTTTATATTTTTTTTCAAAAGTAAAAAAGTACCTCATTTGGAAAATGAAAAGAAGTTTAATTTTAATACATTTTTTAAAATGTCAATAATGGGTATAAATGACTTGGAAGAATCATAGGATAATATGAAAAACATTTTTTTAGAAAACATAGCTATGGAAGAAAAAGGATTTTCGAATAAAGAGAGAAATACATTTTGTTTTCCTTAAAAACATTATTTTGATATCTTAAGTACTTAAAATGAGGAAAGTAAAAGGAAAAAAAGTATTCTCCATAAATAAAAAAAGAGAATAAAATAAAAGGTATTTATAAGATAAGGATTATATAATTTCCTTAATGGGAATTCAAGTATAAACAATCACATTTAAAAAAGTATTTAAACATAAATCCCTTACCTAAAGTCTCATATTTCTTAGAAATTTATCTATACTTATATATAATAAATTTGAATTTATTATAATTATATACCATAATATTAGTGTGACCCCATTATAACATTTCAACACTCTTTTATTAATAATTCCAAATTAAAATCATTTTTTTTGGGTGTTAAATGTTTTTTTCATGAGAATTTTAGTTTGGTAGTTCCAGTCCTTATAATTTTATCACCATTAAATAATCTCTATAATGTTAATAATGATATAAATATCATATATAATAATTATATATATATATATATTTATAATCATTCATAAAATATAGTGATAGAAAAATGAATTATAACATTCATTGAGAAGGTTGAAGGTACGTACGCAAGAATGATATTTCCATGTTTTGGTAGATAGAATGAAATAAAGGTGAATAATAATATTTAAACTTTAAAAAATAATTATTATATCATATATATCATATATATATATATATATATTCATTAAATATATCCTTATTAACAATTAAGTAAAACAAAAATGAAAAAATCACATCACTTTGTGGAGGAGGAAGTCTACACGTACACACAATCGACATTATCATTTTCCAATATACAAGAAGGTAAGAAGGTAGATCTGATATTATAATTACATAATAATAATTATGTCATAAATATAATATATAAACATTAAACCCATCATAATACCCGTCAATAAAATATTGTGATGAAACATTAATTGTAACACTATGTGGAGATGATATTCCGTACATACGAATGAGTGATACTTTCACTTCCCATTTTCTAAAAAATAGGGTTATAAAACCCCATGTTTCAAAGTGTTTTTTTATGATTTTATATTTTCTTTATTGTTTTTTTGTTTTTGTTTCTTTTATGCCAAAATTTCATGTTTTAGAGGCATTTTTGAGAGGATCACAGTTGGCCCACATAGTTGGGAGTAAACGTACGATGAAAGTGAGGGTGGATATTTCATTTTTATAGTGCTATTTTTCATGACCTCAGAATGGTTTTTTTGAAACCATTCAGAGCTCTCCAAAATCTGTGCAGGGATTTGGGAGTGTCAAGGGTGAGGCACATAGTTTTTCCAAACCTTTTGACATTAAAGGAGTAAGAGTGCAAGGGGATGTCTGGAATATGTAGTTTCCAATGCATAGATGGTTAATAGTTTGGAAAACCATTTGGAAAAAACATGAGACCTGACTAGGTGTTTAAAATTTTTAAATTTCCCATTTCCCCTTTCAATTTTTTGGTGTTTTCACACCCATTGATCCTCCCCTACATTAGCTAACCCTTGAGATCCTCCGAGGAGATCCACCACCTTTCTCATCTTGATTATTTCCCTCCATTTGATAATTTAAAAGAGGTTTGTGATTATTTATTCCTTCTTTTACATCCTTTATTATCTTTATCTTCTCTTTTGGTTTTAGATTCCCCATCAACACTATTTATCATGTTTCTCTCTTTTAATATTTCAGGTGGATCTAATGTTAGAGATTTTGTTGTATAAGTTTGGTATAATCCATTATTATCTCTGAATATGTGGTCACCATTGAAGGATATTCATTATAAATCATTTTATATTGGTTATCGTCTATTTGAGGTAGGTTTTTCAGTGCAATTATTTCATTTTTTGGAATTCAATATTCTTTTTCTTTCTAAATTCCTTTAAAAGAAGGCATGAATATATGTGGTATCTCATTAGTGATATGAAACTAGTTATTTAGGATTTGAGATTGTAATAATTGGGTTTTCATGTGAATTCCATGTTTTTGTGTTTTAAATGGAATATATAAAGATGCTAATATTTTTCAAAATTCACTCATGGATTTTTTAAATGGTTTTTGTAATGCGTATTGGGTTTTAGATCGGTTTTAGTCTTAAATGATTAAAAATATGTTCTAAAGAAAATTTGATTTTTAATGGAGGTTTTGGCCTCAAATTGATTTATTAAGGGTTTATTAAATGTATTTTAATGATCATTTGGGATGTTAGTGTGATTTACCCCTTGTGAAAATTCCATAGGGGCTCATTTAAAAATGGTTTGATGGAAATAGATTTCCTACGAACTTGTTTTTTTCAAAGAGGGTGAATCTTATTTTAAGGGATAATTTGAAATGTTTTTAATGAATGGGTGATTTACATACTTTTTCAAATGGTTTTTGGAAAGGTATTTCAGGAAATGAGAAAGGGATTTTTATCTCAATACATGTTTTAGTGTTAAATCCCATTTGGCACTTTGGGTTGAAAATAGTGAATGCATAAGGCACCCCTTGATTTCCCCTTGTTCTAGGTTAACCCTTGTGTGGGTTTATTTCTCACTATTTTATGTTTATGCTCCCATTTTGTGGGAATATTTTTGTTATTACCTAAGTTCATTGTATATATGGGTCTTTCCACTATTAGGTGTTAGGGGTGAGGGCTGTTATGGTTATGTCTTGTGTATTAGACTTGGATTGTTTGATCTTATTCATCACTTCCTCATTGGACATGGGATACTGGGTACTAAGTGGAAGAACTATATTGTTCCTTTAGTTGGTTCACACTCCATTAGTTTCCCACTAGTCGTGCTAGGAACAAGGGCTAGGTGGGGGTTAATCACTACCATGATGCTTGTGTGGGCTAGTGGGATGACTGTGTTTGGACTTCAATGCATATCGATAGCTGGTTTACAAGTGGTATACTCATAATCATTTAGGTTCTTGAAACATTAGAAATCCCATGGTAGATCCCATGAAACATTCAATTTCATTGATGATTTAGTTATTTAGGGGAGTTTGATCTAGTGATTGTTTTTATGATTTCCCCTTATTTCACTATTATGTCACATTCCTTTTTTATTTTTTATATATTCCATGTGTTGTATGGTTCCTGTTATGTTGCACTTGACCTGTGTGGGTGTTTTGATTGATTCCTTCTAAAAATGAGTTTTCAAAAATTTTGGAAAACATGTTTTGAATTTTAAATATTCTAATGGGGGGAATATAAAGAGGATTTTAAAATGGGTTTAAATTTAAATATGAAACTAGATAGTGAAAAATTTTAAAGGGACTATCTTTATTTTAATAAAAAATGAGCATTTTTAAAAAATTAAAATGTTTTTTTCATGGTTTTGATCTAGATTAGGCCGGTGACATTGATTTCAAAAATGTATGTGTTCAATTTTGGAAATGTTTTTCAAAAAAGGATTATATAATTGATTTCGTTTTCCATAAGTTATTTATTTAAATATTAATTTACAATTTATTTTCAAACTATCATTTATGTATTTACTTATGAAACAAATTGAATAGATTAAGTGGGTTGTGGTGAACTTCTATAATTTTTAGCTCACACCTATATCTTTTAGGTTTTAGGTTCCCTATTGGATTTATTATTTTATCATTTTGGATGTCGTGGGGTGAGTTGGGTGGTGGTGAGAAACTGAAGGTTGCTCGGGTTAGATTAGGCATGGCTCAATTTGGTTGGTTGTTTTTTTATATTTAGTTAGATATTTTCCTATTTCCCCTATTTTATTCTCCCTTTATAGATGTTATTGTATTTATAAAAATGGGTTGGATCAATTGAGTTAATTATGAAATTTTTGGTATGTTTGTTTTTATTTTGGCTCTTGTATTTATTTATCCTAATATATTTTATCTATGATTTGGGTGATATTATTCCCAAGTGGATTCCTATGATCCCCATGCACTCGTTTCTAGATTATGGGGATCAGGAATTCCCTTTAGACCTTGTGACAGGTCGAGTTGGGTGTTAGGTCAGATGGTGGCCTGGGCTATTTTTTTACAAAATGGAATCATATTTGGTTGGAATTTTCTTTGGTATAAACCTAATCTTCTAGAGTTTCACTTATTATTTAGGAATGTACTGGTAGAAAAGTGATTAAGGTTGTAGGTTCTTGAGAGATAAGGGTAGGGAGACTCTAGCTAGCTCTTTCTTGTACAAACCCTCAAGCTGCCATGGGTTGTTGGGTTCTGAATTGTGAATTTAGGTTTATTTTTTATTTTTTATTGGTTTTGATATTTTTTGACCCCCTTTGATTATTATAAGATATTGAGGGGTCATTCTATGGTTTTGGGGTGGAAGGGGAGGTAAAATTGAGCTGTATGATTGGATCACATGGCTTGGGAAATTATATGTGGAACGTGTAGCTGGTGTTTCTTCATTTACATAGTGTGTTGCATGATTAGAACAAGGTTTACCAACACTATTATCTAAAGATTTTTTAACACCATTTCTTCCTCAGTTAGCCTATTTTGGATTTTTTTAATTCTCAATTTATCTAAAGGCATTTTCACTATTTGGAGGTATAATGAGGGGTGTTTCATTTCCCTTTTGGGATGTGGTTCTTGTGTGCCTTATTTAAAATATTATGCTATGATCTTTTGTGATTGGTTTTATGAGATGTTTTATAAAGAAGTGGTTTCCTTTATGGTATTTGGAAAAAGTGGGATGTTTCAAAGGGAATTTTTATTTTGAAACAAGTTGAGAAGAATTTTAGAAAAGGAAATGTGTTTTGATAAGCCTTATTGGGTGCTTATTTTTCAATGTAAAGTGGAATTTTGAGAAGAATATTCTAGCTGACCTTGTTTGGGAAGTTTGTTTTCCACCAAGGTTGTTATGATTTTTAATGGTTGGATTGGATTGGTTTTCAATCATATACATAGGTGGAGGGTGATTTAAAAATCCACCTTGTGAAATTGGTGATTTTAAAATAAAATACGTTTTGGTGTGATGTTTTTTATCTTGTTTGAGAAAATATTATTTGGATTGATTCCTATCTTTTGATAGAATCATTTAGTTTATGTTTTAAGACTTGAATTCATTTTTCTCATTTCTTATAATTTTTTTAGTATTCCACCAAAAATGGTTGAAATAGAATCTTCTCTTCTGGGGCCTACCTAGACTCTGTGTGGAGTGGTGGATGTGGAACCTTCTTTAATAATGGACCCTATATTAGACTCTTTGAATTATCATCTGCCTTATTTTCAGGGGTATTAGGGGTCGGCTTAGGCAATGATATGGTCAAGATATATTAAGGTGATCCTGGATTCTCATGTAATACATGAAGCTTTATGGGTGAGAGTGTTGGAGAGATTTATTTTCAGTTTTAGCCAAGTTTGGTGGGAATCAATGATACCTCATATTTGGAAAGAATGTTTTTATTAGGATATTTTAAAGATGGATTTTTTCTATTGGCCATTTACTTTTATGGTTTTAGCATTGGTTTTGGAGTTTTAGTTTTGTTGTTGGAATATTATGGATGTTTTACCCTTTTTGGGATATTTATCATGGATGAATACCATTTGAGATTTTTTGGGAGTGGGTGGTTTGAATGTTGGTTTGTATAATGATTTGTTTCTTTAGTAGAATTTCCCCTCCCACCCTCTTGGGTGTTATGGGGTTGAATATGAGTTGCAGTTTTACGCCATGTTTGTTTGTTTGATCCTGTCTGGATAGTTTTTTTTCACATATGTTTCTTTGTAAAAGCCTTATGGTACTCATTTTTTGGACATGAGATAGGCCTTTGGGTGCACTATTGGGAAACTAGGGTGTTTGATACACCAGTTTAGTGAGGTATAATTTTTGGTGTTTGGCCACAGCTATGAGGGATGAACCTTTTTTAGGGTGATCCAATATTTGACCCTAGGTTTTATACATGTTTTGTGACCTAAGTTTAGTGCTCATTTAATTATATTAAGAATTTTGTTGTTTTTTCATTCCATTGGGTTTGGAAATGATTTTGGTTGATAGTGAAATTCTCTCATGGTTGTTTATTGTATAAGGATGCATTTTATAGTAGCTTTTCTTTTGGGAAACCATGTTAGGTATCCCATTATTTATATGAAATTTTGTTTGAGGTTACTTTTTAGTTGTTATTGGAGATGTTTAATGACATTGTGGTTTATTAGTTTGATTATTTAATGGATTTTGGTTGTTATATTTTAGGTTGGTTTGGGTTGAGCGGTTCCTTGGTTGGATTCACTTTATATCCTCCACATATCTCTCATATTTATTTCAACCAGACTTTCTTGGGGTAGAAAGTGGCATAGTGGAGAGTTTATGACACCCCACATGTCATTGTGTTATTATTTTGTATGGTTTTATATTTACATGAGTATTTTTGGGTTTTAGTTAGTTGTAGGATGAAATTTCATGTTTTGTAGGAATTTTTGGTAGAATAATGGTTATCCAACACAGTTAGGAGTAACCATGTAGTGACTATGTTGGTGGCTCTACCATTTTGATAGAGCTATTTTTCACAGCCTCCACACACTTTTTTCAAACTGTGTCGAGATCCCTAGAAGCCATACTGAGCTTTAGGAGTGTCAGGGGTGAGGCACATGGAATTTTCAGACTTTGTCTCACCCAAGGAGTAATCTTATTAGGGGATTTCTATCATAGGAAGTAGAAAAAACAAGGTTTTCACACAGTTTGAAAAACTGTGTGGTCAAACCATGCAGACTTTCTAGGTGATTAAAAATTATAAATTTCACATTTCACCCTTTTTGATTTTAAGGGGTTTTCACCCCCATTTTTCCCCTCCTATATAGGTCAATCCTTTGGAGTCTTGGAGCTCCACCACATTCCTCCTCTTAATTATTTCCTCCCTTTGATTATTTCCAAGAGGTTTGAGGTGAGTTATTCCTCCCTTTCCCTCCTTATTCCTTACATTTCTCTTATATATTTGTTTTGTCTTCCCCAATGAACCCTAGTTATCATGTGGATTGATTTTAGGATTCTATATGGATCTAATGTTTGGGTTTTTGGTGTCTAGGGGGTTTAAACTCCATTTCCATATCTGATAGTGTGGTTACCATTAAAGGTAATGAATTTTGAAGCATTTTAGATTGGTTCTCATCTCTTTGAGGTAGGTGTTTCTGGTAAATTGTTTCTTTTTGGAATTCATTGTGTTCTTTTTCCCTTTTGAATTCCATTTTAATGAAAGTTTGGATATAGGTGATATCTCCTCAGTGATTTGAAAACATTTTTTGGGGTTTTGGGATTTAAATTATTGTGTTTTAATAGCACAAACTAGGCCGATCTTGTTGAATAAGAGGAAAAAAAACTATATTCATAAATATGATGTTATTTTTGATCAAATATGGATGCTTCCAGTTGATGAACAACATGAGCTCAATGAGCTTCTTGAATATTCAAATAACAATTTTACTCTTGCACTCAGTATGAAATATGAGGTTTTCACTTAGGATTTAATCAGTTCCGACGTAAATCAGGCCTTAGACACTGATACTGTATCTACAGAGGCCAATATTCTCCCTCCCCAAAAATTGATAGACACCACCCTAGTGAAATTTGTGACTCACAAGTTGGATGTGGATACCCCCTGAAGATAGAAATAACAACGAGATTGCTGCTCAGTACTATACTGAATCTACCTCGATGCACACATTTCCCACTACTACTTCTACAAAACAAGACCTGATAAGGTATGGAAGGAATAAAGTGATTCAGACAAAATAAAAATGGATAATTACCCCCAAAAATCCAAATGAGCATTATTTTTTGGAACTTCCAGGGTCTAGA
Organism: Viscum album; assembly: GCA_963277665.1. Lineage (NCBI taxonomy): Eukaryota > Viridiplantae > Streptophyta > Magnoliopsida > Santalales > Viscaceae > Viscum > Viscum album. The sequence continues at coordinate 570,075,659 of OY728131.1, forward strand.
CAATCATGATACTCTATATTTCCTCAGGTTACTTGTGGGTAAATACAAACATGAGATTATTGGGATTTCTGAACCAAAAACCAATGGAACTATTACTGTTTCTCCTCTTGAGAGAAAGGGATATTCTCTGATTAGTTCTTTTCAGGATTCTGGTTGGGACATGTTATGGTTTCTTGTTCATAATAGTGTTGATAAGTCTACTCTGATTTCTATGGATGAGCAGGTTATTACATGCCGATTTTCCAATGCTGGTTATAATATGTACTACTCAATGGTTTATGCCTCCAATATCTTTACTATTAGAAGATATATTTGGAGAAACATCAACACTCTTTCCATTTCCATCTTTGCACCATGGGTTATCATAAAATATTTCAATGCTATTATTCATGCAGATGAAAAGCTTCGACATGCATTTTCTACCAATTCTATAAAAGAATTCTGGTCATGCATTGAGGACTCTAATATGACCGATATCAACCTACTAGGGGCCAAGTACACTTGGTATATGAAACATATAAATACTATGAGGGAAATCGGAATTGATCATGACTTTTTCAATGAACAGATGCTGGAAATTTGGAAAACCATCTCATGTGTCACTCTTGCGAAGCATAATTCAGAACATCATCTAATCTTGGATAACTTCATTGATAAATGTGAATGACAACCTCTACCTTTCAGGTTTAACAATTCTTAGTCCGACCTATCAGAATGCTCTCAACTTGTCATAGATACTTGGGTAATTGATTATTATAAACACTATCCATCAGCTTGTGTTCTAAATAATAGAATTATCAAGAAAAAATTGAAGTAATGGTGCAAGAAAAAATTCAGTCTTCTCGACCTAGAAATTAACTCACTAGAAATTGAACTTCATGAATTACAAGAATCCATTGCCACATCCAATTTATCTGAGAATGATGAGCAGGAGAAGAGAGTCTCCTCAAAACTTCAGCACCTCCTTGTTCTTATAGAAAACATACAAAGAGAACTATTCAAGGTAAAGTGGCTTACGAATGGGGATAGAAATACCAAATTCATCAATGAACTTAAAAGAGCCAAAAAAGTCAACATACCTCTATCTTTATTGAAGAATGGAGACACTATCCTTGATGACAGACAAAGCCTCTCTAACCATATTGTTTCCTTCTACATCAATCTCTTCAATGGTCCCAAAAATACTAAGGATTAGATGGAAGGAATTTTCCCAAAACTTGTCACTAATGGTGATAAAATTATTCTCACCTTGATCCCAACATATATTGAAATTAGGGATGCTATTTTTGGACTCAAAAAGGAAAGTTCACTGAGACCATATGGTTTCACCAACCATTTCTTCCAATTATTTTGGGATATCATCCAAGGAGATGTTTTTAAACTGGTTAGGCATTTCTTTTCTGATGGAAATCATGCTCAAGGCCCAAATGAACAATTTATTTCTTTAATTCATAAGGTGGAAAATTCAAGTGATATAAGTCAATTTAGATGGGTGGATCTCATTAATACTATACACAAGATTCTTACCAAAATTATGCCCAATCATCTTGCTAATGTTAATGAGACAATCATCTCCTGAAATCAGATTAGCTATAACAATGGATGAAGATTCCTAGATTTTCTTCTTAATGCCTCAGAATGTGTTAATCTTTTTCAGAAAACTACAAGATGGGGAAAAATTGCTCTTAAAATGGATATCAGGAAGGCATTTGGAAGCATTTATTGAAGATTTATTGGATGAATCCTAAATGAGTTTGGCTTTCATATGAGATTCATTCATTGGGATAACACTCTTATTAGCTCTGTTCACATCTCTATCCGTTTCTATGGATCTTCATAAGGATAATTCTAATGAACTAGAGGAGTGAGACATGGAGACCCCCTCTATGCTATCATTTTTTCAATCACTAAATATTATCTTAGTAGATTGATACTTCATAAAGTCAACAAAGGAGAAATTAGAACAATTCGAGCTGCTAGAGGTATCTCTACCCCCTCTCACCTTCTTTTTGTTGATGACATTATCCTCTTTACTCAGGGAGATAAGAAGAAAATCCAAAACATCATGAAAACCCTTCTTCACTATGAAAAAGTTTCTAGTCAGGAGGTTAACTGGTGGAAATCATTTATTTTATTTGGGATGAAAATCTCTGCCTCCATAAAACACTACATGGTGAAGGCTCATGGCATAAGGTAAGGATCACTACCATTCACCTATATAGGGGTCCCTATGTTTCTTAGAAGACATAGTTCTTATTATTTTGTTGATGTGGTGAGTCAAGTTAGAAGAAACCTCTCTAACTGGAAATGAAGGTCTCTCTCAATGGCGGGAAGGATCTTCTTAGTTAAACATGTGATTATCTCAAAACTGGTTTACTCTTTTATGGTGTACTCCTGGCCTACCTCCACCATTAAAACCATCAACTCTCTTATAAGGAATTTTGTGTGGAGTAGTAGTATTATTGAGAGGAAAATTATTACAGCACCCTGGAAGAAATGTTGCTTTCAACACAACATAGAAGGACTTGGCATAAAAAATATTGAACTTTTCAACCAATCCCTTCAAGATCAATTAATTTGGAGGCTTATTAATGATAAATTAAACTCCCTTGATTTTCTAAGAGCCAAATTCCTACGCATGCTGATTGAAGGAAGGATGACTTACATGCAATCCTCAGTTTGGATGAGTCTGAAAAAGATTTTCAAGAAGATTGAAATGCAGTATCACTGGCTAGTAAATGTGAATTCTTCCCATAAATTCTGGAAAGAAAAGTGGATAGGATCCCCCTTGATGAATTGTATAATCACCCAAGACCCAGATATAGACTAAAATGACACCATCAAAGCACAACTTGAGAAGACCAACATGCTTCCACCTCAAATAGCCCTCCAAATCTCCTCATATGACTTTATGAACACTAAAGATATTCTCATATGGGAACTGAGTCCAACGGGTATTCTGGACTCCAAAAGATTTTACAACAACCAACTGCAAAGTGACTGTACTGGAATTGGAAATTTTGATAAAAAATGTATTCAAACTTCTTAGTTCACACTACTTTGCTGACTCCACTTAAACAATCTTCCAGTGGAAGACAACATGCCACGCATTGGAATCTCCCTCTGCTCCAAATGCGCCATATGCCACCAGCATCGAGATGATATAAGTCACCTCTTTTTATCCTGCAAGAACATTGCCTCCCTATAGAATTAAACATTCTCTTTGTTTGAGATTCATCCTCCACATGCATCCAACATCATGGATTTCTGCTGAAAATTATAGCAGTTCATTTATCGAAGAAGGTCTAAATTCTCTTTCGGGTTTCATGTGTTGAAGTCATCCATATTTTATGGAGTAGCAGGAACAAATCAAGGCATGAAAATACTACTTTCAACCATAAATTAGAACTCATATATGTGATGAACACAACTGAACAAGACAACTGTCTACGTGATGCTAATTTTCATAACCCAATTAAAGACTTTACAGTTCTGAGAAAACTACATCTTCCTAGTAATTTTCCTAAACTGATGGTCACCATAGAGGTCTTTTTGATACCTCCTTTTACAAGCTAGATCATATTTTACTCGTATGGCACCATGAGAGGAAATCTATGGCCTTCTGGATATGGTATAGCCTTCATAGATCACAATGGTGATTTCCTTGCAGGGGTTCATAGCTCTTGTGGTCATTCCACTACTCTTGAGGCAGAGATGATGGGTTTTATTAAGGTAGTAGATTTTGATCATCAAAGAAATTGGAATTCAATATGGTTTTAAAGTGATTAATTCCCCATTGTTTAAGTGGTTAGAATGGGTAGATTCATCTTGTATGGAAAATCACTACTAAATGGATAAATTTTCTAGACACTCTCACTTCAAAACATTATATTATAACACATGTATATCACAAATCCAACCAACTATATGATTTCCTTGAAAATATGGGAGCCTCTGGAGATACTTTCACTTATCATTCCAGCACACCCATTGAAATGCTTACTATCCTCAAAAAAGATAAGTGTAAAATTCCTTTCTTTTAACTCTTTTAATCTAGTTACTTTTTCATTATATGAAGCTGTGATGCTTTTTTTTCTAAAATATAATTGGGTTTTCATGTGAATTCCATGTTTTCATGTTTAAAATGTATTTTTAAAGGTGCTAAGATTTTCTGAAATTCCCACATGGATTTTTTAAAAGGGTTTCATGATGTGCATTGGGTTTGGCCTGGTTTTGGTCTTTAATGATCAGAAAATATGTTTTTAAAGTGAATTTGATTTATAATGGACGATTTGACCTCAAAGTGATTTATAAATGGGTTTTTAAATGTATTTCAATGATTATTTGGAATTTTTTATGATAACCCTTGTGAAAATTCCATGGTGGGTCATTTAAAAATGGTTTGATGGAAATGGATGACCTATGGTGTTGTTTTGGTTTTCAAAGAGGGTAAATTTTATTTTAAGGGTATATTTGAAATTTTTTTAATGCATGTGTGATTTACATCATTTTCCAAATGGTGCTTGTAAATGTATTTTAGGAAAAGATAAAGGGCTTGGAATCTCAAGCTGTGTTTTAGTGTTAAAGCTCATATTGGCACTTGGGGTTTAATATAGTGAATGTGTAAGGAACCCCTTGATTTCAACTTTCACTTGGATACCCCTTATCTAGGATTATTGATCACTATGTGATTTTTTTATTACCCTTGTGTGGGAATTTTCTTATTATTCCTTGAGTGCATTGGATATATAGGGATTTACATCATTAGGTGTTAGGGGTGAGGGCAGTTATGGTTATTCATTATGTCTTAGACTTGGATTTTTTGATCCCATGCCACACTAACTCATCGGTCATTGGATGAAATGTAATTAGTATAAGGCCTAGATTTATCCTCTAGTTGGTTCACACACTGCTATTTTTCCACTAGTTGTGCTAGGGAAAAAATCTAGGTGGGTGTTAGTCATCCCTATGATGTTTGTGTGGGATAGTAGAATGACTACATTTGCACTTCATCATATTCTAGTAGCTGGTTTGTGAGTGTTATACTCATATATTGTATGGTTCCTAGTATTTTATAAATCCCAAGGTACATCCCATGACACATTCGATTTCTTGAATGATTTAGTGATTGAGGGGAGTTTTATATAAGGACCATTTGTTTAATTTCCCCTGTTTTCATTATTATGACACCTTACTTTTTTATTTTTTATATATACCATGTGTTTCATGTTTCCTTATCTATTTTTCTTATCTTGTGTGAGTTTTTGGATTGTTTCCTCTGAAAAATGTTTTATCAAAAATGTTTTAAAACTTGTTTTTAATTTTAAAGTCTCCTTTGTTGGTGATTTAAAGTGGATTTCAAAATGGGTTTAAATTTAAAAATGTAATGGTCCAGTGAAATATTTTAAAGTGTCAGTATTCATTTGAATAAAACAAATGAGTTGTTTTTGAGAAATTTTAATTTGTGTGTTTGATTTTTAATTAAATTAGGCAGGTGACTTTGATTTCAAAGATATATGTGTTTGTTTTTGGAAATATTTTTCAAGGTGGATTATATAAATGTTTTGGGTTTCCATAGTTTATCTGTGTAATGATTAATTTCTAATTTATTTTGAAACTAGAATTTATGGATTTACTTATGAAATATATTTCATATATTCAATAAATTGTGGTTACATACTAGTATTTTTAGGTCACACCTATATCTTTATAGTTCCAAGTTCCCAGTTAGATTTATTATTTTATCTTTCGGTCCAATGTGGGGTGAATTTGGTGGTGGTGATAAATTGGAGGTTTTTTTGAGTTAGATTAGGCATAGATTGTGTTTTTTTTGTCATTTTATTTTTATTTATCTTTGTACCTATTTCCCCTATTGTATTATACTGTTATGAATGCTCTTGTATTTATTCAAATTTTTAGGAACAATTTAGTTGAATATGACCTATTTGGTATGTTTGTTTTTATTTTGGATATTGTATTTATTTATACCACTTTAGTTTACCTATTATTTGGGTGAAATAATTTCTAAGGGGATTCCTATGATTCCTAAGAACCAGTTTCTAGCCTGTGGGGATTGGGAATTCCCTTTTGGATTTATGACTGGCTGGGTCAGGTGTTAGGTCATATTGTAGCCTGGGAAGGTTCATTATAAGGGTGGATAATGGTGGTTTCAAAATCATAATAAAATTTCAATATATTTATGATACTGAATTTATCATTTTATGATAAATAAAATTTATTTAGGGGAGGTAAAATAAGAAGTAAAAGGAAAGTGATCAGTTAAGGTGATTACCTATTCTCTGAAAGAACTCCTTTATATATCCTCATAAGGATCATAAGGTTGATATTTTAGGAGGAAAAAAACTATAAAATGTGTTTAATGATTTTGAGAAGACAGAAATCTAGAGTTTTTTAAGAAAGATGGCTAGAAGTGGTGTAAAGAAGATAAAGGAGGGATTCCATTTTATAAGTGAGGGGAGGGGTACTCTTAGAATTTATTAATGGATTAAAATATAACAAAGTCCTTCTCTAGAAAAATTATTCCAAATGGATATAGATTCAAAGTTAAGGTTGGATGTGGTAAATTACCATCAACCAATAAAATTCGTAAAGGTTTAAGTGGTGTTTTAAACCTTATCTCTTAGTTTTACCTCCTAGTTAACCTATTTTAACCATAACCACAATAACATATTTTTCTCACTTAAAGGGTTATAATTTTACTTATATGTTGAAAATTGGATCATAAATGGACAAGGGATGAACTGTTTTTTTATATATTATCCACCTTGTCCTCTTTAAAAAATTTATGTTAAAAAAAATATTATTTTCATAAAATATCATTAATGTCATTTTCCCACTATTAATTTAATTTTACATTACACACATTAAGGCAAATATAAAATTCAAATATAATCTTTAACAAAAATAATATTATGTTATATTAATCTATAAAATTCATGTAACCCTACAAATCACTCTAATTATTTTACTTTTAATATTTTTAAAGTCATTATTTGTTAATTGACTAAATAGTGAATCAACACTCCATAAAAATTTAAGGTAATTATATAATCACTAAAAATTAGAAAGAAATTACCATAAAAAATTTATTTACAATAAAAATAAAAATTAATATTAATTAACAACATTATTTTGTCCCTATGTCAACACATAATATATTTTTAAAGGTAATAGTGTGACATTTTTTTATTTTTGTTTGCATTAAATATTATATAATTCATTTTCATAGAAACTTGTCCATTAAAAAGTTAAATTTTTATAATAATATGATAAGGGTAGAATTAAATTTATACAATAAGAATTAATATGAAAAATGGTGACCATAACATTTAGTTTTAACCTAGGTTATCCTGATTTAATTTTCATTAAGCTGATAAGTTTTACACAGTTACTATTCATAATTCCTAAAAATAAAAGGGTCTATTTACCAAAATTTGAATTCTTGATTCCAAATACAGAATCCATTTTTCAATATTGAATCTATAAAAGTGGAAGAAATTATTTTTAAAATAAATTTTTAAAATGAGATAAAAATCACTTTAAAAAAATAAAATTTTAAGCATAAAACTGTATTTATTCATTATCGTATTCCTTGAAAAAAATATTAGATTAATGTAAAAAAATTGATTTAATATATAATATATCAATTTCATTAAAATCATTCACTAATAGTGGTTTATTTAATTTATTATGGTAAAACACATTTTCATGCATAAAAATAGTTTTTAAGGAAAATATCACTTTTACTTTTAAATGATTTTTATTTTCATTTATTATCAATTAATAACTAATGAATTTATTTTTTACATGGTTAAACCAATTTTTTTTCATAATTTAGTTAGTATTATTGATACCTACCAATTTAATAGCTAGGTTATAATGGTAAAATATATTGCGATTCATTAAGATTTGGGGATGTGTGTATCGCAAGCTATTGAAAAAAAATTATTTGAAAGGAAATTTATCATAAAACCTCAAGGTGTTATAGATATTTTAAAATCCATATAGAATTATTCCTTTAGATGTTTTGGGGATCTCAATGATAAAATACCTAGAAATGTTTTCCAATTTCCATTCTAATATGGTTTATGGTTATAACATCCCCTTATATTTATATCTCTTAACCTTAACTTGTTGATATATCAGGCATCAAGATGCATAAAATACAATATCCCTTTTCATGATTTCCCACCATGAATAATATTTCAGATATCTACACATATCCATACTTCTTGGATGAATAAAGAATGATGTATTATAAGATTCATCCAATAAATCCATCTTCAAGTTTTGTATTAATGGTACACATAATCAGTTTCCAAACATTATCATCCTATCACAATCAAAATTAAATTTAGGAACATTTCACACCTCCTTCTACAGTTTCACAACCTTCTTTTGTGCCTCTTTAATCCCCAAATGACTGGATGATTGAACATTTATTTGAGAAAGATATGATATGTCTTATTTCTTCAATATTTCAAGGTCTATCTTCTTCAAATCCATAAATATTAGATCTATTTTAATCCTCATTATGGAAAAACTAGCATGGTCCTTCCAAATCAAAGCATTATCCACCTTGTTTTCCTTTCCAAGGAGGTAGTTTATTGAGCAATCATAATAATTAATCAAGTACAACCATCTCCTTTTGCATATATTAATCTATTTCTATATGAATATATACTTCAATATTTTATGATCATTATATATATCACATATTTCACCATAAATATAATTCCATCATATTTTCAATGAAAAAAATTAATGATTCCAGCTCCAAATCACGAGTTATTCATATTTCTCATGAATTTTGTGTGAGGAATAATCCATAAAAATATCATTTTTCATGAGTATTCATTCTATTACCTTATTTGATACATCATTATAGATCACAAACCCTTCTTCATTATAGGGTAGTGTGAGCATAAGCGTGCTAGCCAACCTTCTTTTCAGCTCCACGAAATTTTCCTCACATTCATCTTCCCATAGGAAATTATCTCCCTTACATGTCATCTTGGTTAGTGGAATATATATCTTTAATAAATTATTCATAAATTATCTATAATATCAAAAAAATCCAAAAAAAACTATGGATCTCAGTCACAGTGGTTGGTTTGGGCCATTGGTCAATGACTTTTATCTTTGAATGATATATCAATATATCCTCTCTTGATATTATATGTAATAATACAGGTAAATATAATAATCAATTTCATACCATATTAATATTCATTAATCATATTCTATATATTTATATTCATTATAAATATATTAATTATTATTTTTTTAATTAAAGGGAAATAGTTTTATTCTTATTAAATTCGTTTTCATGTATTACAAGGTTTTATTTAAAATATCGATTTATAAAATTTAGAATTTTAATTTTAAAAAATTAAATTAATTTTTTAAATAATCATATAAAAATTATCTTATGGTGAAATTTTGGTATTTTTATGAAAATATTGATTTTTAGTGAATAGTGAATAATACCGTTTTTTTGTAAAATTGTCATTTATTTTCATTAAAAAAAGTAATTTAAAAATAAAATTTGATATTAAATTAAAATAAGTTTCCATTAATTATAAAAAATATATTTAATTATATATAAAAACATCATTATACCTGATTTTGGTAAAAAAAAATTGGGGCTTAAAACAGACTTTTTTTAAAACTGTTTTTCTTTGCATTATGTGTTTTTATCTTAAATTAATTTCCACCACTTTTATAAATTGAATATTAAAAAATGGATTAAATATTTGGAATCATTATGTACAAATTTTCTAAATATACCCATTTATTTTTTGTCATTATGAATAGTAACCGTAGTAAATATTTTTCACCTCAATAAGGTTAAATAGGGTAATTAAGGTTAAAAACAATATTATACGGCCTAAAAATATCTTTAACACTTTTATTTATTTTATTTGATATGTGTATTTTTTACAATTACCTTCCAAGGTTCTAAAATGTTTCAATTTATTTCCACTTTCCTTTGATAATGACTTTAATATAATTTTAAATAAAGAAAAAAGACAAAATGTCACTCTCTTTGTTTTCATACCTCCAACATTTTTTCATAGGGATAAAAAGAGGTTATTTTAGGTTATAAATGATTATTTAAAATTTTAATGATTTTTTTTATGATGATATTTTTTTTTATTTTAAGTGATGAAATAATTACCTTAATTGCTTATGTAACGCTGATACAGTGCTTGTACAAGTAGTAGAAAAATCACGTAAATGATTTTAAAAACTCTAAAATTAATATTATATGGGTGATTTATAGTGTAACATTAATTTTATAGATCAATATAACTTATTAGGGACGTTTTGAAGGTTTATATTTTAATTCTATTACTATCATGTTGTCATTTAAATCAAATTAAATGTATAGTTCCAAAAATGAAATTAATGATATTTTATAAAAAAACATTTTATTAAATGATTTAAAATTCATAAAAATATTATATTTAGAAATTGAATTTTATATGGTCTTAAATATCAACCATGATCCATTTATGGGTCACTTTTCATTTAATACTAACTGTCATGACCCCTAATGAGTATAAAACTTTAATATCCCGGTAATCATCAAAAGATTTAATGGGGGGGGGGGGGGTTAAAACAAAGAGATAAAGGTGAAAAAAACACCAAAAAATTATACAAATTTTATTGGATGAGATTATTTAGACTCATAATCATTATATATTGTAATTATATCAATTTTTAACCACTTGAACATGAAAATTAATATATCTTAATTTAATAGTTTAAGTAATTTTAAGAGTGCCCCTCCCATCACTTATATAAGGTAACCTACTATCATCTATCCCTAATTTTTTTATCACTCTAATTCAAAAAATACATGACCAAATATCTCCCAAAATTCACTCCCTATAACTTATATTCCCTGGTTTTATCATAAAACCAACCTAGGATGGCTTTAGGTATAAACCAAAAGAGGTTGTCTGAATAAAAGGTATAATTCTTAACCAAACACTTTAATTTTATTTCTTCTTATACATTATTAAAATATTATTAAACAATTATGAAATAATAAAATTATTAACTTCCATTTAATTATATTTAATTATTTTAATTTCATAATTTATATCCATCTCTTATTCCATCAAATTAGAAATACAACATCGTTCTTGTGTATAGCAGACTACCGCCTCACGAACTGATGTATTTCGTTTTCCATCACCACATCCTATGGATGGTTATAATTATGTATTTAATGAATATATATGGTATTTATAACATTATTATTATTATGTAAAGTCAATATAATATCTATTTTATTACCTTTTAATTCAATAAAAAATGACAACATCGTTCATGAGTATGTGTGGATTACCACCTTCACAAAATGATGTGAATCAGTTTTCATCAACGCATCTCATAAATGATATATATAAATGTATTTAAAGAGGTAATATGATATTATTATGTAATATTCATTCTGTATAGATAAAATTATACTTATCTTATTTCCATCATGATCATTGAAAAATGGAAATGTTACTCATGCGTACATACGAACTACCATCTCCATGTTGAGCATAAATAATTTTTCATAACCAAATTTCCTGGTTAGTTTTAAAAATAAAAATAAAATGTAAAAATGATAATAATTTCATGATTATTATTCCAGAAATTATGGAATATTGAACACTTTGACCAAATTCAACTTTCTAAATTCATCTCTGACACATGAACTGAATATCGTCAAAACATATGACGTGAACTTAATTGATTAAGTAACTAAATATAACATGGTATTAAATAAAATAAATGGATTAATAAAATTTAAAAAATTTATTAAGCAAGAAAATAATTTACATAATTTTATTATTCAGGAATATGAAGAATGTATGTAATGAGTTGGAATCAAGCTAAGGAACATTTTACTTTAAAACCTAGTATTAAATGTTTTAAAGATTTATTTTATAAATATTTTTTTCCATATCTATATTTTTAAAAATAATTTTATATGTATTTATATAGACATAAAATAATTATAAATACATTTTATATCTCTTTTTACTTTCATTAAATGTTTTTCAAAAATAATATTTTTAAGTATTTTATATGGAATGTTTTGACATTCATTACAAAAAGAAAAAAAGAATGTTATATTTTAATGTATATGACATTAATGGATTTTATCACGGTTGAAACAATTATTTTACTTTTGGATTCATTTAAAATATTCCATGTTTTCTTCAAAGGAAACCCCATTTCCCTATTTTCTAGGTTTTTAGTTTTAAAAATTGAATTTTAAAAGGAATTAATATTTTAATTTTGAAAATTGTTCGAAATAAGGGTTCAAAATATTTATCCATGGAATTTTTGATGAAAAAATACAAGAATAAAAATGTTTTATTTATGATATGATTCTTGAACATTATAGATGATGATGGGTGATATTAATTGTAAAGACCCGGAAAGTTCAAGGAATTGTTTTTCTTAAATACTTTGGAATTTTACGAGTTCGTGGTTTCTGACGGTGCTTGATTTCGAGGCCCGGTGTGCCTAGAATCAATTTCTGAAGTTTAGCTCAGATACGTTTAGTAAACAAATGAGCGGGTTTTTCTATCTTTTGAACTGGTGATCAGAATTAAAATCTAAGGGCACCGATGAACTCGCAACGCTGGTAATTGCTTAACGCGATCCTTACCATAGTTGCATTCACAATGGAGGAGAAGTTAATTATTGGGGGTTTATTTAAGAAGTAAATAAAAATTATCGGAACAATTTTTATTTTATAAGGAAGTTATTCCCTTCCATTGGTAGTTAAGGGTGGGGCCCATAGCCACCTAACTACCCAATCGTGGATGTTAGAGAGGTGGGGCCCACATGAGCCCCAACCATTTAATTTCCTCTAAACTCATTAAAAACCCCTCATTAAATTGGAAAATCCCCCATTAAATGCCAATATCTCCACCTCACTCCAATATTTCATGTCAACCCACTTTTTAATGAGCATCTTCCCTCTTTCCCCCCTTTTTATTTAATTGCCAACACGTTTAATAAATGGGGACCTTCCCTCTCCCTTCCTTAATTGATTTTCAACATATTTTATTTAATGTGGTGATTTAATTTTGGGAGAGTTGCTTGGCGTGTGTAATAAAATAATAGGAGGAGCATATTATTTTATTAAGGAGGAGAGTTTTCTTTGTGCGAGGAAGATCGAGAGAACTCTTGAGGTTTTGGAAGAACGTCGACCTCCGATGAAGAACGATGAAGAATGCCGGTTCCTCGAAGAACAACGACGCACCACCAATCCTGTTCTCTGCGACAAGAGAGGAGATACCGCTTCCTCCTCGGTGCACTCCGAAGACGCCTACGAACCCTTTCCTCACGATGCCGTCTACCGCGATGCCGACGTTCGTCGTCAATTGTTGAGGTATGAAAATTTGTATATTTAATTATGTGATTTATACCTTCGGCATGGCATGTAATTGTTGGGTGATGATTTGAACCACTAACACGGTGGGTACGGACTAACGAACAAGTCCGAACCCACCGCTATATTGTTCTTGATGCATAGAATATTTGGCGATGAAGAAGCGGGACCGCAATGGCGATTGGAGGCCTTCGTAGTGATGTACGGGTCCCGAGATGATCGTAGGTGCATACAGAAGCAAAATCGGACCAGCAGAATGACTCCGGTGGCCCACAGAAGACCCTGGCGGCACCCCGGCGCACCGCCAGCAGCAACCTGCCGCGACATCAGCTGTGGCAACGGAAGAGGGATCCCACGGCCGTGCGGGATCTAGGGAAGACCACGGCGCCAGACTGGCGTAGCATCCACGGGACAGGGGGTCGCGCCCCCCGCTCGGCCAGCTGGCAGAGCCAGCACCCCCCGGCCGGGCCGAGGTGGGTCACGCGGGCCGAGACGCGCCTAACTAGGCCGGGCCACGCCCTAGGGATCCCGCGGCTGCACGGGATCCAGGGAAGACCACGACGCCAGCCTGGTGCCACGTTCGCGGGACCGGGGGGCCACTCCCCCCGCTCGCCCAGCTGGCCGAGCCAGCGCCCCTCGGTTGGGCTGGGCCAGGTCACGCAGACCGGGTCGTGTCGGCTGGGTCAGGCCAGACCCGGACCTAGGTTAGGTCGACCCGGTTCAGGCCGACCGAGGGGGGGTTGGGCCGGGTTGGCCTGGGCCCAAACCCCCCCACTTCAGACCGTTTTCGTTCTTTTGCCCATAAATTGAGCTACAGACCTCCAATTGATGCACTGTCAGTTATGTAGGAATCCTTGGATCGAGACAGTCATTTCGTTATATTACAATCGAGGTGTAGGAAAGGTTTAGGTATAGTCGGGTTGGTTCGAACCCGAAACCAACCGGACCCTTGGAGTGGAAACGCTTATAACTTAAGGACAAGACGTCCGTTTGACGTACCATCAAGTGCATTGAATTCCTCTTGATGAGACGATTATTTTGGCTTACTCCGATTGAGGTTTGGATACAGTTGAAGTACGGTCGGGTTGGTATTAGCATAAAAACCAACCGGGCCCCTGGAACGGAAAAGCCAATAACTCTCAGACCGAGCATCCGATTGAAGTACCGTCAGTCACGTTGGGTTTCTTTTGATGAGACGGAACCTTGGGATACATCAACTCTGGACTTCGTGACTGTTGATGTATCAACTCTTTTACTCGAGGAGCGGACCCTCCCAGAATCGAGCATGCTGTGTGCAGGAACCCTAGAGCTGGTTGCGACTACATCGATTTCTGTACTGGAATCCTCTGTGGGTTCGACAACAGTGACCACTGTACTGCAATCCTCCGTTGGTTCAACAAATATGACTAATGTTCTTGTATCCCATGTGGGTCCCGCAGTATTGACCTCTGTACTTGTATCTTGTGTGGGTCCGGCAGAGTAGCTGGTCTTGTATCCTGTGTGGTTCCGACAGTTTATCTGGTCTTGTATCCTATGTGGGTCCGACAGTTTAGATGAATCAGTGGCTACATATGATCATCTCTATTGCTTTACGAAGTGTATACCTATGTGAGTTGAGTCTTGACTTCAATCTTTATCAACGATGTAATTGACTTGTTTTCCTTTGTGGACTCGGTTGTTCTTTCCTGAGTGGGCTGGGTTGTGTTTTTCTGTGTGGACTGGTTGTGCTTGGGCTCAGGAGTTGGAGATGAACTGTAATTGATGACTTAGGTATATGTATTGGCATATACCTAAGTAGGGTCGGTTAATACTTCATGATTGCAACTTTCGTTTATGGTTTATCCTTCATGGATTCTGTGAGACCTTCTGAGGTCTCGGGGTCCCTACTGAGTATCGTATACTCACCCCTGCACGGGCTATGCCCGCACTACGTTGTGTTGGATGCAGATGACGAACATCATTGATCGAGGTGGAGGCCTGTGCAGCTGGACGGTACCCGGAGGTGGACCACTTGGCAAGACGTACCCGAAGCGGACGGTCAGACCCGAGGAGCTGAGGAGACCATCTGTACCCACCCTTCAGGTGGGATTTCCTGAGGACGACTCGGTGTTGCTGTTATACTTTACTGCTGCTGTACTTCCTTTTTAAGATGTACTGTACTTTCATTTGGGTTTGTATACTGACCCATTTACTTTTCAACACCTAATTTTGTACTCAGATATACTTAGTGCTTACTACACTTGCGTACTCTATTGTGTGTGTTTCTTTATAAAGGCAATGCCTTCCCTCTTTTTTTGGGATTTACGCCTTGGGTGCTTGTTTCCATCCCCTGGCCTATGGAAGGCGGGCTTGGGGTAGTCATGACACAGGCCCTGAGGACGGGTCATGACAAATTGGTATCAGAGGAGTCAGTTCTACCACAGAACTCAGGACTCTGATCTTTCTTTTATGTGAAGCAATAGTGTTAAGAGTATTGAGAGTGGTTTTTAGTCCAGGGAGTCCATTATTGGTGCAGCGGCCGATGTATCCATACACCAGGACCCTGACCTCTGATTTCAGACTTAGTGCACGGAAACACTGATTGCATGTGTGTTTCCTTTCAAAAGTTTTCTTTGTGATTACTTTGTGTCAGCTCACCAGGTATACTGTTTGACTGTGGCACACCCGTTTCTTTTCAAGATGGCCTAACAAAGGCAGCCATCCAGGGTTCCTAGTTACGTGTGGGATGGCAGCCCACCGAGCAACGACGACTCTGTGTAGGGCCCCATTACAGCGGAGGAACCAGCTGTACCACTACCTGCTGGGCCACCGATCCTACCAGCCCCAGCAGTAGAGAGTGCACGCTGCCTGAGTGCATTGCAAAATTTTCAACGACAGAGGCCGCCCAGGTTCCACAGAGAGACGGATCCTCAGGCAGCTGAGGATTGGCTGGAGGCTATCACCAGAGTCTTCAAATTGGTAGGAACACCATCAGACCTTATAGTGATCCTTGCCTCGAGTCTCCTACACGCAGTAGCAGGTAGATGGTGGAGCCTGAGCTCCAGGTGCACGACGGGGCATCTCTACTTTGGAAGGACTTCGAGAGCCTATTCTGCTCGGAGTTTGTTCCATCCACCCTCCGTACGGTGCACATCCAGGAGTTACTACTGCTGTGGCAGGGAAGAATGACAGTAGCCCAGTAATCGGTGAGATTTACTGACCTCTCACGCTACTCCATGGACATGGTACGAGACCCAATATTCCGGGACCAGACCTTTGAGCAGGGACTGAGGCATGAGATCAGAGCTTCGACGATTCCCCTCAGTATCTCGATGTAGTCAGGGGTGCTGGAGTGAGACCTTTTAGTGGAGAGCTTACTCACCGAGCAGCCACCAGTAGCGATACCCACCGCAGGATGGCACGGAGCAGAGTCTTCTGCAGCCGGCAGTCGACAGATGTCACAGGGGTCCAAGAGGACCAGGCCGTCCGGTGGGAGACCTCAGGATATAGGTTCAGCTGTGTGGGGAACATGGTGTAGAGCCATCCTTACGAGGAGCAGACAATGCTATGCATGCGGCGGGCAGTGCCACATGGCTCGTGACTGTCCGACCCGCCATGCAGATGACCAGCAGACAGTGGAGGGGACTTCCAGGTAAAGGAAGAGGTTCGACCGTGGCGGTCCGCAGGGAGCAGGCGGACGAGGCCGAGGAGCTGGCCAAGCAGTGGGTGGTGGACAGCGTTTCGAGGCTCTACCACCACCATCCCCAAGAGGTCCACCCCGACCACAGGGAGCTGGCGGGCAGAGGCATGCTCAGCTCTAGGAAGCGGAGGCTTATGACCACGATGCACCCGAGATGATTCGAGGTACTATTTTTGTCTCCTCCACCCGTGCTGCAGTTCTTATAGACACAGGTGTGAGTCATTCTTTTATTGCTGCTACCCTTGTTTGGAGCTCGGAGATTCCGATGGAGCCGTTGGCTCAATCCTTATGGCTAGAGACTTCTACCAGAGTAGACTTGATGATTACAAACTGGTTCCAGCAGTGTGAGCTTACTCTAGGAGGTGAGAGCTTTGGCTGGGATCTTCTTGTAGTGGCATCGAGGCCTTACGATGTCATCTTGGGCATGGACTGGTTATCTACAGTCCATGCTCCGATCGACTGTATTAGGCACAAAGTACGGTGTGTCCTCATAGATGAGACCAGATTCACCTTCACCGGCAAGAAGGGAACCTTCGCAGCACAGGATGAACTTACGCAGAGGAGAGGGCAGCTGATCACACATCAGTTGGCTAGTCTCATCCTCAGAGCAGTTGATGTGCGGAGTCCGAGTTTTCCTGTTGTGGTGGATCAGTATGTGGACGTTTTTCCTGAAGACGTTCTAGGACTACCTCCTCATAGAGAGGTGGAATTCTACATAGACCTATACCTCGGGACATCACTGATATCTACTCCGGCATATCGGATGGCTCCCACCGTGCTTCGTGAGCTGCGAGTACAACTGGAGGACTTACAGGGGAAAAGTTTCATCTGACCCAGTGTTTCACCCTGGGCTTCTCCGATTTTATTCACCAAGAAGACGGATGTGAGCTTGTGACTGTGTGTCAACTACCGTCGCCTGAACCAGGTGACCATGAGGAACAAGTAGCCCCTTATGAGGATTAAGGACCTCTTCGACCAGCTCAAGGGATCACGATGGTTCTCGAAGATAGACCTCGGGTCAGTCTATCACCAGCTTAGAGTTCGAGACTAGGATGTGCAGAAGACGACCTTTAGGTGTCAGTATGGCCACTATGAGTTCTTATTCATGCCCCTCGGTGTGACCAACACTCTAGCAGTGTTCATGAGTCTCATGAATAGGATCTTCCAGCCCTACCTCGATCGGTTTTTCATAGTCTTCATTGACGACATACTAATTTACTCGACTACCGAGGAGGAGCACGCCTACCACTTATGGGTTGTACTGGATACACTCTGAGAGCACCATCTTTATGGTAATATCTTGAAGTGCCAGTTCTGGCTTCAAGAGGTTCACTTCTTGGGGCACATCATCTCAGAGGAAGGAGTTGTAGTGGATCCCGTGAAGATCGAGGCAGTACTTGCTTGGGAGCCACACATGAGCGTGATGGAGGTGAAGAGTTTCCTAGGTCTGGCTTGGTACTATCAAAGGTTTGTGCCAGACTTCTCTAGAGTTGCAGCACCGCTTACAGCTTTTACATATAAGGGGAAACCCTTATTGTGGTCAGACAGATGTCAGCAGAACTTTCAGAAGCTGAGGCATAGATTGACTAGTGCGCCCATCTTAAGGCTACCAGAGGAGGGTGTAGGGTACGTAGTTTACGACGACACATCAGGGACCATAATAAGGTGTGTCCTGATGTAGGAGTGAGAAGTGATCACTTACGGTTCCCAGCAGTTGAGGCAACATGAGAAGAACTACGCTACCCATGAACTAGAGTTAGAAGTAGTGGTCTTCACCCTGAAGATGTGGCGGCACTATCTGATGGGAGAGCGCTTTGCAGTCTACTCTGACCACTAGAGACTCAGGTACATTTTCCCGTAGAAGGAACTGAACCTGAGACAGTGGTGATGGCTCGAGTTCCACCAGGATTATGACTTTGATATTGCCTATACTCCTAGGAAGGGGAAGGTTGTGGCTGAGGATCTCAGCAGGAGATTGGGCATTCAACTACTTGGAGAGGCGGCAGAGCAGTTGGCCTCTTTGCAGATATCCATCATGGATAGAGATGGGGCAGATTATCTACAGTCCCTCACAGTCACTCCTCCACTACTTCAGCAGGTCAGAGAGACACAACGTGGAGACGTAGACTATGAGGAATGATGTGCTCAGATATCCTTAGGGATGGAACCGGCGGATTTTCTGAAGGTGAGGAGCACGTCATCCGCTTCAGGGGTCATACCATGGTACCAGTTGCACTACAGGAGGAAGTGCCGAGAGAGGTTCACACTTCCCCACTAGCGGTACATCATGGAGTAGCGAAGATGTACCAGGACTTCAGACGACAGTACTGGTGGCCAGGTATGAAGAAGGCTGTAGCAGAGTTCGTTTCCCGATGCCTCACTTTCCAGCAAGTTAAGGCATAGCACCAGGTACCAGCAGGCTTGGTACAACCCTTGGAGGTCCTAGAGTGGAAGTGGGATGGGATATCCATGGATTTCGTGATGGTTATCCCATATACTTCTAGAGGACACGACTCTATCTGGGTGATTGTCGACCGACTCACCAAGTCGGCCCACTTCCTACCGATCAGGGAGCATGGATCAGTAGAGATATTGGGACGCCTCTACATCTAAGAGATCATACGACTTCAGGGTGTTCCATCATCTATCGTCTCCGATCGATACACTCTCTTTACTTCCTGGCTTTGGAAGGGGTTACAGGAGGCTTTTGGGATGCAGCTACGCTTGAGCACCGCCTTTCACCCTCAGACGGATGGCCAGACGGAGAGGACCATTCAGACACTCGAGGACATGCTCCGTGCATGTGTCCTCGACTTTGGTCACAGCTAGGAGGATCACCTACCCTTGGTGGAATTTTCATACAACAATAGCTACCACTCCACCATCGGGATGTCACCATACGAGGCACTGTACGACCGACCTTGCAGATCACCTCCGTGCAGGACTAACCCTGGGGAGTCAGCACTCGTAGGACCAAAGATGGTTCTAGCAACAACGAAGAAGGTTTTGATCATTCAGGAGTGGATGAGGACTGCACAGAGCAAACAGAAGTCCTATGATGATAGGAGGCAGAGACCACTGGAGTTCGAGGATGGCGCCCACGTTTTCTTACGGGTCTCACCTCAAAGTGGATTACAGAGATTTGGCCAGGGCGGAAAGTTATCTCCGCACTTCATCGGACCATTACAGGTCCTCAACAGCATAGGAAAAGTGGCTTACCACATGACCCTTCCACCTCAGTTGCACCGGGTGCATGACATCTTTCACATATCTCAGCTGAGGAGATACGTACATGACCCGACGCATATCATCGACCACAGGGAGCTGGACATCGATGACGGGATGACATTTACAGAGGTCCCGGTAGAGATCAAGGATCGATAGGAGCAGGTACTACGTGGACAGTCGATACCTCTGGTGCACATTCGTTGGCAGCACGGGAACCTCCAGTAGAGGACATGGGAGCGGGAGGCTCAAATGCATGCTCAGTACCCTCATTTGTTTCCCTAGTTTATGATGTAGCTTTACGAGGATGTAAATAACTGAGGTGGGAGTAATATAAAGACCCTTAAATTTCAAGGAATTTTTTTTCTTAAATGCTTTAGAATTTTACGAGTCCGTGGCTTCTGACGGCACTTGATTCTGAGGCCCAATGTTCCTAGAATGAATTTCTGAAGTTTAGCTCGGGTACGTTCAGCAAACGAATGAGTGGGTTTTTCTATCTTTTGAACCATTTCTCGGAATCAAAATCCGAGGGCACTGATGAACTCACAACACTAGTAATTGCTTAATGTGATCCTTAATGTAGTTGTGTTCGCAATAGAGGGGAAGTTAATTATTGGGGGTTTATTTAAGAAGTAAATAAAAATTGTCGGAAGAATTTTTATTTTATAAGGAGGTTATTCCCTTCCATGGGTAGTTAAGGGTGGGTCCCACATCCACCTAACTACCCAAGTGTGGATGCTAGAGAGGTGGGGCCCACACGATCCCCAAACATTTAATTTCCTCTAAACTCATTAGAAACCCCTCATTAAATTGGAAAACCCCCCATTTAATGCCAATCTCTCCACCTCCCTCCATTATTTCATGTCAACCCACTTTTTAAAGAGGATCTTTCCTCTTTCCCCCCTTTTTATTTAATTTACAATGCGTTTAATAAATGGGGACCTTCCCTATCCCTTCCTTAATTGATTGTCAACATGTTTTATTTAATGCGGTGATTTAATTTTGGGAGAGTTGCTTGGCGTGTGTAATAAAATAATAGAAGGAGCCTATTATTTTATTAAGGATGAGATATTTCATTGTGCGAGGAAGATCGAGAGAACTCTTGAGGTTTTGGAAGAACGCCGACCTCCGAATAAGAATGATGAAGAACGCTGGTTCCTCGAAGAACAACGACGCACCACCAATCCTCTTCTCCGTGACAAGAGAGGAGACACCACTTCCTCCTCGGCGCACTCCGATGACGCCTACACACCCTTTCCCCGTGACACCGTCTACCGCGACTCCGACATTCATCGTCAATTGTTGAGGTAGGGAAATTTTTTTATTTCATTATGTGATTTATACCCTCAGGATGGAGTGTAATTGTTGGTTGATGATTTGAACCACTAACGCGGTGGGTACAGACTAACGAACAAGTCCGAACCCACTGCTATTTTGTTCTTGATGCGCGGAATATTTGGCGATGACGAAGCGGGACCGCAATGGTGATTGGAGGCCTTAGCAGTGATGTAATGGTCCCGAGATTACTGCAGGTGAAGACGAGAGAAAAATTGGACCACCAGAATGACTCTGGTGGCCCATGGAAGCCGCTGGTGGTACGGGTCACCGGCACGGCGGTGCCCTGGAAAGCCGCCGACAGCAGCCCGCCGCGGCATCGGCCGTGGCGATGGAAGAGGGATCCTGCGGTCATGCGGGATCCAGGAAAGACCGTAGCACCAGCCTAGTGCCGCGTCCGTGGGACAGGTGGGCCGCGCTCCCAGCTCGGCCAGCTGGCCGAGCCAACACCCCCAGCCGGGCTGGGGCGGGTCACGCAGACCGGGTCACGTCGACTGGGCCGGGCCGTTCCCATCCGGGCCGGGCCGCACCCTACTGGTCCGGACCCGGACCCGGGGTCGGGTCGACCCGGTTCGTGTCGACCGATTGGGGGTTGGGCCAGGTCGGCCCGGGCCCAGACCCCCCACTTCAGACCATTTTCGATCTTTTGACCATAAATTAAGATACAGACCTCTGATTGATGCACCGTTAGTTGCATAGAAATACTTGGATCGAGACGGTCGTTTCGGTATATTACACTCGAGATTTCGGTAAATTTTGGGTATGGCAGGGTTGGTTCGAACCTGAAACCAACCAGGCACTTGGAGCGGAAACGCTTATAACTTAAGGGTAAGATGTCCATTTGACGTTCCGTCAACAAAGTTGAATTCCTATTGATGATAGGTCCTTTTGGCTTACTCCTCTTGAGGTTTGGATGCAGCTAGAGTATGGTTGGGTTGGTTTTAACTTAAAAACTAACCGGGACCTTGGAACGGAAAAACCAATAACTCATAGATCGGACGTCCGATTGACGCACCGTCTGTCGCCTTGGGTTTTTTATGAGACGAATCATTGGGATACATAAAATCTGGACTTCGTGACTGTTGATGTATCGAATCTTTTGATCGAGGGGAGGAGCCTCCTGAAATCGAGCATGTTGTGTGTGGGAACCCTAGAGTTGGCTGTGAATGCATCGACTTCTGTACTGGAATCCTCCGTGGGTTCGACAGTGGTGACTACCATACTGGAATCCTCCATGGGTTCGATGATGATGACTACTGTTCTTATATCCTATGTGGGTCCGGTAGTATTGACCTCTGTACTTGTATCCTGTGTGGGTCCGGCAGAGTAGTTGGTCTTGTATCCTGTGTGGGTCCGACAACTTAGCTGGTCTTGTATCCTCTATGGGTCCGACATCTTAGATGAATTAGTGGCTACATCTAATCATATCTATCGCTTTACTAAGTGTATAACTATGTGAGCTGAGTCTTGACTTCAATCTTTATCAACGATGTAATTGAATTGTTTTCCTGTGTGGACTGGGTTATGCTTTCCTGAGTGGACTGGGTTGTGTTTTCCTGTGTAGACTGGTTGTGCTTGGGATAGAGATTTGGAGACTTGATGACTTAGGTATATGTACGAGAATGTACCTAAGTAGGGTAAGTTGATACTTCGTGATTGTAACTTTCCTTTTTGGTTTATCCTTTGTGGATTCTGTGAGACCTTCGGGGGTCTCGGGGTCCCTACTGAGTATCGTATACTCACCCCTGCACAGGCTATGCCCGCACTACGTTGTGTTGGATGCAAACGATGGACATCATTGATCGAGGTGGAGGCCTGTGGAGCTGGATGGTACCAGGAGGTGGACCACTTGGCAGGACGTACCCGGACCAGATAGCCGGACCCAAGGAGCTGAGGAGACTATCTGTACCCACCCTTCAGGTGGGATTTTCGGAGGATGACTCGGTGTTGCTGTTTTAATTTACTGCAGCTGTACTTCCTTTTTCAGCTGTACTGTACTTTCAGTTGGGTTTGTATACTGACCCATTTACTTTTCAGCACCTACGTGTTTACTCATATTTACTTATTGTTTACTACACTTGCATACTCTGTTGTGTGTGTTACTTTATAAAGGCAATGCTTTCCCTCTTTTTTTGGGATTTACGCCTTGGGTGCTAGTCTCCTGCCCCTGGCCTATGGAAGGCGGGCTTGGGGTAGTCACAGCACGAGCCCTGAGGATGGTTCGTGACATTAATATAGATTATATGATGGGTGAGTCTGATAAAACTTATACAATGGTTGATCCTGATATAAATTATACGATGGGTGAACCTAATATATCTCTCCAATGCATTGGGTAATATTAATTGTCTTTTAAAGAAAATAAGGACGAACTAAAACCGGGTTATTTCTACTATGTATTTAACTAATATCTAGTAATTTCAGACATATTTTATGAATATAATTCTCTAAGTTAACTAAAAGGGGTTTCTATTTTCTTTCTATGGGTTTTAAAATATTTTCTTTGAGAAAAAGTGTATTTTTCATGTGGGTGTATTCAATTTCATATGATCAAATTATATTGTGATAAAGGTAAATATTTTATTAGTTTTCATTTTTTCACGAGACTAATGGATTTATTAATTTCATGTCCCTTACTAACCTATTTTTTTATAATAACATGTTTTTAATTGTTTTTCATAAGGATTAAGGATTGGTACAGACAAAGAAAAATTCACATTGAAAGTCATGATGTTTTTCATGAAAATAAAGAATGTTTCATTTTAGAAGTATTATATTGTGGAAAAAATGGATACTGAGTAGATGTTTGAATTTCTTAATATGTGATTTTTATGTAAGATTTATGAACTAATTATCTAAAACTATAAACCCCAAAGATCCTAAAAATGAAATAAAATAAATTATTGACTAAAAACACAAGATTCAATAATGTTTTAAGGATGGTCTCCTATAGTTGGTATCAAATGAAAGGTTTAGATAACATTATTTGTTAATATAATGTTAATAAAAAACACATTATATATTTTACTTTATGGTTAAGTTGAAATGATTTAGAATTTGAAGATTACCATGTTGATTCATCTAATCTATACCGATTTAGAATTTTTTCCATATAGGAAAGAGGGAGGCTAAAGTCGAAAGGTATCAAGATGAAAATATCCTTCCAAATTAGAATCGTAGACTGTTTGGAAATAGAATGAATAATTTTTTATAGTGATATCTCATTTGATGTAGGATATAAATGGAAATGGAATCCATGTTATAGATAAACAAAATTTAATATAAAGGAACATGTCAATAGTTGATAATATTATGAAACAACACCTTCTAAATTTCAATGGAACCTTAGATCTAGTGGTAGCTAAATAATGGATCAATTATCTAGAAAATATATTCAAAGTCATTGTATGTTTAGAACATAAAAAGTTAACTCTTTCCATTTACCATTTTAAAGGTGAAGCTGATCGATAATGGTTATTGGTGAAGAATATCAGAGAGAGAGAGAAGTTCCTGATTCCATGGAATGAGATACATTAAATAATATATTCCTTAATAATTATTTTTCTAAAGCTATTGGACTTAGGATAGAGAAACCATTCTTGGAAATGAGGAAAAAGGAGGAGGATTCAGTAGTCACATATGAATAAAATTTTATTAGATTATCTAGGTACACACTAAATTTTATTCGATAACTTAATAGTAAAATTAATATATTTTTCTTAGGATTGAAACCCAATTTATAAATATCTTTAGACTCATAATAATTTTAAAGTTATGATTTTTTTTCTTGTGCTAAGAAAATTGATATGGAGTTGGTTGAAACTTATGTACCTTGATATGAAAAGAGTAAGAAGTGGTCAAGGTGGAAGGAAATGGAGAATTAGTCAACTAAGAAATATAAAGTTAATTGTAATGAACCAACCTGGAATACCATCAAAACTGATACCCAAGTTGATTCTCCACTACCTCGAATAGTGTTCCTGATCTCCATGGGAAAATGATAAGTAATTGGTCATAAAAAATAACCATTGGGAACAATTTATCCTACAAATATTACAATAACATAGTAAAATGTGGAAATATCATTAGATATATAAATCAATACATACATATCAAAGTATAAATATATAGTAAGAAAACTAAAAGCGAAACATAACAACTAAAACCCGTCTCCTGGTGGTCCACAACCACCCACCATATCCCAAGTCACCCAGCCTTTTCACCCTAACTTTAAACCCTAAAGTAAGGTTGGAGCATGAGCATATGATATAAGATAATAAAGGGCTACAATCACCAAAAGATGCAAGCATGGTGTAAGATGAAGATCCGAGTAGGATTCTATAAAAGACTTAATGAAATTAAATCATAAGGTAATTCAAATATTCCAAAAGGGGAGTAAAAATAAGAGTGTATGAGTATTAATTTAAAAATACAGTTTTAAAAATTTAAAAATCATTCATTAAACTAAATCTATAAAACATTCCATTTCATGATTTAAAAACTCATCATTTTATTAAAAGGATTTGAAAACTATTTCACAATATAAATCCAAATAATCAATAAAATATAAGAATATGCACCTAACATGGAAGGAGAAGCACTACTCAATAAAATAGAGTTAAGGTGAATAATAAAAACAAATGAATCAATCAAGGAAACTCCAATCCAAAATAGTGATAATGAACATTGTCATGTATTGAGTATAAAGTATATGGATTTCATGAGTATAACCTAGGTGTGATAGTGATTCCAGCTCTAAATATATAATTTAATCACACCATGAATAATTAAAGAGTTTACATCTAGTCTCATGGGACTCAAGAAAACTAGTTTCACACACACCCACTTTTTTGGCTGCACATCAGTAGCCTGAACCTTTCATGTTCTCTATGGATCCATGAGAAGGGTGTGAGTCCACTAGTGAATAATATATCTAGGTCATCCCATCTAACTATCCATTTTCCCATGACTAGTCAAAAGAAGGACGATTTAAACAAGATGAGAGGATCAAATGTGGATCCTTATCGACAACGTCTCACTCTCACCCCCTATTGGTAGGAGTAGATTACTGAATAGGGGTGGGGTTGAATTGAGTATCTATAAAATTTTCTGTTAAAAAGTTCACTTAAAAAATATTATTCCCCAATAAAAATGAATACATGCCAGTTAATGAAGGTAATATGGTTATAATAGTTTGACTGTTCAATTAACTTCTTAAAAGATTGATTAATTCTTAGTAATATCAATGTGAGTTATTGATAATTTTTTTGAAGCTATTCTAATAAGGAAAATGAGTTATCACTTTTATCCAAGACTAACTATCAAAGTAAAATCTAGTTTTCTAGAATATAAGGTAAAACAGAGAAAAACCAAATTAAAAGACACAGTGGATAAAACAGGTGGTTCATTCTCAAGACGAGACCTAATCCACTCCACTTGGTGATCACCTACCACCAAGTAGTTTATGTTAATAAACTTGATCCACACCCTGGATTAGGGTAAACAACAGTACACAATACTATCCAGGTCACTCAACCTGTTCCACTGTTCTTCGTGGTCATAAATTACTAATTCACACAAGGACCTATTCCACACTTATCTGTGGGATTAAATAGATGTAATAAGATAAGAGAGGAAGGATATCTTGAATCCTTCAGTTTAATATAGGAGAAAATGTGTGTTTTAATACAGACTGACACACACTGCTCAAAAGTTAAAGACAGTAAAAAACCGATAAAAAATGATAATAAAGGATTAGAAATGCTCTGAGTGTTGCTCTATAAAGCTCTTGACTTGTAGGATGAAACAGATGTAAATATTTATTTCTCTTATGAAAAACAGAGTATCACAAGTCTTATTCTCTGGTTTCCAGTTCTATGAAGTAAGATATGTATCTTATGTTCTTCTTCAAGTTGGTACTATGATGATTTTTGAGGCTATGATCTACAGTAGTTCAGCCTTCAAGGATCAAGAGTGATTCATGTGTTCTTTAGTTATATATTGTTGCTTGCATTCACTTCTCTTTTTTTTGCTTCTTTCTCCAGTGCCACACTTTTATTTTTATTTCAGGGTGCATGTGTTGGATCCATCAAGATGCATGTATTCTATACTTCGTACCTCGTACTATCAGGTGAAATTTCTACAAAGAAACATTAATTATGTTAGTTCCATTAAAGGACTCAAATATGATTATTAGAAATTTAATTTAAAATGACAAAACAGATTAAATAATGGTTTCACTATTTGTCTTGAAACAACATCACTTGGAAATGGTGTCATTGGGAAATAATGTCTTCTCCTTTTCCTTTGAATGATGAGACAATCACAGCGCCACCGTTTTTTTGAGATTGGGAACCAGTAGAACAAATGCAGTGTCAGAATCTTGGTGTCCTAGCTAATGGTGTCTAGACCTCAAAACTTTGAATGACGTCTTGATGATGGTAGTAAGGAACTAGTGTCACAAAATTTATGAAATTTGAAACTGGTTACGGTGTTTGAGGCACAGTGTCTAGGTCACAGTGTTTGGGTCATGATGTCAGGGTCACAATGTCTTGGTTATGGTGTTAGGTTCATGGTGTCCGGGTTATAGTGTTAGGGTCACAGTGTTAGGGTAACATTGTTTGGGTTATAGTGTTAAGGTCATGGTTCCTGGGTGATGGTGTCAGGGACTTTTCCAAAATCCAAAACTGGTGACAAACTTATGGTTTCTCAGACTTAACAAAATTTCTATAAAACTATATTAGGAAATAATACTCATAGAATGAATTAGATTTAGGAATTAATATAATAAATCATTATAGAATAAGATCAAATATAGTTTACAATATTTATAAATGATTTATAAGATTCTGAATCAGTATATTGTGAATGTTTATACCATGAGTTGTAAATATTAAAGCATAGGGAAACAAACTATCTCTACACATGATTTGAGATAGATTAAACAAGGCTAATAGGATTTGTGATAGATTTAAAATTATTCATGATTAAAACACGAGGAGTCCAACAATCTCCCCCTTTTTGATGATCACAAATCATGGGGTTTAAATGTTTGTTCTTATTATTCTTCCCCTTTTAGGATTATCAAAAATAAAGAAGAAAAAGAAAATAAACATGGAATTAAGGTAAGTAAGAGAATAAAAAACCATAGTGCACATTTCATTAAATAGATAGAAGAGGGTTATTATAATAATGAGGCAAAACTACAAAACATCTGTATCAAAAAGACATCCTTCACTTCTTTCAGGGTCAAAAGTCTTCTCTTTACCCTTGGAAGAATCATTAGGAGGAGCCATAAGAGCAAAAGTAGAGGTTGGAGAAGGGACTGAGACAATTGTGAGAGAAGGAAGATGGACTCCTTCAAACATAGAAGGCATGAGAGTGGGTTTAGTTGAAGATTTAGGCAAGGATTGTTCAAGGATAACATGCCTGATATGGCTTAGAGATAGAGATATAGATATGGAGGCAGAAGAAAAATTAGTGGACGAGGAAGGTGTTGACCTAGGCCACAAAGTTGCAGCTATAAGATCCATAATGGAAGTGCTTTCTCACATAAAGATAAGGCTTCAATAATTGAATGAAATCAGTAATGATCTCACCACCATACTACATTTCCTTCTCAGAATCATATTTTTTCTTCATGAACTAGTCCAATAGAGGAGTTAAATATTTTAGATTTTGGACTTGAGTCTTGAAGGATTGAGTGATAGGTGGAATTTTCATATTCTCTACAAGGTACTTGAAATGATTTGTCAGATCATGCTTAGAGTAAATCTGATTGAAATAGAAATCCACTTTCTTAGTAATTTCTTCCTAAGCATCATTATAAATCTTTGAGTTAATCCTCACAAATTCAAGTACTTGGTCACTATTCTTGATGACATCAGATAAACTTTCCTTGTCAAAACCACTTAAAACTGACTAAAGTTCTTCTTTTACAACGATTCTAATCATATCACTATCTATAGGTTGAGATGACTTTCCAGAGGCATTTATAGCTATAACCGATTAAGTGAGAGACTTAATCTTATTTATAAATTTAAGTAAACATCCATTATACTAATCAGTTAGCTTTTTCAATCCAACAACAAGCTCATGCATTTCATTTACAATTTTGATGTTTCTCTCAGTTACGTTTTCATATATTGAAGTCAAATTCAGTTTAATCACAGATACAAATTTTGATGTAATATAATAAATAACATCCTCAACATGATGAGTAGTATGATCTTGTCCAGTTTTCAATAATTTTTTCATATATTCGACCATTGATCTGAGATACTTCACCTCATAACTCAACTGCTTGTTCTCAATCATAACTTCTTGTATTTAATAAAGTATTTTGGTTGAATTTTGCATATGATTTTATCTAAGTACAAGGCATCATATATTTCATTGAGATTTGTTACAGGAGTAGGTTATGAGTTCATGATATTTTCAAATATAGATAACAAAGTATCATTCAAAATTTTGAAATCACTATGACTCACAGAAACTGAAGGTTCTTATGCATGTCCGGGAACATGATCTTAAACAGGTTCATGATCTTAAGCATAGATTACTTCTAAAGTAGAAACTGGTTTCAATTGAAACACAATGAAAAGATATATGCCTTTATCTAAGGCCTCATGGGTACTGACTACATAGAAATATCTAGGAAACTTATACAAAGTATCCATAGTTCTTTGATCAACAAGATTAGGAACTCGAACACTTTCTAGACTGGGGTGTTTCTCTCCCTCAATAGGTGCATCTCTTATGGGACTAAGAGATTCAGTCTCTTGACCTAATTCCAAATTTTTATCTCTAATAGACTTACCCATTTCCTTTATAGCCATCTGAAAGGTCTGTTCCATTATTTCCTTAGTAGATAGGATAATTTCAGAATCATCTTTTTCCTTTAATTGTTCACCAACATCAGCCTCTTCCTCAATAGCATGTTCTTATTATAAATTATCCTCATGAACAACTTATTCTATTACACTAGTAGCAGGTTCTTTTCCAAAATAAGGTTCTTTCATTGAATCAATAATTCTTTTAGTAACATGTATATCATTTTCGACTACAACTTGTGGAATAGGTATACTCGTATCTTCTTTTGTCCAAGATAGTTCCTTACTCAGGTGAAAAAACTGCATCTCCTACTTCTTCATCTGAATAATCAACAACTTCATCTGGTTCCAAATAGGATCAGATATGTTCTTAGGTCTTGAAGGATTCTCAATTGGATTAAACTTTTCATACAATCTTTCATTGTTCTCCACCCAAGACATTTTTCCAAGTATTCTAGCTCATTTCCCTCATTATGATTGTATCCTTTGAGATATATAACTCATAATCTTTAATGAATTCTTCATTCAAACCAACTACACCTTTAGCAGATAGAATTTAAAAAATTAGTCTCAAATAGAAAAAAGAGGTATACTTCGAAGTTTTCTTGATCAACTCACACATGTGAAGTATAATATACTTACAGAGATTAAACTTGTGGCCATATTTCATAAGATGTATATAGAATACATCTTGATACTTAAGAGTAGAAAAATCCCCTTTCCTTGGAAAAATAAGATTCTAGATAAACTTAAATATTAACCTTGTCTCCCCATCCAACTCAGCAACAATTGACCTTCTTTTCTTCTTATTTCCAATAAAACTTCATAGGGATTATTCTAATACAAAGACATCACTGGGAGGAGAAGTACCTCTTTGGTAATCCTCAACTATTCCTTCATGAGGTATCCCTAGGAAGCCAACCCCCAACCTCGAGGAAAAAGTACAACTTTTACCATTAATACAGCTTCTTACAACAAATACATCTTCATTATTGAATGAAAACTGGACATAATGATAAAACTAAGAAATGAGTTTCAGATAAATCAGCATTTTCCCTTTTGTGAACCAGTTAATCCATCCATGCTCTTTCATTACATTAAACAATAGTGACTTACTTGTCAGCAACCAATTTAGACAAACTTTGTTTTCTGGAACTACTATTCTATCAGAAATATTCGAATTCAAAGGTCCCTTAGGTGTTACTTTCAGTTACTTTTTCACTTTATTTCGAGATTTACACTTCTCATGAGTTTATGAAGATGAGCGCTTCATTCTGGGCATTAAACGAGGGTCTAAGAGAGATGAAAGGATGAAAGAGGACTAATGGTTTGAAAGATAGAGGTTTTAGTTTCAAGAGAAGATATCTCGAGTGAATAAAGGAGTGAAAGATATTGGGTTTTATCATTTAGAGATTTCAAGCATCAAAAAATCAAAAACATGGCATAAAAACAATAAAATAATCAACATAGTGATATGAGAAATAAAATTAAAAAAAATTAAAACTAAGTCTTTATGGTGAGACCGGAAAAAATTTTCATGGTGTCATCATTACAATGTGACTCCAAATAGTGTGACCGTGTCTTTGAGACAGTAAGTGTAAGACATTAACTAAGAGACAATAATTGTGAGACTGTAAACATGAGACAGTAACTTCAAGACAGTAACTTGTGAAACTGTAAATCCTGAAATCGTAAACTGTGAAACAGTAAGTGTGAAATCGTAAGTGTGAGACAATAAGTTTGAGACCATAAATTTTTTACTTATTATTTATCATTCCTAATTCATGTATGATGTAATTTATCCTTTCATAATTTAATGGTTTATTGAATATATTAGAAAGATGATGTTTTGTGCCAATGAATTCCAAAGTGATATCACCTTTTTGATAATGATCTCTCAAAAAGTGATACCTTACATCAATATGCTTTTCCCTAGAATACGAAACATGATTCTTTGAGATGTTAGGATAACTTTTATTTTCATAATTTATAGGTACATGTATGAATTGATATCCATAGTCTAGTAATGTGTGTTTCAACCCCAAAATTTGTGCACAAAAACTACCAGTACCTATGTATTCAACTTTAGTAGTAGATAATGCAACAGAGTTTTGTTTCTTACTACACTATGATGCTAGAGACTTGCCTAAAATGTGACATGTTCCAGAGGTTATTTTTCTATCTAACATACAACCCCAAAATCAGCATCAGAATAGCTAACTAACTCAAATGATTTTCCTCTAGGATAGAACAGTCCTTTAGCTATATGTTTGAGGTATTTGAAAATACTTTTAATAGAATTAAATGATACTCTTTAAGGTTTTCTTGAAAGTGAGAACACATACATACACTAAACATAATATCAGGTCGGCTAGAAGTTAAGTAAAGTAAGATTCCAATCATTCCATTTTATGTGGTTTGATCAACAGATTTTCCATCTTCATCAAGATCCAACTTACAAGTAGTACTCTTTGAAGTATAACTACTTTTAGTGTTATCAAAGACAAATTATTTTAGAAGGTATTTAGTATATTTTATTTGATTTAAAATAATACCACCTTTTTTTGGAAAGTTTTGAAATCTAAGAAAGAATTTTCGTTCACCCATTAAACTCATTTCAAACCCATTTAACATTATTTTAGAAATCTCAAAACATAAAGAATTTTTGAAGATCCAAAAATAATATCATCTATATAAATTTGAACTACTAAAACATCATTGGAAATTTGTTTTATAAAAAGAATAGGATTAGATATACCTTTTATAAAACCTATGTAAATAAAAACAGTACTTAATCAATCATACCAAGATCTTGGATCTTGTTTTAAACCATACAAAGCTTTTGATAATTTAAAAAATGATTTGGAAAGTGAGGATTTGTGAAACCAGGGGGTTGTTAAACAAAAACATCCTTAGTTATATACCCATTTAAGAACACACTAATGTTATCTATTTGATATAGTTTGAAATTCAGATGTACTGCATATGCAAGAAAGATTCTGATGGCTTCAAGTCTAGATACTAGGGAAAAAGTATCATCATAGTCAATTCCTTCTTCTTGACTATATCCTTTTGTAACCAATCTAGATTTGTTTCTAACTATATTACTAGCTTCATCTACTTTATTTCTAAACACCCACTTAGTGACTATGTTAAAAATTTCTTTAGGTTTATCAACAAGTCTCCAAAATTTGTTCCTTTTGAATTGATTAAGTTATTCTTGCATAGACATCACCCAAAATTCATTATTTGTAGCATCATTTATGTTTTAGGTTCAAGTTGTGACAAGAAATATTTATGTTCAACTTGATTTCTAAGAGAATCTCTACTTTGTGTTCCTTTATCTAAATCTCCAACAAAAACATCTAAAGTATGGTTCTTAAGAGTTATAATTGCTCTAGAAAAAGAGGGGCTTGCGATTTTAGGTTCTTTAATAGGTTCAGATTCATTATGGCTTGATTTTGGAGAATTTCCAGAATTAGAAGTTTTAACAGATTCCTTCATAAGATGGTTAGAATATTTAGCATTGACATCTAGATTTTATATATCATCCTTAATATTCTCTAGAGAGGTCATAGGATCATGTGGATCTATCTCATAAAACTTGACATGGATAGATTCCTCCACACATTTAGTTCTTTTTTTAAAAACTCTATAGGATTTACTAGAGATTGAATATCCTAGAAAGATCCTTTCATCACTCTTGGATGAAAATTCTTCAATATTGTCTTTGGTATTAAGTATATGGAATTTGCAACCAAAGACTTTGAAGTAGTTCACTTTGGGTTTTTTATTGTTCCACAACTCATATGGAGTTATTTTAAGAATAGGTCTAATAAACACTCTATTAATAATATAGCATGTTGTATTTATAGATTCAGCCCAAAAATAAATAGGTAAGTCATATTCACTAAGCATGGTTCTGGAAATTTCTTGCAAGGTCCTATTTCTTCTTTCTAAAAC
Source organism: Viscum album (assembly GCA_963277665.1). Classification (NCBI taxonomy): domain Eukaryota; kingdom Viridiplantae; phylum Streptophyta; class Magnoliopsida; order Santalales; family Viscaceae; genus Viscum; species Viscum album. The sequence continues at coordinate 570,110,124 of OY728131.1, forward strand.
TCTATTTTTTTAGGTGTTCTAGGGGAAGAGAAATTATGAATATAGCCATTTTTTAAAAAAAGGATTCAAAATCTTCATTTTAAAATTCATGACCATGGTCACTTCTTAGAGATTTAATTTTAAGTCCATTATTATTTTATACATTTTTAGCATGCTTGTTGAAATGAGATAGTGCTTGACTTTTGTGATCCAAGAAGAAGGTCCAATTATACCGAGAAAAGTCATCTACAAGAATATAAACATAGTGCTCCCCATTTAAAATAGAAACTCTTGATGGTCCAGAAAAATCCATGTGAACTAACTCGAGAGGTTGAGAAGTTGAGACTTCTTTCTTCAGTTTGAAGGAAATTTTGTGCTGTTTACCCTTTTGACAAGGATTACACACTTTGTCATTTGGAAACTCTAGTATGGGTAGATCTTTGACTAAACTATTTCTAGTTAGATTTATAAGGGATTGAATATTGTAGTGTCTAAGTATTTTATGCCAAATCCAAGACTATTTGTGAAAAAAACTTAAACATGAATCATTTTGAGACACCAAAGAATCTAAGTTAATAGAATATACATTCTCATTTCTTAATGTAGAAAATACTAATTCAATTTTAGAATTAAAAACATTGAAAGCTTAATTTTCAAATTTAACATGAATTTTTTCATCACATAGTTTTGAAATACTAAGTATATTATATTTCATTCCATCAACAAAAAGTAATTTAGAAATTAAAAAAGATTTAGAGTTACTGATTTGGCCTAGGCCAATGATTTTTCCTTTGGAATTGTCACCCAAAGTGACATGCACTTCATCAATATTTATGAGGTTCTTGAAACATGAATAGTATCCTATCATGTGACTACAACACCCACTATCCAAGTACCATAATCTTTTATAGGATCTCTTCAAATAATTACCTACAAAATATTCAAATAAAAATAGACTTTTTTACCCATATTTGTTTGGGTCCAGTAATATTAGTAACTAGTTCTTTAGGAACCGACATCCGCCTCATAGGTTTCCTATAAGCATTATGTAAAGTATTTGAGAAGTAAACATTATTTGGTTCATAAAAACCCACAACATTAGAGGATTTATCATAGTTTGAACTAGAAGATTATTTTCTTGAACTAGGAATAGACCTGTATATTTTAGATTTAGAAACAAAATTGGTTTTTCCAAAATTCATTTTACCAGGTTGATAGCTAATACTAGTAGTGTATTTGGGAGAATTGTTTTACCTAGAATTTTTACAAAGATATCTTTACCATTAGTAAACCTTTCAAGTTCCATTTTCAATTTCTCATTTGGTAGATTTAATTCATTATTTTATTTGAGTAATTGAACATTTTTCTATCTTTATACAACAAGTTCATATTTAACAGTTGAGGTAAGAGCATACTATCTCTTTAAAGACTTGTATTTATCTTTTAGTTCATTACATGTATCTTCAAGAATATTGTACAACTCAAAAATTTCTTATTTAGACATATTTTCATAATCACTTTCATCTCTAGAGTAATAGGAATTTTGTACAATAGATTCGAGGATTACCTCAAATGTGTTTATCATGAAACATATATTGGATTTATTATCTTGTTCATCATGTGAAGATTTTGAGTCACTTGAACTACCCTCAGAAGCACTCCAAGTTTCTTTCATTTCCTCTTTATACTTTCTATCTTTTTCCACATATTTCTTTTTATACTTGATCTTGGGACAATCAACCTTTACATGTCCTTTTCTCTTACATTCATAACATACTATATCATCATACTTGTCATTTATTTTCCAATCCTTCTTCCAGCTTCCCTTTTGATCATATCTTCCTTTGAAGATAAGATTTCTGAAAAATTTCTTCATTTTGTAAAATTTCTTAAACCTTATGGCTAATTGATATATCTCCACATCACTTTTGGGTGATGATTGTTCACTATTGGAACTTTATAAAAAGGTTTGTAGTTTCTATTTTTTATTTGTGTTTAGAGTTAGTAGTCTTAAATGCCGCATATTTTCTTTTGGGTTCATCATCCTCCTCCTTGTTGACTTTCAGATATTCTTCATACATCATTAGTTTCCCCATGAGTTCTTTGAAAAGCAATTTTATGATGTCACATAACTCTCTAATTGAGAGAGAAGTTAATCTCCATCTATCAGGTAGGCATATGAGAATCCTCATAATTTGTTTTTTGGAAGTAACATATATTCCTAGAGAGATCATAGTGTTTACAATTTCATTGAACCTAAGATACATGTTAGAAATAGGCTCATTAGGATTCATCTTAAAATTATCATATTTAATAGTATATGTGTTAAGTCTCATTCCCTTAACACCGGAAGTTCTTTCATGTGAAACAGACAAAGTATCCCAAATTTCATGGGATGTTTTACATGCAAAGATTCTATTAAATTCATCATATTATAAAGAGAAGTATAAGTAATTCATGTATTTTGAATTATTTTTATAAACAGTCTTAGTTGGGTCATCCCAATTAGTTCTAGCAGTTACAGGAATCTTATACTCATCTATAATTGAAGACCAAACTTCAAAACCCATACTTTCTAAATGAATTTAAATTTTAATTTTCCATTGGGAATAATTAGTTCCAATAAATAATGGAGGTATTTTGGTAGCAGAACATTCTTGAATATTATCCATAATAAATAAATCCTTTTGAAGAGATATAAATTTAGAACTAACAGAAATTTACAGATCTTAAAAGTACAACTAAAATCACAGTTGAAAATATTTTAAAACAGATCCTTTGCAAGAAGAAAAACCTTTGATACCAAATGTTGGTCAAAGTAGATTACTCAAGAGGGGGGGGGACTTTAACTGAGTATCTATAAAATTTATATTAAAAATTTCACATAAAAAAATTTTCCCCAATAAAAATTAATACATGCCAATTAATCAAGGCAATACAGTTATAATAGTTTGGATGTTCAAATAACGTCTTAGAAGATTTATTAAGTATCAGTAACATAAATGTGAGTTATTGATACAACTTTTGAAGCTATTATATAAGGAATAATAGTTATAACTTATATCCAAGACTAACTATTAAAGTAAAATCTAGTTTTTTTTTAATATAAGGTAAAGCAGAGAAAAAAAAAATTAAAAAACAAAGTAGATAAAACAAGTGGTTCAGTCTCAAGCCAAGACCTAATCCACTCCACTTGGTGATCACCTTCCACCAAGAAGTTTATATTAATAAAGTTGATCCACACCATAGATCGGGGTAAACAATAGTACACATGACTATTTAGGTCACATGACCTCTTCCACTGTTCTTCATGGGCATAAAATACCAGGTTACGTAAGGACCTCTTCCAAACTTATCTATAGGAGTAAACAGATGTAAATAAGATATGTGAGGAAGGATATCTTGTATCCTTTAGTTTAATATAGAATATAGTGTGTGTTTTAATAAAGACAAAAACACACTGCTCGAAAGTTATAAATAGTACATAACAGAGAAAAAAGGACAAGAAAGGATTATAAATTCTCTAAGTGTTGCTCTATGTAGCTTTGGACTTGTAGGATGAATCAGATTCAAACATTGAGTCCTCTTATGAAAAACAAAGTATCACAAGTTTGGTTCTCTAAATTCCAGTTCGATGAAGTAATCTATGTATCTCATGTTCTTCTTCAAGTTGGTACCGTGAAAATGTTTGAGTATTTGATCCACGGTAGTTTAGAATTTAGGGATCAAGAGTGATTCATGTGTTTTTTAGTTGTATATTGTTTCATGCATTCATTTCTCATTTTTTACTGCTTTCTCCAGTGTCACACTTTTCCTTTTATTTCAGGGTGCATGTGTTGGAGCCGATAAAATGCATGTATTCTGCACCTCATAACTCGTACTATAAGGTGACATGTCTACAAAGAAACATTAATTATGCAAGTTCCATTAAATGACTCAAATATGACCATTAAAAATTAAATTGAAAATGAAAAAAAATTAAAGAACAGTTTCATAGTTTGTCTTGAAACAATATTACTTGGAAACAGTGTCACTGGGAAATGGTGTCTTCTCCTTTTCCTTTGAATGGTGAGACAATTATAGTGCCACAGTTTTTTTGAGATCTAGAACCAGTATAAAAAATGTAGTGTCAGGATCATGGTGTCTTGGGTAAATGTGTCTAGTACTCAAAACATTGAATGACGTCTTGGATATGGTAATAAGGAATTGGTGTCACATACTTTATGAAATTTGAAACTGGTTACGGTGTCTGAGCCACAATGTCTGGGTCATGGTGTCAGGGTCACGGTGTCAAGGTCACGGTGTCTGGGTTATGGTGTCAGGGTCACGGTGTTAGGGTTACAGTGTCAGGGTTACAGTGTCATGGTCACAATGTCTAGGTTACAGTGTCAGGGTCATGGTGTCTGGGTTATGGTGTCAGGAACTTTTCCAAAATTCAGAACTGGCGGCAGACTTATGGTTTCTCAGACTTATACAAATATTTGTAAAACTTTCTTAGGAAATAATATTCATAGAATGAATTAGATTTAAACATTAATATAATAATGTGTTATCGAAAAAGATCAAATATAGTTTACAATATTCAAACATGATTTATATGATTTTGAATCAGTATCTTGTGAAAGTTTATACCATGAGTTGTAAACATTAAATCATAGGGAAACAAACTATCTCTACACATGATTTGATATAGATTAAACAAGGTTAATAGGATTTTTAATAGATTTAACAAGATTGGTGATCATTAAAACATGATTAAAACATGAGGAGTCTAACACCCCCAAAATATATTAAAGTAAATAATCCCTTTTTCAACCCCCACAACAATGGGAAGTATCAAAATAAAATAAGTTACAATTAAGGGATTATCACATAGTAGAATTATCATAAAGGGCCAACCAGGCTATCAAGAATCATCAATTTAAATCCAAAAACCTTTATACAATTCAATATTCAAAAATGTAATAATACTCGCTTCCTTTCACAATTCATTATAAAAATTCCACATGGTCCTTTAAAATAATCATTTATTTCAAAGAAACCATAAATCATTCAAAGGAAGTATTATAATTTTAAAAGGTTTGAATATATTTCCAAATATGGGTTTACACCCTCTTTCCATGTGAATAAAATCATTTACCTAAAATAACCTAAGAGAAACTATTAAAAAATAATGGTGGAATAAATAAAATGGGCATATTGTTCATTTAATAAATTCAATCATTTGAAACTATTTAGAAAATATCAAATAGTTCAATTCATTTAATTCAAATCATAGAAGTTCATTTTATAAATCCAAACTCGGGCCAAAGTCGTCAATTCCACTAAAAAATCCTTTAATAGAGCTTTAAAAATAAATAAAAACCAGAATGGCATTAAAAAATTCACAAAAAGGTGAGAAAGATCAAGATTATAGACATTAAATTCATTCCATATTCAATTCAAAGGGAAATTTGGTCAAAGAATATTTTTTGAGGAACTTCAAAGATAAATTACATAGAATAATTTCTAGAAATTAAGAAACACACATATATGAATTTATCAAGAAAAAATGAATTAAAAAACTAAGTAAATTCATAGAAATACGTACTTGGAATATTTGGAATCCAATTATAATGAATTTTAGATGTTTCACCTATGATGGCTATCACTGGATCTAGGAAGATATATCTTTAAAGAAGACGAGAGATATCCTAGATCTACAATTCCACATAAATAAACTAAGATCCAAAAAAATTCAAGGCCATCATAAACTTTAGGAATAAGAAATCAAGAGAATAATGGAGAACCAAGATTAGTAAGGAAGGAACTCACCAAAAGAGAAGATATTTGCTTTGATTGGTGCTTCAATCCACCAATAGATAGTGTTTGGGGAGAAAAAATTGCTCTAGTGGGATCCCAAAAGTCAAAGAATCTATTTAGATTTGAGTGGGAGGATTTTATGGTTAATTAGTAGGGTTTTGGGATTTTAATTACAATTTTTGGATCATTAGTTACCAAATGCATAGTTTTCCAGGTTTGGTCGCACCGTAAGTACTAACCATAAACCTAATAATGAACCCGAAACAAATCCCCTGGAAGAGTTGCACACCCAGGATACATGCTTAGTTTAACCATGCACAAACCATGAGACCCCCTTGAACACTTTGTTTAACCTTGAAAAAACCATTCACAAACTATGAAACCCCTTATTCTTTGGTTGCACACTTTTCTTAACCATGTGAAAACCATGCACATACCATGGAACCTAAGTATCACACTTTGTTTAGCCATGTGAAAATGGTGTGCAAACCATGAAAAGCCCCATAAACATTCAAAAACGGTTCAGTAAAATACTTAAAACAACCCTCAAGGAGATGCATCCATAGGGTACTAAAATAAGTGGGTCAAAACACATAAAAATAAGTAACAGGATGTTACAATGTCCCCACCATAGGACTTTATCTCCCTATAAATCTTCTAGTCCAAAAGATAAAACAATACGATACAAGAATAACTCCATCACTCATTTTGTTAGGTGAACGGTCCATGGTCTAGAAGAGAGACTCACCCAAAGGCCAACAACACACAAAACTAAATGATAAAAACACCAATATCATCATATGGCTCCAAACCATAGAAATAATTGAGACCTAGAATAGATCTCCCCACCATTTAAAGATTCACCAAAATGGTGTAACATAAGAAAAGATCTTCCCTTAGACCTAAAAGAGAGACTTCAACTGTTTTATAAGGAGAAAAATATAAGATCAAGCATCTAAAAGAAATGTAAATAATTGAAAATGATTTCTATCATGGGTAAGTACTCAATGGTAACATAGGATTTTCAAAACCGAGTCTCTTATCTCGATGAGCTAATAAAATAAAATGCCAACACCATTGGGTTCATGGTATATCAAATATATACATCTTCCAAGTTATCCGCATATATTACCAAGGTCTATCCAAGTCCAACTACAAATATCTCCAACATCAAGGTCAGTGCACAATAGGGCGTACACTCTCACAAGGTCGATTATCCAATAAATCAAAATTGATCTCCAACCATCAAGTCAAAACAAGAGGAACACCAAAGAACAAAATTCAAGATCTCATGAAAAGGAAACCATTATTACATCACCAATCCACAAATTAACACAAAAAGAACCACAATATATCATTCACAAAGATCCCAAAATAAAAGTTTTCAAAAAACAGAAAATACACAAGAAAGAAAAACACAAATAATTTCCGCTCTGATATAGGAAATAACTAGTTGGATAAATATTTACTACTAAAAACTGAAATATAATCAACTGAGTGAAAGATTCACTCCAAGGCCTATGGATAGAGCCATATTATCATGAAGAATCTACTACCCCATATTTAGGATGTGATATTCTGGATAAAACATCTGTTTTTGGCCAAACAACTTACAAAACCTATTAAGGTGACCCAAACAGCCACACCATTGGCAAACTATCAGATATTTCAAACAAAAAATCTAAGAATGACAAGGTTATACACACTAGAAAAACATGGTAAACGTGTTCTTTTCCCATAGAGACCATCCTTCCTCAACCCCTAATGAAGAATTTATCCATTAATGGTGTTTTTATATCTCCACTTTAGCTAAGAAATCCTTATTAAGAATCCTGAAATAAGAGATCAAACCTTCTGTAGGCATGAGGGTTAAGAGGTAGGGGTTAAGAACTTTTCTAAAATAAAAAACCTTACTTAAAATCATCTTGAAAAAGACCTAGTATGAAACATACTAAACATGATAATTTATTGGCATACTCCACAATCGATATCTTATCTTGACCCAAACCCAGTAACTCAGAAAATTTACACTTCTTTACAGCCTCAAGATACTATGATATAATGAATATTTACTCGAATAATTACCAATACATAAATGCATGAAGACAAGGGGGGACTCACCACTTCCCACCACTCCTGTATAGGTCCCTTAAATAAAGTGTTGAGAAGATTTACCATCATAGTATTGGGACTCTTGAGATAATAAAAAATATCATCAACTTATTCAAGCCACATTACTGACTCAAGAGAACCTTGTTCGACTTTATAAGAGGGTGGATGAAAATATAGGAATTCAAGGATGGGGTTCAAAGTCTATAAGGTCTCTAGATCCACCACTAATTATGTAGCTTGGGTAGAGTTGTTGACAATGGATTCAAATTCTAGTAAATTCAAGGGACTACCCAGAGGACACGACCATTGGACCAACATTCTATCTTTATTAATTTACTTTCTTGGAGACATTTATAAACAACAAAAAACATATGAATATAAACTCAAGCATCAAATAACACTGAAACATAGCTCAAAATATTTTAAACAAATCCACCACCCACTTTTATCAAAGCATCATTTTTTTCAAAACACACAAGATTCCACCATTTATAAAAAACATACTCTTTCCTTAAAAAAATTATAAAGCGTGCTATAAATCAATCATAGTTTCAAAATTCCATTAATAGAAATTGTAAATTATTACATGGTTTCAAAAGTATCAACCCCATTTTATAGTTTTCAAAACCAATTCCATTTAAACCCATCATAGACTATTTTTTTTCTTAAAACGTTATTTTATCAAATCACATATTTTTCTTTGATAATTTGTTTTCAAAACAAAACATTTCATAAAACATAATTTTTATTAACTGAAAAAATTTACCAAAGAACATAACAAAACTGGTTTTAAGGAACAATTTAGTTTTCACAAGGGATTTAAAATTATTAACAAGGGATTAAATTTGAAACAACCAAAAAAGAGCATGAAACAACCCACATCCATAACCCACACAACTAACCTCACATAAGTGAAGTCACTTGTAATAAAAGTGATAAGGTTTCAAGTTTATAACCAAGTTAGAACTATAAAAATATTGGTCATATGGGATGGTAAACCACACAACAACCTCACACTATTCATGATTAGATTTATAGATTAGTCACATCAATTCCTCATAGTTTACCAAACTGTGAAAACAAGAGGCAACTTTGGTCATCCTTCCATTATGGTTCCAAAACTCCTAAGAGATTACCCAAATAAAATATATTTTCATTGGGAATATAAATATAATTTATCATCAGAAGACTAATAACTCAAAATAAGGACATAGGTCCCAACACCCCAGGTATCTCAAGCCTCATCATGAATGGGTGGTCATCAACCAACCACCCCTGAACTACCTCTTAACTCCCTACATGTTATTATTCTCCTTTCTACCATGAATCAACCTAAATAACATAAGTATTACAAAATAAACTAATTACCTTTACGTAAAGACCTCCTCTGATACCATTTCTATTGAACTAACTTGGAATACCATCTAAACCAATACCCGGCCTGATTCACAATTAACCCAAAGAGCATTCTTGATCTCCTCAGGCTGATGTAAAGAACATGAGCATAAAAAATAACTATTTTTAATGATTTTTACCTCAAATATTACAATAAAAGAGTACAATTTAAAAACATCATAAAATATATAAATCAATATATACATATAAAACTACAAAGAGATAATAAGGAAACTGAAAGTAGAACATAACAATCAAAACCCATCTCCTGGTGGTTCATAACCAGCCACCATGTCCCAAGTCACCCATCCTTTCTCACCATAACTCAAAACCAAAAAGGAAGGTGTGAGAATAAACACCTTCTATAAGATAATAAAGGGTTTCATACACCAAAAGGTATAAGAAAGGTGTGATCTAAAGAGACTAGTATAATTCAACCAAAGATTCAATACCATTACTTTATAAGGTAAATCAAATATGCTAAAAGAAGAGTAAAAATAATATCATAAGAGAGTTATTTAAAAAATAGAGTTTTTAACATTTAAAAATCATTCATTAAACTAAACCTTTAAAACATTCCATTTCATTATTTAAAAACTAGACATTTTCTTGATAATATTTGAAAACCATTTCACAAGATAAATCTAGATAATCAAGAAAAGATAAGAATATGAACATGACATGAAAATATGAACAAGAGTCAATACAATAGAGTCAAGGTGAATAATAAAAACAAATGATTAATTAAAGGAAAATATAGTTCCAAATAGTGAAAGCGAATGCTGTCATGTATCAAGTATCATGTATTTAGATGTTATGGGTACAAAATATGTATGATAGCAAGTCCACCTCAGAATAGCTAATAAAATTACTACATGAATAATTGCTGGGATAACATCTAGTCTCACTGGTCTCAAGAAAACTAGTTCTATACACACCTTCTTTCCTAGCATTACGTTCATAGCCTAAACATTTCACATTCTCTATAGATCCACTAGAAGGGTGAAAGTCCACTAGAGAAGAATATATCTAGGTCATCCTATCTAACTATCTATGTTCCCATAACTAGTCAAAACAAGGGATGAGAGAAAGTTACGAGGACCACATAGGGATCCTTATCAACAATATCAAACTCTCACCCAAAAAATCTCTCAATGTAAATATTCCCCTTTTCATCCTAAAATAGTGAGAAGTATAAGAATCAAACAAGTTACAATTAAGGGTTTATCACATGGGATAATTATCATATAGTTCCAACTTGGCTATCTAGTATCATCAATTTGAATTCAAAACCTTTTATACAATTCAACATTTAAAAAGGTAATAATACTCACTTCCTTTCACAATTCATCATAAAAATTCTAAATAAGAATTTAAAATAATCATTTATTTCAAAGAAACCCTAAATGATTCAAATTAAGTATTATAATTCTAAAACGTTTGAATAAATTTATAAACATGGGTTGAAACCCACTTTCCATGTGAATAAAATCATTTATTTTAAATAAACCAAGAGAAACTATTCCAAAATAATGGTAAAATCAATTGAAGAGGGTTCTTGGTCATTTAATAAACTGAAGTATTTGAAACTATTTATAAAACATGTAATAGTTCAATTCATTTAAATAAAATCATGGAAGTTCATTTTATAAATCAAAACTTGGGCCAAAGCCCTCAATTACATAAAAACATCCTTTAAAATATATTTAAAAATAAATCAAAACAAACATTTCATTAAACAATTCAAAAAAGGTGAGAAAGATCAATATTATAGTAATTAAATTCATTCCATATTCAATTCAAAGAGAAATTTGGTCAAAGAAGCTTTTACGAGTAATTTCAAGGATAAATTACATAGAATAAGTTCTAGAAATTAAGAAACATATATATATATATGAATTTATCAATAAACAATTAATTAAAAAATGAAGGAAAATCATAGAAACACATAATTAGAATATTTGGAATCCAACCACAATGAACCCAAGAAGTGTCACCTTCAATGTTGATCATTGGATCTTTGAAGATATATCTCAAAAGAAGAGAGAAGAGATCCTAGATCTACAATTCCACATAAATAAACCAAGATCTAGAAAAAGTGGAAGGCCATAATAACCTTTAGGAAGATAAAATCAAGAGAAGAATGAAGATCCAATATTAGGAAGAAAAGAACTCACTTAAATATAAGATCTCTGATTTGATTAGTGCTTCGATCCACTAAGAGATGATGTTTTGGGATAAAAAAAGCACTACAGGTATCCCAAAAGTCATAGAATAGATTTAGGTTTTAGTGGGAAGAGTTTAGGGTTAATTATGGGGTTTTGGATTTTAATTATAATTTTAGAACTTTAATTACAACATGCATGGTTTTTTGGGTCAGGTCATACAGTTAGTACTAACCATGAGCCTAATTTTGTTCCCAAAATAGTGCCCCTTGAAGAGTTTTACAATTAGGATTCACACTTAGTTTAACTATGCACAAGCCATGAAAAAAACTTTCATGCTTTGTTTAACCATGAAAAAACCATGAAAAAAACTATGAAACCCCTTCTACCTAGGTTTCACACTTTGTTTAAACATGAACAAACCATGTGGATACCATGAAACCCATGTTTCACACTTCGTTTAACCATGTGTAAACCATGGAAAGGCCCATAATCCTTCAAAAAAGTTCTGGTAAAATATTAAAAACAACCCAAAAGGAGATCCAATCATTTGGTGCTCAAATCAATGGGTTAAAACACATAAAAATAATCAACAAGATATTATATTAATCCACCAATATGTTCTAAGTATGGTAAAAACATTTCATGGAATTATTGAAAGGATCAAAAAAGTGTTACTCATGTGATCTGTTTAGTCATATAGATCATGAATATTAAGAAAATAGTATTGAAAAATACATGAATGGGGTAATAGATAACCAACCAATAGTGAGATGTTTTATTTTTTTTGAGTTGGTGAAATATGCTAACATGTGTTTGAAGTTAGATACTCAGCATGGAAATCATCAAGATAGAAAGAAAAATGGCATTGTAAAATCATTTTACACTACAATAGTTGATGTTGGTCCATCTAATGAAGTGGTGATATGTATGTTACTTTTTTATTATAATTATTTCAATATCATGTTTGAATTTGGATCTTCAAATTCATTCATTTATGATAAATTAACAATTAAAATGGGAATATCACATCATGAAAATAATATTTAACTTTTGGTGAAAACATAGGTTGGAAATATTAAAGAAACCAAGATATATAGTAATATTCCTATTATTATTAGTGGGATTGTATTTCTTGTAAATATTGTTGAACTACCCATAGTAGAGTTTGATATTATTTTGGATATGGATTGATTTTTTGTTTATCAAGCTAAGGCAGATTGAATATATGATCCTGTACTTCATGAAGGTATATCATTGTTTAAATTTTGTTTTAAATATATTCATTTTGGTTAATGGAATGTTTAATAGGTGTGTGAGGAGGATCAAGGGTATTCCGAGGGTTTGGGACATGAAAAAAGGAAAATGGACATCCAGTTCATGATTCATGGTTGGTGAACGGTTAGAGAAAACTGTGCACCCAAATTGTGCTAACCACGAGGAGGGGTCCACAATTAGAGTGAACCATGCGCGGGGGAAGGAAAAACCATGTGAACTAGGAAAAAGGCATTCCGCACAGTCAGTGCATGGTTTTTCAAACCATGTGGTACTCCCTAGGCAACTATGTGACTCAAAACCTATTAAAGAGAGGTAGGCACATGGTTTGTGCATTGTTTGGATAACCGTGCGACCAAACCATGTGCCCTTTTAAAAAGTGAAAATTTACCTTTTTTCCCCTCAATATTTTAAGTATATCACCATATTTCTTCAACCATTTCTCCTATATCAACCCTATTGGATAACCATTTATACCTAAGAATCTCAAGGGGGGATCTCCATCGATTCTTAGCCATTTGGAGTGTTGTTGGGTGTGGATAGAAGCTCCAGGTAATTCTAATGTTCATCTTGATTATCTATTCTAGATTAGGGAATGTGGTTTCATTTTTATTCTTCAAAATCTATAAAACCCACTTTTTCTAATGGATCTTAGGTTGGGGCTTCAAAGGGTTCTTGAATCCAGATCTAAGGCTATGTTTTAGGGTTCATTCATCTTTAGATTCGAGATAGGTGGTCTGCGAGTTATATCCCATAGTCTTATTGTCAATTTTTTCATATATGGATATGATATTTCCTCCATCTTGATTTTTATTTGATTACTTTAGTATGAGTTGGTAAAATGGTTGGTTAAATAGTCATTTAGACCACTCATGATCTCCGTGGGACGCATTGAGGATGATTTGACTGATTTAGGGCCACCCATGGGGAGTGCCAACATTCCCAAACATGGAAAATGGTGTGGTTAAGTATAGAATTTCCTTATGATAAATTAGAGACCATGTTGAACATGTTGAGATGTTAATTGAGTTAAAAAGGGAATAATGGTGGTTGTGTTTAGACTTTTATAATGGCATACAAGATGTTTTTATCTTAATATGAATGGGTGGGCTGAAATAAAGTGATTGTGATAAATGAATTATGAATTTTACTTGAAATTCATAAGTGGATTAATGCATGTAGAATGATAAACATGTAAACTGGGTAAATTCTTGTGAATTGATGAATGTGTTAAATGGGTTATCGTATGAAAATAGATGAATATGTTGAATGGACCCAAGAATGTTAATTGTGATAATGTGTTAATGGTTTATGAAGTGAATAATAAAATGGGATAAACAGGCTTTGCAATGTAGTTGGTAAATTTTATAATGGGTTAAGGATTAATGTTAATTCACATATTGAATAATTATGAGATGAAAATGGTATGTTTATTGTTTTGTGTATGGTTGTCATATGTTATATCTGGTAAATGGATAAAGAATCATGTGCACATGTCTTGGTAGTTTTACGTTATTGGACTTGAGGATCTATGCCCATGCATCAAGTTAGACTAATGATCTAAACCTAAACCCATAATGCATAGGTTAAGGTAGGGGACTGAGTCTCTATACCTATAATAGTTTCCTTTGATGAAACTTCCTAGACTGAGGCTCCAAGGTAAGAGTGATGCATTTGTTTGTAAAATGTTTTTCCCTAGTGAGATAAGGAACATTGCTTATTCACTTATGCATGACAATTGATCAGATTAGACCATTGTGTAAATGATTTAAATGCATAACCCATGGAAACATGAGATGAAAATTAATTTTGTAACAAAGATGGTATAAGTGATGAAAACGTAAATCACAATGGAAATGATTAGCGATTATTGTTAGCTAATAGAACTTGAGTTGTATTTTGTTTATATTGTTATTTATTTACTACTTTCATGCACTATCTATTTAGACTGGATATTTTGTAGACACCTTTGGTGGTGGACTACTGAGTTGTACTCACAACCTACTTGGACCATCATTGGGTACCTGGGGAGACTTCATTATTATAGTTCATGAAAAGGGAAAAGGCTCTATTATTGGGAGTTGAGTTAGTATTGGGATAGGCATGGATGAGGGATCTAGACATGGTGTCAGGACCCATTTTGGGGATGCTTTTGTTAGTTTTTATTTTTGGTATCTTTCACTTTTCGCATTGTTATCATGACATGACATGTTTATTGATTGTTTATGGTTTGTAACCTATTTTGGAAATGCTTGGTAATGAATGTTTCTATTTTATTGTTTCCTTTAATTAAAATGTTTTCTATTGTTTATTAATTTGGTAAAAAGGTTATAGTCACCCCATGTGATTTATTATGTCCTCACTACTAGTTAGAAACCTATGGCATATTGGGGGGTGTGCTTGAGGTCATGTGGTGACTTTTCTTTGGGCACCGATTAGTGGATTATGGGTCGAAGACGTTAAAAAGTTATATCATAGGAGGTTACTTTATATGGTGTTATTATTTGGGTATATTAGATAAGATATTAGGATGTGTCAGGTCTTGGAAATGAGCTTGTTCAAGGGAGTAGCTAACCCATGTATGAGGGAAAACCCAAGTTCTTAGGGTGAGAATTGTTGTTCTTGGTATGTGTTGTTACTATTGAATGATATTTCACCAATGGGTGATGAAATTTTTGTATGAAATGACTATTTTATGATATTTTCCTCATGGAAAATATGGAATGAGGTTGTGCATTCATGCATCACTTTAGGTACCTAGGGATATTGGTGGAATGCATTGTGATAAGCACACACAGGATGAGTGTGTGTGGGAAATGAAGGGTAGAAAGAAAACAGTGTTTAATAAAGATGTTTTAAATGGATAAATTGAAATAATTTTAAATAATGGTTAAATAATTTTGATAAATAAAGGGTTTTAAATGAGTTAAAAATGTTAGTTGTAATGAGTTACAAAATGGTAAATGTGCTTAGAAGGAAAGATTTACATTATGAGTGTGGAGTGGTTTTAAAAAGGCGTTTATTGAAATACTTGTAACTATGTAAGTTGGTTTACCCCATTTTATCCATGATCCATAGTAGAGAGAGTCCAGGGTAGTGTTCTATGTGTGATGATATCCCTTGGGATAGTGTATGCGTAATGGGCTGTTTAAGGATAGTGTAGAACCTTCTTTTATGAAAATGATGAAATCTTTATGTTATGTAATCTAAGACTTTTGTTTAGAATTGTAGAGAAATTCCAACATGAAAACATGTATCAGTTGGGTGAAAAGATTATTTTTACAAGAATGATCCTACAAAGATGAGGTAAGAGGTTCTAGGGGTTCATGGGGACAGAGGATAGGAGCTATTATATGAAAACTTTTCTTGTTTTATACAGATGATGGAGCGAAACCTAGGGAGGTTTATGCCGAGCATGTTTGATTTAACCTGAGTTTTTCAATTTCCGAACCCTCCATCATTTAATGGAGAGGATAGACCATAGGATTCAGAGTTTTGGATAGATTCCATTTAGATGATCTTGGATCACTTAGAGACTCTTACAAAGAAGAGTGTCAAGTTGGTAGCATACATGTTGCAGGGACCGACAAAGCGTTGGTGGGATATCCTAGTTCAAACTCAACAGTTGAAACTATGCAATGGAAATACTATCAGGAAAAGTTTCTTGAGCATTTTTATCTAGACACCTTGAGGCAGGAGTAGGATACAGAGTTTATGAGGTTGATATTGGGTACTATTTTAGTGATGGATTATGCGGGCCATTTCATAAACTTGCTACACTTTGTTATAGCGTAGGCATGGGGTGAGGCTACTATGAAAAGACATTTTTAGGAAAGAATTAGAGATGAGATTAAGTCCTAGGTGAAAATATTTCATTTAAATATGTTTTAATAAGTGGTGGATCAGTCCCTTGTTTTAGAAGAGAACTTGAGGGAGACTTCAGGTGGTGGCCATGTGGTTCCAGTTGGACAGACTAGTGGTGGGACTTATGAGGGAAGGAAGTTTCATTTCAGAAATATTCACTAGGTTGGTGGCATGTAAAGTAGTCCTAAGAGAGGAACAGACTCTCATGGTGGTGAATAAGTGTTTTTCTATCAGTGTGGCAGGTCGGGACACATATGGGGTCAGTTCCCCCGACCACCAATTAAGTGCTGAGTGTGAAGAAGAATGAGGAATGTGCATAGGTTTTGTAGGAACCCTTGATAACTAGTAACTAATGGAGGATAAAGGATGATGTAGAGTGTAAGTAGGGGATTAGTTACTCTATATCAGGAAGGCAGTTGTAACTCTACCGGTTGTACCAACTGAGGCGGTGGGAGTGGTACTCTGGGGTATGAGCATCCATATCAGTAGGGTACTGCCATACCAGGAACACAGATTGGGCTCTAGGGTATAGGTTTGGGTAAAATTCATATATTTTAGTATACACATGGAGGTTGAGAGGCTAGTCCATCAATAATTCGAGGTATGATTCTTGTTTCTTCCACACTTTCTAGTGCTTTATTTGATATAGGTTCCTTGTATTATTCTATATCTTCCCAGTTAGTGATTTTTTTGGGTATAGATATGGAATATATGATTAGGGTTATTTTTATTGATACACCATTGGGGGTGCAATAAAAAAATATCAGACAATGTAAGGGGTGTGTGCTTGAGGTTTTTGGATACCGTTTCCTATGTGACTCGACTATGCTTAAGATGTCAAGTTTTGATATGATTTTGGGTATGGACTATCTAGTTTCATACCAAGACTGCACTGACTACTACTATCATAGGGTAATGTTCATGTCTCTTGAGGGAGACACACATGTCCATCACGGTGAACGATACTTCCAAGCAAGCCACGCAGGGCCAGTTTGTCATCAGTTGGGGGAGCTCACATCCCAAGTGGATTGTCTTATGCTTGATGATGATGGAGTGGAGAAAATTTTTATTTCCTCCTATGGTGGATTAGTTTTAGGATTTATTTCATGAGGACTTCTTAGGGCTTCCACTAGAGAGGGATGTTGAATTCATGATAAAGTTGCTACTGGGAGTAGAACTAGTCTTTATTCCACAGTATATAATTGCACCTTCAAAAATCTAGGAGCAGAAAAAAAGTTGGAGGAATTATAGAATAAAGGTTTTATTCATGAAAATTATCCTTAGCCTGAGTTTTGAGGACTCTCTAAGTTCATCCATGAGAACCAGGATCAAATCCGGGTAGAGGAATATTTATGGGTTACTGTAGCAAAACTACAACAGCAAAAAATATTGACTTTTAGGCCATCAATTTGTTCCTAGAGTCCTTCAAGGCCTTTGGACCACCTATAAAATTGGGTTAGTTTGGATTTCTAGCCACCTTAAGGCCTTCAGGCCACCTCAAGGCCTTCGGGCCAACTCAAGCCCTTTGGGCCACGTGGAGTGCACACACAAACTCGATATATTTTACATGGAACAATTTAACGACCCAAAGTTTTCAATAAAAATTTACTTCTAATAATTATGTCATATAATCATATGAAATCACAACATAATGAACTAATAAGTACTATGTGACCTTTGAACATAATTTTGACACTTACATGTTTTGAATTTCGAAAATCTGACATACACGGTTACGATCAGCAAGTTATTTGGAGTCTAATATGACTAACTTAATTTTTGGTGAATAGTAACATAATTTTATGAATAGTAATTTTAACCTTATGAATAGTGACATAACCTAATGAATATTAACCTTAACTATTATAGTATATAAATAAGAATCAATTGGATGTATGATATACCCATATCTAGGAATAAGAAAATAAATGTTTTAAAATTGTTATTTTTTCGGGTAAATTGTGATTCTAATTAAAAATTAAATTAATCATATTTATAAAATTATTTTTGAAAAATGGAGTTCATTTTTGGATTCTAAAAGTCTAAAAATGGTAAGGGTTAATTTTTTGGATTTTTCTAAAATATGTGAATTTTTGATGAATTGTAAAATACGACAATTTACGATAAATGCTAAATACACGAATTATGATGTCATCAACTGATGTATGACTGTTGTAAGGCCATTATATTGAACTCACATGAACTTATTACTATTATTGGTCATTTAATCGTCACCATTTCTTGTATTGTGGAAAATAATAAATTAATGAATATAGTATTGTGACAACCCCTCTCTCCTCCACTATAAATACCACCCTTTCACACCCTCATTTCCTCACACCTATCAAGCTTTAATACTTGTCTAAAATATTCCCAAAAAACTTCCCTAGCCCCTCCCCCACATCCTATAGATTCTAGTCTCATCAAAATATCAATCCAACTTTCCTTAACGAAGATTCAAGAGGTAATTCCCCTCTATCTCTCTCTTCCTTTAATTTCCTTTCAATTTCAAGTTATTTTCTTGAATCTATCCCCACCTATCCTCATCCACATAATCTGGTAACTCTAGTATATTACATATACTTTAATGTTATTATACTAATGGGAGAATATATCATCTAACCCACTTCTCCTCTTCTTTTTATTTTAGAAAGGAAAATGTTGTTCATGAGGTGTTAATTTATCATCTTTAAGAACGACATGTTTTCATTTTCCTTTACCGCATTCAGATCTGGTCATGAAACCATTTTTATGGTTGAACAAATGTATTTTAGATTTATTATATCATATTTAATGTTTTGTAACTAACTTATGTACATATTACTAAATTATTAAACAAAACCAGTTTGATGTGGTCGAAAAACCGCTCGAATTAACCAAAATGATCATCATTAAATTCTTATATAATGATTCATTATCATCGTATATAAAAAAATATTTATATAATAATTTCGAGTTATGTAACATAATCAATAAAATATAATTACAATTCTGTATTTTTATCCACTTTTTAAATGAACTTCCATTCATGGATACTAGTGAACCGTTCAAGAAAACTATAAAAATGAATATTCCAGAACAATGAAACTGAACCACTTAACCCATTGAAAATTACATGAATGAACTTAAAAATGGTATCATAAATCAATTAAATATATAATAGGTTCTGTAATTATAAATTAATAAGCCTAATATTTTTATTCATGTCATTAATAACAAGGGAAGAACACCTTCAGACATAAGGTAAGGGATCCTCTCCATTTCACTTTTATTCAAGAATGTCCCCTATTCTATTCCATCTTATGCGTAATACCTAATAATAAAGTATGATTTTAAGCCTCTCCCATAATTCCCTCATGATTTATAAGTTATTATAAACCCCTTTCTCTCTCATTAATCCCTCTTAAGTACACCCGACACCATACCGATAATCCGTAAGGAATTCTACCTGAATATCCTTTATTCCTTTGGGTTTCATTATTTTTATTTCTACCAAAATTAAGTTGGATTATCTATTTATTTTAATATTTTAAATGTTTATTAAATTTACAAAATTCATTTATCAATACCCTTCCATCGTTATCTTTTTTGGGATATACACATTTTTATGTGATTCCCTCCTTAATACTTCCCAATGAGCGAACCTATTTTTAAGGGAACTTCCCGAATTCTTACCCAGTTTCAAGTGCACTCTATCTTATATTTTAATCCATAATTGTCTTTATAAAATCAATAATTTTTAATATGAAAACCTTCAGGGTTCACTTATGGTTTTTTGATAATGCATTGTTCCCTTTTCTATTTTAAAGGCTCTATAGTATTTTCCTTTAAACCTCTCAAAAATGTTTTAATGCTAAAATTCCATAAATGCTTTTCTTACACATAGTCACTTATACTTGAAATAACTTCCCATGATACAAGACTATTTTACCTTATTAATTTCCATGTATATTTTAGTTCTTTTCTTTCATCGACACTTTTATGTTATTCCCATTTGTTATGATTTATGTCATGATTATGGCACCCAATCCTTTCCATGGGTAACCCTTATGTTTATATATTATTAATTATATATGATTCATTATATGGAAATAATATTCATGGAAAGTTAATATGGGTGTTCCCAGATATCACTCAAATTCATTGGGTAAAGTTGTGTCTCATGAGACTTTATGTGTGATGGTCTTGGCAGTAAACCTTGGCTTGTGCTACTATGTGCAACAGTCTTGGCAGTTAGCCTTGGATTGTGTAGCTATGTGAAACAGTCTTGGACATTAGCCTTGACTCTTACTAAATTAATGTTTTATGATTATGCCATATTACTATGACTCCATGTTTATATGATTCCATGTTTATATGTTATGATTCCATATGTTAAATTCCTTTTTATATCATCATGCCATGCCTTTTATCCCATGTGATAATGCTTTGTTCTTATGGTTATTCCCTTACTGGGATTTTAGATCATCCATTTCTTCATGTTATCCCTATGTTATCCTATACATATGTATGATCACAATGGAAGATAAGAGCTCATTATAGACTTTAAATAAAAAGTTGTTTTTTATAATGTTTGATTATGTACCTAGTCTTCCAAGACAATAGAATTTGCAATCCTTGGCTTACAATCTGATGTATAATTATGCTTAAAATCATGTAATGATATATGTAAAAGGCTAGGTTAGCTATAAAAAATATCTATAGGAGGATTCAGAGCAAGCACATTCACCATAGAAAAGCTACCATATTTGGAAGAATGAGAGGGTATGTCAATTTCCCTTTGTACTAGGCCTGTACAACTCTGCACATGACAACTTACTAAACAACCATGTGAAGGTGGAGAGATGATCATGATGTAGAAACAAGGGAGGGTATGTTACAAGTAGTCATATTCTGAGAGAAATTCATCTAAGACCTTCGGGTCATGTAATATCACGAAACCTATGGGCCATGTAAGGGTTCCCCTTCAACCCTAAAAAGGGATATTATAAAAAATGAATAAAAATTGAAGTCCATCCGGCCATTAAGGCAAGGGTTTATTCATCTTATTACATCACCTTAGGGATCTCCAGTATTGTTTTCCAAGAAGTCCAATAGATCATTGTACTTATGTGTCGATTAAAGGAATCCAAATTAGACGATAGTTAAGAATATATACCTTCTACCCCAAATTGATGATATTTTCGACCAACTAAGGGGTTATACATTATTCAAAAAGATTAATTTTAGATCAGGGTATCGTCATATAAGGGTGAGACCTTATGATATACTATATATTTCCTTCAGAAGTAGTTATTTATTGAATGAGTTTGTTGTGATGCTGTTTGGGTTAACCAATGTGCTGATAGCAGTTATGTCCTTAATGAACTGAATATTTCACCCCTACCTAGACCAGTTTTTAGTTTTATTTGTTGAAGAAATATTGGTGTACTCCAAGAATCATGAAAATAATTCTAAACATATTTTCGTCACTATGAGTACATCGTTATAGAATAGTAAATATGCCAATATATAAAAATTAAATTTCTGTATTGATAGGGTAAATTTCTTGAGTAACATTATCTTTGAAGAAGGTGTGCTAGTGGACCCAGAGAAAGTACATTCAGTTGTGTCTTGGGAGTATCCTAAGAATGTTTCGGATGCCTAAAATTTTCTAGGATTGACAAAATATTACCAAAGGTACATTAAAGAATTTATAATTTGGATGCGCCACTGTAAGGTCTGACCAAGAAGGGCATCAAATTTGAGTGGTATAGGGAGTGTGAGAATGTCCTTCAGGAATTATAGAGGTGGTAGAAAACTGCACTAATTATGATTTTACCTAATCTAGGTAAGAAGTATGCCTTGTTTTGTGATGTGTATGGTTTTAGTATTGGAGAAATGTTAAGGAAGGATGACCGGGTCGTAGCATAATGGTTATGGTAGTTGAGGCCTCATGAAAGAAATTACCCCCACTAATGATCTCGAATTGGCTGTGGTGGTTTATTCCTTAAAATGTTGGTGGTATTACTTATTGGGGGAATGGTTTACAGTGTATACCAATCATAAAAGTCATAAATACATCTTCCCCCTATGTGATTTGAATCTTCAAAAATGATGATGGGTCGAGTATAAGAATTCATTCGACTTTGAGCCAGTTTACACATTGGGAAATGGGAATAGTGTTGTAAATTCTTTGACTTAGAAGACTCAAAATTAAGTGGTTTAGGAATCAAGTTCAGAGTGGAAGATGATGAAATTGTTTCCTGAGATGTATTTAGAGGTGTAGGATGAACAAGGGCATATGAACCTTACATCCTTGGTAGTTGAGTCCATGATTTTGAGCCAGATTAGGGAGAAGAATCATGAGGATTCATAATGTTTGGACTTAAAGGAAAGCCTTAAAGGTTGGGAGTCACTTTTTGGTTGGACTATTGGTGAGGGGCTCATCAATGTTTGTGGTTGTGTCGTTGTGCCAACGTGTATGTGAGAAGAGTTGATGCATGAATTTCATTCATATAAGTGGGATGTGTATTCTAGTTTAACCAAAATATATCATGATATTCATAAATATTACTGGTGGATAGGGATAAAGAAAGAGGTTGTAGGTTTTGTTGTGTGATATCTTTCTTATCAGTAGGTGAAGGATGAACATCAGCAGTAAGGTGCTTTTTTTCAGCCATTTTCTATTCCGAAATGGAAATGGAATGATGTGATGATGGATTTTGGGGTGGGTATCCTGGGGATGATTTATAATAATGATGATATTGTTGTGGTTTTGGATTATTTGACTAAGGTGGATCAATTATTACCCATTAAAGAGACTTTCATTTTGGATTAGTTGTGTGAGTTGTATGTTCAAGAGGTAGTTTAGTTGCATGGAGTACCATTGACTATAGTTTTTTATCAGGATCCACATTTCACATTGTGCTTTTAGAAGGAATTACAAAAGTTGATGGGTAACCATGTTTTTTTGAGTATGAAATTTCACCCAAAGAAGGATGGGAAATCAGAGAATACAATTCAGGTACTTGAAGACATTTTGAGGTCTCATGTCCTAGATTTTTGTGGATCATGGGAAAGAACCTAGTTCTGATTGAGTTTACCTAAAAAATAGTTACTAGGATACGATTTAGATGGTATCGTATGAGGAACTTTATAATAGACCATGTCAATCTCCATTGTGTTGGATGGAAGCTGGGGAATCAGAGTTGTTAAGACCGAGTCTCATGCAAGACACATTAGAATAGATTCAATTGGTTCGAAAATGTATGTAAATGGCTCAGAGTTGGAAAAAATTGTATGAAGATTGGTGTCATATACCACTTAAGTTTATGGTGGGTTATCGTGTGTTTCTTTTGGTGTCTCCAAGGTTGGGTCACCGTTGGATTCGGAAACAGGGGATGTTGGCACCCAGGTATGTGGGGTTGTTTTTGATTGTAGAGAGGATCAGACTGGTGGCATTCCAATTAGATGTTCTATGTTGATATAGTGGCATGTATGATGTTTTTCATGTGTCATAACTTTTATAGTATCACCCTAACCCATATCACATGATCGATGTTGAGTATTTTGATCTTGAGGCTGATTCACCTTTTGAGAAGCATCCGGTTCATATTTTAGATCATAGTGAGAAAGTCTTGTGAGTAAAGACTATGCCCTTGGTTTGAGTTTTATGGAAGCATGGTAATGTTCAGGAAAAAGATTTGGAAAGGGATTAAGATAGTGGTCCTAGTGGCCTGATCTCTTTTCTTTATAAGATTTGTGATGCTTGGAAGTGTGTCTTGAGGATGTTCCATTATAAGGTGGGGAGGTTGTAAGATCCCGAACATCATAGAGTTATGTTATTGTTTTTGGTTTAAATCTCTTAATTTTGGTTAATGGAATGTTTTTCAGGTGTATTAGGAGGATTGAGTGTATTTAGAGGGTTTGGGACACAAAAAAAGGAAAATGAACATCCAGTGCATACTACATGGTTGGCCCACAATTAGAGGAAACTGTGTCCCCAAACATTGTTAGTCAGAAGGATGGGTGCATGGGTAGAGTGAACTATGCGAGGGGGGAGGCCAAACCATGAAATGTTGGATAAATGAATTTCATATGGTTTGTACATAGTTTTTCAAAACTGTGTGGTTCTCCCCAAGTAACCTTATGACTCAACCCCTACTGGACTGAGCCTGGTGCACAGTTTGCACATGATTTGGAAAACTATACGGCCATACCGTGCACCCCTTTAAAAAGTGAAAATTTACCTTTCCCCCTCAGTATTTTAAGTATATCACACCATTTATTCCCTCATTTATCTTCTATCAACACTATTTATGAACCATTTTTACCCAATATTCCCAATCATGGATTGCCTTTGTTTCTAGGAAGGTTGGAGTGTCGTTGAGTGCGAATTGAAGATTTAGGTAAGTCTAACAATATACTTTATTCTCTTTTCCAGATTAGGGCTTAAGGTTTTATTATTCACCTTAAAATACCTAAAATAATATTTTTCCAATGGATATTAGGTTGGGGATTTAAAGGTTGATTGAATCTAGATCTATGTCTAAGTTTAAGGGTGTGTCATCTACAGATTCAAGGTAGGTGTTACATAAGTTATATCCCATAGTCTTATTTTTATTTTTTCATATATGGTTGTGATATTTATTCCCTATTGAAGTGTATTTGATGAATTTAATAAGATTTTGTAAATTTGTTGGCCAAATAATGATTTATATCCCTCATAATACTTATGGGATGCATTGAGTATGATCTTACCAATTTAGGGCCACCTACGGGGCATACCAACATTACTGAACATGGAAAATGGTAAGGTTACATATATAATTGTCTTTTGATAAAGTAAATCCCATGTTGAACACATTGAGATGTTAATTTAGTTAAAAAGGAAATAATGGTGGTTTTTCTAGACTTCAATAATGACATAATGGATTGTTTTTCTTAATATAAATGGGTTGGGTGAAATAAAGTGATTATGCTAGGTGACTTATGAATTATACTTTGAATGAATAAGTGGGTTAATGCATGTAGAATTATGAACATGTTAAATGGGTAAATTATTGTTAAATGATGAATGTGTTAAATGGGTTAACGTATGGGAAATTGAGGAATATGTTTAGTGGGACCAAGTATGTGAATTGTGATTATGTGCTAATGGGTTATGACATGAAAAGGGAAATGAGATAAATGGTCTTTGAAATCTAATTGGTAAATGTGATAATGGGTTAAGGGTTGATGTTAATTCTCATATTTAATAATTATGAGATGAAAATGGTATGTGTATAGTTTTGTGTATGGTTGTGATATTGTCATGACCCACCTTCACCAAGATGAGGGAAGGGACAAAAAACTGCAAGACCCTTCCTTCTTCATGTTAAAGGAGAGATAATGAACCCCAAGTCCCGCCTTCAATAGGCCCATAAATGGTGACTAACACCAAGGGTATAAAATCATATGTGATATGGAAGGAATTACCCCTTTTTATTTTAAAAGTATCAGGTGATAAGATAATAAATACCAAATAACACCAAAGCTAGAAGTAAAAGTAAAGAAGAATAAAATCCATTCCCAAATGCATGTTCCAATATAAATTTCTACAAGTACAAGAAAACTCCAAAGGGAAGTACCAAAAGAAAAGAAAATCATCAACACTAACGGTCCCAGTGTTTGAGCTAATACAGTCCCACACGGTCCCCCAAGTCCTCCTAGAAACATAAAAATAGTTTTTATATACATTGGGTGAGTATACATGTATACTCAGTTGGGAAGACCAAAAGAACTCATGCACAAGTGGGGATACATTATAATGCCCTGTGAGGAAAGGAGATAACCATAACACCTAGAAAGGGAACTATCCACCCAAACCTCACCAAGGCACACTCCCCAAATAATGCAAGTCATGTAAATTTATTGTAATAACACATCGATGTGTGGGCACCCCGCACCACTTTCCCACCAGTTATTATAGATATCCTATGTGTCAGACCCCCCTCACTATTTTCAATGCAGTCTCATTACCACCCCAACAACAACCTTTTGGGCCACCACAACCGTGAATCCCACCCACAGACACCTAGGCCACAACAACTACCACCACGCCCTAAGAAACTTGGGCTAGATCAACTACTTACATGCCCAAAGACACCTGGGCCTTATCCCGAAGACACTGGGAACCAACCAGCCCGAACACACTTGATCCAACTACAAAAACATACCATGCTTGAAGAATCTTGGGCTATAATGGACCTCAGCCTGTCATATCCTGTCCTAAGAGTCTTGGGATACTCAGGAAAGGGAGCATAAAATGAGCTAATAACCATCCACTCATAAGAGTATTGGGGAAAACACCCCCCATAAAATAGGGGTGTTTGACATGAAGTTCTCAACATGGGTGGGGCGTAAATAAGAAACATATGAACTAAATTATACATATAGGTAAAAAAGCACTTATCCCAACCTAGGGGTTCCAAAATCATCCCATACACAAACACCCTCATTACTATTCATTCATAAAAAAGCACAACTGACACAACTAAGGCACAACTCATTCTTGAAAAACAAATCCCCATCAAACCCATTCTTGTTATCATATTCAAGTGATTCCATTTAAATAATTCTTCACTACTGGGCAACTAACAACCATATCCACAAGCCAAGGAAGGAAAAATAGTCAAGCAGTAATTTAAGCATTCACACCTGGTTCTCTTATAAAGTCACAACAACAAAAGGGATCCATGAGATCCCTTGAAGTACTGGAAAAAAACCAATCCACAACATATGGACCCACACAAACCCAAATACATAATCCAAAAACTACATAATATGGAATCACATCCCCATCCACGTCACCCCACAAGCATCAAGCAGAATAACTACACATATTACCAAGACAGAGCAAGGGAGTTTTCAAATTCAAACACACCATTCATTAAGTTCCTTCTTTCCTTTTGGTTAATCGGGGTGATCGCACATGGATTTTTGTTCACTGGACATCCATTTCATCAACTAAGTTTACATGATTAACCAATTTCCATGTTACAACCATTCAATCACAAAATTATCCAGAAAATAGAGGTTCATTAGTGTGTAAGAAGGGACCACCAACGACCATGATTTTTAGTGGGCATATTTTGGGACTAAGTTAGATGGAGAAGTAAGTAATAAGAGTTTGCTGTTATAGAGTGTTGTCTTTTATTGTCAAAGAAGATAAATCAAATCACTTTGTAAAGGATGTGAAAATCTGACGATGCTTTGCTAATTTGTATTTCAAAAATATCATAAGGTAAGAGAACTTATGATGAAAGCCTTATGAAGGAAAGGGGGAGTAAATGTGATTCCATTCGTATATAGTTATTATTTGAAGGAAATATTCTGGTGGAAGACAGGGAAGTTATAATAATTTCCATGGAAAATCTGACGATGCTAAAGCTGTTCGATCAAAGTATACATATCATGATTGTAGAGTTCGTGATGAAAGATAAAGAATGGTTATGGAAAGAAGTGAAGAGAATAATGAAAAAGGAATGGATGATTTATATGTGGCACAAAATAACATTTTAAGGTGGCGTTGTTTTCCAGTGTTTTCCAAATATTTAGGCATGAAAATCAAGATATGGAGAAATGTTTTTTTGGAAAAGGATGTTGCACACAAGTTTATAGATGGATTAGAATTTTGAATTAAAGGAATGATTCAAGTCCAGAACATCAAAAAATGGAAAAAGTCATGGAGTGCACATAAAATTTGGCAAAGCGTGTAAAAAATAATGTTGTGTGAAAG
The DNA here is from genome assembly GCA_963277665.1 of Viscum album. NCBI lineage: Eukaryota > Viridiplantae > Streptophyta > Magnoliopsida > Santalales > Viscaceae > Viscum > Viscum album. Next base: position 570,138,477 of record OY728131.1, read on the forward strand.
ATTGGTTTTGCACGCAATATGGAACATGGTTTAGAATTTTTCTTACAAGTGGTGTTTTGAGATCATAATGAATAAAATGGAAAAGTAATGAAGCACATGAAAAACTCAAGATAGTGTGCAAAATATGATGTGGCGTGCAAGTTACCCTAAAGGCTATGCGAAAAAGTTGTGGTCTTCGCACATATTCAGTTGTGTGCATGGGATTTCTTACCAGCTTCTAGGTAGCAAAGTGAAGAGTTATACTTAAGAGAATACACCTGTTCAACCGTAAAGAAGCACTAAAATACTGTAATTCCCTATTTGTGATAAGAGGGTGCACACACGCTTGAGTATTGTTTTCCAAGTGCTACACGAGTGTAAGGGAATATCCTACTCATTGTATTAAAAATAAAAGGATTGTTTTCTAGTAGATTGTGTGGTACTGGATTATTTCCATAATATACCAATGATGTAGCTACTCTTGTTGTGTAGTGAACCATGTAAATCTTGTGTTCTGGTGGTTGTGTGTTCAATAGGGAATAAACTCTTTAATAGGAGGTGAATGTTGTTTAAAAAATAAGAAACATAAAAAGAAAAATATATCACTGATTCACCCCCTCCCCCTTTTAGTGATACTTGTATCGTGACTCGGAACTTCAACATAATCCCATACAATTCATGACATATAAGCAAAGATAAGAGAGTAAAACAGTATCATCAAACACAAACCTTAATTATTTTTAAACCATTTATTATCTTCATTAAGGTTTGGTTTCATCCGTCACCATAAGAACATTTTCATACCCACACCGCATGATACACAGTAAAGAGAGCTGAAGGGAAAACCCTACCTGTATGATCAATGATCAATGTTTTTCTCAATGTGCCAAGAACTGTGGATGCATGACTTTCAGGGGAGGAACTCCGAGGACTCCAAGAGTGAGTAGAAAAGGCTCCATCATCGGCGTACCACTAGCCTCGGGAAGGGGGACTCCAAATGCACCAAGGAAAGGAAATAAACCAGCCAAGAAGAAGAAAGAATACCCGTGTGATAAAAGGTGGGAACCTGTAGTTACGAGATATGACTTCTTGAACCTCCTTAAAGCTGGATCATGGTTTCTCCTTGAGGTTAGGTGGTTACACATGATGGAATTTATTGTCATTTAATAATTCTCATTAGAGAGGTGTCCATAACAGTAGTGAGTTAAAGGGTTTCCTTTAAATAGAGGAAAACACGTAACAGGGGTGGAACTAGAAAGTAAGTAAAAAGGTTGTGACACTGAGGAAAAATACACACGTTTTGGTAAGTCAAGGGTATCCCAGCTCTTGGGGGATTTTAGATATCATTTATAGGATTTTAATGGATTCGAAAGGGTTATTAAAATACTTTTATGTCAAAAGAAACATTGAAGGGACGAAACTGAAAAAAATAAAGGATGGGACACCATTCGGCGAGACACCATAATGGTGACACCGTCACGGTGCCACCGTCACAATTCTATTGTATGTGGTGCCACTATTTTAGTGTGTGGCCATGACGGTGTGACCGCTACAGTGCCACCAGTTTGATGGAACACTGTAAGTGATGACACCGGTTTGGTGGAACACTGTAATCAGTGCCACCATTTCGGTGTGCGACCATGATAGTGTGACTGATATGGTGCCACTGTCATGGTTCCACTGTAACAGTGCCTATAACGACCCAAACTTTCTTTAATGGAAACCCCTCTTAATATAATTAAATGTCTCTTTATGTAAAATGTTTATTTTAAATATCAACTTCTTTTGTATTATGTTTTTGGATTTTAAAATACTGTTAAGAATTGTGACCATTTCTAATATAGTCATAGAATAGTGATCACATGATTAGTATAAATATAGGTCTTTAACAAATCCAATTTACCCAGACAAAGGAAGTAATGGAATCATATAGTAGATGTTCCCCATAAGAAGCCCATTTTTCAGAGCTTGGAAAGGAGGTTGCTTCTTTGGGCTTTTCTCTTGACCAATCCCAAACCGAGCTTGAATATGTTAAGCTCGAGTAGGACCGCCTACGAGATAAGTAGAAGTTGATAGAGATTACCACCCAAGCAATGTTATCTGAGCCACCCCAAGAGTCTGTCACCATCGCACACCTTACTCTTCGGTCTTATGCGGGGGTTATAAGGGGTTATGTAGCAAGGCCTTAGTGATATGGTTATGTATAATGTTTTTTATATAATAATGAATATACTTTCATTTTATTATTTTTACCTTGTAAATAGTTTTTAAAGAACAAATAGTATTTTTAGATAATGTTCAACTAAGAAATATATTTTGATGAATTAATGGATTTTTGAATTAAATAATATTTTAATAAAATATTATTATTTTTATTAAATTAATTTTTATAAAATATAAATGATCGTATAATTTTATGAATGCAATTGTAATTTTTATTAAGGTTTGAAAGCCATTTTTGTCAAACCCCACGAATTTTAGATAAATGCCAGTTTTTATATTAAAAGTGAAAATTAACATATTTAGAAAATTATTTAGATAAAATGAATATTATTTCTGGAATCAGGACATTGAAATTATCCAACGGTTAATTTTTCATAATTTTCTGATACAGTCAAATTTTTGGGTAAAAATTAAATATTGGTTAAATATATAATGTGTTTTATGACATCAGAATGACCCAATAGTGATGTAATAAAATAATATAAACATTATATTAGGCCAATATATGTTTTACCGTTAAAATATTGTGATTTTGGGTTATTTATTTATTTATTTTAGAAATCTTTAGTGGACCCTTCAAGACTTATTAAACATTTTGTCTTTTTAAATTGTTTTCCTTGGGAGTGTGACTCACCTCCACATAAGCAACACCATTATTTTAAGAATTTAGGTCTTTTAACTTATAAAATATTTATTTCTAATTCTCTTTGTCAAATACCATGGGCAGAAACCTTGGTATGGTTTGTGGTTTGGATTAGTTTAATGTGAGGTGTCCCAAACCTAAATAATAAAAAATTCACTCACCTTTCTTATATAAACCAACCCAAGCTCCCACTTCCTCCTCACTCAAAGCCTTTGGAGTTCGTCCAACCTCTACCCTCATCTCTCTAAAATCCTCCCAGGGTGACCATGCTCCTAATAATCCTCTCTTAAGCCTCTCCCAAGCCTTTGGAAGCACACTTCCAAGTAAGCGTTTTTTTCCTTTCTCATTTTTGTCCAATATTCTTAAAGTTGTTATGCCATTTTTATTTCAATTATAAATCTTGGGTTATGGTTTCAAACCTCCCCCATACTTCCCTATTTATGTTTTAATGATGTAAGACCCATTTATCTCTCATTAAATGCCTCCCATGTACACCTGTTACTATGCCAAAATTCTGAAAGGAATTTCTCTCTCCTCATTTACATTCAAGAAATTCTTTTGTATCATGAATCTAAATTCCATTAAATTTTTTGGGAAATACATATTTATGACCCCCTTACTATCCATGTCATGTAAATATGACGAGACACCCATTTATCTCTCACCAACCATTTTTATGAGTTCTTATGTCACACCGCTATGCTGCCGAAATTGCACCGCGTTTTTCTAAGCCCAGGTCATAGTGTAGTGGATACCATGCCCATTTTTCTATCAAGGGTATTCACCCTTATGAAAATTTAATTATTTTTTAAAGAGTTTAAAGTATTTATTCCACATTTTTTTATCACGGAATAAATTATTATGTTGAATGATTCAATGTTTTATGATCCATGTGGCACAATTATGCATGAAATGAAATGTTTAAGAAGGGTGCGCCCTGATAGCACTCCAATGCATTGGGTAAATTATAGTATCATGATATGTCATATGAAATGGGTTTTTACTCATTCTAATTCAAGTTCAACGAGGGTTTACTCATGCTTCATGTGAAATTAGTATTTACTCATACTCCATGTGTAATGAGCCTTGGCTCATGCTAATTCCATGTTAAGTGTCATTGCCAAATTTCCATGTCATGATTATCATGCCTTATCACGCCTTTATGTTTATGATTCTCTTGTGCTCTATTGATATGCCTATTGTATAACATGTATTGTATTCCTCATGTTATTCCATGATTAATCCCTTACCGGGCTTTATAGCTCACCTTTTTTTATGCATGTCCTCAGGTTATCTCATGCAATACTAAGTACAAGGAAATGTAGTGGTCATATAAAGAAAGTTTTCAATAAAGATGTTGTTTTTCATGTTTTAAGTTGTTATGTAATTATCCTAATCCCCAAAGACACTATACCTCTCGATATAATATGTTGTATCAAATGAATTTTATGTAATTAATTATGTTTAATTGTGTAATAAAAGATCAGGGTTGTCATAGTTGGTATCAGAGGATAGGTTTAGTTATTTTTGGGATTAGGACTAGAAAACCCCAGTAAAGCCTTAGAGACATGAATAAGTATAATAAAAACATCCCTAAGTTTTGGTGAGTATTGAGTAAGTGGTTTATCAAGAAAATACATCCCTATCTGATATAAGAAGGTAGAGGCGGCTCTGGCACATATGTATCCTAAGGGTAAAACTTGAAAACACCGCTTTGAGCTAGACTCAAATGGGAACTGGTGAACAACAACGGGCCTTGCTGCACTCTTGGTTACGACACTCTTAGGGGATATTCTTTAGTAAATTCACAATCTTAGTATGAACCATTATTAAGGGACAAAAAAATTCCCTATGAATATATGTTAGAAAGTAGATCATGGATAACATATACTGAAGCCAATAAATTCCTATGTTAAGGAAATAAAAGTTATTTATAAGTCATTAGTTTTGTCCTTGTATTACCATTTATGTGTTACCCCTAACATTCCTTTTATTCCAGCCTATGGCCGGTAATAGGATTACTCGAGTTAACAACCGATGTGAAGATCAATGTGATGACTGTACTAATGAGATGCCCAATCCAATAGAAGCGAGAATTGAGAACTTTGTCACACTTATCTCCCAGATAACTCAAGAATTGAATAGAAACATGGGTCAAGGGGAACGTTCAACCCCCCATAAGAAAGAACAAGTCGCTATCGAGAGCTTCATGAGACAAAGGCCTCTTATTTTTAATGGATCATCCGATCCCTCAATCGCTGAACAATGGATCAAATCCATTGAAAAGATCTTCTCCATCCTTTAATGTTATGAACAAGAAAAGGTTCTCCTGGTAGCTTATCGTATGGAGGGTGAAGCTGATCAATGGTGGATGTCGATAAAAAATACAATGCCTAAGGAGGAGATCGAGGTGTTGGTATGGAAGGATTTCGAGAAGATGTTTTTCGATAAATATTTTCCACGCACTGTCTGGCTTAAGATTGAAAGGGACTTCCTTGAACTCAAGAAAAAAGATGATGAATTTGTTGGTGCGTACGAGTAAAACTTCACAGGGATTTCAAGATACACTTCCAGATTTTTCTTTAACCTCGAATGCAAGGTTGACCGCTTCTTCGGTGGGCTGAAACCTAGCCTGCGGAAAGCACTGGCGATCCATGACATTGATAGCTATGAGGAAATTGTCTGATGTTCCCTCAAGGTCAAAATGAAGATCAGATAATCTTAGGGGTATCATGGGGATACAAAGAATAAGGTAGACTTCAATGATGGTGGTCCGATGGATAAATACAACGGTGCTAAGAATATCTAGCACCACACTTGACAAAGGTGGGGAAAGAAGCACCCTAGAAATTACCTGAAGGGGACAAGGAAATACTTTAGTTATGGAAGAGAAGGGCACCTGGAAATTAAATATCAGAAAGAAAGACCTGCAGATGTGAAAGAGGAGAGGAACACTCGATTTGAAACTCAATGCGTGGTTCATTGCTACAACTACAAAGAACCAGGGCATCTTGAAAATCAGTGCCCTAAGACAAGGGTTTTCAAAGGCAACCAACAACCTCCAAGGCAGCAAGGGTGAGGTTTTTCCATCAATACTACCGAAGTGAACCTCGACAACGAAGTGGTGATAGGTACGCTAGTTATTCATTCAATAATAGTGAATATAGTTTTTGATTCAGCTTTTACTCATTCTTTTATATCTCAAAAGTTTAGTAGAACAATCCCAGCACCACAAAAAATCATGGAAGTGAAGATGTTGGTGAGTACGGAAAATGGGGAAATCATTACATCCCATGAATATAACTCCTCCCCTATCATAATTTATGGATTGAAATTCCCTAAGAACCTTGTCATACTCTGTCTGGTGGAATTTGATGCAATTATTGGCATGGATTGGCTTTCCTTATATAGAGCGAACATAAATTGCCGTGAGAGGGAAATCACTCTCCATGTAGAGAATCGACCCCCAATTCTTTATAAGTGAAAAGAGGAAGATGAATCTTCTTTAGATATATCATCTCAAGCATGGATATTAATTCCCTATGAGCACACATATCTGGATCAAATTATTGATTCTAAGGAGGCAACAATCCTAGAAGACATGCCTATTGTGAAAGAATTCGCTGAAGTGTTTCCCGAGGAATTTCCTGGTCTTCCTCCTAGAAGAGATATTGAATTCTCAATTGATCTTATACCTTGGGCATTGCCAATATCCAAGAATCCATATAGAATGTCTGTTGTGAAAAATTAGGAGTTGACGAAACAATTACAGGAGAATTTGGATAAAGGGTTTATATGCCTAAGTGCTTCACCATGGGGTGCACCAGTCCTCTTTGTCAAGAAGAAGGATAGGTCAATGTGACTTTGCATAGATTATCGTGATCTTAACAAAATCATGATAAAGAAAAAGTATCCTCTCCCACACATTGTTGACTTGTTCAATCAGCTGTGTGGAGCACAATACTTCTCCAAGGTGGATTTACAGCCAGGATATTATTAAGTAAGGGTGAAGAAGGAAGATATCCCCAAGACTGCTTTTTGTATAAGATACAAGAACTATGAATTCATAGTAATGCATTTTGGGCTCACTAATAATCCAAAAATCTTCATGGACTTGATGAATAGAGACTTTAGAGATTACCTTGACAAATTTTTCGTAGTCTTTATAGATGATATTCTGATATACTCCACAACCAAGGAGAATCATGAGGAGCATCTAAAAACTGTACTAGAGACCTTATGGAAGGAGAATCTCTATGAAAATTACAACAAGTTTGAGATCTGGTTTAAGGAGATCTCATTCTGGGTCCATATCATCACAAGCAATGGGATATCTATGGATCCCTCCAAAACAGATGCAATTAAGGGATGGATGAGGCCATCATTGGTAACAGATATCCGTAGCTTCTTGGGGTTAGCTGGATATTATCGACGATTTGTGAGAAATTTCTCACGATTGTCTAACCCTATTAACAAGCTAACTTGGAAGGGGGTAAAGTTTTCTTGGAGTGATGAATGAGAAGAAAGCTTCAAGGAGTTGAAAAGGAGGCTTATCACTGCGCCAGTTCTCAATTTACCCAGAAGTGGAGAACTTTTTGTGGTATTCAGTGATGCTTCAAAGAAGAGCCTGGGATGTGTGTTGTTTCAAAATGAAAAAGTCATTGCCTATGCTTCAAGTCAATTAAAATTTCATGAACAGAACTATCTAACACATTACCTCGAGTTGGATACAGTGATCTTCGCTTTGGAAATTTGGTGGCATTATCTATTTGGGGAGAAGTGTGAAATATATACGAACCACAAAAGCCTCAAGTATATATTCACATAGAAAGAGTAGAACATGAACCAACAGTGATGGTTAGGGCTGATCAAAGACTATGAATACTCAATCCATTACCACCCTAGGAAAGCGAACAAGGTGGCATATTCCCTAAGTATAAAGGACCCAATGATTCTGTCATTGATGAGAATTGAAAAGGATCCAATCTTCTTAGATTTGATGAAGATAGACATGAGAATCATAAAGAAGGGAACATCATCAATCCTTTCACAAATGATTACTCAACTATCACTTTTGTAAAGGTTAAAGGATGCTCAAAAGTATGATGTGGGAATTAAGGGGAAAGTGGAAACTATCGGAAACGGGAAATTATCAGAATTTATTGTTAATGAAGAAGGAATTGTGAGATTTGGGAAAGACTATGTGTTCAATCAAGTCCATAGATGATGAAGGAACTTTTGGATGATGAACACAGTTCAAATTTCTCTATTCACCCTGGAAACACAAAGATGTATCGAGATCTCTGATAGCATTAATGGTGGTATAAAATGAAGAAGGAGATCACTGAATATACACCATAGTGCCTGGTGTGTCAGCAAGTGAAGGTAGAGAGGCAAAAGTCTAAGGGGATGATGCAACCATTTCCCGTAGAAGAATAGAAATGGGAGAACATCCCCATGGAATTTTTCATCGGACTTCCAAAGACATCCAAAGGCAACAATGCAATATGGGTTTTTGTGGATTGTCTTACAAAGGCTGCACACTTCATTGATATTCGGGAGGATTTCTTATTGGATCAATTGGAACAGATATATATCAGGGAAGTGGTAAGACTGCATGGAGTACCACTATCTATTATGTCCGATCAAGATCCAAGATTCAACTCTAAGTTTTGGAAGAGTCTTCAACATGATCTGAATGCTAAAATGAACTGCATTACGGCCAATCATCCTCAAACTAATGTCCAATCCGAGCAGACTATCCAAACACTTAAGGAAATGTTGAGATCGTGCTCAATGTACTTTAAATTAGGATGGGATCAACATCTTACTCTGGTTTAGTTCTCTTATAATAATAGTTTCCACTCGAGCATCCAAATGGAAACATATGAAGCCCTTTACGAGAAAAGGTGCAGAACACCGGCATGTTGGGATGAGGTCGGTGAGCGTAAGTTGCTTGGACAAGAAATGGTTGAAGAAATGGTGGATAAGGTGAAAACCATTCAGCAGCATATCAAGGTAGCCTAGAGTTGACAGAAGAGTTATACAGACAACCGTCGATGAAACCTTGAGTTTAAAGATGAAGACATGGTATTTCTACACATATCACCGTGGAATAAGGTCATGAGGTTTGGAAAGATAGGGAAGTTAAGTCCAAGGTACACCGGCCCCTTTGAGAATATTGATCGTGTCGGGGATGTGACCTATCAACTAGCACTTACACCTACAATGGCCAAAGTACATGATGTATTTCATGTGTCCCTCTTAAGGAAGTACATACCAGACCCTTCACATGTACTCTCCTTAGAGGTGGTATAGTTAGAGGATGATCTTTCTTATGAGGAGCAACCCATGAAGATCTTAGATCGTAGAGAAAAAGATCTATAAAATAAGACAATGCCCCTCATCAAGGTGTTGTGGAGAAACCACAAGTTTGAATAAGTAACATGGGAATTAGAGGAAATGATAAAGAAGAGTTACCCACATCTGTTTTAGTTTGGGAAAAGGAAATTTTGAGGGAGAAATTTCTTAAGGGGGGATGATTGTAATGACCCAAACTTTCATTAATGGAAATCCCTATTGATCTAATTAAATATATCTTTATATAAAATGTTTATATAAAATTTTAACTTCTTTGGTTTTATGTTTCTGGATTTTAAAATACTATTAATAATTGTGACCATTGATAATATAGCCTTTGAACAGTGATCACATGATTAGTATAAATATAGGGCTTTAAAAAATCCAATTTACTCATACAAAGGAAGCGATGACCTCATCCAGTAGACGTGCCCCATACAAAGACCATTTGTCAGAGCTCAAAAAGGAGGTTGAGTCTTTGGGCTTCAATCTTGACCAAGCCCAAGTCGAGCTTGAATATGTTAAGCTTGAGCGGGACTGCCTATGAGAGAAGTGGAAGTTGATAGAGATTACCACCCGAGCAATGTTATCCGAGCCACCCCAACAGTCTATCACCATCGCACACCTTACTCTTCGGTATTATGTGAGTGTTATAAGTGATTATGTAACAAGACCTTATCACTATGGTTATGTACATTATTTTTTTATATAATAATTAATATACTTTCATTTTATCATTGTTACCTTGTAAATAGTTTTTAAAGCACAAATAGTATTTTTAGTTAATGTTCAACTAAGAAATATATTTTGATGGATGAATGGATTTTTGAATTAAATAATAATTTATTAAAATATTATTATTGTTATTAAATTAATTTTTATTTAATATAAATGATCGTATAATTTTATGAATGCAATTGTAATTGTTATTAAGGTTTGAAAGCCATTTTTGTGAAAACCCATGAATTTTTTATAAATGCGGGTTTTTATTTTAAAAGTGAAAATTAACATATTTAGAAAATTATTTAGATAAAATGAATATTATTTCTTTAATCAGGGCATTGAAATTATCCAATGGTTAATTTTTTATAATTTTCAAAGACAGTCAAAATTTTTGGTAAAAATTAAATACCGTTTAAATATATAACGTGTTTTATGACATCATAATGCCCCTATAGTGATGTAATAAAATACTATAAACATCATATTCGTCCAATATATGTTTTACCATTAAAATAATATGATATTGGGTTTTTTTGATTTATTTTACAAAGCTTTAGTGGACCCTTCAAGACTTATTAATCATTTTGTCTTTTTAAATTGTTTTCCTTGGGAGTGTGACTCACCTCCACATAAGAAACCCCATTAGTTTAAGATGTTAGGGATTTGGCCTTATAAAATATTATTTTTCACTTCACTTTGGAAAAAACCATGGGAAAAAACCATGGGCTGGTTTTTGGTTTGGATTAGTTTAATGTGAGGTGTCCCAAACCTAAATAATAAAGAATTCCCTCACCTTTCCTATTTAATCCCATCCAAGATTCCAATTCCTCCTCACTAAAAGACATTTAATTTCGTCCAACCTCTACCCTCATCTCTCTATAATCCTCCCAAGGTTCCCCAATCTCCCAATAATCATCTCTCAAGCCTCTCTCAAGCCTTTGGAAGCACACTTCCAAGTAAGGGTTTTCTTACTTTCTCATTTTTGTCTAATATTATTTATGTTGTTATTCCCTTTTTACTTCAATTATAAATTATGAGGTATGGTTTTTCACCCCCCATAATTCCCTCTTTATTTTTGAATGATGGGAGACCACTTTATCTCTCATTAAATGCCTCCCATGTACACCCGTTACTATGATGAAATTCCAAAAGAAATTTCTCTCTCCTCATTTACATTCAAGAAATTCATTTGTATCATGAATATAAATTCCATTACATTTGTTGGGACATGTATATTTATGACCCCTTACTGTTCATTTCATTTAAATATTATGATACACCCCTTCCTCTCTCATCAACCATTTTTATGAGTTCTTATGTCACGCTGTTATGCTGCCGAAATTGCACCGTGTTTTTCCAAGCCCAAGTCATTGTGTAGTGGATACCATGCCCATTTCTCTATCAAGGGTATTCACCTTTATGCACATTTACTTATTGTTTAAATAGTTTAAATTATGTATTTCAAATTTTTTTTATCGTGGAATAAATTTTTATGTTGAATGATTCAATATTTTATGATCCATATGGCAGACTTATGCATGAAATGAAATGTTTATGAAGGGTGTGCCATAATAGCGCTCCAATGAATTGGTTAAAGTATAGTATCATGATACGTCATGTGCAACGGGTGTTTAATCCTGATAATTAATGTTCAGTGAGTATTTAATCGTGCTTCATGTGCAAGGAGGATTTACTCATGCTCCATGTGCAATGAGCCTTGGCTCATGCTAATTCCATGTTAAGTGTCATTGCCAAATTTCCATGTTATGATTATCATGCTTTATCATGCCTTTATGTTTATGCTTCTCTTGTTATCTATTGACATTCCTATTGTCTAACATGTTTCCTCATGTTATTCCATGATTAATCCCTTACGGGGCTTTATAGTTCACCCTTTTTTATGAATGTTCTCAGGTTATCCCATGCAATGCTAAGTACGATGGAATGTCGTGGTCATGTAATGGAAGTTTTCAATAAAGATATTTTTTTCATGTTTTAAGTTGTTATGTAATGATCATAAGCCCCAAAGACACTAGACATCTCGATCTTCTATGTTGTATCCAATGCTGTTTATGTAATAAATTATGTTTAATTGTGAAATAAAAGATCAGGGTTGTCATAGTTGGTATCAGATGATAGGTTTAGTTATTTGTGGGACTAGTATTAGAAAAACCTAGTAAAGCCTTAGATACAATAATAAGTATAATAATAACATCCCTAAGTTTTGGTGAGTATTGAGTAAGTGGTTTATCATGGAAATACATCCCTGTCTGATACGAGAAGGTAGAGGCGGCTCTGGCACAGATGTATCCTAGGGGTAAAACCCGAAAACACCGCTTTGAGCTAGACTAGAACGAGAACTGGTGCACGAAAATGGGCCTTTTATGCACTATTGGTTATGACAGTCCCATGGGATATTCTTTGGTAAATTCACAATCTTATTATGAACCATTATTAAGGGACAAAAAAATGAACTAAGAATATAATTAGAAAGTAGATCATGGATAACATAGACTGAAGCCAATAGATTCATATGTTAAGAAAATAAAACTTATTTATAAGTCATCAGTTTTGTCCTTGTATTACCCTTTATGCGTTACCCCTAACTTTCCTTTTATTCCTGCCTATGGTCGGTAATAGGAGGACTTGGGCTAACAACTGATGTAAAGATCAATGTGATGACTGTACTAATGAGATGCCCAATCCAATGGGAGCGGGAATTGTGAAATTTGTCACACTTCTCTCTCAGATGACTCAATCTTTGAATAGAAACATGGGTTAAGGGGAATGTTTAACCCCCCTATGAAATAACAAGTCGCTATCGAGAGCCTCATTAGAGAAATGCCTCCTAATTTTAATGGATCATCCGATCCCTCAATCACTGAACAATGGATTAAACCCATTGAAAGGATCTTCTACATCCTTCAATGTTCTGGACAAGAGAAGGTTGTCATGGCTGCTTATCGTATGGAGGTTGAAGCTGATCAATGGTAGATGTTGACCAAAAAATACAAAGCCTAAGTAGGAGGTTGAGACATTGGAATGGAAGGATTTCTGGAAGATGTTTTTCGATAAATATTTTCGCGCACCCTCCAGCTTAAGATAAAAAGGGACTTCCTTTACCTTAAGCAAAAAGATGAAAAATATGTTGGAGCGTATGAGGAAAACTTCACAAGGATTGAACGATACACTTCTGGCTTTGTTGTCCCCCCCGAATTCAAGGTTGAATGCTTCTTTGGTGGGCTAAAACCTAGCCTGTGGAAAGCGCTGGCAATCTGTGACTTTGACAGCTATGAAGAAATTGTCCGATGTTCTTTCATGGTCAAAATGGAGATCAAAGAATCTCAGGGGTATCAAAGGGATAAGAAGTGTAAGTTGGAATTCAATGCTAGCGGTCCTATGGATAAATCCAATGGTTCTAAGAAGATCCAGCACCCCACTTGCCAAAGGTGTGGAAAGAAGCAACTTGGAAATTTCCTAATGGGGACAAGGAAATTCTTTACGTGTGGTAGAGAAGGGAACCAGGCTATTAACTGTCGGAAATAAAGACTCGGAATGAGACAACAGAGAGGAATGCTCCGTTCTAACCTCAACACATGGTTCATTGATACAACTGCAAAGAACCAGTGCATCTTGAAAATCAGTTCCCTAAGACAAGGGTTTTCAAAGGCAACCAACAACCTCCAAGGTTGTAAGGGTGAGCTTCTTCCATCACTACTGCCAAAGTGAACCCTGACAATGAATTGAAAATAAGTACTCTAGTTATTCATTCAAGAATAGTGAACATACTTTTTGATTCAGGTTCTACGCATTATTTTATATCTCAAAAGTTTAGTAGAACATTCCCAGCACCACCCAAAATCATGGAAGTGAAGATGTCAGTGGGTAAGAAAAATTGGGAAATCATTTCATCCCATGAATATAACTCCTCCCCTGTCATAATATGTGGATTGAAATTCCCAGCGAACCTTGTCATACTCCCTCTGGTGGAAGTTGATGAAATTCTTGGCATGGATTGACTTTCCTTATATAGAGCCAACATAAATTTTCGTGATAGGGAAATCACTCTCCATGTGGAGAATCGACCCCCGATTCTTTACAAGTGAAAGGATGGAGATGAATCTTCTTTAGCTCCATCATCTCAAGCGTGGATATTACTACCCTATTAGCACGCATATCTAGCTCAAATGATTGAGTCTAAGGGGGAAAACATCCTAGAAGAGATTTATATTGTGAGGTAATTCAATGAAGTGTTTCCCGAGGAATTTCCTGGTCTACCTCCTAGAAGAGATGTTTAATTCTCAATTGATATTATACCTTGGGAATTTCCAATATCCAAGAATCCATATAGAATATATTTTTTGGAGCTTTAGGACCTAAAGAAACAACTATAGTAGAATTTGGATAAAGGTTTTATATGCCTAAGTGCTTCACCATGGGGTGGACCAATCCTCTTTGTCAAGAAGAACGATGGGTCAATGCACCTTTGCATTGATTATCGTGAGCTTAACAAAATCAAGGTAAAGAAAACGTATCCTCTCCCATGAATTGATGACTTGTTTGATCAGCTGCATGGAGCACAGTACTTATCTAAGGTGGATTTGCGGTCGGGATATTATCAAGTAATGGTGAAGAAGGAAGATATCACCAAGACTACTTTTCGTATAAGATATGAGAACTATGAATTCATATTAATGCAGTTAGGACTCAATAATTCTCCAGAAATATTCAGGGACTTGATGAATAGAGTCTTTATAGATTACCTTGACAGATTTTTGGTACTCTTTATAGATGATATTCTGATATACTCCAAAACCAATGAGGATAATGATGAGCATCTAAGAACTGTACTAGAGACCTTGCAGAAGGAGAAGCTCTATGAAAAGTACAACAAGTGTGAGTTCTGGTTGAAGGAGGTCTCATTCTTGGGCCATATCATCACAAGCAATGGGATATCCATGGATCCCTCCAAAACTGATGCAATTGAGGGATGGACAAGGACAACATTGGTAACAGATATCTGTAGCTTCTTGAGGTTAGCTGGATATTATCGACGATTTGTGAGAAATTTCTCACAATTGTCTAACCCTCTTACCAAGCTAACTCATAAGGGAGTAATGTTTTCTTGGAGTGATGAATGTGAAGGAAGCTTCAAGGAGTTGAAAAGAAGTCTTATCACTACACCCGTGCTCACTTTACCCACAAGTGGATAACTTGTTGTGGTATTAAGTGATTCATCTAAGAAGGGTATGTGATGTGTGTTGATGAAAAATGAAAAAGTCATTGCCTTTTATTCAAGGAAATTGAAAGTTCATGAATAGAACTATCCAACACATGACGCCGAGTTAGGTGTAGTGATCTTTTCTTTGAAAATTTGGCGGCATTATATCTTTGGGGAGAAGTGTGAAATATATACGGACCACAAAAGCCTCAAGTATATATTCAAATAGAAAGAGTTGAACATGTTCCAACGAAGATGGTTAGGGATGATCAAAGACTATGACTGCTCAATCCATTACCACCTTGGGAAAGTGTACAAGGTGGTAGATGTCCTATGTAGAAAGGACCCAACGATTCTATCATTGATGAGAATTAAAAAGGATCCAATCTTCTTAGATTTGAAAAAGATGGACCTGGGAATCATAAATAAGGGAAAATTATCAATACTTTCACAAATTATTGCTTAACCATCACTTTTGGAAAGGTTAAAGGATTCTCAAAAGGATGATGTGGAAATTCAGGAAAAAGTGGAAGCTATTGAAAAAGGGAAATACTCAGAGTTTAATGTTCATGAAGAAGGAATTGTGAGATTTGGGAAATGTCTATGTGTTCCATCAAGTCCGGAGCCGAAGAAGGAACTTTTGGATGATGCACATAGTTTAAATTTATCTATTCACCAAGGAAACACAAAGATGTACTGAGATCTCCGAGAGCATTATTGGTGAGATAATGTGAAGAAGGAGATAACTAAATATACATCAAAGTGCCTAGTGTGTCAGAAAGTGAAATAAGAGAGGAATAGGTATAAGGGGATAATGAAACCATTGCCCATACCTGAATGGAAATGGGAGAAAATCACCAAGGACTTTGTCACCAGACTTCTGAAGACATCCAAAGGCAAAAATGCAATAGGGGTTGTTGTGGATCGTCTTACAAAGTCTGCACACTTCATTTCTATTCAGGAGGATTTCTCATTGGATCAATGGGCACGAATATATATCATGGAAGTGGTAAGGCTGCATGGAGTACCACTTTCTATTATATTCGATCGAGATCCAAGATTCACCTCTAAGTTTTGGAAGAGTCTTCAATATGATCTGAATACTGAACTGAACTTTAGTACGACCTATCATCCTCAAACTAATGGCCAATCCGAGCGGACTATCCAAAAACATGAGGACATGTTGAGAGTGTTCTCATTGGACTTTAAAGGAGGATGGTATCAACATATTCCTATGGTTGAGTTCACTTATAATAATAGTTTCCACTCGAGCATCCAAATGACACCATATGAAGCCCTTTATGGGAAAAGGTGCAGAACACCAGCGTGTTGGGATGAGGTCGATGAGAATAAGCTTCTTGGACAAGAAATGACCGAAGAAATGGTGGAGAAGGTTAACACCATTCAGCAGCATATCAAGGTAGCCCAGAGTCGACAAACGAGTTTTGCAGATAACCATTGATGAGACCCTGAGTTTAAAGTTGGAGACATGGTATTTCTATGAATATCTCTGTGGAAGAAGGTCATGAGGTTTGGAAAGAATGGGAAGTTAAGTCCAAGGTACATCATCACCTTCAAGATTCTCAATCGTGTTGGGCTGTGGCCTATCGAGTAGCACTTCCACCTACCATGGCCAAAGTACATGATGTATTTCATGTATCACTTTTAAGGTAGTACATACCAGAACCTTCACATAGACTCTCTTTAGAGGTGTTATAGTTAGAGGATGATCTTTCTTATAAGGAGAAACCGATGAAGATCTTAGATCATAGAGAAAAAGTTCCACGAAATAAGACAATGCCCCTCATCAAGGTGTTGTGGCGAAACCACAAGTTTGAAGAAGCGATGTGGGAATCAGTGGAAATGATGAAGTATAGTTACCCACATCTATTTTACTGTGGTAAAAATAAATTTCTAGGGAGAAATTTCTTAAGAGGGTAGGATTGTAACGACCCAAAATTTCATTAATGGAAATCCCTCTTGATATAATTAAATGTCTCTTTATGTAAAATATTTATATAAAATGTCAACTTATTTGGTTTTATGTTTTTGGATTTTAAAATACAGTAATGAATTGTGACTGTTGATAATATATCTATTTAACAGTGATCACATGATTTGTATAAATATAGGGCTTAAAAAAATCCAATTTACATAAACAAAGGAAGCGATGGCCTCATCCAGTAGACGTGCCCCATATGAAGCCCATTTGTTAGAGCTCATAAAGGAGGTTGCGTCTTTGGGATTCTCACTTGACCAAGTCCAAGATGAGATTTAATATGTTAAGTTAGAGTGGGACCACCTACGAGAGAAGTGGATGTTGATAGAGATTACCACCCAAGAAATATTATCCGAGCCACCCCAAGAGTCTATCACCATCACACACCTTACTCTTTGGTATTATGCGGGTGTTATAAGGGGTTATGTTACAAGACCTTATAACTATGGTTATTTACATTATTTTTGTATATAATAATGAATATACTTTCATTTTATTATTGTAACCTTGTAAATAGTTTTTAAAGCACAAATAGTATTTTTAGTCAATGTTCAAATAAGAAATCTTTTTTGATGAATTAATAGATTTTTGAAATAAATAATATTTTAATAAAATATTTTTATTGTTATTAAATTATGTTTTATTAAATATAAATGATTTTATAATTTTATGAATGCAATTTCAGTTTTTATTAAGGTTTGAAAGTGATTTTTGTCAAAACCCATGAATTTTCGATAAATGTCGGTTTTTATTTTAAAAGTTAAAAATAAAATATTTAGAAAATTATTTATATAAAATTAATATTATTTCTAGAATCAGGATGTTGAAATTTTCCAATGGTGAATTTTTCAAAATTTTCTAAGACAATCAATTTTTTGGATAAAAATTAAATACTGTTTAAATATATAATATGTTTTATGACATCATAATGACCCAATAGTGATGTAATAAATTACTATAAACTTTATTTTAGGCCAATATATGTTTTAACATTAAAATAATGTGATTTTGGGTTTTTTTGATTTATTGTACAAAGCTTTACTGGACCCTTCAAGACTTATTTAACATTTTGTCTTTTTAAATTGTTTTCCTTGGGAGTGTGACTCACCTCCACATAAGAAGCCCCATTATTATAAGAAGTTATGAATTTGAATTATAAAATATTTTTTTCCACTTCCCTTGGGTAAAAAACATGAGCAAAAACCATGGGATGGTTTGTGGTTTGGATTAGTTTAATGTGAGGTGTCCCAAACCTAAATAATAAAGAATTCCCTCACGTTTCCTATATAAACCCAAAAAATATCCCACTTCCTCCTCACTAAAAACCATTGTAGTTCGTCCAAACTCTGACCTACTATCTCTATAATCCTCCCAAGGTGCCTCAAGCTCCCAAGAATCCCCTCTCAATCCTCTCTCAAGACTTTGGAAGCACACTTCCAAGTAAGGGTTTTCTTCCTTTCTCATTTTTTTCCAATATTCTTTAAGTTGTTATGCTCTTTTTATTTCATTTATAAATGTTGGGGTATGGTTTATCACCTCCCCCATACTTCCCTATTCATGTTTGAATTATGGGAGACCCCTTTCTCTCTCATTACATGCCTCCCATGTACACCCATTACTATGTCGAAATTCCAAAAGGAATTTCTCTCTCCTCATTTACATTCAAGAAATTATTTTGTATCATGAATATAAATTCCATTACATTTGTTGGAACATGTGTCTTTATGACCCCTTACGGTCCATGTCATGTAAATATGATGAGACACCCCTTTATCTCTCATCAACCATTTTTATGAGTTCTTATGTCACGCTGTTATGCTCCCGAAATTGCACCGCATTTTTCCAAGCAAAAGTCATTGTGTAGTGGATACCATGCCCATTTCTCTATTAAGGGTTTTCACCTTTATGCATATTTACTTATTGTTTAAATCATTTCAAGAATGTATTCCACATTCATTTATCTTGGAATAAATTATTATGTTTAATGATTCAATGTTTTATGATCCATGTGGCACACTTATGCATGAAATGAAATGTTTAAGAAGGGTGAACCCTGATAGTGCTCCAATGCATTGGGTAAAGTATTGTATCATGATACGTCATGTGCAATAGGTGTTTACTCATTCTAATTAATGTGTAATGAGGGTTTACTCATTCTTCATGTTCAATGAGGATTTAATCATGCTCCATGTGCAATGAGACTTGGCTCATGCTAATTCCATGTTAAGTGTCGTTGCCACATTTCCATGTTATGATTATCATGATTTATAATGCCTTTATGTTTATGATTCTATTGTGCTGTATTGATATGACTATTGTCTAACATGTATTGTATTCTTCATGTTATTCCATGATTAATCCTTTACTAGGATTTATAGCTCACCCTTTTTAAGCATGTCCTCAGGTTATCCCGTGCAATGCTAAATATGAGGGAATGTAGTGGTCATGTAAAGGAAGTTTTCAATAAAGATGTTTTTTTCATGTTTTAAGTAATTACGTAATGATCCTAATACCCAAAGGAACTAGAAATCTCAATATTCTATGTTGTATCAAATTATGTTTATGTAATAAATTATGTTTAATTGTGTAATAAAAGATCAGGGTTGTCATAGTGCCACCGGTTCGGTGGAACACCGTAAGCAGTGCCACCTTTTCAGTGCGTGACTGTGACTGGTGCCACTGTCACAGTGCCGCCGTGACTAGTGCCACCATTTCAGTGGAACCATTTTATGGAACTGAGTTTTTGTAAAACTCATTAATGAGTCACTATCTGGGCTATTACATCAGATACCTATCAAACTATTCTTGCCCTCATAAATCGAAACTAAACCCATAGAAAAGAGAGGGTTCTGAACAACCACCACAAAAGATACCTCTCAGGAGTAAACCTCCTCATCATCTTGGAACACATCTCCCTCATCTATCTTCTGAAGAACCATGGATACACTACCACTCCTCTCCCCTAAGTAACCGCACAAACATGTAAAGGTCATACCGTCTAGTTATATGGATTAGGGAGTCCCTTCCTCCATGTAAAGAAACTATCCACTTTAGGTGGCCCTGACTCGCCTGCACGGGTTTAACCGCATCCACTTTAATGCATCTTGATTTAGGATTAGGTCATCCACTCCCCATAGTTAGGACTCTTTACACACATCAAGAGAACAAGGGAAACAATCCATTCCATAGTTAACAAGGTCAAGCACTACATCACAATCAAATACAAAACAAAACAGAACAAAACTCAAAAAAAAATCCGAGTACTAGGTGCGCATTTGTGCCTCCCATTCCCAGGTACTCTTCTCGAGGCCACCAGGCCTCCATAAAGAACGAACCAACGGAATGGTTCGTCCATGAAGAATCTTCTCCTCACGATCCTCGATCCTCACTGTATGCTCTACAAACATCGCATCACCCTCGATATCCAGCTTTCCCAAGTTGAGGACGTGTGAATCATCGCTTAGATAATGATGGAGCTCAGACACATGGAAGATGTCATGCACACTCAATTGAGGCAGTGGTAGCACCAGCTGATAAGACACTTCGTCAACCCGCTGCAACACCTCTAAGGGTCTGACCAAATTGGGAGAAAGCTTCCCATACCAAACATCCATTTCCAATGCCGAGGGAAGACCTTCAAGAACACGTGGTCCTTGACCTCGAACTCTAAGGGTCTCCTCCTATGATCGGCATATGAAATTTTCCTATCCTGAGCCACCTTCATCCTCTCCTGTATAAGTTGAACCTTCTCCATCGTGCTCTTCCCCACCTCCGAGCCAAGAACAACTACTTCCCCGACCTCTGTCCAGCACACGAGTGAGAAACACGACCTCCTGTGCAAGGCTTCAAATGGAGTCATGCCAATGGTAGAGTGATTGATATTATTGTAGGAAAAATCTACCAGAGGAATGTGTTGTGCCCATGATCCCACAAAGTCCAAAACAAATGCCTATAGAATATCCTCCAACATTTGGATGGTCTGCTCTGTCTGCCCATCTGTCTGGGGGTGGAAAGCAGTGTTAAGGCATAACCAGGTGTCAAAAGCATGTTGCAATCCTTTCCAGACCCATGAGGTAAATTGGGTATCCTGATCTGAGACAATGGACCTTGGAACTCCATCTAACCACACCACCTCATCCACATACGTCTGTGCCAAGGCATCCACCGCACTCAAATCCTTGATTTCCAGGAAGTGAGCTGATTTCGTCAGCCCATCCACCACTACCCAGATAACATCACAACCCCCTTGAACTCTGGGTAGTCCCCTAAAGAAATCCATCAATATGTAGTCCTAATTCCAATCATGGAAATATAAAGTTTGTAACAGATATCCTAGGACACCATGTTAAACCTTCACCTACTGACACATGAGGCACTTTTCCACAAACTCTACCACTGCTAGCTTCACCTCAGGCCACCAAAACTGGCCCCTAAAACCCTGATACTTCATGTAAATCTCTCGGTGTACCACCATGGGTGAGTTTTAGAACTCACCAAGAATTTCCTTGCACATTTCCATCGGGATGAACAAATTTCCATGAAACAACATCTGATTCTGCCTGAATTACGACCATACTCCTGGAGCATCACCCAGGTTAACACGATTGTGTATCACTTCAGACTCTAAGTCCCCCCACTGAGACTCCTCCACCTGCAGAAACAGAGAGGAATACACTTTCATATGGAACAGACAACCTCTTCCATCCTCCACCCTTTCATCCATGTGTAGGGAAGCCAACTCTTCCATCGCCTTCCAAGCGTCTACTGATGTTAGAACCACATCCTTCTAAGACTTCCTGCTCAAGACATCGGTCACCACGTTCCCCTTTCCCGAGGTGTGGGAAATTTTGAAGTTGTGGTCCTGACGAAACTCTATCCACCTTTTTTGTTGCAAGTTTAGGTCCCATTGGGAGAAGATATACCTCAATATTTTGTGATCTGTGAAGACCATGAAGTGTTCCCCAATGAGGTAATACCACCAAAACTTTAGTGAAAACATGACCACTGCAAGATTTAGATCATGGGTGGAATAGTTACTCTCATGGGGACATAACTTCCTAGACCCATAAGAGATCACCCCTACTACTACATCAAAACACACCCCAAAACTTGTCCTGAAGCATCACAAAACTCTTTAAACATCACCCCTTCTTCTAGAAACCTCAGCACTGGGGCACTAACCAACTTTCCCTTTAGATAACAGAAGGATTCCAATCACTACTCACTCCATACAAAATCCTGGTCTTTCTTGGTCAAGGTTGTAAAAGGTGCTACAAAACGGGAGAAGTTGGGCATGAATCTTCGGTAGTAACCTGCTAGACGTAGGAAACTACAATCCTATGACACGTTCTTGGGTGCTTCCCAAGAAACAACCACTTGAACCTTCAACAGGTCCACTGTTCTTCCCTGATCGGACACCACATGCCAAAGGAAGTGCACCTCTCATGTCCAAAACTTTCACTTAGAAAACTTTCAGTAGAGCTGGTGCCATCAGAGGACCTCTAAAAGTTTTCTCAGATGCTCAGTTTGATCCGCCTCTAATATTTAGTAGATTAAAATGTTGTTAATAAACATGACTATGAACTGGTCTAGATATTCCCAGAAGATGGAGTTCATGAGTCCCATGAACATGACTGGTGAATTCGTAACAACAAACAACATGGCCACGAACTCAAAGTGCCCATATCTACACCTAAAGGAAGTCTTCAAGATGTCACCCTCCTTCACCCTCAACTGGTGATATCCTGATTGTTGATAAATCTTGGAGAACCATTCTACCCCATTCAACTAATCAAAAAGGTTGTTGATCCTTGGGATGGGGTAAAGGTTCTTGACCGTCACCTGGTTAAGCCCCCGGTAGTCTATACACATAATGAGACCACCATCTACCTTCTTTGAAAAAAAGACCAGAGCACCCCATGTTGACATGCTTGGTCGAAGAAAACCGTTCTTCATCAGTTTTTCAATTTGAATCCATAACTCCCACAACTCAGAAGACGCCATTTGACAGGGAATCATCGAAATAGGACGGGCACTGGGTTGCAAGTCTATCCCAAACTCAACACCACGCTGAGGGGGTAGAGTCACAACCTCTCTAGGGAAGACGTCCATGAAATCACTGATGATCCCTAGGAATTCCACCCTCTCTGTATCTGCTAACTCCACATGAAACTTAGCTAATAAGTAAAGAAGGGTCTCCACTCGCCAGCTGCCTTCTTGGCAACCCCGCTCACCAATGAAAGTCACACGTTGTCCACCCATATCTGAAAACATGACCCTTCTTAGAAAGAAGTAGAAAATGGAACACATAGAGAACAACCAGTCGATGACTAGAATGAAATCATATGGCTGCATCTGTATAAAAATAATGTCCCCACTAGATTGATGTAGTCCCAACATCAGTCTACATCCCCAAAAAACATAAGACAAAATGGTCTGACCTCTGACTGGTGTAGTAAAAACCAGAGGCATGAGAAGTCTCTCTATGTCCATACCTAGATTGTGGGCTAGAATGGGTGCAACAAAGGAGCACAAAGCTCCTGAATCAAACATGGCATACACAAGAGTTCTAAACAAGCTGATTGTACCTCAAATGACTTCTAGACCTACTGGAAGTGCTGCCTTTGTGGTGTGCAACTGCCTACACCCGTCTCCTCTTCCCCTCGGCTATTGGCCGCCTCCCTGACCATGCCTTGGTCGAGGTCCCCGAGTAGCTCACTAAGGCTGGCCTCCTTTTGCAATGTATGCTCTCAAAGGAGCAGGAGCTCGCTGTCCCTACTACTACTGTTGAAAGGTCCTGGCTGAAAACTGCTTCTACTAAGGTGGCTGCTGAACATGACCACCCCCGTTGTACTGAACTTAGTCTGGGAGCTGGTTCCAAAGATTCCCACGACTACCACAGATGAAGAATCTCGGTCCTGGGCCCGTAAGGAAGGGGTGAGGACTGGGAGATCAAAAATGGAATTATTGGGGCCTGCTCCCCACTAGACGAAACCTAGAAGGCCCTGACGCTGGAGGCCTGATGCTGATGGCCTTCCCCTTTGACGAGCCCAACGGGCTCCCCTCTCATGGTACACCTCCCAACATGTGCATCATCTCCACCACCTCAGCCTTCTTATGAACCTCTAAGTACGTCGGTAGAGTGAAGAGAGTAACATCATATAGAAGAGAAGGTCAGAGTGCCTCCTCTAAACGTCTCGCCCGAGACTCCTCATCCAGAAAGAGCTCCGAAGGAAAGTGAAGGAGATCCATGAACTTTATCCCCAACTCCCTCAATGACATTCCCCCCTTCCGAAGGGAGAGTAGATCCTACCTCTTCTCAACCTTCATCGTGGAATAGAGAAATTACACCCAGAACTCCCTCTTGAAGCCAGTCCATGAAACATCAGCCTCCCTATTCTCCTCGAGATACAGCGTCCACCACTGACGCACCACTCCCCAGATCTGGATTATAGCCAGAGGAACCCAGTACTCTGTCGAAGCCCAGATCAAGCTGAAAGCTATCACCATCTCCTCGAGCTAGCTCTCAATCTCTGTGTATGAGATGCTGCCCTCGGACTTCCCAAGGGTCTACCACTAAAAGGCATGAAGCACCTTATTCCACTGGTCATCCTCCTCCTCTCGATAACCCCTCTGCTAATCATCTAAATCAACCTCCTGGGCCTTGATCACCCGCATTACCCATGGTCATCATCCTGGTTTCTTAGCTGCAAAGTAAACAAGGAATGTCTAATCCCGAGTAGTGTAGAAGATTTATTTTAAATTTTTATTATACTTTTTATTTATTTTAAATACAAAAAATACCCAAGTCTCACAAAAAACAAGTCTTTATAATGCATGTACCTTTCCTAGGGTCTCTACCCTGCAATCAGTGTAGCCTCGCTTGGTCATTTGATAAGTACATAGTCCTTGTGTCGGATCACGGGGGCCCTAAAATCCCATGTCCTATCTGGTCTTTCCTTGCCTATTTAATGCACCAAGATTACCTAACAATATTTCCCTAACATCCCATTCAATCCTCACTATGTTTAACCCCGAACTCCATTGTATCTCTCAACCATCACCTCTAATACCATTCTGTGATGAACCACCTTCACCAAGATGAGGGAAGGGACATCAAACTGCCAGACCCTTCATTCTTCTAGTTGAAGGAGAGATAATGACCCTTGAGTACCGCCTTCAATAGGCCTTGGAGTGGCGACTATCAATAAGGGTATAAAATCATATGTGATATGGAAGAAATTACCCCCTTTTTTTTGAAATGGATCAGGAGACAAGATAGTAAATCCCAAACAACACCAAAGATGGAAGTAAAAGTAATGAAAAAAACAATCCATTGCCATACACATGTTCCAATATAAAGTGATACAAGTAAACGAATACTCCAAATGGCAGTACCAAAAGAAAAGAAAAGTAGAAACACTAACAGTCCCAGTGTCCGAGCTAATATGGTCCCGCATAGTCCCCAAAGTCCTCATAGAAACTTGAAAATAGTTTTCATATAAATAGGGTGAGTATACAGGTATACTCAATAGGGAAGACCAAAAGCTCTCATGAACATGTCGGGAGGCATTCTAATGCCCTGTGAGGAAAGGAGATAACCAATGCACCTAGCAAGGAAACTATCCTCCCAAACCTCACTAAGGCACACTCACCAAATAAATCAAATCAAGTAAAGTGATAATAATAACACATCAATGTTTGGGCACCCCACACCACTTTCCCAATTGTTATTTTAGACATCCTACATGCCAGACCTCCCCCACCATTTTCACTGCAGTCTCACTGCCACCCCAACAACAACCTTTTGGGCCACCACAACCACACATCCCACCCAAAGACACCTGAGCGACAACAACCACACACATCCCTGCCTGCAGACACCTAGGACACAATAACTACCACCATTCCTGAAGACACCTGGGCCAAAACAACTATTTCCATACCTGAAGAAACCTAGGCCTCATCCCAAAGACACTTCGGAAACAACCGGCCCGCACACACCTGGACCAACCACCACAATATACCATTCTTGAAGAATCTTGGGCTATAATGAACCTCAGGCTATCATATCCTTTCCGAAGAGTCTTGGACTACTCAGGAAAGGGAGCAGAAAAGTAGCTAATAACCAGCCACTCATAGGAGTGTTGAAAAAAACACCCTCCCCCATGAAATGGGGGTGTTCGGCACGAAGTTCTCAACTTGTGTGGGGTGTAAATAAGAAAAAGAAGAACTAAATTATACATATAGGTACACAAGAACTCATACCTACCTATGGGTTCCAAAATCTTCCCATACACAAACACCCTCATTACTATTCATTCATAAAAAGCACAACATCCAAAACTAAGGCACAAATCATTCCCAAAAAACAATTCCCCATCGAACCCATTATTGTTATCATATTCAAGTGATTCAATTTAAATAATTCTTCACTACCAGGCATCTAATAGACATAGCCACAATCCAGGGAAGGAAAAATAGTCAAGCAGTAATTTAAGCATTCACACCCGATTCTCTTCTAATTCCACAACAACAAAAGGGATCCGTGAGATATCTCTAAGTAATGGAACCAAACCAAGCCCCAACATACGATCCCAAATACACAAACCAAAAACTATAGAATAGGGGATCCCATCCCCATCCACATCACCCCACAAGAATCAAGAAGAACAACCTCTCATATTACCAAGATAGAGCAAGGGAGTTGTCAGATTCAAACACACCATTCATTATGTTCCTTCTTTTCGTTTGGTTAACTAGGGTGATCACAAATGGATTATTGTTAACTAGAAATCCATTTAATCAACTATGTTTACGTGATTAACCAATTTCCATGTTACAACCATTAAATCATAAAATTATCTAGAAAAAGGAGTTTCATTAGTGTGCAAGAAGGGACCACCAATGACCACTATTTTCAGTGGACATAAGCCCATAAAATTCATGACATATATACAAAGATAAGAGATTACAACAGCAGCAGAAAACACACCCCTTCATTCTTTAAAACCCATTTATTATATTTGTTAAGGTTTGGCTTCGTCCATCCCCATAGGAACATTATCATTCCCACCCCACACGATACACAATAAAGAGATACGAAGGGAAAACCCTACCTAGGTGATCAACGATATAAGTTTTTCTCCAGGTGCCAATAATTGGGGATGGACGACTTTTAGGGGAGGAACTCTGAGGACTCCAAGGGTGAGAAGTAAAGGATCCATCACAGGCGCACCACTAGCCTTAGGAAGGGGGACTCCAAATGCACCAAGGAAAGGAAAGAGACCAGCTAAGAAGAAGAAAGAATCCCCATGCGATAAAAGGTGAGATCCTGGAGTTATGAGATACAAATTCTTGAACCGCTTTAAGGATGGATCGTGGTTTTTCCCCATGGTTGGGTGGTTACACATGATGGAATTAATTTTCATTTAATAATTTTCATTGGAGTGGTGTCCATGATGGATGTGAATTAAAGGGTTTCATTTAAATAGAGGAAAACACATAATAGGGGAGTAATTGGAAAGTTTGTAAAAAGGGCGTGACGTCGAGGAAAAATCCACACATTTTGGTAATTAAAGGGTTACCAAGCTCTTGGGGGATTTTGGATATCATTTATAGGCTTTTAATGGATTTGAAATGGGTATTAAAACACTTTTACGTCAAAAGATACGTTGCGGGGGCAGAACTGAAAAAAAGGGTGGGACACTGTTCGATGAGACGCTGTAATGGTTCCACCATCACAGTGCCACCGTAAGCAGTGCCACCGTTGTGGTGCGACCGTAAAGGTGCGACCACTATGGTGCCACCATCATGGTGCCACCAGTTTGGTAGAACACCGTAAGCGGTGCAACCATTTCGGTGGGTGACCATGATGGTGCGACCGCTACAGTGCCACCCGTTTGGTGGAACACCGTAAGCGGTGCCACAGTTTCGGTGTGCGACCATGATCGGTTCCACCATCATGGTGCCACTGTGACTAGTGCCACCATTTCGTTGGAACCTTTTGATGGAACCGAGTTTTTGGAAAACTCCTTAATGAGTCACCGTCCGGGCCATTATAGATATGGTATATGTGGTAAATATATGAAGAAGAATGTGCACAAGGCTTAGTAGTTTTGGGGTATTATACTTGAGGATCTATCCCCATGGGTCAGGTTAGACTGATTCTCTAAACCCCACCCCATAATGCACGGGTTAAAGAAGGGTATTGAGGCTCTATACCTCTAATGGTTGAATTTGATGAAACTTCATGGACCAAGGCTCCAAGGTAAGTGTGAAGTATTATTTTATGAAATGTTTATCCATAATGAGATTGAGAACTTGAATTATTACCTCATGAATGATAATTTATTGGATTTGGCCATTTCATAAATGATTTAAATTCCTAACCCATGGAAACATGTGATGGAAATAAATCTAGTAATTAAGACGATATAAGTGATGAAAATAGAAATCATAATGGAAATTGTTAAAGTGAATATTGTTAGCTAATGGAGTCCGAGTTTTAATTTCTTTACCTTGGAATTAATTTAGTACTCGCATGAACTATATATTTAGAATGGATATTTTTAGACACCATTAGTGGTAGACTATCAAGTTGTACCCACACCTTTCAAGGTCCATCATTGGGTACCCGAACAGACTTTATTATTACAGTCCAGGAAAAGGGAAAGGCCCTATTCTAGGGAGATGAGTTGGTATTGGAATGGGAATGAATGAGGGATCCAAACATGGAGTTAGGACCCATTTTGGGGATGATTTTTTTGTCGTTATTTTGGGTATCCTTCACTTCTGGAACTGTTAGCATGACAAGATATTCTTATTGTTTGGTTATGGTTTGTACCCTGTTTGGGAAACATTTGGTAATTCTTGTTTTGGGTTTATTATTTTTTGTTTCCTTTATTTAATATGATGTATATTGTGTCTTACTATGGTAAAGAGGGTATAGTCTCCCCACATGATTTATTAGACCCTCAATTCTATTCGGAAACCACTGGTGTATAGGGAGGCACACTTGAGCTCATGTGGAGACTCAGCTCGAGGCTCCAGTTAGCGTATTCTAGGTCGGGGACGTTACATTGAATATATAATAAAGTTATATTAAATGATTTTATAGATTTGTTTACATATCTAAAAGACGGTAAATCAATTAAAGATGGAAGTAAAAATGTTTTATTATTAAAAATAATGAAACTATTTAAATTAGTGATGTTCCAATAGTGAATGAATATCTAGATATATTTCATGATGATTTTTCTAGTGTTATTCATAATCCAAATGTTGAGTTTACTATTTAATTATTTTCTGAATATAGGCCTATTTTGAAACCCCCTTGTTTACTTGATCAAGTAAAACTTATGAAATTGAAAAATTATTTATAGGAGGTAAAAAATAAAGGTTTAATTTGTCCCAAAACTTTACCATGGGGTGATCCTATTTTATATTTCAAAAATAAATATTCATCAATGTTAATTTACATTAATTATAGAGCCTTGAATAACATAACCATTTAGAATAAGTATCATTTTACTCATATCAATGATTTGTTTGATTAGATCTTGGTAGAAAAGTATTTTTCAAAGATTGATCTCAAGTTAGGGTATTATCAATTCAAGGTGAATGATTAAAATATTATAAAGATAATTTTTAGGACTAGATATAGAAATTTATTTTTTAGTTATTCCTTTTTGGTTATCTAATGAACCTTCTATATTAATCGATCATATGAATAGAGGTTTTCGTGACTATTTAGTTAAGTTTGTGGTTGTGTTTATTGATCATATATTGGTATATTTTAAAATTCATGAGGATCATGAAAGGCACCAATGGATTTATTTTAAAACCTTGAAACAAAATAAGTTATATAGAAAATTTAGAATGTGTGAATTTTGGTTGCAATAGATTTATTTACTTAGGAATATTGCATCTGAAGATGAAATAACTATTGACCCGGATAAAAATAATATCATTGAGTAATGGAAATGACCTAAAAATGTATATGATATTTATACTTTTATTTTATTAGTGGGTTACCACCATCAATTTTTTGTAAAATTTTCTTATTTATCTGGCCCACAAACTAAGTTAACTAAAAAAGGAGTTAAATTAATCTAGATGAAAGAGTGTGATGATTGTTTCCAAGAACTAAAAAAAATTTGTGTTTGATCCAGTTTTATCCATACTCTCTTCAAACGGTTAATTTTTTATCTATAATGGTGCTTCATTGGAGATTCTTGTTTGTGTTGTGATGTAGAATGATTAGGTAATAGATTAAGCCACATGTAAACTAAAAACTCATGATCTAAATTATCCTACACATGATTGAGAATTAATGGCTGTGGTTTTTTCTTTAAAAAATTGGATGCATTATTGATATAGGGTAATGTGTGAAATGTATAAAGATCATAAATATATAAAGCAAATATTCACTTAAAAACAATTTAACACGAGACAAAGAAGATGGATGGAATTGATTAAGGATAATGAATGCATGATTTGTTGCTATCTTGAAAAAAGAAAAAAATAACATGAGGCTTTGAGTCAAAAATATAATTCATCATTAACCATTCTACATTTGGAATAAAATTCTTTTTTAAACGATTTAATCAATGATGGCCTATAAATTATGCATGTAGGAGCTTCTTCTGTTTTGTTTCAAGTTTCCATGAAGTCAACATTATTAGAAAGAATAAATCAAGATTAGAAGGAAGACCATGATTTATAGGGAAAGTTGAAACTTGTAAAGAAAACATAGTTAACTAAATTTTATATTGAAAAGGATGGTTTTTTGAGATTTGGAAAAAGGTTGTGTGTGCCAGCTATCTCCCAGTTGAAAAAGGAATCATTGAATGAAGATCACATATCTACCTTTTCTATTAATCTTGGCAATATTAATATGTAAAAATACCTTCAAGAGTATTACTGGTGGGATAAAATGAAGAAGTATATTACATATTTTAACATAAAATATTTGAAATTTCAACAGGTTCAATCTGAATGAAAATTACCAAAAGGCACGCTTCATCACTTTCTAGTGCTGGAGTAAAAATGGGAAAATAATTACATGTATTTCATGGTGGGATAACCAAATAAATATCATGATAATAATGTGATTTGTGTTATTTTTTTATCAAATAACTAAATATTAAAATTTAATTCCAATTAAAGATACTATGTATTTAGATAATATTTTTAAATATACATCAAAGATATCATTAGGTTACATGGAGTTCCTCTCTTCATTGTATATAACCATCATCTTAGGTTTACTTTTAATTTTTGGAAATTCCATCTAAAGTCATTGGGTATTGAATTTAAATTTAGTACAGGTTCTCATCCTCAATATGATAGATATTCCAAGTTAATGATTCATACTATGGAAGAAATGCTTCGATCTTGTTTAATGGATTACCAGGGAAGTTGGGATCAACATATTTCACCTATTGAGTTTTCTTATAATAACTATTTTCATTAAAATATATATATGAAAAACATACGTTATATTGTTGGGATGAAGTAGGTAAAAGGTAGTTATTAGGACTATATTTGGTAGAAGTAATGGTTATGAAAGTGAATTCGATTAAACAATATATGAGGAAATCTGATATATGGTAGAAAATTTACACAGATTACCAAAAGAACAATATTTCTTTATATGTAGGTGATCATGTTTTTCTTAAAGTATATCTTTGGAAAAGTGTTATACATTTTAGTAAAAAATGAAAGATAAGTCTATATTTCATTAAAACATAAGAAATACTAGTGAAAGTCAGATCAGTTTAGTACCAATTTTCCATTCTTATGAGTTTATCTTAGGTACATAACACATTTCATGTTTCAACATTAAGAAAACATGTTTCAGATGCATCTCATATTTTAAGCCCAAAAGCAGTTTAATTGGAAGAAAACCTTTCTTATGAGGAAAAAATGGTTCAAATTCTTGAACACAGAGGGAAGGTGTTATAGAATAAGGAAATTCATATATTTACAGTTTTGTGAAAAAACCACATGGTTAAAGAAACAACATGGGAATTAGAAAATTCTATGATGGAAAAATTTCTCCACTTGTTTAAGTAATGAATAAAATTATGAGGGTGTAATTTCAAAAGGGGGAGGGGAATTTAACAACCCAAGTAAATTTAATAATCAATTTCATTATTTATTAATATCAATTAATTATATTTTATATATTTATATTCATTTTAAAAAATTTAAGTTATTTTTAATAAAAAAGGAAATAGTTTTATTTATGTTAAATTAGTTTTCATCTATTATATTTATTTATTTAAAATATTAATATCTAAATTTTAGAATTTTAATTTTAAAAAATTTACTTCATTTTTGAAATTACCATATAAAAATTATCTTAGAATAAATTATTTGGATTTCTTTGAAAGGATTTATTTTTCAGTGAATATTGAATAATACAATTTTTTTTATAAAACTATCATTTATTTTCATTAAATAAAGTAATTTAAAAGTAAAATTTGATCTTAAAGTAACATTAGTATACTTTAATTATAAATAATATAATTAATTACATTATAAATAATTATTATTCAATCATTTAGTTATAAGTTCTTTTTTAGGGCTTAAAAACAATTTTTATAAAAATTGTTTTTTGTTGCAATTTTTATTTTTATCTTAAATTAATTTAAAGCACTAATAGAAATTAAATATTGAAAAATTGATTTCATATTTTTAATTATTAGGTACAAATTTTGTAAATATTAGTATTTTATTTTTGTTCATTATGAATAGAAACTATAATAAATATTTGTCACTGTTGTAAGGGTAAATTAGGTAATTAATGTAAAAAAACAATATGATAAGGCCAAAAAATCTCCCTAGAAATTGTCTTTATTTTATTGTATAATTGATTTTCAACCATTAAAATCAAAGGTTAAAAAATGTGTGAATTTCTTTCCATATTCATTTGTTAATGAACTTAATATAATTTTAAATAAAGAATAAAAAATGTCACTCTCTTTGTTTTAATGTCTATAAATATTATTCATTGGGATAAAAGAGGTTAAGTTAGTTTATAAATGGTTATTTAAAATATGAATTATTTTTGGACATTTATTTTTTTTTATAAATTTAGGTAGGAAATAATTACCTTAAATTCTTATGCAATGTTGACATAGTTCTTGTGAAAGAAGTAGAAAAATCATGTAAATGATTTTAAAAACACTAAAAGTAGTATTTTTGGGTGAATTACAATGTCACATGAATCTTATAATCAATATAACATATTAGGGATGTTTTAAAGGTTTATACTCGAATTATAGTACTATATTGATGTTATTAAAGTCTAATTAAATGTATAGTTCAAAAAATGTCATTAATGTGATTTTATAATAAAAAATATTTTATTAAATGATTTTAAATTCATCAAAATATTTTATTATAACAAGTAAATGGGATATAATTTATCATATCAACCATGTTTAATTTATGGGTCAATTTCCCATTAATACTTACTTTCTTGACCTGAAAACAATAACCAACTTTGATATCATAGTAATCCTCAAAAGGGTTAATTGGGGGGGGGGGGTTAAAAAAAGAGATAAGGGTGAAAAAATCACATGAACTTGTCCAAATTTTATTTTATGATAGTATTTTTAATCATCCTCACCCTATATTCTAATTATATAATTTTTTTACCACTTTAAAATGAAAATCAATTCATATTAATTTAATACTTCAAGTAATTCCATGAGTGACCCTCCCCAACTTATAAAAGAGGACATCCTATCCTCTCTTACTCATACCTTTTTAGTGATCTAGTTTAGATAATAACTATCCAAATATCTCTAAAAATTCACTCCACACATTCTAGAGGAATTGGTTGATCATAAAACCATCCTAGGAAGGCTTTAGGCATAAACCTAAATAGGTTGTCTCAGGAAGAAGTATAGTTCCTAACCAAGCGTTTTTTTTGTTATTTATTCTTATACCTCCTTTAAATATTCTTCAATAATTATGAAATAATAACATCATTATATTCTATATAATAATATTTTATTATTTTAATGTAATAAATATTCGTATCCTCTTCCATAAAATGGGAAACAAAACCATCATTCATGTGTACGATGAACTACCACCTCATGAACCAATGAAATTCATTTTCCATCACTGCCTATCACAGATGGGTATAATGATGGATTTAATATATATATATATATTATAGTAATAACATAATTATCATTATATAAAGTTGATATATCATTTATTTTTTTACCTTTATATTCATTAAAAAATGATAACGACGTACATGCATACGTGTAAATTATCACCTCCACGAAATGATGTGATTCATTCTTCATCAACGCATCACATAGATGATATATATATGTGTATTTTGAGATATAATATTATATTTTGATATAATAATCATTCTTGATATATAAAATGATAATTATCTTATTTTATTCATGTTCATTGGAAAATTGAAACATTACTCATGCGTACCTATAAACTACCATCTTCAAGTAGTAACATAATTCATTTTTCATAACTATCATTATTTGTTATTTTTAAAAGTATAATTAATTTATAAAAAATCTAATTATTTCATGATTATTATTTTTTAAATTATGTAACAATGAACTCTTTGAAAAAATACAACTTACAAATGTCATTTTGGACATATTAGTCGAATGCTCTCAAAATATATGATGTGGAGATAATTGATTAAGTAATTGTATATAACATGGTAATAAATATTAAATTGAATAATAAATATTAAAAATGTTTTTAAGAAATTAAATAACTAATATAATTTTATTATATAGGAATATAAATAATGTACATGATTATTTAGACTCTAGGTAAGAGAAAATTTATTTTAAAATATTATTTTAACTATTTTAATGATTTTTTTTCTAAATATTTTTATCCCATGTCCATATCCTTTAAAATATTTATATGTATTGATATGGACATAAAATAATTATATAGTACATTTTATATCACTTTTAATTTTATTTAAAAGGTTTTAGAAAGGAATGTTTTTACATATTTTATATGGAATGTTTTGAATTTATTTACAAAAAGGAAAAAATGAATATTCTATTTTAACATATACAATATCAAAGTATTTTTATACAACCAAAACTATCATTTTATATTTTTATTTCTTTACAATATTACATGTTTTATTCAAATAAAATCCACTTTTCCCTTTGTTCTTGTATTTTATTTTTGAAAATGTGTTTCTAAAATGTAATGATATTTTTATATATGAAAGTATTTTATATATGCATTAAAAAGAGTTTTAGAAGGGATTTGTGATGAAAAGGTGAAATAATAATTTATTTTTTGTTTATGATATGGTACTTGGGAATTATAAATGATTATGGGTGATCTCAATATAGTTTATATGAAGGGTGATCCCGATACAATGTATAAAATGGGTGAGCCTGATATTTCTATTTAATTCATTTAGTAATATTCATTTTCTTGAAAGGAAATAAGAAAGAAATTTCTCTTATATATTTATTGGGATCTAGTTATATCTAACACGAGTTATGAATATAATGATCTAAGTTTCCTAAAAGGGGTTTCTATTTTCGTTATCTAGGTTTTAAAAGTTTTTATTTAAGGAAAAAGTGTTTTTTTCATGTGGGTATATTCTATTTCATACGCTTAAAGAATATAGTGGAATAGGTAAACATTTTATGGGTTTTCATGTGTTTTATTGGAATAAAAGATTTTATAATTTTATGTCTTTTACTGATATTTTTTCACTCATAACATGTTTTTAAATATTTTTTAATAGGGTTTAAGGAAAGGTAAGAACAAATAAGAAGTCAAGTTGAAATTCATGAATATTTTTCATGAAAAGATTTTTTTTTCATTTTAAAAGTCTTATATTTTGTAAAAAATGGATACTGAGTAGAAGTGTTCAAATTTAATAAATGAGCATATTATATTATTGTTATAACCTAATTCTCAAAGAATATAAACTTTAAGGACCCCTAAAATGTAAGAAAATTAATTATTGAATAAAAAATCAAGATTATGTAATGTTTTAAGGTTAGGAACTTATATTATATAACCATAGAATAATTTTTTCGTAGAAAGAATTCACACTTGCTGAATTTGGAATAAAATTACTCCTTATTCAAAGTTGTCAATATAATTCCCAAACGATCTTCATGATATTACTTTATTTTTGAATATATAATAATATCATCTTTAAATAATACAAAAAAATGATCAAAGTGATATCTAAATTCTCTATTAATTAAATCTATGAAGATAGAAAGGGCATCGGTAAGTCCAAATGGTATTACTATAAATTCATAATGACCATACATTGTATAGAGGGTTGCCTTAAGTATATCGTCCTTTTGAACCTCAATTGATGATATCCATAATGAAGGTAAATATTTAAAAATTATCAATATCTACATATTTGATCAAACAAGTTATAAATATGGGGTAAAGGATACTTGTTATTGATAGTGATCTTGTTAAGTTCTTAATAATCAAATCAAAGATTCATTGAACCATATTTATTCTTACTAAAAGAACTGGTGTACCCCATGATGACACACTCAAAAATATAAATACATCATCAAGATTATCTAAGATTGTTTTTCTTGAATTCATAAAACTCAATTGGATCCATTCTATAAAGTTTCTTTGAATTAGGTGTGGAACCAAGTATGAGTTCTATTAAAAACTCAACTTTAGGTTTTGAAGGAATAATATGAAAGTGTTCAAAAATTACATCATCATATTCTTGAACAATAGGAATATATATAATTTTGAATTTATCCAAAAGCATTTTAGATAAATATCCCTCATAAATAGGTAGTAAGACCCATACAATGGAAGTTATTCTCATTAGAACATAGTGTTAGTCATTGCATCGATAGATAATCATAGGTTGTTTAAGAATATTAAATGTAACATCCCTTACTCAAACATTTTTATTTTATTAATATAATGAAATCCAATAAATTAGAAATATAACATCAAATTCAACTAGTGGGAGAGTAAAAATATTTACAAGAAGCACATTACCATAATATTCTATTTTAGAGGAGTTATAAACTTGAGTTTTGACCATCATTCCATTAAGAGTATTTACTTCCAAATCAAAATAAAATCATTTAGGGTGTGATGTGATAATATTTAATAGTTTTATAAATATAATATAGTGGGTAGATCCATAATAAAATAATATTTTCACAGTTCTAGAGTGGATGGTATGTTTAACTTTTACCACATTGTTCTCCTAACCCAATTTAGTTATAATAACAAAGGCCATCCCTTTATCATTTTTCTTTGGGGGTTGTTGAGGCCTACCATCCTCATTAACTTTTTTAGTATAACTATGTTAAATACCATGAGAGTGGGGTGAAACAAGGAATGACAGGTTAAAACAACTATCTCACTGGATCTTGTTTCTTCAATATAAAAATATCTTCTCCTTTATTCTCATTGTAAAATATAAATAGGAATTAAAAAATTAACAATAAACATAAATTTTACTAGGTTCACCATCCATAAGATAATCCCAAGGAGAAAACAAATTCAATGTGTCAATGTACCAAATCCATTAAATATCACTGCGATTAAAATTTTTGGAGCAGACTCACTGTCCCTCATGGTTTAAAGCCATTCATAATTTGAAATCTCGCCACTCTCTCTATGAAGTGAACAAAATTATCCTCCAAAAAAATCTTTTAAAAATTAGTTCTAAGTTTATTTAAACTTTTGTGGGTATTTATTATCTTGTTTCATCAATAACATGATAACCATAATTGTGTGAGACTCCTCTGCAAGACTCCCCATGAGAACTTGGCACATAACCTATTTTGCTAGACCTTGGTGTGTAAAACCTTTCAGGTGATCCCGTCATGAGACACCTTGAATGAAATCTAGGAATGAAACCCCTTGCATGAAATCCTAGAATGATACCCCTTGCATGGGATCATAGCGTGATACCATTTGTATGATATCCTAGTGGGGGAACCATTTCACAAGACCATCAGATAATGTGGATCATGAGACCTCTAGATCATGTGGATCGTGAGACCTCCAGATCATGTATATCACAAGACCTTGTCCAAATCTTGCAGATTGGGATATATCAATAGGTTTTCCTTTACGTGAAAACACCCTATGCATAATTCACTTCACACAACTTCTTCATGAGATCTTTTCACGATACCTACTTCTGGTTACATGGATTGCAAGACTACAACAAAATACTTTTTCATGTCATGTGAAATACTTTTAATTCAGATAAAAATACATAATAAAGCTTATTGAATTCTTAATTAGTGGTTAGGGGATATTTATAGGCATAAATCCACTATATTATATCCATAAATCAAGGATAGTCATTCGTTCCACCACCTTAGAAATCTATTTCACAATATTCATGTGATCTATTTGCATGATCACTTGCTA
Organism: Viscum album; assembly: GCA_963277665.1. NCBI lineage: Eukaryota > Viridiplantae > Streptophyta > Magnoliopsida > Santalales > Viscaceae > Viscum > Viscum album. Next base: position 570,177,060 of record OY728131.1, read on the forward strand.
CATGTCACCAGTGATTCACATGACAATCATGATTATCTTTGAGTGTATCCTATGATCCCATCACGATATCCAATGATAACCATACAGTCAGTAACATTTTCTTCCAGCACTTTGTGAGATCCCATTGCAAGATCCACTGAAAATCATGCGGTCTCATGATTTCAAACGACTGTGAGATACCTCTATCTTCTCTAGATTCCTTATCTTCATGAACTTTTTATAATATCTTTTCAAGATCCTATGAAAATCATGTGGTGTCTTCAAGTGCTTCACATGATACCTCTATGAGATCCTATGACAATCAAGTTATATCTTCAAGTGATTCACATGATCTTAATTCAAGATCTTTTACAAATCATCTGTGCTTCACATGAACTCACCACAAGATCTTATGAAAATCATGATATGTTTTGTGATTTAATTTTAGGTATTCATGCTCTGTGATATCAGGCATTCATAATAAAAAATACTAGAAATCCCACACTTCATAAGATCATATATATCTCCCTCAGTGACATCAGACATCTATCCCTCCATAATATTAGAAATTTCTACCTCCATGAGATTATAAATCTCATACTCTGTGAGATCAGAAATCTTACAATATTCAAGATTAGACATCTCATTATCTATGAGATCAATTCAACCATTCATGATCTCCCATCATACCTCCTTTTATAACTATCCTTCATCAATATTCTAAATCCTTTTCCATAATCACAATCAAACCAAAAGAACCCCAAGGATGAATTTTCCAATAATCACCCCCTTTGGGTTTGTTGAAAAAACTTATAATCTTCAAGAACCAACTTGTTGATAAGTCATGTGCATGAGAAACTATTTACCATCTAAATCCCTAGATTGTGATCAAGGACTTACTTAACACATACTCTAACCCCACTTAAGTAAAACTCAGCATGGGAAATAAGTGTATCTTGAAAATTTAATCAATGAATATCTTCATTCTCAAACATACCAATTAAAACCTTATTGATACAAAAAATATAAAAAGATAAACCTTTTAAATCTACTATGAACCCACACATGTGTTCTATTTGAATCATGAACCCAAAGGAAACTCTTTTACATGATTCTTCTTTATTGATAGACCAGTTTTCGAATTATCTGATTAAGTTCTTCAACTATTTTCTACTCCCTCTATCAGCTTCTCCTCTATCTTGATTAAGAAATTTTATCCCCTGTTGTTAATGGGCACAAAGATCACTCCTTTTTGGTATGAAACATGGTAAAGAACACATTTCAGTATATAGAAGAAAAAAAACCATACCTCTAGGTGGAGGGACCCATATCCACACTATTAATTTTTGAGGAGTCGACTAAAATACAAGAGGCATTCGATGTATTCAAACACTTCACTGGGTAAGGCCTTTAATATAATATCATCAACCTATAGTTCTATAGGCACATACTCCAACTTCTCAATCCCATACTCCACCTTCACCATGATAAAATGATACTTTATTTAAATGTTCTTTATATTTTAGTGATGGAATGGATTTTTTTAATATTTATAGAACTTGAATTATCACAATGGATTTAGATTGGATACTTCAATTGAAATCCCACATATTCAAGCTACCACTTCATCTAAAATAACTGTGTGCAAGCTTGAGTAGCCAAAATATATTCTTATTCTACAGTGCTCAATGAAATAAAATCTTTTTTCTTTATTATCTAAGAAATACATAGTCCACTATGATAGAATGGACCACCTAATGTTGAATTTCGATATTCTACTGAATCGGCCCAATCCTCATATGTAATTCCCAATAACTTTTACTGATATTTTTCATTTTATAGTAAATAAAAATCCATAATACCCTTGATATACCAAAGTATTGTTTTCATTGTAAGTAAGTATATTTCCTTGGGATTTCACTTATACCATTCCCCTAGCATGTAGAAAAAAATACTGGGTCATGTCACTATTATGTATAATAGACTTCTAAAGATCTATATTTATTCAATGTTATTTCAAACTTTTCCTTCATCATCATTTAACAATATCATCTTTTTAGTAACAAGAGTTATTATTATTTTGGATTTTCCCATACTAAATATTCTTAGTTCCTCCATGGAATATTTTTACTGAGAAATAAATATCCCATGTCTTCCCTACATTACGGTATAGAATCCTCCTCAACGGCGATCTGGGTCAGCATTCCAGGCCTCCCATTACCTTTCCATAACCAAATGATCTATAAATTAGTGGGATACACCTTGGGTTTGTTTCTTTTCTCTAACAATGACACTGCTTGTTATATGTCAATGGCCTGTGTGAGAATCTGTGTGGAGATGGACCTATCTTCAAATCTTCCAATGTGGATTCTTTTAAGATCCATGGATGGTTTATAGTGGTTGAAAAGGATCATTTTCAAATCACCTCTAAGGTTTTACTCAATGTGTGGTCTTCAAGGTAATTCAGAGGCAGTCTGTAGGAAGCAGAAGTTTGGCGCTGGTTCTAGCTTAGGGTTCCAAGATGCTCGACATGGTGGTTTGGGGAGGTAGAGCCAACGAGACCATCAAAAGGGATGATAGAGCATTTTACCGTTATGAGGGAAGTTTCAAATTGAAATCGCGGTCCCCACGTGCACATGGTTTTGTCGAATCTATCCATTCTACATATTTTGGGAATTCTCGTGATTGAATCTCTCCAAAAATAATTGATTTCTCTGTCACCTATGATTTGAAATACCTCTGACATGGTCGACCCAACACCATTTGGTTTTGGAGTCACTGAGGGGGTGCGAGTACCGAGACTTCTCTCTCCCTCTTCCTTCTAGTTTTTTATCACCATAGGCCTCAACATTTCTAATCTCATATAAAATATCCCTAGAGTTCATTCAGTGCTCTCTCTTCCAAAGCTGATCTCCAACCACCAGTTGGTTACATCGAAAGGAGGCGGTTTTGGTATGTATGTTGAAGGAGATGAAGCTTTCTCAAGAGTCCACCCAATGATTACTTCTGGTTTCCATTCTCAATGGGGAAGCATAATCATTTTCATCACATCCCTCATTGTCTAGGATTTTGTTTCTCGAGGATCTAGAGGGATTCAAGAAAAAGTTCCATATTCCCAAGTGGGGTGACTCGGTAGAAAACCTTCTTGGTCGAATAACATGATATAGGTCGAAGTGGGTAGGTATGGCCCTTTATTTATCCCCATCAAGAGTTTATGGTCATAAGACTAGGAGTTTCAAGATTTAATGGTATCTCTACTCATTTAGAATATGAGAGGGATGGGGACTCTGACGAAGAGTTCCATTCTGGCAGCACATGCTAGGAAATTCAAGGCTTCAGTTGTGGTCATTCCTAAGCCAAAATAGGGTGTTTCTGAACTCCCTTAGCTAGAGAGGAAGTAGAGCTTTTAATCATGCATGCACGGGCTTCTAGATAACCCCCATATTTGTATATGCTGGAGATAGGATGTTAAGGTTGAGTTTGTTAGCCTCATGCCATAGTGTATCAATACTAAAATCTCTTTTGTGGGGGTGAGGTAATGTTTTGGTTTTTTTATGCCAGTAATGATATTTAGAAGAGGTGGGATCTTTGGTGCTTCTTGGTACCCTTACAGACAGATTCTCTTCCATGTTTGTGGGTGGTGACTTTAACAAGATCGTTGATCCTTCAGAAAAGAAAGGAGGTTCATATTATTTCAATGGTGGGATATAGTACTTTGGTAACTTCATCTCCTTAGTGGCGTTATTTGACTTGGGATTTAAAGGCAACCGATTCACTCGGTGAAACAACCGCAAGGGAACTAGTTGAATTTGGAGATGCCTTGAAAGATGTTTTGAGAATATGCAAGGCCTCGACTCCTTTAGACAAACATTAGTCACTCATATCCCTTTCTCTTTGTCCGATCATACCTCCCTTCTTGTTGATCTTCATAAGGATGTGACTGATCATGGTTATTTCCACTATTTCACTAACTGGCACCAAGAAAAAGGCTTCATGCAAATGGTTAGATGTTTGTGGGAAGGCGAGGAGGGTGGGAGGGCCTAGCTTGGTCTTATAAATATGATTAAGTGTCTAATGAAATACATCCTAGAATGGTTGGTACACAGACCCAATGCTGGTTTGGGAGTGGAAACTGTTCAGGAAGAAATTAAAAGGCTTAAAGAAGAGCTGCATAATGTCTAGGATGAGAACAAGTCTTCCATGCTCTATGATAAACACATCTTCCTTGAATATAAACTACTTGAAATTGAGAAAGAGTATAATTAAAGATATCGTGTAAGATTGATGAAGGAGGGAGACTGAAATAACACCTACTTTCAAGCATGTCTGAAGGATAAGAGCAGCACAAAGATGAATATTTGTATTGGTAATGAGATTTTTACATTGGATGTGGAGGTTGCTGGCTGATTGGCATTGCAACACTTCAAAGTTCTCTTAGTTGGGGTGTTGAATACAAGGGATAGGGATAATCAAAGTATTGAAGAGACAGAGGCATTCTAGGAAGGATTTTCGTTGTTAGTGAGAAGCTCTGATAATGATCATATGTCGTCTACACCTAATGAAGAGGATATTAAGAGATCAGTTCTTACTATGACACATGGTAGTGCCCCCGGACCAGATGATTTTCCTGGTGAATACTATGTGACTACATGGGATGTAGTTGGAATGAAGGTGGTGGAGGCCAAACAAGATTTATTTTGGGGTGGTGCTATTAATAGGGTGGTGAGTGTTTCTAGAGTGGTACTCATTCTGAAGGTTAAAGATCCCACTTCTCTTGGGAAGTATAGACCCATATGCCTATGTAATGTGTCTTAAAAATATCTAGAGAGTCTGATTGCAATGCATATGAGCGGGATTATTCCGAGGTTAGTTTCCAATGAGCAACATTGGTTCATTAAAGGAAGAAGTATACAAGGGGTGGTCGGAATTTCTAGTGAGCTTGTGAGAGATATTAATCGAAGGGGGGTTGTTTCTAATGTCATCTTCCAAGTGGACATGGATAAGGCTTATGAAAAGGTGGAATAGAGCTTTATTATTTGGGTAATGTGCATGTTTGGGTTTTACAAATGGTTTTGTGACCCATGCTTCTGGTGTTACTCATCCCTGTGACTTTCAATTTATTTAAAGGGGAGGTGCTTTGTCTTCTTTAAATCAGTGCAGGGCATTCGAGAAGGTGAACCTTTATCCCCTATGCTATTTATATTGGCACATGATTTTATTTCTCAGAATCTTCACAAAGGCATGAATAATGGGAGACATGAACCTTTATTTGGGTGAAAATGAAGGGAAGAAATCTCACACTTGATGCTTGCAGACGACATTTTGATTTTCATTAATGGTAGACGATGATCCTTGATCGATCTCATGGGTATTCTCTCAGTGTAATTCTATTTGAGTGGGCAGATTATCAACTCAGGGAGGAGCCATGTTTTCATTTCCAAAAAATTCCTAGGGAGATGCTTTAGGGTTATTCAAGATATCTTTGGGTGTCAAAGAAGGAAACTCCCTTTAATGTACCTCGGAGCCCCGCTCTCTCTAGTTCATAGTAAAAAATGCTATTTTGAAGGCATCATGAACCGAATTATGGGAAGAATCCTGAACTAGAAGAAAAAATTTATATCCTTTGGGGGAATGTGTCATGCTTATTAATAGAGTTCTCACCTCGATTATGGAGCATGTTCTATCAATTATCAATCCACCTAACAGGATTATTATGAGGATGGAGAAGGTTATGACTACCTTTTGGGGGATGTTAACTAAACCAGACATTGTAATTGGGTGACTTAGGCACGTATGGAACTTCTAGTTGAGGAGGGTGGCATGGGGTTACATGACATTGATGAAGGCATTCAAGGCATGCAAGAAAGAATTTAATGGGACATCATTTTGGGGAGATCAATGTGGGATTTGTTCTTCAAAGAGAGGTACGAAGATCATTAGGTTTATGGAGAATAGAGAAGAGAAGTTTTCACTGGCATGGAAAGATGTATGTTTTAACATCTTAAAAAACTTAATGATTCTGATCATTGGATCATAGAAAGAGGTAAAATTTCATTTTGGAAGGATAACTGGGTGGGGGAGAGGCTTTTTTTTTTTCAGGTTTCCCTTCTCCTGACATGTCTTTCATAGAAGCAAGCAAGTACCCCATGCTTATTAATGCAGTCCTTAATGAGGAACAAAAGGTGGTGTTTGATAGTAATTTATTGATTTATGAGGCAGATAAATGCTGTTACTGAGGTGAAAACTCAGGAAACTTTTCCACCTAAGAGTTTAGAAGGAACATGCATGTGGAGAGTTTATCAGAGGAGTGGGCCGTGAAATACTGGTGCAAAGAATTACCAGAAAAAATGTTCTTCCTGGTTTGGTGCATCAAGACAAATGATTTACAAATAGATTAAAGTATTCAAATGAGAGAGGGACTGGGTAGTTGAAATTTGGCCACTTTTCTTCCCTTTGCTTCAGATTGGTCTGTAACAATCCTCTTTTCAAGGTCTCTTGTCAGCACGTCTTCAAGGTGTGGAGATCAAAATCATGGAATGAAAAGTTCAGGACATCATTATTGCTTCCATCTACTGGACAATATGGTACGTGAGGAACCAATCAAGATTGGGTTCTCACTCGTCTATCTCATACCTCTATATGATGGCTAGGTCCTTAATCAGTGAGCTTCTCTCGCTGCTAAAAGGGGCCCAACAATAGCTTCTGGTATGAAACATTCTCAATAGGCCTGCCTTGCATGGTGGTTCAAGAGGATGATGGGTTGGATGGAATTATATTTCCAGTGGGATTAAGATTAAAGTGGATGGATCTCCCAGGAAAAGACTCATGAGCGATGGAGGATTCCTTCAGGACTCATGCAGTTCTGCCCTGGTGGAGTTTAGAATGTTTTATGGGTGGGGTAGTTCCCTAGGGGTGGAAGCATGAGCGATGCTCATGGGTCTTCAAGTTTGCATGGAGTTAAACTTTTAGGTGTTATAAGTTGATTCAGATTCTAAAACTTTGGTGAACTTGATACATGGGAGGTATGAGGCTCCATGGGATCTGGCCTACATTATCCGAAGGTGTGTTATGAAGGCTTCCTCGTGTCAAAACATTCATTATAGTTAGAGGGATATTAATTTTGTTTCGAATTCCCTTTCAAGTTTTGGATGTTCATGAGTGGAATTAACCATTTTTGATAGTTTGGGGTCCCTTACACCTGAGTACCAGATCATTGAATAGAGGGATTCTCTGGGGATATATTATTTTAGACCACCTTGAGTATTTTTTCTATAATGGAGGATCTAGGTCTTATTTATCAATAATAATAAAAATCCATTTTTAGTCATTAATCCTTTGATTACTCTCATTATTATCATATAGATTATAATCAAAACCACCATACTAAAAACCGAGCTTCTGTAGATACTGATCATGTCATGAATACCATGATCTTGGTGCCTGATTCAACCCATGTAGAGCCTTCTTCAACTGATTTTTTTTCTCATATTCATGAATAAGAAAACCATATGGCTATTCAATATAAAGTCATTCCTCCAAAACCCTATTTAGAAATTCTAACTTGAAATGCATTTAGAAAAATTTTAATTTAATTTTCACTACTATGTCCACGAATAATCTAATTGTCTCAACCCTTGAAATAGGTGAAAATGTTTCATCAACATAAATACTCTCTATTTGGGAGTATCCATTTCATACTAGCAGTGATTTGTTTATAATTATTTTTCAATAATAATTTATATTATTATAGAAAACCCATTTGGTCCTGATGAAATTCCTATCTGTTTTTTTCAAAATAATCTCCCATGTTTGATTCTTTTTTATTCGGTTAAGTTCCTCATTTATCTATTGAACTGATATCTCATCTCTCAAAGCATCATCTAAAAAATTTAGATCTACCTGTGATAATAAATATTATTATTATAGGGTCATCATCTTCCTCATATAAAATGGAGCTATCCGATCCATGGTGATATTCTTCCTACCAATTTCAGCTCGGATCTTTGGTTTCTTTACATGTTTACTATGATCATCATCTAAATCTTCTTCTGAATCAATTAAAGTTACTTTCACTTCCCTTGATCTACTCACCTCTTCATCAACATCCTCCTAAGACTTTTCATTGGGTTTTTAATATTCTATTCATTTTTTACCACAATAACATCATGATATCTATAATTTTTTACAACCACTTATTGAATCATTTATATGCTTTTTTTTATTTTCCCTAAGTATCTAAGGAATGTCCCTTCATCTTCATGAGATTAAAACTTTCTGTATTTATCCTTATTGTGAATAAAACACTTACTTTTTAAGACTTGAAAGTATTTCAATGATTTCTTCTATCTATACCATAGATCATATGGATTATTTTATTCTTTTAGGCACAATAAGGATCTGTTTGAAATGTTTACTTATGTCAACACTTCTTCTTTAAAAAAATTATTTGGAAGGTCTTTCCCGATAAGAATCATTTTGGACATATTGTTGATAATCCAATTTCTTCTCTTAACCAATACATTCTACTATGGAGTTCTTATTACTGAAACATGGTGCCTTATCCCATGTTCCTCAAGATAATCCCCCAGTTGACTATTTTTTAACTCTTTTCTATTATCAGTTTGATATTTATAGATATTTTTATCCACCATATTTTCAACTTCCCTTTAATAACTTGTTATGCAACTGAACACTCTAGGTATGTGGGAGATAATTGAGACCCATGTAATTATGCTAAAATCATTAATGAAAAGGTCATAATATCTTTTCCCATCAATATATCTTGGCAAAATAGGTACACATAAATCAATATAAACTAGTTTAAAAACTCCTTTTGACCTTTGGTCTTTGGACTTATACATCTTTAGAGTAATATTATCTTGTTGAAAAGAATTAAATTAATGATTATGATCATGTGATAACTTAGGGAGGTCTTAAGAAACATCACATTTAACCATTTTCCATGGATGATTGGCTTATATGACCATGATTTTTATGACACAACTGATTTTATTCTTCCTTAGATAGAAAAACAATATCTTTTTCTCCACTCACTTGCTAGAGATTCCCCTTCATGGGATTTACTTGAAAAAAACTGATCCATATTTTTCCTTGATGATACACATTTTTTTAAAGATTATATCATGTCTTGATCCACACAATTGAGAAAAACTTAAAAATTTGTGACTAAGACCATCATAAACCAAGACATATTCATGTCTAATGTTTTTAACCCCAAAATTAGTTTTTACTGATCTAATAATCCTCATACCTTCATTATTTCCAAATCTTATGACACCATTATTTTCAAAAAAAAATCCTATCACTAGAATCTTATTTACTATCATATGAGAGGTGCGTCCACAACCAATGATCTATGTTGCAGCATGATATGATACTTTGAAAGAAATATCTGTAACTAATACCCACTCATATCTTTTATTTTTAATCCATGTATTTCAATCGATAATTAATGTTTATTGATATTATTGATCTTCTTCAACCTCATATTTATGATATTCTAAGGTATTTTTCGTTCTTATCTTGTTAGATGATCCCTGAAACTATTTCATGAAACTTCTTTGATTCTATTTCAGAACATTACTTTTCATTTTTTAGAGAAATATCTTTCCATATGCTTGAATCCTCCACAATGAAAATAGTGACCATCAAAATTATTTTTGGAATATTAAACTCTGATTGGATGCCGCTGTTTATCATTTTTCCATCAGTACATCTTGACTATAGAACATACATTTTGAGAATGTCCCAACTTTACACAGCAATAACACCTGATATGAGGTGTAATCCCTCGATTTATCTAAATATTATGATTCTGATTCATACCCAACTTAATCTTTAGCCTTGTAATGGGAGCATGTGGTGTGACATCAACCATTACTACTTTCTTCTTATGGTCAACTCCCATACTATTAGTTTCACTATGATGTGACAAATTCTTCTCTATACATTCCATTGATTGTTTTTTTGGAGCTCTAAATTTTAATTTAACTTAATCTATAACCTACAAAACCATATTTTCCAATATCATATCAGGACTCTAGATTTTTTCTTTATACTCTACCTTTATTCATAAGCTAAAAATTTATTCCTCAAGTTCTTAAATACATTTTAATTGATATTTTATTATGTTAGTAAAACTATTGACATCCTTATTCTTTTATTCAAACATGAATTTGAACTCAATGAATTTATCTAAGTTATATAGATTTTCAGTTCTAATATTTTTAATTTCATTATTCATCTTAGACTTATCTTTTTCATGATTCTACATATAGAGTTTGGAGTCATGAACCACCCTATAATATTTCATTATTTTGTCTCTCCAAACATATATCTCTTCAATAGATGATTCTAGTTCAACATGGAGGTCAACTCTTCATTCAAATTCTCCATCATCATCATCATCACTTTCTTCCCTTGTCTGGGAGTTACCTACAACTTCCCCCATAGCATCTTCTTCACGATCCTTGTAGTATTCTATCTCTTCTACCTCACATTATTTTGAATAATCATTTTCTTTTGAAAGCATATTATTATTTATAAGTAAATTCCACATAGTATTAATTTTACCTTTAACACTATATGAATACTTCTTTATGGGAGTTACGTCATTATCGTCATTATCATCTTGAAACTTCTTAAAACACCTTTCTGGAAGATGTTGAATTTTACCATAATGAAAGCATGAAAGAGAAAGCTTCCATTTAAAATTTCCTTTTACAATTTAAATATTTGAGGAAATTAATTCCATAAAATAATTCACAATATATCCCTTCTAAACATCTTCTAGAGAGATCTTATTCATGGCCTTGAATACCACATCTTTAGACTTTCCATTTTCCACAAACTCATTATCATCATTTCTCATCTTGTAAGTGACAAGAGTACTGTATAAGCTATCCAATGTAAACTCCATTGGATATTTATCATATATTATAGATAATTTTTAATTTAATTGAGGTGTAAGACATCTCAAGATGCACTTAACAATATTTACATCTTCTAGAATTTCTCCAATTCTACACATGTCTTATATGATAACATTCACCCAATCAAAAAAAACATCTTCAATCTCATTGGGGTGCATTCTACGATATTCATATTTGTTCCATAGAACTTTTAGTTTAGATTATTGTACTTTGGAATAACCTTAACAGATATTTATATGGTATTTCCATATAGAATGTGATGAATTACATGACATCACATTTGTGTAGATTGGGTTTGATAAATACTCCTCCCTAAGGCAATGATTCCATTATCTTTAACATACAATTATCTATAGTTATATTTTTATAAAACTACACTATATACACTGGCTAAAATACCAAATACTATAGCTCTAAAAAAATCCATACCTAATGGTCGAAAGACATACTACATCCTATTATTCCATAGTTGAAAATTATTTCCATCGAAGATTTGAATTCCTTCATGATTTTTAGTTTCAATTTATTTTATTGAGTGAGAAACTCTAAATTTAACCCTTCCATTCAATACCAATTGTTTTCCCAACTAGTTTAAATACATTGAGAGGGGAAGGGGTGAATTAGGGTACGAAAAATTAAAACAATGTCTCTTTAGATCACATTTTTTCACTAGACAAAAGTCTCTTTTCTATCATTCCCATTTCACAATATAAATGGAAATTAAAACATGAAAGTGGCACAAAATGTTTACTTAGTTCACCCACACTGGAATAAATCCAAGAAGAATACAAGTAAAATGTAATGATGTACTAAATACACTAAATATCAGTACTTTTATAATGTTTGGAGTTGACTCACTATACCTATTGGTTTATAAATAATTAAAATTTTAAATATCACCTCTCTCTCTATTAAGTGAATGCACTTATCATCCAGTATACTATTCTAAAAATTATTTCTTAGTTTATTCAAACTTGTGTGTGTCTTTATTGTATGATTTCATCAATAAGATGAAAACCACATTTTTATGAGACTCCTCTGTGAGACTCCTCCATGAGACCTTGGAACATAACCCATTTCAGAAGATCCTTTCATATAACCCCTTTTGTGAGATCCTAGAATGATAACCCTTATGCAAGATCTTTCCATGATAACACTTATGAATGATGTTGGCATGAGACCCCTTTCTTGAGATCCTAGCATGAGACCCTTTGCGTGAGATCTAAGTGCGAGACCCCTTTTTTAAGACCTTCAGATCAGGCAGATTGCAATACCCTTAGATAAAAAAGATCAAGAGATCTTATTTAGATCATATAGATCATGTGATATCAATGGTATTCCTATATGCACAAACACCATGCACATAATTCACTTCTCAAGACTATTTGTGAGATACTTTTTCAAGACCTTCTTTTGATTATGTGGATTGCAAGAATCCATCACAAGACTTTGTTTGGGTCATGAAAAATACTTTTAATTCAAATCAAACCACTTAATATAACTTATTTACATCTTAAGGATGGTTTAGTGGATATTTATAGGCATAAATAGACAATATTAACTCCTAAAATCATATAACTCCATCCATTACATCACTTCAACAATCCATATCGTGCACTTTGTGTGATCACTTCACATGATCACCTACTGCATGTTACAAGTGATTCACGTGATCATAATCATTGTCTTTGATTGTGCCACATGATACCATCATGAGACCCAATGAAAATATTATGATCAATGAATTTGTATTATAGCACTTTGCAAGATCCCATCATGATATCCCCTGACAATCATGTGTTCACATGATTTCGAACAACTATGAGATACCTATGTTATCTCCATCTTCCATGCCTTCATGTGCTTCTCATGATATATCTTTGAGACCCTCTGAAAATTATCTGGTCTCTTAAAGTTATTCATATGATCTCTATATGAGATTCTATGATAATCATGTGATGTTTTCATGTTCTTAACATGATCTCAATGTCATATTTATCGAAAATCATCTATTATTTCCATTAACTCACTGTGAGATATTTTGAAAATCATGTGGTACTTCATGAGATTAGTTTAGACATTCATGCTCCATAAGATCAGGCAATTTCACTCCATGAGATTAAAAATATTGCACTCAATGAGATAAAAAATTTATCCCCCAAGAGATCATATATATCAAAATCCATATGATCATAAATCTCTCCCTATGAATGATCAGACATATCACACTCCATGATATTAGACATGTCATGCTCTGCAAGATCATACACCTATTTCCTTGTAAGATCAGTTCAAACATTCATTCTCACTCTTCATGTGTCTTTTTTAACCATCCTTCATCAACAACTTCAAACCTTGTCAAAAAATAAAATGAAACCAAAATCCCCACTAGGAGATATTTTTTCCAAAATTCATTTTCATTAGGGAATTAATTCACATAATTCCTTATCTACATGCTTCAAAAACATTGAAATGCATTAGAAGAATCCTTATTCTCCTCTATTTAAGTTACTTACCTTTTCATCCACCATCAATAATATCAATCTCAATGGTCACCTTTCTATAATTGAATCATTTCCAAATTCCATTCAAATAATTTTTTTGACTACTTTCCCCTAAATGTTTACCATGTAGGTGGTTGGAATTTATTTTCACCCAAGGATTTAGCATTTGAGTATCTATGAAGAAAAAATTTTCTCTTTTTTTCATTAAACTAGGAGAATAATTGGAGTTACTAGTATCCATTTATACCTTTAAAGCACATTGGTTGATTTATTTATAGTTACCAAAGTATCTAATAGCTAAATCATTTGGAATACTTGGTTTAAATCTAGTAAATAATTGATCAATTTTTTCCCCCAAGGCCGATGATAAATCCATCAGAGTACATTGAATGTCTTGGAAATTTTGTTTCATTGGTGCTTATGTATTCATAATTATTCTATTTCATCTCCATAAATTCTATTTCCATCTTAGTAAAAGTATTTTAGGGAAAGTATTTATTGGGAAATACCCTCTTAAACTCTTCCCATTCCATGGATTATATTATTTTCTATTTCCTTGTGTTATTGGTAAGATTCCATCATTGATCAGATTCATATTCTAAGTGATATAATGATAAAAAACTTTTTCATGGTCCGATCATTGAATGATAGAAAATATATTTTACCTTACATTGATTTATTTCTTAAAAACTAGTGGATTAGAAGGCCAATGGAATGAAGGTGGAAATTTTCTCCTCAAAGTCACAATGGAATGTTGCTCCCTCATTGGTGAATTTGGAAGTTCAACATGGTTCACATTATTTCTCATATATTGGGAGATTTGAGTGAGTATAGCCACATGATATTGCATCCCATCTCAAAAAACCATTTGGTTGTTCATGAGGATGGTCATTTCATTGTTCATCACATTTTTGTTATCAAAATTACTTCTTGTTACAACCATTTACAAAAACAAAAAAAATCTGACAAAAGTATTGAAAAATAATTAACATAGTAATTAATCATAAGAAAATAATTTTTGAGATATCCTGATTTATGAAACATTCTTATCAAACAATAATAATTCTATTTCATCCTTTATCACTTTTGGTTAATCAAATGGTTTTTTAGATTCTATCCTTATATTTTCCTTGGTATAATCAACAAAAATAACTAAACCATCCTATGATACCAATTTATGTGACCCAATAATATGATATATAAATATTACAACTATCTAGATGAATATTCAATACATATACCAATTATATATGCTCGAGGACCATCAAGGACTAGTGTATTTGGATACTAGATATAGAATAAATTGATTTATTAAAATATCTTCAACATACCCCATAAATATCTTCATATAAGTACCCATATACACATGTCATACATAAAACATTTCATCAAAATTTAGGTAAGTAAAGCATAAGAAAGGGTGAGATCAGATTATTAGTAAGGTTAAACATGAGAGATAACAATCATTAGATCATAAGGTGATCATAAGGGTATAATAACATAATCAATTAAATTTTATCAACATAAAATATTCATACCTAGAAAATATTAAATCATAAAAAAATCAATTCCTATCTAAAATCAACAATAACATGGATGTTAAAGAAGTAATAAAAATCCAAGTGTCATTACATAGACATGTGGAATTACAAACATATGAAATCATAATTTTATGAACATATCTATTTACAACTATGTCTATGCATAATATTTTGATAATAACTAAAAGAAATCATACTCATGCATGAAAATGTGAAATTAAATATTCCAAATCATGAAAATTCATAATATTGAGTCTATATATTGAAGAAACCACACACATACATCAAAATTTGAACATATGTATTCACAATAATGTCCGCATATAATCTTGTGAGCATAGTTAGAAATCAAACGCACTCATAAAAATGTGAAAAGAGATATCCACAATCATTACCACACTTATCATTAAAATATTATGAGATATCTATATCACATTTATTAATGAATTTAATTTAAATAATGGAACCAACCATTGCATATTCATAATAAATTCATATATATGACACAAAATCATGAAAACATTTTTCTTTTAATTATAGCATAACCCATGGAAAAGAAAATTCATTTCATAAAGATTTCATCATCATAATGGATACCCATATAGAGAAAGAATAATTATGATATGATTGGATCATGTCCCCAATGAATCATAAGAATCATCAAATGATGTAACTATATACAATAACACCTTTAAGAGACAACTATAATATTTCTTGAGGAAAAAACCCTTTTCGTTTTGAAATAATTTATTTAAAATATAAAAAGTTATTGAATATTTAGAATTTTGTCTTTTTAAAGAATTATATAATATTTTAATGAATTTTTCAAAGAAAACAGTATTCAAGGAATTGTAAAAATCCATTTGTGTGGTCTATGTTAAAACAAATATTTTGTTCACACCTTTGGTAAAAAGTACCCCATTCAGAAAATAATAATAAAATTATTTTAAAACCTTTTTATAGAAAGTAAAATATGGGAAAAAATGAATTTAATCAATCATTAAATAATATTAAAATCATTCTTGAAATTTTTTTAAATAAAATATACACATGGAAGAAAAATATTCCTTTCCAAAGATGAAATAGGGTTGGTTTTTATTGAAAATATATTCTTTGTAATTTTTAATAACAAAGAGAGAACAAAGATACAATTACTTTAAAATTTCATGAATAAATAGATTATAATAAATTATATGGGTTTTAAAGGGTAATATTCATATCATTTCCCCCAATATAAATTTAACATAGGCAATATCGAAAAGAAATTAGATTGTAACAAAAAATCTGTAACCACAAGTCTCATCATACTTCATATGCATTCAAGAGACCTATACAATAAAAATATATTAATTATATATAAATTATAGAACCATATTAATATATAAAATACTATTTAAAACTTCATTATAATTTATAATTATCCTTTTATTAATAATTATTGCTTAAAATGAATCTTATGGTGAAAACTGGTTTGTTTTCCATGCATGTTTCTGTTATATGGTTCATGTACTTACACATTGGTCATGTTTTTTCCATATAAAAAATATAAATCATGTTATAAATATTATATTTATTCATTAAATAAAATTTTATAACAATTCATACAAATCAATGGTGAAAAATGAATTGCATCAATTTATGGAGATGGTATCCCTACGTACGCATGAGTGATGTTTTCACTTTTTGATGGATGGAAAAAAGACTGTTAAATTATAATTAAAATTTATAGAATTATTATTATATTATAAATATCATAAATATTAATGAAATATATACTTATTAATATCCATGGAAAGTTTAAATGAAAAATGAATCACATAACTTCATTGAGGTGGTAATTTACACGTATACATGAGTGACGTTCTCATTTTCCAATGGATGAGATGTTAAGAAGGTTGATAAGATATAAAAATTAAATAACTTTAATTTTTTAATTAATATATTATATAAACATTATAACCATCATAATAACCAACCATGAGTTATGGTGATGGAAAATGAACCATATCACTACATGGAGGTAATATTCCTTATGTACGCACGAACGATACTTTTATTTACTATTTGATGGATAGAAGGTGGAGAATATTTTTAACATAATCATAATAAAATATCAATATATTTATTATAATTTATTAATTATGTTAGTATGTATACAACATATTTAAATGAAGTATAAGAATAATGAAACTTGAAAAAGTATGGTAAAAAAATATACATCTTCTTCAGATAACCAGCAAGGCTTATTCCTAAAACCTTCTTAGGATGGTATTTTGATAAAGAAAATTATAAGATGTGATTAGGGTTTTTTGGAAATTATTTTTTATGTATTTTCCATTCTTTGGGGCTCTTTAATTATGTAGAAGTGGGAGTATTTGGTTTCATTTTATAAGCAAGGGAGGGGACACACATTGAATTTTTCAAAAGATTAAAATATATTAATATATTACTTAAGAAAAATGGTTCCAAAAAAGACTCATATTAAAATATTATATGATATATAGTCTAAATATGACCATAAAAGTTTATTTTGATAAGATTTGAGGTCATTTACCAATTATCATTTTATTTTAATCCCTTACTAAATCCTTTTAACCTTTACCATAGTAATGAATTATTACCTTAGTTAATATTAATAATGAAAAAAATCAGGAGAATATATTAAATAATATTAATTATACTGATTCCAAATACTGAATACATTTTATAATTTTTAATTCCCATAAGTGGTAGAAATTAATTTTTAAATAAGCGAGGAAAACAAAAAAAGGGTTTTATCAAAATGCATTTTAAGCATAAAATTGAGTTTACCTTATTTCCTTATAACATGAAAAATTTTAGAGTAATGTTAAAATATTAAATTTAATATATAATATAAATAAGTAATTAAAATCATTCATAAATAGATATTAATTTAATTTATTAAGATAAAACAATTTGTGTGTATAAAAATAGTTTTTTAGAAAAACATCTCTTTTTTACCTTCAAATGATTTTATTTTAATTTATAACAAATTAAAACCAATGAATTAATTTTATACCAATGAAAATAATAATTTTTTTTCTTAATTTAGTTAATCTTATTCATATCCACCAATCCAATTTTTAGGCGATGACTGTCATATTAGATAATAATATTTCAATAGTATATTGTGGTCTGTTTAAACTCAGTGTTTCATGTAAATAATGATTAAAAGAAATAAAATTTATTTAAAGAGAAATATATCATAAAATATTGAGGTGTTACATGAGATATCCTCTTATGTTAAGACACCAACCAAGTTATGTAATTTAAAAATCATACAAAAAGTCTTCGACTATATAGTTAAGGCTATAAAATTGAAAGTTATGTTCCATATAGTTTAGTGTCATGTGATGAGGGACTATTTCAAGAAGTTTATGATCATGTGGAATATAACATTTCCAATTAGTTTAAATTATTATACCTAGTACTAATTTTCTATATAGTCTAGGTTCATGTGATAAGGACTAGTTTTGAGTAGCTTAAATTTATTTGGAATAGAATTTCATTCTTAGTATCATATAGATATGTTGAATGGAATTTTCTTGGAATTCTAAAAACTCATAGTTTGGGACAAGTTGAAACTAACATAAAATTATGCATAATGTTTATTAATTAACCTCATGTTTGATGAAGCCATGATTTACTCCCCATCTAGGTGATTAATAAACATGAATAGTTAGATTATACATTTAGAATAATGATGGGTTTATACCATTTGGGATATGGTTTTAGTGGTTTCTTATCAGGTATCATTGGTGTTTTCAATGTAAAGGTCAAATAAACATGGAGGTTCTAGAGAAGATGAAACTTCTTATTGAAAGCTTAAGATGATAAATTCTAATGGACCACATTATTGTGTAGTTCTTAGATCCATTTTCACCAAGGGCATCCAATTCATCTAGTTAGATTTTGGATATTTTATTCAACATAAAATAATTGTAGATATCTACCAAGGGTGATGGTAACTAAACCTTGATAGGATTTTTTTTCTATTTTATACACCAGGTAGTAATGATTTTCTTTTATGGAAGTTTATTCTCTTGTTCGATATGACTACAAAAATTGGATATATTTTTAAGCCAACTCTTCTGGTTCTGATCCACCACATTAAACAAAATATCAGAGGGGACTTTTTTTAATGCCACAATCTCTTGATTTTATGACATGTGATAGAGAGAAGCATAACTAGACAAGTTATTGTACTTGAATTTGGCCTTCGTTAACTTAGAGGATTGGAAATTTGTTACATTTCACATGATAATGGTGTGTGGGATCCTAAACTAATGAATGATGTGGGATTTAATAAACTCTATCATAGACTAGGTCTTGACCACCTTGATGGGAATTAATTCATCCCACTTTAAAATGAAATTGGTTGTAGTAAAAATGAACTTGAATTTCTGATATGTCAATAGTTGGTAGGGACCCATGCCATCAATTCCCTATATAAAAATTGGCAAGAATAATTTGTAGTATGGAGAAACTATGGAGTCCAATGCATGAATTTGGAATGAACCTGGAATGCATGAAACTTCATGGTGAATTATATATAGTCATGAACCATGGTTGTTAAGAAATATCCCAACCATTGGATCTAGTGGGAGAGATTCAATCCTGACTAGTGACCTCCACATGTCTTAGCTTGTATGTCCTAAAAGACTCAAGTAATTTTATTTCCTTGAATGCACTGAGGAAGGATTCCATAAAATACATACTTAAAGAGGAATTTTTCTGAGTTAGGTTCTTCACAGAGGATAATGTTTGCTACACACTGGGGAATTGTGTCCCTCTTATCCTTGGTTAATGGAAATTTCTCTATTGGTGGTACTCAATGTGGGGAGTTGTCTAATCAGAGGTTTCTTCTACCTTAAGGGAATTTGGGGGCCCTAAAAGATAAGATATGGATGAGTGTTGGTTCAATTTTTATCTCTTTTTATTAGGAGTGGTAGTATAAATCACTATCCAATGCATTGTGTAAATAGTAATGTTGGGTTGGTCTGGATTGGAAAGGGACACAACTGAGTTCTTCGATTTGTCTGCTAAATCATTATGGGATTAAAATAAATGAGTCACTTATGTCTCAAAAGTAAATTGATCTAACAAAACATGATTGTAGATGAGTAAGGGGAACTATATTTATTCTTGATAGTGGAGTCACAATATATTTTTTTTATAACCAGCTCAGAGTCACCCTTCACATGAAACTGTGCGGCCTCAATATCAAGGTATAATTTGAGACTAGTGACGAGGAAATTATATTTTACATTATTATTGGTGTAACTTTTTTAACAGAGGAATTATTTTGACATGAGGGCTTTTGATGAGCGATAAAGACAACCCCATGACCAAACCTATTGAGCTTCGAGTTTTTTTCTTATTTCACTAAGGCTTCAAGATGAACTATCAAAGTATATCTACTAGGATTGAATTACTTCATTTATGTAGAGAATAGAATCATCTTGGAAGTCAATGCCTAGGGGAAACTCTTACGAGGTTGGGTAAAAAATAAATAAATTTTCTATTTCTTGACCCTTGATGACTTTCTAGGGGATGAACCCGACATTGAAATGCTGAAGGACCACTACCCATAATGCCAATAATCTAGTCAACATGATATTTTTTAGGAATTTATTTAGTGGATCAATTCAATAGATCAATTATACCTTATATTTATGATAATAGTGACACAACTTTTGGATCATAAAAACCAGGCAACATTAGTTCTTTTTGATGAGAGAATATCCAAACTTATTGTCAAGAATCATGAAATATAGACAGTAAAAACTATTCTATTTACCCTCATTGTTCTTCTATGATAGAAGTTAACTTAAGTATTTTTTCAGGGATATCACATTGACTACTAAAGGATTCCCCCCATAGAGGTTGAATTATAATCGTAGTTGAAAAAATACTACTTATTTTCATTGGATACAGTTTAGAATTCTTCATCCCAGTTATAGGTAGAAAATTTCTTCATGAACTTGTAAAATACATAAATTTTTTTACTAGGTTGGTGATAATACACCTAAAATAAGATAGGATACCTTTAAATCATTATAGATCCTATTGATTGAATAGATGGGGTAGTTTAATGATGAAATTTATTTTCTATTGGTTAATCTAGATGAATTTATTCTGAAAAATGAAGCTGATAATTTTTTAGAATGTGAAACTTAATGCATGTTGTGAGGGGTTTATCTTTAGGCAATGATCATATATCATGATGAAAAATTTAAAAATATCTTTTAGATTCTATATATGTTGGAATGATTTGACTACTATGTTATCTATGTAACAATCCAGTATCATTCTATGTAAGGGAATGAGTATATGACTCATATACGACTGGTAGGTTTCTCCAATTTTATTCATGGAAAAGGGTATCACCCCATAGTTATATGTTCCATGGGGTGACTTGAATTTAGTGTACTATTCATCTTTATGGGTCATCTAGTTTTGGTTTTATCCAGATTACCAATCCAAGAACGAGAGTACATTTAAACCCATGGTTACATCGATTAACAAATCCATGATCAGAATGGGGAATTCGCCCTTCAGGTAGTAGTGGTTGAGTGGTCTTAAGTTGATAATGAATCTAATTTTTTAATTCTTATTTCTAATTGGTACAATATTATTCATCCAATTAGTGTATTGGAATTCCTAGATGAATTTGGGTTTGATCAACTTATCAACTTCAGCGTTGATCATGACACCATGGGAGAGATTAATTATCCTAGGATCTTTCTTGAATCCAAAATATCTAGTAGGTAGGCCAAGCTATTGGATGGAGACCTAGGGATTTAAAACTGAAATATCTTTATAGTTCTAGAAAATACATCATGGTGTTTATTCAAGAACACAACATATGAATTTTCTTCATTGAGAGGTATGATGGCACAAGTCAATGTAAGCCTAGAATCTTATTTAGTATTGAGTTACATCTGTATTAGCTCATCAATGGTTGTGGAAAATTTTTATTCAATGTCAAGAGGGGATTCATCCAAGTCCACATTATTAAAAGTGTAAGGACTATATGAAGGGGATGGATCCTCTAACACAAAAAGTTGTGATGTAGAATTATATTCTTGTGTAGATTTTGAATATTTAGTATTGAGCACTTATTGTGGTTCCATAGATAGAATTATTACATAGGTTATGAATCCGATCCTATGTGGTCTTTAGTGGCATGGTCCATCTACCATATTAAAGCATTATGGTTTGGTTCACTGCCAAAGGGAAAATCATGCTCTACCATATAAATGATGAAGATGATAATTGTCATCTAGTAGAGGATCATTTAAGAACAAGATGGGAGATGGATTCATAGGCCCCAAAAACACCCATAATTCATATAAGTAAGAGGATATTTTTAGTGAACTAATTTTTACTGGGAATTATGAAATGGTACCTGAGGTTTGGTGGTGTTTCTTCCAGATAGTTGATCAAAAATAGAAATATTCTCTTCAATCTATATTATGTATCTACTGAGGTGGGTGTCATGTAATTAGGAACATTGAAATAATCAAATCCTTCAATATAGGGATACTTTACCTCCCCTTTGTAATACACAACATCAAGATAGTGGGGTTCACCTTAGTTAAAGGGAGCCACATCACCATGGAACACCCTTACTAGACCATTAAAGAAGTATTTAAGGCACTAGTGATATAAAAAAGAAAAAAATACATGTTGGTGGATCTAGGGCCTTCCTAATAAGAAATTGAATCCAATGTATTGTGATATAATAATGAATTTATTATTGGAAATCAAATCACAAAATGAGGTCTTTAGTTGGATACTGTTGAGCAGTTTCTATTCTATATTTTCACATCCCGTGATTTTCAGGTTGTATGGGGCTATATTGGTCCTTGTGTAGCCCAACTTAAATAGCATACATGTCTATATGAGATTTATTATAGAGCTAATTTCAACATGGAACTGGTGGATATTTATTCTATTTATATTCCTTGAGATATAGAGTGGGATTGTGTGTCCTTGTATGATTTCACCATCATCATTTCTAGATAAGAAGATAAAATATTTGCAGTAATTTAACTTTCCTTCCTCTGTATGATAGGATTCAGTAGTAGTCACTTTATTCTCAAAATTTTGAGTTATCTTTCATGACATTATGAAGGAATCATGAAGATCACTTGACTAGAGTAAAATATCCAAGATGAAGAGTAAGGTCGGGTTATCGGTGAGGTACTTGAACACATACTACTTATGAGATAGGGGCATGTTATTTCTCTATAAGGGTTACTCCTTGAGATGAAGAATAGATAGCCCAACTAGCTAAGGTAAGGGTTCTTGATTGGTACCTGTTTATTTTTTTCTGATTGGATGGTTGTGATTTTTCCTTTTATGGTTATGGCTATGCAAAACACTCAACCAATCTGATGGTCCATGAAGCTTGACTATAGGAAACTACCATGAAATTTTTTTATTATCAATCTTAGAGAAATTAATAACTTATTTTCTTAGTGAAATAGACATTGTTTTCATGGATAAAACCAATAACACTTATTTTTATAGAGCATTTTCCCTTTCTTTAAGACCTTTAGTGAGAAGTTCCAAGAGGAGTTGACTGGTGTTCTTCATCAATGATATTTTTACAATGGTCTTCCAACCTAATGGAATTAAAAATTTTGAACTGATTTTTTTCATCATAGGAATCCTATAGAGTGTAATGAGTTATGGAACTTACTCCTAATACAGGATACATGTAGTCTACAAGAGTGCACATCCACTTTGGAACTTGCAAAGGCTCTTGATCTTCCTTGAATTTTCAGTGTTTATTCCTTTGATATTTGGAAGGTTTCAAAGAAGAGGATGTTTATTGAGAGAGCGAGATTGACATGGAGGGTATTGGATAGTTTATACTTGTATAAAGGATCCTATGGGTCAAAAAAAATTCAATTTTAGGATATCTAATTGTCAAACCTTCATGCTCCTAGTTTAACGACTTTTTTTTAATTCATTGGAACCATGATCTTTATCAGGGGTAATGGATATGAATGTGACATACAGCGTAGGACCACCTAGTTCCAATATTCTATGATATAATATGCCTTAGAGCTAGTATTTTAAGATAAATAACTCTTGGGTGGTTTATGTGAGGAAATTATGGTAGGGGAAGTAGTTGGGATGGTTATTTAGCTCAAACTTTTAGAGATTCTAGATGTATAAGTGCCTGAGAAGGTTCTTCTCCCTGAAATAGACAAAGAAGCTAGAAAAATACTCATTCTTGAATGAATAAATTTTTTTATTTTGGTTTATGAAGGTTATGGATATTTTTCCCTTATGAGGGCTCTAGAAAACATTCTCAGGGAAATCTTGTACCTAACAAAGCTTATTTTGTTAGGCTTCCTGAAGCTGGATTATCAGAGGGGATAAAATTTGGGTGAAAGTAGCTATCTCTACCCTAGTAGGCTGGCATGTAGGAATATTAGGAAATGGGAAATCCCTTTTCTTGGTCAAATTCATGGCCTCCTCTTGATATTGATCCCTCTAAATGAATTATAAGAATCTTCTTAGATATTTCAAGGAGATAAAGCTTAGGATTATCTCATCTCAATTATTCTTACTAAATGTCCCCACACACCATTACTAATGAATTTGAATAATAAGGCAGTATATAAATCACTTACATCAAGTGATTAATTTGGGGATAATTTCATTCTTCCATTAGTTTCACTTTTAGTGGTTGGTGACACTCATGCATTGTAGGGTGGAGATGAATTTTTAGAGGAATTTTTGGTTAGGAGCCTCCCAAATGATGATTGATCCTAAAACTAAATAGTTTTATAAAGAAAAAAAGGTCCTTCCAAATTTTTGAAGAAGAATCCAAGTTTTTATGCTGCTTACTGCATTTGGGTTCCTAATACCATACCATACAGAGGGGTTAAATAGGAAATTTTTTTCTCTAGGTCACTGGTATCCTTGACAGTGGAAAATAATGGGTTATTGAAATCTAGTTGGGGAGGGACATGTTCCAAAAACTTTGGGTATTGATTCATTTCAAACTACATGGAAGCTCATTATATCTATATAAATTATTGGAGATTAATGATATCACTGATTGGGTCATCATGGGGGATCCAACATGTGTCAATCCCCTATTTGGTTGGATGAATATTAATACAGGGTTATTGTGATCTAGTAGTGGGAAGTCACATTTATCCACCAGGGAGGGAACCATAAGGAATACTAAGCTATATCATGTGTGGGTGGAGCATCCTTCCTTCTCCGTAGTTGATAGGTTTAGGACTATTGGCTATCAAGGTTCTACATGGAGTGATATAAGGTCGTCTTGAAAATTCCTATGGCTAGGATTATATTATTAGAGGAGTTCAAAAATGATATAATTTTTTCCCTCAAGTTATTAGAGAAAATTAGAAATTATAGCATGCACGTCAGTTACCTCATCTTATTTTAGAGTACTGAAAGATTTGACTACTCCTTTTCATTTTTAAGGTTTCCATGGGTGTTCAGAAATGGTACCTTACCATGAATCTTAAGGCCAATAGACTATCTTTGTTAATAGGTGTGGGAGTCTATAGGAGGGTTCACCAATCATTGTTGATCCTCTCGAGGAACATCTTCCTCACATGCCTCGTCACTAACATTACACTCTAGATTGTCAAGGGGATTGATGGTGATGGAATTTACTACAGAGGTGGTCAGTAGTAAAGAGTTCCTGATATCGTCTAGTGGGTTGGCTTGATATACCTATCTATAAAAAAACGGATGGATGAGCTATGAATCACCATACTTCCCCCATGATATAATTTTTACATGGGGGAGTTCCTCTTCAACAATCTAACATGGTTCTATAAGACTTTTAGTAAAAACATTCTAGAAGCTCTAGAAATATCCACTAGACTTTGAATGCTGAACCAATAGAAGTGATATGCGATATACTTTTCAGCAGCGATGATCAAGGGCCTAAATTACTCTAAGATTACAAAATATTCAAGGTGATTGAATTTAAGGTATTTTAACATTTAACATAGGTTATGTCAGATATGTTCTAAGTAATTTTCAGCGAGAATCTCTAGGACAGAGAATTTATAGGTTACATATAGAAAAAATATGATCAGAATATGGTTTTTGGATAGCGAATCCCATAATATATTGTCATACTATCCATCTTTCTCAGAGTTAAATAATTCTTTGAGGTGATGAGTTGATGTGGATTTTTGTAATGGAGATATAGATACCTCCATTACTGAGAATCACTGGGTTGGACTATTATCGTAAGAGAAATCCTGAATCAAGGTGAAGAATTATCCTATTGAGGTGGTGTGATGTTTGTCAATATTCTCATATAGGATGAAGCGTATGCCTATTCTTTTCATGGGATTTCAATGGGTGACTATGGCTTGATCATATTTTTCTCTTTATTTAAGAGTTCTATATGAGATAATGATATTTCTATTACTTCCAGTTTAGAAATAGAGATAATGGATACCGATGATGGTTGGTATGACTCCATATATAGTTCTTGTAAGGAGAATAATACATCTTCTACAAACATATTTTTTGTAGGATATTTTGGACTTTATAAACTATGGCCCTGAGAATGGAAATCATAATTTGATGAGTGTATGACCCTAGTTATTGTGGTGGAGGAAGAAACATCTTTCCATGAATCATCAGATGTATCTAATTAGGAATGATTGGGGGTGGCCTCAAATTGGTACCCATTTTTTTCTTTCAGTTCTAACATGAAAATTTCCTGAGCGTCCATCCCACTAGTATTGTTGTCTATGTCACAGGTAGGTACTACATGATGACTGGTAGATCCTATGGACAGGGAAGGACATTCTAGGTGGTGGATTTCTTTGGTATAGGTAGGACCTCTATGTTGGATACTAATATTATGCGGTGGGGGGTGGGGGTGGGGTGGGGTCTCTGTTGTTACTAGTATCTTAGGGAGGACCTTTTTAGTCGAGTTCTTCATCATAGAGAAGTCCTCTAAGATGGATGCTGGTGGTGCTAGTGGCTAAGATATTTGACCCATCACACCTGGTGGCGGATGGGGTCTGAATACCTTTATGATGAGTATGAACCTCTATGTATCTATCAAGGTACACTACTAAAAAACTGGGTTTATCTAGCACTAGCTAAAAGTACTGTTAAAGACCCCCTTTGTCAGCACTATAAAAATCACCATTAAAAAGGGTCTTTAACAACGATTTTTTTAGCACTATTAAAGTGGGTATTTAAAAATACTAAAAAAAACTATTAAATGGAGAACTTTATTAGATATTTTACTTTTTTTTGAAAAGGCCCCTCTCTTTATTAGTGATAGTAAAAAAGAACTGATAAATGGGGGACTTTATCAGTGCTTTTTTACCAACACTGATAAAGGTTATATTTTAAAAAATTATATTCCATTAAAAACAATATATAAATATATAAATATATTTATATCAATATAAATATAGTATATATTTTTAAAATATGTTTTAGATAATGCTAAATAGACATTTACACTAAATATATAAGATATTTAGTGAAAATGGCATATAAAATAATTTAAATAATACTTTTAATCAATAATTTTCTAATTATTAGTGAGTAACATTCATTTAATAAAAATTTGAAGATAAAAAAATAAAAAAATATATAAAATTAGTTTAAAATTTAACTCAAACTTTAAACAGCCATAAATTTTGATTCGGGTGTCCATCTAGGATCTACCATAAAAAAATTGAAACATGATACAAGCTATATGCCTTAGTGACTAGGGGAATCCCCCATCATAATTTGTGAGGCCAAAAGTCCCAAAAGGCCTCAAAACAAAGTTTTTAGTTGGGGTACTGATTTTTTTTTAAAATTCAATGGAATTTTAGCCTCATTTAAGTTGGTATTTTTTCTTATTTTTAGTAGGGACTAGATTTATTCCATGATATTTCATTCATATTGATATTATGATTTTGAAATTTTATCATTTTTCATAATGTAGTTTTATTTATAATTAAATATATACATATTTTATTATATTTACTTATAATAAATCACTTGTATAAATACATATTTAATCATATTTACATAAAACTATTTTTTTAAATATATAATAAATAATTATTATTCATTTTATTTAAATTAAAAAATTATCCATTTTTTTTAACATATAAAAAAGCATTAATTTTTATATATATACCTATAAAATTACTGTTTATATATGAACATGTGTGTGTCAATAATTAACACACACAATTATAATATATATATATATATATATATTTAAATACATATTATAAAAGGTATTTAAACCAATATCTAACCATTTTTTACATTATACACACACACACACACACACATATATATATAATGTTTAGATATATATATATATGTTAGTGTATTAATAAATTGATATATATATTTATATTATATTCTAGTATATGTAAATGAATATATTGTATAATATATTTAAATAAATATAAGTATATATATATATCACACACACAAAAATTTCATTAATGTATTTAAAAATAATTATATAAATACATGAATAAAAAATATATATGTAAATATATATAAAAATAAATATAAATATCATTAAATAGACAATAAAACTATATGACGTAGTGGTAAAGATGTTTCACCTTCAAAGGATAGGTTTAGTGTTCAAATTTAGGTGGGCGTAGGAGGATGGAAATTTGAAAAGCACTAATAAAGGGGTGGTGGGTTGAAAAGCACTGATGGGGGGCACTATTAGATGGGTTGTGGAAGCGCTAAAAAAGGGGTTGGGATCATAGAGGTCCAAAAGAATATAATTTTAACCCCTGTAACATTGTTTTTTTGTAATGATAAATAGGACCTTTATCAGTGCTAAAAAAACTACTAAAAGGGTCATTTAATAATGATTTTTTCCAGTGCTATTACATCCCGCCCTTTAACAAAGATTGGGTAGAAAATTATTTATAAGAACTTTTAAAGTCCCTTTACGAATAATGTTAAACCCCTATTTTGTAGTGGTGGTAATAAGTGATTCAACATTTTTTTTGTAAGAGTGACCTCTCATAGTGTAAGAGTGGAAGCTTTTCCTTAGTGTGGGTGTCATGTAATTTGGATCATGATAGTTCGAGCATGGATGATCCTGACCTGTTCATATTTTAGGTGGGTGAAACTTCCCCAACGGTGACATTGGTTGGTGTGAGCCTTCCTTGGATACTCCTAGGTGTTAAATAGAGATACCATAGCTAGGATGTCCCCTACCTCCTCTGTGTATGTGAATGTGTGTTTGGAGTGCTCTAGAGAATGCGCCCAAGAGTGATTTCTAGTGGTAATGGGGGGTGGGGTCACCTATTATATCTCTATTGTTGGTGGAACTGGTTAGGTGTGATGACTTTTAAATCCTTCCACTCCATTTCCCAAGTTGATTTAACTTCATATTGATCATATCGGTGGATAAGGGAATTAACGACCCACCATTTTATGATCTTTTATATAGAATGATGGAAAGGGTGATTGGTAACTATGTGATATGTGGGTGTTACTTCATGGGTTTCGGTATTCAGGATCACCATGCGTGGGTACTTGTGAGGGTTAAAAACATCATCGGTGGTTCTATTTGTTAGGTCATAATGTTTATGATAAAGATATAAGAGGGGGTAAATTGTTTCCTTTTAAAATTTCTAAAATTCTGTCATTTCACATCAACAGTAGATAGAGCTGGTGGAATTTCTATTTAGGAGTATGTGTATTGGAAAAATAGAAAACAAAGAAAAACAATTTATAGTGGATCAGTGAAAAAATATCCCCTAGTCCACTCCAATAATCACCATCTCTATGGGCTTGGTGAATTTCACTAGTCAGGTCCTCTTCTCATAAGACCGATCCACAACTGAGTGTAGGCAATTTTCACCCTTACAAACAAGGATAAAAATAGAGCCTTATGGTTCTTTTAAAGGGAACCAAAATATCCATAGCTTAGTACAAGAATATAAAACTCTACCAAGACTGGAACTAAGCAGTCAATACTCAAAAAGAATCAATAGAGATTGATTTGATAAAGTAGTTTAAACTACACATTTGTAGCAGCATGAAACTGATAGAAGATAGATATTAAACTTTATATGTACAGTAATATATGAAATATATATTAAGAGTTCCATTTTCACAAGTGAGATTTTATTTTAAGAACAACAACAAAAATAGAGCATAATTCTTCTAGGATTGAACATGTATATCTCCAAAATGTAGTCCTTTCTTTTGAGATGCTCCATCGCTGTTGCACTATAAATTTATTTGCACAAGAAATATCGAAGAATAAAAATTATCAAAAGCTAAGTGAGATAGATAGATGAAAAAAATATGATGCAGAAAGATATATATAATGACATATCTTGCAACAAGATTTTAGATCAATAAATGATTCCTGATAAATCGAGAGAATTCAAATTCAAAAATACAGCTCAGAGTAATCATAACTTACCTTAAGAATAGGATAGGAAATATCCAATGTAAATGGTTCTTTAAATTATTTATGATGAGATTTTAATAAGTTGAAAATTTTCTTTAAATATCCCTGATATTCCATAAAGATCATTGCATGAAAACTCCAATAATATTGAAAATTCAAAATATCTGGTTTTGAAATGTCAAACATAAGGTTCCTTAAAAAAATGAAGAAAGACCAAATATAGGGTTCAACTGTGTAGCATTCATTCTTAGAATGTAAGGTTTAAAATGTAATGTTGATCAAAAAATTAAGGTTGATGATCCATACATTTTCTTCCCAAACAGAGGGTTTCATACTTATGTAGGGTTCTTTAACCATATTTTTTCTCTTTGAAAAACATATGGTTTTATTCAAACGTAATGTTCTTTAACCATACATTTTTTCCAATGTAAGGTTGATAAACCATACGTGCTGATCCTTTATCAAAAATCTTTAATACAAACATAGGTTATGATCCTTAGGTTATGTTCTTTAGTGTAGGGAATGAAAATTGATTCCATAAAACAACAAAGAATGAACCGTGTTTCTAGAATACACTTAAGAGAATTATGAACACTCTAATGAATATTTATCACGATTAAATACTTGAATATTACTCCAAAATAATAATTAAAAATAATATAAACTTACTGAAATACAATTAAAATAAGATCATTAGTAAAAAAAACAAGGGTATTTGTGAGCTTCAAAATCAATAATATTTATATAGTATTGTTGAGGCCATACATGCCCTAAAAATCCCCCCTTTTGAAGACCACAAAGCCATAGATTAAAACTATAAATATAGTAAAAGAATTTAAAATTTTGTAAAAATAGAGTGAAATAAATTTGATTTGACAGAATTATTTCGATAATAAGAAAATTTTGTGATTATCTAAATTTCTCCCCAAATATTTTAAAATTTAAAAAGAAATGTTGAAATGTTGTGTTTATCCAAAATTTTTCCCCATTTTTGAGATCAAAAAGAAATTAAATAAATAGATTAAAACAAATATTTAATGCTGGATAGATTAATAAGTGAATTGTAATATTAAATGATAAAGATAATGAATACTGGATGTTTGGATATTAGAAAAAAATATAAAAAAATATAAAAATAATGTATATAAAATAGTAATGAAGATAAATTTCATTGATTAGAAAATGTACAAATAAAATGAGGATAAAACTAGGAAATAGAATAGTCACTATTATAATGATGATAAAAGGTTGGTTAAGGATTGTTTTCTGATAAGGTAGAAAAATGTTAGGGATTGGCTAGGTTTGAATTCTGAATGGCATGAAACATGACCTTCAACTTAGCCTTACACAGTCGCAACTTCTACATCAAACTGTCATCCAACTACATTATAATAAGTCTAGAATCATGATTAAAATTCTAATAATCCACAATATTGACTTTCAAAAAGTCATTTAAGCTCTCCTATTTCTTCATAAATGTTTATAACTTTTCTATAAACTGATTCAGAAGAAATCTGATGCGGGGTTCACTATGAGTCAGTTGATCAACAAGAAATTTCTGATTTCCTAATAAAGCTGATAAAGGGGACCTTTTACATTGAAGGTCCTGAAGATGAGAATTCATGTCTTCCATAATATATGTAATGGCTTGAAATATTCTAATAAAATCTAGGCTGGTAGTAGGAGTAGAAGTAGATGTACTGGTCTGATTTACTGAACTTTTCATCAATTCAAACTAACATTCCAAGTTCCAGTTCAAAAATAAAAAATCTATCTTCAAAATAGCTTTAGATATGATCTTCCCAATCTCATTTAACATGTCTCTCTTGAAGGCATCTAAATCCCTTTTAGAAACAGTATTCTCATTATATTCCTAGATCATTTTTTTTTTCTAATTTCAATCTCCTACCACACAGTGTCATTCTCTTCCAAATACTTGTCAAATTTAATCACAAATTTTTCAACATGATGAGACAATGAATCAAATGTCACTTCATCTACATTCATTTTCTAATAAACAACATTAGGAAAAGGATTCTCCACTTATCTCTCCAAAGATTGTTTAGTTAAAAAAGAGTGATTGTCAAGTACTTCAGTCTGATCTCTAGAAACATGACCTGACTATTCTACATTTTTATTCACAAAAACATCAGTAACTTCATTTAATGATTTCTATACAATTTTTTCTTCTTGAGAAGATACATTCTGAATTGTTTCTTCTTGAATATTCACTTGTACTTGATCACTGATCAGAGGTACAATAGGAATCTCCCTAGCTTTACTAGCCACTGTTATTTCTTCTTCAAGAATTGATTTATCTAAATGAACTGAGCAGGTTGCTTCTACAGAATCCAACACTTTCTCTTCAACCTATTGAACATCTCTGTTTCTAGGTTTCACAACAAGTCCCTCTGGACTTCATTCTTTCTCAACTTCCTCTACTTCTGTATTAAATATAATCCTTATCTTATATGGCTGAGAAACTACAGTTGTTCTAGATTCAGCACCTCCCTCCTTTCGAATATCTCCTTACTCCCCCCCTGAGCAGATTCTCCTGAGCTCTATTCTTCTTCTGCACTAGCAGGTAAAATATTTCCTTTCACTGTACTCCATAAAAATCCTAATTTCCATAGAGTTCCGACATTTAAAACATTTATATGATGAAACTTTAGCCTTGAATCTACTAATCGAATCACATCATTTTTTAATAAAATTCTAGAGATAATCCATCCATAAGGATAGAAATTCATCATAGCATCCATTTGATAGCATTAATACAAATATTGAAACATATACCATGGAAAATTTATCTTAATGTCACGTATAAATAAAAAAATGATGTACATATCAGGGTACAAAATTTTCTCCATCTTTTCCATCCTTGGCGCAATACTAGTTTGAATAAACATAAACAAGATCTTATGATCTTCTTTGAGATCCTTAACAAACATTTTCCTAATGTGCGTCAAGTTAAACAAAAAATATATAATCTCTTTAGAATATTTATTATTTTCTCCAATCAATAGAAGATATAAATGAAAAAATACTTCATGAGGGAAGTCTATGATTTTTGAAACTTCAGTTGAAGAAATCAAAAAATCCATATCTTCAATAATTTCAAGCATCATATCCTTAGAATCACTAAAAATTAACTATACACTCTTATAAAAATAGTTAACTTCTACCTCTTAAAGAAATTATAAATTGATTTCATTGAAATTATTATCCATCCCTTGAAATTATAATTCTTGTCTTAAGAGAAGATTCTTATGATATAACTAATAAAAATCAACCACTTTTCCTTGATGTATTTTTCTTCATATAACACGTTGTCATTTCAGATCACTTGTGTATCCTTCTTTGACTAACTTTGTTTAATTTATTTCAAAAATTTCAATGTCTAAGGTTTTTGGATTCTAGGGTTTGGATGGAAAAATGAGGGTTTCAGGTTTGAAGAAATGATTTTGGTAAATGAAGGGTTTCAGTAGACGAAGAGTTTCTAATAGGTGATGCATATCTTTATTTCCCATGTCACAAAGTAATTATGAATTTTTTTGATGATTATGTGGTGTAAATAAATTTAATATTAAATAAAACAACTAAAATATAGTATGATAAAAATACAAAAAATAAATTAGATTTACAGTAATAAACATAAGAAAAAATAAAATAAAATAAATTATTTAAAAACAAAATCAACCTAGCTCCCCCTTAATAAAATCAAAACTTACTGTGGGGAATGGTTTAGTGAAAATATTATCTAATTGAAATTTAGTGTTAACAAATTCTAAAGATATATCTTTTTTTAAGAACATAATCTCATAGAAAATGATGTCTAATATCAATATTCTTAGTTCTAGAATGACTTATTGGATTTTTTTAAATATTTATAGAACTTGTATTATCAAATCAAATAGGAGTACTATTAAAATTAAATCTAAAGTCCATAAATGTGTTTTTCATCCACAACACTTGCACACCACAACTGCCTACAGATACATATTCTTCTTTGGCTTCTGATAAGGAAATTAAGTGTTGTTTCTTACTTGACCATGACACTAACGATTTTCCTATGAAGTGGAAGGTTCCTGAAGTGAGTTTTCTATCTATTCTACAAACTCCAAAATCTACATCTAAATATGGTAATAAATTAAAATCAGAAGTTTTTTGATAAATAATAGATTGAAAAATAGTTTCTTTGAAATATCTAAAAATCCTTTTGACAACAATAAGATGTGATTCCTTAGGATCTGTTTGAAATCTTGTATATAAACACACTGAAAACATAATATGAGTCCTACTAGAAGTAAGATATAATACACTACCTATCATACCTCTATACAACTTGTTATCCACTGGCTTTCTAGCTTCATCCAAATCATGTTTTATATTAGTACACCTAAGAGTTGAATGTGTCTTACTATTCTGAAGAATTTTTTTTTTAATAATTCAGTAATATATTTCCTTTGGTTTAATACATTTCCATAATATTTTTGATAAATTTGATTTCCTAAGAAGAAATTCAATTCTCCCATAATGATTGTCTAAAATTATTTTTGAATGAGTTCTGAAAAATCATTACAATGTTTTTTATTTGTTGATTCAAAAATAACATCATCAACATAGATTTGAACTAATAATAAATTAGAAAAAACTATTTTCTTTAAAAGGGTTGGATTTAGAAAACCTATAGTAAAACCATTTTTTAAGAGAAAATAACTTAATATTTAATACTAAGCTATGGGTGCCTGCTTATGGACATAAATATCTTTAGTAAGTTTAAAAACAAAATCTGGTTTTTGAGAATTTTCAAAACCAAGAGGTTTCTCAACATAAATCCCCTCCATTAAATAACCATTTAAAAAGGCAGATTTGACATCCATCTGATATAATTTAAAATTTATATGAGATGCATAAGAAAAAAGGATTCTAATAGCTTAAAATATATCTATGGGGGAGAAGGTTTCATCATAATCTACACTTTCTTCCTGACTATATGCTTTAGCTACTAATCTAGCTTTATTTATAGTTATAGTCTATTGATAATCTTGTTTATTTATAAAGACCCATTTTTCCCTATAATTGGATAATTTTATGGTCTTTAAACTAATTCCCATACTTTATTGTTTTAAACTAGTTCAATTTTTCATGCACTTATAACATCTAACTTTCATCTTCTAAGGATTCTTCAAAATATTTAGGTTCAAGTTGTGATAGAAAGGTAGAGAATCCAACCAGCTTTCTCGTATTTCTTCTAGTCCTTATTTCTATGTCTAGGTATCCTATAATAGTTTTTAAAGGGTGATTCTTTAGGGTTATAGACTGTCTAGGAATAACACTTTTAGGTTTATTAGTATCATATTCTTCTGAACTGGACTGACTTTTATTTTCAAAATCATTTTTCTGGTTTTCAAGTCTCATGTTATCAAAAGAGTCAGTAGATTCATCAGTTTGATCTTTCTCTTTATTAAAAGGGACAGTTTTATCAAACTTCACATAAACTGATTCATAAACAATCCTTGAAATTTTATTAAATAATTTATTTTCTTTATAAGTGGTAGAATATCCCAAGAATATCCCTTCATCAACTTTTAGATCAAACTTACCAAGATTATCCTTGGTCTTTAGGATATAAACCTTGCATCCAAAAAATTTAAAGTACTTTATCTTAGGCTTTCTGTTATTCCGAAGTTCATAAGGCTTTTTTTTGAAAATAGAACGAATTAAAACAATATTTATTATATAATAGGTTGTGCTTATATCTTCTTCCCATAGATATGTAGGAAGACTCTATTCACTTAGCATAGTCCTAGCCATTTCATGAATAGTTCTATTTCTTCTATCAACAATTCCATTTTGTTGAGGTGTTCTTGGTGCAGATAAGGTGTGTTTAATACCAATGTTTGGGAAAAATGAATTAAATTCTTGATTCTCAAACTCTCCTCCATGATCACTTATTAATGAAATTATTTTAAAACCTTTTTTATTTTGAACACTTTTACTATAATTTTCAAAAATAGTAAAAGCTTCATTTTTCAATTTTAGAAAATAGACCCTAGTGAATCTAGAATAACCATTAAATAAAACATATACATATAATTTTCCATCCAAAATTTACACTCTATATGGTCCAAACAGATCCATGTGGATAAGTTCTAGGGGCATTGATTTATCAATTTTTTTAACAGATTTGAAGGAAGATTTGTGTTGCTTACAAATTTGGCATGAATAAAAGAATCTGTCATTATCAAATAGAGACTAGGTAAATCTGAAACTAATTATTTATTAGATAATTTATGAAAAGCATAAATATTGAAATAACCAAGTCTTATATTCTAAATCCAAGTTTCATTTATCTTAGAAGTTAAACAATTCACTTTCTGTTTACACAATGAATTAAAGTCTAAGGTGTAGAAATTATCTATTTTGGGTGCTCTAAATTTAAGAAAATGATCTTTAAATAAAGAACATGAATTTTTAGAAAGATCAACAAAATATCCATCATCACAGAGTTAAGAAATACTTATCAAGTTATGCTTCAATTCTTGTGCATACAATATATTATTTATTGAGACAAACATTGGATCTCCAAATATTCCAAGTCCAATTATCTTCCCCTTGGCATTGTCACTAAAGGTGACTAGACCTCCATTAATCTTTGTAAATGTATTGATGTTCAATGGGTTTCTACTCACGTTTCTGAAGCATCCACTATCCATATACCATATAGATTTTCCTTTTATGTGACCTGTTAACTACAATGAAAATTTAAACAAAAATTTGTTTGGGTACCCATAACTTTTTGGTTCTAGCAGTGTTAGCTAACAAGGATTTAGGAATCCAAATATTGTTTAATTTTTCATGAATTATGTCATTTACTATAGATATTTTTTTTTGAAATAATAGCTCTTTTAATTCCACTTATTTTAGGATTTCTCAAATAACAAGTTTTTTTTGTATGTCCTTCTATTCCAAAAAAATGGCAAATAACTGATTTTATGTTGGGAACAAAGTAATTCTTATATAGTTTCTATTTTTCTCCTTTACTACCTATAACAAATATTTTCTTTTTAATTACATTCTTACCAAGAATTTCATTCATTATATTTTTTGCTTTTGTAAAAATAAGAGGAACACTTTTATATGTTTCTAATTCATCCTATAGTATTTTAACATTATTTTCATGGTCAGTACAATTTGTAGTAGATGAGATAAATTTTTGTACTAAGTCTTGATGTTGTTTATGTAAAGTATCCCTTTCTCCTTAAATACAATTATGAATTATCTTTATAGATTTTTTTTCATTTAATAGGGAGTCATATCTTTCTTCAAGCATAATACAATAGGCAACCATTTTAACATTTGAGCAAATGGAAACAGAATCAGATGAATTTTAGGGTTGTACCTTATCTTCTTTAGCCAAAAAGAACATATTAGATTTTAGATTCAATTATTCCTTCTCTAAATTAGATATTTGTGAGCTTCTGGAGTCTTCAGAAATACTCTAAGTATCCTTCATAGGTATTTTTAATTTTTTTTCATAGTTAGCGTTTTTTTGAAACAACTTTTCTATCTTTCTCTTTTCACTTTTAATTGTGGACAATTGTGTATTATTTGACCCAAAATTTTGAATTCCTAGCATCTAACTTTCCTCAAATCTTTATCATCCTTTTTAAGGGTTTTCTGAATATTCTCTTATTCCTATAAAGCTTGATAAATTTTCTAGTTAATTGTGCCAACTCAATTTCAGAATCAGATGAGTCTAAATTTATTTCTTCTTTGACATCTTATTTCATTTTTCTATTCTGATTTTGAGATGTAACCTTTAACGTAGTGTGATATTTTTTCACTAAGACTTTCTAATCTTCAACTTCATATTGCATTTCAGTTTCATACATCATTAGAGTTCCAATCAATTATCTCATTGTTAGATTCTTGGTAGGTGCTGATTGGAGAATTGTAGTTGAGATTCCATTCCACTGATTAGGCTATACTCTCAGTACTTTCAATGCTTGATCAGCTTGTTTGACAGGTTCACCTAAGGTTGTAATGTTGTTTATAATTTCTATGATCCTTCCATTCATTTGAGCGATTCTTTCTCCATCAACTATTCTAAATGTATCAAATATCAATTTTTGTGCATACCTAATATGTATTATTTTGTCCATACATTCATAATCACGTGAAATTGTCTGCCACATTTCATAAGCTGTAAGGAATTGCGAGACACAATTGAATTCATCTGGTCTAAGACCATAGATGATAACATTCATAGCTTTATAATTCATTTCATACTCTACCTCTATAGCAGCAGTCTAGACTTTGGGTTTTTCCAGGGACTTTGTAAAGAGTAACAATCTTTGAGTATACTTTAAATCCAATATTTTTCAAATAGATTATCATACGATATTTCCAACATCCATATTTCTCACCATTGAAATATGGAGCGCAAACCATTGACATTACTTCTTTGGATTTTCCTTTGATATTTATCTAAATCTTTAAATTTAGTTTGTTAGAACCAAATAAAATCTATAGAGCCCAGCCTTTGATACCAAATTTTAGGTCATCAAGTCTATCACAAAGACACAAGAGGGGGTGAATTCTTTCCTTTTAAAATTTAAACAATTATTTCATTTCACATCAATAGTAGATAGATATGGTAGAGTTTCTGTGTGAGATTATGTGCAATAGAATAATAAAAAATAGAGCACGACAATTTATAGTGTTTTGGGGGAAAAAGATCCCCTCATCCACTCCACCAATCACCCTCTATGTGGGCTTGTTGAATTTCACTAGTTCGATCCTCTTCTCATAGTACCGATCCAAAAATATGTGTAGGGAGTTTTCACCCTTACAAACATGGATAAAAACACATCCTTCTAGTTCTTTTACAGGGAACCAAAATATCCACAAATTAGTACAAGAAGCTGACACTCCACCAAGACTGAAAATGAGCAGTAGATACAAATCAATAATCAATATAGATTGATTTGATAAAGCATTTTAAACTACATAGTTGCAGCAGTATGAAACTAGAAGAAGTTGGATCTTAAATTTCAGAATTATATTAATCTTTGAAATATTTCTAAAGAGATCCATTTGCACAAGAGATCTTAAATTTTAGGAGCAACAACAAAAACAGAGCATCACACTTCCAGGATTGAACATGTATATCTCCCAAATTTAGTCATGGTTTGAGATGCTTGATCGTTGTAGCACTGTAAATTAATTAATACAAAAAATATCAAAGAATAAAATTTATCAACAGTTGAGAGAGATAGATAGATCAAAAAACATCAGATATAGAAAACTATATAAAATGATATATCTTTCAGTAATATTCCATATCCACAGAAGACGCCTGATAAATTGAGAGAATTAAAATTAAAAAATAAAGCTCAGAGTAGTCGTTACTTCACTTAAGAATAGAAGAGAAAATAACTGCTATAAATTGTTCTTTAAATTATTTATAATGATCTTTGAATTAGTGAAAAATGATATTTAAATCACCATGATATTCTGCAAATACGATTGCATGAAAACACAGATAAAATCACAAATTCAAATCTCTGGTGTTGAATAGTCAAACGTAAGGTTCCTTCACAAAATGACAAAGCACCAGATGTTGGGTTCAACTACATAACATTCATTCTTAGAACATAATGTTTAAAATGTAAGGATGATCACAAAATTAAGGTTTATGATCCATGCATTTTCTTCGCAAATGTAGGGTTCCATGCTTATGTAAGGTTCTATAACCATACTTTTTCTCTTTGACAAATTTAAGGTTTCATTCAAGAATAATGTTATTTAACTATACATTTATTCCAATGTATGATTGATAAACCATGCATGCTGATCTTTTACCAAAAATCTTTAATAAAAACTTAGGGTATGATTCTTACATTACATTCTTCAGGTAGGGAATGAACAGTGATTCCAAAAAATGAAAAATTCTAAATAATGTTTCCAGAATAAACATAAGAGCTTTCTGAACACATTTACACATACTTCTCATGAATAAATACTTGAATATTATTTTTAAATAATAATTATAATGAATATAAAATTCTTGAAATATACTTAAAATAATATCACTAGTGAAACAAACAAGGGTATTTATGAGCAACAAAATCAATAATATTTATAAAGTATTGTTGAGACAATACATGCCTAAGACTATTGTCCCTAGTTCTATTTTCGGTGGTGAGAGTACATCAATTGGAATTTATAATGGTTGGAATTCTGTAAGTTTTTTTACAAAAATTATAAGTAATTTTATGATGATAGAAATTCCAATCATTCCCCACACTGATGATTCTATGATGGCGTTAAAGTCTATAATTACTCATCATTTTAGTTTAAAAGGTGAAGGGATTCAAGTTGAGCTAACCATTCTATTTTAGAATTCCTTCCACCAAGACCACTACATTTAAATGTGTTGTGGATGGTCACAATTCATATTTCGCATTATCACTTTCTAAAGTTAGTTGATCTTTCACCACAAGGGTTGATGTTGTTGGCACCTTGATCAGAATGGGATGATGGGATTTTGAAACTTCCCTCTGTGGAGTTAATTGAATAGAATGAGTCTACATAATAGATTTAATATATAATCAGGAATCTAATCCCCAATTAAATCTTCATTTGTACATTGGTTAATTACATTACTCGCTAAAGCACATTGAACAACAAGTAAAGAAAGAATGCTAAAGCACATTGAACAACAAGTGAAACTAACTCATCACCTAAATAGGTATACTAAGTACCCAACCTCACCATGGATACTCTCACCAAGTAACACATACAAGATTATATAATATAATAATTAATATAAAGGGTACCCCCCTACTACTTCCCTGCTGGTTTTCTGCTTTTCCCCAACATCAGACGTCCTAAGCATCTCTATCCAAAAAGTCTTGCCCGCAGACACCTGGGCGAAGCACCACAATATTCACCTCATGTAAAAAAACCACCACGTCCACGCAAGAAAGTAACCAAGTTGTTTCCCACAGCCACCACAGATCGCATAACGTGTGTCATATGTCGGGTATTGTACCTCAAGCCATTACAGCCCATACACCGAGTAAGGATCCTCAAGGCATCACAGCCAATACACGTTACACCTATAGTAGTACTTAAGATACTATTTCCAAAATATATGTGTGTGAATAACCACAAGCCATTACATCCTTATACACACATATATGGGGAAAACTAACCAATGTGCCTACCTGCACAAGTAACTACCAAGAGAAGAGAGTCGGTCTAAAGGGGGTAGTCAGCCATCTATCCTCCCATTGGAATGTTGGGAAAAACAACCCTAGGGCTCAGAATCCCTGAGGTGTCAGTTTACCGTACTAATGGGGTGGAGTAGTGTATATAAATACAAAAAGTATAGAATATACTATAGCTCACAACCACACTATGGGCATAACCTAGTCTTAGACTCAACTGCAACTAACGTCTCTTGGACTCTCGGCTGCCACTTCTAAGACTAGGTATCCTATAAGCACACAACCATTTAAAAAGATTTATTGTCTTACTTCATTCCCTTTTTATCAGTTCCACTTTATGTTAATTAATTCTTTAAACATTAATTAACCATTTACTGTAACACCCCAGGTAAATAAAGAATATGTCATCTTTATATTTATCCATATTTGTGAATCAAATATTAATATTATTTTAAAGGGGTTGCTATGTTAGATAGCGTACCCGATACGCAACGATGAGTTTCTTTTAAAACTTACGTTGCACACAAGTAATAAAATAATATTATTTTAAATGTTAGTTAACAAGTAGCCGTTGTACTGGTGGGAATGGATAGAAATAACTAAAATATGATTAGATATGTTTTTAAATGTTTATACATTTACCCAATAAAAGATAAAGGCTTAAAATACGAAAAGAGTTCAATTTTAGGGCATATATACTCTAATTTTCACTAAAGGTTCACTTATCACCTTTTAATGGTGAACCGTCATTAAATATAGTTTTGATCACTCTTATACTTTATTTTGGACCAAATATAACTCTTCTTTAGAATCAGGACATCAAAATTTACTTTGTGTAAATTTTTGGTACCTTTCTGATAAAGTTCATTTTTTTATGAATAGTGTAAAATGTTGTATTTTAATTCAAAACCTCTTTTTAATCTAAATTATTTATATGATTAGATTATTATTTTAATTGGTTTTAAAGTGAAATTATAAAATATTTTTACCAGTTAATCCAATGGTGTCCATTGGAATCAATTTTACTTTGAAATTGGACTTAAACTGGTGTCAATCTTTTGATACTTATTGTTTCACAAAAACACGCTATTTGTCATGACAGCGGGAATTAATTATTAAATTAATTAATTTGACTTATATGTTTTGAATTTTGTAAAATGGACTTCATTTTTGATTTCGGAATATCAAATATAGCTTAGGGTGAATTTTTGGTAATTTTCTGAAAAACTTCAATTTTTGATGAATTGTGAAACCACTAAGTGGTAATCAAGCAAACTGATTTTTCAGTTAAGTGAAAGTTTACCACTAATGTGTATTGAATTTTGAAAATCTGACATACATGGTTTTCATTAAGAAGTAAAATGTGGTTCAATGAGATTATAATAATTTTTTGGTGAATAGTAACTTATTAAGTTCTTAATCGCGATTAGAGGTAATTAGTGTAATTTAAGGTAAAAATGATA
The DNA here is from genome assembly GCA_963277665.1 of Viscum album. NCBI lineage: Eukaryota > Viridiplantae > Streptophyta > Magnoliopsida > Santalales > Viscaceae > Viscum > Viscum album. Next base: position 570,220,199 of record OY728131.1, read on the forward strand.
TTATAAGAATGTGAAAACACCATGAAACTTGTACTAAACCTATTGGGTGAGTCATGGCCGACCAATAGAAGCCATGTGCCAACTTGGGGACCCCATGGAGCCACTTTCGTTGGAAAATGACATTAATATATTTTTATTTAATGTTAAAGTGAAAATGACACTAACATAAATTGTTTTACTAAAATAATTTTTGAGTGGGGTTATACAAGTCCAAATTTTGATTATAAATAGTCATTGGAAAGCTAATAAGATTTCCTACATTATAGTAGTTTTTTTATAATTTTTAGACATTAAATAAATTAAATTATATATGACATAATAATGATGCAGCGATGACATCATTATTTGACGATTTAAATAAAATAGAAAGATAATGTAAAATCTATGAACTAAACATGTCCCAAACCAATTGGATGAGTGGATTTCGAACACCTATCACCTTATCCACGAATTATATCAATTTGGGACCTTTTAAAACCGAAACACAATTTCAAATAAAGTAATATTTCTTTACTTTCCAAAAGTGCCCCTCCTCTCCTCTTGTAAAAGGCCCCCACCTCTACCTCATTTCACACACTTCTAAAGCCTTTGGATCGGCCAACCCCTGCCCATTTACTCTCTACACATCCCTCTCCTAATCCTAGAGGATTCCCTTTGGGCAGAATCCTTTCAAAGGAAGCCTTTAGGCTCAAATCAAAAGGAGTTACACTTTTAAAGGTAATTCATTCTCTCTTGTTCATTTGTTTTATTTTGCTTCTCCAACCCTCTAAAATCTTTTTATTTACTTCTTTTGTAACAACACCAGTATCTTCAATATACTAGTATGTTTTTATAAGATTTATTTGAGCTACACTCTCACACAACTACATCAAATGGTTAAAGAACATACGGTTTCCGTGGATGGCGAAATTCTGCCTCCCGAAACGATGATTGTTCAATACTCATTTAACACCTTCAAGGGTGGCCATTATGATGTCAATATTTTTATATATGATATATAATATTTTTATGTTTTCTTTAAGCTTCTGTATTTTTCATTTTTGGCATACCTTTATGGTTTCCATTATGGGTAAACACGATATCTTCATTTAAGGAAGTGCGGACTACCACCCCCTAAAAGTGATGTGATTCGTTAATGCCATATGTGGGACGTGTAAAGGATGGATTTAAAGTTATTATATATGATGTTATACAGGAATTATAATATACCTCTATATCATTATTATTTATTTCCATTAAAGTATGAGATAGAAATGAAAGTAGCATTCATGCGTACGTACGGCTTACCGTCTCCATGAACGGTGCATTTCATTTCTTATCCCCAAATGCAATGTACTATTAAAATTACATGTATATAATGTATATATATAATTAATGATATATCTAAATGATTAATATAATTCTGTAATTAAAATATACATACCTCTCATTTAGTTTTAATTCCACTAATATGACAAAGAAATGAAAGTAGCGTTCATGCGTACGTACGGCTTACCGTCTCCATGAACGGTGCATTTAATTTCTTACCTCTAAATGATTATGTAATATTATAAATACATGTATATGCTGAATATATACGATGTATATGTTATCCAAATCATTAATATCATTCTGGATATAAAGAACTTTTGACCACACGAACAACATGTAATTGTAAGAAGTCAACTTTCGACTTTAGAACCAAATATTGACAAAACAAACATTATTAACTTAAATGGTTACATAATGTTTATAACATGGAAATAAGTGATATAAAAAGAATAATGAACTTTAAAAAGGTTCTTAATCAAGTATAAATTAACTCAAGTTTATTATTCAGGATGTTAAAGAACGATCGAGTCAAGTCGGACCCAAGGTAAGGGACTTCGTCTCAATCTCCTTTCATTGAGGCATATTTAGTTTTATACACAACTTTCTTTTATACGGTGTATAAACTCCTTTGAATTTTACTTTTATACAAAATGAATCTTTTTCTACGAAGCGTTTTACTAAACGACAAAAAGGAATGTTTTTTTTACGTATGCGGTGACAACGACCTTTTCCGCCGCCGCGAGTATTATTTGATCTTTGGCTTTCTCAACAAGCCGTAATGTTTTTAGAATAAAATAAATACCATATAATATTTTATGTATTTTGGTATTGAAAATGGTTTTGAAAAAGGATTCTATTATGTCAATATATTTATGATATATTGTGATTGAAATGTGGAAATGTTATCATTCCTTTATATTGGTTTTATGTTTTATGATTTTATACTGGTACTTGGACATTTTAACGGGTGGTTACGTTATAAACCATATGACGGGTGGTGCCGTGAATACCAGGACGAGTGGTTACGTTATAACCTCCAATGCATTGGGTATGGAAGTCGGCTGTATGGCTATTCCATTAAGTATGTATGGAAATTGGCCGTATGGCTATTCCATTAAGGGATATGTGTGGAAGTCAACCGTATGATTATTACACTTAAGTATGTTTATGTCCCAAGTTACCTTTATATATTCTATGTGTTCTTTATATGGGTTTTGTGGTAATCCTTTGGTTACAAAAAGGTAATTAATGATACTTTATTCAGTGAAGATTTTTTTTTACTACTTCATGAAGGTGAAGGTATTACTTTGATATAGTATACATGGTTTACTTGATGTTTGAAAAACTAACAGTTTTCATTCTTTTTGTATCCCTTACTGAGCTTTTTATGCTCACCCCAAGTTTTTTTGAAATGTTTTTCACAGGACTTTATATGGAATAAGGTCAAGGATGGGATCAAGGGAATGTCATTCTATATAAAACATGGAACTAGACATGTTTATTTCTTTTTAAGAGTTTTTATTTTATGGAAACTTAGTATAAGTGACTACTTTGTAATCTTTTGAGATGTAATAGTTATGTTCTAATTCTCTAAAACTCTAAACCTGAAAAGATCCTCGACGTGAATTATTCATTTAATTCAATATTAAGTAAGGTTTAAAGCTGGGGCCTTATAGTTGGTATCAAAGGTCGGTTTAGACAACTTTGGGGATTAGGAGTTTTTGTGAGGCACATGATTAGTCCCTATAACTACTATTTCAGTTAAATCCTTGTTTTATAACTTTTTTCAGGTCAAGTAAAGTCGGTTACGAATGGAAGGGGGAGGTTCTCAAACGACATTCCTATCTCTCCCTGATGACGTGCTTGCAATAATTATTGCAAAGTCATCTTCGGATGATTGTGAAACTTTTTCTAGCATACAACTCACTTGCAAGCATTTGTTTGAAACATCAAACACCTCCGCTATACCTCGTTATCATCATGGATCATGGGTTGTTTTTAGAAAAATACTATTTTCACAATATTCTCATGTCTTCAAGAGAGGTAAATATTATCAAGGTATTTTCAAATATTTTACCTTATCACAAGAATTTGAAGCATATTATGATTTTTAAAATGGTGCTGAGGAAGGAGACCCTTGCACAACCTATTTATATTTGCTTTTAAAATAGTCTCACATATCATACTTATGGTATTTTAAAAGGACTAATGATAGAAAGTTTCAACTCAATTTCGGTCCGACTATTTTTTAGAAATCATGTTTTATCAGATGTTTTGGAATTATATGTCCTACATGATTATTTTCCAAAACTGTTTTTCTGTGAACACCCATATGACCCATGTTGTGCGAGGTGTATTTGGATGGAGGAAGCAAATGATTTTGAAGGATCTCTAAATCATTGTTTTAATGCATGGGACTTCTACCTACGTGAACAAGATGACGATGAAACCGAGTGGACGCCATGATCAAGGTATGCTATTATGAGTTTGTGTAAGAAACCTAGAAAGAGTTGAAAGTCAACATGACAAGTAAGTATGTTTCCTTAAGATCAAAAATAAATTCCTCAATAAAATGTAACTTAAAACAAAAATGTTGCCTATTAACTTTTCCTACTGGGGAATCGAATACCGTTTAACCCATCACAAGTTTGCGATTCTCTCATGGTTAAATTTCTCCTAAACATGTTTTCTATCACTCTCCATCAGAACATGACCCTATGTTTTCTCCTCCATGTCCATGTTTTCATACTTGTAATCCTAGTATGGGTTAACTCGGGTGACCTTTGTACTTATCTTTATTTATTTTAAAGTGATTGTTTTACCGATCCTTGTTCTGATGTGGGACTTTCAAGGATGTTTCCAAGCCCAATTTTAAAATTGCGAGGACGCAATTCCCAAAAGGGGGGAAGGATGTAACACCCCAGGTAAATAAAGAATATGTCATCTTTATATTTATCCATATTTGTGAATCAAATATTAATATTATTTTAAAGGGGTTTCTATGTTCGATAGCGTACCCGATACGCAACGATGAGTTTCTTTTAAAACTTACGTTGCACACAAGTAATAAAATAATATTATTTTAAATGTTAGTTAACAAGTAGCCGTTGTACTGGCGGGAATGGATATAAATAACTAAAATATGATTAGATATGTTTTTAAATGTTTATACATTTACCCAATAAAAGATAAAGTCTTAAAATACGGAAAGAGTTCAATTTTAGGGCATATATACTCTAATTTTCACTAAAGGTTCACTTATCACCTTTTAATGGTGAACCTTCATTAAATATAGTTTTGATCACTATTATACTTTATTTTGGACCAAATATAACTCTTTTTTAGAATCAGGACATCAAAATTTACTTTGTGTAAATTTTTGGTACCTTTCTGATAAAGTTCATTTTTTTATGAATAGTGTAAAATGTTGTATTTTAATTCAAACCCTCTTTTTAATCTAAATTATTTATATGATTAGATTATTATTTTAATTGGTTTTAAAGTGAAATTAGAAAATATTTTTACCAGTTAATCCAATGGTGGTTATTGGAATCAATTTCACTTTGAAATTGGACTTAAACTGGTGTCAATCTTTTGATACTTATTGTTTCACAAAAACACGCTATTTGTCATGACAGCGAGAATTAATTATTAAATTAATTAATTTGACTTATATGTTTTGAATTTTGTAAAATGGACTTCATTTTTGATTTCGGAATATCAAATATAGCTTAGGGTGAATTTTTGGTAATTTTCTGAAAAACTTCAATTTTTGATGAATAGTGAAACCACTAAGTGGTAATCAAGCAAACTGATTTTTCAGTTAAATGAAAGTTTACCACTAATGTGTATTGAATTTTGAAAATCCGACATACATGGTTGTCATTAAGAAGTAAAATGTGGTTCAATGAGATTATAATAATTTTTTGGTGAATAGTAACTTATTAAGTTCTTAATCGCGATTAGAGGTAATTAGTGTAATTTAAGGTAAAAATGATATTATAAGAATGTGAAAACACCATGACACTTGTACTACACCTATTGGGTGAGTCATGGCCGACCAAGAATATCCATGGGCCAACTTGGGGACCCCATGGAGCCACTTTAGTTGGAAAATGACATTAATATATTTTTATTTAATGTTAAAGTGAAAATGACACTAACATAAATTGTTTTACTAAAATAATTTTTGAGTGGGGTTATACAAGTCCAAATTTTTATTATAAATAGTAATTGGAAAGATAAAAAGATTTACTACATCATAGTATTTTTTTTATAATTTTTATACATTAAATAAATTAAATTATATATGACATAATAATGATGCAGCGATGACATCATTATTTGACGATTTAAATAAAATGGAAAGATAATGTAAAATATATGAACTACACAAGTCCAAAACCAATTGGATGAGTGGATTTCGAACCCTTATCACCTTATCCACGAATTATATCAATGTGGGACCTTTTAAAACCGAAACACAATTTCAAATAAAGTAATATTTCTTTACTTTCCAAAAGTGCCCCTCCTCTCCTCTTATAAAAGACCCCACCTCTACCTCATTTCACACACTTCTCAAGCCTTTTGCTTGGCCAAACCCTGCCCATTTACTATATACACATCCCTCTCCTCATCCTAGAGGATTCCCTTTGGGCAGAATCATTTAAAAGGAAGCCTTTAGGCTCAAATCAAAAGGAGTTACACTTTTAAAGGTAATTCATTCTCTCTTGTTCATTTGTTTTATTTTTCTTCTCCAACCCTCTAAACTCTTTTTATTTACTTCTTTTGTAACAAAACCAGTATCTTCAATATACTAGGATGTTGTTATAATATTTATTTGAGCTACACTCTCACACAACTACATCAAATGGTTAAAGAACAAACGGTTTCCGTGGATGGCGAAATTCTGCCTCCCGAAACGATGATTGTTCAATACTCATTTAACACCTTTAAGGGTGGCCATTATGGTGTCACTATTTTTATATATGATATATAATATGTTTATGTTTTCTTTAAGCTTCTGTATTTTTCATTTTTGGCATACCTTTATGGTTTCCATTATGGGTAAACACGATATATTCATTTAAGGAAGTGCGGACTACCGCCCCCTAAAAGTGATGTGATTCGTTAATGCCATATGTGGGACGTGTAAAGGATGGATTTAAAGTTATTATATATGATGTTATACTGGAATTATAATATAAATCTATATCATTATTATTTATTTCCATTAAAGTATGAGATAGAAATGAAAGTAGCGTTCATGCGTACGTACGGCTTACCGTCTCCATGAACGGTGCATTTCATTTCTTATCCCCAAATGTAATGTACTATTAAAATTACATGTATATAATGTATATATATAATTAATGATATATCTAAATGATGAATATAATTCTGGAATTAAAATATACATACCTCTCATTTAGTTTTAATTCCACTAATATGACAAAGAAATGAAAGTAGCGTTCATGCGTACGTACGGCTTACCGTCTCCATGAACGGTGCATTTCATTTCTTACCTCTAAATGATTATGTAATATTATAAATACATGTATATTCTGAATATATATGATGTATATGTTATCCAAATAATTAATAGCATTCTGGATATAAAGAACTTTTGACCACACGAACAACATGTAATTGTAAGAAGTCAACTTTCGACTTAAGAACCAAATATTGACAAAACAAACATTATTAACTTAAATGGTTACATAATGTTTATAACATGGAAATAAGTGATATAAAAAGAATAATGAACTTTAAAAAGGTTCTTAATCAAGTATAAATTAACTCAAGTTTATTATTCAGGACGTTAAAGAACGATCGAGTCAAGTCGGACCCAAGGTAAGGGACTTCGTCTCAATCTCCTTTCATTGAGGAATATTTCGTTTTATACAAAACTTTCTTTTATACGGTGTATAAACTCCTTTGAATTTTACTTTTATACAAAAGGAATATTTTTCTACGAAGCGTTTTACTAAATGACAAAATGGAATGTTTTTTTACATATGCGGTGACAACGACCTTTTCCGCCGCCACGAGTATTATTTGATCTTTGGCTTTCTCAACAAGCCGTAATGTTTTTAGAATAAAATAAATACCATATACTCTTTTATGTATTTTGGTATTGAAAATGGTTTTGAAAAAGGATTCTATTATGTCGATATATTTATGATATATTGTGATTGAAATGTGGAAATGTTATCATTCCTTTATATTGGTTTTATGTTTTATGATTTTATACTGGTACTTGTACATTTTAATGGGTGGTTACGTTATAAACCATTTGACGGGTGGTGCCGTGAATACCAGGACAGGTGGTTACGTTATAACCTCCAATGCATTGGGTATGGAAGTCGGCCATATGGCTATTCCATTAAGTATGTATGGAAATTGGCCGTATGGCTATTCCATTAAGGGATATGTGTGGAAGTCAGCCGTATGGTTATTCCACTTAAGTATGTTTATGTCCCAAGTTACCTTTATATATTCTATGTGTTCTTTATATGGGTTTTATGGTAATCCTTTGGTTACAAAAAGGTAAGTAATGATACTTTATTCAGTGAAGATTTTTTTTACTACTTCATGAAGGTGAAGGTATTACTTTGATATAGTATACATGGTTTACTTGATGTTTGAAAAACTAACAGTTTTCATTATTTTTGTATCCCTTACTGAGCTTTTTATGCTCACCCCAAGTTTTTTTGAAATGTTTTTCACAGGACTTAATATGGAATAAGGTCAAGGATGGGATCAAGGGAATGTCATGCTATATAAAACATGGAACTAGACCTGTTTCTTTCTTTTTAAGAGTTTTTATTTTATGGAAACTTAGTATAAGTGACTACTTTGTAATCTTTTGAGATGTAATAGTTATGTTCTAATTCTCTAAAACTCTAAACCTGAAAAGATCCTCGACGTGAATTATTCATTTAATTCAATATTAAGTAAGTTTTAAGGCTGGGGACTTATATTTACAATTCCACATTTAATTTTAATAGCATCACACCCAAAGTCCTCTGCCCCTTTAAAATTACAACCTCATCATTATGTTCCAGGAAACTCCAACCCCGTGGGTTAACACCATTTATTCAATTATTAATTATAAAATTACATTCCCACATTCCCAGGCATTCTAGGTAAACATTTTATGCTATTAAACACAAGGGGGACCAACATGGTGAGTATATGTACAACCCATCGAGTATTTGACGCCTATAGCAAGAGCGTAGAGCCATCCTCCCTTGAGAAGCTAAACACGAAAAGCACATAGCATACCCAATGCATCTTTGCCTCTTTCGGAAGAAGGGTAAGAAAGAACAGCTGCCTTATGCAGTGGGGAAAGGTAAAATAGATAATCCACCAAAAAGATACAACAAGCATCCAAAAATCACATCCATCCTATTCCATAATCCCTAGTGTCCTCCCCGACACCCACATTGATAAACCGATGCATTTCTCCACCCTAGGTGTCATTTTCTACCACAACCAAAAGGGATTAATGCCCCCACATATCCCAATAGCCATCCGAGATCACATCACAACACAAGCAGTAGGAAAACAAGCATCTTAACAATTTGGCTCTTGGCCCTTTAACAATCAAGAGGGTAACTAAGAACCATACAAGGAATTATCTTTTATCAAATAACCAGTTCTTTAATCAATCTTGGGTTAACCAATTATTATTCACAGGTTCCAAATTCAGGTAACCTAAAAAGTAAGTTATCACAAATAATTAAGCATGCTTACTACGCCAATTTGATTAAAATCAAATTACAATAAGAACCAGATTCATTTACATGCCTCTTTATCTTTATCCAAACAATTATCAATTAATCCTAGTTTACATTATTTACTGATTTACATCAAGAACAAAAGGCTAAGAAAATAAAGTATAGATATAACACTATCTAGAAAAAAAAGAGGCAAAAACATACGATCCATATCAATTTATTTATCCGGTTCAAATATTTATTATGTCAATTCCATTGTCATCCAGTGGGATAAAACATGCTAATGATATAGTTGCACGTAAAAGAAGATAGAAGAAACGAATCCCCTACCTCAAATGGTTCTTTGCGTTCTTTATAAGAGAACAATCCACACAACGGATCACGATCACCTCCTCTCGCGACAACTGCATCCACCCGAGGATGCCACAGTACGACCGCACCAATCGAAACCTAAGAAAACTCTATTAGAAGCATGGAGTTCACAAGCTATAATATGGAAAATAGAAACAAGAGAAGATGAACCCCAAAATAATGATGATAAAACATACCTTATATCAAAGATTGATGGATACTTCTTGGTTGCATCAAAACAGGGGGTGCACTTGCTGCAAGAAGGATGTCGAGGGAAACCGATCCATGGGGAAAAGTTTGATCCCACGATTCCTATGGGAAGGAAGGAAAGGTTCAAGCATCTCGCACTAGAGAACAAGGAGGAAGAATAAGGGAGGAAGATATCTTATCCCTTTTGAAGATTTAATGGAGAGACGGTTTAAGATACACTTGATTTCCCATTAAGAGCGGATCACATAAAACCACATATTTTGACCAAGTAAAAACATCTCGAGCATTAGGAATAATTTATATAGGATTTATGACCTTTGAATCGTCCTTAGAGTCCTTAAACCAAGGATTTAAATGTATTTTATGTCAAAGGAAATGTAAAGGGGTGAAACTGTAGGAAGATGGAAACACTGTACACCCAACCATTCTGGAAACACTATACACCTACCATTCTGGAAACACTATACACCCACTGTTATGGAAACACTATACACCCACCGTTCTGGAAACACTGTACACCTACCGTTCTGGAAACACTGTACAACTATCGTTCTGGAAACACTGTACACCTACCATTCTGGAAACACTGTACACCTACCGTTCTAGAAACAATGTACACCTACCGTTCTAGAAACACTATACACCTACAGTACTGGAGACAATTTACACCTACTATTCTAGAAACAATATTCACAAAACTCAAAATTTAGAAAAGGAAATAAAAGGTCACCGTTGGAACCTCACCTTTGGATTGTTTACTTAAGGTTACCGATGACACTGTTCATATAAGGTTACCATTGCACTGTTCACCGAAGGTCACCGATGGAAATTTTCACATAAGGTCACTGATGTCACTGTTCACAAAATGTTACTATTTCACTATTCACATAAGGTTACCGATGATATTGTTCACATAAGGTCACCGATGACACTGTTCACAGAAGGTCACTGATGTACTGTTCATATAAGGTTACCGTTGCACTATTCAAAGAAGGTCACCAATGAAACTATTCACATAAGGTCACTGACGTCACTACACACACAAGGTCACCTTTTTACTGTTCACAAAAGGTTACCGATGACACTGTTCACATAAGGTCACCGATGACATTGTTCATAGAAGGTCACTAATGCACTATTCACATAAGGTCACCATTGCACTGTTCACATAAAGTTATTGATGACATTGTTCACATAAGGTCACCGATGACACTATTCACATAAGGTTACTGATGCACTGTTCACAACAGTCTACCATTGGAACTGTTCACTGAAATGGAAAATTTGGCAATGTGTTAGGGATATGTCACCTTGACCTCCCGAAACACCTCATACACCTGATTTTTACAAAGGAATGGACCACAGAGGTCCGGACCATTACATATATTATCTTCTTTAGGATAACCCATGAAGGAATTCAATGTTTTTCATGTATTGTATCAAAGGAAATCACATGCTCTTAATATATGGAAATTCATGTTCGTTGTATGATTAATATTAGGTTCATCACCAAAGGAAACTTATTCTCATCACATAAGGCATCCCATGATCATGACATAAGGTAACTTGTTCATTTCACACATGGAAAAAAATTATCTTCACATAAGGTATCCCATGTTCATCAGATGGGGCATTCTGTTCTTCTCACATAGGGTAACCTATTCGAATCACATAGGGAAAGGTAAAATCTTAGGCTCATCACTTAATGGATGGACAAAGAGATCCTATGATTTTAACATATGATTCTTATACTCGCCACACAAGGTATCTTAAACTTGTTGAGCCCACCTAACATTTCATAGATAAATATTAAATCATATTTGATTAATATCCATTACATATTATTATGATCCATGCCAGAACCATAAAGATTTAGTGTCTTTGAAAAAATGGATACATAAAAAAACTGGTACATATAAGATCTAAAATATATCTCATTAAGTTCTTCATGGCTAGTACCCTTATTATACATATCGTACTTGAAACCTTTCCATATTTCCTGGGGAAAAGAAGCATAATATAGGGTGATCATAGATTCTCATTATGGTAAAAAAAGGGAGATATAAATGTTCATTTAAGAATAATATTAGCATAATGGTACGAGAACATGATTTCAACATTTGAAAATCATACCCAATAAATCATAAATAATAATCACGAGTCATGGAACAAATCTTGGTAGTTTATAAGACATGAATCAAAATGTAATCAAAGAAAATGAACCATGGGAACTTATGTTTGGCATAATATCATTTCATTAAAGAGTGGAATAAAGTTTTGAATAATCATAATATTAAAAATATTATTTCAATGATATCTACTAAGATACTCTTCACATGTTAGGATTGTTCATCTCACCCATGTACCTACTTCAGGCTTGGGATAACCTCCCATATATCCTCTTTTTGGGTTTGGGATAGCCTCATGTGTACACTCTTTTTAGGTTTGGGATAACATCTTGTGTAATAATTTAGCTCACAAAACATAAAAATTTACTCAATGAATTAGAAAGTTATAAAGTGATCACCTATCACATAATCATAATCTATTCATATGTATTCCAAAATATTATGAAAACATTTATCAATCCATTATAACTTATCCCTTGGAAAAGAAAATTAGTTTTATTAATATATCATCATTATAATCATAAAACATCTAGAGAAATAATATAAATTATATCATAGTATCATATCCCTAATGAAGAATAAATAATATAAAATGATGTTATCATAGATAAAAATTCATTTAAAATACCACTGTAACATTTCTTGAGTAAAATAATATTTTCATTTTGAAATTAGTTATTTAATGTATAAATTTTTTAAACAATTTATGGAAAATATTTTATTTCAAAATAACCTTAGAATATTTTAAATAAATATTCAAATAATTGAATATTAATGATGGTGGGAAATTCTATTCATGTTATGTACATTAAAACAAATATTTATTTTACGTTTTTGGTAAAAAGTCAAAAGCACCTTTTTCAGAAAATGAATAGAATATTCATTTTTAACAATTGTATATAAAGTAAAACATGGGTGAAAATAAATTTATACTATAATTTTAGAATGGGAATTTTTTTTCCTGAAAACATTTTAAAGAAAATATGGAAAGGGAAGAAAAAGTTTCCATATCAAAGATAAAAAAGGATGTATTTTCTTAAAAATAATATTTCAATATCTTAAGTACTTGAAGAGAGTAAAATGAAAGTAAAACATTAAATATCTATAAATAACTATAGTATATAAAAATTCATGAAATTTTTGTGAGTTATATCATATAATATCATCATCATAAATTTAATCATAAATAATCCTAATGAAAATGACATTGTAACAGAAACCCTTACCTCAAGTTATACTTGCTTCATAAGTTCTAAAACATCATATATAATAAGTTTAAATTTATTAAAATTCTTTAAAATAAACATATACATAACTATAATACCATATATGTTCCACTTATAACATTTCCACACCATTTTATTAATAATTGTTTTATTAAAATTTTTGTTTCTGGGTAACAACCTTTTCATTTTTCCTGAAACTTTCACTTCAAAAGTTTCAGTTTGTTTTTATCATAATTAAATAATATAAATAATTTTAAATATTAAAATAATGTTAAAAATGATATAAATATCATATATATTAATTATATATATATATATATTTAGAATCATCTATAAAATGTAGAGATATAAAAATGAATTACACTATTCATGGAGATAGTAATCCATACGTATGCATGAATGATGTTATAATTTTCTAAAGAAAATATAGAAATAAAGATAACTAATATTTTATCTTTAAAAAATAATTAATAAATACAAAATGTCATATATATTTACTAAATCCATCATTATAAATATCAATGTGAGGCGATGATGGAAAAAGATTCATATCACTGCATGGAGGCGGTAGTCCACACATAAGCACACACGATACTTTCATTTCCCATATGATAGGAAATAGGTCAAAATGGTTATTAAATCATTATAATAACATATAATTATATCTATGATACTTTATCAATCATTTAATTATGGATACAATAGATTTAGAGAAGGTGGAAGAGGAAATAAAAATTAATGCACTCGATTAATAATTATATCTCTTCGATGAGAATTTTCTATTAGATACACCTTAATACATGAAAGGATGATATCATGATAAAACCAAGACTTATAAAAAATAGGTAGGGAGGTCAAAAAATAATTCAGGTAGGTATTTACTAATCTAAGATTCTCTTGAAGTGGTCATATGAGAGGATAGTGGGTGTCCTTTTATAAGTGGGGGAGAGGACACACTCAAAATTTCTTAAAATATTAAAATATACTAATTTTTAAATCAATAAAAATGGATCCAAAATGGCTAAAGTTTACCCTTATCTCTTAGTTTAGCTCTCGATAAACTCATTTTAACTTTAACATTAATAATTAAATTTTATTATATTTACTATTATTTGTGACAAAAAATAAAAGTGGCATCATTAAAAAAATTAGAAATTTTAATTCCAAATATTTAATTCATTTTATAAAATTAAATTTCTATAATTGGTATAAATTACTTTTAAATTAAATCTGAAAAAAGCTCCTTGAAAAAAAGTTTTCCAAAAAATCCATTTTTAGTTATAAAAATATTTTTATACCAGAATTAAGAATAATTTGGATTATAATGACTTTTATTAGATTTTTTGTAATAAAAATGAACTAATTAAATTTTAAAATCAAATTAAAACAAAATGTAACATATTAAATTCTTGAAAAAAAAGATAGTTTTCAATGAAATTCATATTTTTTACAATTCATTGATAAATTAATATTTTCAGAAAAATCCCAAAATTTATCCTTAAGATAATTTTGATATGATGAATTAAAAAATTAAATAAATTTTTTAAAATAAATATTCAAAAATTGGTATAAATTAATTATAATATCCATGGAAAAGATGCCATAAAAAATATTTTAAAAGGAAGAAACTTTTTGATGCATAAAATGAATTTACTAAAAAATAAGTACTTATTTATTATAAATTAATGTGTGAATTTTCATAATATAAAAATATAAAAATATTTCTCATAATTTTTTTTATTAATAATACTTTCAATTTAATGTCTAGGTTATTATGGCATACTACATCACTGTTTATTTAGACATGAGTTTCTGTGTAAAACAAGATATCAAATAATTCTAGTTTATTTAAAATGAAAATGTTTATATAAAATATAAGAGTGCTACATTATACCCCCTTTAGAAATAGTTTATCCCTAAAAATATATTCAATTTGAAAAATAAAAACAAGTATATCTCTTTTTTATCACATCCTAGGGTTCCTAGGAAACTTCTTTGAATTTATGATTCATCTAGAGTACTTTAACCAGGAAAGAAGTCTTTTTCCAATGCACTTTATCTCTACAATCTAATATTTTTAATAATTTTTCTTCACAGGAAAGATAATTATATTGTAGAAAAACCACTTAGTTTAATATATGTGAATGATTAGGTATGTATTTCATTAGGAAAGATACATGGAACACATAATGATCTTGATATTTTCTCAGTGGAAGCACAATGTGAAAAGATACAGTCCCTACTCGACCAAGAATCTCGAAGGGACCAATATACACATGGTTCAACTTTCCCTTCCTTTATAATCTCATAAAATTCTTCCATTTATAAATTTACAGGAATAAATTCTCACCAACTTTGAATTCTTTATCTCAATGATGTTTTTCCGTAGAAAGTTTCTATCGACTATGAGCTACCATGATGTGCTGCCGAGTGGTTGTGACTTTCAATGCCATTTCCTTTACTTTATCAGGTTCGAATATCTTTTTATCTATAAATTATTCCCAAAATGTCATAGTTATATACTTTTTTACACATATGTCTTTATAATGATCTATATGAATTCTAAAATGAATTCTTTTGTTGTAATAAAACTCAACCAAAGGAACTTGTTGATCCCATCCACCTTTGAAATCTAGAGAATCAGATCTCAAAATTTCCTCCCAGTTATGAATAGTTCTATCAAACTAACCATCTATATGAGGATGATAAGAATTATTGAAACACAAATTTATATCTAGATCTTGATAAAGGCTTCACTAGATCCTTGTGGTAAACATTTGACCTCAACCAGATACAATAGAATGTGGTACTCCATGAAACCTTACCACTCCCTTAATGTGTATCCTATAAAGATGATCAGGAGAAACATTTTATATGATAGTAATAAATTTCACTAAATTCATAAGGGAATATACTATAAACCAAATAACATTATGAACTTTTGACATTTTAAGGATTCTGATGACTTAATCCATATTGATGTTTTCCCATTTCCATTACGGTATGGGTAATGATTGTAACATCCCCTTATACATCTATCTTTTGTACATAAGTTGCTAACATCCCAAGCATTGATATACATACTCTACAATATCTATCTTCATGATTTCCCACCAAAAATACTATTTTAGATCTCTATACATCTCCATATTCTGGATGAATATATAATGACGAGTTATAAGATTTTTCATATATCCATTTATTTAAGTATACTATTGATTAGACACATACTCTATTCTTTAACCTTATAATTCAATCAAAATCATGGTTAAACTCATTAACATTTATATCCTTTCTTTTCAGCTCAACATCTTCGTTATATAACTCTTTAATCTTTATATGGATAGATAGTTGAACCCTCAATTGATAAAGATATGATTTCTTCCTTTCCTTAAAGATTTAATGGTCCATTATTTGTAAATATAGATATATAGGAACCCATGTGATCCCCATAATAGATAATATAGCATTATTCTTCTGACTTAAAGCATAATCCTCTTCGTTTAATTTCACAAGGTGGTAATATATTGAGTAGTCGCAATCTTTAATCATCTTTAACTGTATTCTCTGTTGTATATTTAACAATTTATGACTGAAGATATACTTTTAAATTTTATGATCAGTATATATGTAAAAACCTTATCTATAAAGATAATTCCTCCGCATCTTTAATGAAAAGATTACCACTACTAAATACAAATAATGAGTCACATAATTTTTCTTTTGAAAATTCAATTTATGTTTGGGATAATCTATACTATTTTATTACACATAAGAACACATCCCAAACCTTTCTTCTATGTATACCTACAGATCAAAAATTCTTATCCATTACAAGGTAGTGTGAGTACAAGTGTGTTGACCAAATTTTTTTATATCTCCATTAAATTTCCCTCACATTCATATATCCATTGAAACCTAATTCCCTTTCCAGTTAACATTGTTAGTGGATATAATAACCATGAGAAATTATTTGAAAAGGATCAATGATATCTAGCCAATACAAGACAAACATGAATCTCAATCATAATGATTGTTTTGGACCAATGTTTAATATCTTATGTTTTTTATGGATCTATTTATATAACATATCTTGAAATTGTATGACCCAAAAAATTAAACTTAACGTATCCAAAATTCACAGTTGGTAAATTTTACATATAGTTTCTCTATTATTAGGGCCTTCAGTACAATCATCAAGTGATTTTTTGGCTCTTCCATGGTCTTAGAATATATAAGAATATCATTTATAAAAACTAACAAAAACTGATCAAGGTAATCTTTGAAGACTCTATTCATTAAATCCATGAACATAGAATGGGGATTATTAAGGCCAAATAACATCACTATAAATTCATTGTGACCATACCTAGTATGAAAAGATATCTTGGGTGTATATTCACTTTTGAACCTCAATTGATAGTATCTAGATTTAAAATAAATCTTAAAAAAATATTGAGCTCTTCATAATTGATAAAAAAATCCCCAATATAGGGAATATGATACATACTATTTATTGTGAAATGTTCATTTCTTCATAATTATTTTATATTTACATTAACCCACAATTCTTCTTAACAAAAAGAACAAGTGCACCCTATGGTGACACAGTTGTCCATATAAATCCCTTATCAAGATTCTCCTAGAGATGATACATCAATTTTTATAACTCAATTAGGGACATTCTATATGGAGTTTTTGGAATAGGTGTATCACCAAGTTTGATTTCTATTGAACATGAAACTTCAATATTCAGTGGTATCCTAAGAAACTATTTTATAAAGACATCAAGTAACTCAAATAAAATATGAATATATTTTATTTAAGTTTCTCCCTAATAGTATGAGATAAATACCCCCTTTTAATAAGAATATAGACCCATATAATGGACGTAGTGTCCATTGGAAGTTCATATCATTCCTTGCTTTGATAGATGACCATCATTTGGTTTAGAAGATAAAATTTGACTTCCCTTAATCAAAAATTGATTTGCGATTTATATAAAAAAAACCAATCCATGTTCAAAATAACATAAAATTAAACTAAAGTAATAATAACAATATTAATAGGAAGAAAATTCCCACAAACTTAAATCAGAGAAGAATCATAGACTTCTGAAGTGATTATCATACCATTTTGAGTTTTCATCAATAATTCAACATCTAATTATATATGTTGTAACATGATACCTTTAGAAAATTATTCAGATATAAAAGTGTAGGTAAATATAGAATCAAATAAAACATTATTAATTATAAAGTGGATAATAGGTATAAATTTAACCACTTCATTTGTGCACCCCACATAAAAAATAGTAGTCAAATGATATTTCCCTTTGTCGATGGGCTTAAGAGGTTTCTAACATCAATCATGTTATTTTCCCTTATACTTGAGTATTGGTTAGCATAATGTCTATACTACTTGAATTTGAAACATTGGAGAGTGGGTGGTCTATTCTTTGTAACATTAACTCTATTCACATTATTATCTAACATATTCCATCACTTTATAATTCAATTTCATGATGACCTTATTTTCCACACTTAAAGAATTTAATATTCCCCTTAAGATAATTTCCTTTTAGTTTCTTTGAATACTTATAGTATACATGAAGACCCATCTTTTTCCCTCTATGGTTTTTATTATTATAATTTGATTTTAATTACATATTTTTTTGTTATCAAAACCATAAAATTTTTGGGTGACTCTAATATCTATTTCGACCTTGACATCATATCAAGTGATTTCTTCATAACCACTGAAGTCAATTATGGATAAATCCCTTCAGATACTTGGTTTTATGCCACTGAAGAATCGATCAATATTTCTTTTAGGTTATATGATATTACTATAAGATGACCTTGAAAGTCTTGTAAACTTTTCCACATAGGTACTAATGGATTCATTATCCTTATACTTTTTCATAAGGAATTACTTATCCATTTTTATATAAATAATATGAGGAAATTACTTGTTAAAAAATTAACATCTATTCTCATCTCACTCAATAGTTTCAATTTCTTCGTATTGGCTAATTTTATTGATAAAAGTCTAGCATTTATCTTCTTTTACTTCCAAATGATAAGTAGATAAAATAACTTTTTCATCTTCCAAACACTATAGAATGGAAAATATATTTTCAGTGATACTAATCCATTAATAAATAGCTAGTGCATCAGCAAACCCACAAAATTTAGGTGAATGTTTTCACATGAAGGAATCAATAGAATGTTTTTCCCTCTTTTTATTAGTTGGAAACTTAGCATGATTCATGTATTGATAATGTTATGTAAGCATAAAAATTTCATTTATCATTTCATCTCCCAAAAAATTAGATTGGCTAGGAGGAAACTAAAGGATTTATTCATCACAATCATTGTTAACATGGTTCCTTTAGGTTCCATACATTGAATAAAACAAAAAATCATATGTTGGGAAACAATAATAAAAATTAGAAGCCATATAATCATGAAAAATCATTCATAAAATGTATAAATACTAATACCTTATTTTAAATATCTGACACCTTAGGATTAACTGAGGACTTCCTTAGTCATTATCTATTCAAAAAATTCATAAAATTTCTTAAGGAAAATTTAAATTAACCTAAGAATATCCTCTAGGAGTGTCTATACATGTTTGTAATCAGAATCCCACTCATTTTGAACTAATAATGACTAGGTTAATACAAAATCTACTATAATTAGATTTTTTACCCCTAGGTGAATCTATACTATAACCTCATAAACTTACCAGTATCTATATAGGGATGTATTTTCTAAGGGAAACCATAATTATTTCTATACTATAACTTAGAATATTATCTTATATATATGCTTATCCTAAGGGTTCTTCCAAAATTTTCCTCATCCTAACTAAACCCATCTCTAATACCAACTAAGGAAACCCAAACATTTCATACATAAATTTTACATTTTATTAGATGAGTATTGATTACATATTATTACAATCTAGGCCAAAACCACAATTTTTTTGTTTCTTTATAAAATTGGAAACAAAAAAACTAGTACATATAAGATCTAAAACATCTCTAATTAAGTTATTCACCACTATAATCCTTCTTATAAATATCATTCTTAAACAACTTTTTCATATCTTGGGGAACACAAACATGATAAATGGTGATCTCAGATGCTTAGTATGGGTAAATAAGGGATACTGAAGTGATCATTTTAGAATAAAATGAGTATAGTGGTATGATAATGTGAGATAATTATTTTAAAATCATACCCATAAATTCATATAACACAATAATGAGTCATGGAATAAATATTAGTAGTTTATAAGACATGAATCATATAAGAATAAAAGAACATAAGCCTTGAGAGCATAAAATTAGCATAAGATCATTTCATAAAAGAGTGTACAAAAGTTTTTTATAATTATAATAATTTAAATCTTATTTAAAGGATACCAAAATAGATATTATTCACATGATAGGCTTGGGATAACCAACCGTGTGTGTAATTTGGTCTTGGGATAACCTCCCATGTACCCTGTTTTTAAGCTTTGGATAACCACCCATGTACCCTTTCATCTCATAAAATATAAATATCTACACAATACATTATAGGTCTATAATATACCCACCCATCACAAAATCATAATCCAATCATATGTATGAAACATGATTATTAAAAAATTTATTATTAGATCATAACTTAAATCACGGACAAGAAAAACAGTTTCATCAATAATTCATCATCATAATCATAGAAAATTCAGTTAAATAATATGGATGGTTTCATAGGATCATAGACTCTATGAATCACAAGTAATATAAAATTAATTTATCAAAGATAAAAAATCCTTTAAAAGATCAGTGCAAAATTTCTTGAGGAAAATAAAATTTTAATTTCGAAATCAGTTATTTAAAAAATATATTTTTGAAATAATATAGATATAATTTTATTTGAAAAGAATAATGAAAAACTGTAAATTAAACTTCAAGGAACTGAATTTTTATAACAATGGTATATTACATTCATTCGATGTACATTTAAACAATGATTCCTTCCACATTTTTTGGAAAAAACTCAAAAGAACCACATTCAGAAAACAGAAAGAAGATTTCATTTAATTTTTTTTATTAAATGTAAAAAATGGGTAAAAATGGATTTATAATATCATTTGTGAATTAAAAATACATTCATGAATTTTTTTAAATAAAATATAGACATTGTAGAACAATATGCTTGATCGAATAGAAAAAACAAGGTTGGTTTTCCTTAACAACATTATTTCAGTCTATTGAGTACTTATAGAGAGAAAAATGTAAAGAAAACATGTAATATATAGAAATAACTAGTGGAGAATAAAATTCATGATATTATTTAGAGATATATCATATAATTTTACCATCATAAATTTATGTATAAACAATCCCTGTAAAGATGAGATTGTAGCATAAAACCCTTACCCTAAGTTTGAATTTCTTCATAAGTGCTATAAAATAATATAGAATAAAAATAAATTTATTATAATCCTATACCAAAACCATATAAATTCTTATAATAAATTATATAATCCACTTATAACATTTTAACAACCATTTATTAATAATTATTTATAAAAATCATCAATTTTATATGCTAATAGTTTCGTTTTTCTTGAAAGTTTCATTTTAGAAGTTCTAGTCCTTTTACATAATGGTTAAATAATATTCATAATGTTAATAATAATATAAATATCATATAAATTCATTATATTAATACTTTTAATCATCTATAAAAGGTAGAGGTAGAAAAATGAATTACATCATTCATGGAGATGACAATATTTATGTACACATGAATGTAGTTTCAAAAGAAGGAAAGAAAGAGAAATAATATTTTATCATTAAAGAATCATTAATAAATAATAAATATAACATATATTTAGTAAATTCATCATTATAAATACCCATTTTAGGTAGTGATGGAAAATTATTTGTATTGTAGTGTGGGTGCAGCATTCGACACATACAGATGAGTGATTAATTCATTTCCCATTTAATGGAAAAGATATGGAAAACGTGTTTTACATAATAAAAATAACATATAAGTATATTTTTTATACTATATTCATATAATAGGTTTAAATAATGTCTAATAAGAAATAAAATAAAAGTACTTTGTTAAGAGTTATACATCTTTTTGAGAAACCTTATTTAGATAACACCTTATGCCTTAAAAGGAATGTATTATGATAAAAAAGGATCTGTAATACATCATGAGGCATTTTATAAAATTATTTGGGTATGGATTTTCTAATATAAGATACTCTTAAAGTGTAGATATGGGAGGTGAGAAGGCTTCCTTTTATAAGTGGGGGAGAGGACACACTTGTATGTTATTAAAAGATTAAAATATATTATTTTATAATTCAAGAAAAAGGCTCCAAAATGAATAATATTTGAGTAAGAGATGATATAGGGTCGAAATATGTCCATAAAAAATGATTTATAAAATTTTATGTGGAAATATCACCTTTATCTAAAAGTTTAACCCTCAGTAAACCCATTTTAACCTTAACCGTGGTATCATAATTTTACTGATTGTATTATTCATTATGAAAAAAATAAAAGTGTACTCTTTAAAAAAAATTATAAAATTTAATTCTAAATATGTAATCAATTTTATCAAATTCAATTTATTTAATTTTCATAATTTTTTTAAATAACCTCATAAAAAACCCTGATAAACGGTTTTCCAAAAAAAATGAATTTTTAAGTATAAAAATGTTTTATATAAAAAATAAGAATAATTTAAATTAAAATGAAATTTAAGGGATTATTTTTAATAAAAATTAAACAATAAAATTTTGAAATAATTTTTAAAACAAAATGAGAATTCATAAATACTTTAATAAAAAGATATTTTTCTATAAATTGTAATTTTTTTACCATTCACTAAAAAATTAATATTTTAAAAGAAATCAAAAAATTTCACCTTAAGATAATATTGATAAAATGATTTAAAAAATGAATTTTTTTATAAAATAAAATTTCTATAAGTGACATAAATTAATTATAATATTAGTTCATATAATTCAATAAAAACCATTTTTTAAGAAAACCAATTTTTGAAGAATAAAATGACTTTACTAAAAATCGAATACTTATTTATTGTGAATTAGTTTTTAAATTTTTATAATATAAAACATTGAGACATATTTATCTTAATGTGGTAATTCATATTCATATCTCCAATTTAATTACTAGGTTATAATAGTATAGTATATCACAATTCATTTAGACCCATGTTTATATGTAAAACAAGCTATCAAATACTTCAAGTTTGATTAAAAGAAAAGTATTTATATAAAATCTTAGGGTGTTACACTCACCACATAAGTAAAATTAGTTTGGACACCTATGGAATCCTAGGATCTTGACATAAGGATCCCCATGCTCATCACATGATGAAGGCAGGTTTCTGATGTGTCAGGAAAGGGAGGTTGTCATATGATTATCACATTGAATACCCCATGATCAAAAAATGTGGAAAGGGTACACTTATTATCATCACATAAGGGACTTTTATCCACATATTATTACTATTTAAGTCCATTAATAGGTTAATTTCAAGTGAGGTTAGATTCTACATATGCTACTCACATAAGGGTATACACAAGTTAATACCTAGCGGAGACGGATCCATATACACTCATCATGTGAGAGCAGGAACATATTCATGTACAATAGCGAAAATCCATATAATATTTTTCATATAAGGGAAATATTATGTTAACATACCATGGGAATTTATGCACATATGCTCATCACATAATGGAATATATAGGTTAATGTTTATCAGGGGTGGATCCTCATACAATCGTCACATAAGGGAAGATACAAGTTAACATCCAGTGGGTAAGCCCTTATCATAAAGTCCTATAGATACATGGTGTGGTTTGGTGAGAGGTTTATTATACTCTAATAATATTATAATGATTTTAATATTCCACCACCTAAGTGGGATATGGACTGGTGATGATGAATGGATTGAACTTTAAAGAGTCATCCTATATATCCTATAAGAGCATGAATAAAAAAACATATAGTTCAAGTTTCATAGATTATGGTCATGTGATGGGAATGGTGTATGTATTTTAACATAATTAATTAAGGATGATTATTCCATGAAATAGATATCTTCTAGATAGGGAGTGGGGATTACATGTCAAGATTCTCAGTGGGAAATATATATTATTGAATAGACTAAGGGTTATATCATTAATTAGAACTTGGATAGGGATTAATCCTGATAGGAGGTTTGGGGTTCTACTTAGGAGAAGAAATTATACATATGGGTCTTATGAATGTATATTTTCTTCCAATACTATTATTAGGATAAACATACAGGGATTCCTCCCAACCCATTCTTGGTGTAATGGTCTGGGGATGAGAGTTGATGATACTAATTATGTGTATGTATTTTGTATGAATAAATCAAAATAAAATAGGTATGGGTCCCATGAGTCCTCAAATTTTGTGAATTTTTTTCCCATAAAAGGGGGCATTGAGTGGATTCCCATGACATTGGTTTCATACAAGTTGGGTGTTATGAAAAACCATGACTTGTAAAAGATATTGGTGTTTGTATAAAGTGTGTTCTTCATTATAGGGATTTGTGCAAGAAAATTTCTAGAATAAGAGAATATATTGATGGAATTATGTGTGATAATTGTATAACATTCCTTCCTGCAAGGATCCATAGGGGTTGTCTTGGGTTTCATACAGTGTAAAGCCAATTTCGTGTGAGATGAGAGCTTCAACAGTATGAAATCTAGAATCCCAAAGGTTAACCCCTTAAAATGAAGAGTTTATGGATATATATATATATATATATATATGACTCAATATTATGAAAATTAAGGACCAATAGAATTCTTGGAAATTCATATAACTATGGAGTTTCATTAAGCATATCGTTATGGACCACACAACTCCGAGTTATGAAAACATTATGCCTTTGTTCCTATATTTTCCTTTAAGATGTCATTCTCCCCATATCTTTCAGGGATTCATTTTTTGGATCCATCATACAATAATAATTTTTATAATTTTTTATTATTTCTGACTTAGCTTATTTCTCTATGGGTGTCTTGATGCATTGTTTTACACTAATCTTGTACTTTATTCCAGCATTCCCAATTCCACTATGATAGAGGCCTAAAAGGCTACACACTAAGTATATGTAGAATAATAGTTAAATTCTATTTGAATATATAAATTAAAATAAATATTATTCTAAAACCTTGGAATAACAATTATTCAAGTTTTTTTTATCTCATAAATTCAATCACTAATTATTTGGCTTAGAATATATGTGAGTTGAATATTAAAGAAATATTATTTTTGAGATAGTGGATATAATATTTATTTATCTTTTATTAATTATTATCAAGGTAATGAATTATTTTTTTTTATTAAATAAATATTTATTTAGTTATTAAAATATTAAAAAAAATTATTCACTAGGTACTGAATATAATATTTATCTATTTATTGAATGAACAATACTTATATATTTAGTTATTTAAGTAAATATTTTTTATTCAATGTTTGATAAATTCCAAGGAGGATTGAATGATTGAGTTTAGGGCTCACATGAAATGATGTATTTTATTTAACATCATTTAAATAAATATTGGATTATTTATTTAAAATATTATATATAAATAACCATGAGTTAGTTCATGTCATAGAATATAATAATAATAATATTTTGATTTAACATGTGGTTTATCTAGAGTTAACAATTAGATAAGGCCCCCTACACGACTACTAATTTTATAACCCTAAATAAATTACCTAACTTATATAATTTTGGATATTTGATGAGAAATTCTACATATAATTATATTCTCTTAAGATAATTCTCACAAATTCCTAGATATATCTTATCAGGAACACTCTACAAAATGAGTGGTGATCATCATCCTCCTCCATCTCAAGACCGCGAGAATAGAAAATAAAATTTCAAGACTAAATTTATTTTTGTGGTGATCAACAATTGATGACACAAGATGTTTCGTTCCTTTATTATTGCACTCAGAGTTCCAAAAATGAAATCTTGAGATTTTAGAGCATGTATGGATACCGATAGAGGAATTATTCTTTGGAAGATTCATCGCAATACCGGTATGATAAGAATTTCAACCAAATTCGTCAACAATGAATGAATTATCAAGGGGATGTATTTCTAGTTTTAAATTAATTATAAATTATATGTGATAAGATACCCTTTATAAATATTTTTTGTTTTGACTCATATAGTTATAATGATTTTATCCAAAGAAAATGATGAAAAAATGTTTGGCATGAGCTTAGAATCTTCTACTATTACTTGGAAACTTCAACTGGAATCATAGTGGTCACATATTAATTTATAATTTATAATTATTTATTAATTAATTACACAATCAATTATCTATTTTTAATTTCAAAATTTTCATTATTTAATAATATATTATGATAAAATGTTTTTTTTGTTTCATATAACAAAGAACATGATTAGAAGAGATGAATAATGCTGGAATATCCCATCTAGAGGTGCTAAGAATTATGGTCGAGAGATATGGTCACATTACATGTAATGGAAAATTACACTCCATATACCCATGTTCAACCAAAATAGGATGAACCACGCAAATAAAAAAAATTATGTGGGGTTCAGTACATAGAATCATTAAATTTTGTGTATTGACACCCGTTTTTATGTGACATGACATGATCTATGTGGTGTGTAGCTATCATAAATGTCATGTAACCCCACATGATTTTCTTTAAACTAATCAAGGATTCCATGTGTTCATATTACATGACATGTAACTAATACACACCACATATTGACTTCCAATTAAGTGACATGACTTTACGTGAAATATATAGTGTCTGGCGAGTTATAGACACTATGTTACATGTAATAAACCACATGAGATTTACATAAAGTCCCTAGGTGTGTAGTATGGGTGTTCAGTATTGAGTCACACACTGTATAACAAGCATCACACATCATGTAATTCAGAAAAACTCACATAAGGTGAACAATGAAAAAGGTTTTTCATGTGTGTCATCATGTGGAGAGAATTAGTTAGTTGAAGTAAAATTAAACTACATGACATGTAGCTAAATGTAAAAGTTGTGTGATAGGGTTTTGTACACAAACTATACATGTTGAATGATATTTAAAAACCATGTTCAATATTAAATTCTTTAATAATTAATTTATATCATATTTTATAGATACATAACATATATTATTGTCGTACATGTTATTTAATTCATGATCATCATTAGCAGTACACAACACACACACACACATACATGATTTTCATATAGCCATACACACTATGTAGAATACATGACCGAATACATGAAATAAAATACCATGTATATATTCACATGTTGTATAGTTATACATACTATTTAAGGACATTGTTCACTAGAAGGACCATACACATTGTCAATCACATTCCATTTTATGAGATGATACAAACTACGTAATAGTGAAATTCCAGAAATAGAATTAACTAGATGCAGAAGGGTACATGTTGTGCCACCTCCTATAAAATGTGTTTACTTATTTGATTTTAAAAAAATATTAATATATTTAATTTATTTAACATTAAATTGGATAAGAATATCAAAGAATTTTTGGATGGTTAATTAAGATAAATGAATGAATAAATTGTTAAGATAATTAATTTATTAATTCAAGAGTTTATCTTAATAAAGAATGAAATCAAAGGAATGGATGTTAGTTTAAATGAATAGTATTTTCATGTGAGGATGATCATGTGATTGTATGTCCAATATATGTTTTTGGTTTATTTAATTTAATTATTTATTACATAGGTTTTCAGGATAATATTATTATTAAATTTAATATGTTGATCTATGTATAATCCCTTCCTCTATATTATGTATAAGCCTATGTATCAAATATTTATTTTATGTAACACTAAACCCTTGATTCCCCACACCTATGAGTGAGTAATAATATATAAAGGACGGACTTCTAGATAATAGTAGATGATATCAGAATAAGATGAGGTAAAACCAACCAATGAGATATATAGATTGAAGGTAGAATGCTGCAAATCAATCCAAGCCTGGATCAAAGAGTTATTCCCCCAAGTTCAAGGGTTGTTTTATCATCTGATCAATAAACCAATGAGTTGTTAAAATCTCATGATTATACCAAATGTTTATTTTTTCTCTAAGTGAATGGTTATTTAGTTATTTATGTGGTACATTTTTTATTTTAAGTTTAAGCACAATAAAATAAAATAAAATAATAAGCATGCTAAGATAAAATAAAATAAAATAATTATTCAAAAATTAATTTAATAGTCTTTTAATTAAATATGTAAAATAAATATAATATTAATAAGACATATAAAGTATAAGATATATAATATTTATGAATAATATAAACAATATCTATAATGAGAATATTAAGTTAGAACACCTTCTATATGATGAATTATGATTCACCCATAGTTAAAGAATTAGTTAGGCCATAGTTAGTGATACATTTCAATTATCAGGGAGTATTAAAAAAGGTAATGGGTTGAATTAACCAAATTGGTATTAATTATAATGTAAATTATTTTATTAATACCATTTCAAGGTAAGTGTTAAGGAAATATGAGTCCATGATTTTAGAATTGGGTACCCCACTCAACGGATAAAGGAACTTTGAGTTAATGTAGTTTCTAATTCCACATACTAAAATACCTTAGAGTAAATTGCATAGAATATTATAGGTTATGAGAAAGGAAATTTGGATTATTTTCCCTAGAATATCCATGTGGCAATATATTCTTAATCCAATGGTGAGAACTATTGAGATTTGAAAAAATAGTAGGAGACTAATTAAATAAAAATTGATCACATCACAATTGGTAATCATGGGGAATTATTAATATATTCTTTTATTTATTACAAAAAGTGTCATGTGAAACCATAGAAATATATAAATCATCCATTGATAAAAAAATTTCATTTCCATCACAAATTTCTATGAGTGGTATAATCATTTATAAAATGAACTATCACTAGAAAATTTTTATTATGTGTTTGAATCCCTCATCCCTGATCAGTCTACTTAATGAGTGAGTGAAGGGGAGAAGGATTTCAATAGAAGATATGTGGAGGATGATGTCCATTGAATCATGCTATTCACTATGTCTGTAGAGATGAAGATGCAATATAAAGTAATGAATGCATACACTATGATATCTCATCTCATATCTCTTAAGAAGGAGAAAGATAGAGAGAGGCTTTATATAAATGAGATTATAACTACACTATACCAGTGTAAACACGAGGATGGGTACCTATATAGTGATTTTTCCTTCAAAATATTTTAGTATATTGACCATCTAGTGAATTTAGGATTCTATTTTGATAATAAATTATCTATTAATCTCATATTATCATCTTTACCACCTAGGTTATACATATTAATCAATAATTATGGGATGAAAAATATGGATAATTCACTTAGGAATATTTTGACCATGCTTCTCCAAGTAGATAAGGATTGGTGGGAACATGTTACCATACCCCTTATGGTGAATGAGGTAAAATACCATTTTGAAAATCCCAGAAATAGTTTAAATTCAATGGTGTCTTTATAAAGTTCATTAAATAGACAAAAGATTAATAGGAATTATGGTGAAAAGGAGGATATAATCTTCTCTTGTTACAAGAAAGGTCATTAGAATATATACTAAAATGTGTTGATGAAGAAGTGAGTAAAATAATCTACTTCAGGTATATTCATCATGGAAAGTAATATTCCTATTTAAATTATTGGGTATTAAATACATTATGAATCTCATATAGGTGTATTAAAATATAGAAACTAACAAATTTCAAA
The DNA here is from genome assembly GCA_963277665.1 of Viscum album. Taxonomy (NCBI): domain Eukaryota; kingdom Viridiplantae; phylum Streptophyta; class Magnoliopsida; order Santalales; family Viscaceae; genus Viscum; species Viscum album. Next base: position 570,250,063 of record OY728131.1, read on the forward strand.
ATTATTATATAAATTAAAGTTTAACTCTCTAATTAGTAAAGAAATAGTGATACCTAAATTGGTAAAGAGAAGGACATGACTTCATATTTCCATGTAGATTGATTTTAGTAAAATGATTATTTTGTACTGAGTGTTAACAAAACATTTATCTCATTGAACAATTAGACACAATGAGGAATTATTTCAGGTTATAAATGAGTTTGGTTATATTATTTAATCTTTAAATAATAGTTTAGTAAAATTTTAATTACATATATCCAAAGTCATCATAGAATAATAGATATAAAATATAAGACTCATGCCCATTTGTGTCAAGATAATTATTAGTCAAGTAAAAATAAAAAAAATTCAATTATATACCCAAGGCATGTTTATACTCTTTAGGGATAACTATTAGGTATTTTAAATATTTACTTATTAGTATTTATATCAATAAACATTTAGTAATAAAGGTATTCCACAAATATTCTAAAGTTATCTCACTAAGACCATGAAAAAGTTTATCAATAGAAGATAGAGGTAAATTCATACACTCCATGATATTCATTTATGATGTTTTATGAATTATCAATGGAGTAATTAATATACTAGATAATATATATAATTACCTATGGGTGTTCTTATCAGAGAATATATCAACCAAGTATTCATCGATCATTTAAATGTAGAGTGGAGATACTGATGAACTCACATTACTTTATTATAAGGATGATCGATAGAGAGTCTTATATTTATTGAGAGTCTTATATAATTCATTTAATGGTATGATTTAAAAATAAAATCACAAAAAATAACAAAATTATAACTATATTGATTAGTGAACATGATATCATTATAAATATAATGAAATTACAATATGTCATAACCTTAGGTGTTAGATGAGAACTGTTTGTTAAATTTTTCTTCAACTATAAATGTACATCTCGGAAAAACACTAAGAAAATATCAATTAATTATCCAATAACTAATTTGGATATTAACATATCTAAAATTTAAAGGTATTATTCCAGACAACTTATATTTCTATAAAAGGGAAAAACATAACTTCTGAGATAGTGGGAGCAGGATAGGCTCTAATAAAGTCTAGGCTCCAGATATACATGAGTTTACATAGGAATTATTAGCTCCATAATACATAGTGGTAGGAATTATTCTAGAGACACATCCCACATCATAAAGTTAATGATAAAGAGGTGGTTTTATATTCACCAAGTCCAGTGATATATTAGTTGGTATAAATATTGAATCCAACAGAAAATCATTAAATGAATATAAGGAATGATTGAAAGGTTAATATGGATTTAGAGAAGTATTACATGTACCAAAATATAGTTACATATTTTGGTAGTTTTTTAGTTGATGTGAATTCACTGGTGGTTATTCAGAATAAATTAGAAATGGATTGTACAAGTTGGTACCAATAATGATTTATTGGTTAGTAAAGTTTTAAGTATTGTTTAAACATAGGATATAATAAAACCTTAAACATGTATTCATGCTAAATCCATTAGAATTTTAATTATCTTGTAAATATTATATAGTCATTATATTGGGTGATTGGATGTCCATTCCACTTTCCTTGGATAAAACCATATATAAGATGTCTATATGAGGTGAAAAAATGGTCTTTTGACACCAAAGAAAGTCGATATAGAGTAAAATTTATAGAGATATATTCATGGATTGAATTGAGAACAATGATAATAAAATTTTCATTTTAATTAATCCATGAGATAATTTGGTTTTATTAAGATAAAAAATGACCCATGTGTCTAAAAGAGTTTAGTGGGAGCACTATGGTTCTCTAAGTCAAATATGTACAAATAAAATATGTAAAGGATATATCAGGTCCGAATATTTTAAAACTTATGTAAGGATAATTTCTCCATGAATGACTGAAATTAGTGACCCAAGTTCTATAAAATGAGATGTATAGACATAGATTTATTAGGTTTCTTATATTAAGTGATAGTATATACTTTTAAAAGTATTAAAAGATAAAATATGGAATAATTCATGATTGAATTATTGTCTATGTTATATAACATGAAATATCTACAAGTTAACACAGTAAATAATTGGAGGAGTTTTTTTATGATGAATATAAATATATATTCCTATGTGAATTTTGGAATCTATCTCATATTCTATGATATGTATCGTGATTTGATATTATTTATGAGTATAGTATAGAGGTAAAACATCAAATAGAATTAGGATAACTACTACGGATGGAAGTTAAAAAAATCCAAAAGTACATAAGAAAGTAAAAATATTCAATTTCTTGATATTTATAAAAATTGGAATGCTAGTTTTCAAGGGGATAAAAGAATAGAATTCTTTATGATCAATTTTATTTTATATCATATTAAATATAAAGTAAGATACAAGATAAAATATTTACAACCAATGGATAAAATTTATATATAGACTGAGCATGTTGGAAATTTTGATATAGACTAAGAAGAGATTTTGTAATGGTTTATTCCAGAATACATTTTTATCCAAGATTTCAAGGTTTTGATAGATGGAAAATGTAAATACTTGATGAGATACCCTCTTGAAAAAAATTCATATATGGGAGAATTCTTAGAAAGAAATTAATACATAAAAACATAGTTAGGCCAACTAATATAGTTATACCATTGAAGAAGAATCTTTATCATGTGAATATGAATAGTTAGATAGTAGTTGAATTAAATGATAGTGGGAGTCTATTAGAGTTGGTTACCTAGAACCAACTTACTTTTTTTTTACTTTCAATTACCTAAATATTTAAAGACCTAAATATTAATTAATATATTATCACATAATTATTGATCTTCTGTATAACAATAAAGTGATAATTAATATAAATAATGATTGAAATCAAAAGGTTATAGTTTTTCCATAGTATAAGGAGAACCTGGAATTGAAATGAAAATATTCTAAAAAATATGTCTTATAGTCTAGATGAAATACATCAGATTGGAAAAAAATATGTTTTTAATATTAGATGTTTGATGATCATAATAATAAGAGGCTAAGTCTCACTAAGTTTCACAAATGGTAATCTATAAGAAAGGAGGTTATGTGAACAAAAATTCCAATAGGAATTCCACAGGTTATATGTGTCATTAGAAATTTCTATCTATGGATATGTGTATTGGTTATTAGACTTGAGATTATTATTAATGTGTATCATGAACTGTGTACTTAGATCTACTAATGAAAACCATGATATAATTTTCTTGTAGTAAGGAAGGATACATTTTTTGTGTTATAAGTGAAAAACATTAATTAAATAAGTCAGAAATTTTTTTTCCCTTCTGATAATTGAAGTTGATATATATGGGCCTTTGATTAAAATGAAATTATATGATTAAATCCTTGTCTTTGGTAGTTTATTGATTAGTTTATTTTAAGTAGTCAAAGAAAAATAAATCAAAAATATGGGTTGATGGCACAATGTATACAATAGTTTTGATGAGATATAAAGATAAAGGGATCATATTACATAATAATAATTTGTATGAGGTTTTTGTCATTATTACATTAACTTCTTTCTCTATCAGTTCCTTTATTTGTTTCTAGATGCTAATTATGGGATTTAGTCCATCTTTCCTAATGCAATCAAGTGGGAGGTCTTGACAGTTCCACATTAAGTGTATTAAGAATCTTAGTTAAATTATATTTAAATTTAACAGTTTGAATAAATATTATTATCAAGATCAGGGAATAATAATTATTCTTAATTTTTTATCGCATAAATTCAATCACTAGTTATTCAATTTAAAATATACATGTGTTCAATAATAAATGAATATTATTTTCCAAATAGCAAGTATAGTATTTATTTATCAATTGTTTACTATTCATATGGTAATAAATAAATATATATTTATTATATAATAATTATTTAGTTTCATGAATATTAAAATAAATATGTATTCTCCATTTAGTGAATATAATATTGATTTATTTATTTAATGAATAATCCATAGATATTTATTTATTTAAATAAATATTTACTAATCATGGTTCGATAAATACCAAGGAGGGTTGATAGACCATGTTAAGGGTCTGAATTAAATGATATAATTTGTTTAATATTATTTAAATAAATATTGATTTATTTATTTTAAAAATGATATATAAAGATCTTCTATTTAGATAAAATCATGGAATATAATAATAATAATAATAATATTATTATTATTATTATTTGACATGAGGTTCATTTAGATCTAACAATTAGATAAGGGCCTCTGTATAATTTCTAATTTCCTAACCCTAAGTATATAACCTAATTTAAATAATTTTAGAGAGTTGATGAGAAGGGATATACATGAAGATATTCCATCAAAAGAGTTTCCTAAAAGCCACACAAAGATATTCTAAAGAATGATCTCAATAACTAGAGATGATCGTCATCCTACCTTTCCATACCAAGGGAAAAAGAAACTTCCATGATTAAAAGGAATCTTGTTGCGATCAAGGATGAATGATGCCAAATGTTTAGTTCCTTTGCACTAGCACATGGAGTTCCAAGGAAAACATTTTGAGATTTATGGATAATGCGTGGATAATGCTAAAGTAATTACACTTTATATTCTTCATTTGAACTAGAATATGATAATAAGGTCAATCAAATTCATCAAAAAAGAGAACAATATCAAGATGAGTTAAATATATTTTTAAATTAATTTTGAATAATATATGAAAAGACCCCATTTATGAATATTATAGGGTTAATTTCATCTAGATATAAGGATTTTATCTAAGGAAAATGAGGAAAATATTTTTGGGAATGGTCCCAACCACCTTTACCCCACCCACCCAAAAACCTTTAGATTCAATCAACACATCCACATTGTATAAAAAATAAATAATAAAAAACCAAAACATGTGATTTTTAAAATGTTTTCCCCAAACCAAGGTTACTATGTTCATACTATGTTTGGTGAAATATAAATCACATATTATAGGGGTTTAATATGATTTCCAACCCTCAATAAATAGCAGAAGTAGTAATAAAATGCCACCGAGATCATAAAAATTGAGTGAAAAACAAAAACAATAAAAAAATAAATTAAAATTGGATTTTTAGAAAGGTTTGAAAGAATTTATCAAACTTGAATTGATGAATTTAATTAGCCTTTAGTATCCACTAATAATGAAAATCACCACTTCCTATCTAAGTGATTCCAATTACTCCAAAATAAAAATGATGTAAAATAATGTTAAAAGCAATACAAAACCTATCAGATGAGGAAAACTGGGGAACCCTCAGAGATGATAAACACCAGATAATACTAAGAACCAGCTTTTATTTCTCTTAATGGAATTAAGAGTACACACCTCATTATTATTTATAGAAATGGGCCATTATATATCCTCTAAGGAATAAAAATTCCCAAGAACCCCAAATATATGAAATAAACAGATTCCAATGATCATTTGGAGCATTAAAAATCTTTCAAAAGTCACTTAAGTCCCAAACCACTTTTGGAGGTGTGTTAATGATCCTCCAAATTGGTAAAAACGAAAAAAATAGGCACTTAAATGGTCTTTATAAGTGGGATTAGTAATATTTCACTTATAATGGTCCTTGGAAACCAATTACTCAAAGACCAAGACCAAATCTCTATTAGAATTTATCAATTACTTATATTTATATTAATTGAATATTAATTATTTCATTAAATAATTTTTATTTAATTAAATATTTAAAATTCATGAATCATAAATACATTTTATTTTTATAATAAACATAAAAACACTAACACATGAACATATCACATTATTACAAAAATCACAATTATAATTATTTTACATGTTTTGGAAATAATTATGAATCTTATTCATAATAATAAACTAAGAGAAGAATCTATAAACACATCAAAACTACCTAAATTAAAAAGTTGTTTGGTGTGATCTAATCCATCATATATTCATTATAAATATTTATTTGTCCTTAATATCTATAATAAACATGATTCATGGATAATGTTAATCATATATAGTTTATCTCTTTTTATAATTAATAGAGTTTACTAAATCTTATATTATTATATCACAAGTAATTATATAGGCATATCCATGGACTTACTTAGTCACCCTTATTTCATAACTCTTCATTTGAAAAGACACATTCAATATTGGTTAATCAAATCCCTACACTTGGTTAATGTCATACTTAATTACCATCTATTATGTCAAATTCTCAAATGATATTTAAATAGGTAACAATGTATGAAACCTATTTTACAATCCTAAGTCAAAGGATCCATATCCAATGTTCACTTAAGTAACACCAATGACACATATATGACAATCCTTACGGTGTACTTTAAAAATGTCAATCAAAATACAATTTCACCAATATATACCATATAAGAGATCAATTTTATCTCAATGTAGGTGATCCTAATCATATTAATCTTAAAATTTCATAACAACCTAGTATGAAAATAAAAAATGAGGGAGAATTTATAAATACATATATTATTGGGATTTTTATTCTACCATATCCCATTTTTTATATTCTAAAAATAAATAAATGATAATGTATTTTCACTAATACATATTACATGAAATAACATTTCATGAACTATCATGAGATGTCCCTTTGTTGGATATCGAATCCATCCTAATAAATCCCCTAAACACATTACCGATCACCTAGAGGTGGTTTCAAGCACCATGAAATAAAATTATAACCAATGGGAATAATTTCACAAATAATCAAGTTTAAGAAACAATAAAAAAATGTGTATGTTCAGTTTATACATCAGAATTCCATGATAGAATAAAATAATAATTTCAATATTAAAGAAGTAAAACAAATTAAGCACAACAATAGATAAACTCAAAACTAATTCCTTCACTCACCCTAGTCTCCCTCCATTGAAAGAAGATGTAAACCCTCCTCTAGAGTGTCTTTACATTAGCCACTAAAAGATATAATGCACCAAAAATCTAAATTAAAGGGATTATTTGGTCGACATGAGTACAGAAAAAATAAAATAAATAAAAAACCAACATCCCTTTGTGTAGCCATATGTAACCATCTAACAAAACTAATAAATACTAAATATGGTGGCTAAGAGAAGAACTAGAGCCTGAAACTAAAATGTTTTAAATTGTTGTGAGCATATAGATCAGTAGGCATGGAAAGTGAAACCATACCTTGAGTTTTCGTCTTTAAATAAAAGATCATTTTCTTCTTGTTTCAAATAAATTATCAAAATTATGTTTTTATTATCATTTTAAATGAAAACAGTCACTTTGAAAACATTTGACAGTCTCAATACTATTTTAGATAAAACAGTCATTTAAAACACATATTAAATTCATTTATAAATATATGATAAAATTAAATTTAAATACAATAAATGTGGATTTTAAATAATACTAAATATATACATCATAGTAATTATAAAATAATGTAAGAATAAAAAAATAATAAATAAAATTATTTAAAAAATTCATTATGAAAAAAAAACAACCTAAGGGTAACTATGGTCTAGGGGAAATATAGAATATAATTCACTAGAATCTAGTTGAAAGATATAGTAATACATCACTAGACAATGTAAGGAGTACAAAAACATCACTAGAACCACTACTGGAAAGGGATCCAATCCCATATATTTTCACCTACCCAATAACTGAGGGTTAACATTAGGTTTAAACAATAATTATAACCATCACATAACAATAGAGCACAACATCACTAGATAATTCCATAATTACATCATCACATATAGAATTAGCAATTAAGGGTAAATTTAAACCACACATGAAACCCTTTAAGAAAAAAAGTTCTAAATAACATCAAATAGTTTCCAAATCCAAATCAAACAAAGGATTAAAAAATATATATAAAGGTTCAAACTATGCCTTGTTATCTTATTTTAAGAATCACTTAAAACCAATTTGAAAATAAATATTTAATACCACATTTAAATCCCCAAAGATTTTACTCATATACACTCACACACGCACACATATGACTCCTATTACACAAATTCATATATTCCCATGAAAATTTGCACACAAACACACACACACACCTATGTATATGGGTATAACCATCTAACACATCAAAAAATATTTGTGAAACTCACACTTTTAATTTAAAACTAACTACGAAATAATCCATTGACACTTGAAATTTCATGTATTACTTGAAATTCCAAGTAAATGAAAGGGTTAATTAAAATATCACATTAAATATCATTTTTTTCTAAAAAAACCACAATAATCATTTCAAGGGCCATTATAGATTTTTATGAAACATATAGTTCATGAAATTAATCAAATATATTTTTATCAAGCTTATATCTTGATAAATCATCTTAATTAAAATGCATTTGATGTAAAGTATGATTTTTCTTTCAAATATACTTTAAAAACATTATTATTATCACTTATCTCTAAAATAAGAGATTAAAAATCAAGAAATAATGGTTATTGAATTTCAATCCCTAAAATAAGTGGAAACCTACATGGAATGAAAGATAAAATCTTCTCCTTCACTGAAGATTGCTAAAATTGGCCCCAAGAAGGATATGAACTACTCTAGAAACCAAAAATCAACAAAATGAAACACCTTTATATATTATTTTTTTCAAAGTAATAAGCGTGATGATAGAAGAAGAGAAAAATTAAGAATAAGTGAGAGGGGGAGAGGATAAGAGGCTATACCTCAAATCAGAAGACTTAGAATCACTTGAAAACTCCATGAAATCAATATATGAGGGAGAGGAATAGAGGAAGGGAGGTTCATCTGGGGTTCCCCAGTGGTGAGTTATGCATGGGAGAGTATGAGGGGCGAGGTTCAAAAACGGGATAAATATAAGGGAGGTAAAATAGGTAAAAACCATTTTATGTTAATTGGTAACTACACATAGTTTGTCCACATAGTTGGACAAACCATGCACCAACCATGAACATGCTACTATAAGACCTAGATAATCTCACTATGGCATGGAACATGGATAAATAAATCTTGTTCCCATTGTGTATTTTATCTATATCAAATTAAAAATGAATTTTCATAGTCTATTCATGGTTTCTACTAACCATGAACTAACCATGAACCGGTGAAAAAAAAATCCTAAAATTTCAAAAATTTAAAAAGCTTCTGCCCAAAATTTGATAATGGAATTAAATATAAATAAATAATTTAAATAATTTATAAACAAATAGTAGGGTATGATAATTCTCCCCACCATAAAAATTTATTCCATTGGATCAATGGTCGATTCAAAAAGGAATGAGGTAAAACATTAATACTAAGAACATGATACAGGAAACATGAAGACCTAATAAAATTTCTACCACTGATTTATGATTTTATCCTCAAAATCAAAATAGGTACTACCAAAATTTTTTAGTTTAAAAAATAACCATAATGGAAAAACCCAATTCCATAATTCACAACATTAAAACCCAACAAAATATTCAACTAAAATGGAAAATATAAAAACAATAAGAGGTGGGTTACTAATAACCCATAATTAGAAATCTACATTTAGTTAGGGGAAGTTAGAGAAGAATCATAGAATGGGTCTTCAACCAAATGAAACTATTCATCCTAAAAACAAATTAAATAGAAAATAAAATGGGTCTAGAATTTTAAAGAAGGATTGATTATATAAATCCTTACCTATGGTGGCCCCTACTATAATATATTTACAATAATTCACATACTCTCTAGAAATTCACTCACTATGAGTAATTAGCATGATCAATATCACTACACAGGGAGGATAAATCCCAAACAAATAGGAAATTAATATGAGGGAAAACACAAGGTCCATTAGTAACAAAACTATAAAACCATTTCTATGTGCTTAGGACAGATCATCATGTTGAATAAAGAAAAGCTAGGAAAGAAAATTGAGGTAAGGTAAGTAATGAATCAAATTACCAAAAATGAGACATGATCGAATAAGAAAAACAAATTCTAGACTTAAAATATAGGTGGACGAAAAAGTAACTTAGGAAGTCACACATAGAACATTGAAACCCAATTGAAACCATTTGAATAATAGAGGCACCAACTAGGGTACAACCAATGTTAGGGGTATCACAAATCTTGATCATCTAGGGACTTACCTGAGACTTCCACTTAACCAACCCCTCAATACAAGATCACATGACAAGTCTAGCATCCCATAAAACCCTCAATACATAACCAATCACTAAGACAAACACATCTCCAAGTAAATAATCATTTTTATGAGAGAATTAAAGGTCACACAAAAAGTACTAGATAAATCAAGAGTCAACCAAAATTAATGATAGCAAAGGACCACACCAATGACTCCCTATACTATAGGCTTGATAAAGAAAAGTCTCTTAGGTATGAAACTTTCACCAACCTAGGATAACATTAATCAGAACAACGGATGGAATGCATAAAATAAGTAAATCACTTTCCCTATCATTGAGACATTTCTTGGAGGCTATAATAAAGTAACATAAAAAATAATACCAAACTAAACTATTGATCATAATACAAAAAAAATATTCTGATGAAATCAAGATATATACCCAAAACATGAATAAAAAAAAATTAAAATACTTTTACCAAATATCTATTTTCAATAAAAATATTAAATCCAAAAATAAGAGTCTAAAAATTGTTTTATAAAACAAATATATACATAATTTTTTTGGATCATTTAGAAAACCCCCAAAAAAATATTTTTTGAAAAACTATTTCCTTATTAAAATACAATCTAAGTCAATTTCAAACATTTTTAAAAAAAATTCAAAAAACACACTTTATGAAAATAAAAAACTTCCTAAAACCATTTCTTTCATAAGAATACAACTTTAAAATTGAAAGCATAAACCATTGATGGAATTTTTATTTTGATAAAATTTAAAAAAACCAAATGTGATTCATTATGAAACATCACATAAATGATTTAAAAACATTTAGTTTGTTTTTTTTTTGAAAATTTCAAAATGTTTGAAATCCAAAACAAGGTTCCATGAAAATAAATCCTATTTCAACCAAACAATTTTACCATCCATTATATTGAAAAAATACCAAGTTTATCTTTCAACTAGTTTTAGGGAAATTTATTTTATTTTACAAACCAAAACTTCCTTATTTTGAAAATAATAATTTAAATATAAAAAATAACATTTTTTCTAAAACATCACAATATGAAATAATAAAAAATCCAAAAAAAACACTTAATTTCAATATGGGACTAGGGTTTTTTTGTAGATTGGATATATGGATTATCCGACCATGTTCCTACTATACAACTAACACCTAGAGCTATATGAAATATGTAATGAGGATCCATATGTACTTTCAGATCCTACAAGATCATAATGTATCACTAGTTAAATACAATTTTCATCCTAAAGACACTAAAAAATTTAAATGACTCACATATTTGGAGTAAGAAATAATAATAAAAAACCTAAGACTCAATGAAAAACATACAATGGAAGCTCATGTATCTGAATAAGAAATTGAAATATAGAATCTTTCCAAACATACCTCCCAAGTCCCAAAATTATTATCTCTCCATACCATTAATTTTTTAAAAAAGAATTCCAAATTCTAGGCCCTCTCTAGAATCTATGCCCTGATATTATTTGTCATGAACAAGCCCGATCCTTCCCTCCGTCAAACACCCAATCCAGTCTGTGACATCCCCAATGCATGTTCTCGATCACCCTGGGGTTGGGTCAAGTTATAGGGAATCCAATTATAACCTATGTAAATGTTTTCTATCAATAGTCAGAGTTATGAAAAGGAAATAATGGGTATGACCCATTCATACATTTGATGCCCATGCCGTAATAAAATAAGAATTTCAATATAAAAAATAGTAAAGAAAATAAATTAGAACAACATATAAAATCTCAACTAATATCTACACTAACCCTAGTCACAATAAACTGAAATAATATGTAAACCCACCTCCATAATGAATTTTATTTGGATATTGAGATATGTAATGAACCTCCAATTGAAAGTAAAGGTCATATTTGGAAAATTTGAGTAACGAAACAAAACAAAATAAATTAAATAACCAACATAATTCCATGTGATCATAGGTCACCATCCAATAAAAAACAAAGCATTATCAAGGAGTGGTAAGTAAAAAAATGGAACATGAAATTGAAATGATATAGATTGAAATGATAATATAGCTTAATAGGAATGCTATGTGAAATTACGCCTTTAGTTTTAGTCTTTCTATAAAAGGCCATTTTATGTTAGTTTGAAATAAATTATAAAATGTATTTTTTTCTTCTCATTTTAAATGAAAGCTACAACTTAAAAAATTGAAATTACTAATATTATTTTAGAGAAAACACCCATTTAAAAATATTTTGAAATTATTTTTTCAATACATGATATAATTTCATTTATATAATAATTATATGGATAAAAAATAATAAGTATGCTATATATCATGGATAGTATAAAATAAAAAAATAAAAAAAGGTACCCAGAAAAGAAATAATATAAAACATTATTTATAGGAAAAAAACCTAAGGGTCACTACGGGCTATGGGAAACCTAGAACACACTTCACTAACATCCACCAGAAAGAGGTAACACATCATTGTCTAGTGGAAGGAGTAAAAATAATTTACTATCATAGATAGTATAAATGGAGTATTCCCCATATAAATTCTTCTACCCAAGAACCCAGGATTCCCATTAGGTTTAAATAATAATGATAAACATCAAATAAAAATATAGTTAAACATCACTATAAAATTATATAATTACCACTATCACATAATATCATTAACCACCAAGGGAATACATAAACTACACATCAATCCCTTTAATAAGGTGAGTTATAAATGAAATCCAAAAATTTAAAAATGAAAATAAAACAAAGGAATAAACACTATTTATAAAGGACCCAATTGGGAATTTTAATATTATTTTAGAAAATACTTAAAACATGTTTGAAAATAAAGCTTGAATACCAGATTTTAATCCCCAAGGTTCCCATTTTTACTGTTTTACTCATATACATTTATGCATGCACACACACACATTACTCCTATTATAAAAAGTACACATATTCCCATATGAGCTTGTACAAACACATGTATATATATATCTATGTATATGGGTATAACCATCCAATGATTCAAAGTATATTTTCATACCTCACACTTTTAATTTAAAAATAACCCTGAAGTAATCCATTTAAACTTATAATTTCATGTAATACATGAAATTGTATGTAAAGAATTTTTTTAATGAAAATATCACTTTAAAGATCCATAAAAACTTATGAAAAAACACATTAAACATTTAGACGTTTTATTTGAGCTATTTTTAAACATCTATTGGGTGAAATTAATTAAACATATTTCTATTAAGCTTCCAACTTGAGAAATCATATGAATTGAAATGAAAATCACGAAAAGGCTGATTTTACTTTCAAATATTCCTTTAATATAATTAATATTATCACTTGAAACTAAATATAGTGATTAAAACTCAATTAAGTATAATTATATAATTTAAATCACTAAAAAAATGGAAAACCTACTTATAATCTAAGAGAAACTCATCACCTTCGCTGGGCTTCACTAAAATATGCCCCTAGATAGATCTCAAATAACATAAACATAAAAAATTGATCAAATTAAAAACTAATATGGATTATTATTTTACCACTAATTGAGTGTAGTGAGGGAAGAAGAGAAAAAACAAAAAAATAGAAGGGGAGGAAAAGGAGGTTATACCTCAAATCAATAGGCTCAGATCAATTATAAACCCCTTGAAATCAAAATTAGAGGCAAAATAATGGGGTATAAGTTCTTTGGTTGGGGATGTTTTGTGGTGAGTGACATGTGAGAGAGTAATAGGGGGCAAGGTTTTAATATAGGGGAAATAAGAGAGGAATAGGTAAAAACCAAAATTTGTAGTGATCTTCCCACTGTTCACGATTATCCAAACTATGTTCCAACCGTGTTACCACTACTGAAATTCATGAATTGCCTTTTATGAGAAGGGTGTATGGTTATAAAAATTGTTTTTTGGACATTAATTTGGGAAATTTCAAATGATGGATGCATTTTCACATTTTGCGCACAGTTTCTATTAACTATACCAAAACTGTGTGGTCATGAAAAAAACCAACAGTTTCAAAAATAAAAAATGGTTCATCCAATAATTTTAGAATAACATTAAATATAATTAAATAATTAAAATAATAAATAAAAATATTTTCAAGGTGTTACATAATATGTCCCTAAGACAATAAAACTTGACCAAATTTTGGGAAAAAATACTAACAATCTCTTACTTGCACTAATGATAGCTACCCATGTATCTAATATCAAGAGAACTGGTGTGGATTTTATTCATTGGATGCATAAGGGGACTTGAAAGTGAATTTTGAATATTATACTTTGTATAAACTTGACACAAATGAATATTTCCTTGGTCAATTATAACTTGAAGTAGATAAAATCGACATATAATATGTTTGGATCTTGGGTGATTCCTTGGTTCCTTATCTTATGAAACCACTCCACTATTATCAAAGTAAATTTCAATTGGATGCATGAAATTTGAGACAACCCCAAGTTCAATAATGAAATAAATTTTCCAAATAAATTTTTTAATCACATAAGATTCTATGATATATTCATATTTTATTATAGGATCAATAATTATCGGTTATTTCAAGCTTTTTTAGCTTATATATCCACTAATATGGGAAAAAAATATGAATTGTTCTCTAAAATAATTTTTTGTTTAGAAACTAGTATTATTTTAACCCTTCACAAAGATATATTCCTCATTGGAAAATAAAAAAACACTTCATTAGTTTTTATCAAGTAGTTATGGCCATTATTCACAACTAGTAAAATTCACTAAAATTTGATTAAAATTGACTCATTATACTTACCATATAAGATACATCAAGATGATGGAAAAAATAACATAAATTAATGATCCAATAGTTCAATCATATGTAATATTATTCATGTGTTCATGTTATTCAATAGTTGAAGGACACAATGTCTTCCAAATTCCCCTTCCATGAAACATTAGTGAATAACCCTTTTTAGAGTTTTCCGTATTATAATTTTTTTGATAATTTTCTAATTTTGGAAGTTTGAACAAGGAAAATAATTCATTTAGAAATATTTATATAGATATTAATACCTAATATGTTTTTATTATTATCTATGATATTTTATTGAGACTAAATTTCTTATCAAATTTTCACTGATTATAACAATTGGATTCCATTTCGAATGATAATTTTATCATTAACATACAACACTAGAAATATAATAATGCGCTTGTTAAATCATTTATATATAAAAATTTCATCTTTATTTTTAATAATTTCAAACTCTTTGATAGATTCATCAAAATATATACTCTAAAATTGGGAATCTTATCTCAACCCATAAACGGATTATTGTAACTTAAAAATCTTATAAATATTTCATAGATCCTAAAAACCTATAGATTATATCATATATACATGTCATTAAAAAAATTACCATAAAGTAATGAGGTTTTGATATCCATTTCATATATCTCAAGATTATAATATGTTTCTGTGGCTAAATGAGTCTGAATTTATTTGATCATAGCCATTAACGAAAATTTTTATTCATAGAAAATACTATGAATTTGTTTAAATCATTTAGAAAACAAGAAATATTTATAGATTGAAATTATACCATCCATTTAGTCCTTCTTATAAAATACTTATTTTCACCAAATGTGGTTTAAACCTTACATTATATCTACTAGGTTTAAAATTTGATTAGTATAAATAGATTCCATTTTTGAATCCATTTCTTCAAACCATTTCTAGAATTATGAATTCAACATAGACAATTGGAAATATATTAGATTTTATTTTATAACCATTTTATATCATTCATTAGAAATGAAAAATATGTATCTATTGGTTTCTTGTTGAAATATATAATACCTTATTCAGTATTTTTTATTCTAGGTAAATTCATTTCCAAGAACCCATTGTTTTTATTATTCATATACCTAAGGAATAAAATTATCCATTTGTTCTTGAACTTCATCAAGTGGATTTCAATCAATACAAAATTTGTGCTATGATTTATTATAGAAATAACAATCCATTGTCTCTTTGGGATAACCAACCAATAGATATTTATTTAAATTGGGTTCTATGTTATTTAAGGTAATACATAATACATATGCCTCACAACCCCAAATCTTTATGAAAGACAAATTGGGATGATTCCAAGACCACATATCATGTGGTCTCTTTTAAACAACCATTGATAGAACATAATTTAGTGTAAATGACGTAGTTTCTAGAAAATAAACACAAAAAAGAATAGTATGGTCAACATAACTAATCATTAACCGAATCATGTTTAAAAAATATTGATTTCTCCTTTCAAATACACAATGTAATTGTGGTATTCTAGGTGGAGTGGGTTATGGTATTATACCACAATATCGTAGACAATAAAAAAATTATTAACATAAATATTCACAACCTTGATCAAACTTAAGTGTTTTAATAAATTTTATAACTTTTTTTTGAATATTTTTAACATTTCAAAGGATTCATACTTGTGTTTTATAATATTCACATACCCATACCAACATAAATCATTAGTAATGGTAATAAATTAAGTAAATCCACCTTAAGAAGATTTACTTACCAAAACATGTGCATTACTATGTATGAGTTATAATGAATCATTAGCTTGTTACCCTTGATTTTTCTATTTTTCCCAATAAACATGATTCACATACATAAAATGATTCAGAATTAATTGGATTCAATAATTTATCATTATAGAGTCATTAAATGTGATTCTTATTTATATGGAATATTCAACAATTCCAAAGATTAGTGGAATTGAAATTATTTACTTAGACCATATTATTATTTACATTATAATTTGGATTATTAAGATCTAATAAATATAAACCATTATACATGTTAACAGAACCATAAAAAATTTCATTCATACAAATAGAATAATATTTGTTCTTTATTGTAAATGGAAATAATTCCTTATCTTGGTAAGATACATAAATAATGTTTTTGTTTATTTATGGTATATAATAAAAATATTCCAGAAATAATGATAATCAAATAGGATGAAGTAAAATCACTTTCCCCATAGATAATGAAACAACTATCTCTATATTATAAACTCATAGGTTTAATTCTCTCTTAATCAACTTCTTCAGTTCTCTGTATAACTACACATTAAAAAATGAGATGCATGTATGATATCAAATACCCAAGATTCATAGTTAGAGAAATTGATTTGTATGACATAAATAACCTCTGTGGTATAGAATGCACTTCCAAAACATCTTAAATTTAGAAAATTTTTATCCTACAATAGTAGAAAAATAATCATCCATGACTAATGAAAATCATCATGGAATGGGATTTTTTATTCGGTGATCATAGTTTATGGGGTAAAATATACCCCTTTCATGACCATAAATGGCGCTAAACATTTATTAGTGACTATTTTATGTGGTTTCCATAAGTATTTTTTTGCAGATACCCATTTAGAGACTGCCAATGATGATCGCTATATATATTTTTACCATTAATTTCTAAATATTTATTTACTTTTCATTAATTTTTGACAACAAATTATATAAATTTTAGAATTTTTCTAGATAAAATAAAGAACATTATAAATTTCATTTTAGTTATTCTATAAAAAACATATACATTAGTAAAATGATTTACAATATCTGTAATATACTCAAAGTGAGTCATGATTCAAGAAAATATAATAGAAAAATAGTTGTAAACAACCTCAGTTCATATGCATGAACAAACACATATCTCTTCTCCACACCTTCAAGTCACCACATCAATTAATTTTCATGTAAATAAAAGAATAAAATAAATCACATTCAATAATTACTATAAATAAAATCATATATAAAATTACAAAACATGAAATATATAATTTTTCAAAATTAAACTGAAAAATAACAAATTCCCTAAATCATTAAAAAATTCAATAATATAATGGCTACACTAATAATATAATGGCTACACTAATAATATAATAAAAAAATTTATATTTTTAGAAAGTAAATATAAACTATCTAAACTCCTAATCCAGAATAAATGCACAAAAGTAACCAAATGCATAACTTTATACATCTAAGGGTAAATATGCACAAAAACAACTAAGCACACAATTAAATTATCTTAAAAATATCACAGTGGAACAAATCAGTCTATATAAAATAATTAGTGTTCATCATATATAATATAATTTTTTTACTTTATTTAACAAGTAATAGATAAAATAATAAAATCCATATAAATTATAACTGGATTGAAAAAAATAAATATGAGCACTATCCCAAAGAGACAAGAGATAAACCCTAGTGGATAGTTTAAAAAGATGAACATATAGATATAATAATTATAGTATACTATGAAATTTTTTTTCAAAAAAGGGAAAAATGAGACAAGGTTATGAGGCTAACCATTATTTATTTTTCCAAATTGTAGACCATCATACGAGAAAGCAACTTACATGCCTCTTCTTCTTCTTCTTCATTATTTTTGGTGGTTGAAGAAAAACCATAATGGTTTCATCAAATCAGTCTATTGAAATTCAAACAAAAGAATCCAAATAAAATAAAGGAAGAAAGAAATTTTCAACATATATAAATCCAAATAAAGGAAAATAAGTGAAGAGGGTTGTAAAGAATCTATTATTAAAAATAAAATAAAAAGGATGATGTAAATTCCGCTAAAGCTCCATTAAAAGTAACTACAATAGATGTCTTCTAGTGAAATAAAATGATCTTTCCTATAAAACCAAAAAGACACCTTTTCAACTTCCGTACTAATTTGGAGTCTAAAAATATTCTATAAATCAATAGTAAAATACACTAAGAAAAGTATACTAGAATCATGAGAATGATCGTGGAATTAAAAACAATTTAAACACACAAAACATATATTAATATAATATAAATTTCATAGTAGTATTTTGGTTTTAAAAATAAATGTTATCTACTTAAACAATTTTTTTTAAGAAAATACTTTACAATGAATCTACATCAAATAATGAATAAATCGATAAGATTAACCAATGGGTTATATATATATATATATATTATAAAATGATCCATAATGATATAAATAATTACAACATGGATACAAAATTTAATAATGATACTTAATTTGATAGTAAAAGAATTCCATTGAGAGGTGTAGAATGAGAAGATTTATAGACGAATGAGACAAATACCAAATAAATATTTCACCTCCATCATCTCCAAAATCAATTATATTTTGTGAAATATGATTAAAATTCATTTAAAATAGAAAACAAATAACATTTAAATTAGCAAATATTAATGTTAAAAATAATATCCATGTAGCATATTTTAATTAAATACAAATTCTATATAAATGATGAATAATATTATATTTATATCATATATAGTATCATGTGATATTATATAGGAACTTATAACTCTCTAACATTGATATATTTCTAGTTAATCAAATATCAATCAAAATATTTCATGGATATGCTTCATATAGGGTGACCATTCTCATTATCACACCACTCATTGGGTATTTTGCAGAAAGATGACATTCCTTGGTATTGAGTAATGAAATTGAAATCTAAGTGATCACTATTATGTATATAAAGTGGTCACTAGTGTGAATGTGAATAGGTAACTACTGTATATATAAATTATTAAGAAGATAATGTAGAAAATATACTAGAAAACATTTAAAAATCATAATATAAACTATTACGTAAAAATTCAATACATAGAAGTGAAAATACATCAAATTTAAGAAAACAAAGTTTTTATTAAACAAAATTCACTTAATGTAGTGTTTGAATATATAATATCATATTTTTAAAAAGCATAACTTATTACGAATAAAAACAAATTTCATAAGATATTTAATACAAAAAATATTCATGGAAGATACAAACTTGTTCCATAATAGCATGAAATTAGATTTAAATATATATAGTTTTGTCATGCCGCGTTCTGATTTAAAAAATATATAAACATTTTATATCATCATATAAAAAATTAAAAATAATAATAAAAATATAAAATTATGTTTTTTCATGCATATTAAAAATAAAAAAAATGAAGCGTGGGATACTTGAAGTATAATTTTGAATCAACATTTATTCTATAAATTGATTTTAAAATAGACATTTAATATGTTATGAATCAAAAAATAATAAAAAGGCAATCTTTTAATAACTAATAAAAATAATAAACAAATAAATAAAACACAAATGAATTTATGATGAACCTTATCCAACTAAATAATAAATATTTAATATAT
The DNA here is from genome assembly GCA_963277665.1 of Viscum album. Lineage (NCBI taxonomy): Eukaryota > Viridiplantae > Streptophyta > Magnoliopsida > Santalales > Viscaceae > Viscum > Viscum album. The sequence continues at coordinate 570,270,408 of OY728131.1, forward strand.
AGAAAACTTAAAAAACTATAAAAATATATGCCTTATAAATATTTCACACATAATGGTGAACTAAATTAATTGAACATGAATTCAATACACATAAACTTCAACATAAAATTAGTATCCAAAATATAATTTCACTATAAATAAAACTAATTATATTAATAAAACATTAATTTCATTTATAAAACGGAATAACAATACAATACCACAAAACTAATACTAAAATTTGAATGTAATACAGATAACATAAATTTTGATATAAACATCAGTATATAATACATGAAATTTAATAAAAATATCATATTTATACTAATAGAACATGAAATTAAAGAATATAAATACATAATATTATATAAAAAATAATTGTAGTTATTTATCCTTCAAAACAACACATACCCGTACCAACCTAGATATGGGAAATCAAAATGATATTTAGAAAACTATTACAATCATGTTTGTTTAGTAAAATGTGTTCTAGTTATTATTGATACATATGATTCCTTGTGATGAATGTGGCTAATTATATTAGTGAACAAATGTATTTTTCATAACATAATTCCTTTGATACATTTATAAATTATTATAATTTTAATGTTTCTTCTACCACAACCATAATTTTATTGATCATTTTTGGTATGTGTGTGTTTTCCTTTACTGTGGGTTTATTTTTCCACACATGTATTTTTGGTATAATAGAATATTTTTAAATAATTAATAAACTATTTTTTTTTATATTTTTCTCCATCCTCTAGAATTCATTTATACACAATATATGATAAAATAATCTTTCTTAACAAAAACAATTTAAAATGGAATTTTTACAATAGTGATCCATATTAAAAAATTATCACTAAAGCTATTATGAATTTAAAATATATTATAATTTAATCAAATTTCAAAAAAAATTAGTAACAAGTATGAGAAATTTATTCTTTAGACATAATGTTGATTATCACAATTTGAAATAAATGTGGAGAAAATGAAATTAGTAAACAACATGATTACTACTAAATATAAGTTAATATAAAATCATTTAAAATAATTAATGTATTATTATAAAAAATATTATTTAATCAATAAAGTTCAAATAAATTTATACCTATAAAGCTAATTTATAAACTAACAACATAAAAATAAAATGAACTATTTAAAAAACTAAAATGATTAAGATATAATTATAAAATATATAATAATTTATTTATAATCCCTTATGTTAAGAGTATGTAATCATTTTAGTTATGTGGGTAGAAAATTCCAATGACCAATTTCTATACATTTCTAAAAAATATGAGAATTCCATGTGGAAGTATCCCTAACACCATTTTCTAGATAAGAATATATTTTATAAAAAACCTAACCACATAAATATCTTAAAATATTAACTATAGGATGAATAATGTAACTAAAAATAGAAGGCACACTCTTGGGACTATTTAGAGGATTACATGATTTAAGGTAATCAATCTAAATAGTTGAAGCTATAGGTTGATATTCTTGTTTCAATTAAGATTCAAAATAATAATAATATATTAATTATAAAAAAATCTTCCATTATAATTATTAAACACTATATTTATTAAATTACTATTCTAATATCAAGATTCTCTTTTAATGTCGATGTTTCCATAAAAAATAAAACATTAATATCAATATTAATGAATACTTTACAAGGTTTTTACTATAAAATAGTTATACAGTTCATTTTATATATTAAATATCTGTAAATATTATTTATTTTAAAATCCTTTTATAACTTCAAATAATAAACATTAAAAAGGATGGATAAAGAAATATTTATGATAATATTAGTAATTAAATAAAAAAATATTTACAATTAAATCCTTATCCCATTAAAAAACAGTTCATATACAAACATTTGTTTTATAACATATATTACTATGAAAAATAATAATTTTCAATTTAGAATATTTATCACAAAACATGACGTAACAAGAAAGTGAAGCTAAAAATCGAGATCCAAACATTTTTCATCGAAACTCATTCTCTTAATCTATTTATAGCCCACTGAAATTACTATATGAGAAAAAATTAGAAGAAAGTGAATAATCAATATTGACCAGTGGGGAATTAATAGATAAAAACGAGCCTCCATAATGAGTAATGAAAATTGAATTTGAAATTCAATACAAGAATTGAAAGAATAACTATACATAATCACCCCAAAAAATCAACAATAATAATAAATTCCATTGAAATTATTTTAAATAATCGAATTAATATATAATATTATATATAGGGTTGGAATTTTGAACCTTATTTTCATGGTATGTGATAGGTGGTGGGGTTTGGGATAGGAAATAATGAAAAAAGCAAGGGGTGGTGCCGAAAATGACAGTGTTGCGGGAGTGAGGTTACATGAGTCAAGGGATATGGTATCCGCACACTATTCATATGGAGGGGTTTGGGGAAGAAACAATTCATGGAGGTGAAAATTATGGTTATAATGGAGTCATTAGAGAGGAATTTGGGGGGAATGTTGTTGTAACATCAAGTGCTTTAGGGGAGAGGGTGTCACATGGAGTAATAGGAATCATGAGAGAGGGTTGAACACTGTAAAAATGAGTGTCAAGGGATGGAAGGGATGACTTATAGTGTGTGGAATTTTAATTAGGTTTCTCTTGAAAAATCTAGTGACTTATCTTGTTAGTCACAAATGCTGATATTGAGAACTAATAATAGAAGTCGTCCACTTTTGGCCTTTGGTAAAAGAAAATGTTCTCGTAGTACTACTACTTATTGTAGTATTGGTAGTAGGTTTAATACCATAGGGATAATGTTTGGAGACACTTATGGTATCCTACATCAATAATGTTCATAGAGATTATGTTTTTGGTTTGATAAAGAAAAAAATCTAAAAATCAAAGAAAATAAATAAAATAACTAAAACGATTTAAAGAGAGACAAATGATGATGATAATATCAGAATTGTGACTTCTATTAAAGTGCATGCGATTCCAATTATTTTACACTCAAATATGAATATTTATTTATTTAATTATTAATTATTAAAAATTTAATTAAAATAATTTAAATTGTCATTCACCGATGCTAGATAATATTCTAATTTTCACAAAAATCATTAAACATATCTTCCTCTAATATGATGAATAATTTATGTGAAATTTTAGAATAAAAAATAATGAAATATCCTGACCCATTTCTTAAAAATTCAAGATATCCATCTTTATCAATATCACTCACATAAGATTATACATTAGTTTTAACCTATGAATGTGGGTAGAGAAATAATATAAAATAATAATTTTTTCAATGAATAGATTTACTTTTTTTGAATTCTATCACATGTGACTTATTATTATCTTATGTATGTGATCAAACAAAAACTAAATAAATTCTTCAATTTTATCAAACTCATAATTACTTATTAGGTATCATACAAGTGTTAACCCAAGTAAAAATATTGAAATTTTCATAAATATAATTACATAAACCAAAATAAAATTAATTAAAAATTTATTTTCAATCAAATATAGTTAAATTTTTTTCATGCACACAGTTCCACATTCATAAAAAATCCAACACAAAAAAATTAGTAAAATATAAAAATAAGTATGGACCAAAAATAATAATAAAACTAGTGTGCATACAAGGAATGAGTGAGGGAAGCTAGTGACAGTGGCTTGTACGGGTTGGTTAATAGTAGAGTATGATGAATGACTAGAAGAAATAGTAGTGTGGAGGTTTGTTTGGGCTTGGATAATTTATCTTTGGATCATGGTGAAGGATGACAGTGTAGCACAACCAATTGGTTTAGTAACATGATTCTTGGATGAGGTGTTCTGTACGGGATGGAGATGGTTGATTCAAGGTATAAGGTAGGGGCTTGGACATGGAATAGGCACGCAAGGGTTAATACTCTTCACACAAGAGATGTAGGGGTACTATGTTGTTGGTGGGTTTGAACTATATTGTAATAATACTATAATAGTGGGAGGGTAAGATAAAAGTTCAAAACTCTAGGAGTCATGCCTGAGTGACATACTCATGTGGATGAAGCTGGTAGGGTGGGTTTCTTTGAATCCATTTTGGTGGATATAACACCTCATGACCTAAAACCCATAATTATGAGTTTAATAGAATGAATTGTAATTTATTACAGTTCCATGATCTTTTAGTTTTATAGATTTATAAAATTAGAAAAACCATTACATTAAAAAGTATAAACTTCCACATAATATACATTTTTCTACAAAAAAAGATCTTAAATTTACACCATTTTTCATTCATGACACTTCTTTCTCTTTTAAGATGAGTCACCATAGAAGAAATATTGAACTTAATATAGTTTATAAACACCCTTAAATATAGCTAAAATATTTTGAAAGCATGGGATGAGCATAAAAATTACATTAAGGAATATAAGAAAGTAGTATGTTAGTCCTTGAAAAATTTAAAAACCCATAATAATGTTTACTATTTTTATACAATAAACTTTAAGCTCAAAAATAATACATAACCAAATTTGAATAAAAATTTTCTATAATTAATACTTTAAAAATCATATCAATCATATGGAAACAATGAAGGAATCTTGGTACATTATCTTCCTCACCTGTATTCACTTGTTTTTCTCTCATAATGGAGTTAGTTGATTCCAATCATCATTTCTCTAGAGAATAAATCATTACCCAATGCATTAGAGAGCTATATACTAGGCTCACCAGTCATCATAAATAATTTAAAAATACGATATCAAGAACAAAATATTTATAATCTTACACTTTTCATTATATCACCCTGGAGAAAAATCACTTGATCCCATAAGCAAACGCACATTCCATTTTAGTATAAAATAAGTAGAAATATCATTTTCTCTTAAAAAATCTAAAAAATGATATATTTAAAGAAGAATGGAAATATGATATTAATCAAGAAAAAATTTAATATAATGTATTAATCATTATAATGAATAAAATACATGATTATGGAAAAAACCGGTCATTTGATAAACATTCAAAAACATTATTTTCACACGTTTATAAAGAGATTCAAAATGAAACGTGTGGAAATTATTTAGAAGAGTCCTTTATAAAACATTGTAAAGAAATTAAAAGATGAATTTAAATAAAAATTTAATTATAAATAAAAAAATTAGAGTAAAAAGTTCAATAACATGTACATAGGAGAGAAAAAGAAGAAAATAAAGTTCAAAACATAAGAAAATGATGTTTTAATGAAAAAACATTTACATGGGACTTCCAATTAATCAGAAAAATTCTCAAACACCTATATAATAAATTTATAAATATTTTAAATGTGTATAAGGAATATAAATATTACTATATTACTATATATCATCCACTCATAACTTCCTTTTACTCATTTAATCACAATTCTTTGTTAAAATCTATATTTAGGTGCCAATTATCATGTTTCACACGCATGTTTTTATTTAGTGGTTTTGATTCTTGTATCTTGGTCATGGTTTAATAATATATAAAATCTTAACCATGTTATAATTATCATTTTTATTTATCCAATAAACTTTTAAAACCATCCATGTAATATGTTGATGAAAAATGCGAGACATTGTTCACTAAGGCGGAAATCTGCACATAGACATGAGAAATGTTTTAATTTTTATATATAATGAAAAAATAAATTAATTATATAAATTTTTACCCTTTTATAATAATAATAATGAAATAAATATCATATTTATTCATTAAATTCATCTTAATGACTATCCATGTGTGGGGGTGATGTCAAACGAATTATATCGCTTCGTGGAGGTGATATTTTACACACATGCATGAGAGATGTTTTCATTTTACAAGGGGTCCGGTGGTAAGAAGGTATATAATATATTATGTTTATATAATCATAATTATATCATAAATAACAAATATATTCATTAATTAAATCTTTATAACTAGCTGTTTGAGGAGATGAGGGAAGACTAAGTACATCACTTCATAGAGGTGAGAATCTACCCATACACATGAGAAATGTTTTCATTATGTATAGGATGAAAATGAGATTGAAATAGGATGTACCATAAATATAAAAAATTTAATTATATTAAATATAAAAATGTAATATTTCAGTATGGTTATAATATATTTTAAGGGGGTGGAAGAAGAAAAAAACTAGAATGAAATCATTTGACCTTTACCTCTTCCTTGGAAATCCTCATTTAGATTGAACTTAAGGACTTTAGATATCATTTTTATTATAAAACCCCTAGTTTGAGGTAATTTAACTTTTATTATGTATTTTTAAGTTATTTATTACTTAATTTTTTTTAAGTGTTTTTGGATGGTTTTGATGTGTTTTTGGAAGTTTTTTAAGGGTTCTTGGGGCATAATGATGGGAAATCGTTTCATTTTCTCTAGAAATCCATGTGATTGGATTATGTGGAAATTAAGGTAAACACAATTTTTACAAAATTTTTGTGTGTATTTGAGAAATTTTGAAATAGGTAATAGTGGAAAAAACATGGTTGGAAAATGGTTTTTGAAACCATGCAAACTAACTTTGTGATAGATGGGTTTAGAGGTAGTAGAATGCACATGATTTCACAACTCATGTGGACTAACCATTAATCATACATTTAATGGTATAAAAGATATATTTAACTCATTTTTATCCCTCAAAGACCCCTTTTTTCACATATCATCTCAATATCTAAAATTCTACTTCTCTCCTAAGCATTCTTGGTGGTTCATTTTGTTTCGAAAGCTGGTTTTGATGGATCTATGTGCGTTGGATATCTAGAATTAGTGGAAAGTATAAATATTCTCTATTTCTCTTTAGATATGCACATATAATATCACACATAAATTTAGATACAATCCATTATAGATAAATCCATGATATATGATGTGTTTTTATGAGATATTGGTTGGACCAATTTAAAAAAAAAATTAGCCTTGAGCCCATATTTAGAGGTTTCATTATTCCATTATTTGTTTTCATCATCCATAGTGAGGTATAAAACTTCTTTCTCTTTTTTATACTTATTCTAGAACTTGAATTCCTAGTTTTATAAAATTTTTTCTTATATTTTAAAAGGAAACATTTGTTGATTTCTTAAAGGAAACCCTATGGGTTTATGATTTGGGAACCTAAGAATTTGAATGTCTTGGAAAACCCCTTTGGATTATGGTTTTAAATTATAGTTTTCTTTTAATATAATAAATATGTTAAATTAAAATTTTTAAATATAAAAATTGGATTATTCATAATTAATTGGTGTGATAACTTGTAATACATTGATGTAATTTGTTTATCTTTGCATTGGAAATTACCCTTTAGAAGCATGGTGTCAGACTAGAGGAACCTGGAATATGGTTACCCAATGATAACTAGGTGGATCGATGAATATTCACTCATGAGTATGAAAATATCACATGTAATAAAGGTATGTGTGAGTGGATATATTTTTTTTTGTGTATTCCAAGTGGTATTAATGGATAAATTATTCTAATTCTAATTTTTTTGTTTTAAATTGGTAAAATATTTTGACATTCCTCTCTTCGTTATAAATTATATTTTGATCTTTGAGTTAATGGGTTCATGTCCTAATAGTGTGAGTTGAGATTTATATTGGGTAAATAATATTTGGTATGATTACTCACTAATGTATATACACTTTGGTGTGTATATAGACATTTTTTTAATGAAACATTTTACGGAAATGTCTCTTATTTCTCTAGTGGGGCATTATAGTGAAAATTCCTTAGGATGGTGTTTGGAGGATTGATTATTCTCATTGAGTGGTTAGTGTAATTCCATGTTGGTGTTTCTTTGTTGGGATATCATTTTGTTTTCTTGAGTAACCTTCTTTTACTTTTTCACAAATACCCTAATAATTTTATTTTATTGGGTTTTCATTTGATATATATTGTTTATTCTTCATGAAACATATAATTGGTTTCATTGTTTTTTATTTTTTCTTGATATGTTTTGTTTATTAAAAAGGGAAAATAATCCTATAACATTTAGGTAAGTACTTATAATTTATTTCTAGGATTCAATATCTTGGTGATTACACTTAAGGATAGTAGTACCTCATCTATTTCCAGACGAATGATTAGGGTCATGACAATACAAATTGTATTAGTTTTGGTCTGATCATTCTATTGGGATTGTAGTAATAAGATGAGACATACCAAAACTAGAAATGCATTTTATAAAAATATATATCTAACCTCTTTATTCTTAACTTAAACTTATCAAGGTGGTCTAGGTAAAAAAGTGTTTTAAAACACTTCTACTTGTGTTGTTATCTCATCGTTGCAGGTTTTCTTGAGAGATATAACTAGGAATGATGTTTTCATATTATTTTTGATGATTTTTGAAATTTTGGCTGTAATTATTGTTTCTATGATGATTTGGAATATTATAAGACTCTAGTTTATAATGAGTGATGACTAAGTGGGGTTTTTATAACTATAATGATATATCATGAGTTAGATGATGTAGAAACTTGTATAAAGATGATTTAGAAAACATGGTTTCTATTAGGAAATAGGTGAACAAATATATTTTTAGATAAATGTTCATGATTTATAAGCTTTTGATAAGGGAAAAAATGATGAACCAAGACAAGAGGATCATTATGGACAATTTATGAAATATAATCCACTAATATTCCAAGGGGATTTAAAACCAAAAAAAGGAAGATGTTTTGGATTAATAGTATGAAAATAATATTTTATTTCCTTGAAATGCTAGCTGGTCTAAACGTCGAGTTAGTATTATATATTTTATAGATCATTCATGCCATTAGTGGTATTTGGATATCCAAGATAAATTTTACTAATGTATTACTTGTGAGTGATTTAAAGAATTTTTTGGCAAGAAATTGAACTTGAAAAAAATTTAAGATAGTTATAATGATATATTTATTTAGCCTTAAGAAATAAAATCTACCAGTTATAGAATATAAACCAACGTTTATATACTTAGTTTATTTTATCCAAAAGATGCCACTAATGCATCATTTAAGGCACACATATTCAAGTATATACTACAAACAAAAATTAATTATAATATATATATATCCTATGTAATATTTATTATACTAAGATTCTTAATAGATAGACCATGGTAGTAGATGATATCACTAAGAACTCAACTAGAGGGACTATATTTTTATACATGGGAACAAGTGGGGACTCTAATTCTGGGAACAAGTGGAATAGGGAAACCTATTTCCATGGTGGAAAAATATCATAGAATCAAACTATCAGATTATTTACTTTTAAAACACAACCTAAAAGTAAGAATAGATGAATCTAATGTGGTTCATTTGTGTATATGAAGTGATATAATATGTCCAACCAAAATAATATCATAACTATAATTATATAGGACATATTTTGTGTTATTTCATTACTGATACAAGGTTAGTTGATGGAAATATATACCTTATATATCATACATCTTCTGATTTAAATGGACGATCACATTAGAATAGTTATATTCTTTAGAATCAAGTAAACCATAGTAATTTCAGGAACACAAAAACTCCTCAAACAATGGAACCAAAATAGGAAATCAAGGAACAGGGGGGAGTGAGTAAGTAGTTGTATGGTAATGAGTCGATGATCACATAAGACAAATCAGTCCCTTCAACTATATGAGGCACCATTACACTTAATTCAAACATTATGAAAGTTCTATTTGATAATGGTCCATACCATTTTTCTCCATGCATCATTAACCAAATTGGGTAGCATATCAATATAATTCCACACATGATGAGTATCCAGAAACCTATTAGGAAGTGATTATGTAGGGGATATAAATGTGAAACTTAATCCATAACAGTCTATGGAATCCAAATTGTTTGTGAATTTTATATTTCTGATATGGATTTCTTCAACTTGATCATGATAATTGACTAGTTAGTTTATTTCAATTCTCATGTTGATTTTTATGGATGATGAGTAAAGGTATATCTCTTGATGGGAGGATGCATCTATTTAAAAGATATTGTGTTGTGAATAATAGAAGAGAATGAAATTATCAAAAATGGCTAGAACTATTACATATCAACTAGTAACATTCACCTTGGGGATTAAAAACATGATTGAGACTTGAAATTTTCCATCAATTGTGGATTTACATCCCAACATGTTTCCAGATGATTTAAATGTTTTTCAAACTGAAAGGGATGTTGAATTTTTTATTGATATTATTTTGGGGACAAATCCTATTTCACTTACATCTTATATAATGGATTCAATGTAATTAAAGGTCTAAGATACAATTTTAGGAATTAGAAAGCGACATTCTCATAATACTGACTATGTTTCCTTGGGATGCTCTAGTTATTTTTATTAATAAGGCAAATAGTTTGTTATGACTCTATATTGATTATCAGAAATTGAATAAGGCTATGATAATGAATAGAAATCCTCTTCCTTAAAATAATTGTAACAAACCAGGTAATTATATAATTAATAATGTTCACATTATTAATATTTACGAATTATATATTTGTATACATTATAAAAATATGAAGTAATTTTAAATTATAAAGGAAGTTATGTTCGATAGAATATATGACACACAACACCGATCTCAAAAAACCATTAAATAATAATATTTCTTACCATTATAACATATCCTCAATATTGGATATTATGAATAATATTAACTACTTTATGAAATAAATATAAATGTCATACTCAATATAAATTTATTGATAATTTCTTAGTAAATAATCAATCAATTTTTAGTAAAGTTAATTTATACATCAAAATTATGTTTTCTTCAAAAACAATATTTATTAATTTTATGATAAAATATTACAATATAAAAATTAAGTTAGTGTGAAATCATTAGTATTTTTTTTGGAAAATATTGACTTTTAAGTGAATAGTGAAAATACTAATGTTTTTTTAAAATGTCATTTCTTTTTAATAAATTAGGTAATTTGAAAGTCCCATAATGTTTTGAATATGATTTCAATTAAAATAAGTATAATTTATTTATATTTAACCCAATTATTCAATATTTTATCAACTTCATATTGGATTTTTGTATAAGTGTATTTTTGGGTTTAAAAATTGGTTTTTTAGAAACTGTTTTAAAGTGCATATTGTTTCTCCATTTTTATTAATTAAAATAACACCTAATGAGTATTTTTTTAAAATAAATTTATAGATTATATATCAATAAATATTAATTTATATTAATATAATTATTATTATTAGTCACTGAGTTAATATAAAATAATCTTTTTCTTAAAAAGTTCACTTATTGAAAAATCATTTTTCCTCGTGTATGTGGTTTACTTATATTAAAATTTTCCACATATATGAATATAATTTTTTAAAATGGATTACGTACTTTCAATCATAATAATTTATATTATATAATAATTTAAACTTAAAATTTTACAATAATTAATAGTGAAATCAGTAAAAATTAGTTATTATAGTTAAGGTGAAAATGGGTTTACTAGGGGTTAAACTAAGAAGATAAGGGTTAAAATGACCTTAAAATTGTATAAAAAATATTCTTTGGAAATATTTGACCTTATAATGTATAATTGTTGAGAAAATTATATTTTTACTCTTTTAGATTGTAAAAAACATGGGCACACCTTTTTCTTTTCAAAAATTACAGGTGTACAACTCACCTCACATATAAAAGGACACCCCTCTCCTCTCCTATTCGCACCTTTAAAGAAATTTTTATCATCCAATATGTAACGCCCCGACCCCAGTTACCCAGAGTCAGTGCATTATTACATAACATTGGCATGATCACAAGAAAGATCAAATCTCGAAAGACCGATTGGTTTAGTAGCCTTGGAAACACTAGATATATTCATAAAGTTTTACATTACATCATAAAGTGAAAAACTACTACAAAAACATATTGTCTCCATAGTCCACACTATTATCCCCTAATAATATCTCTGTAGGACATTCATAATTTACTTCTTCACATCCTGGGAAAAATAAAACATAGAAAAGGGGTGAGCTCAAATGCCCAGTAAGGATAACAATATAGAGGAAACTTTCATAAATAAGAATAATCATTTAAGTCAATGTATAACTAAAAAAATCCTTTTAAACTTTAAATTCAACATAGTATGGCAAAAATAAAATGAAATAATTCCATTTACTTATTCACTTGGATATTCTACTAATCGAATAATCACATGCAGTATCATTAAGCACTTTCATAATGATGGAATGCATAATGCCAGACTATCATAACCACATAGACAAGGCCTCGTGCCAAGACTACAAATAAGATTTTGTCAAGGCCTTGTGCCAAGACATTAGTTTGTCTCATGAGACCTACCGATGCATCGAGGAGCTATAGCGGGCTCCACCCATCACATATTAAGTCCAATGCATTCCCATATGAAAAGGTTTAAACATAACATAAACATTCGTATTAAAACTAGCATACAAAATGTAAATACATCATCCATAAACCATGACTGGTATAAAAATAACACATCCATAGTCAAACATATCACAAAACCTTCAATACAATATAGAAGTTTTGTTTCATAATAAATTTACTTCAAATAAGCATAAAATCCATCAAAGGATGTTGACATATATGAAATCAAAACTCTTTTTAGAGAAATATCTCCTTTTATTTTGAAACCATTTAAGAGTCATATATTTATAAAATAAAACATTTTCATTGAAAACATTCTTATAATATTTTAAGGTAATCTTTGAAGATTTTATAACGGCGGAAAATAGCCACACCCGCCGTATAAGTTAAAAAAACATTCTTACCTTAATTCTGTCGAAAAGGTTAAAAACACCTTGTTTGGAAAACGACAGAAAGATTCCTTTATAAACCTCTAATAAAAAGTCAAACAAGGGTATAAATGACTTTAACCCATATTCTAGTAAATAATAAAAATGTTTTGAAATACATTTTTAAGAAACATGGATGTGGATGATAAAGAGATACCCGTAGATTATCACATATAAACAACCTCAGATAATGAAGAGATTGCGAAATAAACCCGTACCTTGTACTTTTCCTTGGTTGGGGTAGGTTAACATCCTGTATAATGGTGAAATAACTGTTATTAAATTATACAAGAATATGATATCATATATGATCTTTTAACATTGATCTGTTAATAATATCTTAGTATTATCGTTGTTTCGAGTGTTAACTTACTCGTTTTCTTTTATATGTTTTGTTACGTAAGCTATGTTTGACATGGATAGGTCGTATCTTAATCATATATATAATGATATCAAGTCCTTAGATACTATTATTAATCATCAAATTAGAATTATACTTGAATGAATACAATGGAGAATGAATCTTATCGCGTTCGTGGAGACGGTAGTCCGTATGTACACACGAGCGACAATATCATTCTTTTGATATTAAAATAATATATAATTGGATGTTATATCATATATAAAGAATCATTATCATGTTATATTTATTATTTACATGAGTTACACATCATTATTATACCCATCCAAATAATAATTTATTGAATAACAATTACACCACGACGTGGAGACGGTAAGCCGTACGTACGCACGCATGGTGACATGTTATTCAAAAGATGGATAGAATACTGAATATGGTTGTACCATATTTATAATAACATCACAGTATATATAAGACACTGGAGTTATTATTTTATAATGGTAATAACAAAGAAAGAAGAAGTGGAAGAAGAAAGGAACTTGGAAAAGGGTGGTGAAATCATTACCTCTTCTTCGGGTTCTTCCTTTTGATTTGATAAAAAGGGCTCTTAGGTTGGATTTCTGACTAAAGGAAGGCCTCTAGGATGAAGTGAGGGAAGTTGAGAGAGTATTTGGGCAGATTTTGGCTGAGACAAAAGGCTTTTAAGGTGTGAGTTAATGAGAAGGGAGAGTGCCCTTTTATAAGAGGGGTGAGGGGCACCTTTGGAAAATCTAGAAATATTATTTTATAATAAATTCATATTCGGTTTCTAAAGGCTCAAAAGTGAATTATTTAAATTTTAAGGTGGGGATAGATCGAAAACCACTCAACCAATAGAATTTAGACAGGTTTGGGTTACTATATTAACCTTATCATTAAGTATTAACTCTTAGTTAATTAGTTTCACTTTTACAATGTCTCTTTGTATTTTTATATTATATGGTTAATAAACATACTATATACATCCAAGAGACCCTAAAGTGGTCCATTAATGATACACCTATCATGATATAAGTCTCGTGGCCGAAACTTAGATTTTTAGGAATTTAATATCAATTAATAATATAATATTTGTTTTAAAAAACTCTTTTATGTCAATTTTGACACTATTCAATAATTGATTTTTGTAAAAATTATAAAAGAGTGATTACGTAGAAAAAAGTCAATTAAATCAATACTAATATGTCATATTATCCTATAAAATTAGTGAAATTCATTAAAAGTCTCAAAGTATATTTATTTGGGTATTTATAATATCAATTAGTTTAAGTTTTCACTATTATGGTAGTTACTACATCATCATTGTGTCATAAATAAATTAAATTATTTAATATCTAAAAATTATAAATAAAATATCATAATGTAGTAAATATTTTTATCTTTTCAATGAATATTTACAATCTAATTTAACTTATGTATAACTCTATATTAAATTTTTTTTAGTAAATAAACTTTGATTTTAACTCTTTTAACTCTTCTTTGACTTAAATAATAATAAATGTCCTAATCTAATCCAAGTGGACCTAAATGATAATATTTATTCCTAAGGTTGTTTTTGGTCGAGATACACTTGTCCAATAGAATTAGGACATGTGTTAGGGTAATATTAATATCATTTTTACCCTTAATTATCCTATTTACTTTTAACCGTGGTAAATAAAAGTAAAAAGTTACTATTCACCAAAAATTATTTTCATCTCATTGAACCACATTTTACTCCTTGATATTAACAGTGTCTCTCGGATTTTCGAAATTCCAATCACAGAAGAGTTAAAATTAAGTTTTATGAAAAATTCAGTTTTTTAACTACCACTTAGTAGTTTCACTATTCATCAAAAATTGAAGTTTTTCAGAACAATGCCAAAATTTCACCCTAAGCTATAATTGATATTCCTAATTCAAAAATGATGACTATTTTAAAAAAGTCCAAACATAAAAGTTTCATTAATTAATTTTATAGTTAATTCCCGATGTCACAACAAATATCATGTTTTTAAGAAACAATATTTATCAAAAGATTGACAATTGTTTATGTCCAATTTCAAAGTGAAATTAATTCTAATGAACACCATTGGATAAAATGGTAAAAATATATTCTAATTATACTTTAAAACCACTGAAATTCATAATTTATCACTTTTAATTATTTTGATTAAAAATGTAGTTTTTAATTAAAATTTAGTAATTTTCACTATTCATCAAAATATTAAAGTTATCCGAGAAGTACCAAAATTTCACCTTAGGCTAAATTCGATACTCTGAATCCAAAAATGAAGTCCATTTTGAGAGATAAAATTTCTAAAATTTTAAAAATTAGGTATTACAATTCATAACGGCTAGTTTGATCGGTTGTGGTTTGTGTTAGAACTCGATATTGCGTACAACACACGCTATTGCATTATTCAAAGGGAAACGTACCGTAGAAGCTTGGGGTGTTACATTCTCCCCTCCTTCAAATAATTTCATCCTCGAAATTTCTTGAATAGTACCGCATGAAAAGACTCGGGTGGTTCTTCATCATAAGTTCCTCGGGTTCCCACATTGCCTCTTCCATATTATGGTTTCTCCACTAGACTTTTACCAGACGCGTCGTCCGGTTTCTCAGTACTTGTTCTCTCATATCAAGAATCATGACGGGCTCTTCGCAATAAGACAGACCAGGTTCCAGTTCTAATTCCTCGTAGGTGATTACATGCGTTGGGTCAGGCATGCATTTCCTCAATAGAGATACGTGTAACACACCATGAACTTTGGAGAGACTTGGCGGCATTACCATTCGGTAAGCTACAACCACAATTCGTTCTAGAATTTCGAAAGGTCTGATGTACCTGGGACTCAATTTAACTTTCTTACCAAAACGTATGACTCCCTTCCATGGAGATACCTTCAGGAAAACATGATCACCGACTTGAAATTCCAAATCCTTCCTTCGATTATCAGCATAGCTCTTCTGCCTACTTTGAGCTACTTTGATATGGTTTTGGATTACCTTCACCTTTTCCATCATTTCCTCTACCAGTTCTGGGCCTACAAGTTTTCTTTCACCAACATCATCCCAACAGGTTGGTGTGCGACATCTCTTTCTGTATAACGCTTCATATGGTGACATATGAATACTCTAATGGAAGCTATTGTTATAGGAAAATTCTACCATAGGTAAATATTGATCCCACATACCCTGAAAGTCAAGTGAGAAGGATCTCAACAAGACTCTTAAGGTTTGAATAGTTCATTCTGATTGTCCATCTGCTTGAGGGTGGTAGGCAGTGCTCAAATGAAGTTCAGTATCCAAGGCTTTCTGAAGACTTTTCCAGAATCTTGAAGTAAAACGGGGATCACCATCAGAAAAAATCGATAGGGGTACTCCATGAAGTCTCACAACTTCATCAATACATAGTCTTGCTAGACGTTCCAGTGGTTGATCTTCTCTTATAGCAAGAAAATGTGCTAACTTAGTAAGACGATCAACCATAACCCATATTGAATCATTCCTTCTAGGAGTCTTTGGTAGTACCATGACAAAGTCCATCGTAATATTGTCCCATTTCCACTCCGGCATGGGAAGAGGTTGAAATACTCCACCAGGATGTTGCCTTCTAGCTTTCACTTGTTGAAAAACCATACATCTTGACACAAAATCAAAAATCTCTCTCTTCATGTTGTCCCACCAAAAATGTTCCTTCAAATATCTATACATTTTGGTGCTCCCAGTGTGTATAGAGAAATTGGAACTATGAGAATCATCCCACAATTCCCTTTTTAGATCTGGTATATCAGGAACACAAAGCCTCTTCCCGAATTTCAAAATTCCTTCTTCATACACAAAGTCTCTCAATATCCCATCATTCACAGCTTTAATCTTCTTTTGAAATTATTCATCATCGGTCTGAGAACTCTTAATCCTTTCTAGAAAAGATGGATTGGAAACCATTTGAAAAAGCATTGATGTTTCACCATCCCTGGTTATTCCCATGTCCATCTTCACTAGATCCATGAAAATTGGATCCCTTTCAATTCTCATATTGTTCAAAACTCCATGATCTTTTCTGCTCAAAGCATCTGCCACCTTGTTTGCTTTCCCCGGGTGGTAGTGTATCGTACAATCATAATCCTCGAGTAATTCAATCCATCTCCTTTGCCTCATGTTGAGTTCTTTTTGTGAGAAAATATACTTCAAACTCTTGTGATCAGTATAAATTTCACATTTTTCACCATAGAGGTAGTGCCTCCATATCTTCGAAGCAAAGATCACAACTGCTAACTCAAGATCATGAGTAGGATAGTTTTTCTCATGAATTTTCAACTATCGTGATGCATAGGCAATAACCCTATCATTCTGCATAAGGACACAACCAAGTCCTTTCTTCGATGCATCACTATAAATAACTAACCCATCATTACCCGATGGTAGAGTCAATATAAGATAATTGACTAAACTTCTCTTCAGTTTTCGAAACATTCTTCACACTCCTTTATCCAAACAAATTTAACCCCTTTACGCGTGAGATTCATTAATGGGTTTTCCAATCGGGCAAAATTCTGGATGAAACGTTGATAATAACCTGCCAAACCAATAAAACTGCGTACCTCAGTTATACTCGTAGGCGATGGAAATTCTTGGATTTCCTTGGTCTTATAAGGATCAACATAGATTCCATCTTTAGGGACAATATGGCCAAGAAAAGAAATATCATGAAGGCAGAATTCACACTTACTAAACTTCCCATATAATTCATGTCTTCTCAGAGTCTTCAGGATAATGCGCAAGTGATTTTCATGATCCTCGTAGATTTTAGATTATACCAAGATATCATCAATAAATACCACCACAAATTCATCGAGACATTCCTTGAAAAACCTATTCATCAGATCCATGAATACAGAGGGTGAATTAGACAATCCAAAAGGCATTACAGTAAACTCGTAATGCACATACCTAGTTAGAAATGATGTCTTCGGAATGTCTTCCTTATTTACACACAACTGATGGTATCCAGATCGAAGGTCAATCTTTGAAAAGTATTGAGCTCTATGCAGTTGGTCAAATAAATCATCAATGCAAGGTAGGTGATACTTTTTCTTTATTGTTATAGCATTGATCTCCCAATAGTCGGCACATTACCTCATAGATCCATCTTTCTTTTCAACAAAAAGAACAGGGGCTCCCCATGTATAAACACTAGGGTGAATAAATCCATTATTACTGAATTCCTATAGTTGTTTCTTTAGTTCAACTAATTCTACAGTGGCCATTCTATAAGGGGTCTTCGATATAGGCCTTGATCCCGGAATTAAATCAATGGAAAACTCAAATTCTCGTTCTAGAGGATGTCTAAGTAAATCTTCCAGAAATACATCTAAATATTCTTTCACAACAGGTACATCCTCTATTTGAACATTACTTTCATCACCCACAATCATTTCATTCTCTTCCTCCCCAATAATTGAATTTAGTTGAGCTACTGGGGGTGGATCTAGATAAGAATTAGGTGGTGATGATTCTGCTCTAAAGATAAGGTGTTCCTTATCATCATCATCAAAAATCGTAACCTACTTCTTCTTACAATAAATCTTCGCATCATAATTCAAAATCCAATCCATAACAAGGATTATATAAAACTAAATCATAGGTATGAAGATGAGATCAGTGGATAAAGAACATTTATGTGCTCTAATGGGGACTGATTCACAAAACATTGTTGCAATGATACTTCCCTTAGGAGTTTTAACTGACAACTCCCTTCTTCAATCAAATTGTAAATATCTAATTTTCTTAGCAAACTGGGAAGATATGAAACAATGTGATGATCCAGAATCAAATAATGCATTTGATAAACATGAGGAAACCATTAAATTACCTGCCACCACGTCTTTCGGAGCTTCTACCTCAACAGTAGTGATAGCATAAGCTTGGCCTTGATCCCTTGGCCTTTTCTGAGGTAAGTTCCCTTGACGCTTAGGACATTCATTTGCATAATGTCCCATCTCCCTGCAACTGTAGCATTGAACATTGGTAGCTTCCTTCTTCCCTTTTCCTTCACGAGCTTGGTGGCCTTTTTCACCACACTTGTAACAGACACCCATTCCCTTAAAGCAAGTACCGGGGTGTTTCTTCCACCATTTACCACAGGATGCATATTCAACCATTCCCTTCTTCCCCTTATTTCCATTCCCATATTGATCATCAGATCTCTTCTTCTCTTTCTTTACTTTAAAGTCATAAGACTTAGAGAATTCTTTTTCGGTCTTGATAGCACATGAGACAATGTCTTCGTACGACGAGAAGGATTGTGAGACTAATGCTCGACGGAAAAATGGTTTTAACCCATCAAAGAATTGATCAATATTACTTCTTGGGTTATGTATATAATCTCTAGCATACCTTGATAACCTTGTAAAGTTAGCCTCATACTTTTCAACATTCTCATCCTCCTATTGTCTCAAACTCAAAAATTGCCTTTCCATATCTGCTTGATGGTCACGAGGAAAGTATTTTTCTAAAAACAGATCTTTGAACTCCCTCCATTCCATATTTGATACTTCATCATCTTCCTTCGTGTTTTGAATCAATGACCACCATTGATCAACATCTCTGGTGAGGCGGTAAACTGCCATGATAACTTTTTCCCTTTCACTACTCCCCAAATCCTGAAATATTTTCTCTAGAGAATTTATCCATTGCTTAACTACTAAGGGATTTGTACTCCCATTGAATGTTGGTGGTTTCTGCCTCATGAAGTGATCTAACATTGATCCTCCACGCTACGGATTAGGGTGCTCCATACGGGTAAGGTTATTATTCATAACCTGAGTGAGTTGTCCCAGTATTGTGATTAGATGATCGGCACCAGTTGCATCACCAACTCCACTATAATTATCTTGAGAAGGA
Source organism: Viscum album (assembly GCA_963277665.1). Lineage (NCBI taxonomy): Eukaryota > Viridiplantae > Streptophyta > Magnoliopsida > Santalales > Viscaceae > Viscum > Viscum album. Next base: position 570,290,479 of record OY728131.1, read on the forward strand.
GGGAAATCCCTACATGGAGTGCGTGCATTGATACAGTTTCCATTACTTCCACTAGGCGCCATTTATAAACAATGGCACAAACTAGATCAGTTTATGAATCAAAATACACAATTCCATAATTATAAAACACTTAACATAAATCGAACTATTTATGGATATAATCCATAATAATAAAAAAAAATTCTTTGAGGAAGTATACACTCATAAACCCTTCATAATGATTTTTAAAGAAAATGAGAGTTATCCTAAGAATATCCCCCGGGAGTGTCGTAACCAAGAGTGCATCAAGGCCCATTGTCGTGCACTAGTTCCCGTTCGAGTCTAGCTTAAAGCGGTGTTTTCAGGTTTTACCCCTAGGTACATCTGTGCCAGAGCTGCCTCTACCTGCTCGTATCCAGACAGGGATTTATTTCTTGGAAAACTCACAAAATCTCTACAATACCAAAATTCTAGGAATTTCTTCTATACTAATCCTCAAAGTCCATCTTAGGTCTACAGGCTCTAATCAGAGTTTATCTAAATCTAGCTTCCAAGGTTTGTACTAAACTTCCTCTAATACCAACTGTAACGCCCCGAACCCAGTTACCCAGAGTCGGTGCATTATTACATAACATTGGCATGATCACAAGAAAGATCAAATCTCTAAAGACCGATTGGTTTAGTAGCCTTGGAAACACTAGATATATTCATAAAGTGAAAAACTACTACAAAAACATATTGTCTCCATAGTCCACACTATTATCCCCTCATAATATCTATGCAGGTCATTCATAATTTACTTCCTCACATCCTGGAAAAAATAAAACATAGAAAAGGGGTGAGCTCAAATGCCCAGTAAGGATAACAATATAGCGGAAACTTTCATAAATAAGAATAATCATTTAAGGCAATGTATAACTAAAACAAAAGCCTTTTAAACATGAACTTCAACATAGTATGGAAAAAATAAAATGAAATAATTCCATTTACTTATTCACATGGATATTCTACTAATCGAATAATCACTTGCGATATCAATAACCACTTTCATAATGATGGAATGCATAATGCCAGAATATCATAACCACATAGCCAAGGCCTCGTGCCAAGACTACCAATAATATTTTGTCAAGGCCTTGTGCCAAGACACTAGTTTGTATCATGAGACCTACTAATGCATCGAGGAGCTATAGCGGGCTCCACCCGTCACATATTAAGTCCAATTCATTCCTATATGAAAAGGTTTAAACATAACATAAACATTCGTATTAAAAATAGAATACAAAATGTAAACACTTCATCCATAAACCATGAATGGTATAAAAATAACCCATCCACAGTCAAACATATCACAAAAACTTCAATACAATATAGAAGTTTTGTTTCATAATAAATCAACTTCAAATAAGCGTAAAATCTATCAAAGGATGTTGACATAGATGAAATCAAAACTCCTTTTAGAGAAATATCTATTTTTATTTTGAAATCATTTAAGAGTCATATATTTCAAAAATAAAACATTTTCTTTGAAAATATTCTTATAAGATTGTAATGGAAGATTTGAAGATTTTATAACGGCGGAAAATAGCCACACCCGCCGTATAAGTTAAAAAAACATTCTTACCTTAATTCTGTCGAAAAGGTTAAAAAACACCTTGTTTGGAAAAAGACAGAAAGATTCCTTTATAAACCTCTTATAAAAAGTCAAACAAGGGTATAAATGACTTTAACCCATATTCTAGTAAATAGTAAAAATGTTTGGAAATACATTTGTAAGAAACATGGATGTGGATGATAAAGAGATCCCAGTAGATTATTACATATAAACAACCTCGGATAATGAAGAGATTTCGAAATAAACCCTTACCTTGTACTTTTCCTTGTTTGGGGTAGGTTAACCTCCTGTATAATGGTGAAATAATTTTTATTAAATTATACAAGAATATGATATCATATATGATCTTTTAACATTGATTTGTTAATAATATCTTAGTATTATCATTGTTTCGGGTGTTAACTTACTAGTTTTCTTTTATATGTTTTGTTACGTAAGCTGTGTTTTTCATGGATAGGTTTTATCTTAATCATATCCAGAATGATATCAAGTCCTTAGATACTATTATTAATCATCAAATGAGAATTATAATTGAATGGATACAATGGAGAATGAATCTTATCGTGTTCATGGAGACGGTAGTCCGTACGTACACACGAGCGACAATATCATTTTTTTGATATTAAAATAATATATAATTGGATGGTATATCACATATAAAGAATCATTATCATGTTATATTTATTATTTACTTGATTTACACATCATTATTATACCCATCCAAATAATAATTTATTGAATAACAATTACACCACGACGTTGAGACGGTAAGCCGTACGCACGCACGTATGTTGACATGTTATTAAAAGGATGGATAGAATACTGAATATGGTTGTACCATATTTGTAATAACATCAAAGTATATATAAGATAATGTAGTTATTATTTTATAATGGTAATAACAAAGAAAGAAGAAGTGGAAGATGAAATGAACTTGGAAAAGGGTGGTGAAATCATTACCTCTTCTCCGGGTTCTTCCTTTTGATTTGATCAAAAGGTCTCTTAGGTTGGCTTTATGACTAAAGGAAGGCCTCTAGGATGAAGTGAGGGAAATTGAGAGAGTATTTTGGCAGAGTTTGGCCGATCCAAAAGGCTTTTAAGGTGTGAGTTAATGATAAGGGAGAGTGCCCTTTTATAAGAGGGGTGAGGGGCACCTTTGGAAAAGCTAGAAATATTATTTTATAATAAATTCATATTCGGTTTCTAATGAAAAAAAGTGGATTATATAAAGTTTAAGGTGGGTATAGGTCGAAAACCACTCAACCAATATAATTTAGACAGGTTTGGGTTACTATATTAACCTTATCATTAAGTATTAACTCTTAGTTAATTAGTTTCACTTTTACAATGTCTCTTTGTATTTTTATATTATATGGTTAATAAAATTACTATATACATCCAAGAGACCCCCAAGTGGTCCATTAATGATACAACTATCATGATATAAGCCTCGTGGCCAAAACTTAGATTTTTTTGAAATTAATATCAATTAATAATACAATATTTGTTTTAAAATACTCTTTTATGTCAATTTTGACACTATTCAATAATTGATTTTAAAAAAAATAATAACAGAATAATTACTTCGAAAAAAGTCAATTAAATCAATATTAATATGTCATATTATCCTATAAAATTAGTGAAATTCATTAAAAGTCTCAAATTATATTTATTTGGGTATTTATAATATCAATTATTTTAATTTGTCACTATTATGGTAATTACTGCATCATTATTGTGTCATAAATAAATTAAATTATTTAATATCTAAAAATTATAAATAAAATATAATAATGTATTAAATCTTTTTATCTTTCTAATGAATATTTACAATCGAATTTAGCTTATGTATAACCCTATATTAAAAATGTTTTAGTAAATAAACTTTGATTTTAACTCTTTTAACTCTTCTTTGACTTAAATAATAATAAATGTCCTAATCTTATCCAAGTGGACCTAAATGATAATATTTTATTCCTAAGGTTGTTTGTGGTCGAGATACACTTGTCCAATAGAATTAGGACATGTGTTAGGGTAATATTAATATCATTTTTACCCTGAATTACCCTATTTACTTTTAACCGTGGTAAATAAAAGTAAAAAGTTACTATTCACCAAAAATTATTTTCATCTCATTGAACCACATTTTACTCCTTGATATTAACCGTGTCTCTCAGATTTTTGAAATTCCAATCACAGAAGCGTTAAAATTAAGTTTTATGAAAAATTCAGTTTTTTAACTACCACTTAGTAGTTTCACTATTCATTAAAAATTGAAGTTTTTCAGAACAATGCCAAAAATTCACCCTAAGATATAATTGATATTCCGAATTCAAAAATGATATCTATTTTACAAAATTACAAACATAAAAGTTTCATTAATTAATTTTATAATTAATTCTTGCTGTCACAACAAATAGCATTTTTTAAGAAACAATATATATCAAAAGATTGACAATTGTTTATGTCCAATTTCAAATTGAAATTAATTCTAATGAACACCATTGGATAAAATGGTAAAAATATATTATAATTATACTTTAAAACCACTGAAATTTATAATTTATCACTATTAATTATTTTGATTAAAAAAGTTGTTTTTAATTAAAATTTAGTAATTTTCGATATTCATCAAAATATTAAAGTTATCCGAAAACTACCAAAATTTCACCTTAGGCTAAATTCGATACTCTGAATCCAAAAATGAAGTCCATTTTGAGAGGTAAAATTTCTAAAATTTTAAAAATTAGGTATTACTATTCATAACGACTAGTTTGATCGGTTGTGGTTTGTGTTAGAACTCGATGTTGCATACACCACATGCTATTGCAGTATTCAAAGGGAAACGTACTGTAGAAGCTTGGGGTGTTACACAATACATAAAAAACAACCTTCCTACCTTCTCAAAAAATTACCTAGAGGAACTATTTTGATTACAAATCCATCTTATAAAGGCTTTTGGTGCTTTCCCATAGAGGTTTTCCAAAGAAGAGGTATCATGCCTAACTGTGATTTTTTTTATTTCTTCTTACAACTCCATGAAATATTATTAAATTATGATTATATAATAAATAAGTTATATCCCATATACTTAGATGTTATTATGTAAATTTAATAACCTAAATCCATCTCTAATTCCACCAAATGGGTTATAAAATCAACATTCATGTGTTTGATGGACTACCACGTCACGAATTGATGTCATTTATTTTCCATCATCCCATCTAAAGGGTTGTTATAAAGATTTATCTAAAGTATATATATATATATATTAAAATTTTAAAATATTTATACTTATTTAAATTTTATATTACACATACTTTTTAAATTAAATTATTTTTGGGATACGATAACGTTCCTCGTGTGTACGACGAACCAACGCCTCACAATTTGGTGTGATTTATTTTTCACTAATGCTTTACATGGTAGGTAGTAAGGATAAATTTAATGAATTTTTGTGATATAAATAAAATTATTATGATATTAATGACATATTTATAATTATAAAAATATATTATATCATTTTTTCCCTTTCCACTCACTGAAAAATAATAATGTCGTTCGTGTTAAGTGTTGACTACCACCTTCAACGAAGCGATGTGATTATTTTTTTCGTCACTACATTACATGGATGATATATATAAGTATATTTAAATAAATAATAATATTCTTATGATATAATTATCATTCTAGTAAGATATTATAATACTTACCATCTTTCCATAATGATCGTCGAAAAACGGAAAGGTTACCCATCCATACGCACTATATATTGTTTCCATGATTGTAATGTAGTTCATTTTTCATTACAAAATTATGTAATTTATTTAAAATTTAAAATTTATTTATAAATATAATAATATTTCATGATTATTATTCTGGATATTTTGAAATAATTACCTCCATGACCTTCACCAACCCACCAATGTCATTATTGATTTTTGAATCGAACATCATTAGAACGTCTGATGTGAACTTAATTGATTAATTAATTGAATATAAAATTATTATATATATAAAAAAGGAATAATAAAATTGATGAAATTTCTAAACAATGTAAATAATTAATATTATTTTATTATTCAGGAATATAAATAACTAACTTTACAAATCAAACATGAGGTAAGGGACATTGTCTAAATCTCCTTCCATTGAGGCATATTTTGATATTATGAAACTATTTATTTTATTAGGAGTATATATGGACCCTTTGACATGTTATATCATGAATTTATTTATTATAAAGAAATTTAATGTTTTTAAAATTGCATTCTTTCATGGGTCTTGGGATTTCAATTTAGGAAGGGTCTTTCATTGAAAACCCATTATTTTAATGTTTCCATTTTCTAATTTTTTTATTTTATGTCCATCATCATAATTTCTTTTGTAAATTGTTTTATATAAAAATAAATATTTATAAAGAAATTTTTATTTTTATTGTTACTTTCTTTTAATGTTTTCATAATGGAATATTTTTATGTGATTTGTATGGAATGTTTTGAAAAAAAGATTAGAGAAATGTTCTATTTTAAATTATACAATGACAACTAATGTTTTTACCACTATAACCATTATTTAATATTAGATTAATTAATAATATTTCATATTTTTTTCATGAAAAACCATATTTTACCTTTTATTGGGTATTTTGGTATTTAAAATGGATTTTAAAAGAAATAGTTATTTTAATATCTGAATGTGATTTTCATACGAGTTTAAAAGTGGTTTTCTAAATTTTTATGATGAAAAAGTGAAAACATAAAATTATTTATTCATGATATGGTCCTTAGACATTGTTTACATAGGGTTATCCCCATTATTACTCATGGGTTATCCAATTATAATTTATTAGATGGGTGCACCGAAATAACATCAGGTGATCCCGTTATAGATTATATGATGGGTGCACCCAAATAATGCTTCAATGCACTGGGTAATGATTATGTTCTCTGGATAATTATATTAAAAGTTGTATGTATGATTATTCCAATTTTTAAGGGTTTCGTAAGGGTTATTTAAGGGTTTTATGAGATGATATCCCAAGAAACCTACAAGTACTCTCAATTATTTTTAATGAGTTTTCATGTAAATAATTAATTTAAAAAGTAAAGATATATTTTTTTTTCTAATGAAAAATGACACACATTATGGGTAAAAATTTCTATTTTTAAGAAAATGTTTTTATGGGTTTTCATGTTTTTAACTGGACTAACATACATATTCTTTTTATGTACCTTACTAATCTTTTTTTCTCACCCTATGATTTTAAAATCTTTTTTATATAGTTTATTGATGGGTAAAGGTAAAAAAGAAGTCAAGTTGAAAATAATGAAGAATTTTTATGAAAATAAACCCTGAATTATTTTAAAAGTATTATATTATTGAAAACATGGATACTAATAAGAAGTGTGTTCTTTATAATTTATGGGTTTTTATGTATGGGTGATGATCTAATTATATAAAACTATAAACCTAAAATATCTCTTCGAATGAAAGGAAGTGATTTCTAGTATAAATACACTAGAGTATTTAATGTTTAAGGAAATATCCTTATATTTATGGCCTTTTTGATAAATTAATGGGAAACCAATGGTTCTCAAAAATTGATCTATTCTCATGGTATTAAAAAATATATGTTAAGAAATTTGATATTATAAATTCATATTTCTAGAGTCATTATGGTCATTATGAATATGTGTTCATGCCCTTTGGTCTTAAAAATTCACCAAAGGTTTTGATAGAAATGATGAATCTTGTCTTTCAGTGGTACATAGAATCTTTTTTTGTAGTATTTTTGAACAACATTTTTGTGTATTCTTGAACTCCAAAAGAAAATAAATAACTTTAAAATGTTTTGGTTCACCTTTTGTGAGATCATGGGTTATATGAGAAATTATCAAAAATGTTATTTTTGAATACAAAAGTTTTCTCCCTCAGACATGTTATTTATGAGAAAGAAGTATCAGTAGAAACTGAATATATAGAATTTGTTTTCTATTGGAAGCATTTAAAAAATTTATTTGAGATTAAAAGTTTCTTTGTGCTTAGCATGTTACTATCACTGCTTCATTTGAGTCTTCTTGCATTTTGCATTGCCTATGAAAATGGCCATGAGAAAGGGAGCCTCATTTAATTGGATTGAAGATTATCAATGATCCTTTTTAGATATTAGGGTTTGGATTTTTTCCACACTAATTATTATTTCTCTATAACCTAGGAAGGGTTATGTAGTTTATTGTGACACATATATAGAATATTAATTGGAATTTTTCTCATATAGAGAAATTATGTGGTTGCTAAAGGATCACGATAGTTTTAAATTCATTAAAATAATTATCCGACCAATGATTTTGAGTTGGCTATGATAGTTTATGATTTGAAAACATGGATTCATTGCATATTTGTTGATAAATTCACTCGGTTCATTGATAATAAAAGTTTCAAATTCATATTTTGATAATATATTTGATTCTTAGACAAAAATGATAGATGAAATACCTCCATATATTTAATTTGACTTGGTTTATACAATATTAAATGGGAATTACATGACATATGCTTTAATCCAACCCTCATAAAATGAATTATCCAAAGAAGATCATGATTAGTGGAAATATTTTTGTATTATATATGTTTTGAATTTTGATTGCACTGAATAGAATGAAGTTGAAATTTTCTATCTGGTGAATCTTATTCCTAAAATGGTTGAATCAATTGAGGATTATAAAATATTATATATTTTTTACCTTTATATAATGTCAAAAATTAATAATAGTTATATCATTGATGAATGTAAATAAAATAATAACTCAATGATTCTTTTTCATGATTAAATTTTCATTCCCACCATCTTGTTGAGAAAAATTTCTTTCTTCTTATCAATATTTAAAATGGGATGTTCACACAGGAATCCAAAATATGTACAAGGCTATAAGGACCCATTTTTTGTGGTTAGATATAAAATATAATGTGGTGGAATAGGTTAAAAAATACCGAAACATTAAACAAGTCAGGTTTGAGCATCAACAAACAACGATAATGTTTCGATATTTACCCATACCCATATGGAAATGGGAGAATATCACAATGGAATTTATCACGACATAGAATATTAAAATAATGATTCGACTTGGGTGGTTATTGAAAAAATCACAATGTCAAACCACTTCATTCTATTTTGTGAATCCAATATAGTAAATGGATTCAAAAAACATATATTCAAGAAGTGGTAAAATTTCATGGAATACCAGTTTCAATCATCTCTATCTAAGATCCGTGTTTCAACTCTTTGTTTTATCAATAAATTCAATAAGTTTTGAGGAATCAATTTAAAAATAGTATGGTATATCATCCTTAAATATATGGAAGGAAAAAAAGGTCAATTTAGATAATGGAAGACATGCTCCGTGCTTATGTTATGGATTTTAGTGATTCATGGGAGGATCATTTTCCTTTTATGAAGCTTTATTATAAGAACAGTTATCAAACCTTATATATAGAATTGATTGAGTCAATATTTTTCTTTCTATGTCTCTCTTTACTTTTTTGGGTAGATACTAGAGAAACTTAAATATTTAGAATTATCCTTGTGAAAGAGGAAACTGTGAAAATTTAGATGATCATGGAAAGGAATATTTCAGCCCAAATCTATCTAAATTATTATTTTGATAATAAATGATTCCATTAATACTTTTCTATGTGAGATCATGTGTTCATAAAAGTTTCTATGGGGATCAATCAGGTCAGTATGAAAAATTTTCACCTTGTCATGTAGGAACTTTTTAGAGGCTTAAAAAAATTGGTGATCATTATTATCGCTTGACATTACCACGATGATTTATTTTGGTTCATAATGTTTTCCATGTATCTAAACTAAAAAATACCAACCCAATGCTAGACATGTAATTTGATGAGACCATGTTGATCTTCAACCAGATGCAACATTTATTCATGCATCGATTCACATATTAGTTATAAAAGATAATGTATTTCATGGAAATTTTTTTCCATTGATTCAAGTCTTATGAAGACATGGATATATTTAGTTGGAAACATGGGAACATGAAAATGAGATAATGGAATAGAGGCCCAAACCTTTCTGAACCACAAAAATATCCAATATTATAGGGATGGAAAGACTATGTAAGGGAGAATGTAACACCGCTGAATTTATGTAATTTACCCATTAATTTTTTATTTTTATGTTATGTTACAATTAGGATGAATTTCAGGTGTTTTGGATGGTTTTTGTGTGTTTTGAAAGTGTTTTATGGGTTCATAGTTTGATTATAGTTGGAAAAACCATGTAGTTTTTCTAGGAAACCATATGACTGACTTAAGATGGAAGGAGGGTTCGTACAGTTTTTCCAAACCATTTGGGTGGCTAGAAGTGACCATAAAAGTGAAAACAAAGGAAAAAAACTAGTTAGGGAATGATTTTCAAACTGTGTGAACCAAACCAATGAGGGAGGGGTTTTGAGTCAGTATCATGTGCACAATTTCTCAAATAATATATTCTAACCACGCCGTATGCATTTAATGAATTGCACTCATCTTTTATGTTTTCTTGGTTCTTCCTTTTGATTTGGAAGAAACTTTTAATAGATCTAAGTTCATTGGATCTTTTAAATCTATGGTAAGTATCCATTTTATCTATTTATCTTGAGATATTCTTATGTCATAACATATGAAATTTAAATCCAATACATTATATATTTATCTATGATCTATAACATTTTTTGATGATTTATTGGTTGGTTATATTTAAGGAATAGAGTCTTGATCCCATATATATAGGTTTTGTTGATTTTATGAATTTTGTTTTTTTTATTTTCTGAGAAAATATTCAATGATTTATTGAAGACAACCCTTTTTATTTAAGATTTTGGAACATAGGAATTTGAACAGATTTTGGAACATCCATTTGGTTTATCGTTTTAAATTCTAGTTTTATTTTAATACACGAAATATGTTTAGTGAAATGTTTTAAAGGGAATAATTTATCTATGAAGAATGAAGTGTTGTGATAAATTTCAATACGTGGGCGGTGTGTGTTCATATTTTCCTTAGACGTGACCCTTTAGTAGAGTGGTGCTTGAGTGGAGGCACCTGATGTATGGTCACCCAGTGAAGAATTAGTGGATTGATGAGTTTTATCTCATTATTATAGAACTATAACTTGACATTCATGTGTGTGTGAGTGGATGGATATGGGTTTGTTATGCCAAGGGATATTAATGGATATAATTTTCTACTTTTGAAATTAATTATTTTAAATTGTTGAAATATTTTAATGTTCCACATTTTGTTATAAATTATATTTTAAACTATGAGACAAAGTGTTCTTGTCCTATTGGCATGAATTGGGAAGTCTCTTGGGGAAATCCTATTGAGTATGATTAATCACCCACTGCATATGCATTTTGGTGAAAATATAGACATTATTCTTCATGGAAAAGGTATATGAATGGTCTTCTATTTCTCCAGTCAGGCATCATGATGATACTTCCTAGGGATGGTTTTTGGATCTTGGAGTCCACTTATGGATTTTTTGAGTGATTCCATATTGGTTTTGCTACACCAAGACGTGCTTTGGTTTTCTAAAGTTTCATTATTATAACTTTTCACTACTACTCTGATAATATTGTTTTATTAGGGTTTCATTTGAGATGTATTATTTATACCTCTTTTATAATATAATTGATTTTTTGTTTTTATTTTTACGTGGAAGGTTTTTATATTTAGAAAGGTAAAATCATCCCCCTATGTTTAGGAAATCACTTGAAATTTATTTCCATATTTAGGTGTCTTGGGGACATCACCTAAGGTTTGGACACCTCAGTTCATTCTAAGAAAATGGTAATGTTTGATGTGTTACATTTATGGTCACACCAGGGGCTTAAAAATATGGTATGAGAAGCGTAGAGATGTATTTAGGTACCATTTTTTGATAAATACAAACCCATATGTTTTTGGAAAGGCTATATTGAGTCTCCTTTTATAGGAAAAAAAGAAATGGTGTTTTAGAAAATATTAAGTATTTAAAGATTAAGAATATAATTTTAAAAATTCTAAGTCACACCTAAATAGACCATTTATATTATTCTCAACTATTTGTCATCCCAATTATCCTCTAATAATATTTTTTATGATTATGAAATCATTTAATAAAACATTGATTCATATTAAGTATTCTTAAATTAATTTTCAAGACTATTCAGATAATTTGAATAAAAAACTTAAATATAAAAAAGGTTTTGAATATTAAAATTTAAATAATTTCTTATCCTTAATAATTATCTATAAAATTTGTTTAAAATAATAAATCATAAAAATATTATCACTTTTATATTTTTTAAATCATTTAATTTATTTTTTTAATACATTCACATGCTTTGTACCAATGGTGCATAAGAAGTTTATACAATTATACAGTCATTTAGAATTAAAAATAAATTTAAAACATATATTTAAAATTTTTATTACAAATATTTGTATCATGAACCATTCATAAAATATTTTTATCCTTACAGTTATCATGAAAAGTATTAAGTGAGTGATAGATACTTTTTTGTTTACATTAATTTCATAATATAAAAACAATGACATAATAAAATAAATTCTAACTAATGGAAACTTTTTAAAGGATATGATAAGGGAGTTTCTAAATACAACCATCTAATAAAATTTAGACATATTTTATAGTTATTTTTTTATTATGTCTTAGTTTAACTATCACGAACCAAATCTAGTCGCCATCAAAACCGGAACTCGACCTGGCCTGAAACAAGGTCCAAAGGGTGTTCCCGATCCCCACAGGCTAGCACATGTTCCTGGGTATCATTGAATGAAAATTGGGAATGATTTTCCCGAGTTTATAAACTTAAAACAACAAAAGAATCCAATAAAATGAATCTGGATTTTTCAATCCAAACAATCTTTTACAAAAAAAACAGAACTGAATTACATATTTTAAAACAACTCAAAAAGACTATAAAAAAGGTACAAAACTGAAAGGGAACATCCCAAGAACCCTCATGACAAGGGGCACTGCCCTCAAGCCATCTCCACAAGACTTCACCACTAAGGACCTGCTAGAAACCCGAACCACTAGAACTAAAAAATGTAACCGACCTGCGACAACAAAAATAACCAAGTCTACTTATACCCAAGGGTGTAAGTAGGGTTTGATCCAAATACCAATATAATACCAACAGTAATATATTCCATGTGATAAAAATTTAAATACAAAAAGCAAGTAAGTTTTCAAAAACCTGAAATGCTAGTTACAATTTCTAAAAGATGCAACATTAAATAAAAATAGTTTTCAGGTGGGATAATTAAAATAATAAATTTTTTTAAAATAAATACCAAAGCTACTTAATTATCCATCCACTCATACCATATGCCGATGGTAAGAACAAAATATCTAGTGAGCACAAGCAATGGGAAATAACTCCTAGGCACTAGCTAGCTATGGTCCCAAGTACCTCGTATCTTGATGAGAGTAATCATCACAAATATCCATTCTCATGCACGAGCCACTAGTATGGAACATACCCATAACCTAGTGGTCCCAAATAATCATCATCATTGTCTAGTTAGAGTTGTAAGCATCAATCTTTCTAAGTGAAACTGAGACCAAACCCCATGGATTCACTAGCATACTAGTACACGTCCACCCACAAAGATACCCGAGTTTTCCCTTGGTGCTAAAACAAGTTAAACCAATCAATGAATATAATTTTAACATGAAAATATCATTTCCATATCATAAATTTTCCAAATAGTCCACATGTATACCACATAAGTCACAAAAGTCCACTTTTCATTCAAATTGATTTTGAAATCCTACTCACACCAAAATAGCCCACAACACATTTCACATTTCTTTTACACTTCCAAAAACCCATTAAAAGCATTTATAAAACCATTCCAATATATTAAAAATATCAAAACATCCCACTCACATGTTACATAATATCCATTTTAGCTTCAAAATAATTTTATCATCAAACTTACATGAAACAGACCACAAACAAGTTTCGCTCCAACATCAAAATTTAAAAAAACATTTTAGAAATTTACATAACATTCTAAAAATGTTTTACATCGTAAAACATCACTTAACCTTTCAAACCCCTATAATAGGTAAACACAAATACCAAACAGTACATATGAACCTTTTTCCCACTTTGTTTAACTAACTAAAACATTTACAATTTTCATAAAAAGAACCCAAGTGGTGTAAATATGTCTTGCACACAAAACCCATTTCAAAACCCCCATTTAAGATAAAAAACCATAACAATTCATTTTAAAAATAGAATTGGAATCCCTAGAGACATATATAAAACCACTTTCATGTTTTTTAAAATAACCTTGAATAATATTAGAAAGATCCAAATGAAAACGCACATTTTCATAAAATGATCCCAAGAAGTATAACAATGTTTTACACATAAAACCTATTCAAAAACCCTATTTTTAGGCCCACATGACACTAATACGTTACCAAACCTCAATTGTCTTTCCAAACAAGATTTAGTAAAGCAATTCCATATTTTATAAAATACTACCATATAATACCCCACGAGTAACACATGAAAACACCCAATTTCAAGTTAAAATGCAACTATAAAATTAAAAATTTAACAAACTCAATCCTAAAAAGTTTTCACAGCACACCCAACATATGAGGAATATGAAAAATGAGTAATTAAAACAAGATAACTCATCAATAATTGTTTACACATGGAACCACATACCGAAAGTGTCGAATCCCTCAAAACATGGTGCGAAACATCAATCGCACCACCACCGCATCACAAGGAAGATAAATCCAGTCCTACACCACAATATTTAACTAAAAAGACACCAAATTAAACCATAGGTTCTAACACTAACTTTTGGACATTTTTGAACATAATTAAAGAGGAAGAAAACCCTAAGTAGAAGGAAGAAATTGAAGAGAGAAACACTTACTCAAAACAATCTTGAATAAAGCGACCCAAAGTCCACCAGTATATGAATTTTAAAACATCCAACCATTCAAGGGAGGTTCTAAAAAGGATGTGGAGATCATTTAGAAACCGTAATGGGGGAAAAAGTGTAAAAATATAAGGATTTATGAAATGATCAATTTACCTCTCTAAATCTGGGAGATTTCTGAAATACAGAGAAGTTTCGACCACTTTCACGATTTTATTGAGCTACAAATTGAAGAAGGAGAGAATGGGAGCGCAACTAAGGTAGGTGGTCTTGGGCAGGAGTTAGAATCACAAAAAAAACGTAAATATTGAAGGAGATATTAAAGAATTAAAATTTATTTTCAATGTAGAAAATGTGCTTTTGGGCAGGCCCAATCCCTTAAATAAAAAACCATATCTACCACGATTATGGATTCCTAAATGGTCCAAATTAATATGGTGGTGTTAATAGGCCAGGGTATGACAATTATCATTTATAATGGATGAAATTTTTTGAAAAATTAAGGTGTTATAAAGGAATAAAAATTTATTTTGAAATCTGGAATGGGGCACACAGTTTTCCCAATTCATGCAAACTCACCCATTCTTCCATAAAAGCTTTGGAAACCCCCAAAATAAAGAAAGAATGGAAATTAAATGGAATTTAAATTTAAAATATGTCATGTATGTGACAATTCTCCCCACCATGAAAACTTTCTACCCCAAAAATTTACATCAAGTCCAAATCAACAACCAAACGCAAATGAGAAACCAAGAGGTACTCCCTTGCCAGGTTTCACCCCCAAAGGCCAAAACACCTCCAGTGATCAATTTATGAAGGATTACTATCACAAACAAAACATACACCACTTTATTGAAATGGTCAATCACATTCATACTTTATCCCAAAATAAAACTCCTTAAAAACTATCCAAACAAGGCTCAAGCAATTCACCCAAACGAACAACAACATCAAACAAGGTTACACTTACCTTGATATAACTAAAACATTGGGCACTCTCTAATCTCAATGTTTACCCAAGGAAGATGTATGTAGCTTGATAGCTACGAATGAGACTACCTACCACCAATAGAATACCATGGATAAGTCTGAGTTACTTGTATGGGGAAACAAAAATAGGCTCCCCACCATAAGAGACAACCTATATTTTTTTCCGAGACAGAATCAGGAAACTAATAGGGGTGTCCTGAATGGACTCCCCAGTACAAAGGGTATAATTCCATAAACAATTTACAAAATAACTAATATAAGACTCATAGTGGGTCTCCCCACCATAATAACCAACCATCTTAACCGACCAGCACATGCCGATACAGAAAGACCCCAAAATTTAAAGAGTTGGGACGACCACATGGTTAGTCTGCACGGTTTGGGAAACTATGCACTAACAGTGGTTATCCTTGCATCTACATGGTTTTATGGGTCATGGTCAGTACTAACCAAGTTCAAAATGTGTGCTCAAACTGTCTATCCAAACTTCAAACCTTTCTCCAAAGACTCAATGGAAACCAAAGAGGGAGGGAATAAAATTGGGCGATGACATGGGTATAAGGCCCTCCACCTATTTCCATCAAACAGGAACAACAAAAGAAATATGGTGACACCATAGGTTTAAACTCTTCCTATATTTCATACTAAGGATAATACGTTGTACAAAGGTTTAAATGACCCTATGATTTCCCCTGACTACGATCTAGCTATTCTTTGAGACCTATGGCTGGAGCTCAAATGATTGGAGCATCTTTGGCCTCATAGTTAGGCTTTGGAAACCCCCTGAATGAGAATTCTTCTTTCAGTGCAACCAAAAACAACACCGCAATCCCCGATAAGTTTTCCAATACATAACACATTTCAAACTCACTTTACCCTAACCCGATATTTCACTGAAACAAGGGCATAGAAGATGCACACACATCACACCTTGTTTGTTCGGGTGAGAAAAAATAGGAGTAAATAAAACCTATACTCACCTTCCTCTAAAATGGAATATTTTTATGTTTTTACAAGGGATACATGCTCCCAACATAACAGAGACTCTCAGATGATTTCCCAACTTTCACCTTTACGGTCAATCGAGCACATGACATCATAAGGCATCACCGAACATGAGCATTGCGACTGATATAAACAATGCATGGAGAGGGTCCTTATACAACATACACAAACAAAAAAGAATTATAGAAAGTGTCCACAATATCCTATCATGACCATATTTCCCACATTGATGGTTTAACATGAACTCATGATTCAATGAAACTATGAAGAACCTAGAGGCCCTCTTAGACACCATCGAGACACTCATCCCCACTAACAACCCTAGACCACTTCCAGCTTCGATGAATTAGGAAACTTAAGAAACTAAGGTCTCTTTCAACCTTCCACGAGAACTCTCGCGGTATAATAGGATCTAAAAATCAAAGAAAGGAATGGATGTAGACTCAATCCACAAATATCGATAAAAGATTCCAGATATTGATCAACTGGAGGATTTTCCAATGGCGAAACAATCCAGGTCCCATTTCATTTATGCATTAACCCTTAATGGGGGTGTACCTTATCCAATGAGTGAACCCAAGGACCCAACCAAGATGGTACATTGGTAAAAACAAGGAATAAACAATATCCAAACACATGAAGGGAACCACCATAAAGGTGTTCTGAAACATATCTCAGAGGAGAATACTAACCGGTCCTTCTACCCAGATTACCGACCAAACATAATCCCAAAACACAGTTGAAATATGAGGTTTTCTTAGACTCAAAACATCCCACATCATCACAATTTTCCAAAAACACTTAATATAATCAATCCCAAACAATTCATCAAGACATCGTGTTTTTATTTAAAAACATTTCTTGAAAACAAACGGTTTAGTGGTTAACGTATCCACCAATGGTACCCCATGGATCTTACACATGCATATTTCTATGCCACACCGGGCACCCTCCTCATATCCATCCCAACACTCATCCAGTCATGACATCAATCATCCATCATCCCATTTAACCCCATGCATGTGGTTGCTCATAGAAATACCAAAGGTTAAAACAAAAAATTATTTCCACTTTTCAAAACCAAAATAGTCAACCAACGCGTCCTTTTTCTCAAAACTGCAAACCACAAGATCAAAATCCCAATTCACATCTTACAAAAATTTTTATAAAGACACAACCATTTATAAAATTACTCACTTTCAAGATATTAACATCAATTTCAAAACATCTCATCCCATTAAAACACCCTTTGATTTTTTATAAAACTCTATTGGAAACACTTTTCAAAACCAACATCAATATAGTTCCTACTTTAAAAAGAGGTGTAAGCACACCATTTTCCATTTCAAAAAAATTCTGAAAATTTATTTCCACCATTTAATAAATCAAACCATTCACTCTTTATTTGAAAATCATTTCACAAAAAATTATGCTTCTTAAAACCAAAGTGCCAAGATTTCAAAACTAAAGCACAATAAAATGTGAGAGGAAACTAGTTTCAGTGGGTGACATGGAAATATGGTTGGAGGCCACATTCCAATCACTTCACTATCATAGATAGTGTTATAGGGAGTATCCTTGGCTCCACATGGCTTTCCAATCCCTGCGAGCTCACTAATACCATTAACCCAACTCTCTTTTAATTTCTCTGAATCATCATCGAACCAAGAAGACCAAAGGACATAGATAAATCCCGACTTATCCAAGAAACTTTAATCCCATCATGAGGTGTGGTGATTAGGCACACTACCCATAACAGGAATTCCATGTCCCAACAATCCTAACTCCAAACTATCCTGACTCTTCTCCAAATAACATGACCCAAAGAGTTAACTTGAACCTCCCTCAGATACCATTTTGTCACGAACCGAATCTGGTCGCCATAAAAACCGGCACTCAAACCAGCCCACAACAAGGCTTAAGGGCGTTCCCAATCCTCATGGGCTGGAAAAAGTTCCTAGGTATCATAAAATGGAAATTGGGAACAATTTACCCGAGTTTATAAACTTAAAACAACAAAAGAATCCAATAAAATGAATCTGGATTTTTCAATCCTAACAATCTTTTAAAAAAAATAAGAACTGAATTACATATTTTAAAACAACTCAAAAAGACTATAAAAAAGGAACACAACCAAAAGGGAACAGCCTGATAACCCTCATGGCAAGGGGAACCGCCCTCTAGCCATCTCCATAAGAATTCACCACCAAAGACCTGGTAGAAACCCGAACCACTAGAACTAAAAACTGTACCCGACCCGCGACAACAAAAATAACCATGTCTAATTACACCCAAGGGTGTAAGTATGGTGTGAGACAAAGACCAATAGGATAGTACCACTAATATATTCCATGTGAAAAAAATTAAAATATGAAAAACATGAAAGTTTTCAAAAACATGAAAAGCTAGTTACAATTTCTAAAAGATGCAACATTAAATAAAAACAGTTTTCAGGTGGGCTAATTTAAAGAATAGACAATTTTAAAATAAATAAAAAAGCTACTGAATTTTACATCCACTCATACCGTATGATGACGGTAATCACAAAATATCTATTGAGCACAAGCAATGGGAAATAACCCATAGGCACTAGCTAGCTGTGGGTCCGAGGTACCTCGTATCTCGGTGTGAGTAACCATCACAAATATCTGTTCTCATGAACGAGCCACTAGTAGGAAAGATACCCATAACCTATTGGTCCCCAATCATCATCATCATTGTTTAGTTAGAGTTGTAAGCGTCAATATTGCTAAGTGAAACTGAGGCCAAACACCACATATTCACTAGCATACTAGTACACGTCCACCCACCTAGATACCTGGGGTTTCCCTTTGTGATAAAACAAGTTCCACTAGTAAATGAAAATAATTATCACATAAAAATATCATTTCCATATCATAAATTCAGAAAAAATTCCACATGTATACAACACAAGTCACAAAATTCCACTTTTCATTCAAATTGAATTCGAAATCCGACTCACACTAAAATAGCCCACAACACTTTTAACATTTCTTTAACACTTCCACAAATACATTAAACAATTTTATAAAACTATTCCAATATATTAAAAATCTCATAACATCCCAATCACTTGTTACATAATACCCGTTTTACATTCAAAATCATTTTATCACCAAACTTACACGAAATAGCCCACAAACAAGTTTCGTTCCAACATCACAATTTAATAATTTTTTTTAGAAATTTACAAAACATTCTAAAAATTTTTGACATCTTAAAAAATAACTTCACCTTTCAAAACCCCATAATAGGTGAACACACATACCAAATAGTACATATTCACCCTTTTCCCACTTTTTTACCCAACTAAAACATTTACAATTTTCATAAAAAGAACCCAAGTGGTGTAAATATGTCTTGCATAGAAAACCCATTTCAAAACCCCTATTTAAGAACAAAAACCATACCAATTCCTACTAAAAACATAATTGGGATCCCTATAGACATTTATAAAACCACTTTAAAGTTTTATAAAATCACCTTAAATAATATTACAAAAGATCCAAATGAAAACGCACAATTTCATAAAATGCTTTCAAGAAGTATAACGATGTTTTACAATAAAACATATTCCAAAACCCTCTATTTATGCCCACATGACACTAAAAAATTAAAAAAACATAATTTTCAGGCCAAAAAAGATTTATTAAACAAATTCTATATTTTAAAAAATACACCCAAATAATACCCCACAAGTAACAGATGAAAACCCACAATTTCAAGTTAAAATGAAACTATAAAATTAAGAAATTAACCAAATCAATCCTAAATATTTTTTTCACCACACCCAACATATAAGTAATATGAAAAATTAGTAAATACAGCAAGCTAACTCATCAATAATAGTTTACACATGGAACAACCTACCGAAAGTGTCGAATCCCTCAAAACTTGGTGCGAAACATCAATCGCACCACCACCGCATCACAAAGAAGATGAATCCATACCTAGATCATAATATTTAACCAAAAGATACCAAATCAAACCGTAGTTTAGAACCATAACTTCTGGACATTTTAGAACACAATGAAAGAGGAAGGAAACCCTAAAGAGAAGGAAGAAATTGAAGAGAGAAACACTTACTCAAAACAATCTTGAATAAAATGACCCAAAATACACTAGTATTTAAATTTGAAAACATCCAACCATTGAAGTTAGGTTATAAAAAGTATTTGGAGATCATGTAGGAACATTAATGGTGGGAAAATATTAAAAATAGAAGGTGTTATGAAAGGATTAATTTACCTCTCCATATTTGGGCGATTTCTGAAATCCAGAGACGTTTCGACCAATTTCGCCCTCCTATTGAGCTCAAAATTGTAGGAGGAGAGACTGGTAGCGTGTCTTAGGTACGTGGACTCAGGTTAGAGTTGGAATCACTGACAAAACGTAAATATTGAAGGAGATATTAAAGAATTAAAATTTATTTTTAATGCAGAAAATGGGATTTCGGGCTGGCCCAATCACTTAAATAAAAACCCATATCCACCATGATTATGGATTCCTAAATGGTAAAAATTAATATGGCGGTGTTAATAGGTCAGGGTATGACAATTAGTAATTGTAATGGATGAAAATTGTTGAAAAATGAAGTAGTTATAAAGGAATCAAAATTTATTTTTAAATCTGGAATTGGGCTCACAGTTTGGCCCAATTCATGCAAACTCACCTATTCATCCATAAAAGCTTGGGAAACCCCCACAACAAAGAAAAAATGGAAATTAAATGTAATTTAACTTTAAAATAAGTCATTTATGTGACATTAACCCCCCCACCCCAATGTTAAACCTTCTAACCTTTACCACAATTACAAAATTTTACTATGGTAACTATTCCGTTGAACAAAAATAAAATGGGTTATATTAAATATTTTGAATATGTTGTCCCAAATATGATTTTTTATCATACTCAATTTATAAAATTAGTGAAAATTAATTTTTAAATAAGTACACATAACACAATGAAAAAATGTTTTTAGAAAAATACCCCTTTTAAGCATAAAAATGATTTTATACCAAAAAATGTATGATGTTGATTCTCACAAGATTTATTGGATTTTTTAATTAAAAATTATTATATTAATTAAAATTAAATTAAAAATATAATTTTTCTTTCTGAAAACTTGGTTAAATGAAAATAATGAAAAATAGTTTTTATTTAAATAAATTCATAACTTATATTTCAAAAAATGTAAAACATATAATTCTAAGTACTACATTATATTTTAAAATTCACTAAATTAATTTTTAAATATATATTTAGTCTATAAAAAAGGTTCTAAAAATTATAAATCATTATTATATCTTAATAATATCATAATAGTGATAGTATTTCTAAAATTGGTATTTTTCACTTTTCACCAAAAAATCAATCTTTTTAGAAAAATACAAAAACTCACGATAAGATGTTTTTACATTTTAATTTAAAAATATAATTTAATTTCATCAAAATAAAATTATAAAATTTATAATTTTACTTTTAAATGAAAAATTAATGGTTACATATATCTCAATCGTATATTAAATAACCCTCATAGTAAATCACATTATAAAATTTAGGGTTAAATATATCTCAATCATAAATTAAAACCCAATAAATGTACCCTAGAATATAATTTATCAATTCTTAATAAAATCACAAAAAACCTCAAAATAGTATTTATACTTTTTAAAAAATTATCATTCTTAAATATTATCAATACTTAAATAAAATTCCACGACATTATCACTCTTAAAATCCTATATGTAGATACTTAAATCATTTAACCTACTTTATAAATCTTTAACCACAATTTTGCAAATTATTTCTTAATACTTTTTTCTCATGATAAAAAATATAAATCAGGTCCTAAGATTCAACAATATCAATCAAACCATGTTTCGTACTTTAAACATTTGAAAATATGTTAAAATAATTCATATATTTTAAAAGTTATTTATAGTTTATTTATACTCATTAAATAGATTTGGTAAACCTTTATTCATATGATATTAGTTATCACATTCATGAACTTTCCTCCATGGGCATCAATTTTCATAATTTACACACTCTTCAAATTTAAAACATTTAATTGATACATGAGGAAGAAATTTATTCTCATCCATTGTGTTAAATGAACCCTTAATATTTCCTCAGCATTTTATTTCCCTATGACCTCAATTTCACCGTATAAACAATTTTCCCATTCCTTTGAGACACTTACCTGGGAGAATCTCCCCACATTCATGACACATTAGACGTTTAATAGTTTTACATTCATGATAATTATCACAAAATCTTTTATGAAACTACATTTTTCTCTTATTTAGTGTGTTAGGAAACACACCTATGTTTAGGTTTTAATCATAAACCGATAAAGTTATGAAAAACTATAAGAGTTTTCACTCAAACTCCTATCTCATTTGGTTACTCATTCACACCATAGATAAATTATTAACATCTCTATAGTTTCTAAATTTAATTAAATAATAAAAAAAAACTTTTAAAGTTTTGATGAGAAAAAATAATCTCATCAAGGGATATAAAACTAATGAAACCTTTTAGTCCTTGAAAAACATGTAAATCCAATGAAAAGTTTATTTTTTCACGCAAAAAACTTTGAGCTAAAAAATATAACACAACCACATATGAAATAAATATTTTCATAAAGGAAAAATATATAAATCATAAAAATCCTATAAAAATTAGAAAGTAATCTTAGTAAATTATCTTCACCACCCATGTTTACTTATTTTTCACCTGTAATGGAATCATTTGATTCCAACAATCATTTATATATAAAAAATCATTTCCCAATGAATTTGAGAGATATATCTTGATACTAACCATCATAATAATTAATTTTAAAATACCATTTCATGAAGAAAAAAATTATAATCATTTAATTTTCATCATAACACCCTCGTGAAACTCATTTGATACCATAAGATAAACCACATTTAATTTTAGCATAAAAATGAATAAATATTCTTTTCATTTGAAAAATATTAAAAATGAAAAATTCCCAAAATAATAGGAAGAACATATTCTTTTTAACAACATTAAAACTCATATAGAAATCTTGATAATTAATAAAGGATGTGATGGTGAAAAAACATTCATTTTCTTAATATTATAAAATCATACTTTTCACACCTTTATAACAAGATTCAAAATGACAAGTATGGAAAAATGTTTGGAAGATTATTTTATAAAAAATTATAAATAATTTAAAATCTGACATTATTTAATCATTTATGTGAAAATAATAAAATTATTAAAACACTTTAATGAATAAGGACATGGTAGAGAAAAATTGGAAAAGTAATTTCAAAACATATGCAAATAGGGGTTTTAAGGAAATATCCCTTACCTAAAATTTTCACTTGGTCATACAAATCATAAAATCCAAAATAATAAATTTATACTTATTATATATATATATATAAACCATATTTATAACTATCTTACCAGATACTACTCATGCATCACCGTTTTTTTCCAATTTACTCAAAATGTTTTGTAATAACAAATTTTTAGGTGTTAAATGTCCCACTTCTCATGCATGTTTTGAATCAGTGGTTTCAATCCTATATATTTTTACATGATTTAATCATATATTTTTTTAAATTATCATGTTTAAACCTTAAATACTTTTATAATCATCCATTTAAGGTAGTGATGAAAAATGAGATACATTGTTCATAGAGGTGGTTGTCTGCACGTACGCATGAGAAACAATTTAATTTTTCTAATGGTTGAAAATTAAACAAATTATATATATTTAACATTATTTAATACTAATAATATACTAAATATAATATTTATTCATTATATTCATTTTTATTACCATCCTTGTGAGGTGGTGTTGAAAAAATAATTACAACACTCTGTGGAGGCAGTATTACGTACGTACGCATAAGGGGCATTTTCATTTTTCAATGGATGGGAGAGTAAGAAGGTAGAAAATATATTATATTTATAGAGTCATAATTATTTAATAATTATTATATATATATTTATTAATTCTATATTTAGAAAAATTAATGTGAATTAGTGAGGTTAAACGAAATACATCTCTTCGTGGTGGTGGTAGTTTGCACGTACACAAGATTAACATTTTAATTTTACATATAATGGTAAAGATATGAAAAAAAGGATTTAACATAAAAATAATAACATGTTATTATATTAAATATACTAAATTTATTATATTATCTTGTATATAATCAAATTTATGGTGGAAGAACATGAAAGAAACTTCAAAGAATTTGGTTAAAACTATTACCTCTTCCTTGGAATTCCTCATTTGTATTGAACATAAGGACTTTCGAAGAGAGATTTATAGTCAAAAAATAGGATTTATAATGTGGTATGGAATGTTTTTATAGTTAATTGGGAAAATGTTTTTGATAAAACTGAACTCATATGCATCTTTGGAAAGCTTAGAATGAGTATCCTTTTATATGAAAAAATCAATGTGGTTTTCAAAAATATTATGTTTTTAAGGGTCAAGAATGCGATTTTGAGAATTACATGAGACACATAAATAAAAAATGTATGGTATTACCAACCATTTTCCATTAAACTTGTTCAATAATAGTAATAATATTATTTTTAAATTAATAAAAAATATTAATTAACAATAAATATCCTTAAAGTCATCTTAAGACTATTAACATAATTTGAATTTAAAAATATCAACATAAAAAAGAGTTAGAATATAAAATCTGACATAAATTATACATCATATTTATTTATAAAAATCACGTAATACAATAATTCATGAAAAAATTATCACCTTTAATGCTTTTTAAAAATCGTTTACTTGATTTTTACGTCTTTCACATGCATAGTTTCGACACTGCATAATAATTTTAGATAATTATAATATATTTTAAAATTATAAATAAATTTTAAAATTATATTAAATTTACTAATAATAAATATTGTGATATTTAGCTATTAGTAATGTACTTTTATCCTTATGATTATCATGAAAAGTATTAAGTGACTGAGAGAGGCATTTTTTTCTTACATTAATTATACAATTTAAAAGCAATGTCATAATCAAATAAAGTTTATCCAAATAGACTCAATTTTGAACATATGATAAGTTTGGATCAATATATACTCATAAAATCAAATTTAAACAAGTTTTAGAGGTATTTGTGGCCTTGTATCAATGTTTATCCCCCTCGTTAAGCCTTTTAACCTTTACCACGATGACAAACTTCTACTATGATAACTATTTATTATGAAAATATTAAGTGGGACTATAAGAACCCATATCTTCTTTTTTCCAAGTATGTTTTCATTTTCAGGTCATCTTCTATAAAAAGAGGAATTTCTAGAAAATTTTTGAAGTACACACCATTTACTTTCTAAGTACACACCGTGTACTCGGTTACTGTAGGTAGCCGTGTGCTGGCCGTGTAGCAGCCATGCACACGACCATGTGGGGGTGACCTGGAGGTTGCCTAAAGCAGAGTACAGAAACGTAAAGTACATGTCGTATACTTCCAAAGTACACACTGTCTATTTTATTTTATTTTCATTAAATAGACTGGGGTCGCGTGTAATTGACAGAAATGTCTTCTTCTCCATCAAACTCGACCGAGAGCATCCATACGACGTGGATATTCACCGATCCCCTGATCGAGCATCCATTATTCGAATCGAAGTCCGTATATTGCCTTAGAGTTACCTCCTTAAGATCTTCCTTTTGCTGAAGCTTCATTTCATGATTCCTCCTCTTTCTGAAGTTATCCTCTATTGAACTTTTTTGATGTTTTTGTAGATCGTCGGAATTTTAAGGTGATTCAAGCCCTAAGACTCAAGTATATTGGTCTCCCAATTCCAAGGTAGGTTTTTGTGCCTTTACGTTAAATGTATTTGATTTATATGTACAATTTTCCCAATACCCATGAATGGGGTATTGCGTGTTTACCGTTTTATACCTTTTGTTTTACTGTTATCCTTGTATGCTTGAGTAGAGGTTAATTGAATGTGAATAGGGTTAATTTCTAGGCTTTGGAAGTTTTTTCCCATGTATGATTTCCTATTTTGGCCGTTGGGTCTAGTTTGCATGTAGGATGATGTTTACATTCCCATGCCTAGTTGTAGGATGGTGTGATTGTTTTGATATACTGATATGTTGTAGACTGATATCCAAGTAGTTGTTGAGGTTTAATTTTCCCGATACACGTTGTTATACCTACTTGACTTACACAGGGCCGGGAGAACCTTGTGTTGTAGACCATATGGAGAATGGATGTAAGGGCTTCTCCAGAGTGTCTGTTTTACTTATGATGTGAGACCATAGGGGGATGTGATATAAGTGCTTCCCTAGAGGGCCTTTAGTTAACGATACAAGACTACAAGAGGAATTGACGACGAGTGCTTCCTTAGAGAGTATATGCATAAGCTAAACCAGAGGGGTTAGACTGAGTGTACTTCCCAGAGGGTTGCTTGAACTTTTTAGGTAGGAAAAAAGGGGATAGGCTATGTGTACTTCCCAGAGGTTTACCTATTGTGTTATCCATTTTCTTATGTTTCTAGGCAGGACCAGAGTGGATAGGCTATCGGTACTTCCCAAAGGTTTACCATTTGTAATTATCTTCTTTGATTAGTTGTTGCTTGATATTTGAAACTGTGGATTGTTTCTGCTAAATACTTCCTTGTTTATTTCTTTCTGTAATTTACCTTCCATATATTCACTGACTGTTAGGCAGAGATCCTTTGGTGGTTGCCTACCGGGATTTAGTCTCACACCCTGGTAAGGCCATGATTTTTGGACCAAACATATTATATTGCTGTAGGTATACATAAGGGAAAGTTCCATTTTACTTCAAATACTTGATTTATTGTGGAGTTGGAGAGCATGGGACCAAGCTATGGCTTGTGATGCTGGGGAGTTTTTACTTGATTTTTCTGGTAGTTGGGTTTAGTACTGTTGTATTCCAAAATTGTGATTTATTTGGCTACTTCCCTAGACATATGTATCGTGCATCATTCATATATATATGTGTTCTCTAGTTTATTATTTTTCAGTCTTCTGCTGTTTACTTTTGAATAGATTATTCCTACTTATGATTTTGCAATTACATTCTTCCATTGTGTTACTCTACCATTGAGGGAATATTTTCCCCACTATCACACACAAGGACCTTGCTACTAGTCGGATGCTACTGGTGTTAGGGAAAATGTGCATGAGGCCATGTGACCAACTAGGAATGGGGCGCCTCTGGGTGGATTCTGGAACCACGACATTGAAAAGTGGTATAATAGGTATTATTTTCTCTTGACTTACTATTTGGAGCCTATATCTAGGGATATGGAGGAATAGGTACTTAGTAATTAGCTATTCCCATAAGTAGCTAACCTGTGTACAAAGAAAATCAAATCTACCTCATTATTGTAATTTTTTCTGGTTTCACAATTATTACAGTTAATTTGATTTCACCTTGAGTGATTCACATGTTTTGTGATGTTATTGTTGATTTTATTGAGGTTCTATTTCTGTTGCAACCCAATGAGATGAGGGTATTCCATCTCATGCATCATATAGGCACTTTATAGGAATCACATGTCATATATTCTTGCCATGCCATTTAGGGTGCATTAGCAATTGTATGTTGTTGTGATAGACATTGTGCTATATATGAATGCTGTTGTGATAGAGGATTTGATAGAATACCTACTATTTGATAGGGTATTGCTTTGTGTAAGGATTTGTTTAATGAATGCCAAAATATGGTTATTAAGGTGTTATGGGCCCTCATGAATCGGAATTTGGTGGATATTTGACATGTTTACCTTATTATGACATGTATAAGATTCCATGCTTTGATTCGTGGGGAGTATGGGCCCTTACATATCAGAATTTGGCACTTAAATGATCGTTTCCAAGTTTTTATGGGCTCTAGAGTACTTTATGTGGCTTACTATCCGGAAAAAACTAGAATAAAAAATGTATAATGTTAACTACTCGCCATGTGTTCTTTTGTTCGGGAAGAAAATGTTTTTCTTAAGTACACACCGTGTATTGTATGTACACGCCGTGTAGTCTCTAACCAGGTCTCAGACTATGTGGGCAGGTAAATGGGGTTTAGAATCTTGGTAAGACACGCCATGTAGAGGATGTACATGCCGTGTCGTAGAACCGTGTAACCGACCATGTCACTAACAACACGGCTCAGGAAAGTCTTCTTAGTACATTCTGTGTTCATCTAGAACACGCCGTGTGGTGTAACCTAGGTACCCTGTCGTGTAACTAAAAACAAGGGTCAGTGATATCCTTTCTCGTACACATCGTGTCCTCCTAGAACACTCCGTGTAGTGTGAGCCATGTAACCGAACATGTATCTAACAACACAGGTCAGTGAGGTTCGTCTAGTACACTCCGTTTTTGGAACTAACAGGCTGTGTAGTCTTGTTCTAAGGAGAACCGTGTGTCTTAGCCGTGTAGAAGGACTCGGGTAGGGGAAGAGTATTAAAGTACGCGTCGTGTGTTAGGAGAACACTCCAAGTGTATGGGGTGTTACATGACCAGCTCTGGGAGGAGTACATTCCCATGAAAATAGATGAAGGTAACACACCGTGTAGGGGTTATACACATTGTGTTGTCGTGTTTTGGGAAAACTTGAATGATTTCTTTCTCATGTTCCCTTCTTACGCTTTTAGTTTCTATTCCTTGATAATCTTGATCTAAGGTGTGTGTTTGACCTTACAGAATCATGCCACTGAGACATCCTCTGGCTGTTCACCAGTTACAAGGTGGTGATCAGATGCCATATATGGCTGATAAGGGACTACATGTAGATCGTCCTGTTTTGACAGTCTTGGCACCAACCATTATACTATACGTAGGTGCTGATGCACAGTTCCGGGAAGGATTTATGAGGATGATGTATACCTTTTAGGGAGCACCGCATCTGGTCCCATCAATGGCAAAATAAACATAGTTTATTCAGCAGCAGCATCCTCCCACTTTCTCAGGGGATGGAGGACCCCAGGTTACAGAGTCATGGCTAGAGGCAATGATGAAAACCTTCGAGCATCTGGAGATTCCTCCAGAGAGGTAGGTCAATCTTGCTATATTTATGCATCGGGATTCCTCCAAGAGATGGTGGGATGTGATCTCACAGGTGGGACACCAGTTGGTTTTGACTTGGGAGGAGTTCTAGTGTATCTTCTATGACTACTTCTATCCAGGGACCTTGAGGTCTGATCAAGACTGAGAGTTTATGAGTCTGGAGAAGGGTACTCTTTCGGTTATGCAGTATTCCTCTCGCTTTACTGAGCTGCATCATTTCACACCTATTCCAGGATATAATCAGTTATTCATGGCAAGGAAGTTCAAGTATGGTCTGAGGCCTGACATCCGATCACAGGTGAACATCATTAGGTTGACTTCTATCACTTCTATCGTCAACCATGAACTGATCACTGAGCGCAATATGAGGGATTCTGGAGTTGTGAGCCAGTGCGGCTTTACTGACAGCAGGAAGCGTAGTAGGGAGTCTACGTGCGGAGATACAAGGAGGTGAGATACTTTTTGTGGTTGTCAGGTGGTGTACTACCAGTGCAGAAAGAGTAGGTATACGAGGCCACACTACTCGAGAGACCTAGTGGAGTGCCGATCTTACTGTAATATGGGTCATCTTCAACACTTTTTCTATAACTTCTCACCAGAAGCTGGTGACAGAGGTTCTTCTATGACTCCTCATTCAGGAGAAGCACCACCAGTTTCTCACTAGTCTGGGATCTGGAGTTCTTCTAACAGTTCAAGCCGAGGTGGAGATCATGACCATGGCAGAAAGTCTCCAAATTTTCAGCGACAACAGGGTGGATCAGCTCAGGGTGGCTAGACAGGGTCACAGGGTCACGGTGTAGGTTAGACTATTGTAGTGGAGTAGACCCAACTAGAACAGGATCCCAGACCCTCTACAGTTTGAGGTACGATCTTAGTCTCATCAGTTTTATCCTCTTAACTTTTCGATATAGGGGATTCCCATAGCTTTATATCTGTTGTGGTTATGGAGAGCCATGGTCTCTGAATCTTTTCTTCTGTTGACATATTAACACAAGACACTCTATTGGGGACTAGAATGGTGAGTGTACGTTATTTCAAGGAGTGCCCTATAGAGGTTGGTGGGTGTAACTTTTTATGGGACCTCTATGTCCATGAGATGACAGGCTATGATGTCATTCTCGGAATGGACTGGCTGGTTCCCTTCCAAGAAGTCGTCGACTATTATCACTACAGGGTGAGTTTCATATCACTAGAGGGTGGATATTTTCTTCATAAGGGTGAATGGGATGTCCAGACGAGTAGAGCGGGACCCGAGTATCATGGGTTAGGAGGAGTTACAACCCAGATTGCTAGTCTATATCTGGATGACCAGGGGATTTCACAAATAGACTTTCCTCTAGTGGTGGATCATTTTAGAGATATCTTCGTAGAAGACTTTTCAGGTTTTCCTCTAGAGATTGATGTAGATTTTTCTATTGAGTTTGTTCCAGGAGCAGCACTGGTGTCCATTCCTTCTTATAAGATGGCTACACTAGAGTTGCAGGAGCTCAAGAAGCAGTTGTAGGAGTTGCATACAAAGGGTTTCATCTGACCCAATACTTCTCCTTGGGGTTCACCTGTCCTTTTTGTAAAGAAGGAGGATAGTACCCTTAGGCTTTGTGTGGATTATTGAAAGTTGAACCAGTTGATGGTCAATATCCAATATCCATTACCAAGGATTGATGATCTCTTTGATCAGCTTCGAGGAACCCGGGTGTTCTCGAAGATTGACTTGAGGTCCGGTTACTATCAGTTGCATGTTAGACCATCAGATATACCTCTTACATCCTTTTCAAGTATGTATGGTCTATATGAGTATATGGTTATGCCGTTCGGTCTCATGAATGCACCTTTAGTTTTCATGGCACTGATGAACTAATTGTTCCATCCATACATGGATTCCTTCATGGTGGTTTTTGTGGATGATATCTTGGTGTACTCTCACACTCTAAACGACCATAAAACATATCTTGAGATCATTTTGAGTACACTGAGAGAGCATCAGTTATATGCTAAGCTCTCAAAATGACACTTTTGGATGGATCTGATTCCCTTATTGGGCCATTTTATCTCAAAGATAAGAGTATCAGTGGACCTAGAGAAAGTGAGAGCAGTAGTTTTCTGGGATCAGATGAAGAAAATTTTTGAGGTATGGAGTTTTCTAGGGATTTTTGGATACTATAGATGCTTCATTAAAGACTATTCATGCTTAACAGAACCACCGATGGGTCTAACTAAGAAGGGTAAAAAGTTCTTGTGGTCAGATTCTTGTGAGTCAGCCTTTCAGGAGCTAAAAGGGAGTTAGAATTAAGCACCGATACTAGTGTTTATAGAACTGGGAAAGAGCTATACCATGTACTGTGATGCTTTAGGTATTGTGCTGGGATCTGTGCTTATGCAGAGAGATGGAGTCATTGCGTATGGGTATCAGCAGTTGAGGCCACATGATAGGAATTACCTGAAGCACGATCTTGAGTTGGTTGCAGTTGTTCATGCCTTACATTGTTTGAGAAATTACCTTCTAGGAGAGAATTTTGTGGTTTTCCCCGACCACAGGAGTCTCAAGTATATCTTTACTCAGTGTGATCTGAATTTGTGACAATGAAGGTGGGTCGAGTACGTTCAGTCTTTTGACTTTGAGCTTGCCTATACACTTGGGAAAGGAAATGTAGTGGATGTTTCATTGAGTAGGAGGACTCAGATATAAGCAGTTCAGGAGTCCAGTAGTGAGTGGAAGCTTATGGATATTTTATATGAGATGCATTTAGAGGTGAATGACAGACATGGGTAGACGTTTCATTATTCTATGGCTGTTACCTCTACACTTCTTGATCGAGTGCGAATGAGGAAACTATTAGATTCAGAAGGCCTAGTCCTATGGGAGAGCATGTCAGGAGAGGACCCTATTCTGGGATGGACCATGGGAGAGGATGATATCTTGCATTTCTAGGGGCATGTATGGGTGCTATCAGACATACGTGAGGAGCTGATGCAGAACTTTCATTACTCAGTTTGGGCAGTTCATCCTGGTTTCACCAAGATTTATCGTGATCTACACCGTCATTATTGGTGGACAGGTATGATGAGAGATGTTTCTAGTTTCTTCATGAGGTGTTCCACTGGTCAGTATGTGAAGGAGGAGCATCAGAGACCACCAGGGATTTTACAACAATTATCCTTTCCCGAGTGGAAGTGGAATGATGTCGGGATGGATTTCATGAAAGGTTTACCAAGGTCACCTCAAGGGAATGATGTAGTATGGGTTGTCATTGACAGACTCACAAAGGTTTCTCAATTATTTTCGATCAAAGAGACCTTTAATGTTGATGAGCTGGGAAGGTTTTACATCCAAGATATTGTACGTTTACATGGGTTTCTACACTCCATTGTCTTAGATAGGGATGCACATTTTACTTCTTGGGCCCGACAGGGGCTTCAGAAGTCATTGGGTACATAGGTTCTTTTGAGTACAACTTACCATCCCCAGAAAGATGGCCAGTTCGAGCATAAGATTCAGGTGTTGAGGACATACTTCAAGCATGCATTCTTGATTTTGAAGGTTTTTAGGGAAAGCATATACCTCTTGTGGAGTTTTCCTATAAATATAATTTTGAAGAAACTATTCAGATGGAACCTTATGAGGCTTTGTACGGTAGGCCATTCCGATCACCCTTATGTTGTCTGGAGGAAGGAGAGGCATCTACGCTGGGACCTCGTCCTATTCAGGAGACCACAGAGCAAATAGATTTGATTCTAAAGAGGATGAATATTTCAAAATATCGACATAAGTCTTATCCTAATCAGTAGAGATGACATCTGGAGTTCGAGGTCAGGGATTGGGTTTTCATGCATGTCACACCAAGGTTGGGGAACAAGAGGATTAGGAGATAGGGTAAGCTTTCATTGAGGTACGACGGACCGTTTGAGGTGTTGGAGAGAGTTGGGCCGGTTGCCTATCAGATGCACTTACCATATAGGTACCGGGCTATGCATGATGTTTTCCATGTTTCTCAGCTTCAACATTACTTCTCAGACCCATATCATGTTTTCCAACCTGAGGTGGTTGAGTTTGAAGTGGATTCATTATTCGAGGAGCATACTATTAGGATTGTTGATCGATGTATGAAGGTTCTATGTGGCCGGTATCTTCCTCTGGTATGGGTTCTTTGGCATCATGGGCGAGTACGGGACAAGACTTGGGAAAGGGAGGTCGATGTATGATTGCAGTGGCCAGAGCTATTTGGGGTTTATTCTTCTATGCCGCCTTGCTAAAGAAATTTAGGGAAAAATATATTTAAGGGGGAAGTTTGCAAGAAACTAGATCTTCTTTTTCAGGTATGTTTTCCTTTTCTGGCCATTTTTGAGAAAAAGTGGAATTTATGGAAATTTTTGAAGTGCACACCATGTACTTTCTGAGTACAGTCCATGTACACGGTTACCGTGGGTAGGCGTGTGCTGGCCATGTAGTGGTGATGTACACGACCATGTGGGGGTGACCTAGAGGCCACCTAATGTGGAGTAGAGAAATGGAAAGTACACTCAGTGTACTTCTAAAGTACACACAATGTATTTTTTTCATTAAACAGACCGGGGTCGCATCTAATCGATAGAAACATCTTCTTCTTTGCCAAACTCGACTAAGAGCATCCATACGATATAGATTTTCTCCGAGACCATGATCAAGAATCCTTTCTCTAAATCAAACTCTATCGATTGCGTTGGAATGACCTCAGTAATCTCTTCTTTCTACTGGAGCTTAATTTCATGATTCCTCCTCTTTATCAATGTATCCTCTATTGAACATTTTAGACATTTTTGTAGATATTTGACATTATAAGGTGATTCATTCCTTGAGACTCAAGTGTATTGATCTACCAAAGTTGAGGTAGGTGGTTAGTGTCTTTCCATTAAAATTATTTGTGTTATATGTGCAATTTTCCCCAATACCCATGAACAGGGTATTGCGCGTCTACCGTTTTATCCCTATTGTTTTCCTGCTATGCTTGTATGCTTGAGTAGAGGTTAATTGAATGTGAATAGGGTTAATTTCTATTCTTTGGAAGTTTTTCCCATGCATGATTGCCTATTTTGACCGTTGGGTCTAGTTTTCATATTAGGATGCTGTTTACTTTCCCATGCCTAGTTGTATGATGGCGTGATTGTTCTAATATGCTGATATCCTATAGACTGCTAGCCAAGTAGTTCTTGAGCTTTACTTTTCCTGATATGCATTGTTATACCTACTTGAGTTACACAGGGCCATGCGAAATGGTGTAGTAGACCATAGGGAGAATGGATGTATGGGATTCTCCAGAGTGTCTGTTTTACTTACGATGTGAGACCATACAGGGACTTGACATATGTGCTTCCTCAGAGTGTCTGTAGTTCCTCAACACGGGCCACATAGGGAATGTGTCGTAAGTACTTCCCTAGAGCACCTTTAGTTACCAATATGAGACTATAGGAGGAATTGATAGCGAGTGCTTCCTCAGAGAGTCTATGCTTAAGTTGAACCAGAAGGGTTAGACTGAGTGTACTTCCTAGAGGGTTGCTTGTAATTTTTAGGTAGGACTAGAGGAGATAGGTTGTGAGTACTTCCCAGAGGGTTACCTATTATGTTATCCATTTCCTTATGTTTCTAGGTTGGACCAGAGGGGATAGGCTCTGGGTACTTCCCAGAGGGTTACCTTTTGTGATTATATACTTTGATTAGCTGTTGTTGATATTTCAAACTGTGGATTGTTACTATTGAGTACTTCCTTGTTTATTGATTTATGTACCTTACCTTCCATATATTCACTAATTATTAGGAAAATATCTTGTGGTGGTTGACTACATGGATTTAGTCTCACACTCTAGATGGGTCATGCTTTTGGGCACAAACAGATTATATTGCTGCTGGTATAAATAAGGGAAAGCGCCCTTTTACTTCAGGTACTTGATTTGTTGTGGAGCTGAAGAGAATGAGACCAAGCTCTGTCTTGCCATGCTGAGGAGTTGTTTACTTGATTTATTTTGGACTTGGGTTTAGTACTGTTGTATTCCCGTATTGTGATTTGTTTTGATACTTTCCTAGATATATGTATCATGCACCATTCATATATATATGTGTCCTCTAGTTTATTATTTTTTAGTCTTATGCTATTTAATTTTGTATGGATTATTCCTACTTACGATTTTTCTATTACTTTATTCCACTGTGTTACTCTGCCAATGAGGCCATAGTTTCCCCAATATCACAACCAAAGCCGCCGCAGCTAGTCGGTATCCTTTGGTATTTGGGGAAATGCGTTTGAGGCCATGTGACGAATCGGGTACGGGGCGTCTCAGGGTGGATTCTGGAACCGAGACGTTACAGGGATATAATAAATAGTTTTAATATTATAATAAAAAATATGGAATCCATTTTACAAGATTAAATTTTGTAAGTGTTAAAAATTGATTTTAAAATAAGTATCTTATATGAGATGATTTTTTTTAGAAAAATGCATTTTTAAGCGTAAAAATTAATTTATACCAAAATAATCTACAATGATGATTATAACAGAGATAATTTTATTTTTTAAATTAAATTGTCAATATTTTAATTTAAAATCAATTCAAAATCTAAATTTACTTTTCAAAAACTTGATTAAAAGAGAAAAACCAAATATGGGTTTTATCTGAATAAAATTATTCCTTAGATTTCCAAATATGTCAAACTAATATCTATAAGTTAAAAATTATATTTTTAATTTAATTAAATTAATTATTAAATAAATATTTGTTTTTTAATTTTTCCATAAAATTTAAATTCATTTTTATATCATGATAATGTCATAAAAGTGAAAGTACTTGTAAAATATTCAGTTTTCACTATTCATCAAAAAATAAATCTGTTTAGAAAAATCCCAAAAATTTACCCAAAGATACTTCTGACATGAATAATTCAAAAATTAAATTCATTTCATCAAATAAAAAATAAAAAATTTATAAACAGAAATTAAAATACTTAATATAAATTAAAATTTCTTTTATAGGAAAAAAAACTTTTTAAACCTCAAGTGTTCATAATATTATTTCATATAAAGTAGTAATTAAATAAATGTAAATATATTAGTTCATATATTGGAATATTACATATTATCATAAAAATATTTTAAAAGTTATCAATTTAATTTATTTTTCTAAAATACACAACACTTTAAATTAATATTTCTTTGAAAAACAATCCTCTAAACATTAAATAAAATTAATTATTTATCCTTTAAATGTAAGGAATTTTAATTGACTACTATATTTTTATTTACTATAGGTTCTATTCGTCTTATAATTTTCTAAATAAAGTTCATCTAATATGTTCTAGCTCATTGTATTTTACTATTTCATGAAACACAAGTCATCAAACATAGTATTATTTAAAGGAAGATACATTCTAATTTCCTGGGGTTTCTTATTGGAGTTGGTGTGGTGTGCCCAGTGTCTCATATTTCATTAGTGATCCACATTTGGAAATGGAAGGAGAAGATAACACTATGATTTTTTGAGAAGGTGAAAGGTGTTGGTTGGTAATGAGGAGGTGATAGATGTCTGCATGCATGATAAGAGGGTGTTCAAAATCATTAAACTAGTCCATTAAAAGTGAGTTAAAAAATATAATTTTTTTTAAAAAATTGATGTGTAACATGGTCAAAACATCATCACATTTATTAATAATCATATTTCAGTTAAGAGGGAAATTCCTCTTCCAAATTCTAGTTTATTTATAGAATAAACATTATATTTCTATTGTAATGCTAACTTTATGAGGTTTTAGTAAAGAAATTATATATTTAGATTTTACAATATTTTTATTATTTTTATCCTTAAATTTTGATAGCCTGTATGGTATTGCTAATTTCTCATGGGGATAAAAAAAATTAGTAATTTATTAAACTCATAAAACCAAACTATAAAAGTGTGGTACATTTTAATTATAAATGTCGAACCCACAAGGATGGTATGCATTATAAAAATTAAGTAAATGAAATTTAAAATGAAATTGAATCTTTGTTTGTGAAGAGAGAATGAGAGTGAAATAAAGAATAGGTTATAAATCAATCGGTGAATCATGCTAGGTTTAGCGATTTTCTAGTTTGTGTTCCAGGGATTCAATTTATTTTTGTGTTCATTCACGTTTGTTGTCAAAATTTGGTTATTAGGAATCCTTGATATGGGTAACCTACAATAATATTTTAATTCCACTATTGTAATGGTCAAATAATAGGTTTTCTTACAATATTAGGAAAACTGAATCATTATTTAAACATAACCACATTGGGATACATAATGTTCATATAGAAACCGTGGAAATTAACTAATGGAATAAAATAAAATATCCTTAGATCTCGAACAATGGTAATGTAATATGAAAATAAAAAGAATTGAAATTAAGAAATACAACTGCAGAAATAAAAAATATGAATAGAAAATATAAATAACCCCTAAAATAACTTACTACTATAATCACATCACCGAACACAAAGAGAAATACTTAATCAAGCTAAACATGATGAGAATGAGTAATCTTGGATACATAGGGAATAATGGTGAAAAAGAAAGGTAGCATCATGGCTTCACAGTCACTCACCCATCTATGGTGGTCTAATGTGTCTCTCCATAGGCTCCAAGATGTCTCAAAAGAGTGTTTGGGGGTTGTGTATAAATATTATTTCACCTAAAATCCTCGGTGATAGAACATAAAAATTCCTAAATTTATTACAGGTTTACAATGTGTGTTGTTTACATGGAGTGAAATGAGCGGAAATAGGGTCTCTAAATTTATATCTCATTATAATCTCATTCTATTTATTGTTTACATGGTGTGCATAACTTCATTTTACATAGTGTGAGAGGTTTCCAGGAACTTATATGTATCTCTTCCTTGACCCCATGGATGAAACTCATGATGTGTATGTAGTTCACGATGGAAAAATGCATTTCTATGGGTTTTTGTAATGACCTGTGTTTTGAGCCAAGGTAGAATTCCAAGGGAATTTTAATTTTGTTTGGAGATTGGTTGATAGATCAGTATTTAAACCAAGTTTCGTAATGAAATTATGAGATTTTTAATACTCAAAATTGTTTTTTTAAACTTTGTTAAAGGACCGAGAGGTTCCTCAGGTGTATTGTTGAGTTTCAGAAGCGTTAGATCTCAGAAACTCTAAAATGGGAGAAACTATTAAAGATGCAAAATTTGTCTGAAACCATAAGGCCCTCTAGGAGAAACCGTATAGGGAATTTTTTTTGTATTAGGAGGTCAAATTGTTTGACTGAATCTTTTCTGGTTGGGGCCATATTCATGTGAGGCTCTGTAATTTTTAGGAGAGGGTGCATACAGTCTATGAATAGTTTTTCAAAACTTGAGGCTAAACCTGCATGTTTAGTGCCATTTAGATAATATGTGTGTACTGTTTGACACATGGTGGGAACACCATTTTGAAAAACCATTCAGCCAAACCATTTGACCCTATCTGGAAGTGAAAATTCATAATTCTACCCTTAATGAAACTTATAACCTAATTTTCCTCTTTTATCCCCCCATTCCTACAGATTTATCCTCCTTTCTCTCTTATAGCTCCCTCCTCCTATTAATCTTGGTTCTTCAATATCTCATGGATCTGGACACTAATTCAAATGTCTTAAAAAGAATTTTATATATATAGGTAAGCTCTATAATCCTATTACTTTCTATCTTAGTTTCTATTTCTATTTGTTACACAATTTTGGTGCGTTCACATTCACCTTTTTTAGAGAGAATACATATTTCCTCGATTTATTCCAAACCAGACCAAATCAGGCCTCTATATTGTATGAGTGATGTGTCCTAGTAATAAGTTAGGTGGTTTATATCTATTTACCTAATTTACTATTGATTTATAAATATTTTCATTGTGTTTCACAATGGCCTTTACTCGACATCACCCTAAAATGAGTTTTTCATTTTTAAATTTCAATACGCATGATTTATTACTCAGGTTGACCATCTTTGAGTAATTTTAAGATGCTAAACTTGATCTATGAAACCCCTTGGGTGTGCCATATTGATGTTTCTCTTTGTTATTAATTGTTTAATGGTCTGGAACACCCCCTATGTGTTCATCTAATGTTGGAACTGAATTTTACCACTTCTATATAAAGGTTTATTGGTCCAAAAAACCTCTTAAGTTTTTGGTTTTCTTTATTAATGAAATTCACCCTAATAGATAATTTTTATAAACCTTGAAATTGATTTAAAATGTTTGGTATCTATCTAATATGCTTATTTTTGGGGAAATGATTTATTCATCTTGAATGTAATTCTTGAATGTGCTAAATGAATTGTTTGTTAATAATATCATGATTTATAGTAAAACCCCTTAGATGAGGTGCACTATCTTTTAAACTAAAAAGTGGTGAATAGTTATTTGAATCTTTCTTGGAATTATGGAATTGGTGTTTTCCTATTCCAATATGTTATTGCTAGATATGTGGCATTCTTATTACATGGACTCTAATGATATTTTCAATTGGATTAAATATGTGGGCATGACATTCATTGTGACTAATTGTTTCAACAATCAACTACCTTCTATGTGGGTTGGAAATCCTTGATTAAAAATTTCCATGACTTGGTATACGAATTTTCTTGTTTAAATTGAATGATTTATATTAAATGAAATTGAATTGGGTGGTACGACCATTCAAATTGGTATATTTGAAGAAGGATGACTTATTTCAATTTTAAGAAATGTGATGGACTTGGTTTTGTTAGTATTATGGATTATATTAATAGGTAATGACCCATTATTAATATTAATAAACCATTGATAGTAGTTATGATATGATGGTTATGGGACTTTTTTACTATGATGTTTCATTCTCCATAATTTTGAGTATTAAACTTGACATCTCACACCATTGACACTATTTGGAAGGTGGACATGACACACCACGTCCCTCATTTCAAGTGATGACATGATGACTCACCCACCATCTTGAGTGTTGATCATGAAGTTTCGCATTCATTATGAGATGTTGTTATTGTACCCATTTCTTGAGTTTATAGCCTTGTTTAGACTAGTTATAGATTCCCTAGTTATACCCTAGTCCATCTATCACATATTATTCCAATTATATGGCTACATACATCCGTACGCACTTAGTCCATTAGGTGGATGTAATATATAACTATGCTATATATATTATGAATATATATATAAATATGTATGTTTATTGATCAAAAAATCATTCTGGCCTATGCTGAATTAGGTAGAGTCATCCAAGTGTCCTATTAGAACCTGAGCTAATAGATATTTATTTATTAGCATTGTCTGTTATTCTGTGTGCATGAAAACTATTTTACCTTATATTCAAGGACTGGATCTAGTTATAGACACCATTTTTGGTGACCTAATTAGTATATCTAACACTCTTCCAAGGCCGCCATTACATTGGGTGTACCTGAGAAGATCTCATGTTTGCAAGACTACATACTTTTTCATGAGTTGACTTAACTGTACCTAGGATTTAGGAGCACATGATTGATATGGATCTAAGGATTTTTGTGGAGTTCAACCTCAAGGATTTTATTATTTCTTATTCATGTACTACATTGTATCATGTTTATTTCCACATGTCTTCAATTATAGTTTATGTATCATTATCTATACATGCATTCATTATTGTATTTTGGTGTTGGCCATTTATATTTAGTTGATATTTTTCTTCTGATGATTTGTATTTAATTTATTACTACTTATGTGATTTCATGTTATTTATTTTTTGATATATCTTTGTGCTTATTTAATCATGAGAGTATAGTATTCCCACCATACCATCATTGGAACCTCACATATAGTCATCATCCTCTAGCGTAAAGGGATTCGTGCTTGAGGCCATGCGGTGGCTAGTCCGACGATTGGTTTTATAGGAAGTTGATCCAGGATATTACATCAATAGTCTACTCCAGTTGTATAAATTTTTGACTTATATATTCAATATTAAAATTTAATGCCAGACCACTATGCGTTACAACATGAAATTTATTTTAGATTCCATATTCGTATATTTTTTTTCTTTTTTCCAGAACAATTTAAATTGATCGAATTTGGGGAAGATAAATAAATTAAATTATATAAATTA
The DNA here is from genome assembly GCA_963277665.1 of Viscum album. Classification (NCBI taxonomy): domain Eukaryota; kingdom Viridiplantae; phylum Streptophyta; class Magnoliopsida; order Santalales; family Viscaceae; genus Viscum; species Viscum album. Next base: position 570,332,277 of record OY728131.1, read on the forward strand.
TTTTATTTAAACACCCTAAATCATATGATTGAAATATAAATATCAAAATACCCTAAATATTGAATTCAGATTTATCCTTAATGATTGAATCTCAATATTCTACATAAGAAGTTCACCTTACTATGCATTAAATTCAATGTCAATAAAATAAATTGATAAAATTGAAAATTAATTATTCAAGAATAACATAGGAAAATTCATAAATGCCTAAATTTTAAAAGAAACAAATCAACCATGTATTTTACTCTTCTATTTTTAAATAACCTAACCTCTTCATCAATACATTTTCATTTATAAATTCATTATTAATAAGCCTAAAATCTCAAATTACATCCGTTGATTTTTTTACTGATCATTAAGGTACAATTTTAAATATATTTTAGAACATACCTCAAAAACATGTCACTAACAATAGAATTGCAAGACTTCTTTCATCAAATCCATGTAAAGTCAAAATCATAAATAATCATGAGGGATTCATCATTACGATCAAATGTATCTAAGGATTTTTGGTAGGTAGGTAAATAATGTAAAAATTAATGCTTGAAAAGGAGGTATGACTCTAAAAAATAATACATGATATCAAATGTTAAGCTCAGAAAATCCTCCCTTTACAGATTTCATCTCTCTCTTCCATCCCAAGAGCTCAAAGTGGGCTTGTAATCAATGTAAGAATAATGAATGAATACACCTCTTTTAATGTTTTTTTATTTTTTTAATTATTTTATTTTTCTTGAAAAACACACTTAAGATAAATCTCACATACATCACCTAACCACACACAATTATAATATCATTATTTTGGAAAATTTTGATTTTTGATCTTCTTAAAGAACAACCCATTTATTTATTTACATTTAAAATTTATTTATTATATTTTTAGCAAGAGAGGTGAATAATGATATTTTATAATGAAAAATATTATGGATTCTCACCAAATCATATTGAAAAAACCCAATTTTTTTTACTAAATATATTAAATATAAATAACCAAAGACAATTTATCTCCCACACTTATTATTTTAAATAACATGGATTATAATTAGATGAAGGTAGGAATGGATAATATAGGCATGCAACACGGTTTATATCAAAATACGGTTATGCATGGCCTCTATAGACTTAAAAGGATTAATGTATGGTGGGTCCAAGGATAAATGGGTTAACAAGAGATGCCATAATCATAATAAAAGTTATTATATTCAGTCATAGATTTAATCATATTACAAAAATTTTCTAGAATAGAACATGCATGAGTCTCTCAAGAAATATACTATAAAGATAAATGGAAAATTCTGGCCTCAATTTTTATATTTCGAATGATAATGAATGGTTTGGAAAATAACTAATAAAAATGAATTTAAATAATTAAATTAATTAATGAAAATATCATTAGTTCAAATACTGATAAAATCTGAGAATAATCTCAATTATTAAGAATATCAATCTTCCCTAAATTGCGATTTATCAAATTCAAAACCACATTCTTATTTTTATTAATTTTTTCTCCAATTTTTCTAATTAAAACTTATTGAAAAAGGAATTTAAAATAATGACATGAAAATTATACAAGGTTGTTTATATATACTAGTTCAATTGATTAAAGTGGAAATCAAGCGTGTCCATGAAATTTGAAATTAAAGCACTTCACAATTTAAATGTGGGGAATACAGTAGAAAATTATAGAATTGGAATGTTTAATCCCCTTTTTTAATGAAGTTTGGAACATGAATGCATAGGTTCAGCCTAATCAAGATTCATGATTGGTATTTTCTGCGTGACATGTATTCGTTGGTTTTCACGATGTGAATGTGTTTCATGATGTGTAGTGATCCTGGAACTTATTTTCATTCCCAATGTTGCTTGCGGCCAATTACTGTATTAATGGTCCTATAAAAAATAAAAATACAAAAGTGAAAGTACATGTTATAATCAATGGAATTTTAAATATTTTAGGGTGAGTTCATGAACCAAAAAATAGAAAATGAATAAATAATAATTCTAAAAACTCAGGTTTCCTCCCAGAAGAACTTTTTTTAATATAGTTCGCTCGACCTTACCTCTTTTAGATTTAGATCATGTACAAGAATATTGAAAAGATGATGCCTGGTTGGAGTCCATGAATGGTCTCAATTGTGTCATATCAATATAGGTCAATGCCTATCATTTCTCTTTAATCAAATTTACTATTCTAGATAGAAGAACATACTTGATTTCTATCAGTATGATCCACCATTTCTTACTCAATATAGATGAACTAAATGTAATTTTATGTACCATCCATACCCATTGGACCTTTTCAAACTATGTGGAGTTAGTCACTCTTATAGTGTCTTCAGTCTGACCTCTCATTTTTTCATTATTTTCTCAGTACTTTTAATTCGAGTCTCCTCTTTGAGAACATCAGTTAACTTGTGTACTTATTCTACTTCAGGGATACCCTTAACTCTAGGTATTTTTTCTTATCCAAAACTAATTATCTAATATCACATCACATTACTTAATTTATTGATGGATGTTGAATGTTACTTGTTCACTATCTACTTTCAAACATAACTCACCACTTTGAATTTCGATTAGTTCTCTTATAGTTTCTAAAAACGGTCTTCTAAGAATAATATTTGTCATCTATTATTTAATTTGAAGCATTAAGAATTATATGAAGAAGCACAATTTTTTACTTTGATCATAATATCTTAGATGATATCTTGAGGGTACTTATTGTTGATTATGAAAATAAAAGTGTAGCTCTTGTGGGATTCATGCCCTCAAGTACCAGGATCTTTTAGGTGCTGTATGACATGATATTAACGCTCGAACCTAGATCACATAAGTGTTTTAAAAATTTATTATCTCAAATAATTATATGGAATAAAACTACACATATCTTGTATAATCTTGGGAAAATACTTTGATACCACAGTAGATAATTATATCGAGAGTGCTATTATTCTGATATCTTCTATATTTATTTTGTTAATCACCATCCCTTTCATGAACATCGATTACATTGAAATATTTCAAAGGGATTATGGAAAAGGAATATTAATTTTTTTTATAATTTTCAATAAATTTAGGAATTTTCATATCCTACTTTTCCTACTTCAACCTCTCTAGAAATAGTATATGAGGTTTTCATGGTGGTGGTCCTCCCACTACATGTTCTTATTTAGCATTATCCTTATTATTATTTATCATATAGTTATCTTATTTCTCAGACTACTATTATTTTTTTTCATTTTCTTGATTGCGGGTTGTTCTTAGTGAATTTTCCAATTCTTAGAGTTATTAATTTCACATATTCGCATGGGCATGCCTTAGAAACTACTGGTAAAACTACTCTCATCCTCTCCCTAAACTATTATATAATTTGGACATCTTTATGCTCCAAATTCCAAAATCTATATTTATAGATCATTAATAATTCCTTTATTTCCTTTATTATAGACCTAGTAGTGTTCATGAATGTAGAAAACATTTATTCCAAGGAGTGTAAATTGATCTAATGTGTGGGACCTTGTGGTTCTTGTTGTGGAAATACCTGTGGTCATTATTGATAACCTTTTACTTTTAAATGTTTATTCATATAACCATGAATTTTTTTTCATCAATTATAATAAATCTAATTAAAATATTCTATATATTTACCTTGTGGATTGTGAAAATCCATCGTCATGTCCATTTACTTAGTCATAGACTCCATTTGAGAAGCCATCCCATTATTGTCCACCATGTTCACCCCTTATCTTTGGGTGGTTTTAGTCTACAAATGAATTTTATTTATGGCCATTTTATCTAGATTATTTTATCTTTCATTGGGTTACCTCCTCATCAGTTATCCTCCATATACAAAATCTACAATGGATCTTTTTTCCTGTGACACAGACCTTCATAAAAAAGTTGTATAAGAAATCAAATTTCAATCCCATGATGAGGGAATTTTGTAGTGAAATATTTAAACATTTAATAGGAACTATACAATGATTCATCTTTTAATTGATTGAAATTGAAAACACCTACCCTAATGTTAATTTATTTAGATAGTGGGAAAGATTGGGTCAATACGTTTCTCACAAAATCATACCATGCATTGATGGAATGAGAAGGGAGGATTTGAGTCCATTCTCTATATTTTTTAATGAAAATATAGATAATCTAATCCTAAAAACAGTAGTGGAAACAATATTAAATTTAATAGTTTGATTTTTTTTTATAAAACTACCTATGTGTGTGTTCACATCCTCATGTGGTAGTCCAAAAAAATGGACCGAGTTCAATATCATCAATATTATTTTCAACTTAATCTCAAACTATGGTGTTATGATTAATGGAACCTAAATATTGGGTTTAATAACCATCCGTGAAGGTCTTCCATAATCCATAATCATGAACATCTCCAATGTTGGTTGTGTATATTCTCTATTCATGAATTGTTGTATTAATTCTACCTCTGATTTCTCTTTTATCTACTGGAGTAAAGTCTTATCCAGCTCTCGGTCATATGTGATATCATAGATTTTTTTCTTTACCATGATTAGAGTTGTTGTGTAATAGATTTGACCCTAAAACAACAACACAAAATGAACAATTTTAAAACAACGAATTAAAATTAAAAAATTATTAGAAATCCAATTTAACTTCAATATAACATTAACCATCCCCAAAAATAGTTCCAAAAATTTGACATCCCATAGGGTGTTGTTATTTAATTTTCAATGGGAGTATACAAATTTAGAGATATATTAAACTCAAAAAACCCTAACTATAAAAGTGTGGTATAAGAAATGTGAGAGTGTTGAACCCATAAGGATGGTCTATATACTCTAAATTAATTGAAGGAATTTTAGAACACAATTAATTGACTATTTAGATAGAGAGAAAGAAATTGAAACAAAGAATAGGTTCTAAATCAAGAGGTGAATCATGTTAGGTTTAGTGATTTCCAATTTCAAGTTCTAGGGATTAAATTTATTTTGGTTTAATTTATGTTTGTTTTTGGAATTAGGTAATTAGGGATCCTGGGTTTGGGTACCCTACACTAATTCTATAATTTCACCATTGGAATGGAAAAATACTATGTTTGATAATGTGACTAGGAAACCCAAAACCATATTTAAACATAATGACTATATGATACATAATGTTTATATACAAAACAAGGAAATTAACTGACAGAGAAAAATAAAATCACCTAAGATTGCAAAAAATTGTATTGAAATACGAAAATAAGAATAATTGGTTTTGAATCTTAAGAATAATGGTAGTTATTATTAGGATTGATACATCCAAATAGTCTTTCACATGCTTCTAAAAATCATCCTTATTAATACAAGTACTATTGGAAGAATATTTAGGTTGGATAAATTTTCCAAAAACAAATTTTATCTCATCATGTTTAAAAATATTTCCCAAATTATAATACCAGTCAATGAATTTATTACCATTCAATTTTTTAGTCACAAGGATATATCTCAATGAACATTTTGAGTTTGTGTTTGAGGTCATTAATATCAAAAAAAAATATAATTTTGTTATTTTTCATGAAATTATTTAACATATCCTTTTATTAAATATACTACCACTGAAATAGTAAACCTCAATATTATAAATTTAGTGGGGAAATATTTATATTTTTACTCATCTTAACTCATTAAAGAGTGTCTATTAAGATATGTATCATTATGGAAAAAAATATTGTTAATTGTATCTAATACAAAAATTTAATTATTGAGTGAAACAAATCTTGGCTAATTCATATCATGAATATTATACACAACGTGCCTTTAAATTACAATCCTATTTTTTACTTATTCAAGTTCCACGAATCATTCACATTAGAATAAATATGACTCTTTTCTCCCAAAAAAAGATAGATTATTGATGCTCGACTAAGTATGAACCAAATTTTTGGTTAATAAATGCATTGAAGAATGAAATTATTTTTAGAATTCCTATAACACATAGATATTTAATGAATTATTTTGTATTACATATCACCATTAACATTATATGCATACTATATCATAAATTATTATATTCACATTATTTCTATAGTATATATTTTATATATACTCAATTCACTTTATACATATTTATCACTTAACAAATTTCTCTTTATATCCCATATAATGATCCATAATTTAATCACATTACATAGAAATAATGTTTCCCCACCTTAATATTTATAGAAGGGAATCTGAGGAGGTATTATACAATTAAGGCATCATGCCATCGATGTACTAGAAACTTCGAGTAATTTTTACACTGAACAAGGTGGTGCTACATTGGGGGAAATTTTATACTTCAACGACTGCCATTTGGTCTCAAATGGCTCTGTTTCATTACTGGTTTATGTTTTTTGATGGTGAAATTTATTTTATGTAGAGATATATTTGGTGGGAGGTATCTTTTTAGTGATTTGATGTTTTGTTTGGTGCTAAAGTATGCTAAGCGTTGATTCATATATTCTAGGGGAAATCTAGGTAGATGAGAATAATGAATTAGGCTAGATTGGTTTTGGATTAGTGGTTACTATTTATGATGGTAGATCAGATATCTTTGTGGAGGATGAAAATGAGCGGCGGTTGATGGCGGTTGACTTTGGATAATGTGGAATCTTGGGATATGTGAGGCATATGGATCGATGCATGCATGCAGGAACCTCAAGATTACCATACTATTAATCCCCAAATCAAACTTGATTTTCACATTTTATTTTGAAATATTTATAACACTCGAATAATTTATCTAACAATTAATAATAATCTTGATAGCTTTACTAACATGTAACACCAAGATTTAAACAGATTGAGATATATTTCAAAAATATTAATATTTAAATGTTTCTTTTATAACCAAGCCATTGAATTGATTGGTATAGATATGAGTAAAAAAATAAAAAATAAATTTATAATTTTCCTAATCAATACAAAAGAATTGATTAATTATTCAGAAATAAGTACTCATTGTCAAGTGATTTTTTTTATGTTTCAAAAATGAATCTTCTTCAAAATATTTTTTTATTGAATTTGTGTATAAAAATTATAATTAATTTACACCAATTTTAGAAATTTTATTTTATAAAATGATAATCATTTTTTTTAAATCAGCGTATAAAAATTAATTTAAGGATTAATTTTTAGATTTTTCTAAAATTTTAGATTTTAAAATGAATAGTGAAAATACAACTTTTTTAAATTACACTCATTTCTTTTCAATAAATTAATTATTTTAAAAGTACTATTATATTTGGTATCTTTAATTAAAGTGAAAAATGAACTATTTTATTTATAATAATCTAATTAATTCTATTCTAATTGTAACACCCCGAGCTTCCACGATACACCTCTCTTTCAATAAAGCAATAGCTTGCATTGTACGCAAGTTCGAGTTCTAAAACACCGTGACTAATCAAAGTAGCCGTTATGAATAGTAATAACCACTTTTTAAAATTATAAAAATTTTATATTTCAAAATGGACTTCATTTTTGTATTCGTAATATCGAAATTAGCCTATGTTGAATTTTTGGTATTTTTCTGAGAACTTCTAATTTTTTATGAATAGTGAAAATTACTTAAAAACAACTTTTTTAATCAAAATAATTTATAGTGATAAATTATACTATTTAGTTGTTTTAAAGTATAATTAGAATTTATTTTTACCATTTTATCCAATGGTGGTCATTAGAATTAATTTAACATTGAAATTGGACATAAACAATTGCCAATCTTTTGATATAAATTGTTTCTTAAAAACACGGTATTTGTTGTAACAACGGGAATTAATAATAAAATTAATTAATGAAACTTTTATTTTTGGAATTTTGTAAAATAGACATCATTTTTGAATTCAGAATATCAATTATAGCTTAGGGTGAAATTTAGGCTTTGTTCTGAAAAACTTCAATTTTTGATGAATAGTGAAACCACTAAGTGGTAGTTAAATAACTGATTTTTCATTTAAATGAAATATTACCACTTCTGTGATTTGATTTTCAAAAATCCGACATACATGGTTGTCATTAAGAAGTAAAATGTGGTTCAATGAGATTAAAATAATTTTTGGTGAATAGTAACTTTTAAGTTCTTAATCGCGATAAGAGGTAATTAGTGTAGTTTAAGGTAAAAATAATGTTTTAATAATATGAGATGAGCATGAAACTTGTCCTACTCCTATTGGACGAGTCATGGCCGACAAAGACAACCCATGGGTCAACTTGGGGACCCCATGGAGCCACTTTAGTTGGAAAATGACATTAATATATATTTATTTAATGTTAAAATTAAATTGACACAAACATGAGTTGTTTTACTAAAACAATTTTTAAGTGGGGTTACACAAGTCCAAATTTTGATTATAAATATTTATTAGAAATCTAAAAATATTTCCTACATCATAGTATTTTTTTTATAATTTTTAGACATTAAATAAATTAAATTATTTATGACATCATGATGATGCAGCGATGACCTCATTATTTAATGATTTAAATAAAATGGGAAGATAATGCAAAATACAAGGATTACACTTGTCCAAAGCCAATTGGATGAGGATATTTCGAACCCTTATCACCTTATCCTTGAATTATATAAGTGTGAGACCTTTAGAATCCGAAAATCATTGTGTAATAATGTAACATTTCAATCTTTCCAAAAGAGCCCCTCCTCTCCACTTATAAAAGGCCCCCACCTCTTCCACCTTATTCACACCTTAAAGCCATTTGGCTCGGCCAAACCCTACCCAAATACTCTCCAAACGTCCCCCTATTACTACTAGAAGCCTCACTTTGGGCAGAACTCTTCTCAAGGAAGCCTTTGGCTCAAATCAAAAAGAGTTACCCGATTTTGAGGTAATGTCTTCTCTAATGTTTTTTTGTTTTATTTTTCTTCTCCAACCCCCTAAACTTTTTTTATTCATTTATTTTGTAACAACACCAGTATCCTCAATATACTAGGATGTTTTTATAAGAAGGATTCGAGCTACACTTACACACACCTTCATCTAATGGTTAAAGGACATACGGTTTCTGTGGATGGCGAATCTCTGCCTCATGAAACGATGATTGTTCAACACTCATATAACACCTTCAAAGGTGGCCATTAAGATGCCACTATTTGTATATATGATATATAATATGTTTATGTTTTACTTATGCTTCTTTACTTCTCATTTATGGCATAATTTATGATTTCCATTATGGGTAAAACGCGATAATTTCATTTTAGGAAGTGCGGACTACCGCCCCCTCAAAGTGATTTGAATCGTTAATGCCATATGTGGGATGTATAAAGGATGGAGTAAATGGTATTATACACTATATTATACTGGAATTATATTATACATTTATATCATTATGATTTCGTTCCATTAAATACGAAATAGAAATGAAAGTAGCGTTCATGCGTACGTACGGCTTACCGTCTCCATGAACGGTGCATTTCATTTCTTACCTCTAAATGTTACGTAATATTATAAATGAATGTATATACTGGATATATATGATATATATGACATCTAAATCATGAATATAATTCTGGAGATAATGGATATTCTACCACATAAACAACTTGTAATTATAAGAAGTTTATTGTTGACTCAAGTACCAAAGATCGACAAAACGACCGTTATTAACTTAAATAATTACATAACGTTCATAACATTGTAATAAGTGATATAAAAAGGATAATGAAATTGAAAATGGTTCTTAATAAGGTAGATATTAACTCTAGTTTATTATTCAGGAGGTTAAATAACGGTTGAGTCAAGTCGGACATGAGGTAAGGGAACTTCTTAACCCAATTTCCATTCTTTGGGTTAATCTCCTACTTTCAAATTATGATATTATTATGTTTTATCTTGTATTTGTACTTTATTTATGTGTACATATAGTGAATACACATAATAGATCTATTTTATTTAAAAAAATGATCTTTTTAAGGACATCGCCTCAATCTCCTTTTATTGAGGAATATTTGGTTTTATACACAACTTTCATTTATACGGTGTATAAACCCCTTTGACTTTTACGTTTATTCAAAAGGAATCTTTTTTATACGAAGCGTTTTACTAAATGACAAAAAGGGAATGTTTTTATTTCCGTACTTATGCGGCGACAACGACTTCTCCTCCGTCGTGACCATTATTTGAGTTTCGACTTCCTCTACAAGCCATCATTTTTTTACATGAAAAATAAATACAAAGTTTTAACTTTCTTTTATTTTGGTATTGAAAATGGTTTTGAAAGCGTTTTTATTATATCAATGTGTTGTATTTATATCTTTTGATTGAAATGTGGAAATGTTATGTTTCCTTTATGCATGTTTTATGTGATACGATTATGTTATGGTTTATGATATGTTTAAACCTATTCATATGAGGAATGCATTGGACTTAATAAGTGACGGGTGGAGCCCGCTATAGCTCCTCGATGCATCGGCAGGTCTCATGAGACAAAATAGTGTCTTGGCACGAGGCCTTGACAAAATCTTATTTGTAATCTTGGCACGAGGCCTTGGCTACGTGGTTATGATAGTCTGGCATTATGCATTCCATCATTATGAAAGTGGTTATTGATATTGCATGTGATTATTCAACCAGTAGAATATCCATGTGAATAAGTAAATGGCATTATCTCATTTTACTTTTGCCATATTATGTTGATGTTCAAGTTTAAAAGGCTTTTGTTTTAGTTATACATTGCCTTAAATTTTTATGTTTATTTATGAAAGCTTCCGCAATATTGTTATCCTTACTGAGCATCTGAGCTCACCCCTTTCAATGTTTTAATATTTTCCAGGATGTGAAGAAGTATTTTATGAATGACCTGCAGGGATTGTGAGAAAAGGATATGAGTGTGGACTATGGAGACTTTGTTATTGTTGTTTTCCACTTTATGATGTAATGTAACGTTTACGAATGTATCTAGTGTTTCCAAGGCTACTAAACTAATAGGTCTTTCGAGACTTGATCTTTTGTGATCATGCCAATGTTACGAAGTAATGCACCGACTCTGGGCAGCTGGGGTCGGGGCGTTACAGTTGGTATCGGAGGCAGTTTAGTACTAACCTTGGAAGCTAGATTTAGATAAACTCTGATTATAGCACATAGCCCAAAGATAGACTTTGGGGATTAGTATAGAAGAACTTCCTAGAATTTTGTTATTGTAGAGATTTTGTGAGTTTTCTGAGCAATACATCCCTGTCTGGATACGAGCAGGTAGAGGCGGATCTGGCACAGATGTACCTAGGGGTAAAACCCAAAAACACCGCTTTGAGCTAGACTCGAACGGGAACTGGTGCACGACAACGGGCCTTGCTGTACTTTTGGTTACAACACTCCCGGGGGATATGCTTAGGATAATTCTCATTTTCTTTAAAAACCACTATGAAGGGTTATGAGTACATACTTCCTCAAAGAAAACATTTTTATGATTATGGATTATATCCATAAATAGTTCAATTTATGTAAAGTGTTTTATAAGTATGGAATTATGTATTTTGATTCATAAACTAATCTAGTTTATGCCATTGTTTAGAAATGGCGCCTAGTGGAAGGAATGGAAACCGTATCAATACACGAACTCCGTGTAGGGATTGCCCTCCTACTCAAGATAATTATTGTGGATCTGGAGATACAACTGGTGCTGATAAACTTATTACCATACTGGGACAACTCACTCAGGTTATGAATAATAACCTTACTCGTATGGAGCACCCTGATCCACAACGTGGAGGATCAATGCTAGACCGTTTCATGAGGAAACAACCACCAACCTTCAATGGGAGTACAAATCCTATAGTAGCTGAGCAATGGATAAACTCCTTAGAGAAAATATTCCATGCCTTAGGGAGTAGTGAAAGGGAGAAGGTTGTCATGGCAGTTTACCGCCTCACTGGAGATGCCGATCAGTGGTGGTCGCTGATTCAAAACACAAAGGAAGATGATGACGTATCGAATATGGAATGGAGGGAGTTCAAAGATCTTTTCTTAGAAAAATACTTTCCTCGTGACCATCGAGCAGATATGGAAAGGCAATTTCTGAGTCTGAGGTAGAAGGAGGATGAGAATGTCGCAAAGTATGAGGCTAACTTTACAAGGTTAGCGAGGCATGCTGCCGATTATATACGTAACCCAAGGAGTAAGATTGATCGTTTCTTTGTTGGCTTAAAACCATTTCTCCGTCGAGCTTTAGTATCACAATCCTTCTCATCATACGAAGATATTGTCTCATGTGCTATCAAGACAGAAAAGGAATTCTCTAAGTCTTATGACAACAAAGTAAAGCAAGAGAAGAAGAGAACGGTGGAACAAGAGACAGATAAAGGGAAAAAGGGAAAGAAGGATTTTCCATTATGTGATAATTGTGGGAAGAATCACCCTGGTACTTGACTAAAAGGAATGGGAGTTTGTTATAAATGTGGAGAAAAGGGTCACCAGGCTCGTGATTGCAAGGGAAAGAATGAGGCTGTCAAAGTTGAATGCTACAATTGTAGGGAAATGGGGCATTATGAAAATGAATGTACTAAGCGTCAAGGAAACTTACCTCAGAAAAAGCCAAGGGATCAAGGCCAATCTTATGCCGTGACTACAGTTGAAGCGGAATAATTAATGTATTGGTGATTTTGGACTCAAGGATTATATTCTGGTTATAAGAATAATGTGATATATATAAGGATTGTACTGCAGTACTTTTTTATTTCAGTAAGGTTTTAATATGATGAAGGTAATTATATTTTTAGTTTGTGACAATAAGAGAAACTTTTCTTTGTTTGGGGAATCTGATGTTACAATTGATTTTGGAATTTAGAGAGCTTTTAGAGAAAGTCTGGATGGAGGTATTTTGGATAACTATAATGGTTGGAGTGGATTAAGTTGATCTTTAGATAGTATTGTTTAATGTTAAAACATTTCTGAAGATTATTTTTCGAATATTATAATACTATAGTTTTAGGAAAAGGACAACCTGCAGGGTGGGGCATAACCCGTCGCGTCGGACAAAGCTGCAGGAATCAAACCCACAACCATAGTGCGACAAGCCTTTATTTCCTACCACTAGCCTACAGGAAGTCCCTGGTTATTACAAAATAATTTTACTAATCTAAATTGTATGTGTTAACATTTGGAACCTTATACAATTAGGAAAAGTATAATATTTTTGGGTTCTATTATCTTTTTGAGTGAAAGGTGAGTTGAAGGTTGAAACTCTAATTGTCAGGAATAAATATATATATACCTATCTGTTATTCAATGAATAAATTAATTCTTAAACTTTAGTAAAGGGATATTAAAACAAAAAAATGCGTTATCCTAATACCTTATGTCTTGTTAAACTGATGATATTTTAAATCAACATAGATTGAAGGCTTTGAGGCCCTCAATTTGACAGTTGATTGTGATTGATGACCTCAATCACTCCCTACGAATATTTACGTTTTTCCTCCAATTATATGTCTCTAATTGCCACCAATGTTCTCCTAATCAAGATCATAATTGGGTGGTGACTTTTTTATTTCCCTTTCCCTCTTATTAAGGCTAAATTTTATTAACCTTATTTCCGATGTGGGTTTTCCACAAAGGTATTTTCTATTTTCAACCTTTTATTTTCAAAGAAAAATATCAAATTGCGAGGACGCAATTTATTGAAGGAGGGGAGAATGTAACACCCCGAGCTTCCACGATACGCCTCTCTTTCAATAAAGCAATAGCTTGCATTGTACGCAAGTTTGAGTTCTAAAACACCGTGACTAATCAAAGTAGCCGTTATGAATAGTAATAACCACTTTTTAAAATTATAGAAATTTTATATTTCAAAATGGACTTCATTTTTGTATTCGTAATATCGAAATTAGCCTATGTTGAATTTTTTGTATTTTTCTGAGAACTTCTAATTTTTTATGAATAGTGAAAATTACTTAAAAACAGCTTTTTTAATCAAAATAATTTATAGTGATAAATTATACTACTTATTTTTTTAAAGTATAATTAGAATATATTTTTACCATTTTATCCAATGGTGGTCATTAGAATTAATTTAACATTGAAATTGGACATAAACAATTGCCAATCTTTTGATATAAATTATTTCTTAAAAACACGCTATTTGTTGTATCAGCGAGAATTAATAATAAAATTAATTAATGCAACTTATATTTTTGGAATTTTGTAAAATAGACATCATTTTTGAATTCAGAATTTCAATTATAGCTTAGGGTGAAATTTAGGCTTTGTTCTGAAAAACTTCAATTTTTGATGAATAGTGAAACCTCTAAGTGGTAGTTAAATAACTGATTTTTCATTTAAATGAAATATTACCACTTCTGTGATTTGATTTTCAAAAATCTGACATACATGGTTGTCATTAAGAAGTAAAATGTGGTTCAATGAGATTAAAATAATTTTTGGTGAATAGTAATTTTTAAGTTCTTAATCGCGATTAGAGGTAATTAGTGTAGTTTAAGGTAAAAATAATGTTTTAATAAATGAGATGAGCATGACACTTGTCCTACTCCTATTGGATGAGTCATGGCCGACCAAGAAAACCCATGGGTCAACTTGGGGACCCCATGGAGCCACTTTAGTTGGAAAATGACATTAATATATATTTATTTAATGTTAAAATTAAATTGACACAAACATGAGTTGTTTTACTAAAACAATTTTTAAGTGGGGTTACACAAGTCCAAATTTTGATTATAAATATTCATTAGAAATATAAAAAGATTTCCTACATCATAGTAGTTTTTTTATAATTTTTAGACATTAAATAAATTAAATTATTTATGACATCATGATGATGCAGCGATGACCTCATTATTTAATGATTTAAATAAAATGGGAAGATAATGCAAAATCCAAGGATTACACCTGTCAAAATCCAATTGGATGAGGATATTTCGAACCCTTATCACCTTAGCCTCGAATTATATAAGTGTGGGACCTTTAGAATCCGAAAATCATTGTGTAATAATGTAACATTTCAATCTTTCCAAAAGAGCCCCTCCTCTCCACTTATAAAAGGCCCCCACCTCTTCCACCTTATTCACACCTTCAAGCAATTTGGCTCGGCCAAACCCTGCCCAAATACTCTCCAAACTTTCCCCTATTACTCCTAGAAGCCTCAATTTGGGCAGAACTCTTCTCAAGGAAGCCTTTGGCTCAAATCAAAAAGAGTTACCCGATTTTGAGGTAATGTCTTCTCTAATGTTTTTTTGTTTTATTTTTCTTCTCCAACCCCCTAAACTCTTTTTATTCATTTCTTTTGTAACAACACCAGTATCCTCAATATACTAGGATGTTGTTATAAGAAGGATTCGAGCTACACTTACACACACCTTCATCTAATGGTTAAAGGACATACGGTTTCTGTGGATGGCGAATCTCTGCCTCACGAAACGATGATTGTTCAACACTCATATAACACCTTCAAAGGTGGCCATTAAGATGACACTATTCTTATATATGATATATAATATGTTTATGTTTTACTTATGCTTCTTTATTTCTCATTTATGGCATAATTTATGATTTCCATTATGGGAAAAACGCGATAATTTCATTTTAGGAAGTGCGGACTACCGCCCCCTCAAAGTGATTTGAATCGTTAATGCCATATGTGGGATGTATAAAGGATGGAGTAAATGGTATTATACACTATATTATACTGGAATTATATTATACATTTATATCATTATGATTTCGTTCCATTAAATACGAAATAGAAATGAAAGTAGCGTTCATGCGTACGTACGGCTTACCGTCTCCATGAACGGTGCATTTCATTTCTTACCTCTAAATGTTACGTAATATTATAAATGAATATATATACTGGATATATATGATATATATGAAATCTAAATCATGAATATAATTCTGGAGATAATGGATATTCTACCACATAAACAACTTGTAATTATAAGAAGTTTATTGTTGACTCAAGTACCAAAGATCGACAAAACGACCGTTATTAACTTAAATAATTACATAACGTTCATAACATTGTAATAAGTGATATAAAAAGGATAATGAAATTGAAAATGGTTCTTAATAAGGTAGATATTAACTCTAGTTTATTATTCAGGAGGTTAAAGAATGGTTGAGTCAAGTCGGACATGAGGTAAGGGAACTTCTTAACCCAATTTCCATTCTTTGGGTTAATCTCCTACTTTCAAATTATGATATTATTATGTCCTATCTTGTATTTGTACTTTATTTATGTGTACATATAGTGAATACACATAATAGATCTATTTTATTTAAAAAAAATGTTCTTTTTAAGGACATCGCCTCAATCTCCTTTTATTGAGGAATATTTGGTTTTATACACAACTTTCATTTATACGGTGTATAAACCCCTTTGACTTTTACGTTTATTCAAAAGGAATCTTTTTTATACGAAGCGTTTTACTAAACGACAAAAAGGGAATGTTTTTATTTCCGTACTTATGCGGCGACAACGACTTCTCCGCCGCCGTGACCATTATTTGAGTTTCGGCTTCCTCTACAAGCCATCATTTTTTTAAATGAAAAATAAATACAAAGTTTTAACTTTCTTTTATTTTGGTGTTGAAAATGGTTTTGAAAGCGTTTTTATTATATCAATGTGTTTTATTTATATCTTTTGATTGAAATGTGGAAATGTTATGTTTCCTTTGTGCATGTTTTATGTGATACGATTATGTTATGGTTTATGATATGTTTAAACCTATTCATATGAGGAATGCATTGGACTTAATAAGTGACGGGTGGAGCCCGCTATAGCTCCTCGATGCATCGGCAGGTCTCATGAGACAAACTAGTGTCTTGGCACGAGGCCTTGACAAAATCTTATTTGTAATCTTGGCACGAGGCCTTGGCTACGTGGTTATGATAGTCTGGCATTATGCATTCCATCATTATGAAAGTGGTTATTGATATTGCATGTGATTATTCAACCTGTAGAATATCCATGTGAATAAGTAAATGGCATTATCTCATTTTAATTTTGCCATATTATGTTGATGTTCAAGTTTAAAAGGCTTTTGTTTTAGTTATACATTGCCTTAAATTTTTATGTTTATTTATGAAAGCTTCCGCAATATTGTTATCCTTACTGAGCATCTGAGCTCACCCCTTTCAATGTTTTAATATTTTCCAGGATGTGAAGAAGTATTTTATGAATGACCTGCAGGGATTGTGGGAAAAGGATATGAGTGTGGACTATGGAGACTTTGTTATTGTTGTTTTCCACTTTATGATGTAATGTAATGTTTACGAATGTATCTAGTGTTTCCAAGGCTACTAAACTAATCAGTCTTTCGAGACTTGATCTTTTGTGATCATTCCAATGTTACGAAGTAATGCACCGACTCTGGGCAGCTGGGGTCGGGGCGTTACACTAATCATCAATTTACTTAATTTTTATATAATTTAATTTTTATGCTTAAAAACGTATTTTTCTAAAAAATAATTTTTTCGTTACATTTTACATATTTATATTAAATTTTTTTTTGAAAATTATAGAGATTTAATATTTAAAAATTGATTTCATATTTATAATAATGGGTTTAATGTTTGTTAAATAGGCTCCTTTTATATTTTTTTTATAAAAAGTAACCATGATAAATATTTGTCACATCGGTAAGGGTGAAATTGGTAAAATAGGATTAAAACAATTAAATAAGGTCTCAAAATCCACCCAGAATTTTCATTTACATTATTTTGTGAGATAAAATAGGCCTTATCTACCCAAGATCATAATATATGGGTTTTTAGTTCCATTTTACCTTAATAATGACATTTATATGAATTTAAGTCAAAAAATATCCAAATGTCACTCTCTTACTTTTTAATTTGTTTTATAGGTTCACATATGGGTAATAATATGTTATTAATGAATATAAAAGCTAATTTATAACTTCAGTAACTTATTTTTATGATGGTATTTTTTTATTAATGAATAAATTACTTTAAATGTTTACTCAACGCCGACACATTTCTTGTGTAAGCCTTAGAAAAATAATGTAAATGATTTTTAAAACTCTAAAAGTAATATTTTCTGGGCGATTTATAGTGAACCATGAATTTTATTGGTTAATGAAACATATTATGGATTTTTTAAAGGTTTGTAGTTGAATAAAATATCTATATTTTTGTATTCATAGTCAAATTAAATGAATAGTGTCAAAAGAGACTTTAGTGACATTTTATGAAAAGTAATAATTTAATAAATTAGTTCCAATTGATAAATATATTTAAAAAGTACAGTTATGGTGAGAAATGGTCTAAAATTTCATCCATTGTTAATTTATGAGACAATTTTTCATTAGAAGTGAAATTATAACCCTTTAAAATTGAAATAGTGCTTACCAAGGTAAAGGTTAAAAATGGTTAACAAAGGGGTTAATAAAAATGATAAGGTTGAATATGATATATAGACAAGTATAATTTTGATTATATAATTATATAAGGACCATAATCTACTTGTATTTGAATCCATGTCATTTAGGAACTACTTCACCACTAATGTGACATTATTATATTTTAATATTTTGAAATATTATAAGAGTTTCCTTCCACTTACTTATAGAAAGAAACACCTCTCATTTTTCTATAAACCTTATTGAGAAACATACATTATCCAAATAATAACCATTTATCTACTAAATTCCACTATCCATGAATTATAATATCTTTTTTTCTTAAAAGACCATTTTAAGGGTCCTTGAAAGAGGATCTAAAGGAGGACAACTAAAGAAGATATAATCATCTTACACGACATATTTAAATTTATTTATTTTTCTAACTCATATATAATTATGGTATTCATCATAAAATAGTAAATTATTTCTTATAAATAAACTAAAATGTTATTATGATCATGAACCAACCATTATACACCCTCTTTTACATCAAATGGGATGTGAAAGTATCGCTCGTGTGTATGTGTGGACAACTGTCTCCACACAATGATACAATTTATTCTTCATCACCATATTTCATGTATGGTTATTATGAAGAGTTTAATTTTTATATATTATATTTTTTATAGAATTATTATTCTATAATTATAATATTATATCTACCTTCTTACCTTTAAATCCATTGGAAAACTGTAACGTCACTCGTGCGTATGTGGGGACTACTATCTCCATGAAGCTATGTGATTAATTTTTAATTTCCACTTTATATGGATAATAATAAAAAAAATCAATGAATATATATGATATAAATTATATAATACTTATTATTTAATGGAAAATTATTTTTTACCTTTCTTTCATTCTTTTTGTTGAAAAGTGAAAACAATGTTCATGCGCACATACGAACTACAATATCCATGAATGGTGTAATTCAATTTTTAATATATATATATATATTGTGGATAAATATATATAAATAATTAAAATAATTTATATTTTTATCATAATTTACATTTTGGTTATTATGTAACCATTATCAAAGTACAAGGACTGGAACTACCAAACCAAAATTCTCATAAAAAGGAAATAGTTAATACATGGAAATGACATTTCTAATAATAAACTATTAAGAAATGATTGTTTAAATTTTATAAGTGGATAATATTTGATATTATAAGAATTTATAAAATTATTTTTATAATAATAATTAATTTAAATTTATTATATAGGAGTTTGGAACATATATGAAACAAGTCAAACTTAAGGTAAGGGTTTCCTGTCTCACTTTTTATTTCTACGGGACATATTCCATATTTAAAAAAATTTCAATTATGTGGTGTATATACTATGCATGGATAATTTTTATGATCCTTCTCATAAAAATTCAATGAATTTATAAATCTATCTATGGATATATCTTTCATGATTTTTTGATTTGGATGTTTTGAAATTTGTAAGAGTTTATCATCACAAACTATCTTCTTTGGGATATATTTTATGTTATGAATTGGTATTATTTTATGAGGTGTATATATATAACATTTGAGATTTTATATCATAAATACCCTTATGATCATGATATCTTAATATTTATTTTGAAATTATTCTTTCATCGGTCTTACGATTAAAAAGTTATCATAGTGGTAAGATATTTATGTTACAATCACATTATTATTTGTATTTTTTGTGATAAAGTTTTTTATAATAAAATTTTATGACTAATATCTCAAGAATTCAATTTATGGATATTACACATTTTCCTTTAATTATCCACTCTTAAAAAAATCAATATCCATGAATAATTTCTTTTAAGTAAAATCTATTTTATTTTTCTATTCAGTCAAAAATACAATTTCTTACATATCCATGTTTTATAAAAATGTTTTTCGTGAATTTTTTTTATTATCCTATGATTTTTTAAATTAATTTTTACTAATAATTTAATTTTTATTTTTTTAAAATGAATCTTCATGTCATTATCAAAACATTGGAATTTTTAATTTTACCAAAAGTATGAAATAAATCTTTATTTTAATGTAAAATAAATGAAAATAATTTTCTACTATCATGAATGCTTAATGATCTAAAGATTAATTTAAAAGTTTCCAAGGTTATTTTAAAATAAAATTTATTCCTTAAAATTTATGAAAATTTTATATTTTAAATAATGTTTTGATAAATGAAAAAGGTATTTTCCTTATGAAAAACTCCAGTGATATTTTAAAATATTTTTTATCTATGATAGCTTCATTTGATATTACTTATAAATTAATAGAGATATAACTATATTATAGTTCTATATTCATTGCCTATATTATTTATGAATATGATAATTAAATATCTATAAAACCTGTACTATTTTACACATATTAAGTTATGATTAATTTTGTTAGGATATTGGGGAATACAAATAAATGGATTATTATTATGTTATGGGTGGGACAAGAATTATATATCCCTCTAATTAAATGGGTAAAGATAAATTTTTTATGAGATCAAAGGGTACATGATATGTTATCCCAAGATCGAAAAAATAGGGTATAAATAAGGTTGTTACAATCCCAAATGAGGGTTCATTGAGGTTTATCCCATGCTCAAAGAAGTTACATGGGTGGTTAGCCCACGACTAACTTGTTATAAATTTTCTTTTTGGTACCCTTGACATGACATTTTTGTAGTTATGATTATGAATCACTTTATTCCACTCTTTTATGAAATGATATAATTTCAATGTTATGTCCCCATAACTAATATTCTTTGATTCCATTACTATTCATGTCTTGTGAATTCCAGGATTTATACCATGACTATTGATCATGAACTATTAAATTATGGGTATAGTTTTTAAATTTCAAGATCATGTTCTTATACCATTTTTTCCATGTTATTTCTAAGTGACCATTCATATCTCCCTTGTCTACCCTTAAATAGAATCTTATCGCACCCTTTATTATGTTTCTATTCCACAGGTTATAAAGAATGTTTTTAATTATGACATATCTAAGAAGGGTTATAGTTATAAATATCTTTGTGTGAGATGTTTTATACCTCTTATGAACAAGTTTTTTTGTATCCATGTTTGTAAAGACACAAAACCTACAAGACTCTAGTGTGGATCATAATGTTATGTGTTGAATATTCATATAAAAAAAATTAATATTCATGTATGAAAAGTATGAGTTTCTATAGTTTATATCAAAGATTATTTTTTTAATATTTTGAGATTATGATTATAGAAATTTGGTAAACACACCTAGGATAGGTCTAATTATAAGATAACATTATAAAGTTTTGGTAAGGAAGAGATTATATGGTTTTCCTTTCAATATATCCATGTATGGATAATATAATTGGATGCAGTTTTGGTATAGATTAATCAAGGGGTAATAACCATAAAAGATCTAGTCAAGTATATCTCGAACATCATTTTAGTTCATGGTGGGCATTTTCTTACCACACACCAGGTTTGAAACTCTTGGGGGATATGATTGGCTTAATCTAATTTTTTATGAACCATTATAAATGAATCAAATAGATGATAATCAAGGTTGGAATTGGCTAAAAATAAGGCAACATAGATAGAAAAGAGGTTACATGAATTTGAAATCCTATGAGTGATTTTTCAAATTTTCTCACTATGATTAATTTTTTTCACACAATGTTTTTTGGTTTTGGTAAATGGATGGAACTAGGAAGAATTTGGTTAACACTAAATGTGTCAGACAATGGAATTATTCTCCTTCTGATAAACTAAGTGAAATGACATATGGAATGAAAAACCTTGTGATTATTCATAATAATCTATATCATTATATCATTAAAAATATAAATATGGATGATTTTCTTAATACACCTAATAAGAGAAAAATTGTATTTATGGAATACCATGGAGGAAATAATTTTAGACTTCCTATATGTGAATAATGTGGGAAGAAGCACCCAAGTGAATGTTCTAAAGGAATGGGAAGATGATTTATTTGTGGAAATTAAGACCATAAAGAAAAAAAATTCCAAGAAATTCAATGTCTTATATGCGGGGAACATGGAAATTATCTAAGGTAATGCTTTAATCCAAGAGCTAACTCTAATACCATGTAAATTCTTGTGTTATATAGGTCATTGAAGTGGAATGATTGAAGTGTTTATGTATTGGGATTCAAAAATTATGTTGTATATGTGTTATTTCATTGATATTCTATTTATAAATCATGAAACTTATTAGGATTAATTTAAGTAGTTTTTATTAAGGATTTTAATCCACATGTTTAATGGTACTGATAAACTAAAAATTGATTTAGTAGTAAGGGTATATTTTTGGAAAACCCATGATTGGGGGAAAATATATATTAATATGTTCTTAATGATGAGATAATAATTTTTATTTGAGATAAAGAGATGATTGATATTGATAAATAAATGGGACACTATTGGTGAAATTGGAATTGATTAATGATTTGAATACAAAGTGGTTTATGATATCATTGATAATGTTTATGGAATTTATTAATTTAAAAAATATATTTTATAGTCTGTGATTTTAGAGAAGGAATAAGGGGATAATTATTTTTTGGAAGCATAAATGTTTTCAATGTGTTTTTAGGTGATTCGGGCTGTTACTATGTTTTAAGAGAATATATGATAAAGGTATTCACATATTTGGTCTATGACATTAAGAGTTACTTTATCTTTTTGGGTGAATAATGTTAAGTTGATTTTAGAAATTTAGTTACTTTGTTTATAATTGTTTTGATTTTTAATTTGGCCAGACATATTTTGGAAAGGTTTTAAGGTCAACTATTTATAGAATGGATTGAGTTTATCTCTACAATTTATATATTAATGTATGATTTATTCATTTTGGATAACCTATGATAATCATTTTAGTTTTGGTAAATATATACATAAAGTAGGAATGAATTTTAATTATTTTATGGATCTTATGATCCATTAAAAGGAAATTATAGTGCTTCAAGCATGACAAATTCAACATTAATATCCATTCCATGGCGTAGGAGATAAATTGTAAATTTATTGAAGCAAAACCAATAGATTAAACTGAGCTTATGAAATGGAAATAAATCAAGTAAGAATATTTTAGCATTTTCTCTACCTTTATTGTAAAATATACCATCAAATTTCAAAAATGGATCTAGAAAAAAAAATTATTCTTTTACCTTTATTTATGATGAAATGATGATCTTTTCACCCCTCATAAATTTATGGTTTTGTGGACATTAAATTTCCCATGAAAATTTTCTCTATCACTCTATATTATTCATTGGAATTTTTTTTCTCCTCCATAGTTATAATTTAACTTCCCACTAACATTATCTTTATTTTGAAACCTGATCATGTGTTATTTTAGGTAACCTTTTTGTTTATCACTTTCCCTTTCTAAAGGAAGTTTTGTTATAATTTTCTAAGATATGGGTTTTGATAAAGGTATTTTTCAAGTATTAAACATTTTATTACCAAAATAAAATTATTAGGGCACAATATATTTATGGTGGAGAATATAACTATAAATAATTACAATATTATTAATAAAATTCCCTTATAAATGAATAAATTTCTTACTAAGTAATGTAATTTTAGAAAAAGCATGAAAAACTTTGGTTATTTCGGACCATTATATGTAGTAAAAGTTAAAATAACATTAAGAATCACAACCATTGATAATATATCCATTGTATAATGACTATTATGTTTTTTATAAATTAAGGGTTATGATAAAATCCAATTGAAATATAAAGAATAAGTGATTACCTTGACCAATAATATCGTACCCTATAAATACCATTTATCAGAAATTATGAGGGAGATGTAATCACTGTGATTTTCCATTAACCAAGCCAATGTTGTGATCCTATAATTTAAACATGAATACCACTATTTATGAGATAAGTTCAATCTTATCAATATCATGGCCCAAACCATGTTCGTTGAAACACCCTAAGAATGTGTCAACATCACACTACTTACCTTTAGGGCATGCACTGGTGTAATAAGGATTTGTGTACCTAGATCATAGTAGTATGATTTTTTATATTTTATTTTAAATTAAATAATGATTATAATTATAAATTTTTATTAGTACATTATAAATTATTATTTAATTAGTTTGATAAAATATCAAATTCTGATACGAAGAGATCAAAACTGTATTTTTTGGGAAATATATGATTTTAATGAAGAAATTTTCTGATAAATTTATGAAATTTTGAAATAAATTTTATTTTAATAAAATATTTTTATTAAATAATATATATTTGAATATAAATTATAATATAATTTAATTAAGTAAAATGAATTTTTTATAAGTGTCAGAAAGCTATTAGTATCATAAAAAATAGTGTTTTCTTAATAAATAAGTATTTTTATTTAAAAGTGAAAATTTTCACATTTATAAAATTATTTTTGAGAATTAAATATTATTATTGAAATCATTACATCAAAATTAGACAGTGGGTAATTTTTCATAATTTTTTGAGATAGTTAAATTTGTGGGTAAAAATTAAATATGGTATAAATATACAGTCATTATTACAATATCATAATAGAAAAAAGTGATGTAATAAATACAATAAGTAGTATACATGACCAAAATTATGTTTCCCATTTAAAATAACGTGTTATTGAAGTTATTTTGTTATGTTCCTAACTCTTTAATGAATCTCCCAAAACCTATATTATATTTTAAGGTTTTAAAAAATTGTTTTTTGAGCATGACTCACTTCCACATCACCAATGGTATTATTTTAATGATTTAGGTTCTTATACTTATAAAATATATAAAACTACTTATATTTGGAATAAAAAATGGTTCGAAACCATGATATGTTTTGTGTTTATTTATTTATTTACCATATTTAGTACATAACATATCATATGAAATTAATAAAGAATTCCCTTATATTTTATTATAAATACCCACCCAACCTCTAACTCTATTACCCTAAAAAACCATTGATAATGAATTTACTCTATACATAACTCTATATATCAATCCCCATGTGTTTTTAATATCTTAAGATGCTACTCCCATGATTGTATAAGCACCCTCTCAATGTAAGGGATCCTCTCCTCTTCCACTTTATTCATGTACTCTGTCTAAATTATGATAATTTTATTTAAAATTTTCCATGTTGTAATTTTTCAAAACCTCCCAATTAAATACATTATATTACCATGTAATGATATACCATATTTAATTCTCATTAAAACCTTCCATTAATGCTAACATGCACTCATTATGTTGTCGATATTATCCTAAAATTTTCCATGCCAAAAATTTATGTTATTAATTCCTACCCCTGTTTACTATGAAGTTATTAAAATAGATGAAACTATAATTAATTAATTTTTTCACTCCCATTTATGCAATTAAAATTCCTTAATCCTGATATTAAAAGTTATGGAATTAATCCTTATTGTGTATGATCTATGTGGCACAAAAATTTATATACATGATATGAATGTGAAAGGTGGTCTCAAAATTATATATCCCTCCAATGCATTGGGTAATGTTTTAATCTCATGAGTTACCTTATATGGTTCATGATAAGTTATCCTAATCACACTATTTTATGATTTCTAGGAGTTTTTCTTTAACTAATGTTTATGATATCATGTTTTATGTTGTTCCCACATCCATATGTTACCTTGATGTCTTCATCATATTTCATGATATGATATTCATGATTATGTTTATCATCATATTATTTCACCTTGATATGCCGCACGAATCACATGTATTACATTCATCATGTTAATATTTTATTATTCCATTACTAGGGTTTATAGCTCACCCATTTCTAATGTATGTCCCTAGGATATCAATTATATTTTTAAAAAGGAAATATAATTTTAGAAGAATGTTAAAGAGTTTTAAATAATTTCATTGGATCCCCATTTAAATTTATTGTGTTATGTATCAAATTTCCCTAATACACTTGTCCTCTTGATCTTTTTGGTTTGGATTAATTGTGTATTTATTGAATAAATCATAGATTAATGTTTATAAAATATATGGGTTATATTTGTTGGTATTAGATTAAAGTCTAGTTATTTTTGGGGATTTGGATTAGAAAACCATAGTGAATTATTTCGGGATAATACTAAACATAGAAAAACATCCCTTTATTTTGGTAATGTATAGAGTAAGTGGTTTTCAAGAAACTATATGCATGTATGTATACTACAAGTTGATTTATATTTAGCATAGTTATATATAGGTGTAATATAACCAAAAAGGGTGCATTAGAATTTGACTCAATTGTCACCTAGTACACAACAAATATGCCTTGCTGCATACCTGGTTTGAATCTCCAGGGGGATATTCTTTAGTAAATTCCGAATATATTTATGAACAATTATGATGGGAAAAAAAATTCAAAAAACTTTTATATTAGAAACTAGGCCATGGATAACTTATATTGAAACCTAGAAATTCATAGGCAAAGTAATGTGTGTCATTTTTTATTTTTTTTAAACGTTCACAACATTCATTTTATTTTTGTAATATTTTAAATATATTCATCCAAAATTTTCCCATTATTGTAGTCTATGAGTGGAAATAAGAGAAATCAATTCAATAACCAATGTGAGGGTAAATGTCATAACTTCCCAAACAAGATACCCAACTTGATAGGAGTAGGAATCCAAAAATTTATTATAATAATTTCTTAATTAACACAATGTTTTAACATAAATGAGAATTAGGAGGAATTTAATAATCCCCCAAAATAAATAGAAATTTTAAATTGAGACAATTATGTGACAAAGGCCTCTAACTTTTAGTGGATCTTATGATGTATTAATTGCATAATAGTGGATCAACTACATTGAAAATATATTCTCCATCCTTCAATGCTCTATGAAAGAGAATAAATTGATGGTAGTTTTACTTATGGAGGGATAAATTGACAAATAATTTATTTTCATTAAAAATATGAATCTTTTTGAGGATATCTAATGGATAGAGTGGATGGAATTCCAAAAAATGTTTTTTGATAAATATTTTCTTTTCACTCTCTTACTAAAAATAGAGAGGTAGTTCCTTGGAGTTAAGAAAAAGGGTCATTAATCCATCATGGAACATAAGGAAAACATTACAAGACTTGAATGACATGCCTTTGGAGTTATCATTGACCCTAAAAGTAAAGTTGACTTCATTTTAGTGGGATTAAACTGAACCTACAAAAATCATTGGGGATTTGTTACATTGAAAAATGTGAGAATATTTTTTGATGTTCCCCCAATGTCAAAATGGAGATCAATGAATATCAAGGGTCTCATGTGCCCTGATATAGGAAGCAGATAATATATTTTAATTTTTCTTGTGCAGTGGAAAAATATCACA
Source organism: Viscum album (assembly GCA_963277665.1). Lineage (NCBI taxonomy): Eukaryota > Viridiplantae > Streptophyta > Magnoliopsida > Santalales > Viscaceae > Viscum > Viscum album. The sequence goes on from OY728131.1 coordinate 570,360,034, forward strand.
GGGGAAGGAAAGTATAACATCCCACTGGTCAAAAGTGTGGGAAGAAGTATCCCAAAATTTCTTGAAGTGAAATGGAAATAATTTTGGTGTGTGAAGGACATTTAACTAGTGAATGATAATTTGATAAACCCACAAATGTTATGGAAGAAATGAATTTTTTAATAAACCCTTATCTTTTTTCCCAATGGTTCATCTACAAGAAAAAGGAAAATATGTGAATCAATTAACTAAGCTGAGGGTTATTGAAAATAACTTACACTAACAACTTCCATGGCCTAGAGAGAAATGGAACACTTATAACATCACAACTATTGAGGTAAATACTGACAATGAAGTGGTAACAAGTATGATAGTTATTCATTCAATGATAGTAAAAATACTATTTAATTTTGGTTCTATGTTTTATTTCATATCAAACAAGTTTAGTAGAACAATTAAAACACCACCTCAAAACATTGAAGTGAAGTAATTATTGAAGATTTAAAATGGGTCAATATTTCATCTCAAACATATAACTCATATAATATCCATATTTATAGGCTTCAATTCCTAGTGAACCTTGTTATAATATCTTTATTGGAATTCAATATGATTCTAGGTATGGATTAAATTTCCTTGTATATCACCGACAAAAATTACTGATAGAAGGACATAACCCTTAATATCTAAAATTTACCATTGATTATATACAAGTTCGTGGAGGAGGATGAATGTTATTTCAAATCATCATATGAAGTATATATATTATTTCCTTATGATAATATGTTTCTAGCTCAAATGATTGTGACTATGGAAAATATCACTCTAATGACATACCCATTATGAGGGAATATACTGATGTGTTTCCCAGGGGATTACATGGTCTTTTTACTAGATGGGAGATTGATTTCTCAATCAATCATATACCCAAAGATTTTATAATATCGAATAATTCATATATAATGGTCACTTTTTAATCTAAAGAGCTGAAGAAGAAACTATAAGGGCATTTAGATAACAGGTTTATATGACTGAGTTCTTCACTGTGGGGTGAGTTTGCCCTATTCATCAAGAAGAACAATGGGTCAATGTGCCGCTACATTAATTACCAAGATCTTAATAAAATCATGATAAATAAAAAGTATCCTCTTATATGAACAGATGACCTATTCTATTATCTATATAGATCCTATTACTTATCTAAGGTAGATCTTTCGTCGGGATATTACCAAGTAAACGTAAAGAAGGAGGATATCCCCAAGACTGTTTTTTTATACAAGGTATAAGGACTATGAGTTCATATTGGTGCCATTTGGACTCACTAATTCTATAACTATCTTTATGACTTAATGAATAGTGACTTTAGGTATTACCTTGATAAATTTGTAGAAGTCATTATAGACTAAAATCTTATCTAAACTAAAAGTAAATTGGAATATGAATGTCATGTGAATGTTTTATTGATGTTCTTGAAAGAGGGAAAGTTATATGAAAAGTATAGTAAATGTGGGTTTTGGATGAAGAATGTAACATTTCTAGGGTATCTTATCACTAAAAAAGTGATATAAGTATATCCTTCAAAAATAAATAAAATTTAAGGATGGAATAGACCAACAACTATGATGGAAATATATAGTTTCCTTGGATTAACTATGTACTGTCATTGATTTTTGAGAAACATCTCATCATTATCAAGCCCACTAACCAAGCTAACTCAGAAGTGAGTGAAGTTTGTTTGGATTGATGAATGTGAGGAGAGAATTAAATAGTTAAAGAAGAGGATAATCATTACTCCTATTCTCACATTACACACTAGTGGGGAAGGATTTTCAATATACAATTATGCTTACCAAAAGGGCTTGGGTTGTGCACTCATGAAAGATGGAAAATTAATAGCCTATGCCTCCCAAATTTAAATATCTATGATCCTAACTACCCAAACCATGATTTATAATTGGCATCAAAGACATTCAAATTAAATATTTGGAAACATGATCTCTATAGGGAGAAGTATGACATATATATTGATCACAAAATCCTCAAGTATATATTCACACAAAAGGATATCAATATTTACTAATAGTTGTAGCTAGATTTGATCAAGGATTATGATTGTTCAATACTTTAACATCATAGGGAGGCAAACAAAGTGGAATATTCTTAGAGTTTAAAGGATAATAAAACCCTATCAATGATGAGTATTAAAAGGAACCTGATCATATTAGACATGAAAAGGATGAAAATGGGAATAATAAAGGAATATTTATCCGACATTGCTCAAAAAATTTGTCAACCATACATTATTTAGAGGATTAAGGAGGCCTATAAAGATGATGAGGTGCTATATAAAAATGTAGTAAATATTTCTATGTTCAAGTCTCCTAGATATGGAGTAATAAGTTTTAGAACCTGAATGTATTTTCCATAAAAACTATAATTGAAGAGGGATCTTATGGATGATGCGCATAGCTCATCATTCTCTTTTAATCCAAGAAGCACTAAGATATATAGAATTAAGAAAAGAGTATCCAGATAAATAACATGAAAATGGAGATTGTAGAGTTTGTATCTTGATGCTTAGTATGCCAATAAGTTGAGGCTAAATAATATAATTCCAAGGGCATGATGCAACCATTTCCATATGATAATGGAAATGGGAAAACATAACCATGGATTTCATCAATGGACTCCTAAGGACATATAAAGGTAATAATTACATATGGTTGGTAGTTTATCACATGAAAAAGTCAGTGTATTTAATTACTATAAAGTAATATTTATCTATTAACAAACTCAATGAGATATACATAAGATTAGTGGAAAGACTATATTTAGTTGCAATATCTACTATATATGATCAAGATCCAAGGATTAACATGAGGTTCTAGAGACGCCTTAAATAAGAGTTGGATATATAGTTGAGTTTTAATACCATTTATCGCCCTTATATAGATGGACATTCTGAATGAATTGTTCAAACTATTAAGGATATGCTGAGATCTTTCTCAATGGATTTTCAAGGACATTGGGATCAACACCTTCCCCTAGTGAAGTTATTATATAACAATAATTTTTATTTTAGTAATCAAATGGAACCTTATGAGGCTATTTGTGAGATTAGGTATCAGAATTAGACATGTTAGGATGAATTTAGAGAGTATAAGTTGATGAGAACTAATATAGTTCAAGAGATGATAGAGAAGGTTCAAACCGTTTCACATAATATTCACCCAGTACAAAGTTGATAGAAAAGAAATGAAGATAATAATTAATGAAACCGAGAGTTCGAGAATAGAGATAAATTTATCCTACCTATATCATTATGGAAGAAATTAATGAGGGATGGGAAGAAGGGAAATATTAGTCCAAGATACATCCCCCTCTTTGAGATCCTTGATTTCATCACTACTACAAAAAATTGACTAGAACTCCTACTGAACCCATCTCAATTACATGAAATATTCCTTGAATCCCTCTAGGGTATATACATACTAGAACCCTCAAATGTACTGAATATAGAGGTGGAACCCTTGGATAATTATATCATATATAATGAGTAGCTGGTAAAGATTTTAGATCATAGATACAATGTTCCATTAATTTAAATAACCCAGCCAGATAAAGTATTGTGGAACAACCAAAAGTTTGAAAAATAAACATGGTTACTAATGGATTTTATTAAATAAAAGTACCCTAATCCATTTTTGGGAATGGGATGAAAATTTTGTGGGTGAAATTTCTAAAGGGAGGAATATTATATTGACCCATACGTTTATTAATAAAATTCCCATCTAAATGAATAAATTCCTTATTAAGTGATGTTTTTATATAAAACAAACATACTAATTTAGTTATTTTGGACCCTTATTCAAGTTGGATTTAAAATACCATTAAGAAAAATAACCATTTATAATATATCCATTGTATAGTAACTGTTATGATTATTATATATCTAGGGTTATGATAAAATCCAATTGATAGAAATGGGATAAGCGATATCCTCGACCAGTAGGATCATACCCTATGAAGCCCATTAATTAGAGCATCCAATGTAGATGGAATCATTGTTAATTTCCATTGACCATGACCAGGATAAGATCTAATAACTAAAACATGATAAAAACCATTTACATTACATGTTCAAGCTTATCAAGATCCTGACCCAAACCATGTTTTCTGAACCACCCCAAGAAAGTACCACCATCACACACCTTACCCTTAGGAGGTACACTGGTGTAATAAGGGTTTATGTCTCTAGACAAAATTAGTATGAATTTTACATTTTCTTTTAAATGGAATAATCATTTTAATCATCCCTTTTTATTAATACTTTATAAATGATTATATTATGATTTTGATAAAAAATTGTTATTTTGATATGAATAAATCAATATTCAATTTTTGATAAATATATGGTTTTCATCAAGTCATTTTTTAAAAAATTCATGAATTTTTAAAATAAACTTTACTTTTATAAAATTTCCCATTCAGTAATATTTATTTTATTATAAATTATAATATATTTTAAGGAAGTCAAATTAAAATTTTTAGGTTTCAGAAAGATGTTACTGTCATAAAAAATAGTTTTTTAATAAGTAAGTTTTTTTATTTAAAAGTTATAATTATTTTATTTATAAAATTATTTTTGAAGAAATATTATTTTTTGAATCATCATTTCAAAAATTTTGTATGGTTAATTTTTCATAAATTTTCAAGATAGTTGAATTTTTTGTAAAAATTAAATATTGTATAAATAAACAGTCTTTATTACGACATAATAATAGCCCAAAAGTGATGCAATGAATTCTATATGGAATATAAACGACCAAAAATATCTTTATCATTTAAAATTATCTATTTTTCTAAGTTATTTGTATTTATTTTTATATTACTTTAATGAACCCTTGATAACCTATATTGTATTTTAAGGTTGTAAAATCAATTCTTTATGAACATGAATCACTTGAAAATCACCAATGGTACTATTTTAATGCGTTTTATTATTAATATTATAAAATATATAAAAACACTCATCTTTAGTATAAATTTTTTGAAAAACCACTAGATAGTTTGTGGTTTTGAATAATTTGTCATATAGAGTCCAAAACGTATCTTCAGAGACTAATAAATAATCCCCCACTATTTTGATACAAATACCCACCCAACCTCCCACTCCTATTCACTAAAAACATATTTATCATGAATTTAGTCTCCATATACCTCTTTATATCCCCCAAAAGGTGTTATAAAGATCTTAAGATGATCCTCCCAAGATTTTATAATTTACCTCTAAAGGTAAGGGGTCATTTCCCCCTCTTCTTTATTCAAGTACTCTCTTTGAATTATGCCATTTTGATTTCCAATTTTACATTTTTTAATATGTTTTTAAAAGTCCCTATAATTTTTATACTACTTCTAATTAATTATATACCACCATTCAATCTCATTAAACCCTTCTATAACTATTTATATGAGCCTGTTATATAGTCGAAATGATCCTATGATTTTCCATCCTAGACATTTGTGTTGTGAATACCCATACCTATTTAATCTAAAGGGTATTATAATATATGAAAATATCATTCATTGATTTTGGTTTCACATGTATTTAATCCACAGTCATTAATCATGGGTTTAAAATTTATGAAATACATCATTTTATTATATGATCTATGTGTCCCAAAAATTGTTTGTCTATGATATGAATGTGACAGGTGGGCCTAGAATTATATATCCATCTAATTCATTGGGTAATGTTTTTATCTCATGAGGTACCATGTATGTTTAATGGTAGGTTATACTAAGAATACTATTTTATTTTTTATAGGAAATTAGCCTTGAATTATGTTTATGATGTCATGTTTTATGTTGTTTCCACATCCCTATATTTCTTTGAGGTCACTATCTTATATCATTATTTGATATCCATGTTTATCATTATCATCCGTTTATGTCACCTAGATAGGAAACTTGAATAACATGTATTAATTTTATCACATTAAGCATTGATTATTCCCTTATCTAGATTTATAGATCACCCCTTTCTTACATACAACCTTAGGTTATCCTGTGTAGTTTTAGAAGGATGATGGAATTTTAGAAGTAAGTTAAGGAGTTTTAAATAATGCTTTTTGTATCCATGTTTCATGTTAATGTGATGTGTATTAGATTTCAAAAATATAATAGGACTATTGAACTTGAGAGTATTTATTAATGGTGTCTTTATGTAACAAATAATAAATTAATATTTATAATATATATATTTTTTTAATTGCAACACCTTGAGATTATTTTTAAAATACTAAGAATCTTTATAGTTTTTTAACACGCAACACCAAGCTTTTAGAAAAATGAGATATATTAACTATTACAACCTATCCACTGAATCAGTGGGTATTGATATGGGTAAACACATTATGAAATAAATGTATAATGGACTTACTAAATAAAATATCAATAATTAATTATTAGTAAATAAGAACTCCTTTTTCAGTGAAGTCATTTTATTCTTCAAAAATTCATTTTCTCCAAAAGTGTTTTTATTGATTTTTTTTGGGAAAATTATAATTGTTGTACGAATATTTTATAAATTATATTTTATAAAATGAATTCCATATTTTAAATCAAAGTATGAAAATCAACTTAAGGTGTAATTTTAGATTTTTTCTGAAATGATTGAATTTTAAGTGAATTGTGCAAAATACCGATTTTTCAAATAATCTCATTTCTTTTCATTAAATCAAGTAATTTAAAAGTAATATTATATTTTTTATTTGGTATTAACGTGAAATATAATACATTTTATTTATAATAATATAATTATTTATAATTGAATTGTAACATCTCACCCCTCCTTATTAGATTGAGTCGAGGAAGAAGTGCTACTTGGCCTTAGCTAGTATCCCCAAAGAACTAAAGGCCAGAAATAAATTCCAAGGGATTCAAGAACTATGTGGGATAATTTTAACTTTAAGATAAAAAAATAAAACAAAAATATCATTTCAAAAAAAACTTTATGATGCATGTCAACAATATATTACAATTCAAAATCATACCAAATGGAAACAATACTAAACTATTCCAATACCACATCATAAAACAATGAAGAAGACTAAAAAAGAAAAACTCAATAAAAAATGATATAAATACTAATCTCCATGCCAAGATCCATAATATAACTCCAAAACATCCTAATCATCATGATGTTTCACTAAAGAAATGAGATACATTCCTTTTTCATGTTTCCCAGAATACAAAATCTACAGAAGCTCCTATATGCCAAAGTAAGGGGTGAGTAATAATAATCAGTAAGATTTCCCCAAATTAATTCCCTAGTCATGCCACTAGGATAGAATGAGTTATCACATTTATATAAATAATTTATATAAAACCATTAAAACTATTTAACCATTTCCAATAAGACAAAAAAATCATTATCAAAACAATTTACCCAAATAAACACATTTCCAAGGGAAGAAATCAAATAAGTCAGTAACCATTTTTCCATTTCATGTTGGTATAACCCAAAACATCTCACATGGATGCATGCATTTATCAACCCTTCACACACACCAACCACATGAGGTCGGTGTTTCCATTAACGGTGGCACTTCACATATGACCATGTCCCCTTTTTATTATAGAACTTTATGCCACATTATAATCCATTGATGGTGGAACTTAATGAACATTATCCATCAAACAAATCTCATTTTCTAGTACACATTCCAGAACACTTCAATAAAAGCATCCATTTATATCAAAACCCATTCATAACCAAAATCATTTAAAAAAACAAAATTATTATTGAAAACCATTTTCACAACCCATTTACATAAATTAAACCAAGAATATGATTTTAAAATCATCATTTTAAAATACAAACTCCAAGCACAATGTAAAAAAATATCATAATTTTTCAAAAAAATCCCCATATCGTGTTGAAATGGATTTCAATCAGGATGTTAAAAAAAATTCACAATAGATTTCAATAAAAACAACTAATTTGAAATTAAGCCTTATAGTTATACCATGATGAGTCGAATGTGAAGAAAACTAACTTTAAGGTTTCTAAAGAACTGACCCAAGACACAGAGTCTCACCAAATCCAAGTGAAAAATCCTCAGAAAAACATTAAATCCCTTTTCCTAGAATAAAAAAATCAAATATAACCATTAATGGAAATAAAAACCCCAGATATTTTGACAACATAACTAGATCTAGGATACTGGGAGAGAGAGGAGAGTAGATCTATGAAAAACCAAGAAACTACTAGGAAATAAGAATTACTGAGGGAGACCCACATTCAAACCACTAAGAAAACCCATTGAAATGTTTCCAAAAAAATAATGGGAGAGGTTCCCTAACCCATGAAAAAGGAAATACTGAGTTAGGTCTGCATGGGAGAAATAATGGGGTGTTTAGGGTTAAGAACATATTGGATCCATATGTTTAAAAATCAATTTTTAATGTCGTGCATGGTTAAATAAATAGTGCGCAAACTGTGCGCATGATATTATCTAATGGGGTGACTCAAATGGTTGTATCACATGGTTATAGAGAAATTGTGCGCCAAACATTACAAACCCCACTATCCCATACAACATGGTTATACTGAAGAGGCCACATGGTCTGGAAACTGTTCACCTTAACCATGCACTGACACCCTTCCTCTGCATCAACTTTCATGATTTCTTACATGTGTTGCACGGTTTTCACTAATCATTCTCAAACCATGTGCCCTTATAATATCCCAAAAACCTTCCCAAGAACTACCCAAACTCTCCCAAGGTTTACCAAAACACATTATATATTAAAAAATTCATAAATAAGGGTTATATACATCCAACCAGGCGTGCTACATTCTATCCACCATTATCCTTTCCATCCTAAAAAATTAGAAAACCATCACCATACCAAAAGAGCTCGGGCCATTGCTCGACTATTTCTTTCTCCAATTCCCAAGACTTCTCTTAGATTTGACCATGTAACCACAAAACCCACACTAGAATAATACTTTTCCCATGAAATACATTCTCTTTCCTATTTACAATCTAAAATAACATGTGAACCAATGAGGAATTCGACTCTAGCTCAACATTTTCCCATCGAATCACATGTTCAGGATCTGAGTGATACTTCTTCAACTAAGGTACATGAAATACATTATGGATCACATTGAACTACATTGGCAATGATAACCGATATTCCACCTCTCCATCCCTCTCATGTATCTCAAATTTCCTAATATACCTTGGAAATAACATTCATTTCTTTCAAAAATGACGATGTCTAAACGTAGGAGAGACTCTGAAAAATGCATGATTACCCACCTCAAATGACAATGACCACTGACAATTATCCGCATATGATTTCTGACGACTCTGATCCATCTCTTTTCTTTTCCTAATCAATATAATTTTCTCCATTGTCTCTTGGAAAAGGCTTGCCCAACCATCAATGTCTAACTTGTTTCTACCCAATAGAGTAGAGAAAGACATGAATGCATATAACATTCTACAAAAAGAGCCATATATATGGATGCATGATAACTACGATTTTATGAAAACTCCACCAAGGTAATGTTATCCTCTAATGATCCACCAAAATACATTAAAACAGCTGAAAACATATCTTCCAATGTTTATATCATCCTATTGGATTTACTAATTGTCTGAGGACGATACACCACACTCATATTCAATTGATTACTAAGGGAGTTTTGTAAGGATTTATAGAAATGATACATGAACGTCAAATCTCTATCTTATACAATTGAAACTAGAACCCATGCCTCTTTACCACCTCCCAAATATAGATTTTGGACAAATCCTACATTGTATGAGATTTACGAATAGGGATGAAATGGGATGACTTTTTGAGCCAATCCTGAATCACCCATATGGCATCATGTTTTATGGAAGGATACCTATAAAAAATCTGTTTATATCAGATCTAATTTCCATATAGGGATAGGTAAATACTATAACACAACTTCTTCTCATTGATTCTCTTCCTTGATTTACATACAATTCTATCATCTCGATACAAACTCATCCACCTTCTTTTTCATACCCTCCCACCAAAAATTCCCTTTGAATGCCATATACATTTTTTTTAATACAAGGATGAACTACCCATCTCGAATAATGGTAATCACTACGAATTTTTCCATGAAAATCCATTGGTATAATCATCTAATTCCAAACCAAAAAAATAAATCACTTTATATTTTCCATCCCTCAACAGTCTCCCCACCATTGAGTTTCGACCTCATTGACACACATTCTAAATCAGACATTTGTGTCTCTTTAACAAATCCAACCAAATTAGGAACAAAAAAAACTAGAAAGAAAACTACTACATCACCTTAGTCTTCACATAACAACTACATGTCATCTTTGGCCAACATCAACTAACACTAATCTAAATATTCTTTTTCCACCTACATATATGAATTTATTTTTAATGTATCATCCATTGAATTTTACTTAATTAGTGTGTAAATCAAGTCAATGTTAAAAATTTGGAGATACTCAATACATCTCCTTTTACTCAGGTTCAAATATATTTTTGAGAAAATGTGCCTCTGGCACTTATGATCAGTAAAATCTGTTAATTTATCACCAAAGATATAGTGACACGGTGTTTTCAAAGAATACATCACAACTGATAACTCCAAATCATGATTGCATAGTTCTTCTCATAAAAATCAACTTCCATTAGCCATAGACAAAATCATGATCCCATTTCATTAGAAAACACACCAAACCTAATCCTGATGACTCACAATACACCACATACCCTTTCCCTAGTTCTAGGAAAACCAATTTTTTTGTTGATGTAAAGGGAACCTTATGTTGTTTAAAAAACTTATGGAATTTCTCATCCCATTTAAATAGAACATTATTGATTTTTAAGGTTGTCATATATGAAGATAGTCCTGATAAGTCCTAAACAAAGTGTCAGTAATAACTACCTAGACCCAAGAAGCATCATATCAAGAAAAAAATTACTTGTTGGTTTACAAGAGATAACCACCTCTATGTTTTTTGGATATAATGAAACACCTTTCTCAAAAATAACATATCCAAAAAAATGTATTTATTATATCAAAAAATAACACTTTGATAATGTTTCATACAACTTATTGTCTCTCAATATTCCCAACACTATTTCTAAGTGTTTCTCATGCTCATCTCTTGTCCGTGAAAACACCAATATATCATCCATAAAGACCACTATAATAGAATATTGATATCTATGAAATATCTACTTTTTCAATTACATGAAGACCAATGGTGCATTTTTAAGACTAAATGGAATAACCAAATACTCATAATGACCATATCTACTCTTAAAGGCTATTTTCAGAATATCCTCCTTCCATACCCTCAACTAATGATATCCTGATGACAAGTCAATTTTGGAGAACCACCAAGATCCCCTCAACCGATCAAACATATATTCATTTCATAGGAGTGTATATCAATTATATATCATAACTTGGTTAAGATTTATATAATTAACAGACAACTGAAGAGTTCCATCCATTTTTTTTAATGAACAAGACTAGTGCTACCCACAGAGAAATACTAAGGAAAATGAACCATTTGTTTTATAACTCTTCTTATTGAACTTTCCATTCCATCAATTATACTGGTTCCATCTGGTAAGACCTAAGTTAAATATAACTAGTCCCCTAAATAAGATAAATTATAAACTCCAATTCTCTTATGGATTGAAATCCTAAAAAATATTCACGAAATAAATCCAGAAACTAATCAACAACTTAAAGAAAACTACTCCTTCCAATATATTCTATTGATTCCAAAGACAAAACTTCCAATTGATATGATATTTTCCCAATAAATGGTGCAAAAAATACTAATGTACCCAACTTATCATTCTTCTCTCCTCTAAATAGATGCTTGATTCCATCAACAGTTATGAAACTAACCGTTCACACATAACAGTAAATATGAGAGTTAAACATCTTCAATGAATCCATGACTAGGATTATATCATAAACATCCATCCCAATCACTGAGAAGTACCATATCTACTCTACCCCATCAAAAATTATAAAACATTTTGTACATAGAAAGGTTTTACACTCTCATTGACCTAGAAGAGTTCGATGTTTCAAAACAAAAGGAATCATTTCCACATTTAATCCCAGAAAATAAATAGCCTATGAAACATTGAAAGAATGAGACACAACCATATAAAACAACACATGCATAATGGTAGATTTTAAAATAATAATACCTCTCACTATGGATAGTCTTGAATGATCATCTACCACAACCTACTTAGCTCCAAACTCCTGTTTGTTGGCTAGCCTTTTCTCTCTATTACCCTACTGAAATTTCCCTTTCTATGTAGCCATGGTATTCCAAGAATAATATTTACTAAATTTTCTCTAATGATGATGGGTATGCAGCTTCCCTCACCCTATTAAAGCCTAATATTTCTATAACACCTAAGAAGTGTCTCGAGAATCCGACCTTGGAGCACAGTGATAATCGCACTGATGATTACCTATCTAATTCCAATTATGGAACACTCTAGGCAGTGTCATAAAATCTCTCCTTATATGGATTATAGAGCCACACTAAAAACATACTACCTTATTCTGAGGCTTCAGTGGAAGATTCATTGATCCCACAGTTCGATTCTAGGCCATACTCCTACCTTGGAAATAAGTGTCCCTCTCTCGATTGCTTCCTGTGTTAGAGTTATTAATATTTCACAGGGGTATCAACCTACCTCCTCCAACGGTATATCCCAATATATCTCTTTTATCTTTTGTATCTCTATTTACCATCTCTGTATAATCCATTATATAGAGCACTGCGATATTCGAAGAAATTTCTTACCTTTGGGATAATTCAGAAATGTGCATCTTCAAAGACACACCAGATACAACCTCAAGTGAAAAATAGACTAAGTTCATCAATTTTTCCACATATTCTATTTGAAAAAAGTTCTCTTGTTTCAGTTTTAATAAATCCATTTTCCCTAAATTTTGAACATGTGAGGATAGAATTTTTTTTTAAAAAATCCTCATAATCCTCCCCATTCCATACCTTAGTCCCTTTTATCTCGGACCACTAACTCCCACATTTTATGCATAATATCTTCCAATATATATGTCACTAACTTGAATTTAATGTCCACCGGTGTTCCTAGGAAATCAAAACTTCAATTTTTCCTATTCATCCATGACTCCTCCTTTTATGGTTTTGAATCACCCTGAAAAGTGGGTGAATTCTACTTCTAAAACTAAATTGAGTTATCCACATTCTTCAGATCCCCTCTTATATTCCAATTATCCATATCCTAAAAGGCTTGTACTATGCTCTAGATAAGCTGCCGGTTCACCTGGGACTCAAGTGAAAACACATTTTTAGGAGCTTCCACCAATTAATTTCAACAAAAAATTCTCGGTTCCATTTATATGAATACAATAAAAGCATCATAAGGTTCACTCTCTAGAAACTGAAGGCTTAAAATTTATAATTCTAGAACATTGAAACTATCATAACCATGATTTAAAAAATACAAAATTTCCCATGTTTAATCATTTTTTTGAGAAAAAATCACCATGTTCTGAAAATCAACCCATATTCAAAATACCACAAATGTTCACTTTTCTAATTCAAAAATTTAAATACAATTTCTAGATTTTTCAGGAGTCAAAGCATTTATACTATAAAAGAAATAATTATTCCTAACGAAATTTAAAATCCAAGAGGGATGTCATTTCTAAAATTCATTCCATGCTCTTCCCATTGGCTAAACCCACAACAATGAGATCACACTCCTATAACTGTCTCAAAAACACTTATGTACCAAAATACCTAGTAACTTAAAGTTCAAAATAAAAAGGATATATTCATATTTTTTATGATATTCATTTTATGTTATGATAATAATACTCCTTGATACCATCCCAACTTAAGGATTAAACTAAGAATGGATGTCATCTATAAGACCAATGGATGATGAAAAAGTACCAAAAAATGATTCCACATGTAACATCCCGACCCTCCTCATTGGATTAAGTTAAGGAAAAAGTTCTACTTCGACTCAAGTGACACACCCAATTTTCTAAAGACAGGAAATAAATGCTATGGGATTCTTGAATGGGGGGGATGACTTTTCCTTTAATATACAACCAACCACCAAAACGTATTATTTCCAAAATAACTATATGGTCCATGTTAACAATTTATTACAATTCAACCTCATAACCAATGAAAAAAAATAAAAAACCATACCAATAACACATTATATTACCTATAAAAAGACTAAATAATAATACTCAAGACACAATGAAATAACTCCTCAGATCCATGAAAAGCTACATACTCCAACACCATAATTTCACAAGCATCACAATGTTCTACTAAAGAAATGAGATTATTTTCTTTTACCAGTGTCATAGAATACAACATATGAAAAGAACACAAATTACAAATAAGGGGGTGAGTAATAATACTCAGCAGGTTTTCCCCAAATGACTTCCCTTCTCATACCACTAGGATAGAACATGTTAGCACGTTTATATAAACAATTTATATAAATCCATTAAAATAGTTTAACCATTTCCAAATATCCAAACACATCCTTACCCAAATAGTTTACCCAATTATGCATATTTTTAGGGAAAAAATTCAAACAAGTCATTAACCATTTTTACATTTCTTGTTGGCATTACCCAGTTCATCTCATGTGGCTACATGCATTTCTCAACCATTCACACATCCCAACCACATGTGATCGGTGTTACCAATAACGGTGGATATTTACATCCAACCCCATCCCCGTTTTATTGAAGTAATTCACACCACATTATAATAAATTTATGGTGGTACTTCAAACCAATTTTCCACCCAACCAATATTATTTTCTAACACACATTCCAACCCACTTAAATAAAATAAAAAATTTATATCAAAACCCATTTATCCCCGACATCATTTCAATAAAACAACATTATTATTGAAAATTAGTTTCACAAACCATTTACATAAATAAAACCAAGAATTCGAATTTAAAATCATCATTTTAAAATCCATCAACCAATCATAATGAAAAACAATATCAAAATTTCCCCAAAAATACCCATATTATCACAAAATGGATTTCAACCAAGATTCACACATCAATTTCACAATCAATTTCATGTAAGGTATATAATTTGAAATATAGTCTTAAATTTCTAGAAAGAGGAGTTGAGAGTGTATCCACCAACCTGTAGAGTTTTGGATAAAATTACCCACTATAGAAATGTTGACCAAATCTTGGTGAAAACTCCACAAAACCACCTTAGATCCCTTCCCCGAGCATCAACAAGGAAAATTATAACTAGTAATGGAAACAAAAACACTAGATCTATCCACAATAGAACTAGATCTAGGAAATTGGGATAGAGATATAAGAGAATAGATATATGAAAAACCCAAAAACTACTAATAAACGAGACTTTACAAGAGAAATCCATCTTCAAACCACCATGAAAACCCATTGAAACACTTCCAAAATGAGTGGGATAGGTTCCTTAACCTTGGAGAAGAGGAAATACATAGTTAGGGAAACATGAAAGAAAGAACAAGTTATTTAGGGTTAATAATCCATGAGATACATTTTTTAACCATTTTTTAATGTCGTGCATGGTTAGCTCGCACTGTTAGATAAAACATGCACTAATTGTGCATCTACTAAGGTCTAAGGGGGTGCCTTACATGGTTGGCCCACACAATTAGACAGACCATGTGTCAATCGTTCTAAATACCACTATCCTATGCTGCATGGTTATATTGGGGATTCCGTATGATTTGGAAACTGTGCACATTAACCGTGTGCCAACACCTGTGCCTTTGCCTCAATTTCATGGTTTACTATAAGTGTTTTATGGTTTTCACTAACCGTGCTCAAACCTTGCGCCATTAGAAAATCCAAAAAATGTTTTGAAAAGCCATCCAAACACTCCCAATGTATACCAAACAACTTTATATATGAAAAAAAAATCATAAATAAGGGTTTATTACATCAAATAGAGGGTGCTACATAAATCATCAATTTTCATAATTTTAATATCAGATAATTTTTATTCTTAAGAATACATTTTTCTAAAATCTATTTTTTAATTTTCTTTGAAGCATTTATTTTAAATTTATTTATGAAACTTATAAATACTGAATATTGAAAATTTTATTCCTTATTTATAATCATGAAGTTAAAATTTGATAAATAGAACCCTTTTATTTTTTTCATTATGAATAATAACCATGTTAAATATTTGGTACCTCAGTAAGGGTAAAATGAGTAAATTAGGGTTAAAACAATGATATTTGGCCTCGAAATCATATAAAACCATGCATTTATTTTATTTATGAGATAAATTAAGAAATATCCATCCACGATTTAATTAAACATTATTTTTATTTAATTTTCCCTTTACAGTGACATTTATATTATTTTAAAAATGAAAACTTCAAAATATCACTCTCTTACAATTTAATTTCTTTTATATGTTCATATAGGGATACAAATATGTTATTGAGAATTATAAAAGTTTATTTTTAATTGATTAATTTATTTTTATGATAGTAATTTATTTTTAATTTTTAGTGATGAAATAATTACCTTAAATTCTTATACAATGCTAACATAATGCTTGTGAAAGTAGTGGAAAATTCTTTAAATGATTTTAAAAAATATAAAAGTAACATTTGGATGAGTTATAGTAACCCATTAATTTTATAGGTAAATATAATATAATATATTCATGTTAAAGGTTTATATTTTAATTTCATTTCTCTCTTGATGTCATTAAAGTCAAATTAAATGAATAGTGTCAAAAAGGTCATTAATGATATTCTTTATGAATAATATTATATTAAATTATTTTAAAATTATAAAAATGTTGAAATAGAATAATTATTATGATAAATTATCTAAAATTTAATTTCATAGACAATTATGATCCAATTTTTAACTTATAAATAAAATTATAACCTT
Source organism: Viscum album (assembly GCA_963277665.1). NCBI lineage: Eukaryota > Viridiplantae > Streptophyta > Magnoliopsida > Santalales > Viscaceae > Viscum > Viscum album. The sequence continues at coordinate 570,377,044 of OY728131.1, forward strand.
TTAATAATGAAATAGTTGTTATAGTGGTTAAGGATAAAAATGGTTAATGAAGGGAATAATAAAAAAATGTTTAAAATGATATATAAACCTTTATATATTATATTGGATGATTATATTAGAATAAGATAATACTTATATTATAATTATTGTTATTATGGAACCACTTGGACATGGATGTGAAAATATAATATTTTAATATTTTGAAAAATTTCAAGAGTGCCCCTACCCTAACATATAAAAGGCCACACATTATCTATTTTCTTTACATAATTTTTAGAAACCAAGACTGAAAAATGTGAAAATTTATCTTTTGAAATTATATATCCATGATTAATATGTTCTTCTATTCTTAAAATATAATTCCAATGGTCCTCAAGAAATGATTTAAAGGAGGCGAACTGATGGAGAGATAATCATCTTACATGACCTCTTTTTATTTCATTCCATATTATACATCCTCTAAATTTGTGGTATTCATTATAAAATAATATCATATGTACACTAAATATACTAAAATGTTATAATTATAATTAAATCACCCTTATCCACCATCTTTTCCATCAATTGAGAAATAAAAGTATCGCTCGTGCGTACGGGTGGACTACCAGTTCCACATAGCGATACAATTCATTTTTCATCATAATGTTTAATGTATGGTTATTATGATGGGTTTAATATTTAAATATTATATTTATGAAATAATTATTCTTCTGAAATTATAATATCATATCTACCTTTGTACCTTCTAATCTATTGAAAATCGATAACATTGCTCATGCGTATGTGTGGACAACAACCTCTACAAAGCGATGTGATTATTTTTTCATTTTTGATTTACATATATGGTAATAATGATATATTTAATGAATATATATGACATATATGTTTCAATAATGATATTTTAAATATTAATTATTATATACCTTTATTTCATTCTATATTTCAAAACGTTAAACCAGTGTTCATGCGTATGTACAGTCTACCATCTCTAAGAACATTATAAATCACTTTTCTATATCTATATGTTATAGATGAATATAAGTATATATAATTAATATATATGATATTTATATCATAATTTAAATTATTTAGATAATGTAACCATGGTAAATGTACAAGGACTGGAACCACCAAACCAAAATTCTCATAAAAATGAAACAATGAAGACCAGAAAATGACATTTTTAATTAGGAATTATTTATAAATGGGCATAGAAATGTTATAAGAGGATAATATATGTTACTTTATGTATTTAAATACTTATTTTATTTAATTATATTAATAATAAATTTATTTTATATTTGTTTTGAACACATATGAAGCAAGTCAAACTTGAGGTAAGGATTTACCGTCTCAATTTTATTTCAATGAAACATATTCTATATTCAAAACTTGTTTTTTAGGTGTGTATAATTTCCATGAATTTATTTTCAAGTTATTATCATTAAAATTATCAGGATTTACAAATCCATTTAAGGTTTTATCTTTCACGAGGTTTTGATTCAGAAGTTTCCAAATTGGTAAGGGTTTATCATCTCAAATTATTTTCTTTGGGACATATGTTATGTTATGCACCAATATTTAATTATGAGGTGTATATATAGACACTTTGAAATGTTATATAAATTAATTTACTTATGATCACAATAATGAAACTTTCATTATATGTTATTCTTCAATGGGGCTTACAATTCAAAATTTACCAAATCGGCAAGGGAATTATTTTACAATATCATCGTTTATCCGGATTGTTTATGATTAAATTTATAATGATTTTTTAAATATCTCTCAATAATCCAATAAATTTATATTACATTGTTTTACTTTTTTTATTGGATTTTTTTTATGTAACATTGATTTTTAGTTCCCTCTTCAAACATTTTTTTTTCATATCCTTGTTTTTTAAAAATGTTTTTCAATAATTCAGTTTATATTATAATATTATTTTTAATGTACTTTTTATCTATGAATTAATTTTTACAAAACTTTTTAAAAGGAATCTTATTATTGTATTCTGAATAAGGTACTTTTGACTTTTACCAAAAATGTGAAAGAAATATTTATTTTAACATACACAACATGAATAGAATTTCCTAAAATCATGAATGATCAATACTTTCAAGATACCTTTACATGTTTCCAAGGTTATTTTGATGTAAAATTATCCCGCAATATTTTCAAATTTTTAGATTTTAAAAAACTAACTTAAAATTGAAAAGGGAATTTTCCTCAATAAATATTATAGTGATATTTTAAAGGAATTTTTTCATCTATGATAACATCATTTGATTTTACTTATGATTTTACTGGGATATGATTCTATGATACCATAATTATTTTTTATATGTATGGTTTGTGGCTGTGATGATGGAATATTTATTGAACCTATTTTCTTTTACATTGTGTATTTCATTATGCATTTTGAAAATGTGAAATATATTTGAATGAATTATTATTATATGATGAGTTGTCCCAAAATTATATATCCCTCCAATGCATGGGGTAAAAATTAATTTGTTTTGAGATTAAAGGGTACATGGGAGGTTATTCCAAGGAAAAAAAGGGTACACTGAAGGTTATCCCAATCTCAGAAGAGGGTAAAAGATAGGATATCCCAAGCCCAAAAGAGGGTATATAAGACGTTATCCAAAGATTGAAGAAGGTACATGGATTATTATCCAAAGAATTATATGTTATGAATTCCTTGCTGGGTATTCTTGATGTAATATTTTTATGATTATTATTATACCACAAGTCCTTCCCAAATTTACCCTATAGGCAGAAGTATTTATTGTTGTACAAGTAGGGGTCGAATCCATAGGGACTGAAAAAGTATCCTTGAGAGACTCGGATTTGTTAGGAACTCTGGTTATGAAGTGTCCAACTATGGGGTAAATTTCAATTAGGATATAAAAATACTAAAGTTCCTAAGAGAATGGGATGAATTAAATAATAAAAAAAACTAATAATTTGTATGTAAAAAGTTAATGAATATAAATCAAACCTTGGTTTTCTCTAAGGACATATTGAATGTATTTGTTTTCTTAGAAAATTTAAGATCACTAATTCATGATGCATCTAATAAACAAGGTAATTCCCCAAAATCATTCACCAATTTAATTCTTACACAATTCCATGTCTAATCACCACTCCTCTTATTGGATAAATTTAACAAGAACTCTAAGAAATTGGATCGAACTAGTAACCAAAATGTGTCATTGTTAATGTTGGCTAAGACGAAGAAGAAAATAACTCATTGAATTGAAATAAAAAAAATGAACTAATTCAAATATCAATGAACTTCAAATAACATTCAATTCAACCCCAAGAAAATCCATAGGATCAATGTAGAAAAATTATATCGTTCTTTCAATGTGAACCTTTCAAAGAAAGATGATATTTGACTTAAAAAAGTGGGATTGATGAAGTGAACACAAAGAAATAATGGACACTCCACTCTTGTGTGAGGAATTTGACAATTATTTATGTGAATAAATCCACAATATAATGAAAATGTATCAATGTGTAAAAATAAGTTACAAAAAATTACAAAATGAAGATGATTTATTATGAATATATGGTGAATTAGAACAACTTACAAGAGAAAGAAAAATGTTACAATGAAAAATAAACATCATAACATTACAATGAAAATTAAACACAACCCTCCACTTTTTTCTTGAAAAAATCAATCCTAAATAGAACCTTGGATTCCCTTTGGTCGATCCACACCCCTAAAATTTGAACCATTATCAATGTTTGTCCCAAGGGTGGAAGAAAGTGGGTGGACAATTAATCTTTCATCATTTCCAAGACAACATGCATGAATTTTCTCTCTCTTCATTGACACAACAAAACAAGTTTGATTTATATATAATTGGGCATGGTTATAGAAGAAAAGATTTATATATAGAATTCTTCTAAAATATGTTGAAATTTGATCCCAATTTGATCATTCATTAGGTGGTATGACTGAAGTGGTGAGATGGATTTTTGGGCCTCTAAATCTGGACCATAATTTAATGTTTCAAAATGGTCCTCCTAGATCTCTCTCCAAATGGATGAATTAGACTTTGTCATAGTTTAATGGAATGTTACCCAAGATGTACTATATCTCTCATTAAAATTTAAAACTAAATTGTATTGGATCATGACCGTTAAAGAAATTTTATTATTCTTATATCTAATTCACAACACCCATAATTTTATGGGTTGAATTTCTAGAACGATTGAAATGCGTGTTATCATGTTTAATGTTAAATAAATTTTTTCTTCTATTTATGCACACAAAAATTTCTTTGACATAATATTTTTTCCTTTTATATTAAGATCCCACTAGCATAGAATAAAATTTTACCATGTGTTTAAAGAAAATAAAATTAATAATGGGGTTGAGGTAGGAAAGTGAAGCTCAAAAAGGAAATTGAAATAAGAAAAATGGTACAAAGTCAACTGGTTGTAAAAGTGGAAGTTCATGATGCTTATGATTAGTCCTTTAATCTCTATGTCACACATAGATACCTCATCAATGATGGAATAATGTGTTTGAAATCTTGGAAGAAAAATGATTTTCCTAAAAATCTATAAACCTCAACTTCCTCTAAATTATACACACCGACATAATTAAAACACATTGGAAACCCAATGAGGTTACGTTAACTGAAAAAACCCAAATAATAAAATAAAATGAAATAAAATAAAATAAAATCAACCCAGAAGATGGGTTACCTCTAAGGATGCCCTTGATTTAATGTTGCCAGCTCGACATGGATCCCCCAAATTATCCCACTCCAAATTTTAACATTTTATTGATTCAGTTTTTCTCTACTTCTATTTGATTGAGATTGATACTTTTTTTAGATTTTTTACAGTCCATATAAATGTGCTCCAATGAGGGATAAATCCATGGAACATCAAAAATGTTTGATCCAATTACTTCTATAGTATTTCCTAGGACATCAGGGATCATTCTTTCTTTATTAGTTTCAAAAGAAGAATGAATGAAAACTGAAAGTTCTTGGTTATCACTTATGGAGGAATACATTAGTGGTGAAGGAAAAAATATAATTTTGAGATCAATTAGGTTAACAATTTCAAAATAAGGTTGGGTTTTTTCATTGAACACAATTTATTTTTGCATATTTATTGATAAAATTGGTTCATTTTTAACAGAAGTTTCATCCACCTCATTATCTAGATTAGTGTCATGAATGGGTATAAATTAATAGTTCATGATTTTTTAAATGGTTCAGTGATTTTTGGTTCAAAAAATCCATCAATAGAGAAATATTCAGTACACTCAATCTATTACTCCAAATTTTCTTTAATGTTAATACTAAAAATCATTTTCATATTTATTTAACCACTGGTCAACAACTCCTTAAACCTCTTTAGCTATCCAAATTTCAAAAAAAATTCTTCATTATTTTCATAAATTATTTTTTTGGAAACTAGAAACTCAACATAAGGTTAATGAAGGGATAGTCAACGTAGTGATGAGTGCCTCACAAGTTTTAATGATTTGCAGTTCTAATTTCAAAGATGAAACCTCATAATTAATTATATCCATTTTAGAAAAAAAATTGTTTAATCAATGTTTATGGAAAATAATGGGTAGTAGTTTGGACATCATGGACCTCCCTTCATTGATCTCTTCAACCATCCTTGGGAGGTCTATAAATTTATCCATTAAACATTCATCATCCCAATGATTGTACATCTCACTGGGTGTGGGGTAATCATTCAAGGTTTTCCCAAATAAATTCTGTATGTTAGTGGTTTTCCAATATTGATTTATCATTTGATTCTAGAAGGGGTTTATAATGGTATAATTTTGAAGATACTCCATTAGAGTAGTCTGAAACTAAGATTCTAGATTCTCAGGACACACACAAAAAGAAAGGGGAAAAGATAATATAAATGAGGGTGGTAAAAGAGAAATAGGGGAGAATAGAACACGTTTTGAGATGAATTACATGGGACCCCAAAAATGGTGCCAAAATTTGGTATCACCCAAATTTTCCATATAGGTATAAGTGATCATTTTATTACAAATAGGGGTCAAATATATAAGAATCGAATAAGTAACCTTGAGACACTTGGATTTTTTAGGGACTTTGGCTATAAAGTTTCCAATTTGGGGGTTAGTTTTAATTAGGATAAAAGAATGCTAAATTTTCAAATAGAGTAGTCTGAATTAAATAATAAAAAACCTAATTATTTAGATGGAAATAGTTAATGAATATGAGTCGATCCTTGGTTTTCGCTAGGGCTAGATTGAATGTATTTGTTTTTATAAAAATCTTCAGATCAATATTTAATGATACATACAAAAAATAGGTATTATTCAAAAATCATTCACTAATTTAATCCATACATAATTCCATGTTTAATTATCAATTCACATAGAAGATCTCTTTAATGATCACTCCAAGTAATTGGATCGTACTAGCACTCAAAATGTGTCATCGTTAATGTTAGTGAAGAGGAAGAAGAACATAACGCATTGAATGGAAATATTAAAATAATGAACTAATTAAAATATAAATAAACATGAAATAACATTCAATACAATCCCATAAAACTTCCAAAGATAAACCGATAAATTTTTTATCCTTCCATCAATGTGAACCTTTTAAAGGATATAGATAGTTAACTTAAAGAAGTAGAATTGAAGAAGTGCAAACAAATAAATAACGAACACTCAACCATTGTGTAAGGAATTTCATAATAATGTGTCTAAATAAATCCACATTTTAATGAAATTGTATCAAATTGTAAAAATAATTAACATAAATTGATAATAATAAGTTGTTTTATTAATAAGTTAAGGTTATTTTGAACAACTTATATGTGAAAGAAAAATTTTATAAAGACAAAGTGACATCATAACATTACAATAAAAATAAAACAGAATTGCCCAATTTATTTTTGAAAAATTTCACCTTAAATAGAGCCTTGGAGTCCCTTTGGTTGATCCAAATCCCTAAAATTCTAACCATTAATTATAGTAGGCCCTTGTGTGGAAGGAAGAGGGTAAACAATTAATCTTGCATCATTTCTAAGATATGACGAATTCATTTTATCTCACCTCATTAAAATACGATAAAGAGCATAATTCAGAGATAATTGGGCATGGTAGTAGAAGAAAAAAATTATATATAGAAGTATTCTAAATTCTGTAAAAAATGATCCCAATTGGATGATTCATTTAAGTGTTATGACTAAAATGGTGAGATAGATATTCAGGCCTCTAAATCTGGCCAAGAATGTAGTGTTCAACTTGGGCCACCTGGATTTCTCTCAAAATGGAAGAATTGGACCTTTTATTAGTTTAATAAAATGTTTACAAAGATTTAATATCTACCTAGATAATATTTATGTTTCAATGTTTTTGTATCATGGTCGATACATACATTTTATTGGGTTGTTGTCCAATTCACAATACCCATAATTTTCTAGGGTGAATGTGCAAAATGATGGTCTTCCAATGTGAATCTCCAAGTGCTCCTAAAAGATGAATTATTACCAACAGAATAGGAAACCTAATAAATAAATATTAAATACAAATCAATACAAATGGGTGATTTAAAATATGTCTCAAAATGTAACATGTAACAGTGCACTTTAAGAAATAATTACAAAAATGATGTTAAATAATGTTCAAATTGTAAAATGAACTAAAAACAGTGTTTATGAATAATAAAGCATATGAAAGTTATAATATAATAAAATAGTATTAGCCTCATTTAGTAAGAAATAAACCACACTTTATTACACTATTTCATGTCATGATATTATGCCAATGTTATGTCCTCATGACACTTATTCTTTGATTCCTATCTTTTGAACTGCTATGATTTATGCCATGAATAGTAATTATGATCTAAGATATTCTTGGTATATTTTTCAAATTTCAAGCTCATTTTCCCATACCATTATGTTTTTTAAGTCATAATTAATATATCCCAAGTTTACCCTTATTGAGATCTCCCCCTTGTTATGTTTCCCATACCCAAGTTATAAAGATAGGTTTTAAGTATGATATGTCTAAGAAGGGTGATAGTTATGAACAAATTAGTGGGATATTTTTCAAACATCTTATAAAAATGTTTTTTATGTATCTAAGAATCCAAATATAATAAACCTATATTATTTTGGCATGCATCATAATGTTATGCGTTGAATATTAATTTAACAAGATGTAATATTTATGTATGAAATGTATTGGTTAGTATAATTGTATTTTAAATTATAAGTTTTTTGTATTATGGTGATTAATTTTTTTAATATTGAGAATACATGTTAGGGTTACCAACAACCTAAATTTTTTTTTTCAAAAATAAAAAAGGATTACTAAGACATCAATTTATGTAAGATGTAAAGATATAGCATTCTCAACTAGAGGATGAGGCAAGTAATATTTTATATAGGGGGTGAGAAAAAAACCACTACCCAGAAATTTCATTTAATTATAGAAATAAAAACATCATACTTTTGATCAATGTTTCATGTAACTTTAAAATTAATTTTATATATTTTGAATACATTATAAAACTATACATTATTATAAAAAATTTAGCATATTTTTTTTTCATTTATTGAGTGTCGATTTGATAAAATAAAAGGGTTTTATTGATATTACTAAATATTGGAATGAAAAAAAAATAGTAATAAAAGTCATCCAATATTGTAAAATGTATATGGAATACACAATAAAAAAATAAGAAAAAACAAGAAAGTTATTCTTAAAAATGTATAGAATATTTATAAGGAAATTTAATTAAGGATGTAACGTTTCCTTCGGTATCCACTAATAATTAAAATCACCATGACTTGGTGATATATCCTTCATATCCAACTTATTCTAGTCATTATAATGGTCCATAAATATAATACATGATGAAAAAAACACTGTTGAACCTTTAGAATGAGAAAAAATAGGTATCTCTCTGAAATGAGGAACACAAAGTACCAACTTTATATTATCTTAATGTAATGAAGAATACAACCCTACACCATTATATTTATAGGATGAAGGATATTTAATATCCTCTAAGGAGGATAAATTCGTATCAAACTAAAGGTACTATAAAAAATAGCCTCCAATGGTCATTTACAACATTAAATAAACTTCAAAAGTTTCTTAAGTCCCAAACCACCTCTAGAGGTGTATTAATAAGCCTTTAAAGAGGTTAATTATAGTAAATAAGGTGCATAAATGGACTCTATAGGTTTTTTATAAATTTTCAACATGTAATGGGAAATGGAAGCCTATTTCTTCAACCCCGAGCCCAAATTCCATTTTGGATTTGTCATTTCTTCAAGTTTATGTTTTAATAATATAAATAACTCATTATTAATATTATGGAACCAAGTTAATTATTTAATTTAACATTTTAAATGTGTGAAACACAAATCTTATTTGTGTTTATAATAAATATAAATACATGTACACTTGAACTAATCACATCAGTAAAAAAATATATGAATTAGCGTTATCATATGTGTGAACCCTAAGCCCCTTTGTAAAATTATCAATAATTATGAATCTCATTCAGGATCATAATCTAATAGTAGTATATAAAAACATTTAATGGCTACCCAAATTACAAAGGGGTTTGGTGTGATCTAATCCACACATATTCATTAGAAATGTTTCCTTTTCCTTGATAGTGATATTAAGCATGAGACATGGATAACATCAACCCTATATATTTTATAATTTTTTATCAATTATTATGATGACAAAAACATATATAATTAATTCACATGTAATTATCATGGAATTGCTATGCACTTTTTGAAAACCTAATCTAGGGTCATGATGTCCAAACCCATCAAATAGGTAGATATATCCTATCTTAATCAAGTCCCTTAACTTGAATAGTGTCATAACCAATTACCTTATATTAAACCAAATTCTTAAATGACTTTAGATAAGAATGAAAGTGTCAAACCTCACAAGTAGGGAAACAATATAACAAACTTATATAAAAGGATCCATAGAAAAATTTCTCTTAAGTGACAATAATGATACATATATGACAATCCATATGGTGTACTTTAAATAGGTCAATCCAAATATAAGTCCACCAACTTTTATCCCATAAGCGATCTATTATATCTCATTACAAGTGATATTACTAATAATAATCTTATCATATCTTCACAACCCAATATGATGATCATCAATAAGGGATAACCTATATATATATAATATATTCTAGGGGGTTGTTATCAAATCATCACCAATTAATATGACATATATGAACTTATCAGATTAATCCATTTCCCCAACTCCTTGGTCTATTAAACTATTTGAATCAAAAATAATTATCATGGTATAAAAGAAACACTTTTTCATATTCTTATTCATGATAGTTCCCAATAATTGGTTAACCATTAAACTCTACTCTGATACCATGATAATAGTAGTGGGATCATATCCTTTATATGAACATGTTCAATGGTACATTCATATGAGCACATCATCATTCTCCATTATTTCTATCCAAACAAAACTTGACCTATTTTAAGGAATAGACACTAACACAGATATCTACATCATAATGTGAATATAATAAGGGATGGTATTATCCTTAACCCAAGAACTATTTCCTATGAGTTTTTGTCTCTCAAAAAGTTTTCTCAGGAAAGATCATTTTAGGATCATACTTGATTACAAAATATGTATGAGAATCGATTATATTTAACTCACTAGTTATTAAAAAATTGTAAAAATACCATCTGTTTTCTTCATTTTATCACATCATCAAATAAAACTAATTTTTCTCAACCTAAATAGATTTATAAAATAGTATTCTAAGTCTTCCTCAAATAATGATAATCTGTATCAGTATCTTCTCTCGAGCCTTATAAAATGTAACAGTATAATATGATTTTCTCAAACTAAAAATCAATTCATTAATATAGATGAATTATCACATAATATTCTTTATCACTCAATCCCTTTAGATTATTTATAATCAATATGTATTTCTTTTACAAAAAAATTCAAAAAAAATTCTATAATTTTTATATCTCATTATTCTTTATATTAATTTTGTTTCTTTTAAATAATCTATAATGTTAAGATAGATAGTTTTACTATTTGAATTTTAAAAACCCCATGAACTCATATTGTCAGAATATCCTTCTGAAATTTTGGTTAAATATACTCCTGTAAATAACTTTAGTTTTGGCCTTAAAATATTAAATGAAATCATCTTAATTAAATTTCCATAGTTATAAATAAAAAGATAGTCCAAAATATCACTTGTTGGAAACTCCGATTCAATCTTACAAAACTTGGTGAATATTTATATTTCATATATGAATCAACACTAACTTTCTCCAAAAATATTCAAAACACTAAAAAAAATTTAAAATATTTATAAAATGTTTATAGAAACCTTAATATCTATAATTCAAAAGAACGTTCATGCCATCAAACCCTCATATTAGATAATTTTTTTGAGTAGTATCTCTCCCTTAGTGAGAATGTATGTTTATGTACAATGACAACTCTTTCATATTCATAATGTAAAAATATTTACCACAAAATCCAATATTGATTATATTTTTTTATGAATTGTATGATCTAGTCTATCAATTCCATTGATTATTAGAAAACCTATAATCTTTAATATTCTATTGTCATCTCAAGTATGGTGATAGACATCCCTTGATATTTATTCATATGTCATCATCTCATTATTTATTTAAACTCTTTTCCATATCTCGAACTGATCAAACTACTCAAGCTTATTTTGTAGCATATATACAAAATTCAATCGACAAATTAAATAAGAAATATCATTCATTATTTATTAAATAAAATAAAATATATTTTATTTACTTTTATATATTTATCAATAATTATAAAAACATTCCTATATATGTCGATATAAAAATTAACTAACATTAAATATCCATGATTCACTATAATTTATTAGGTTCATTAGTATCCCCTATATCATATATTGAAAAAACATATATTGGCAAAAAAATTGAATCACAAAAAATTAAATCTCATTCATCACAATCCATTGGGTTCTTCAATATTCTCCCCTCTATTTATTGTTAATACTCATTAAAAATTTAAAATCAATTCTTTATCAAAATATTCATTCTCATAAAAATATTTATTTTCCTCATTATTAATTATAAATAAAAAGGTTTTTATAAATGAAATTTAAATTAATCAAGTCTAAGTATAATAAATAAATATCAGATTATAAAAAAAAATTATTACATTAATTTCTTAAATATGTCATTATCTATAATGTACTATTTTTTATTGTCCCCCAAAACCATAGATTAATAATATGTTACCCACTAGATAAAACAACATTGTGGAAATAGATCTTATAGAACCTCCCTGATCGTAAGGACACCCTCAATCTTGGTGTATCAGATGATAGTGTGACTTACTACAGTACTGCTTGCAAAAAGTTGACATCTCACACACTAATGAAAAACTCACAAAACCAACACACAATATTCAGGAAAAATAGAAATTTATAAAATTAAGGAATATTTAATCATTTTAGTTAACATGGTTTGGAAATGTGTCCTACATTCATATGATAAAACTTCTTTCATTATTTTCATTACTATCAAATGTTTTAAGGAATTATACTCATAATCAATAATTACCAATATTAGACAAACTTAAACCCCACCGTATCTCTCTAAATTTACTAGTGGTCTCACACCATCTAATAGTGGGGGCCATTTGATCATTTTGTTTCATTAGATTCTAATATCTGTGGATGTAACACCATTTTTTTTGGGGACTACTGCCCCACTAGTAATAAGTCCTTTGACCACTAAATTCAGGTATAAGTGAAATCATCACATACACACTATATTTTACTACAAAACCCTCTAGGATGTTTTTTAAATATGTAATGATCAACCTTATCATATTTACCTGACCCCTATACCCACCATAATAAAATATCATCTTTTTATCAACCTTGCACTATTGTAAATTTCTATGGGTGTTGTGCTATATTAAAAGGAAAAACCATCTCTGGATTTATCTCATTTCATTCTAACAGGAACATAACTTTGAACATGGTTTACATTCAAAAAATGTTCATCTTGAATACTACTCTAAGAAAACAATGTAATCATTCTAACAGTTTGTAAAAACCCAATTGTTCACATTCCCATCACATATTGTCTCCATCTCCATCTATTTAACTATATTCAAATGGGGAATATTTTTTCTTCAAACTTCATTGAAATAATTTATTGGTGAACATGACTACTAGAATCTTCCTCCCAATTATATTCCACAACAATAACACTTTACGCACTACAAAATTAAAGAAGAAGTAATATTCTAGGTCAATTTGTTTCATCATTTCAGGAAACACTAGATTCATAGATAATGAATTTCTTCTAGACTATAATATAAAAACAATATATATGTATATAATTATTTATTTCATTCACCAAGTGTATCTACTATACCCATTCATTTCTTAAGTCCATTTCTTCTATGTGCTCATCTCGCATTGGGGGAAAAGTAAACACTGGTTTCGGCCCCAAAATCCAATTGATGTTCATTACTTTGTAGTTAAACACAAAACCAATAGTGATCTTCTGGGTTTTTGAATAAAAAAATTAAATTCCAACTTAAACTTCAAATGGACCATCTTTCTCAAAGAAAAAGATAGTATATTATGATCCATTTAAGCACCTAATGATCCAATTAATAACCTCTCACTTTTCTTTTCCTAGATTCTATATGAATCATCTTACCAATCAAAATGAAAATGACTTTTTTTATCAAACATATATCATGAGATAAATCAAGAGATCCAACTCCGATGAAAATGTATATCTTTCCATGTACTAAACCTGATATTCCATTTTAGGTGCCTTATCTTTAGATAATTTGAAGTGTCCAAACAATGTTGTTGAGAATGGTTTACATCTAGACATTGAAAACCTATAGATAATATTATGGTCGTATTCCCTTTGAGAAAAAAACAAACTCTAAAAATTTATATGCCTATCAATATAGAGACCCTTGTTTTTAATACATTAACAATACATCAATTTTGATGAATAATTAATACATTACAAAAAATAGATACCAAGACCATATTAGTCTAGTGCCTCTGGAAACATAGAAACATAAAAACTGGTAAATAAATGAGATACATTATCTCCCATAAATTTCTTCATTACTATAACCCTTATTAGACACAACAAACTTAATACATATCTTCATATCCTGGGGAAGGAAACATAAAAAGGGGTGATCTTAGATGCTCAATAAGGGTAAAAAAGGTAGATGAGTAAGAATAAACAAGAGTGTAAGGGTATGAGAATGTGATCATAACATTTAGAGATCATACCCTACATATCAAAGATCATAAAAATAAATCATGGAATAAATATTAGTAGTTAATAAGGCATGAATCATAATGGAATCAATATAATGATCCATGAAATCATAACATAGAAATAAGACATGGAATTATGGGATAAACATAAACATGTAATATCATTCCTTATAAGTAAATATGTTTTTCAAGAACCTATTAGGGAACTTAATGGGGACTAAACCTACTAGAAAAAACATAACATCATCCCTTATTATATTTCTTTCCTTGTAAGGGATTGAGTTTCCCCATATTTGCACAGTGGTTTGGGTTTTCCCATCTTCCCATAGTCAGTTAGGTTTCCACGAATTCCTATAGTGGATAAGGTTTCTCTATATCCCATATTCATGGTGACTACACATACTATGTGAGACACACCACAATCCCCAGTCGTAGTCCTTTCCTTATAAGTGGTTGGGTTTCCCCATCTCCACATATTGAATCAAGCCTGTTGACTTGATTCCCATCATTGTCTCACGAGATATAACTAATTACCTAATGAATTGGATGGAGGTATAGGTCCAACCCATCACATAATGAAATCATATACACATGTTCCACAAATGAATAATGAAACATATCACAACCCATGAAATGAAATGGGTGTCATATATATGTAATCATATCATAACGTATGAAAAATATAGGTTTCATAATCATTACATCAAAGTATAATCCATAAAATGAAGTGTATTTCATCGATATATAACCCATGATGAAGACACTAGTTTTATAAACACTCTTAAATCTAAACATAAACCATTCAGATAATGAATATGAATGTAACGATTAGATAATTCCCTAGAAAAGGCATGAGTAACACAAATACATGTCATCTTAGATGGAAAATAATTTTGGAATATCTCTTAAAAACATTTCTTGAGGAAAATATAATTTGTTTTCTGTTTTTTTTTCAAAAAATAAAACCATTTAGAAGACTTTTTATCTAAATATTAACTCTAAAACTTATAATAAAGTCTTGAAAATGTTTTGAAAACCATTTCTTCGAAAATACCTTAGAATCTTATAAATAAATCTAGAAAAAATATTCAAAACCATTTCTTTGAAAACACTTTGAAAAATTATAATGTATTATTTGAGAACCATACAGAAATTTAAAATAATTTTACCTTGAAAATGATATTAAAAGATAGTATTTAAAACATATTTTAAAACATGGTTTTTTAAATTCACATCTTGTGTCTCAAGAAGGAAAATTGAGACAAAACTTCTTTACCGAATTGGTAACTTTTGAAATATAAACCCCATGAAAGAGAGATAATAAAATGGATATGTAAATATCCATAGATTTAAGGATAATTCTCATATAATATATTCAAGATTAGTATATATAGCACAAAAAATAAATGAGTGGTGAATATGGCTTAAATCTCACAAAAATAAAAGTGAGACTAGAAATCCCCATACCTTATGTATTGAATCTCTTCATACTCGCAAAAAATTATTTTATAATAATTATAAATTTATTATAAATATTTTATAGAAACATATTATTGTATCTAATACCATATATGGTTTTACAATGACTTTATATTACCCTCTTACTAATAATTCCACGTTAATGTTTTACTTCAGGTAATATCCGCTTTGTTTTTTCACATGTGTTTTAATTCATTTTATTTTCTGTCATCATACTCATATAATGATTTAATGATTGTAAAACATGATATAAATATCATTTATATTTAATATATATTTATTTATAATAATTTATAGAATATATAAATATGAAATAAAAAATACACCATTCATGGAGACAGTAAATCATACGTACATATGAACAATGTTTCCGTTTTTTGTCATTTTGAAAGACATAAAGTAAATTAAATATATATATATATATAATATCATTAAAGTATATTTATTGTGTCATATATATTATATAATCTCACTAAAACCATCATTTATACATTTCAGGTAGTGTGTGAACGAATCACATCACTTTGAGGATGCAGTAATGCACACTTCCCCAAATCAAAATATCATATTTACAAAAAAATGGAAAGCATAAAGGTATGTGTCATATAATAATTAAATAAAAACAATATAATCATATATATCATATATAATAGCAAAATATAGCATTCATTATAATTCCCAACCATTATTGGAAGTGAATGAAAAACGAACAATATTGTCTCGTGAGGCTGTAGTTTGCCGTAGATAGGAACGGTGAGTTCATTACCCATTAGATGGAAGTGTGTGTAAGTGTAGTTAGAAACCTTATCATAAAAAAATTTACATATATTAAGGATAATTATTATATTTTTTATACATGAAATAATAATAATTGAGGTAGTGAGGAGATAAAATAAAGGATTGGAGCTTGAGGAAGGATGTTACATCTTGTTTGGGAACTCCTTTTGGACTGCACCAAAGGGCTTCCATTATTGGATTTATGCAGAAAGTAAGGATTCAAGCATGAAGTTATGCATTTTTTTAAGTTAATTGGGTATATATTTACCTATTTTAAGTGGTTTGAGAGATGTGATGAAGGGGGGCTGGCATTTTATAAGGAAGAGAGGGGACACACTTGGCATTTTTGAAAAAAAGTTAGGTGTACCCACATTTTTAACAAACAAAAAGTCATAAAAAACCAAAAAATCAAATTAATGGAAGGATTATGGAATAATTATGGCCATGAAGTTATTTTTGGACAATTTTATAGGTCATTTTTCCCTTAAATTTATGGTTTAATCCCCAATTAAGCTTAATTTTACCGTAATTGCTGCAATTAATTTTAATCACTTTCACTAATGTTTTGGGTCAAGAAATATAGTTCAAATTATTTGAATATTAATATTATACAGATTGTAAACTTTTATTACCTTTTTTTGAAATTTATTTCACTTAATCAGTAAAATTATGGTTAATTATAATTTCCTAGATGTGGCGAGAAAGAGGGGTTTTAAAGTGAGAATGTTCAAATGTTCATTAAAATTTTATATCTAAATTCAATAAAAAATATTAAAATTAAATAAATTGAATTAATTGATTTATAATGGATATATTTTTTACTTTAAAAAAACATATAATATAATTTTTCTATATAAATAAATTATATGGAAAATATTTTTGCATTAAAATTCAGTATTTTTCACTATTCAATCCAAAAAAGAAGTTTCTGAAAAAAATCCCAAATATTACCCTAATATAATTTTGACATTTTAAATTAAAAAATGAAGTTTATTTTATTAAATTAAATTACTAAAAGTGTTTAAATTTAATTTTATTATTTTTCATAGAAGGACATAAAAAAGCAGTTCTTTGAAGAAAATAATATTTTCAAACAAACATAAACCTTACTAAAAATTGTACGTCTTATAATAAATTTGTTTTATTTATATAAAACCATTATAAATAATAATTTAAAAATTGTTTATTAATATTTATATTACTATTTTTAGTGGATATGTTATAATTATCTCTTTAAATAGTCATAACAATAAAATGATGCTTCATAGAAACATGGTGTTGTGTGTAATGCAAGCTAAGTCATTGTTTGGTATTATGAATGTTTGAATTAGTGTATCATGATACAAATTACATAAAATTAAATTAAATTACTCAAAAAAAGGATCCCAAAACCATGGGGTTTACATCCCCCCAAATTAATTTATCCATCAAAATTGTTAATTCTGATAAAAAAATAAGGATACTTATACCTCATTATATCCCAAAGTTCCTACATATATTCCTATAACTAGTAATTTCTCCAATAACATTGACCATGTGAGTGGTCTTGTTTTGTATAACTTTCTCAGTATGATCCATAATTTCTACTGGTTAATCGTCGTACAAAAGATCCTGCTCCAAAATTGTGAACTATGAGTTTTGGACATGTGAAGGGTCAGGTATGTACTTCCTCAGGGGAGATACATGGAATAAATCATGTACATATGAGATATTTGGAGGATTTTCCATGTGATTGGATACCATTTTGATATAATCAAGAATCTCAATGGGTTTGACATACCTTTGGCATAATTTCTATTTATTCTTATACCTCGTAACCTTCTTACATTGAGAAACTCATGGAAAAAAATTCTCACAAACTTAAACTTATAGGTCACACTAAATGTTATCATAATAACATTTTCCCAAAACTTTGATCTTCCTTGATATGTTTCTAAATGTATCTAAACTTATCTTCAATTTCTTCATCCATCTCAGGTCCCAATAGTTTTCATTTTCCAACTACATCTCAGCAAGTTGGAGCTTTTCAATTCCTCATAAAGAGGGATTCATAAGGATCCATTTGAATGATTGAGTGAATTATATTGTTTTAAGGGAACTAAACTAGAATAATGTGTTGATCCCAACCACATTTTAAATCTAATGAATAAGATAACAATACATCCTCTAGGTTTTTAATTGTTCATTCATAATGACTATCAATTTGAGGATGATAAGAAGTAGTAAAAATCCATTCAGTATCGAGTTCCTGATGAAGGATTCTCTATAATATTGAGGTAAACCTAAAACCCTGATGAGATACAATATGATGTTTCAATCCATGTAACCTTACCACTTCCTTAATTTATTTCTTGGGAATCTAATCTAGAGAGAATTATTTTTTGATAATGATGAAGGGTGATGAATTTGTAAGGAGATCGAATACTAACCATATAGAATTAAACACTTTAGAGGTTTTTGGGATTCATATAACAAAGAAAATAGTGTTTTTATATCATTTCTATTTTGGTATTGTTAATGTATGAAACATCCCCTTAGAATTTTGTCTTTCTACCATAACTTGCTGGCATACCAAGCACTGTGATATAAACTCCGCAATATCCCTCTTAATTCCATCCCTGTAGAAGTATTCCTTAAATTTTGTATACATATTCATATATCCATGATGAATAAAGAATTAATAACTATGATATTCTTCTAATAGATCTTTCAAACCCACTATGGAAGAAACACATATGTGGTTCCTGAACCTAATCATTCCATTCTGATCAAAGTTAAACATAAGATAATTTCTAACCTTTTTAGCTATACATATTCCTTTTTACCTCTTTAATATTAAATTGGATAGAGGTTCAGATATTCAATTTATAAAGACAGTATTCTCACCTTCATACAACATTTCTATATCCATCCTTTGAAAATCTAGAAATATTGGACCTTTTTTAATCCTCATCATGGACAAGATGGAACGATCCTTTAGAATCAAAGCATCATCCACCATGTTTTCTTTACCAGTGTGGTAATGTAATAAGAAATCATAATCCTTTGTCAGTACTATCCATATTCTCTAGATAATGTTATACTTCTTCTCTGTGAATATATATTTTATACTATTATGATCAATATATATATGACATGTTTCTCCCTAAATATAATGCCTCAATATCTATAGTGAACAAATTGATGGTGCTAACTCCAAATCATTAGTTGGGTAGTTTTTCTCGTGGATATTTAACTTTCAAGAGGAATAAGTGATAACCATGTTATTATTTATTATAACACATCACAATCCATTATTGGATGCATCACTAATGTTTACAAACCTTTCTCCACTATAGGGTAATATAATAATAGGTCCACTGACCAACCTTCTCTTTAGTACCATAATTTTTTTCTCACATTAATCTATCCACGGGAACTTTCCATCCTTCTAAGTTAACTTGGTTAGAGGACTCAATAGTCATGAGAAATTAACTACAAAACATCGATATTATCTATATAATCTAAGAAAACTACAGATCTTAGTCCCTGTGGTTGTTCTAGGACAACATTCAATAACATCTGTCTTTGATGGATCTACTTCTATACTATCTCTTGAGATTATGTGTCCCAAAAAATGAATACGTTTTTAGTAAAAATTCATGCTTTTGAAATATTTAATACAATTTATCCTTCCTCATGGTCTTTAGTAAAATTATCAAATTGTCTTCATTATCTTTTTTTCTCTTCTAATATATAAGAATATAATCTATAAATACTAACAAAAAATTATATAGGCAATCTATAAAGACTCTATTCACAAAATAAATAATGATATAAGAGGAATTAGTGAGAATAAAAGGAATCACTATATATTAATAGTGTCCACACCTTTTATAGAATGTCATCTTGGGTATATCCTCTTTCTTGAGCCTCAATTTCTGATATCCATAATGAAGGTTAATCTTGTAAAAGTATTGATCTTTACATAGTTTATAAAATAAGTCATCAATACTGGGAAGAGGATACTTGTTCTTGATTGTGATCTTGTTCAACTCCTGATAATAAATGTAGATTCGAATTCATCCATCTTTTTTTCGCAAGGAGGATAGGTTCACCCAAATGTGACACACTTAGATTAATTAATCCCTTATCAAGGTTTTCTTGGAGTTTCTTCTTCATTTCCAACAACTCAATTGGGGCCATTTAATATGGAGCCTTTGAAATTGGTGTGGAACCAGGTATGAGTTCTATCAAGAACTAAACTTTACATTTAGGTGGAAGGCTAGGAATATCATTTGGGGACACATCCAAAAATTCCCAAACAATAGTCATGCCATAAATTTTGAGTTTCTCCCCAACCATTTGATACAAACACACATACTTAATTGGAATAAAGTCATATTCACTAGATTTAATCTCTATAGGAAGTGTATACTTACCTTCACATTGATAAATGATCATAAGTTGGGTTGATATATCAAACATAACTTATTTTACTCAATAATTGATATGGGATCTATATAGATAAATACAATCAATGCCTAAGATGACATAAAATTCAACCAGGGGAATAAAAATAGGATATATAGAAGGTACATTCTCACAATCATCAACCAGGGTGGAATCATAGACTTGGGATGAAATCATCATACCATTAAGGGGTTTTTCATTTAATTCCACATCTAATAATTAGGGTGGAATATTAATACCATTAGAAAATTATTTAGATACTAAAAATTTGGTAGATACAGAATGAAATAAGAAATTATCAGTTCTAGAGTGGCTGGTAAGTGTACCTTTCTCCTAGTCATTATCTCACTCCCCATTAGAAACAATGATCGCCTGAGATTCCCCACTTTCCCCCCAGTTTAAGAGGTTATTGATGACAATAATCATCACTAAAAATGGGGTTGGTTACTATTTAGTAGAATACCAATCCTCCTAACACTTAAATCACTGAAGAGTGGGAGGTGCATTCTGTGTATCCTTTTCTCTATTTACATCATTGTCTAACTTCTTCCCCTCCGTGCAAAAATAAATTTCTCGATGGTATTCCCTTATGAAATTAAAACACTTATTAGACCCATAATACAATTAAATCCATTATTCATTCCACACTTAATGAATAAAGGAAGAAACATATTCCTCTCTTCATGATTTTTATATTTTTATTTGAAAACCATCTTCATTTTCCTATTAAAACAATGATATTGATATGTAACACTAACCTTCATTTCAACTTTTATTTAAAAATTACAAATCTCTTCATAGATACTAAAGTATCTTTTGGAAAATCCCCTTCTAAGACTTGTATTTAAGACATTGAAGAACCTATCAACTTTACTTTCATGTTGGATGATAATTCCAAAAGTGTATCCTAAAAGTCTTGTAAAATTATGCCCATAGGTACTGATAGATTCATCATCCATTTTTCATTAAATTAAGGAACTAATTTTCCATATTCATATGAGGAATATGAGGAATGTACTTATTTAAGAATAAGTTCTACAAATCATCCCAATAAATGGATTTAATTTCATTTTTTCCTCAAATTCTTGATTAGAGTCCACCACTGGTCTTATTCACCTTCTAATCAATAAACAACCAGAATGAATTTTTTATTATCTGAACACTGGAGAATACAAAATATATTCTTAGTGGTATTAATTTAGTGTTTAGTGACAAAGTGGGATAAAAGACCCACTAAAAGGAGGTGGACATTTCCTCATAAAGGATGCAACATAATGTTGTTCCCTCTTATGATTGTTTGGAAGATCAATATGATTCATTGGTTGAGAAATATATGTGATCATAACAATGAGGTTTTTTATTCCATCTCACATAGAATTAAGATTATTATGGGAACAATAATTTCATTATCCATTGAAATCACCATTAATGAGGTTCCTTCAAGTGTCACCCATTAAATAAATCCAAACTCTTAGAGTATGAAATAGTTTTCATAGTGAGGAACTACATAATCATGGAAAAAAACTTACAATATGTATAAATTATGTCACCTTAATTAATCTATGAAAACCTAGGTTTATTCTAGGTTATTCATAGACAAATTATTTTTAAAACTTTAATTATGGTTCATTATAAGTTTATGAATTCAAAAAGCACATGTCCTAGGTTACGTTCAAGTCAGGCCTAACACAACTTGTCAGAGTTGTTAGTCCTAGATAAATCTGTTCCAGAGCCACATCCAGATGTAGTATCTAGACATTGATTTATTTCTAGGAAACCACTCACTCTATCCTTTACCAAAATTCAATGACATATATCTACATTTTTTTCATCCTTAGACTTATCCTTGGGCATGTTTTATGTTTCTCACTATGGTTTTATCATCATAGTTTCCAAAGTTTAACTAAATCATTACACTAATACAAACTTTATAGAACCTCTTTTTTCATAAATTAACATTATATCGCTTTTTTGGAATAAATAATACATTACAAAAATAGACACCCAAAGACCATATTAGTATAGTTCCTTTGGAATCATGGAAACATAAAAACTAGTACATATGTGAGATATATTATCTACCACTAGGTTCTTCATGACTATCACCCTTCTTAGACACACAATACATAAAACTTATCTTCATATTTTTGGGAAGGAAGCATAAAAAGGGGTGAGGTAATATGCTAAGTAAGGGTAAAAATGGGATATAAGTAAGAATAAACATGAGAAGAAGGGTATGATAATGTGATCATAACATTAGAATATCATACCCAACATATAAAAGATGATAAAAATAAATCATGGCATAAATATTAGAAGTTTATAGGACATGAATCATAAGGGAATGAATAACATAGTACATGAAATCATAACATAGGAATACAACATTGAATTGTTTCATACACATAAACATGTAATATCAATCCCTATAAGTCAAGAATCCTTGATAGAACATATCAAGGAACTCCACAGGGACTACATATACAGAAAAAGACACACCACCATCCCTAGCCTTAGTACATTACTTATAAGGGACCGGGTTTCCCCATATTCCCATAATGGATCTGGTTTCCCCACCTTCCCAAAATGGATTTGGTTTCCCCATATTCCAATAGTGAATTGGGTTTTTCCATATTTAATCTTCATAGTGACTACACTTACTGGGTGGGACACACCACCTTCCCTAGTTTCATTCCTTTCCTTTTAGGGGATCATGTTTCCCCATATTCCCATATAGGATCAAGCCTATAGACTTGATTCCCATCATTATCTCATGAGATATAAATCTTTACATAATGTATTGGAGGGATATATGGGTCCCACCCACATCATAATGAAATCATAAATATTTCAAAAAATCATGAGCAATCCTATCATAACCCATGAAATGAAATGGGTGTTATAAACATTTAATCATATCTTAACATGCGAAAAAAGTCACATTTCATAATTATTTCATCAAATCATAATCCATGAAACGAAGTATATTTCATCGACATATAACCCGTGAAGAAGAAATGAGTTTCATAAACACCATTCCATCAAAACATATACCATTAAGAGAATTAATATGAATGTAACCTTTGAATAATTTCCCTATAAAATGCATGATTAACACTAATGGAAGTCATCTTATATGGAGAATAATTTTGAAATATCTTTTAAAAACATTTCTTGATGAAAATATCCTTTATTATTTGAAAAGTGCATTTAAAAACATAAATACTTTTGAAAAATAATTTGTTTTAAAATAAACATGAAAACTTATAAAGAATCCTTGAAAATGTTTTTAAAACCATTTCTTTGAAAAGACCTTGAAAACTTATAAATAAAACTTGAAAAGTTTATAAAAAACATTTCTCTGAAAACTATATGAAAAATTATAAAGGATTATTTGAAAAACATAAAACATTTTAAAAATATTTTTTCCTTATAAATGATCTTAAATTATCATATTTGGAAACATTATGCTATACATTTTAAAAAACATGATTTTTTAATTTCATAGCATATGTCTCAAAGAAGACAAAAAGAGACAAAACTGCTTTATAGAATTGGTATGTTTTGAAACATAAACCCCATGAAAGTGAGATCATAAAATGGATATTTAAATACCCATATATTTAATTATAATATTTATAGAATATATTCAAGGTTAGTATATACATCATAAAAATTAAATGAGTGGTGAATAAGGCTTAAATATTATAGAAATAAATGGGGACTAGAAATACCCTTACCTTATGTCTTGAATCTCTTTGTACTCATATTGAAATCTGGTATAAGAAATATAAGTTTATTATAAATATTTTATAGAAACATATAATTATATATAATAACATATATGGTTTGATTATGACTTATATTACCCACTTATTAACAATTCCAAGATAATGTTTCGCTTCAGGTAATATCCTCTTTGTGTTTCGTATGTGTCTAAATTTTTTATATTCATAATCTTAAAAATTATATCATGATTTAAAAAATTTAACACATGATATAAATATCATTTATATTAAGTATATATATTTTTTATAACAATATATATAATATATAAATATGAAATAGAATACACCATTCATGGAGATGGTATGCCGTACATACGCATGAATGATGTTTATGTTTTTTGTCATATTGAGAGAATGAAAGTAAATGAAATATATGTATAAATTTATATAATATCATTAAAAAATAATTATTATTTCATTTATATAAAATTATTTTGATAAACCCATCCTTAATACATTCCAGGTAGTGTGTGAACAAATCACATCGCTTTAAGGAGGCGGTAGTCCACACTTCCCCAAACAAAATTAACGTATTTACACAAAGAATGGAAATAATGAAGGTATGTATTATATAAAAATTAATTAAGAATAAATAAATATTACTAAAATATATTTTCCATCATAATTCTTAATAATTAGAGTTGGTAACTAAAATCAAACATCATCATTTTGTGAGGCGGTAGTTCACTGTACACAAGAACGATAAGTTTGTTACCCATTAGATGAATGTGTGTGTAAGTGTTGGTAAAAAAATTTTAATAAAAAAATCTCACTATATTTTTTATTATTATTCTATTCTTTATGCATGTTATAAATATATTTTACATAGTTTAGAAAGAAAATAAAGGAAAGTATCTTGAGGAAGTATGTTACCTCTTCTTTGGGTATCTCCTTTTGGTTTTCACTAAAGGGATTCCTTGGTTAGCTGTCTTCCCAATGGGAGGATTCAAGGATCAAGGGAGGTATTTTTTTTATGTAAATTAGAAATATATTGGCCTAAATTAAGTTGTTTTATATGTGTGAGTATGGGGATGGGGATGGGGAGGTGGTGGCCTTTTATAAGGGAGGGAGGGACACCCCTAGCGTTTTTGAGAAAAAGGTAAGTGTACCCATGGTTTTTCCTTTCAAAAGCCATAAAAAACTAACCAAACTAAAAAATTGACGGTTTATGGCCAAATTAGGTCCATTAAATTGGTTTTTGAAAATTTTCTACTTTATTTTTTTCATTTAAGATTATGGTTTAGTCCCTTGTTATGTATAATTTTACCTCAATTGCTATAATTAATTTTAATCACTTTCACTAATATTTTTAGTCAAAAATTATGTTGATATAATTATACTATAAATATTATGATTATTACAATTTTTTCATGAATTGTTTTTATAAATTCAGTTCATAAAAGAATAACAAATAATTTTAATGTTAATCCCACAAAAGTGGTGGGATAACATGTTTTTAAATAGAGAATTTTCAATTGTTCATTAAATTTTTATATCTAAATTGAATATAAAAAATGTTTACAATGATATAAATTGGATTAATAGTTTTATAATTGATCAATTGTGACTTTAAAACAAATATAAAATATAATTTAACTATATAAATAAATTAGATGAAAAATCTATTTTGAATTAAAATTCAGAATTTTTCACTATTCATCCAAAAATGATGTTTCTTCGAGAAATCCCAGAAAAATCACCATAAGATAATTTTGACATTATGAATTAAAAAAAATTTTGTTTTATCATATTAAATTTCTAAATGTGTCTACAATTAATTTCTTTATTTTTCACAGTATGACATAAAAAGGAGTTCTTTTAAGAAAATAGTGTTTTCAAACATATAAAGACTTTACTAAAAATTTTATGTCTTATTATCAATATGTGTTATTTATATAAAACAATTATAAATAATATTTTAAAAATTAGTTATTACTACTTGTGTTACTATGTTTAACTTCTTGGTTATAACTATCTTGTATAAATAATTATAAGAATAACATTATGTTTTTTAGAAACTCAGTGTTGCATGAAACAAAATCCAATTAAGTGTTTCTTATAATGAAATTTTGAATTAGTGTAGTATACAACACATGAAATCAAAGGAAATTATTTTATGAAAAAAAAGTTTCACAAAAAAAACCTGCATGTTGCACTCAGTTTTCATTCCCAAAATATTTTTACCTCAATCAAAATCTTTCTGAATCCTTAGAGTTTTCAATCCATCTAATATAATATCCTATAAAAATAATAAAAGTATGATGATTCTCTTATCATTACACACCTTATTATTGTAATAATTATCTATGTTAATCTGAGTGAAAAATTCCTTATATATGAAATTATTAATCTTATAATCACACTACCTTGGTTCTTATTTGAAGCTTTTTAGGCTCCTCATCAGTTTATACAAAAAACTCTTGTTCTATTCATCCTCAAAACTCACTAGTTGATTCATTTAAATATCATAATATATTTAAAAATGATTAAATTTTATCATTTTTACATATACTCTTAGTATAGAGTATTATTAGATTCTAGGATGATAATTTTATTGATGGTAGTGTTCTTAACTACCAGTGAGAATATCATGGAGAAATTAATCTCCACCTTATGGTGACATTATTTTCCTAGCAAACATTCTTTGTTTCTCTACCTCCCATAAGATCATTCCTTAAAAAAAGCACCCCATTTTTCCATATCTTTATGATAATTTAGTCAACTCTAATATTCCATTGGAATTTAATGAAGAAATTTATTCCTTCATCACTGACTCCCACATTTTGGAGTCAATGTGATTCGAAACTTATTCCAAAATTTTAGGTTCTCCCCCATTTGTTATAATAGAAAAGTTCATATTAGTCCTAAATTTTTGGTATATCCACCTAACTCTATAATACCTTCACAAACGAAGCTTTTGACTATGCCCTTTCCGACTCTACAATTTCTAGTTATCTATCTTTTAAATCCCCAACTTAAAAATTTATACATAGTGATTTTTAAGTTTTATAGAATTCTATAACATCTTATTATAGTCTCACTTCCAGAGTTATAGTTCTTCCATATGAACATTAAGGAATTTGTTATAGTTCAGATCAACTTGTAATTATTTATTTGATCCCTTACGAGCAACTTCCACATCATCCAATTTATGGTCCTCCCAGAAGTCATTATCATAGATATGATCATCCTGAATACTAATTAATTGTCACATTTCATCATCCCATAATTAGAATATAAAATTTTCATCCCCATATCCCCTAGGGAAACATGAAATATACTTTTCCTAGAGTTTATCTCCATCCTTGACACTAAAATTGGCATATGCAAGGATACAAAAAAATTGGGGTGGTTGACTTCATATGGTTTACTAGACCATAACTACTCTAAAATTTCATGTATTAATGGAGTGGATGGACTTATTTTGAATAGGTATGAAACAATATTAATTTATTTCACCCAAATTTCCTTGGGAATTCTTTAGTGAACCTGTATACTTCTTGAATTTTATGCCAATTTTATTTTCATTCACTCAACCATACCATTCTTCTATGATGTACATGGAATAACATTCTCTATTATGATCAAATTATTCTAATAGAAATTCCATAAGTCCCTATTACTATACTCTCCATCACTATCAAATCATAAGAATTTTAACTTCTGGTCAGTTTTCCTACCCACCAGGGATTTCTATATAATGAATATTGAGAAGACATCTAGCTTGTGAATAGAGATGTAAAACCATAATTTATCCATTACATCATTTATGAAAGTAACAAAATTACCCACTGTTACACTAAAATGGGGTTTCCTCCCATAAATCAGAATGAAAGAGTGATAACTTATGGGAATTGGGGTTCCAACCATTCATGTTGAATGAAAAAATCTTCTATTTCTTGAGAATACAACTCTCACAATTTATGATCATGGTGTGATTGAGTATCAATATGAATTTTTTCATTAGAACCAACATGTTTTTTCATTGAGATGTCTAGGTCGTAAATTATATGACACAATATTTTTATAAATTGATGCTTGAATAATTATTTCTCCATAAAATCTTCTAAATTGATATAAGAACCCATTATTTACACCTCATACTACCACTATGGATTCATTATTCATCTTATAAAATATTTTAGTGAATCTTGTACAATATTATTCCACATATAAATGCCTATGTAAATTAGGTTCTTCTATATCCTTGATATGTTTCTTACTTCTTTCAAATAAAATAATCTTCTATTAACCATCCTGATATTAATATAATATTTCCACAAAAATTTAATAACCACATCTTCAAACAAATACACATTGTTGAGTCTTCTATATAGATAATTCACCATCAACCCCTGCTCTTCTATTGAGTGGAATAATGATTTACAATCAATAATCCATTACTATACTTTAATGTTGAAATTGAGAAATAAGTTATTCCCTTGATCAAATATTCTCATATAATTTTTAATCCTAAAATATGTTATTTTAGAAATATCCTTATGATATCTGAACTTCTATTTGAGATTCACACTTTTCCCAAAGTTCTAGCATGCATTTCTCGGATAGGACAACACGCCTCATCTCATTTATCATTATTTTTATTCGATCACATTAGATTTATACTTTTATGTTACCATCATATTACTTTCAAATTTATTATAGTTCTGGAAGTTTATTGAACGTCCCTTAATCTGATTTCTTTATTCTAGATGAGATTCTGGACATCCTCAAACACTTTGTTAGTGTTTTTTCATTAATCAGTATATACTATTACCATTTCATCCCCTAACCCTAAAAATGATAATACCAATATAATAGAATATAAATTACCTAAAAACATAGCCTTCACTTATTTGATCTACCCTTAGATCATGTGTAATTCATTCAAATTTTCAATAACCATTTTATCTTATGATAGACTTATCCTAAAAAATGTATACATCAAAAAAACTTTGTTAAGTATAGTCAGATTCTCATAAATATTTTATAGGGATTTCATAAATATAACAATTGAATTTACTTCCCTAATGGTAATGGATATATTCTATTCCAATGAACACCACACCAACATGTGATCTTTTCTATCCCACTACTCCTATCACTACTGGAAATACAAGATTTCCCAACGGTTTAGAACCGTTGGGAAAGGCTGGAGAACCGTTGGTATATGTTATACCAACGGTTCTGCAAACCGTAGGGAAGTAAGTCATTGGTAAAAACTTTTCCCAATGGTTTATAGTGAACCGTTGGGATAGGGTGGAGAAAAATTACCCTATCCCAATGGTTGTGGAAAACCGTTGGGAAAACTTTATCCCAACGGTAGTAAACCATTGGGATAAAGTGCTGAAAATTACCATGTTTTTCCCAACGGTTTTCAAAACCGTTGGGAAAAACCCAAAATCTCTTCTTTCCCAACGGTTTAGAACCGTTGGGAAAAGTGTTTTACCAACAGTTTTATAAACTTTTGGTAAAACAAAACCTAGACATTCTATGCCAACGGTTTTGAACCGTTGGCATAGCCTCTACTGGGAAAATTGCACAGCAGCTCTGCAATTTGCCCAGCAGCTCCCCAATTTGCAACCGGCTCTCCAATTTTCCCACCAGGTCTCATTTTGTGGGTTCCCTCTCATTTTCAATCCAATTACTATACCAGAAATAAACTAACACATACATATACAATTATTGTACCTGCAATAACCAACTAACACTTACATATAAAGAACAAATTCATACGCATTTAACATATAATGGTGGAACTATACACATCCATAATTAAATTTGAATTCATAACCTAATTATAAACATATATAATTCATTTATAATTAAATTTAAAATTTATATGACAATTATATGTGGAATCCGGAAGTCAATTCATAATTTGATCGATTTTTTGTATACCATATATTTTTACCTGAAATAATGTCCATTTTAAACATAATACATACACCTGGAGTGCTACCGGCCACACCATGCCTCGGATTGAGGTGAGGTTGACTCGTACACGTCACATATGACCCATGGATCTTTGTGCTAATGTATCGAGACAATCCGAATGTGTTTAGTCGGTTTTCCGTATGCCAGTTGATGTTTTTCAATTAAAATGACATACTTTTAAAACAAAAGGCAGACACTTTGAGTGGTTCTGGCCACACCGTGCCTCATATTTGAGGCATCATTGACTCGTACACGTCACATATGACCCATGGATCGTTCACCTAAAGTTTCAATGGAAACTGAATGCGTTTTGTCGGTTTTCCGTATGTACTTAAATTGTTGTCCATTTGAAGCAAAAGAGAGCCACTTATAGTGATTTCGGCCACACCGTGCCTCAGAATAAGGCAGGGTTGACTTGTACACGTCACATCTGACCCATGGATCGTTGTGATAATGTATCGACACAATCCAAATGCGTTTGGTCAGTTTTCCGTATGCCAGTTGATGTTTTTCACTTCAAATGATGTCCTTTTGAAACAAAAGACAGACACGTTGAGTGGTGGCAGCCACATCGCACCTCTTATTGAGGCGAAGTTGACTCGTACACGTCACATATGACCCATGGATCGTTGTGCTAATGTATCGACACATTCCGAATGTGTTTGGTTGGTTTTCCATATGCCATTTTATGTTTTTCAATTAAAATGACATACTTTTGAAACAAAAGGAAGAAACATTGAGTTGTTCCCACCACACCATGCCTCGGATTGAGGTGGAGTTGACTTGTACACATCACACATGACCCATGGATCGTTCTCCTAAATTTTCAATGGAAACTGAATGCATTTGGTCGGTTTTCTGTATGTACTTAAATTGTTGTCCATTTTAAGTAAAAGAGAGCCACTTAGATTGATTATGGCCACTTCGTGCCTCAGATTAAGGCGGGGTTGAATTGTATACGTCACATATGACCCATGGATCGTTTTGATAAAGTATCGATAGAATCCGAATGCGTTTGGTTGCTTTTCCATATGCCAGTTGATGTTTTTCATTTCAATTGATGTCCTTTAGAAACAAAAGGCAGACACTTTGAGTGGTGGCGGCCACACCGCACCTCGGATTGAGGCGGGGTTGACTCATACACGTCACATATGACCCATGGATCTTTTTTCTAATTTATCGACACAATCCGAATGCGTTTGGTCAGTTTTCCATATGCCAGTTTATGTTTTTCAATTAAAATGATGTACTTTTGAAACAAAAGGCAGACACTTTGAGTGGTGCCGGCCACACTGCGCCTCGTATTGAGGCAGAGTTGACACATACATGTCACATATGACCCATGTATCGTTCTCCTAAAGTTTGAATGGAAACCGAATGCGTTTGGTCATTTTTTCATATGTACTTAAATTGTTGTCCATTTTAAGAAAAAGAGAGCCACTTAGAGTGATTCCGTCCACACCATGCCTCAGATTAAGGCGGGGTTGACTCGTACACGTCACATATGACCCATGTATAGTTGTGATAAAGTATCGACACAATCCGAATGCGTTTGGTCAGTTTTCCGTATGCCAGTTGATGTTTTTCACTTCAAATGACGTCCTTTTGAAACAAAAGACAGACACTTTGAGTGGTGGTGGCCACACTACACCTCTCATTGAGGCGTGATTGACCCTTACATGTCATATATGACCCATGGATCGTTGTGCTAATTTATCGACACAATCCGAATGCGTTTGGTCAGTTTTCCGTATGCCAGTTGATGTTTTTCAATTAAAATTACTTCCTTTTGAAACAAAAGGCAGACACTTTGAGTGGTGGTGGCCACACCGCGCCTCTTATTGAGGTGGGGTTGACTCGTACACGTCACATATGACCCATGGATCATTGTGCTAATGTATCGACAAAATCCAAATGTGTTTGGTCAGTTTTCCGTATGCCAGTTGATGTTTTTCAATTAAAATGACGTACTTTTGAAACAAAAGGTAGACACTTTGAGTGGTTCTGGCCACACCATGCCTCAGTTTGAGACGGCGTTGACTCGTACCACTCACATATGACCCATGGATTGTTCTCCTAAAGTTTCAATGGAAACCGAATGCGTTTGGTCAGTTTTCCGTATGTACTTAAATTGTATTCCATTTTAAGCAAAAGAGAGCCACATAGAGTTATTCCGGCCACACCGTGCCTCAGATTAAGGCGGGGTTGACTCGTAATCATCACATATGACCCATGGATCGTTGTGTTAAAGTATCGACACAATACGAATGTGTTTGTTCAGTTTTCCGTATGCCAGTTGATGTTTTTCACTTCAAATTATGTCCTTTTGAAACAAAAGGCAGACACTTTGAGTGGTGGCAGCCACACCGCGCCTCGGATTGAGTCGGGGTTGACTCATACATGTCACATATGACCCATGGATCGTTATTCTAATGTATTGACACAATCCGAATGCGTTTGGTCGGTTTTTCGTATGCTAGTTGATGTTTTTCAATTAAAATGAAGTACTTTTGAAACAAAAGGCAGACACTTTGAGTGGTGGTGGCCATACCACGCCTCGTATTTAGGCGGGGTTGACTTGTACACATCACATATGACCCATGGATCATTGTGCTAATGTATTGACACAATCTGAATGCGTTTTTTCGGTTTTCCGTATGCCAGTTGATGTTTTTCAGTTAAAATGACGTACTTTTGAAACAAAAGGCAGACACTTTGAGTGGTGCCAGCCACACCACACCTCGGATTGAGGCGGTATTGACTCGTACACGTCACATATGACCCATGTATCGTTCTCCTAATGTTTCAATGGAAACTGAATGCATTTGGTCAGTTTTCCATATGTACTTAAATTGTTGTCCATTTTAAGCAAAAGAGAGCCACTTAGAGTGATTTCGGCCACACCGTACCTCCAATTAAGCCGGGGTTGACTCGTACACGTCACATATGACACATGGAACATTGTGCTAATGTATCGACACAATACGAATGCGTTTGGTTGGATTTCCGTATGCCAGTTGATGTTTTTCAATTAAAATGACGTCCTTTTGAAACAAAAGGCAGACACTTTGAGTGGTGGTGGCCACACCGCACCTCGGATTGAGGCTGGGTTGACTCGTACACCTCACATATGACCCATGGATCGTTGTGCTAATGTATTGACAAAGTCCGAATGCGTTTGGTCGGTTTTCTGTATGCCAATTGATGTTTTTCAATTAAAATGACGTACTTTTGAAACAAAAGGCAGCCACTTTGAGTTGTGTCGGCCACACCGTGCCTCTGATTGAGGCGGAGTTGACTCGTACACATTACATATGACCCATGGATCGTTCTCCTAAGGTTTCAATGGAAACCGAATGCATTTGCTCAGTTTTCCGTATGTACTTAAATTGTTGTCCATTTTAAGCAAAAGAGAGCCACTTAGAGTGATTCCTACCACACCATGCCTTAGATTAAGGCAGGGTTGACTCATACACATTACATATGACCCATGTATCATTGTGATAAAGTATCGACACAATCTTAATGCATTTGGTCGGTTTTGCATATGCCAGTTGATGTTTTTCACTTCATATGATGTCCTTTTGAAACAAAAGACAGACACTTTGAGTGGTGGCGGCCACACCGCACCTCGGATTGAGGCGGGGTTGACTCGTACATGTCACATATGACCCATGGATCGTTGTTATAATGTATCGACACAATCCGAATGCGTTTGGTCAGTTTTCAGTATGTATTTAAATTTTTTTCCATTTTATGAGAATCCTCTGTGCGGGGGGCAGTTCGGGGTCTACGGAAGAGGGTGGGGGGGGGGGGGGGGGCTGTCCGGGGGGTGTTCGGGGGGTTTTCTGGGGTCCAAGGAGGAGGGTAGGGGTGGGGGTTGTCTGGGGGGTTGTCCGGGGGGCTGTTCAGGGGGCTGTCTGGGTTCCAGGGAGGAGGGTGGGGGGCGGGGCTGTCCGGGGGGCTGTTTGGGCGGCTGTCTGGGGGCTGTCTGGGGCTGTTCGGGGGGTTGTACGGGGTCCAAGGAAGTGGTTGGGGGGCTGTCCGGGGGCTGTCCGGGGGGGTGTTCGGGGGTGTTGTTCGGGGTCAAAGGAAGAGGGTGGGGGGGGGGGTGTCTGGGGGGCTGTCTGGGGGGTTGTCCAGCGGGGCTGTCCGGGGTCCAGGGAGGAGGGTGGGGGGGTTGTCCATGGTCCAAGAAGGAGGGGGGTTCCCAAACACACAACCACTAAAAGTCAACAACATCCATAAAAACAGATAATATATAAAAATAACTTAACTCCAATACTATAATACGAGTCTAGATAAAACCAACAACTAGAATAGATTAAATATCAAATCTCAGTAATATCAGTAAAAAATGTAATGGATCAACTTGTCCCACATCACCATCACCATCATAACCACCATCATCATCACCCTCGTCCTCATCCCCATCATCATCCTCTCCCTCCTCGCCCTCGCCCTCCTCATCATCCTCGCCCTCGCCACCCGCCTCGCCATCCTCATCTCCCTCCTCTTCCGCATTAGACACCTTGCCATCATCATCGTCAAGATGGACATCATCTTGACCACCACTAAAACTTCCACCGGGTGCACCGTATATAGAACTTATCGACGACATATACTCATCAAAAGCTGGGATGGCCTCTGTTGGAAGTGTAAGACATAAAACTTCAATAAATTTCATAAACGCACTGTTTTCCCTAGCAGACTGTTCTGCTGTCTCTGTGGCCCTTTTCACATCCTTTTCTGCATGTACTCCAACTTGTTGTAGCTCGGTGGCACTACAGATCGTACCTGAGGAGGGCCAATACCTCTTCGGGGCTATCCTAGGTTGGCAGTGTACTCTGCCAGAATGTTCCTCTCCCAACACCTGATGTATGTGATCTGTTGGCCCAAAATTGTCTGGTTCTTGGGCATTGAGGTCCTCTAAAGAAGCCTGTTACAAATATAAATATATCATTAAGTTAAAAAATAGATATTAAAAAATAAATTCAACAGATTAAAACTTACAATCTGCTGTTGAGCCACTTTATTGACGACACTTCCATCCTTTTTTCGTCCACTCGAGCAAAACAGTTTTGCTCGAGGCACACGTCCTTCAATATTTTCTATTTTCCTCTACAATGACATTGAAAAATAAATTTATATGAAAACTTTAGCAAACTTTTAATAATTTATGAAACAAAAGAAAGTGTAAGTTGTAAAGAAAACTTATAAACAATTGACATACCTGCTTCCTCTCATGATCAGGAATCGTAGTGCGTCCCAGTGTGTGGAGGTATTTTTTTGCATCAATGTTCTTTTTATTTTTTCCAGATGATTCCTAAATAAAATTTGAAAATGAAAAAAATATTATTAATGAAAAAAATGAAAGTTATTATTTAAATACCTCAAATGTTATTAATAACTTAAACTGGGTACTCATCCAATGAGTAATCATCTGACGATAATGCTCTATAGGACAATCATCCACCACTGGTAATGCCTCTAACTCAGTGTCAACTCTAGAAACCTAGCCAATATACAACTCATGCTTGTAGGCTCTCTAAAACTTGCTTAAATCCTTTAGACGTTCCGATCGTTCACCCTCACCATCAGGAAAATTAAATCGAAGCTAAAATCAAAATATTAATTCATATAAATACAAAAATAATTCATGGCATTAAATATAACAGATTTTTTACCCATATCTATGCCCAAGATCTATCCTTGAACTCATGTGGGAAATGTCTCCAAGATAACGGGCTGACGGGAATGATGTCGGAGTATTTGGCACGCGTCGCCAAAAAACTCCGACATTACTGCCATGTTTTCTCAACCATTTGGTTGTCTTCATTGTAATTTACCATAACCTGTGTGTGGCGGTTCTACACCGAACGCATGAATGTACGCCCCCACCCACGCCTCCTATCAGAAGATGTATCTTTCATAAAAGAAAAAAATATATTTTATCAAAACATGTTATAATGAAAATAAATATTGCTATAAAAATTTGTTAGGGTTCTATAAATATACCTATGCCAGTCTCATCGCTGAGCGCTGCTGGATCCATAGAAACTGATGGAACACCCTGTGGTTGAACAGGAGTTGAAGACGATGGAATATAGAAGCTCGGAGAGACAGAAGTAGAATGAAAAAAAGATGGGACAACTGTCTGACCGAATGATGACTGGGGAGTGGGAATCATCATGGGATGTGAAAATGATGGTCCAGAAGATGCAGAAGGTAGAAAAAACATGGGAGGGATAAATATCTCATGTGTCTCTAACGACACACCGGGATTCGAATGTGGGAAGGATGACATGTCAGTTGGAGGGGCATGGTCTAGTTGGGTATGCGCAGCTGCTCGTCCATCTCTGGTATGAAACCTTATCGTAAAACTGGCATGAGTACTAGGACCAGTATTAGGCTCCTCGTCGAATAACTGTCGACGTATAGGTGGATCCTACAAAAATGTTTACAAAACAATTAATCACATGACATTATATATTCTTTAAATATATATATATATATATATATTTGAAATAAAGTACTCACTGTAGGAACTAATGGTGGAACGCCCATCTCCATTATTTGACAATTGTTATCCATTATTTTTTTCCTTCGTCCCTCTTCAATTGGCTTCATTTCCTGCTTTTGAAAACAAATATGTAATTAATTTGATAAAGAAAACTAATGTGTAACCCAAAAAACTAAATATATGAGGGAATATGGGGATTCATAATTAATTTAGCTATCAATTGTTTTATAAGAGCTTGAATGGATTTAATAAATCATACAAGTTGTAATGTTCACCAAGTTAGAAATATTGTTTTACTATGTTTGAATACAATTCAATTCAAAATTAGAAAATGGAATTCAAATAAAACTGCAACCAATAAACATTGAAAATTCACATAATGGTCAAGTAAGCTATCAATTGTTTTAGAAGAGCTTGAATGGATTTAATAAATAATACAATTTGTAATGTTCACCAGGTTACAAATATTGTTTGACTATGTTTGAATACAGTTCAATTTCAAATTAGAAAATGCAATTCAAATAAAACTGCAACCAATAAACATTGAAAATTCACATAACGGTCAAGTCAACTATCAATTGTTTTAGAAGAGCTTGAATGAATTTAATAAATCATACAATTTGTAATCTTCACCAAGTTAGAAATATTGTTTGACTATGTTGGAATACAGTTCAATTCCAAATTAGAAAATTCAATTCAAATAAAACTACAACCAATAAACATTGAAAATTCACATAACAGTCAAGTCAGCTATCAATTGTTTTAGAAGAGCTTGAATGGATTTAATAAATCATACAGGTTGTAATGTTCACCAAGTTAGAAATATTGTTTGACTATGTTTGAATACAGTTCAATTCGAAATTAGAAAATGAAATTCAAATAAAACTACAACCAATTAACATTGAAAATTCACATAACGGTCAAGTCAGCTAAAACATATTTTTGATCAATACTTAATCAATTTGAATATTAATAACCTTAACAACCCAACTCGAGGAAAACCAAAATAATTGAGAACATGGATGAATGATTCTATATATTTTCAACCACAACTTCAGGTTCACAATCAACTCTGACAATTGAGCTATTTGAGTCATCAAAAGAAATAAATGGATTGGTTCCAATGGCACTAGAGATAGTGTCAATTCCATCATCACCATCATCAAAAATATGTCTTGGAATTACTTCAACTATGACACCAAATTCAGGTCAAAGTTGGTCTTTGACATAAAAAACTTGTTTAGCCATTGATGCCAACACATATGGATCTTCGGTAGCAAGAGTGCGAGTCATATTAATTACTCGAAATTCACAATCATCAATAAATGTGCCATGTCTCGTCACCGAATCAAACCAATGGAATTTCATCATTGTGACTCGTCCATGAGAGTAATAGTACAATATTATTATTTTCTCAACAACTCCATAATAACCCACATTTTCAAATCGCGGTCTACTATCTGATGCACTGACATAACAATCTGTGGTGGCAGTAACCATAACACCACCATGTTGTGTTCTCATGTTATTTTCTCGTTCAGTGACAATAAATTTGTACCCATTGATAACAATTGATTTACAGTCACGAACCATGGTATTAGGACCAAAAGCCAAAGCTCTTATTTCCTCAGAGACAGAGTCAGCAGATAAACTCAATACCTGCAATATAAATGACTATTAAACATAATTAAATATTGATATAATTATTTTAAACATTAATTTTTTAATACCTTCAATTATAACCAAGCAGAAAACTCTTTGCTATGAAAATTATCTCTCCTTCTCAAAGATAAATAATGATGCTTCCTATTTATCATTCTTTTATGTTCCATGTAGATAAAAATATTAATAGTTTAATAGATATATATGTAAGATATACATAATCAATTTAGTTGCCTGATATAGTCATCGAACAAATCACAGTTGAACAAAACTGTGTGATGTGCCATCTCCCACTCTTTATGGATTAATGTCTTCAATGTATATGATCCAGGAATTCCTCCTGTTTGAGGAAGTGATGGAAAACTGGGTTCAATTTGCTCATACTGTTCTTCTTCATTTCTCATTGATCTGTTCAATCTTGTAGTAAGATCAGACAAATACATCGAGCAGAAATCCATACATTCTTGAGCCAAGTAACCATTCACGATAGAACCTTCTGGATGATTTCTGTTTTGGAAATAAGACTTTAATGTGAACATATTTCTTTCATTTGGATACATCCAAAGAAAAGAAACAGTTCCTCTGAGAAGTATATCAGTGGGAATATGGACAGTCAGATTCAACATGCATGTGAAAAATGATAGAGGAAATATTTTCTCCAACTCACACAAAATTAATGGAGAATCTGTCAACATTTTTTGCAAGAAAGGCTTGGACAACTTCTTAGCAAAAAGATAATTAAACAAATAGCACAAACGAATAAAATCCACCCTTACATTATTGGAAAAAAGATGACAGATTTCTATTGGAAGCAACTCATGCATTAGAACATGATAATCATGAGTCTTCAATGATTTTAGCTTCAACTCTCTTCTGTTGACCCATTTAGATATGTTTCTTGAATAGCCATAAGGAACTCTAGTAGTCTCTAATAATTACAGAAATTGTTTTTTTCCATAGGTGTCTTCACATAAGAAGCACATGGAAGTTTCCATTTATTTTCACTGATACGCACAGGATGCAATTCTGGTCTGATGCCCCAATCCACCAAGTCACACCGAGATCGTAAATCATCTTTTGTCTTTCCCTTGACATTTAGAAGAATTGAAAGCAAAATTTCGCATATATTCTTTTCAATATGCATTACGTATAAGAAATGACATAACAAATTTGTTGACCAATAAGGCAAATCAAAAAAGATACTCCTCTTCCTCCAATTGTAACAGGTTTCAGTGAAAACATTCTTTCTCTTTCCAGATTTCATTTGAACCTTCTCAAACTAAAAACTGAAATCTTTCAATTCATTAAGCACGTCAGTTCCAGACATACCCTGAGGTGGATCATCGGTCTCTATGGTATTATCAAATCGTTGACGATTCATTCTATATGGATGAACCTTTGGAAAGAATAGTCGATGTCCCATAAAACTGAAACTACGGTGATGTTTTAGTCTTCTGGATCGTGTATTCTTCATACAAACTGGACATGATAGTTTTCCCTTCGTGCTCTATCCAGACATCATTGAATAAGCCAGAAAATCATTGATCGTCCACATCAGCACAGCACGCATCTGAAATATGTCTTTCGAACATGCATCATATGTGTGCACACCCACATCCCAAATAATTTTCAACTCTTTTATTAAAGGTTGCATGTATACATCAATATCAATGCCGGGATCAGAAGGACCAAATATGAGTATACTCATGAAAGTGAAAGGTTTTTTCATACAAAACCATGGGGGGAGATTATAAATGTGTATAAAAACTAGCCATGTGCTGTGCAAAGTAAGCATATGCCCAAACATATTAAAATCGTCACATGAAAGACCCAACCTCACATTACGCACGTCAGTTGAAAAATCAGGATGTCGAGCATCAAATCTCTGCCATGCAAATCCATCTGCAGGATGAACCAACTCATCATTAGTCTTCTTTCTCTCGGTATCATGCCATCTCATTTTTATTGATATGTCATCAGACATAAAAAGATTCTGGAGTCTGGGGATCAATGGAAAGTGCCACATTACTTTTTGTGGAATGCGAGATGGTGTTCCATCAGATTTTGACTTCTAGCAAGATGTGCCACATTTTATACAATAATTTTTTT
This sequence comes from Viscum album, assembly GCA_963277665.1. Classification (NCBI taxonomy): domain Eukaryota; kingdom Viridiplantae; phylum Streptophyta; class Magnoliopsida; order Santalales; family Viscaceae; genus Viscum; species Viscum album. The sequence goes on from OY728131.1 coordinate 570,418,137, forward strand.
CAGCGGTTTCCTCCCAGAATAAACTGTAATCTTTCGGGCAAGCATGAATTTTGTTTCTTGAAAAACCAAGTTCCTCAACTAACTTCCCTGCCATATAGTGGTTTGAGGGAATATCTACATCATCTAGAAGTAAATCCTTCAAGAGGGTAAGAATGTAATCGATTGCTGTATGAGAAATCCCATACATAGTTTTCCCATGAAACAATCAGATTAAAAATTCTAGCTTTTTCATTTTATCTCATTGTCGATATACTGGATTCGTGGCAGAATCATTCAATTTTTTCACCCTATCAATATCATCATTTTCACTAGATGCATCAACTTTCCTCATATCGAAGTCTTCTTGATTCAAAATCCTTTCTTTTTCATGATGAAGAATAAACGGAAACCGATCATCTAACAAATTCTCCAATCCAGTCCTTTCATTTCGATCATCGCCAATTTGAGATTTCATTTTCTACCCATTGCGAAACCACACAAAGTAGTTTGCTTCAAAACCATTTTGGTTATGTGGTAGCTCACTTATTCAAAGCACAACCAAGGTCTACCAACACTATTGGAACAAGGGTAGTGTATGATACCACTATCTGAAGCATTATGAAATGAAAAATCTATAAATCTCTCCAAATTGTTTTGAAAATCACTTGAGATCTGATCGGTTTCATACATCCAACTTCTGTCCATTCTGTAAAAAGAATTTATATAAGTCATTTTGTCATAAAAAATTCAATAGGATTGAAATTTAATAGAAAATATATTTAAGTAAACGATAAAGGAAGGAGTTTATAGTTGATCTAGTGAACTATTAAAACAATGTAAAGATATACTAATTAATTCAGTTATGTGTGCCTAGATTTGAGGTGAGATGTGTTTTGTAATTTTTTCATTTATCACATACCAAGAAGAAACCATAGACCTAATAAAACATTTTTCAAGATATTACAAAGTGAAGGCCTTTCATGAAAGATGCATAATATGTAAAGAGAGTTTTTTAAATAAGTTATTGATTCTAAAAAATGGAAATATTGTGAAAAGTTAGTACATTTCATAACACCCAAACTAAAGTCCACAGAAAGTAGAATATCACCCAACTAAAAAAATGAAAACCACCTACCCCACTACCCCAACCATGTCAATTACCTCAATGAGGGATTCTATGTCTGTATTTGGGAGGAGGTTGAAGGAGTCTAACCTGGATGGGGGAGTTGCAGCCGATCAGATGGAAGAACTCAGGTTAGGGTTCACATGCGCGGGGGATTCTGGAAATCGGTGGAAATGCAGAGTTATTTTCTTATGTGTAATCGGGGGCAGGCTGTCCACGAGGGTGGCGGGGTTGTCCAGGGGGTACAGGGTGTCCAGGGGGTAAGCGGACAGTCCACGAGGGTGGCAGGGCTGTCTAGGGGGGAGGGGGTGTCCAGGGGGGTGGGCGGGCTATCCACGGGGTTGGGGGGGGGGGGGGGGGGCTTTCTAGGGGGTACAAGGTGTCCAGGGGCGGGGTGTCCAGGGGGGTGGGGGAGTGTCTAGGGGGTGGGCATTCTTTCCATGGGGTTGGGGGGCTGTCTAGGAAGTAGGGGGTGTCGAGGGGGTGGGCAGGCTTTCCACGGGGGTGGCTGGGTTGTCCAGGGGGTACAAGGTGTCTAGGGGGGTGGGCAGACTATCCACGAGGGTGGCAGGGCTATCCAGGGGGTAGGGGGTGTCCAGGGGGTGGGCGAGCTATCCACAGGGGTGTGACTAAGAGCTATGAGATTTAATTGGGTTGTCATTCATGTTATGAAAAACAAAAGATGGGTGTTAAGGATTAGAATAGTATTTTTTAGTGAAAATCCAATTTGGTAGGATTAGTGACTTGATAACATGATGGTATCAAGTTTCCAATTGGGAAAATGTTGGGGCATTGGATTCTAAAAGGCTCCCACAACCTTCCAAGGATATATTATTTCTAGAAAAATGTGTTGTGGGAGAAGGAATTCATCCTATATAGTTGATGTCACTTTTAGATCATGTGATGCCTTACTCACCAAGATGACCAGACAAGAACCCAAACCAAAGAGGCCTCAAAACTATCCAAATCTCTAGAAGTGATGAATTCCTCGTGCTTATTGGTGAACTATGGAAGTGATGACTTCCCACCTGAACAGCCCCCCCTCCCCACCTCACCCCCAACAGACTCCCCCTGCACAACCCCCTCCCATCCACCGACTGCACAACCCCCCCCCCCCCCCACCTGCACCCCCACTTCCACAACCCCCCCTCCCTACCCCCACCTGCACAACCCCCTCCCATCCACCCACTTCACACCCCCACCTCACCCCCCAACATACTCCCACCTGCCCAGCCCACCCCCAACCTACACACTCCCCTCCCCCACCCCACCCACTTGCACAGCCACCCCCGACCTACACCCCCCCCCCCACTTGCACAACCCCCATCCCCCCACCCCCACCTGCACATCCCCCCTCCCCCCACCACCACCTGTACACCCCACACCCCACCTCACCCCCAACAGACTCCCACCTTCCCAGCCCACCCCCCCAACCTGAACACTCCCCTCCCCCACCTACTTGTACAACACCCCCCTCCACTTTCACCCTCCACTTGAACAGCCCCCCTCCCCCACCCCCACCTACAAAACCCACCCACACCCCCACCTGTACAACCCCCACCTCACCCCCCAAGACTCTAACCTGCCCAGCCCACCCCACCAACTTGCACACTCCCCCCCACCCACTTCCACAACAACCCCCCTCTAATTGCACCCCCACCTGCACAACCCACCCCTCCCCCACCCCCACCTGCACAACCCACCCCCAACCCAACCTGTACAACCCCCCACCTCAACACCCCACCAACACACCTCGTCCCCCCACCTAAACACCCCACTAGTACACCCCCTTCCCCCACCTACTGCACCCCCAACACCTCCCACCAGAATAAAAACATAAAACAAAAACAGAACAAAAAATTGATTCACACATGACTGCAGGAAAAAAACAGAAAAGAAATATCAAATCAAATTGAAATTGTTGGGTATACCATACTGCATGAACCTTAGGTTTAATCCAAATCAAAACAAAAAAGAAAAAAATTATATGCAAAACACTAAACACAACGTACTACTTACAGATTTGAAGTGTATAACAAAACAACCTTGTGATTGAGTATGGATCTGGTGTAATGATTTTCCACACGAGAGAGATCTTAGGTCTCAATTTTAGCAGTTCAATCGCATGGATGGGATCTCAGTTTCGTTGGGATTTTAGGGGAAAAATTTCCCAACGGTATTAACAAACCATTGGGAAAGGTGAGCTTTTCCAACGGTTTACACAAACCGTTGGGAAAGCCTTCCTAAGTCACGTGCTTTACAAACGGTTTTGTAAAACCGTTGGTGAAGGGAGAAAAATTTTTATATTTCCCAAGGGTTTCTTCAAACAATTGGGAAATACTTGTTTTATACATCTATGCCAACGGTTCAACAGAACCGTTGGCAAACAAGCATTGGGAAAACCCAACTTCCCAGTAGTGTATTTCTCTTAATTTATCTTCTTTGGTTTGATCAGAAACTATGAAAATTCCAAATCTATATGAATGATATAGTCTTCCATATGCATTATCTAAAACCCTAAATATATTCCATCAAACTTATCTATCATAAAGATTCCTTATTTTGTTTATATACCTTCTAATGATAATAAAATTACACTAAAATTAAAATAATGTCATGTAAAGATATTGAGAATTTCCCAACCTAGCTTTGAGTGTGTCAAGAAGTGAAAAAGAATCCCAATATTTGGTACCATCTATTGAGGGTCTTCCAAAACCACCGATCAGTTGGAATTTATCCCCTAAAAAATAATGTAGTAGAAATAGTTCATCCATACCCTTTATAATTTGAAGGACACCATAAAGATAGGTGTACTGTAAGAAGGTAAGACCTTTCACCCTACTCTCCGCAATAGGTCTACCTCACATACACTCAATACAACTCACAGAAATAATACACAATATTCATGACACAAAAAAACTTAAACAAAGCAAGGAAATTTGAGAACTTTGGTTTAGATGGTTCAATCATGAGTCCTAAATCCATGGGAGAACACTAATTCCCTTCTATTAATTACTATTATATGTTTAAAGGATTTATATTATCAATCAATAATTACTAATATTATAAAAACTTATAATACGAGTTATTGTATTTCATGTACAAGTGGTCCAACACCATCTTATAGTGGGGACTAATGGGGAATCCAATTGCACTGAATTATAATATATATATGTATATATATATATATAAGTACCACCATTTTCTCTAGGGAATTCTAATCCCCTATAATAATTATTCCTTAGACTGCTAACCTTTTGTAGAATTGAAAGTAATATATACATTGCATCCCTTTCCCCTAAACATTATAGGATATCTATAACATATATTCTTGTTAACCTTCTACTAGTGAACTAAACACTACACCCATAACTATAAGATGAAATCTTCAAATCAACATTCTATCATTGGTGATTTATAGTTCTTCTATATTGTACAAAATATTGATTCTATATTTAGGGTTTTCTTCATCTGGTCAAACTGAAATTAATCCTTAAACAAGATTGACATATCTAACACCACTCAATATCTTTACTCATGTCACTTAATCAATCACTTTCCCCCTTTTAAATGATAACAAATTTTTTTAAAATAATGATGAAAAAATATAGCCATCATACCTGAAAAATGAAATTCTCAACAATTTCTAGATTATCCTTCTTTATAAATAAAATTCTGTAAAATTCTCAACTTATTCTTCCCCAAAATGGGGAAAGTTATTAATTTTCAATTATTGATGAAACAACCTAATGATTTAGAATGGGGAACAATTTATTGAGAAAAGACATTATTAAAAGGGTTAGTAATTGATTTCTAATCATCATTATTTTTATTTTAATTAAATAAATGAAGGAAATAATGCTTAAAAGATGTTGCATCATGTAGGCATAAATTGATTAAACCCAAGTTCATAACATATAATATCATTTTTACAAAAATAAGAGTGGAAACCAATGTTAAAAATCACTATAAAATATTCATCTAGTTTACCCTCTATAGTCAAATAATCCTCTGCCATATTTTCCTTCTGATATGTATACCGAACTATCATTCCATAGTTGATCAAACACCTATATTTTCTCATGGTGTAAGGGATTGTTAAATGGGATAAAATGGTATTATTTTAGAACATGAGAAATAGTTTTTAATCCTATTCAAAAAAAAATAACATTAATTTTATGAGCCTTATATATGGAGATCCCAATGTACAAATCACAAGCCTCTTTGATAATATCATTACCAGTACCATAGTATGGACCTAATGCCTTGTGGGTGAACCCAATTTTATCTTGCACAACACTAATACCTATCATATTTACATCAATGTAAGAATCATTTTATTAAAATTTAATCCTTTATTAGGAGGTAACTAGAAAATACAATGGTCACATTTACCTCTAGTAGGTTGGTCTAGTGTTTGGCCCAACTAAGGGATCATCAAATTATGGTAAGTGATGACCTATTTGAACTATGAGAAAATTCCACAAAACAATTAGAGGAATTTAATATTTAGGTTAGTAAGGATATATTATAATGTACTTTGCCTGATGGCAGTATTCATTTCTGATTAATTACACTAACATCCCACAAGAGTAGCACTACAGAGCTAGTTTACCCGATAACCATTTTGAAACCAGGATGATAAAAAGTGGTCAAAAGAGTTATTTGGGGGATAGATACCTTTTCTGTTTCATTTAATCTGTTATAAATACCTATCTATGTCACCTTCAAAAAATATATAAGTTTTATACGCTATATTAGAGGAGTTACAATAGATGAATTTAAATGCAATTGAAATTCCTCAATACCGAACAATGTTATTTGTTAAAAGTGAACCACTCAACATTATTGAAATTAGGTAAACAACTTCATAAGGATTATTTTTCAAAACAATTTGTGTCCCATTGATTAATATCATTTTTATCACACCGTTTTTTCTAAAAATCTCTCATTTTGAAGAATCCACACACTACTAGGGTGAAAACCTTGTGGTTCTTCTCATCGATAAGTTGAATACTTTCAAAGAAATCTGATTGATTAGAGTCCATAAGTACCTGAATTTAACAAGGATGGTACCAAGATGTCATGAAATACAATTTTTGTATAAGGGTACCCTATGAAGAAGAGAATACCATTGACCCAATCATATTTATTTAAGATAATGTCTCCATAACCTATAATCCACCTATATTGGTTCAATAGATTAGTAATATTATATTTGTGTTTGTATAAAAGTTATGAGACACTGGTACCATCCTTATAGAAAGCTTAAAAGGCGTGAATATACATTCTCATAGTAGAACCTCTTAGTATATGGTGTCATGTGGATAAGATAATATCTTCCATCTCACCCAGTGGAAATATACTTCTATGTGGGTATCCCAATGGAAACCTCTCATGTTATTCCCAATGTTCCTTAAGATAATTTTAGAGACCTTAATTAATATGGAGTATAGAAATATTGGCACTTGGTTTACCAACAGGCTTCTTCCATTCAGGGAAAAGAAATCATTCTTCCAATTCAAGATGCACCAAGTAAACTTTTACATAACCTATTAAATGTGTTGTATGTGAATTATTTCATTAAAAAGAGACATTAAAAGGTGATCCAATTGATTTTTTTTGGGATAGACAAAAACATCTCTATATTATATTGATTTTATTTTATAATATGTTAAAGGAGCATAAATACTACTTTCACCATTATTGAAATTTTAGTTTCTCTATTTCTCAAAAAAGTCCCTGATTCCTCAAAAATCCTTCATGTAATTATTTTTTCCTTTAAAGAATACCCTCATATCATCTAAAAACATAAAATGGGAGATGTTCATAAACCCATGTCGACCCTTGAAATCACCAACATCCTATTCATGAACCTCATGATTACAATTATAGCCCAGGAAATCTTTTCCTAAGACAAACATACATGGAAATACAGAATCCCCTACCAAAATTATTTCTTAGAATTTAAGAATCCAAACTTATTTCCCATGAGATGCACCAAAAACTATACCCAATTGATGGTATGAAAAATAGAATCACAAACCCACTCCATGAAACCATACATCCACATAACCTTAAAAAAATGATCCACTCCATAGAGTCATTGGATTTTCCCATATCTACTTTGAAAATAATATTAACACCATGGAATTTCATATTAATATCCACTAACTATTCCTTGGATAAAGTTATCACCCCTTGTATATCCTAACATTTGGTGAACCTGTGTTGTTACTCTGAGACTAAGTGAGGGATAAGTGGTGTGACTCTATCATTAAAAGTCATTATCAGGATTTTTTATAAAACAATTACACATAATTATAAGTCCTAATTTATAAAATAAACAAGTATTATTAACCATTGGAATAAGGACAACAAGTAATAGATCAATATGGATTGGACAGTAAACCCCCTTGAAGTAGTCCTAGATAGCCTCCGAAAGTTCCAAATTCAACAAATCTGATACAGAAAGATAGAATGAACCTGAGATTCTATCAAGACTAGGTTCATACTTTTATCCATGGATTAGACTAGTTTATAAATATCCTATTTATTTGGAAAATTTTCCACACTCTCATTATTTTGATCATTGATGCATCTATGAATTTCATTAAAGAAGGAACTTTTCCCAGAAGAAACCTTATCTTGATCCTTACCAGTAAGAATATTTTAAAAATACTCTACAACCATCAGGCTAGTGATATTGAAATATCTAGTTAAATATCATCCAATAGGATGAATATTATTATTCCTAATAAAGTTCCTCTCCATAATTCATACAAAAAAATATGAGGTATTTCTATTCCCTTCCTTAATACATTAAATTATGTATCATTCACATGACCACTCGTCCTCATCAATAATTTTTTTCTATCAAGGAAATGTTTTTTCTTATTAATCTAGTGTTCTGGTCATCACCTCAGCTCTTCAATAAGCTAATATCATGTTATTGGATATGCTATTAAAGATTTATTATCCCTAAATACTAACTCAGTTTAGTGTTATCCCATTTTTAAATGGCCACTCTTAGATGTATAACCTTCTTATAAAAGAACCTCCAAGGGTTGTCATTGTAAAGGGCCATTGCAAGACTCTTGGTCCACCTATTAAAAATCTTCCTCCTAAAGTCACACAATATGATACAAAATGGGGACATAATTAGTGAAGGATTAAGTAAGAGAAATAAGCATAGTAGAGTGATATAAGAGGGATCATGCTGGGTGGTTTAAAAAGGTGAGAGGAATTTTGGGAAATTACCTATTAATTAGAAATGAATCTATAATTTTTACACTATGTTCATCTACTACATTATTATTATTATTGAATCATTTGAAGTGATCTCTTGAGAAATCCATATTCAAAAGTTTATTTCCCATGAGGAAGGAGTTGAAGTCATATGTGGCCATACATAAAATATCATAAATTCCTTTCTATTTAAGACGTATCCATTATAAAATTTAAATCCCACAAATAAACCATGGATTGGATCATTTATTGAAGATAGAAAAATCATTCCAATGTTGTACCCTCTCATCCACATCCCATCCTATAAAGATGAAGGTAGAAAAAGATGAATAGTCTTTCCTATATTATTTAGTGGTGATATGTTGTGTAAGAGAATTTATAAGGCTCATATGCACATTATAATTGTAAATGATCAACAGATTCTTATTGAATGAGCTAGCATGTGGGTGATTTCTAGGAGGCACCATGTATGGAAAACTATTAATGTAATCAACCTTATGTTTATTTTCATTAAAATCCCTAAGTGATATATGTGATTAATAAAATTAAAATGAGATAAAATTACATTTCATCAGGTTACCAAGTCCCATTTAATTATAAATAAACATGGATAACATGATCATGAAGGGGTGAGGGCCTTTCCACCCATGTTGGAATACCCCTAGGGGATTATGAAATATCCTTTTCACTATTTATGAATATTTCTCTAGCAACCATGCCTCTAGATCTATCTTTCAGAATAGATACTACAAATTTACTCTTTGGGTATCCCCTCTCAAAAAAATAAGGGATCCCTCTTATGTGTTATCAATGACTAATATAGGATTGAAAATTTCAAGAAGATTCTTAATGTGCATGATGGTTGTAGAATGAAACTACATTGGAGTTTGTGGGGTACCAAACGCATAGTCCAAATTAATAATTTTCCAAAATATTATTTATCATTTTCTATTATAACTCTCTAAAATATATCACAACATTTATATAATTCTAGTTATCTCCTTGAGTACATCCCCTTTAATTCCATAAAAAGAAAAATTATAAAACAAATAAATAGAACAGGGTAAATTATATATTGTCTGTTTAGAGAGGGTAACATGGTTGGAATTTATTTCTTAATATAAAAATCCTTTGTTTTCGAATTTGATCTTGTGACAACTCTTCATGATTGATACTTTTATCATCCAAATAGTAATTCCTTTGAGAATAATTCTAATTTTACTCATCTAAGTTCTTTACTTACATAGAAATTATTTTTTCACTTTAGCTATCATGTAAAATTAATTTATTGGTGTATGTTTTAACATTTTGAAAACATATAACTATGTTAGTAATGTGATAAGACAATATTTGGGAATATATTCATCATGGTTACATTTTCTAAAAAACATCATAAGATCCTTTGAGTTACCTTATTTTGGAAACATATTGGGAAATTAATTCTACTTAATTTACATATCCCCATAAATGCATTTTACCAAAATAGTTAACTCATTTATTTATAATTTTTTTCTATTTAATCCAATTTAATTCTTTAATCGACAAACGCTATCGTTTATTTGAAATTTTTAATGATGTATCATTTTTTCGAAAATTGAATCATATTATATTTAACACTATTAAATATTCATATTTTACCGTCTTGAATAATATTTTTTCTAGTTATGAATTTTGACACATATCCTAATGTAAACTAATATTTATTGTTTTAAATTTCTACTCACATTAGGTGTTCCTTTTTATTCAATTAATTTTTAATATTTATTGGTTGATTTAAGTCAATATTCTTCATCATAATGACGATTTTTATTACATTTTCAATATACATATTCAAATAGTTAAAATATATTTGATATGTATAGATTGTTTTTATATTTGTTTTATGTATAATGAATCAACCCAAAAACATTTGATTTATCCCATTTTCAAAACCAAGTTATGATTTTATTTGAAACAAAAAATATAGAAAAAATTATCCAAAAAATACATTTCATAAAAAAAAATACAATTTTCATAAAATAAAATCACTTTGAAATATCATAAATTCCCCATTAAAAATTATATTTTTATTTCCAAAAATAAATCAAATAACTTATTATTAAATAAATCATTTCAATTTCTAATAAACATTCCATTTTTACTTTTTAAAATATTCTATTTTTAAAATATAAATTAAATTTGATCCATATATTTAGAAATCATTGTTTTAAAATTCCAAATTCATTCAAAAACCCATGGTTATAACCCCCAAAAATTTCCCCATAAAATAAATTATATCAAAATGATAGTTTTTTATAAATTAAAAATTTAACCTCAAATGAATCCATGATTTCCCCAATAAATAAAATATAAAAAATAGTTCAAAAACATTTGTTAATTGATAGATAATATTGAGACTGCCTACCTAATCACATTGGTTTCAACATTCCAAAATTTACAACATCCTAAATCACACCAATGAGGTTGAATATTTCAATACTTAAACAAGATGAATAAAAATAGATAATTAAATTCCCAATTAATTCAAAATTCCAATATATAATAACTTAATTTGAGAGTAATAAAATATCTAGAGAGATATTGATAGAGGGATATTAAATTACAAAAGGAAGATCAAACTCTAATATTCGATTCCTTATCACGATAATCAGTCCTTGCAATAAATATTTTTTTTGTAGTTATATAAGCCGCAAAATAACACCAAGAGATACCTAGAATCATATAATATTGAATTAAAATGTTAATTTTTGGTTGGGGGTTAATGGATTTAAATGAGTCATTAAAATTATATCCATGTAAAAATCCTTGACATGGATGCTTAGGTTATAGGATTTGGCTAACCATTTGCCTAACCATGGAGAGCTACTAGAAAATTATCCCATAATTATTAGTTATCACACATGGTTATTGTAACGCCCTAATAATTTATTATATATTTACCTAGTAAATTTTTAGGATGTGTTTGATATATTTCTTTATATGCAACACCAGGATTAAATATACTGTAATGAACTATTAAAATAATATTATTAAATGTGACTGTTAGTTCCTAGTTGTTGGATTGGAGGGTATAAATTGAGATATTTATATTATGAAATTATTTATAAACATTCTCTATAATGAGAAATTATTTATTAATTTACAGTAAATTACTATGTAATTTTAAATTTTAAATAATATTGTCTTATATAAAAAAAATATTTATTTCAAAGTATTGTATTTTCCTATATATTATGTGTATTGAACAATAATTAAATATTATTATGACAAAAACTATTTTTATTAAATGTTAAAAAAATATAATCATTCATACATTGATAATAAATTGGTTATAAATTATGATAAAAGAATTTGAAGGTAAAAAAAAAATTTGTTTCTTTAGAAAATTGTTTTTATTATGAAAAATATAATTTATCTTAATAAACTGAATTAATTAATATTAATGAATTATTTTAATAATTTATTGAGAAAAAATATTCAATTAAACATATTAATATTAATATAATGGATTTTACTAGTCATGTAATAAGAATAAATTCAGTTTTATGATTAAAAATGCATTTTTCTAAAAATGGGTTTGTTGCATTTTGCACACTTATTCTAAAATTAATTTATTACACTTATATAAATATAATATAAAAAATGGTGTTTATATTTGTAATAATCATTTTAAAATTTATTAATGAGGTAAATTTTATATTTGTTCATTATAGAAAGTAACAGAGGTAAAAATTCATTACTATAGTAAAGGTTAAAAGGGTTAATTAGGGTTGAAATAAAGAGATAAGGTTTGAAATGAAATAAAAACATATCTAAATAAAATTATATTAATTTATTTCTTTCTTATAGAATCATTTTTCTTCTAACTTGATCCATCTTTGATCCACATTCTCTTGAGAGTGGCTTTATTATAATTTAATATTCTTCAAAATGACATGTGTGCCACCCCATCACTTATAAAACAGAACCTCATATCATATCTTCTCCACAACAAATGATCCTTTTATCTATATCAGTATATAAAAAAATTGTCTCCCAACATCATTTTCCATTACCATGAGGAATGGGTCCTTCCAAAAGGCCTATATAAGAATCATTAAGTCATTTTCAAAGGAGGATATCCAAATAAGTGATATATTTTTTTATAGATCATTTTCATGTTTCTTTGTTTTTAAACCTATTCAAAATGTTCAATAACCATACTAAAATTATTTAATAATTATATTCCCTATAATGATATGTTTTTATTTTAAAGTTATATCTATTTTCTATATCTTTCACATCCTTTGGAAAATGATATCATCGCCCATGTGTCTTTTTGGGTTACCACCTTCATGAAGTGATGCGGTTCTTTTTTCAAATACACCTTACATGAATGGTAAAGATAATAGATTTAATAAAAAATAATTTCTTTATGATATGGTTATTTTTATAAATTTTTTAATTATTATGTACATATCTTTCATTCCAACAATTAAAAAGTAAAAAGAACACCCGTGCGTACATACAAACTATTGTCTTTATGACATGATATAATTAATATTTCATCACCGCTTTATATGAATTTTTATAAAAACATAAATAATGAATAAATAACATATTTATAACATGATTAATATTTTTTATATTATGAAACCATGAACAAAGTGCAAGGATTAGAACCATTGAACCGAAACAAGGATGGAAAATAAACTAGTTTTCACTTGAATGTTCATTTTCAGGAAACATTATTATTAAAAGGGTAATTATAACTTATAAGGGAATGAAATATAGTAATATTGATATAAATATGTTTCTATAATATATTTATGATAGATATATATTTACTATACAATAGTTTTTATTGATCACAAGGAAAGAAAGGGCTTGATGTAAGGGTTTATGTAACAATCTAATTTCTTTTCGAGACCGTCTATGTTAAATTAAAATTAAGGAAAATTATATGATCCTTATAATTTAAACCCAATATATTTTAATCAGATATATTTAAATCTGTAATTCTCAGTTATTATTTTCTTTTTTATATTTTTTAATTAAAATAATCGATAAAATGTTTTTTTAGAAAAAATGACCTCATTTACTTTTTGTTCAAAGAACCTTTTCATTAATGTCCATGTTCTGAAAAATGTTTTATAATAATCTATATCTATATATAAATTATTGTTGAATTTTATTTTTACTAAATTTTATTTTTTTATAGATTATTAAAAGTAATATCTTCAAAAAAATTACATATAACTCACTTTTGAGTTTTTACAAAATAGTGAAAAGAATGTTCTCCTTTAACATATATGGAATGACCAGTTTTTCCTGTTAACATGAAATTTGTTAGATTTGAAGATTCTTCTAGAATTTTCCATGTTTATCTTCAAATAAAATATTTTTCTTATCATTCTTGTAATATTTATTTTTTAATCATATCAAAATAAATTGATATTTTCATTGATTTCAAATAAATGTTCAAATTCTCTTTCAAAAGTATTTTCTCTCTATGTAAATATCTTTTAAGGATTGTTATGATTCTTCAGGGGTATGATCTTATAATAACATCCAATTTATTTCTCTATATTACTCATGATGATGATTTTTAAGGTTTATTCTATGAAACATATTTCTTTCCTGTAATTTAATCCAATTATAATGAAATATTTATGACACCAATTTCCTTTATATGGGTATTTCTAGGATGAATGTTTCTATGATCTTATAGAAGACATATGTACAGATTTAATATTATGATATTTGTGCCCAAAATTATATAACCCACCAATTCCTTATTTGAAAAATTATATCTCATAAGATAACTATGTTATAAATGAACCCAATTTCATGTTCAAAACATTAAGTGTGAACTTATTCACATTTTCATATGTCAAAAAATTTATGAATAGACCTAGTTTTGATGTTCATAAATTTTATATGGGGACTTAATTACACATCTTTAATATGATTAGTTGACATATTGATGTTCATACATGTTAATAATGATATTGTTTTCTATTTTTATTCCTGTTCCACATTCCAATGATATATGATGATGTTATGATCTACGACTCATGATTTTGTATTTATGATTATACACATGTCTTATGTTGGGATAAAGTCCTAATTCTATGGATCATGATATAATATCTTGATTTATTGGGTTTGATTTTCATATGTTATGATTATATTCTAATACCATTGTGTTTATATTATGATCACTTAAGATCATTGACTGATATCTCTCTTATTTAAACTTATTGAGAATTTGAGCTCACCACTTCTTAAGTTCTATTTTAGCCAATTTATAAAGAAGGATATTATGTATGACAAACCTAGAAGGGTAATAACTATGATGAATTTTGTTGGTGATTTTTATGATATTTCAGGAAAATATAATTTTTATGTATCTAGTCTCCATAGAAACTAAATATTTATGGTCCTCATGATTTTATTATTGTCATATATATTGAATATTCATATAAAAAAATGTATTATTTTTGTAAGAAATGACCAGGTCAATATAGTTAGTATCATAGTAGGGTTTAATTATTTTTATATATTTATATTAGAAAAATTTAGTGAAAACTTTCAGGATTAACCAAAAGGTTTCATGAGTTTATAATAAGGTCTCATAATTTAGGATATCTCATAGTTTATTTTCTTATTATATGACACTCACTCTAATAATTATTTTTCAAACAGTAATTTTATTTATTTTGTTTTTAGTAAAAGGATAAAACATGGAATAATCATGTTATTAATAAATTTAAATGAAATTGAAATGAATATCATCATGATAAACCAAATGGTATGGTATCTAGAATGAAAAACCATATAGAAATGGTTTACCAACTCTATTGAGAAATGAAAAATTAAAAAAATCATATCGAACATTCAAATTCACCATGGAAGTAGAAACATGCCATTGAGTCTTGTATGTGACAATATACACCTTCCTTTAATGGGTATTATGATGAACTAATTTATGATAAATGGTTCAATGAGATGGAAATGATATTTTCCATTATCCAATTCTCAAATAATGTGAAAGTTGTTTTAAAATTCTATCATTTATAAGGTGGAATTGATCAATGGTGGATTCTTATCAAGGAAATAATGTAAGAGGAAGAAATAAAATACATGTAATGGGTGAATTTTAAGTGGGTATTTCTCATTATGTACCTTACCCAAAACATTCATTCTTAAATGTATTTTTTGTTTCTCAAATTTAAGAAGGAATATGATAAATCAATCAATACTAATAAATATAACATTACAAATACTTCAAGGTACATTTTTTATTTTATTATCTATCCATAAAGAAATATTGATTAAATATTTAGAGTCTTGAAACAAAATATTTTAATGTAATTATCCATTAGATGATTTGGAATCTATGGAAAGTTTTTTTATGTGTAGTCAAGGTGGAAATGGAAGCTGGAAACTCTAACTCTAACAGTTTTGATGATAATTAAAGTAAGATGGAGTTTCATGGGAACTCAAAAGGTATTTCAAATGGAGGTATGAAGTTTTATAAAAAAATATCTGAAAACTATGGGAATAATAACTTAGGTAATTTCATTAAATGGATGAGAATATGTTTCAAGTGTTTGAGGCCTGGTCATCAATCTTTTGATTGTCAAAAAGAGAAGAAGAAGCCAGTCAATTCAATGGAGGGTAATAAGTTTCAACATAATTCAACACCCTCAATTTACTTCTTTAAATTAAATTATTTTTTGAATTTTGTGAATAAATACCTAATCTAAGGGATGATTTGGATAATAAACCCCAACAAACTACAAATATAAAGGATAAAATGAAGGCTTATGTAATAGCAACTATGAAAGTGGGCCATAAGAATGATGTGATGAATGGTACACTTATCATATACTATAGGTATGCAAATGTTTTATTTTATTTAGGCTCTACCTGATCTTTTATATCTAAATAATTTTCTAAGACTATTCCATCACCACCTAAATGGTTTTATGTTGAGTCAGTAGTAAAAACTCTTAATGGTATGATGATTACATCTCATGTATATAACTTCTCTCTTCTAGAACATTATTGTAATGTGATTCCTACAAATATTTTTTCTCCCTATAGTCTAATTTTATGTGATATTAGGAATGGATTAAATATCTTTATATATAGCCCATATCAATTTTTGAAGAAGGGAATTCACATTTAATATTATAAATCAACATATGATTATCTATACATGTGAGGATGAACATGGAATTTAAATAGAAATTACTTACATTTAATGGATATTACTACCTATTTATGAGGGGTATTTATATTAAATTGTTGGGGAGAAACTCAATATTAAATATATACCTATTGTTCAAGAATATACTGATGTATTTCCTGAATATTTTTTATATTCTTCCCTAGAATCATGAAGTTGAGTTTTCAATTTAACTCGTACATGGTTATACACTTATTTCAAAGTCTCTATATAGAATGACCCCAATTAAGCTATAGTAATTAAATAATAAACACCAAAAGAATCTAGAAAATAAATTCATACACCGAATTGTATCACATTGGGGAACACATATTATTTCAAAAAGAAAGATAGATCAATGTGTTTTTTCTTTGATTATTGAGAATTTAACAAGACAAAAATCAAGAAAATATATCCTTTACCCCATATTTATGACTTATTAGATAAAATTCATGGAGTTCAATAATTTTCCAATATTGAAAATCAATTTGGATATCATCAATTGAGGTTCAAGAAGGAGAATATAACCAAAGAAACCTTCTATATAATGTATGGAAATTATGAATTTATAATTATTTCATTTGGGCTTAGTAATTCCCCCTCTATATTCATGGATATAATTAATATAGTTTCTAGATATTACCTTTATCAGTTTTGATAGTATTTATAAGTGATATTATTAAATATTCAATGAGTAAGGAAGAGAATGAATATATTTTGAGGATTTTATTGAAGACCATAATGAAGAATAAATTTTATACCAAATTTACCATGTTTTAATTTCATCTATATAATTTTTTATTCTTGGTTCATATAATATAATGTGAAAGTATTTCAGTGGATCCTTTATATATAAAATTTATTGAGCAATGAAAAAGACATACAACGGTGTTCAATAGCTATAATTTTCTTATATTAGATGGATAAAATATATATTTTTTGATAAATATATCTCATATATCAAATCCAATAAAGAAATTGACTTTTAAGTGTTCCATGTTCCCTTGGACAGTTGAATGTGAGGAAAATTTGAAAGTACTTAAGAGAAGGTTTTCCCGTGCACATATTCTCACACTAACCTATAGTGGAGAATATTTTGTGATCAATAGTGATGCATCAAAGAAGGATCATAATTTTTTTTCATTTATAATGACATGGTGGAGTCATATACCTCTCGCTAGCTAAAACATCATGAAAAAAATTACCAGAGTCGTGATTTAGAGATAACAAAAATAATTTTTTACATTAAATATCTGGAGGGATTATCTATATAGTGAAATTTTTTATATATATACTAATAAAAAATCATGAATTGAATAACCACATAGAAAGAGTTGAATATGTGAAAAATGATATTTTTGGAGTTCATTAAAGATAATTAATTCTCAATAATTTTCCACCTTAGGAAGGTAAATAAGGTGGATGGTACTTTTAGTTGAAAGACCATTGTTTGTTGGGAAAATAGGGCTTTAGAGAAGCCCATGGATTTATTGTGTGAGTGGTTGAATGTTCTTCACAATTAATCACACTAGGTTCAGCATGTCCAACTTTCATTGAAACTCCCAATGGTTCTCTATCTTCCGTTCTCCTCAGCTTGTCCCTGGGTTCACCCCCCAGCTCTCCTTCGTGGCTATTATGCTCCTATTTCTCCAATTGGCCATGCTTCTCGCGTTCTCTTCGGGGAAGGAATTCTAGTTTTTCACAAGGTTGTCGCTGCTGTGCCCTGACCTCGTGCTCCACCAGACCTCTCCAGGTCAGATTTGGAGCGATGGAATCTCTATGGTTTTGGGATAGAGGCTCGGCGATCATGGATTTTTCTGGCGTCTGCTTCTTGTCCCCTTTTGTGTTTCAGTCCTTTATTTCCCTTATCTTTCAGTCCCCTCTTTCCCTTCTTCTTAGTTGGCGGTATCCATATCTGTTCAGGGTGTTTTGGGTGTTCGTTATTGTTCTGTGGTCGGTCGCCTGGTGGGGTGTCACGAGGATGAGATCACCCGGCCTTCGTCCTACTCTCTTCGTTGCTCTGGTTCCAAGACTCCACTTCCCTTTCTGAGGTGTCTTAGCGAGGTGGTCTTCTAGGTGCTTTGGGATCTGCGTTCGGGCGGCCGACGACTTGTCGTTGTTTCAACTTCGTTGGCTCCGGGCGATTATCGGTGATGACTTCGTGGATGCAGATCATCGCCTGGAGGCCTTTTCTGGGCCATTCGTGTTTCTTGGTGGATGTTGGTGGTTGTGGTGTCAAGATCTTCAGGTGGCTCACTTGTGTAAGGTCATTTATCAATGGTGTCGGTGGGTTTTGGTGACATTCGATGTCACCGGCGGGTGTGCGGTTCGAGATGACGACAAGGTGTGTCAGGGTATGTTTCCCATCTATCTCTCCATCTAGTTTTCTGACATTCATCCTCGACACCGCGGTGATTATGTCACGACGACGACAACGATGGTTGTGTTTTGGCGGTGACCGCAATGGTTTCTCTTGCATCTATGGTTTCCTTGTTTGGTGGTTCAAATGGTATTTGGTGTTGTGTTTTTGTGGTTTATGACGAGGTTGATGGCCTTTGGCGGTGGGTTTTTCCGGCGACTGTTACAGTGCTAGACTACATCTTTTCGGTGGCAGGGCGAGTTTCGACCATCGCCTCTGTAGGTGAATAATGTTATTATGATGATGGAACGATGCTGATGGGATGACGTTGTGACGCTGTGACATTGTGACTTTGATCGGTTCGAGATTCGCAACTCGATGTAGGATGTGGCCCGAGGTGGTGTTTGAATTTTGAAATTTGAATTTGTTGTTTGATGGTTTATTAGGCAGGTGTTTTATCTTTTGGGTTCCCACTTTTCCAAAAAGTGGTTTTCAAAATAATAAAAAAATGGATTGTGGTGCAAAACCAACATTGTTCGTTGAACCTATACAGTTTAATGTCATGTAATAAAAACATACATGACGGAACTTAGGCAACAGGTTTTGAGCCTGATCCCTAAGAAGGATTCCTATATATCCTAGTTATAGTAGTAATTCGGGTCATCATATCATGCCTCAAGACATACCCTAGGGTGGATGACCTTGTATGGGGGTCACCATGTCATGTTGCTGAGTGGGGATCATACACCAAGGTTTCCATGGCCGGTAGAGGTTCAGGATGCAAGTGATCTGATCATTTCAAATCCCTAAGACCATGTGATCCATTATTAGTGTCAGAAACAAGGGTTAGCAAGTAATGAGTCTCACTACACATGGATGCTTGACATATAAAATGGGGTGAAACTTATGGGATGATTGATATTTAGCTCAATCCTTAGTAAGTAATCCTACTTATCTTAGTTATGGAAGGAATTTAATGCATCATAGTTCAGCTGGATTTTCAATCCACTGATAGATAATGAAAATTTTTTATCCCATGAGAGAGATTAGGTACCAATGGTTATAATGTTGGAGACACGGAGGGGCTTACATCTAAGTGGATACCTATTGGATCTTGGGACTTAGGAAGGAATCCTTTATATCTTCTTTGGATATGAATTAGGGTTCTCATAGTTCAGTTCATTTATCAATATTCTAATGGATATAGAAGAACAATAAGGCCAAGAGAAGTTGGGTCCCAATGATTATAATGTAGGATACATATAGAGGATTACACTAAAGTGGATTTTTATTAGAGAACACGCCTTAAGAAGGCATCATACGTATACTGTTTGGAAAAGAATCTTATTTATCATAGTTCAATTGGTGGTATTCCCATACATATCCAATGGACAATGTTATCATGTTCCTGGATGCCTGATTGATATGTCTTGATTACCTTCTTAACATTTCCTGATTGTCTTCCTGACTTATATGGGGTGTCTGTAAGACATAATTGAGGATGTTTGAGCATTTCCTAGTTACCTAGTGGAGATTTCCAAATACAATAACATAATCCAGTTATCATTTCCAAGGTACATTACATGATATGATGGAATGTTGTGATAACATATCGTGATCAAGGTTGAAATTTTTGGAGGATGTTTTATGAGATAGATGACGTGTCTATAGGGTGTCACATGACGTAGCAAACATATTTGGAGAGTGTTACATGACCCGGATAACATGTATAAAGGGTGTCTCAGGTCTTGAGTAACATTTTTAGAGGATATCGCATGATCTTAAAAACTTGTATAGAGGAAATCATGAAAGTTGGATGACTTTTCTAGAGGACATAGTGAGACCTAGATGATTTTTCCTAGTGCCACCGTATGAATTGGGTGACATGTCTTGATTACATCATAATAATTGGATTGAAATCCCAGAGGACTTAGAAAGACTTTGGTGGGATTCCCAAAAGATGCCACACGACTTGATTGACATGTCCAAGGGACATCAAATGATCTAAATGGCATGCTGAGAGAGTGTTGTATGATTTAGGTGACATGGCCTGTTGTTGTTTCATGATCTGGGTAGGTCAAGAAAAGCACAAGAATCTTAGCATATAAATCATCCTGTAATCATCTCTTATTTTTCATTCTTTATTATAGCCTTTATTTCATATGTGTCACATGTTTTTCCTAGTGTTATCTTATTATATGTTTCATGTGACCCAATAAACATTTGGAACCACCTTTTAATAACTTGAATGACACACTAGAAGTGATTAATGTGATCTATAGAGTTATCACATGAAGAACCCATTCATGTCACATGATCCATTAGGCCATTCCCCAAAATTTTTCTTGGTGTAAGACCTTTGTGATCACATGGCTAGTCGCACAAAGACATCCTCTCTTGCGCTACCAGGTAGTAGTCATCTATTATGTATTGTGATAAGGGAGATTGATTTATAGGCCTCTTTTCCCCAATTATACTCCACATTATGTGGTGTGTATATTGAAAATTGGATACATAGTAAGTGGAGGGATTTTGGTGTCACATGCTTCACATGATGTTGCCATGGGTCATTCATGGCACCACCGGGTGAAAGGGACCATGATAATATTATACCATTTCAATTTTAATGGGACCTTGTCCTGTCAAAGGTATTTTTCCTAACCATATTGACATGTCAAAGATTCTCCTCAAGGTTAGGATGACATGTCTAGGAGTCTTCACGAGGTCAAGAAACCCATAGAAAGTATTTTGTGTGATCAATGATGACTTATCTGGGGTCCTTCATGAGACTAAGGTGGCCTATCAAGGTGGAATCTACATGATCAAGCTTGATTGTTGAAGGGTTATTGCGTTATTAATGTTCATCACCCATGGAATATGATTCCTTTCACAAAAAGGTTAG
This sequence comes from Viscum album, assembly GCA_963277665.1. Classification (NCBI taxonomy): domain Eukaryota; kingdom Viridiplantae; phylum Streptophyta; class Magnoliopsida; order Santalales; family Viscaceae; genus Viscum; species Viscum album. Next base: position 570,439,963 of record OY728131.1, read on the forward strand.
CATATATTACCCTTAAACGAAGCTTCCAAATTTTTCTTTTTATTTACTTCTTTACTATAAAAGGATAAGAGATCTCAAGATGTCATGAGAGTGTTGTCAAGGCTAACCATTATCCTATCCTCAAATGCATCACATGATCAATGATGGATATCATGGTGATATGCAAGCATTTTAAATAACAACCCCTCTTCTTGGGTATGTATCCGCATGAGCATCATATGATTGGATGTATGTGTCCCATGTTTTTCGCATGATGAAGGGGACACACCCACATACTATTGTGTGATAAGGTTGAAATGTCTCTAGGGGATTCATGAGGTCTTGCAGATCTCAAAAGAATGTTGCATGAAGACCAACAAAACTCTCCTTCACATGAGGTTTTGTCATTACTACACCTTTTTTATAAGGGGGTTTAGATGATATTTAGGTATCCACTGGTTGGAAAGTCACATGGCTAATACGAACTCATTTGGAAGACTATACATGATCATTAGAGCTTGTCAGTATGCCTTCGTGGGAACATGGAGGATTGTAAAAGGGGATCTATGTGATCATTAACTAATCATTCACTATGCATGGTCTACTCTCTCGTCCTTCCAAATTCCATGTGATCATGTGTCCCTCTAAATATTATACGAGCTATTGAGTCAACCAACTTCTATTCCTTTTTTATAGAGAAAAATACCCACACTTTTGATATTTAATTCATTCTAGATTTTCTAGTGCTCTTTAAGAATGAATCAACAAATACCCCCCCTCTCGTGAGTGATGTTTTTGGGGAAAATGACTCATTTATAAGGAAAGTTAATGCCTGCCCGAGTCCTTGGGTTTTCCTCCAATCAGTGTCTTGGGTGATGTTTTATCTCCCATGTGACCTTTGATAGTCCATATAGAACTCTAAAATAGGGGGTGAAGGGAGGTTCATTCCAATTATAACTCCAAATATATAGGGATCTCAGGATTTCTTCCATCATGTGATCCCTTCATAAGAAATCATCACAATATCCCATTTACATGACCTATCCATGAGACCCAATCAAAAAATATATTTACAAGAGATAAACACATGACTATTTCATGGGGTTCATTCATGAGATCCTATCAAATGATCCATTTCTTCCTACCAATCCTTTATAAAAACTATGAATATATTCTTAGTAATTTCTTGGAACATGGACTAGGTCCTTGGCTTCATGGCTATCATTAAGGTTTCACATGATCTGCTGACTTGGTCATGTGATCACTTGATCAGTATATGTTTCACATGAACATCTCAGGTTCACTATCTCGAGTCACTTATAATCAGTTGGGCCGTGGATATATTCCATGTGAGCCATGGAATATGAGATATCTCTAGGGTTCCTTCTGTTCTTGAGACCTATATCAGGTCATGCGATCATGACTTTCTATCACAAACCAAGTCAGGATTTCATCCAATCTAACACCTGACTCGGTTTTCGATAAGGCCTGAAGGGTGTTCCTGATCCCCACAAGCTGACCACTAGTTCCAAACATCAAAATTAAATAGATGCAAATTATTTGGCCCAAAAACTAAACACAAACAACAAATTCAAACTAAACAATAAAAACAAAATCTAGAGGCGGAAAGAAGATAACAATGCACATACCTCCATTTGACCCTATGGGTCACCACTGACCTCCAACCAATGTCACACTACAGTGACTAAATCTGAGCAATTGGCAACACCCTAAGCTAAAAACAAATATAAAACCATAGGAGTGAGTATTAAAATTCATTATGTGTTCCCAAGTAAACTATTCCCTAATGAATTTATTTTAACAAAAGAACCATCAATTTAATGTTTGAACTACAATATATAAAACATAGGTTTTTACACATGTTTATTTTAAAGTAAAAAAAATCCCAATCCATTACCCTCATAATTTTAAAACAATACTCCTAACAAAAATTGAGTTCTTAAGAAAAAGGGAAATGAAACCAAATGGGAAATGTCCATTTTTCATTCAATGGGAAAAAGGGAAAACATTCATTCTTACAAAACAACTTTCTTGAAACATTTTTACAAAAAATCACACATTCTATATTTACTAAGAAAAAAACATGGACCAAGAGAAGAGACTATGATCACACAATGAGGGAAATGGGATAATGAAAATAGTGCCAGAGAAATCACGAGAATACCTAGGAACTCAGAGGAAAACTAGAACATACTATACATGTGATTCATATGAATGGTATGCCTTACCTGATAACATCATAAAGCCCAAACGCTCGATCGTCACCCTATATGGCCTAACTTATAGGCCCAATATCATAGTTATAATAACAAAATATCCCCCCTACTATGGGACACAATCTAGTGTGTAAACTAAACTAGTGTAACAATCATTTTAAGAAGTCCTCATAGCTATGCAAGGTTCCCATGTCATATGTTCACAAAGGGGTATTCCAAACAAACCAAGAAACAAATAAAACATACATTCCATCATATGATCACACAAACTGACACCACTCTAGCCTCCTCGAGGAGTAGTCCCTTTCCTTAAAACAATAATCACAAAAGGGAAGTCCCAAGCTAAGGAAACTCCCATCTCATTGTCAACCAACAGGGAAAGTGACTCACTCCATGAAGGATTTTCCGCAAAACCATTTCAAAAGTACCAACTAGGCCTCACATAACCATCCCATGTTAAAGAATTTCTAAAATAACCATATTCACACCACATTGAAAACCAAAAACCTACTTGGATACCCATTTGAGAAATCCAAAACATTAATTTAAATTCAAAATACATTAATAAGTTCTAACTTGTCATTTAATCACACACATGGCATAAAAAACACAATTAAATCATTTCATACAACATAATACCAAATAGAAACCACGTTATTTTATGTGTAACAATTATTCTAAAAACAATAAATTGCTAATTAATATGGAAACTATTTGTGAAAAAAATAAATCAATAATTATTTGAATTTAAAGGTCAATGCTAAAGGGGGACGACCTCAAAAAAGGAAGTAGAGAAAAATGAACACTATGCCCCTTGACAAATTAGGTGGTGACCACTCGAAACATCTACGCACTCGCACACACACACACACACCCTTATATATATGTAACCTTTAGTCCAAGGAATTCATTTCCTATTCCATAAGGGAATACAACTGGGATATATATATATATATATATACATGAAGATATATATATATATATATTTACTTACACACCAATGTATGCAGGTGCGCACCACCAAGGAGTAACCTAACATCCTAAAAACCATTCATATATACCATAAATCACTAAAGAGACCCAAAATAATGGTGAAAAATTAAATAGTGGAAGAAAACCCTTACCCTGAGTAGTGTCAGCAAGTTAAGATGTGCCAATCCACCTCACCTTTAGTAGTGGATTCCAGAATATGGATGAGATTGACCCTAGAGACCTTTCGGACAACCTAACATTGGAATAAATAAACTAAAATTGGATTAACCCCAACATAGGGCTTTTTCCATGCTACACTTGGATATGGAAGACCCAAAAATGACTGATCCAAAGGAGGAGAAGGAGGGATAATGACTTACATCGAAGATCCAGATAGGATTCATGAAGAAATGGACTTGAATTGGTTGATGGATGAGAGATTCAGAAGGGGGGTCCATGCGCATCGAAGGAAAAGGGATGGCAGGGGGATTCTCATGCAGACCATGCATTGGGAGAGGGGGAGAAATAAAATGAAAATAAAAATAAAGAAAAATAAAAACAAACTAAAAACCTAACATGATAATAATAATAATAATAATAATAATATCAATAATATTTATAACAATAATAATTTAATAACTTAATAATAATAATAAAATTCATGATAATAATATGTATAATGATAAGAATAATAATATTCATAATAATAATATGAATATTATTAATATTATTATTTTTATAAAACATTATTTTAATTTTTTTCATTCTAATATTTTCATTTTGTTTTGTTTTACATTTAATTTCATTTATTTTAAATACTGGTTAATCTTCACGGTTTGCGCATGATTTACCAGACCATGCACTGGTCACTGCCTCGACCCAGAATCTTCACACAGTTACCTATAGAAAGACAAACTATTGAGAAAATCATGCTCCGACCATGCCAAATGACACTGTCCTGATGATAGACCCTCACACACGATTGTCACAAATTTACTCTTAACTGTGTGTAACCTGTGCATAGGACTCCTCCTTACTTAAAAATTGTAAATTTCAACCCATACTGGCCTGAAATAAAAAATGAGGATATAAATAATTAAAAGAATAAAAATAATTAAATATTTGAGGTTGGGGTGTGACAATTCTCCCCACCACAAAAACCTTTTTTCCCTGAGAAAGTCACCCATTCAAACGAGGAAGCAAACACAAGCTCAATGAAACCATGAACTTGGTGTGACCTCTCATTCTACAAGTCACACCTGACTAGCTCTAAGGGAAACCAAAATTTTAAGAACTATGAGAGAAAGAGAAGGGTTCTCCCCCCCACAAGAAATATTCTAGTACTGACCAATGAAAAAGGAAACCACAACACAATATATGGTGGGTCTCCTCACCATTTAAGAAAAAACCATCTTAGACAATCTCTAGGAACTTCCAAAACTATCCAACTCTAGAACCACCAATGTGAACCGAAGAGAGAACCCCCAAAATGGACCGATCCTAGGAACTCCTACACAGACCAAACCCCACCACAAGGGGAGACAAACAGAGAACCCCAGAGTGAGAAATGAACCAAATCAGGATTTATCACCTCTATAGGATGCAACCATCTCGAAAGTTAAAACTGAGGCCAAGCCACATAAGGGATAAGAACATTTTCATGTAAATTAAAATTATTCCAAGAGACACATTAAAAATTATAGGATGATATTATGAGAAAACAATATTACCAAGTATCTTACATAGATAAAAGAAACTCACAATAAGAAGAAAATTACAACAGGAGATCGTAGTTGTCTCTTCTCCAACACCGGAGGCCAAAAATTGGGCCAAGTCTCTTTTTTTTCTCCCTTAGATATTTCATGACTGTGTGTTAGCTTCACTCTGAGGCCTAGGGCTAGAGCCTTGATGACTGAATCATCTACTGCCCCACAGTGAGGCACTAACATCCTTCGATCAAAAAGCCTTCTTCAAGCGACACTTCCTGCAAAACTTCTCCTGGTGACCAAAATAGTTGCAATGATGACATGATTTTAAAAGATTACGATGGGATGAATCTGAATTCTTGATCTGGCCACACTAGTAGAAAATGACCAAACAGTCTTTAGAACTAGATATCATTCCCAATGATGGAGACCTTCCCAAAATAGGATCCTCTAGAACACTACTCTTGCCAGATAGTGAACCTTCATGAGAAAAAAGAGACACCAGATTGGAAACTACCTGTAATACTTAACTCAACTCTACTAAAAATGATTCCTCACTAACTTACTAAACCAATATTTTGGAATATCCTCCAATGACAAGGAAACAATCTCCTTTATCTGGTCAACATGAGCCTTTATCATCCACTGACATTTCTGAATTCTCATGAGCCCCGTCCCACTCCTCACCTTTACCACCCAAAGGCCCACATAACTATATGATGGTGGTCTAAAAAACTCCCCATTACACTAAAAATTTAATTGATTTTGGGACGACCACCCTCCACCAGTTCAAAGTTGGACCTCCAATAAAACTCAAAACAACTTGAACCCTTACCGCATCAAAAGTTTCTAAAAATGCTTTTGACTTCCTCGAGCCTCTCCATTACCTCTAAGAAACCTCAATCACAATATATAATGGGAAACTACCAAAAAAAGCTCAATCCAACCACTCCACCATAAGTATGGGAAAGGACAAAGACCGAAAGACACAAGAAACATCTGGGACCATTCTAGGAAGCATAATCTGAATAGAAAAATAATACAAAACTGAATCAACACCCCACAAAGGATCAACCAAAAGGACATCACCAAACAAACTCGAAGATCACAGACCAGAACATCACAATTGAAATCACAGTTGAATCATATCTCAACCAAAATAATACCAATACAACATTATAAAACAATCCAAGAATCCAGTTTTGAAAATACAATTTTCAAAATTCACCAACATTCTATTTTAATCCCATTTTGAAATCAAAAATCATTTTCCATTTCAAAAATCATTCCAAAACATTCACTTAAAAATTCAAACCACCGTCACATTTTCCCCTTTAAAACCAAAAATATCATTAAGAAAGAAGCCTCTTTTTATAAGAAATTTTTTCCCTTTTCAAAAAAAACTTTGAAAAAACAGATCAATTTTTATTTTTTAAATACTCACCCATGGTATCATTTGAACCATCACATATGTTTTGTCCCACATCCACTTATATAATACATACATATATGACAACATTCACTTTCCATACACACAAATATGTGAACATCTATAAGGAACACCAAGGGTCACACACACCCTTTCTCTATAAAAACCATGCATTCCCACTTAATTCTCATTTCACATTTTATAAAACTTTTCAAAACTGAAAATAGTTTCCCATACATTCTCATAACAACCTAGGATTTTTCATTTTTGAAATCCAAAATTTGAAAATAAATACTTGTTTCATAAATCAAGAAAGCACCTAAAAAACAATTTAAATTCACACCAACCAAAACCAAACAAAAAACAACACTCACACTTAAGCCCCTAGATGGGGAACTAGTAGTCATGCCTAACCCAACTACATGGTTTAGTAGAACATACTCTATTAAATAAACAAATTATAGGAGTGTATTAAACTGTACACTTGGGATCCACATGGTTTTTTAATCCATGTAAGTCCACAGAAAAACACTAGCTCACTCCCTTGGTCTTCCCCCATCTACACAAATCAATACCAAAGACTCTAATCATAGACTACCCCTAGAAACTCAAGGATTAAAACAAGTAATAGTTCTTGATTCCCAATCCATACCTACCTCCTGTATCCAAAATGTACTAGTATACAACTATCTAACACATAAAATAAGAAAAGACTTCTTTTATACCATTTTGGTCACCAATCAAGCTGGGATGTCATCCAACCCGACACCCGACCCTGTCCGAAATTATGACCAAAGGGCGTTCCTGATCTTGATGGGCTAAAAACTAGTGTTGGGCAGAAAAATCAAATAGATGGGAATGATTTGGCCTAAAAAATAAACAAAAAAATAAATTAAAAATTAGCAATAAAAATGAAATCAAGTGGCAAAAAGAAGAAAAACGTGCACATACCTCCATGTGACCCTAAGGGTCACCACCGAACTCAAACCAATGCCACACAATAGTGATCAAACCCGAGAAATATGAATCATAAAAATCTAAAAACTAAGATAAAAATATAGGCATGTGTATTGAAACTCAGTAGATATTCCCAAGTAAACTATTACCTAATGCATTTCCCTTGAAAAAGTAATCATCAATTTCTATTTTGCACTACAATATATAAAACATTGGGTTTTACTCATGTTCGTTTTAAAGTAATTAAATCACAATACATTGAAATCATAATTTTAAAACAAGACACATTTCATAAAGAAAAATTGAGTTCTTACAGAAAATTTAATGGAAAAAATGGGAAATGTTCATTTTTCATTCATGGGAAAAAATGGAAAACATTCATTCTTGGAAAACATATTTCTTGAATAATTTTTACAAGAAACCACACATTCTATATTTACCAAGAAAACAACATGAACCAAGAAAAGATATTATGATCATGAAATGAGGGAAATGGGCTAACAATAATAGTGCTAGAGAAAACATGGGAATACCTAGGAACATAGAGGAAAATCAGAACATACACTACATATGACAAATCCTGAAGGCATGCCTTACTCGATGAAATCATAATGCCCAAACTCTCGATCATCTCCCTACTTGCCCTGACTGAGGGGCCAAATAAAAATACAATAATAAAAAAATATCCCCCTTCTATGGGCTACTAGCTTGTGCATAAACTAAACTAGTGAAGAAATAATTCTCAGAAATCCTCATAGCTATGCTAAGTTTACATGTCATATGTTCACAAAGGGGTATTCAAAAAAACCAAGAAACAAATAAAACATACATGCCATCAAATAATCACACAAACTGGCACCATCCTAGCCTCCTCGAGGAGTATTCCCCTGCTTCAAAACAATTATCACACAAGGGAAGTCCCAAACTGAGGACACTCCTATATCATCATCAACAAACAAGGAAAGTGACTCCCTCCACGAAGGGTTTTCTACAATACCATTTGAAAAGTACCAACCAGGTCTCACATAACTGTTACATGTTAAACCATTTCTTAAAGAACCACACAAACACAACTTTCAAAACCAAAAACCTACTTGGAATCCCATTTTAGAAAACCAAATCATCAATTTAAATTTAAAACACATTAATAAGATCCAACCAGGCATTTCGTTATATCTTTGTAATAAAAAACCCAATTAAATCATTTCATACAACATAATACAAGAGGGAAACCACTTTATTTCTAGTCTAAAAATTATTCTAAAAACTATAAATGACTAATTAATATGGAAACTATGTGTGAAAAATTGGAAGTCAATAATTATTTGAATGTAAAGGTAAATGAACAGGGGGACCTACCTCAAAAAAGGAAGCAGAGAAAAATAAAATCATTGGAACTCAGTAAAAAAGGAGGTGACCACTCGAAACTTCCCTGAACCCTAATGAACATATACCCTTATATATATATATCCTTTAGTCCAACGAAAGTATTCCCTATGCCATGTGGGAATATGGATGAGGGGGATAGATATATATACACATACACATATATATATTTATATATACATACATACCTATGAATGTGTGTGTACCCTAGAAAGGAGTCACCGAACATCCTAAAAACCATTCTCATATTCACTAAATAACAAAAGGGACACAAAGTAAAGGTGAAAAATTAAACAGTGGAAGAAAAACCTTACCCCGAGTAGTGTCAATAAGCTAATACATGTCAATCCACCTCACCTTCTATGGAGGATGTTGGAATATAGACAAGGTCAACCCCAAAGACCTTCTGAACAACATAACGATGGAAGAAACCAACAAAAATTATATTAACCTCGACCTAGGGTTTTAGATGAGCTAAACCAGATGACAGAAGTCCCAAAAAACGACCGAAGTGGAGGAGGATAATGAGGGAGAAGGACTAACCTCGAAGATCCAGAGGGGATTAGTGAAGAAATGGACTTGAATTATCCAATGGAGAAGGGATCTAGAGTGGGGGGGTATGTGTTCTTAGAAGGATAAGGGAGGGAATGGGGATGCTCGTGTGAACAAGGAAAGGGAATAAGGATGATAATAAAAGAAAAACAAAGAAATAAAATGAAAATAAAAATAAAAAAATAAATAAAAAAAACTAAAAACCTAACACGATGATAATAATTATAATAATTATATCAATAAAAATGATAATAATAATAATCTTAATATATTAATAATATTATTATTAAAAACTTAACAACAAAAACAATAATAATAATCATCATGATAGTAATATTGATAATAAAAAAATAAAAAAACCATAATAATTATATTATTATTATTAAACATTCTTTTAATTTTTTTATTATTATTTTTTATGTTTTCATTTAATTTAATTTATTTTAAATACATGGAAACCCACACAGTTTGTGCATGGATTCCTAGACCATGTGCTAACCGTGAACTAGCCACTACCTTGACTTGGTACCTTTGAAAAATTACCTACAAGTAGATGCATAGTTGAGAAAACAATGCTCCAACCATGCCAAAAAGAACTATCCAAATAATATACCCTCACACACTGTTTCAGCATAATTAATCTTAACTGTGTGCAAACCGTGCGCACGTCCCCTTCTTGCTTAAATTTTTTAAATTTCAACCAAGACCGACCAAAAATAAAAAAAACAGGAATATAAGTAATTAAAATAATTAAAATAATTAAAATAATTAATTTTTTGAGGTCGGGGTGTGACCCTTCCATTATGGTTAATTCAATTTTCCTGATGTTTCTAGAGTCATGCACCCCTTTTGATGGTATTTTCAATTGTTTGATATATAATTCTCACTTTTACATAGATGGATTCCAATTCTTATAAATCTTATATAAAATCTATTCAGTGGTTTTGGATTGTTTGGAATTGTAATAATGACCCTCGGTACCATGTACACTAAGGAAATGAGGTTCTGAGGAGGCTTTTCCCACCTAAACTTCAGAGATACCCCTATTATACTAGCTTCCATTATATAGATTCGATATATTGGATGATACTGTCATCCCCTCTCTTAAATACAACCTTCCATCTCATTGGTTTTCCTATTAGTTTCAAATGATAATTTTTGAAGGTATTTAGTTGGTGGTGGTACAGTCCCAAGGTTTGTCCTATACATTGGTGAACTCCGTTCAGAGTCCAAAAAATTGTGATTTTTTCCACCAGGCTATTTCTTAATGTTAATTGAAAATATTTTCCTCTTCCTTGAATAATATGATATATGGTTGGATCATAAAATGGTACATGTTAAGTGGTTTAATTTTTTTTTCTTCTAATGAATGGGCATGGCCATTTTGGGTTAGGCAGAGATAATCATAATTTCTTGATCGGCTACACACTATTAACCTTTATGAGGTTGTATGGATTTATCAGTTCATCAACTACCACCAGTCATATATTTATAAAGAAATGATTGTATGATGGTATCCTGGAACTAATTAATTCCACCTATCCCATGGAGAATAAATAATCATCCTTAGGGATATGTACTTATTTTCCAAGATAACTCCACTTTGGGAGATGTATGACAAGTTCCTTCCTACCATGGTGTATGGGATTACACTACATAGCCACCATCTTGGAAAAAGAATATGATTAAAATTGTGAAAGGGATGTTAAATAAGGAGTTGAATATGTAACAACTTATCTCCTTTAAGGACCAATTCAATATCTTTATCTTCCATAATGAATCTCGGTCGACTAATGCTACACCCACCCTCACCGATTCTTGTCCCAAAAATCAATGATAATATAGGATATTATTGGGAAATACTTAAGGTGGGGGTGTAAAATGAATGGGGTTACAATGTCAGATCAGATACAACCATGTGCCTTAGGATGATGGGTCTCTCAGCCATGTTCATTAGTGGGTGAACTTTTCAAGTTAGGGTTTCTATCCAATGAATTCAAGTGATCATACTGATGATGAAAACATGATTAGTATAGGGGAATCTCCTTAATTTAATCTTAACAAGTCTTTCTCGCATCTACCAACTCCTGAGCCATATTAATCAAGGAAACATTCATTATAGGATTGGAAGTCCTTTCTAGTTGTTGTTTTCATGGATTAGAGATTATTTTTACTTTTATAAATACTAAAACACTACTGAGATCCCTAATGCATCATTCTTACCCAGGACTCTAAACATTTTTGGGGTTGATGCAATGCTATTAGGACCTGATTAATTTCTTTACATGTTGAGATGATATGATTTTTTACCTTATTACTTACCCAACATCAACTGATCCAATTTTTGGAAATATAAATAGATCAATTGATGAATGGTGATATGAGAATCCTCATTGAAATAGGGTTTTCATGGCCCATTTGGATGATCTAATTATTTGTGAACCATATACCTATTATTGGATTTCCAACCAATTTGGTTGTATTAAAAGGGTTTCTCCTCTTCCATAAACTATTTTTCAAGGAGAATGACATCATGAGATTGTCATCTAATTTTGGATAATATTGAAACATATAGATACAAATGCTAAGACTGTCCTTCTGTGTATTGGACTCTATATTTTCTTATCTTATTATTATTCCCAGACTTGGGTGTAAGCCTACCTAGGTGGTGTACTAGATAGGACGACCCTTTAGGTGGAAAATCTATGTGCTTTACCTAACCACTTTATTATATAAATAATGGAATTTAGTAATGATTTAGGTGATCCTTCTAGGAAACATCCTCATCATGGAAAAACCATCACACTAGTGGATAGTATATTGATAAGGAATCTATTCCTTCAATACATGTTAATAAAGATGCTTCATTTGATAGAAGAGTATATGGGACTTACTCTCTTACTTCTTTGTCAGTTTAGCCAGTCATTCCCCCTTCTTAATTAGCCACCCCAATATTTGTAGATGAAAAACATGTAATATTCTATTCTAGTATTAGATTCAAACCTTGATCAATGAGACCTTCAGATAAACATTTCTTGACCAGGAAGAATTCCTTCACCCGATTTTTTATTATTTGGGGGAAAGATGGTTTAATTTCCATCCACTGTATGAAATCTGATGAAAAATTTTACTAAATTGAAAAAATTGGGTTTTAGAGAGAATTTATTTCATGATTTGATGATGGAACAACCATTTCCGAACTAATGGGGGAGGCTTTGAAGGTGTATGAATAGAGTCATCAGAAAATATCTATGCTTCAGACCTAAATGGATGCTTTGACCACAGAGATATCAAGACATGAGTAGATCATATATCACTCAAAGTTTAATCCTTCATATTCATTATCATAATGAAAAAATATTCATAATATAGTTGAGGTGTTTTGTTCCCCTATGGAGGCTCTTCTTCCTTGGGAATTGGTAGATGAAGCGGGGTGGATGGCGATTCCGAGCTCAATTGATGCTTCTCAATACACTCTAGCTTAATTGGATAATTCAACTAATTTAGTTTTACTTTAGTCTGACAAAAAATTCTTCCATTTTTGATGGAATCCTTAGAGAGGTTACATAATGTGGAGATTCCTGTTTTTTATGTGCACTTTATTAATGAAAAAATTATCTAAATGTTATGTATCACTCTCCTATTTTCTTTCATTCACGATATGCGTCATATTTCATTGACCTGATGTTTCATAGGATTGCGATGATATTGACCCTTCATATAATATCATGTAATCCTAAATTTATAGAATTGAATGCTTAAATCATGATAGATATTTTTTGAGGAATGTTTATGAATTAGAACCAACATGAGATTCTCTAATGATATACCTACTCCAGTTGTCTTTAGATCACCTAATTAAAAAGGATAATATGGGAAAAATGTATTTCCTTGAGGGAGAGTTCTCTATATTTTTCTAAAGTCATATACTTAGTGAGCATAATTGATTTTTTCAATGGATACATGATGGTACCTATAATATTTATATCTATTTATTTATATTTATAATTACTTTTTTGAATAATATTTATATAGGAGAAGGCTTAAAAATAATTGAATAAACTTTTTCTCGGTCCTCTCTCTTACGTGTTCTTATCCTCATAGGTTTTTTCCTTTTCCATTTTAGGGGTTCTCAATATTATCTTGAACATTAAAATCTCATGTCTAGTGATCATAGAATTAATATCTTCCCATGATTCCCTTATCAGGGTTTCAATACAGAGAGAATTATTTATTTTTCAGATGGATGCATTATGATCTCACAAACTAAACCATTTATATAGTTTAGGGTATTTTTGTTCAGATCTTATTTTGTTACAGTTTATATAATTTCATCTCATACCTTATATCACTATTTATTTAGATCATTCTAGATCAAACTTTATACTATTTTCAGTATAACATTCATAATGTTTTGTTCTATATGAATTTTAATATTTTTTGGTAAGGAAATTTGTCATTCATTTTCACATCATACAGCAGGGAAATCTACTGTACATATTTAATTTCATGCAGTAAGGACATCTTCCATTTATTTTAACCTCATGTGGTATGGAAATAAATATTATATTTAGTTTTAAATATTTATTTATTTTATGACATAAAACATTTTCCATTTTAAAGTATTTTTTATATGACTTGATTGATGAATATGTAATATGTGGAAGACCTGTTATGGATGACCCAAAACACACTAAGGTGTTGAGTTCTACCTTAGTGTTTCCAAGGATTAGGATGATTATATTTCCTTTCTTACAAGGAGTAGATTCCTCTAGATGATAGGTCAAATCCCTTATGCTTCAATAGAATGGTCAAATAGATGTATCCCCTCTCTTTTCCAAGGGCTATGAAATTTTCCAATGTTGGAATTTTGGACGATAAAATATCAATGAATCTGAGTCCACCAAGATAGTTAGAATATGGGTGGTTTAATTCATAACCCAAATGTTATAAAAAATGAATATATAATGGGTAATAAATACGAATGATGAACCAGAATTCCTTGAGTTTATGAGTTCTTTATCAGTGTTACCAAGTCTCATAAGGATCGATGTTCCTTAATTACAAGGAAGAGATACTTATTATTAGTTGATCAAATCCCTTATATGTCTATATAAAATTCAAACAGAGGTTTCCACACTATTATCCATTTTCCATGAATGATTTTTGTAGACTCAAACATCTATAAATAAAATGAAGTTTTGAGAGAATTACTATCCAGGAAAATATTTGGAAGCCTAGGCCAGTTTAGCCATTTATAGGGAGTATTGGGCCCCACTCCATGTGGTTTTAAGTCATGGGATGTGGGACATTAAAAATGTTTAAGAATGAAGTGTAACATTCTTCATTTTATAAAAAGTACAAGACATGATGATGTAATGTTGAGGATGTCAAATATGTTTGAATAGTCTAGTAATGGGGATCGTAAATCACTGTCCATAGTTCTCGAGTTGTTATTAATGATATTAGAAAACCATTCCAGGTATGAGACAAAATAATCTAAGGTTCTTGGTTCCTCCATCATGAAATTAGGGATCACTAGTATGATAGATCCATTTTCAAAATTTAGTACACATTTGGTTGACATCTAGAGGCTCATATGCCGGAACCATAAGAATGAATGAATAGTCAGACTAAGGGTCCCTTGAGGTCACGTATCCTCTTTCAAGGGCCATGGAAGGTTTGAGATAATCCAAGGAATTCAAAAAATGATATATGATTTATAGAAAATGTAATATTCAAGTAGGGTTTGATAACCCTAAAGGCCCTATCATCGCTTAGAGAATATTTCATCGCATTAAGAAGATGTGACAAATCATTACTCTAATTTTTTCATGGACCAGGGAATCCAATGATCATGAAGAAAATTAGGGACACAAATAGGGACCTATGAGATATGTTTTTCATTTATTTATGCTCTAACATTTTACTAAACATTGTATATGAAGAGTTTAGTGAGTATATACTTGACTTCTGCTCTAGCCACCCCTTGTGGGTTTTCAACTTGACTAGTTTTATGTTTCATTTATAAGTAGTTTTAGGGTCTTAAGATTTTGACCATATGGCTAAATTTTAAGGTTGTAAAGATATGAACATAGTGCTTGTAGTTTATGATCATGATGAAAATGGACCTAGTTAGAGGGGAATGTAACACAAGAGCCTTATCAGGATACCCAGGGTCAAGAGTACTCCAACATACTTATTAGTGGGGGTATGAAAATGATGTAAATATTGGGTTGAGGTTCTCAAGACATGAATAGTGATATGGGAAAATGTTGCTGAGGATGACCCAAAACAATCTATGGTAATTAGTTCCACCACAGTGATGTTAGAGCTCAAAAGGACCAAAAATACCTTTTAAAAAGTTATGAATCATTTGGATGACAACCATGGGCTCGTGTGTTGGAATGAGGGGTCAAAATTCATAGTAAAACAAAGGGTCCCATGATGTCGGGTGTCCTTTTCCAAGGTCCATGAAAGGTTGGCGACAACTTAAGGTGCTCAAGACATGAAGTGTGATTTATGGGTTGAGGTGATTAAAAGATTATAAAAGAACCCCATTATTTGGTTGACCTGGGTTAAGATATTATGATCTATTAATAATGAATGATGATGGTTTATGACTTGAAACTTTTAAAAGATTATAGTGGTGATGTATTTTTGATACAATTTTAATGTCATGAAAAAAGGATGTTGTCCTTATTGTTTAACATCATGTAGTGAATATTTTTCATCCTTTCCTTACAGATTAACACTACATGGTGAGGATGTAAAAAGTTACCTATGAATGTCTAACCCTTAGAAAGGTAGGGGAACATTTTATGTTGTGTAATGAACTAGTATTAGAGATTTGGGAATCACTACATATCCTGTGATGAAACGAATCAATTCACACATAGTTTTGAAATAAGAAAATCTCTATGTAGGATCGTCCCATGTATAGAAGAGGGCATTGTTCCCATTTACTATTGTTGCTGGAAACAATATTATAGATCTTGGAATCACTACACAATTTTTAATGATAGGAATGAATCCAAACATAGTTCTTGAAAACCATTTAGTTTAACATCATGTGATAAGGATATAGGGAACTTAACGTGTGAAAAACATATTATGTCTGGAACCAATAATGCAGATTTGGGTGTCACTACATATCCTGGAATGGTAGAAATCAAGCCACACATAGTTCTTGAATGAGAAACGCTTCACATAGGTTTGACACATATGAAGAGGGGGACATTTTTTCCTTTAATTGTTGTAACCATACCATTAATTAGAGATCTAGGTGTCACTACATATCCTATGATGATAGGATTCAAGCCCCACATAGTTTTTGAAAAACCATGAAGTTTAACTTCATGTGGAAAGGATGTATGTTCCTCAATTTGAAAAGGTAATATTGTAGCTTGACCCACGACTAGATATTTGGGTATCACTACATATCCAAAAATGATTGGAATCATGACACACATAGTCCTTGAATGGAGGTGTGGTGAGAGACCAACACTAATAATAGTGGTTCTCTCGTGGGAGGCCCATGAAAATGTGTAGTTTTATGTCATGTAAGATAAACCAACCATCTAGTTTGATTTCATGTTGTATGAACTCATGGTGTGCCTTTTAAAGTCTTATATAAAGAAACATGCTAACCCTGTCATGAAATGACATGTCTTGATCATGTGGGCAGACCTTTACCAAAATACCTAAGCCCATGTAAGCTATTATTGTTGTGAGAATCAAGGCATGGAAAAGGGTTCTCCCACCACATAGAGGAAGTTAAATGAACATAAATGGTCATTTAATACAATTTAGCTGATGGTCCAAGATATAGGATCTAGGAATCCTACATATCTCATTTAGAAAACAATCAAGGCATACGTAGTTCTGGAAAAAAACCATGTAGTTTAGTGTCATGCAGTTGGGACATCATCCGTGAAGTTTAAAATCCTACAGTATGGATGAAGGTGGCTTGATTTGAAAAAATAGGTATCATGGATGGACCAATGAATTGAGATTTAAAAATAAAAATAAATCCTATAATGATAGAAATAAAGAAACACATATTTCTTGGATGGGAGATTCCCAATGTGTATCTAACTCACACAAAAGTATAAGGGAACTTCATTTATATTTTTAAAAGATCTAGCTCATGTGTGGTGAATTTTTGGTGAGATGATTCTTACCATTCCTTTTAATTTCATGTGGTGAGGATATCTCATGTGTAGTTTAAGGTCATGTGGTGAGGATGTGTTCCATACAGTTTGACTCCACATGGTTAGGATTTGAGACACTATAGTTTAACATCTTACTTACATGACCTCTTTTATTTAAAATCATGTTTTTAGGATGATAATAATTCTTGATTTCAGCTACACAAATTATTTATTATGAATAATCACATTACTGGGGGGGGGTTAGATGAGTTCCCCATCTATCATGGAAAGTGAGTAATTGAAATTGTGATAGAACTTTTGTATTATTTAATTCCCTTCCTGTATGGGATCTATATTTGAAGGCTTCTTACCTAGTATTATTAGGGTCCTAATTGCCAATACCAGTTCTCCTTGAAGGAATGAATAGAAAATTATCTTTTTATTTAAGGCTCGCACAATCTGATTCTAATGTACTTCAAGGATGTGCAGTGTACACAAACCATTATCATTGATCCATTCTAATTAAACCAACTATTTTTGTGATTTCTCATCATCTGAGATTTATATATAGAAGGATATTTAATGTGGGGGAAAATGGAATTTGTAAGGGAAACACTACCTTGTTTACATATACCAAAAAATATGAGTTTTCTTTTGTACTAATATGTATGGTGTGTTGGTAGGTCCATAAATCATGGAGGAAATTTTATGACCAAGAAATATTGTCCTTATTCACCATATTCTAGAGTATATTTGACAGTCTTATTTAAATCCTATATTTTTTCATTTTACACTTCATCGTATCAAGATTAATGGTTATACTCAATTTTTTACACCAAGAAAAAATTCATAAACTCAGTAGCACAAATATTTGTACCATTTTCCATCAATATTGTGTGAGTGACGGTGAATCTAGTGATAATATTAGGCTTCATAAAGTTGATGATATTCTTTTTTCAAACTTCCTTGATGGGTATTTACTCATCCCATTTAGAGAAGTAGTTAGTAGCAGTAAGGCTATACTTAAACTGCATATATGTGGTTGGGGGATATGGTCGCATGACATCTATTCCTCATATGAAAAATAGAAAATAATATTTACCAATTTATAGATATTTTGGGGGTTATTTTATGAACCTTTCATGAGTCTTGAATGCATTAAATTTTATAGTGAACTCTACATAGTCATATTTCATTATTTTCAAGTAGTAAAAAAGCCCACTGATTTGGTGGAAATGCCTATTTTCAGATTGGTGAGTGTGGTAGGATCATGTGTGGAATTGTTCCCTAATATTTGGAATATCTCTTTCTACTATGCATGCATGGATGATTACATCTAATCCTCAACTATAGAAGGATTTTTTTTCTCATTTGGCCTATCCCGGATGGAAATTTTACTACTGGATGTTGAATCTATTTCATTCTGACTTGGCCTATTGAGAGGATCCCATTTTGGAGAATTGAAATTATGGGCTCCACCCATCCAAGGGGGATATCAGTTCATCATTCCATATGAAAGTGTTTATCTAATTGATTTTATCTATGTCATATATGATGACTGATGATAACATCCCTCATTTCCTGATGCAAAATGTTACGTTTTCTAGATTAGGGTTGGCAACGAATATGGCTTCATTAATCATTGTATCAACATGATCATTTTGTGATCGAGGTACATGAAGCATCATGGGTTTAAAAGATAATTTTTTCTTAATTCCTCTAAAATAGATAGTGATAGGGTTCAATTATTCATCTCTGATGTAATATTGTCCATTGATCTTCTTTATCACTAGCTCTAAATCCCATTAGAGGACTAGGTAGGTTATTTACAGTTATAAGTCTATCTCCAAGCTTGTGATAATTGATTTTTATTTTTCCAAATTATTCATGAATCCTTAATAATGTTTGAAATATTAGGGAAAATTTTATTTTATCAGAGATACAAATAAAATACCTAAACCAACATGATTGGGTGTTGAGTTATCTAGTATTTTACCTATATTAAATTGCAAGGATCCTAAAAAATAAATCTCCCATGTCTGGGGAGTGTCATGTATATATAAAACCTCATCATATTAAAGTTTAGTGTCCACTAGTGTACTTTATAGAGTAGGATGTTCCACAAGGAAATTAGATAGGGACTGTCCTTTCACATTATTTTACGACATGAACTATATGTCATACTATTATAGAATTACCACCCATTAGTCCAAATTCCTCTTTTGTATGGGATGACCAAGGATTTACTTAAGTGATTAAATATGATACATCAAGTGGATTTCATGGTGCTATAAGTAATTCCTTATCATTGTCACCACAAATATGAGTGTGAGTAAATTGTTCCGGACATCTTAATATTAGGTCTCAATTCCTATCATCACCTAAATGAGGTAGGAGAGACTTTTATCATTCGTTGTATCATTTTTATATGCTAGGATAGTGCCAAGTGATTATTTCCTATAGGCCACATATAATATGAGTGTATTTCCATCTACTGGTGGAATTAAGACTCATGAGTGCTATATGTATTACTTGATAATATTAAATAATTCTTGGTTTTCCTCATCCCATTGGTATGTTAATCCCTCTTAATTATCTTAGTAAAGGGGATAAATTTTCTAGTATGGTTAGCTTTGAAACACTGAATGTAAGTGATGTTCCCATGGATATCCTTCATTTATTTGAGATTTTGAGGGGGTTAAATTTCTATTACTGAACAAGTCTTTTTAGGGTCAACCTCAATGCCATGGAATACCAAAAATCTATGTAATTTCTTTGATGTTACCTTGAAAGTGAATTTCATTTGATTAATCTTCATACTATGATGCCACAACTTGTCAAATACTCTTTGAAGGTCTATGAAGTGATCATATTACTATCAGGATTTGACCACCATGTTATTGATGTAATATAATTATATTCTTCCCTATAAGGGATTAAATATATGATATATAGTGTTTTCATAAGTAGATCCAATTTTATTTAATAAAAAGGGAATGAACTAATAGAAAAAGATCCTCTATAGTGCTCTGAGGGTAGTTTTTTCCTCATCCATAGGGTCCATCTTTATCTATTTGTACCTAGAGTAGTCATCCCAAAAGGAAATAAATTAGAGTACATCAATTTCATTGATCAAGAGTTTGGTGGTTGATAATGGGAAAATTTTCTTTGGGTAATGTCGATTAAGGTCAATGAAATCAATGTAGACCGTTATATACCTATTATTTTTCATTTCAGGGACAATGTTGGTGAGATATCTTGGTTATTTCACCTCCCATACAATATTTTATTTGAAAGTTTTTTTATATTTTGACTCTATATTAGTATAATGGGAGGGGTGTATCCTCTTGGATGCAAGTTTGAAACCTCGATGGTCACCGGGTAAACCTAGATTGTGCGTAGTCACATCAGGTTTTAGTCTAAAAAATTATATATTTATATATATATCCATGACAAAAATATCAATTTTGATTTAGAAATGTAATGTATATATCATTCTCTTTGAGAGGAATGGGTCCACTAATCAATGTTGCTTGCAAGTCTTCTATTGTTCCCTGATTTATCTGCCTAAGATCATTAATGGTGGTATAGATGCCTTCCTAAAATGTGAGAAGGGAGTTCCTAAGGTCATCCTCATATTCTTCTATTTCTATGCTTATGGATGCATTTTAGACATGGTAGATAATTTGAGGTAATCATTTTTACTGTCAGGATGGGAGAGACCATAAGAAGATACATTTTCATAGTTTACAACTAGAGTCGTTGTAGATAGATTTCAAAGATAATTGTTTTCTTTTATACTATCTCTATGGGAAAAAGAGCCTAGACTTGTAGGATTAAATCTATTCCTTTGGTCATATTTATGGGTAGCACATAATCACCATCGAGAAATATTTAAGGATTCTTAGGGGCAGTCCCTAAGCCATTGGGAGCTGTAACATGCATATTGTCATCCACCACTGGTTGTTTTTATTCCATTATATAGAAATCTAATTTAGCATATATCAATACACAAGACTCAAAGAGAGAGTTATCACCATATAGAATAACTACCTTACCATAAATGGAGAATTTAAATAATTGATGAAATGTTGAGGGAACCCGTATCTGGATCTAAAGAAAATGCCTTCCGAGTAAGGCATTATATGCAGTGTCTTGCTATATAACCATAGTGTAAATGTTAGATGCGAGATCCCCAAACCGGTCCTTGGTTTTTATCTTCCTAAGTGGTTTTTATATCACTTATCATAATTTTTAATATTTTTAATTTTAGGAGATAGATCACCCTCTCTATATCACAAACTAAGAATACGAATCAATATGTGGTTGTTTCTAAAACCATTGGCATCTATATCCCTTCAAATGTTAACATTATCAATTACTTTTTGAGACATATAGCGGTCTAATATTCCCTTAGATGACCTCTTCCTGAACCTTTTAAATAAACGAGATGGAGACATGGGATTCTGATGGAATAATCTCCACTAAAAAAACCACACCTACAAAACTTTTTTCTTTAACACCTATAGACACTTGAAGGACTCAACAAGTGGGTCTATGATTTCTTTTCAATTATGGAGTGCATCCATGATTGAGAGTTTGGATCGGATAAAAAATAATAGTTTTATAATATGATATTATTGTGCCATAGGTTGGTACTTCCTAATATGGGGTTTATCCTTATTATATGTCTTAAAAGATGAGTAATTTGAGGAAGATGGATCTTGTTCTTGTGTGTAGATCGAGGGATCACCTTCTTCTAGTGGAGTAGGTCATGCTGACCTTCTACATTCTCTGGGATGATCAGATAATCAAATCCATACCAAATGGTTGCGTAAGATGATTGGGATGGGGAAACCATTGGAGGTATTTGAGGAACCTATGTTTTTCTGTTGATATTGATAGAGTGATATTCCATGGGTCTTGGCCTCATATATATCCTCTATGGGAATGTGACAAAGGTATTGAGTCCAACCACGCCCTCACTACCCTTGTATCCTCAGCTCTTACTCCTATGGTCTCTAGATCTCAGGTTAGGTATAGGGAACTCATACATAGAGGCATATTCATAATGGAAGAAGGATTATTCCATATTTATTACATTAACCAAACCAAATATGATCTCTTCATATGATGGGGGTTCCATTTGGTGTGGTGGGGCCCTTGGTTTTTAAGTTATATGAAAGAAGTCACTAAGAGTCGGAGCTTGCATAATTTATTAATATGACTCTTCCTCCTCCATCTCTTCATATGTCTATCGATTATATCCACCTTTTGGAGGTGTATTTTATGTCACCCCTCTAGGTGATGAGATAATTATGATATTTCAATATTTTTCTATCTGGGTGCATGATATTGGTCAACTGTCTTTCAAGTCATCAAGTTGTTAAACTTTTACCCACACATGACTATAACTTTTTTGTAGCTAACTTCTCCACCTGATCGGGTGACTATTAAAAATGTCACCTATTCCTGGGAATTTTCCAAAATCACCTATCTAGAATCAAACCTAATCTGGAGATAATATTTGAAGATGAATCAATCGTGGATGGTGTGAGCCAACCTTCTATGGAAAGGGTAGTAGTACAAGTGGTCGATAATGTTGACCACATCTGATTCCCTAGGATGTGGTAGATTGAGTGTGTTTTTTTTCATGGAGGAAAGCAAATAATAGGGTACCTAATCATTTAAGATGGATTATGATTTTTCCATCCATTAATCAAATCCTAGGTGACCCTGATTTATTTTTTACTTTTTCCGAGGGTAGTTTTTTTTGTTGTCACTTGTTAGGAGGTTCCAGGTTGTTCATGATCTACATAGGTTCTTTAATGGGAACTTCTATAGGTATGAGGGTAACATTGGTAGTATATACATTTTCAAGTCTTTTCTTCTATTACTAGGACCTGATTTGGGACTTATCTTGGGTCCTTTGAATGACATATACCAAACATTGTTCTTTTTTTTGTAAACTCTTGGAATCCACATGGATATTTCATCAGGATCAGTGGTGTCTGTAGATTTTCCTGGAGGTTTTCAGCATATATTTCCAATAATTTCCCTAATGAGATAGGGATTTTAAGTGAATATGTTAAAACATCACACCTATCTATGGATTCAGAAACCCTCTCATTTTAGCTCTAATTGTAGTTTATCAGGTTTACATTTTTCATTTTCCTTTGTGTATAGATGTACTAAAAAGTTAACTGACAAACATGGAATTCCCTTCCTACAACAGATCATGCTGGAAGGCTTATATTCCAAAATAATAACAACCTTATCAGTTTTTTTAAAAAACACCTCATATTTTTCACATCGTATTGATATAGGTGGATCCCTATTAGACCACACCAATATAGAAAGTGATTGATATTATATTCTTGATATCACATTTCATCAATTGTGGATAAAGTAGGATTGCTGAAGTTGGTTAGGGAAAAGGTTTCATCCACCCACTCTTGATATGTCTTATTCTTAGGATACATATGTTTTATTTTACAATCTATGGATTCCATTTGAGTAGCAATGGAATCAATGTCATTGAGCAGTTCTAGAGGTACCAATGTCTGAGCCACCACCAATCTATAGGGAGTGTGCAGGGCTTGATGAGGTAGCCCCGTTTTATCTCACATAGATTCTCTATCCATGTTAAGACTGAATGGTCACCCTAGTGGGGAATATGTTATCATTGTAATGGGTGGGAGTAGAAATAATATTGGATTTTCACATTTATATATACCGATTGCCCAGAGTTGGAACTAGTATGATGCTCAAATACCACTCTTGTAGGCAGATCGATTGTTTTCTGATATGTGGGAGGAGGGATATTCCTCTCATACTGAAAATGATACCCAATGGGAATGTTTCCAATTAGTAGATCCTCATTATGTTGAATGATATTTTGTATCTCATCATCATTTTGTGCCGATTTCTCATCTTTGGAAGGAATATCGACTCGTTTGAGTGATTAGTGGGATAAGACCATGTCTTTCCCTTTATCCACAGTTTTATTTTTCATTGTGGTGGAAACTCAATATTCAGAGGTTCCAAGTTTTGGATTCTCCTTTGGATTGATGTATGTGAATCTCCAGTTGGTGCATCCAGATCACCTTCCTCTTGGGGTATATTTTCAATATTTTATCCATTTACATTTTCATCTTGATCGAAATTACGTATTGTGTTAATAGTGTTGACAATCAAAGAGTTATATCATAAAATGTTAGTTTTCCCATTAATATCAGTGCAACATAATGATTCTATACTGCTTTCATCAAGGGCCTTTCTCTATCCCCTGGCCATATTGGAAAACTTTGTCTTATTCCCCTCTGGGGCTTTATTGCACTCACCATAGGTTCCTCTTATCTCAGCATGTGAACATTATACTTTATGGAGTTACTAGTATTCATATCAAAACATGCCCAAAATAAATGAGATTCATCTTGTGGAAGCATGAATATATGTGATGTTGGAAATAAATATTTACCTTCCATCCTAGAGAGGACATATTCCCTCTATGGTGATGATGGTGAAAAAAATTCTCCCAGCCCTGTGGGCTTGGAAATAATCGGGGCCACAATTGGAAATTTTTGATCTTATTGTTGAGGATATATTGATTATAGCCAAGTATTTGGTGACTTATAGGAAGGAAATTAAGATATAAATTCCCAATCCCTATGGATTGGTATTTATGTGGAACTACCAAAAATTTATCTAGGACCCTATGGGGGTGTGACGATCCTGGTGATGATGATGGAGATAAAAATTCACATAGCCCTATAGGATGAGATTGATTTTATATTTCTACTAATATGTCTTAAATCCTATTAGGGATTTATTATATGAGAGGTATAGGTAGTTGTAGATATTTCCTTAGGACCATAGGATGAGTTCTCTCCTAGACGGCTGCTATGGCAGCTACTACTACAACCCACTTGATTTGGCATATCTATGCTCATATAAGAGTTGGGTTAGAAGAAATCCAATTATGGGACTCATTCTTAATGGGGTGTTGTTGGGTTGACCATAAATTCAAATTTCATATCTATAATGAATCCCCATTAATTCGATGGGCCTGTTTAAAAGATTTTTTGGTAGTCCTCTCCCTCCATTTGTGATGTCTTAGTGTCATTAACATGGAATAATTCTATTTTAGTGACCAACTAGATAATTATTTACTTAGTACAATAATTTTTACAGATGGTCTAACATTAAAAGACACCACATTAGGTTAGTTTTCAATTCTAGGTTTGAGGTGAAGTGAAAATCTTCTTAAATCCCCCATTATTGGATTTAAATACATGATGAGGCTTCGATGACTAGTTTCTGAAGAGCTGTGATGCTATGGTGGAAATAGTTTTTATAGATTTTCACTATGATTTTCTTTCGATCCTTATCCATGGAGATAGCAGCCAGGTCTTGATGAAAATATATTTTATTACTAGTCATAGATAATGTAGTTTTCTATCCTTCAATCAATGATGAGTTTCCCACATATTTTATCATAAGAAAAGAATTCAATCCTTGTCTATGTAATTTTGGGATCTCACAGTCATAAGTGTTAAGGTGAAAAAACATGGTTGAGATATTTTTTCTTCTAACTCCCTCTATATATCAATTTTAGATTTCTCTTCATCAGACTAACACATCTCCACTTGGTCAAACCACAAAATTTTCTTTTTGGGTCCACCTAATGGTTGTGGTGAAGGGTTGTTGGAAGTTGATGGGGAACTATATATGGTTGAACATGGTGTTTCAATAACCTATCAATATGATGGTGTCATAGTTCTGAGGAACTCTCTATATAGAGTTGTTTAGGAAAGGGCAGGATTTACTTGTTTGAGAGTGATATCACCACGGGGAGGTTGACAATGAATGATTTTAAGAGTAGAGTCCATGCATTCTATTTACACACTACCATGAGGAGGAATATCATTGTAATGATCAACTTATGATTCTTTTGAAGATTTCAAGGAACCTTGAGGTGTTATCGATGTGAATTAATTAGACTCAAGGACACTACAAATGAGAAGATTAGGGATATGATCCTCATTCTGTGTTGTGTTCAAAATATGTCGACCTGACTTTTGGGGTTATGCAGATATATGAGCTTGAAATATAATGAAAGATGGAAAATTTTAATAACCATCTAGTTATTTTGGGATATGATCCTACTACTAAAAATCTATAGGAATATGTAATATAGATTCTTCATTTTTTTTCATGAGTATGATAATCCCTATGGGTTGTAGACAAAATATGCTGATAAAACTTGCATAAAGTTGGGGTATGAGACTAATCTAAATATTTTTATCCATTGGAATATATTTGAGAACCACAATAATGAGTGAAAGGATATGATAATCCTTTTTTGTAGCCTATGATGGATTCTAATGTAATCATTCATTATTGGAAGTAGGGGTATGAGCCTGGCTTCTGTGAGCTACTGGAATGTGCCAAGTAGCTTCACTGAAAAGAATACAAGCATTCCTAAGGAGTTTTCCACTCTCACATAGTGGGTCTCAGTTAGAGTGGGGATATGAGCCTGATCCTATGTCATTTGAGTATACATCCATTCTTTTTTATAGGGATTTGAGGTTTTCAGGAGGCATGTGCTTCTCTCACTTGGTGAGGACTAGTATGAGCCTGGTCTAGTGGGTTTGGAGTACGCCCCCTATATTTTCTCAATAAGAATTTGCACCTATCATGATGAATTTTCCACTCTCACTTGGTGAATTCTAGTTAGAATGAGGACATGATCTTGATTTGATGCCTCATCCTTTACCGAAATATGGAGATAATCCTCCTATATGGGAGAAATAATGCATTCTTACTAACCACTTGTTCACATTGATCAGAGTGTTGTTCTGCCCTAACTATTGGGATAAGAATATAAACCTATCCTTGTATCTTTACCAGTTATGATATATGACAACCAAGTTCTTTAGATATTTCCAAAATTTATTGAAATTTTAGAAATGTTTTTGCAATAATGTAGGTATTCACATTTTATATCTCTAATATACAATGGTATATATCTTTAATTGAATTTGGGATATGATCTCACTTTTTTCATCCTAGTACCACTATAATATACTGATGGGATTCATGTGTGGATGTAGGGATATGTGCCTCCCCAAAGATTTTTGTAGGAATATACCCACAAACTTGCTCCAAGTGATCTAGAATATGGGTCTGATCACTGGATACCACCAAAATATACTAGCATGCATCATTTGTAGAAGTGGGTATATGATCCCACTCTTGGTAATATAAATATTTATACACCTAATGTGTCTTCTTTAGTGCCCATGAATAGGTGTCAGAGGTGTAAATTTGTTGGGTGCTTCCCTCAGCATGAAACTGAGGGGAATTGGTGAAATGGAATAGGTGGTGGTGATCGAAAGGATACCTCCTTAGATGATCCTAAACATAAATAGTACTATATTTGACTCCTTGAACCACATTCATTAGATACTAAAGGTGGTGATTTTCATGCTTTGAGGATAAGATCCCAAAGCGATTGGTAGTGATAATGAGCGCCACTAGTTTCAATGAATATTTTTTTGGATGATGAGGAATCATCTTTTTTAACATCTATAGAACAATGTGTGTAGTTTACAGGGTTTGGATTTTACCATGTCTGTGGTATTCCAACCCATTTAATTCACCACTCGATGCAGATGGTGTTGGGATGGTGAGTTCAACTTGTGACTCACATGGGTTACCATCATAGCTGATTTTCTAGAACAATCGCTAGATGAGTGAATGATCTTAGGATTGGAATTTTTTGTGACAATAGCTTCTGCAATCATGATGAAAAAAAATAAATAATGTCACCAAGTAGTGCATCATTATAGGCATGATATATGATCAGTTAGATATTACAGGTAACACAATTTTCCTTTCTTATTCCTGGTTCAAACATTCTGCTTGCATGGACTTGTTATATTGAGGATGAAATTATTTCATTTGACCTTGAAAATAATTTTTCAAAGGATCATTTTTAATTTTTGAGATATTCATATCGGGTTCACCATTTTTGTTTGGTGGGAAATTATGGTTTTGAATTATCCTAATGATTGATTATGATGGGGGTTGAATTTTATGTAAAATCATTCATGTTATTTTCACCATGATTTACTTTCATAAAAACTACAATTGGTTCCCACATCCATAGATGAGTACGGATCTACTTTACAAAGGTAAGTGCTTGATCAGGGTTTCTATCCCAAAGACACTTAGGTTCTCACATTGGTCGAGAGGATGAGAGGCAGGGATCATCACACCCTTTTAGGGGGAATTATTTCCTACTTCAGGACTCTCTTATAGATTTAAGACATGCTCATGAATCTCCTCCTAATACTGAGAGAGGACCATTTTCCCTAATAAAATAATCAATTTTTGAAACCTTCTATGTGTATAGGGGATCTATCCATGAGTATATCTATATGAATCCTAGGTTCTTCATCCATTTCTTGTCAATGGGTAGCCACTTATTTTATAAATTCATATAACTAGGTGCTCAAGAGTTTACTTCCATCCAGGGAGGCGATTAATATCCTGAGGAAGAGATTTGACTATTAATTAGAGTCCTACATATCCTATTTATAAAATGAATCAAAACCCAAATAGTTCGTTGAGGATAAAAAATTTAACATATTGTAGAAGGAAGGTATATCAGGGAACTTAGTCATGGGGTATTGAGCTCGAGCCTCCTGAAGACATCCAACATATCCTGCTTATTGAAAGAATCAGAGTCATTGATGTTTGATCATTCCCTTGAGAGATACACCTATGTGGAGTCCTTGTATATGGGTTATCATATCATGCTGTTGAGTGGGGATTACAAACCGAGGGTTCCCTAGCTAGTAGAGGTTCATGACGAATGTGAGATTATTATTAAAAATCCCTAAGCCTAGATGAGCCATGCTCATTGTGAGAGGTAAGGGGTAACATGTAATCAATCTTTCTATATATGGATACAGGAGTTATGTATTGGGGAGACCCTTATGGGATGTTTGATAGGTAACTCGAGCATCATGAAGGAATCTTATGTATACTTAGTATAACAAGAATTAGAGTCATCATAGTTCAGATGGATTCTCAACCCACTTATGGATTAGAAAGAATGATAATCTCATAAGATACATTGGGTCCCATGTGTTAGGATTTTAGAGACATAGAAGGTTTTACACTGATGTGGATGCCTATTGGTGCTCGACCCTTGTAAAGAATCCTATATATCCTATTTGGATATGAATCATAGTTATTATAGTTTAGTTGGATTTTCAATTTTCTAATGTATGAGGAATTATGATAACCCCATGAGAGGGATTGATTCCCAATGGTTAGAATGATAGAGACATGGAGGGGATTATATATAAGTAGATGCCTATTTGGTCTTGGGCCTTAGGAAGGCATCCTAAATATCCTATTTGGAAAAGAATCAAAGTTCTCATTTTTTATTTGGATGTATTCCCATATCTATCGAATGGACAAGGTTATCATGTGCCAAGACTCATGTTTGATATATCCCAGTTGCTTTCTTGGAAAATTAGGATTTATACTTGAAATTTATTGGGTGTCTGTATGACATGTATATGTATGAAAACATGACCTGGTAACCTTGAAGACATTTCCAAAGACAATACCATGATCCAGTTTGATTTTATAAAGGAAATTTCCAGATCTGAATGGAATGTTGGGAGAATATTGTATGATCATGGTTGATGTGTCTGGAGGATGTTAGACAACCTGGTTGACATGTCTCGAGGGTTTTGCATGACCTAGATGACATGTATGGAGGGTGTTGCCTGACATAGATGACATATATGGAGGGTGCAACATTTTTTATAATACATGTCCAAAGGACATCATATTATCTTGATGACTTGTCTTGAGGACATCATGAGATCTACATGAATTTTATGGACGACACTGTGATACCTAAATGACTTTTCCTAGTGTTGTAGTATGACTTGGGAGACATGTCTAGAAGACATCACAATATTTGGATGGAAATATTGAAGGACTTCACAAGACTACGGTGAAATTCCTAGGGGCATCACATGAATTTCATGACATGTTTGAGGGACATCACTTGATCTAAATGCCATGTTGATAGAGTGTCATATGCCTTGGGTGACATATCCTATTGATGTATCATGATCATGGTAGGTCATGTGAAGAACATTAATATCACCATATCCATATTCACATAAGGCTCCCATATTTTTTAGTGTTTATTCAATCATTTGTTGCATATGTTCCTTATGTTTTTTCTATTTTACCTTATTTTAGGTTTCATGTGACCCAGTCAGCATGCATGAACACTTTTTCATAACCTGGATGACATGGAAAACATAATTTTCCTGATATATAGAGTGATCACAAGATGCACCTATTCATGTAACTTGTTCCCTAAAGTAATTCCTTATCTTTTACCTGGTGGAATGAATTTTCAATCATGCGACTGGTCACTCCGTGATGTCTGCAACTACGTTCCTGTGTAGAAGTCACTATTTTTTCCTGTGTTGAGGAGGAGGTTTTTATAGACTTATCTACAATCGTTGTATACCATATTGTGTGGTTCATATCTAAAAAATTTGATTTGGAGTCAGTGTATGGATTTTGGAACCAAACAAATTTCATGATCCTATCATGGTTCATCCTTAGCTTCACCTGATGACAATGACCATGATAATATTCTTCCATCACCATGTTTGTTAGACCTCAATCGATCAAATGGATTTTTCCTAACCATGTAGGTATTCAATAGAGTCTCCAAAATGATAGGACAACATTTATATGAGTATTTTCAAGATAAAAAAACACATATAATGTATTTCACGTGATGAATTAAAATATGTCTAGGGTTTTATATGAAACAAAGGTGACTTGTCATGGGGCCTCCTCAGGATCAAGATTGCTTGTGGAAGGGGTCTTGCATGATCAATGGTGATCTCTTGGGGTGTATAAATCCTTTTTTCTGAAGAATCACATACATTTACCTCTCAAGAATATTCCACCTTTTCCTTTTCAATTTCCTTCTTTATTCTACAAGTATATGAGATCTCATGAAGTCATGCGAGTGTTGTCAAAGACCATCACTCTCCTTGTCTATAGTATGTAACTTGATGAATGCTAGATTATACGGTGACACATTATAATTGACATAGACAAACCATCTTCATGTATTTCAAGTCGTTGGGGAATCATATGCCTGGATTCATGCTTATTAGGTCCTTCACATGATGAAGGTGACACACCCACATAATTTTTCAAGATAAAGTAGACAAGTCTTTAGGGATTTGGTGAGGTCTTGCAGATTGAATGAGCATTTCTAATGAAGATCAACATAAATATCATTTTTACGAGTATTATACCTATATCAAAAAAATTGTGGGTTTGGAGGTTTTTTTGGGGTCCATTGGTTGGAAGGTTTCATGGCTCAGAGGAACTCATCTAGAATCCTCCACACGATCATCATAGCTTGTTTGGAATCCTTCATAAGAACATGGAGTTTTGTTAAAGAGGTTCTTTATGATAATTATCTAATCATGTGATCATGTATCCCTCTAAAGGCTATATGATCCATGTTAGTCTACTTCCTTCTCTTTCATTATTTTTGCATGTGAAAAATACCGATACTTTAGATATTTCTTCCCCTTGAGATTTTTTTATTCTCATTTGGTGGGTATCAACAACCATGCTAGTTTATCAATTATGAAGATCAAAATACATATAATACTACTAGTTTTGTAGAAGATCGATCTTGAAATCCTAATTAATGGGAAAAATCATATATTTCTTTGATTAATGATCAACCATCTATCTATGTGAGTATTAAAGAGTTTCATAAGGAAGATGCGGAACTACTTAAGAAGGTAAAGTATTTCCCTAAGTTCAATCTAGATTCTGATGAAATAATATTATTAAATAATGATGTGAGTGTACCACAAAAAATAGATTTGAAAAAATATTTACTAGATGAATCTCATAGTTTAACACTATCTATTCATACTGGACGTACAAAGATGTACAATGATTTGAAAGAGTATTTCAGGTGAGACAACCTGAAAATGGATATTGAAGACTATGTGTCACAACGCCTAGTATGTCAACAAGTTATAGTTGAGAGACCAAATTAAAAGGGGTTGTTACAACCATTACTCAAACCAGAATGGAAATTAGAAAACATCACAATCGTAACCCAAGCCTTTTACACATATTATTTCATAATTATTAACATAAATATCTAACAAACACAACCAAAATACCGACAGTCCAAGGGTCTTTGGAAGACTAGATTCATCATACATGACACTAAAAATAAATTTTTTATCTAAATTTCTATATGAGATCCTAAATACATTTGATCTCTGACAACTACATAGGATAACACGAGGAATTCATAAACCAATGGGTTGAGATAAAAAGTCTATTAAGGTAATAAACATGATAACATATCCTTTAATATGAGTAAAAATACATAATATGATATAAGAAAAGAAAAGTCTCATGAATAATCATATTGGAGCATAATATAATTAACATTGAATCATAATATCATGAAAATATTTCAATGAAAAAACAACATGAGTTGTGACATAAGTATAATTCAAGGCTAATTACCAATACAACAACAATTGGTGGAAAAATTCCAATCAAATATTAGGTATACTCCCTAATCTATTACATATAATTTCAAAAAACATAAAAATTACCCAATTAATCATATTTCTATATTTTTTCACCTATTATAACATGTACATGAATATTTTAATGGAATTAAATATAGGGAATAAGGATAATAAATACCCATGGAATGAAATGGGAATTAAAATATTGTCTCATATCACAATTAGAGGTTTCTTATAATGATTAAAAATATTAGAAATAATTAAATAATTTGGATGTTCATATATGAATAAATAAGCATATTTGTTAATTTACCTGTTCATTAAAAAATATTACATAAGAAGGGGTGGATAATTTAGTATAGAAATGAACATTCCAAATTGTGTTTTGGGGAACTAGTTAAAGACTTTTAATGAAATAATAAAAATCGTGTTTTTTTTGAAAACTAGTGTTAATATATAATTTTTATCCCTAAAATATCACTTTATTTAATGAAATAACGAATGTGAACAAAAAAATTAAAAAAAATTATATATAAAATCATTAAGGGTAGAAAATTTATCCTTAATCAGGTTTGATTTTAAATAAGGAATTTGAGAAATGAACTTAAGGAATGTATAACCCCATCAAAGGAAGGAAGAATAAGATAGGTTAACATGTAAGATAAAGATAAAAATAATTTATAATAATTATATTACATCATATAGATGTATATAGAAGGTTATTTAGAGATATAAAGGTCATAACCCAAAGAGAATAGAGTGGTTTGGTGAGATCCTTTACATTATGTTTGGATTCATTCTGTAGTTACACTTGACATCCTGAATAATAAAATTTCATCCCTTAATTTATTAATTCATAATATTTCCCATGTGAATATTTTAATTAATATAATTATATTATTCTCATTTATAACCATTTAAATGAGATATAAAGTTTAATTTTATTGTTCTGAGTGCATTTTCATCATAGTAAAATGGTCGGATTACTTGCGGATAATTATTGAAGTTCTTGTGAAATGGGACTAAGACTCCAAAATTTAAATGAAATAATATTATTTTACTTAAAACATTCAAATGGTCCCAAATATCTATATCTGTTATAGTATAAGGATGATTCATTTAGTATAAACATTTTAGTGATACTATTACTTAATTTAGGCGGGTTTACAGACCATTATGAACTAGATTTGTTTTAACTAATTAAAAGTCTATTAACACATTCTAGAATCATAAAAAAAATATATATAATATACATATAATCATCACATTTTAAAATAATAATATTTATATAACCAGCCTTGTAGGAGACATAGAAAAATGAAGTACGGTTTTTATGGAGGTGGTGGATCCACCCTAATATGAACAAAATTTTTTTATTTTAGAATGAGGAGAGAAGAGAAGAGGATGGATGAGATTAATGACATAAAAAACTAAAATTATAGTATATATATATATATATCTTTACTCATTATTTCATGTTGTATTGTGAATTTTTGGAGGAGGTGCAAGAAGATATGAATTTAAAATGGATAGGTTGAGAATATTACCTTTTAAAAATCATCTCATGAAATACACCTTAGGGCACTTTTATTTTACCTTTCGGTGTGAATATAACTATTTGGATTTGGGGGAGTGATTTTTGAATGTAATTGAACATAAATTTGGCATTCTCCAAGGCTTAAAAGGTGTTAGTAGAAGGGGTGGTATCTATAAAGGGAGGAGAAAGTTTTTTCAATATTATATTCATTAGTTTATTATTTTGTATCAGGACTACAAATAATGAAAAATATTATGACTATATATAGTAAGTGGTGCATTTAAGTTTGAAATAATGGGTTTATATGTCATACATAACTCATAAATTCATAAATTCATCCTATGATGTTAATTATTGTATTTTGTCATATTTCACTGTTCACAAAAAATTCAACTATTTTATAAAAATACTAAAAATTCATTGTAACCATTTTTCAACATAAAGAATCAAAAAATAAAATAAATTTTATGAAAATAATATTCAAAATATGAAAAATTTAATTTTTTTAGTTAAAATCCACATTTATTTTAAAAATAAAAATTTCATGATTATGATGAATTTTCCAACCCTTTGAAAGACTACTTATGATCTCATAAAATTATACTATCATTATATTACAAATTAATATTAATTTACTAACCCACTTTATGAAAATTAACTTTATTTTAAACCGTCATAATTTTTAAAAATGTGAAAATAAAACACTTATGTTTTTTAAAAACACAGACACTTATTTAATCATTTTGAAAACATTTATTTACTTATATCATGATATAAATATGTCATATTTTTATTTTATAAGATAAATAAATATTATTTTGTACTCAAATAGGTAAGGATACTATTCTAACAATTAGGTTAATATTCCTAATAGTTATAATACTATTACAATGATTGTATTACTCTTCCAATGACCATATTATGATTCTAATGGTCAGATTTATAATGGTCATACAGGTTCCTTAGATTCTATTAATACATTATATTTCATTCATTATTTATTCAATTATATTTTCACTAAAGGTTATTTATATTCTCATTTTCATGCTTGATATTACATTACTTATATTTTTCATTATTTTTCATGTGTTTTTAATGGATGTGATTATTATGGGGGAATGAGAAAATCCAAATTTTCATATATTAGTTAACTTAATATCTAATTTTAATCCCATTGTAATATTTTAAATTCTTATGGATATATTTATTTTCTAAATTTAATGTTCAAATTAATATAATATAATTTTATTGTATTACATTACTAAACATGATATATTTATATAATAAGGAAAATTCCATTGATAAAATCTTGGGTCATTATATACTCCCCTCTTAAGAATTTCCATCCTCAAAATTTTGTTTGACATACTAAGGAGAAAATAGTGGAGGGTACTTATGCTTCAATGCTTCCTCTAGTTCCCATGTAACTTACTCATACTTATGGTTCCAATATAGTTCTTTTAATAGGTGATTTATCATGTTGCGTAGTTTTTTGTGTCTATATCAAAAGATCTTCATCGGTTTTTCCACAAAAGAGAGGTCATTTTCTTGTTGTATTGCCTCTAAATTTAGTATATGTGAGGGATATGGTATGTACATATTCAAGAGGTATATGTGTAACATTTCATGTACTTGTGACAAGTTTTGTGGTAGTGATATTAAATAGGTTAAAACTCTGATATGATCAAGAATCTCAAAGGGGATGATGTACCTGGGATATATCATTCCATTCTTCCCAAATTCCATGAATCTATTCCACAAAGATATATAGAGGTAAATTTTATTTAAAACGTCATTCTAGGTATCATCAATGATTATCAACATAACTCTTATTTAGACTTTGAGCATCCCTGGTGTGCTAAAGAACGGTCTTGAATTTTTCTCCAATTTCATTAAATATTTTATGTTAAATAATCTTGTGCTTAAAAGAATTATCATAACACATTGGTTTTATGCATATATTCCCATAAAGGGATTCATATTAAGCCATTTTGATGCTTAAGTGAAATATATTTTTAAATGAGATCTCAAGTTGAGGAATATGTTGATACCTTCCTCCTTTTAAGTCCATCAATCATGGTCTCAACATGTACTCAAGTGTCAGGATGGTCCACTAATATTTTACATCATTTTGGTTTTGAAAGGACATAATTAAGTTCTAATCAGTGCTTAGATCATGTTTTATTATTTTTAGATATTTTTGGTAAACCATGGATATTGATTAAAAATCAATTCCTTGAATATATATTATTATTCATTGTTCCAAATAAATGTCACTACCTTCTTGTAGCATCCCATGTTTTTGGAGTAGATGAAATTTTAAAGGTGTTGGATTTTTTTTATTTTTTTGGACAATCTGTTTTATAAGTTGAGGATCAAAATTGAAATTCCATGTGTTTGAAAACTTCAATGTTTTGTTTTTATTATTTTTTAAGTCACAAGGGATCCCTAGTTTGTTCGATCAACTTTAAGGTTTGTTGGGGGATTGAAATACTGCTTTAATAAAGAATAAAGTAGAGCATACAATTTGTCTGACACTGTGTAACCCTTAATGGAAACTGTATGGCCTGGTTAAGTGGAGTAGGATGTTCCACATATTTTTATATAACCATGTGAAAGGTGGAACATTTTCATATGAGGTGTCTACAATTTTTAGTAGAGGGTACACATGAGACGGGAACAGTTTTACCAAACTATGTGCCAAGCCAGTATGCCTAGCATCAATTAGGCAATGTGTGTGCACAATATGGGGCATGATTGGGAAAACTATGTAGGAAAACAATACGTGGTGTGGTTTCTATGTAGTGGGATCCGTACGACTGGCTCACAGTTTAGCCAAAACTATGCAACCAAACCAGTGACCATTTCTTGAAGTGTAAATTTACTATTCTACGATTAATTATATTTAAACTAGATTTTCATTCCACACCCTTTTCTTCCTCCCTAGTGTGCACCAAGGGGCTCCTTGTTCAAGCTCCTCTCTTACCTCCTCATAGGCATGGAGATATCTCCTCCGTTTGGTGTCTAAATCCGCCACTATTGTTATAGTTGGATATGGAGCCATTATTTC
This sequence comes from Viscum album, assembly GCA_963277665.1. Classification (NCBI taxonomy): domain Eukaryota; kingdom Viridiplantae; phylum Streptophyta; class Magnoliopsida; order Santalales; family Viscaceae; genus Viscum; species Viscum album. The sequence goes on from OY728131.1 coordinate 570,477,579, forward strand.
TTGATTCCTCACCTCCATTTCATCAATTATTTCACCTCTCTAAGAGCTATTTTTTTGTGAAACCAATTTCCCCTATTTTCAGGCCATTCGTCAATTTCCTTAATTTCTCTCGAATCCGATAAAATCTTTCCTTGATATTGGATGAGTGGGTCTTCCTAGAAATGACTTAGGTGGTTAATAGATTTTCATTTATGTTTCATCATTTTCATAAAATGTTTTCATGTTCCGTGCACATGACATAGTCGGTGTCAATTATAAATTATAAATTAGTTGAAATTAAATTTCTTAGATTTACTTAAAATGCCTTTAGACTCCACTTTATATGGTTGGAGGTTATGAACTCAACTTGAATCTCCCTTGGGTGGGTTTTATTAATTGTTCACATTTAATTAATGTGCATTCCTTTGTTAGATCCATCACTTTAGGAATGACTTTTTATTTATGTAGTAAATATTTATGTTCTCTTGTATAATAACCACGTTTAGATGGGATGTTTTTTATTTGTTTTGGAATCATATTTACTAAAGTGAACTTAATGATTTTTTTTGAATAAAAACCCCATTTTTTATAATAAAACCCCTCAATTAGGTTCACTATATTCGAATTAGAAAAAGTGATTTATGTATTATTTCTTGATTATATTTATGGTATTGGAATATTATTGTCTTTCTAGTGTACGTGGGTCTATTTTTATAAATAAGTGAAGTGGTGAATGGATATTCCCCTCTTAATGCATACTTGTTTCATATGTAATTACCTTTAGTATGTCCTTTTTTATTGTTTCAACTAACGGATTAAATGAATGATGGAAACCCTGAGTGATACTCAAGATTCCTTCCATAGACATTAGAGGATAATCTCATATTTCTTGTGATTAGTTTTCTGAGAGATTGTGTATACTCCTCAAGAAAAACTAGTATTCTAGGATGGTCTCAACATACATTCATGTTACCACATAATGAGTGATACTGGTTCCCTAGGGGAGACACTTTGGATGGGATCATTGGGGAGATGGATATAGTAGGACACCAGTGAGACTTGGTCCCCTACATGAGATACCAATTATGGTCTTAGAGGTTGCAGTCTCACATTAGAATGGGAGTGATACTTGTGAGGCCCTTCATGGATCACATTAGATGGAATCCAATGATTGTGAGATCTTATGGAACTCATGGTGAGATACATTGGTTCCTTGTTAAGGTCCACCATAGAAGGGCATAAGATTCTTCTTATTTAATTTTTATAGTTACTTTATTAAAAATATCTAATGATACTTAGTTGTTATCCATGGGACATGTCTGCCAAGACAAATCACATGATTAGGGTTGTTCCAGCTCATGATACCGGTTTATGAAGATTTTAATCCCTTACCCCATGCACCACTCTACAAGTTTCCTATTATTCAAACATTCTAGCATATGCTGAATCAGGTATGGTTGGATTAGGTGTCCTAGAGGTACCTAATCCCATCTTGTCTATTTATTAATTTTTTCATTGATAATTTACATTTTTTATACACACACATCATATTTTATAAGAAAAAACTAGATTTATCTATAGACACCATTGGTGGTGGCCTAGTGAGAATATCTCACACCCTGTTTTGACCACCATTGCATTGGGGTACCCCAAAAAACCTCATGATTGAAGGACTAGGTTCTTTGGATTGTGATGTCATGATTATAGCTGTAATTTGGAGCACATGACTGAGCTAGTACTGAAAGCGCGGCCGATTGTCGCCTATCGACCGTTCAAGGTTCTAGTGCTCTGCTAATGTGTATAGCTCTCGGCGATGGTACAATTTTTTATAGTTGATTGTTTTTGAATTGTGTTTTGATTTGGGGGTTTGTTTGCAGAGCTTTAATTGAAATGATTGATTGACTAATATTGATTTAACAATTTGATAAATATTGGGGTGAGTTCATCATTAGGTAGTTAAGCTTGTGATATCCTTGAGCTTTTCTTTATATTGCATTAAATTAACACCCATGTCACAAGTTGACATTGATTGGAATTCCCAAGTGTTAAGGCTTTAATCCAAGCCTTGACTTAACTCAGGGTTCTAATCTTAATCATATCTTGTTTATGGTAGCATATTTATGGTTCCAATAATCCATGGAAACCACATGTTAAACTAAACAAGTCATTAATCCATGACATGCTAAGTCCAACATACACAATGTTAATTCAAAGAATACACATCGAGCAAAAGCTCTCCATCGCTTAACATACCTACATTATAACTCACCCTAATGAGAGATTTACTCAGCCATTAGGATGGTTATTAATCTGGTAGGGATGTTTATAGTATTAGGGTATGAGAATAAGAGGAAGAAGAATTGGACAAGAAAAGAGTGGTGTGCCGAACACACACATGAACTACAAAGAACGTGAATGAAACACGTGTTTTGATTGAATAAGAAATCACTTAAAGGAAATGGTTTTTAGATTGATTTTTAACAATTAAGAAACTATTAATATTAAACTACAGAAGGTGTATGATAATTAGAAGTGATGAAGGAGAAACTTGCATTAAAACTCAAAAGAAATTACAAGTACACTAAAACAATTACAAAGGAAAGAGCATGAAATACATGGAAAGAAATGAAGGAGGAAAGGTTTCTCAAGTAAAAACTTGAGTATGGAAGATCCTCCCAAGACCTTGGAAATTACTTGGTCGTTCCAATATATCCTCCTAAGTGCCAAAGTGACAACCTCTTGCAAGGAGAAGAGGGGAGTGTATTTATAGCCAAAGGTCGTGTACTGTTTTCATTCCCAAAATACCCCTCAGGTTGGCCAGCCAATTTCACCTTTCAGACAGATGAATCTCGAGATATATCCTTCTTCAATATTGTATATATGGATGTGGAATAGTCACCCTAAACATTTGGCTGTCATTGGAATTTTTTGGCCAATGTTATGGCTAGATTACTAAAAACGTTTCTACTGTCCAATGTTTTCAAGAAAGTTTCCATGGCCTAAATGTGAATGCATTTATGGCTATGGAGATGCCTTAAAATCCGAACCATTTATTCTGGAAAGTTGATACTCCATATCGTATCTTTCACACCACAAAATATTAGCTTCTTTGGACAAGTGGATTAGTTGAAAAGTCAAGAATGGTGGGATGATTTAAAATCCCGGACAGAATGGTGGGCTTGATTTCAATGGATCCATTGGGCCCCAAAATGGTAGAGTTGGGCCTTTAAATTTTTATCCATGACTCCTTAGGAAATTCCAGAGCTTGAAAAAGAATATCCACTCATTTGGGCTGGGAAATAGAGCCCAGTAATGAAATCTTCAAGGCTGGTCCAGAAATTAGGCAGATCCGGTGGGTCATCTTGTGTGGTCCATATGGCCCTTCAAATGGCCGAATTAGCCAATGCTCCAGTTGAGTGATTTGTAGGAAATTGAATTTAGAACCCTACAAAACAATAATCACACAATTTGGATTACTAGGGTGAGATTTATATTTAAAATACTAAATAGACATGAATCTGTATTATTCGAAACAATACTCCAATATAATATTTAATATTAAAGCATGAGTATTTCACATAAGTTATGCACATTTAATTGAAAATAAGTAGAGGGAGTATATAAAATGATATTAATAAATGAATAACATCAACTCAACCACACTTAATATTGTGCATGTCCTCATGTGCAACAAACACAAAAGAAAATCAAAACAAAACCATATTCATTCACCAACAAATATTAAAATTTTGTTTTCACCAATCAAGGAAGGTTTAGACTATTTCATTCATCCATATTGAATTCCATCAAAAATTTGGTTCACAATAATGCATCAGAAACAATTCATTTTTTCATGTTCAGGGTTTGAATTGGAAAATGTAGGCACTCAAAACTTACTCCTCTCAAGATGATAAAAATGTATTTTAGGAGGTTCACTCATTCACCAACAAAAAGTGAAAATCAAGAGTTTGTAAGAGATCTCAGCTTCCATTCCCAAATATAATGTGTACAAGAATCAAGAGGTATTTTAAGGGGTTTTTCAATGGCTATGGTATGGTAGGTATATAATGTCCAAAGGAAAAGAGGGGTTAAAAACACCAACATGGAAAAATCAATGCACATTTTTTTTGAAATTTTATTTGAAAGGAAATAGAAACACATATTTACAAGGGCATAAATGTGTGATGAATGAAAAGTGAGGGAGATAGAAAATGGAATAGGGTGAGATGATGGAATATGTACAACATGGAAGACTTCCAATAATGACACAATACAAGATGAATCATGTGTTCTTTTTTTTCTCTCTTTTTTCTTTTTTTTCGAAAGATGTGATTGAAACAAGTCTCACAGTCATCTCCCAACCCATGCTTGATCTCCTCATGGAACTAATTTTAGTAGTTATAACAAGATCAAAGGTTGATGATGAATGATTTTTGACCCACCCAAGACACAACCCATTCCATTTTTTTATTTTTTTATTTTTTCATTTATTTTAATATAATTTTTTTTTCATTTTTTTGAACACTTTTCAATGACTTTTGTACAAATGACAATTACACATATACACCCCAATGCTCACAGAATTACAACCTCTCCCCCACACTTAAATGGATGATTTCCCTCAAGCATATGATGACACATTGGAAATCAATGAATGTACGCCCAAAAATGAAGTCTATTCCCTCCACACTTAAATTTAAATAAATTGTAAAATGAAAATCCATGAAGATTTTGGGTGGGACAAGGTATTAGGCTTGTAATGTGGCTATAAAAACAAATGTTTTCATAGGCTCAAAGGGGATTTCAAAAGTAGGATCAATGTAAGGATAACGGGAGGCTATTTGGCTATTCTGATTCTCATGTGGCTTAGAAAATGCCTCTATCATATTAATGCACACAAAAGATGGAAATTCAGATCGAAGGTCCACAAACTCAAGACTCACAATTAGTGGTGAAAACACACAATGAAAAAGATGGCCATATATGACCTTGGCATGAAGGCTAATGTTATTCCTTACGGTAGGGGAGAATCATTTTCCACCAAAAAATGTTCATTCAAAATGTTTGTTATTGACACAAAATTGTTTACCCATGTTTGAGATAAAAATTCAATATATTTGAGTTTAAAACAAGACTTTTGACTCCCCAAAATGGTTGGACAGAATTTCAATATTGGATGATGAGTAATTATGACACCCCTTTTTTCTAATTTTCTTTTTTTTTTAATTAATTTTTTTTAATTTTTTTTATTTTTAATGACACATCCACACGAAAGTGAAAATAGAAAAAAGGTTGTGGAAGAATGTTGTAAAAAAATGAGAGGGAGAGAGGAAGAAGAAGAAATAGAGAGAAGAAGAGAGGGAAGAGAGATTGAGGAGAGAGAGAGTTAAAGGGAAAAAGGTGCCCCCTGGTTTGGATTTGGTGGGTCGCCGTTTCCATCTAGTGGTGGGTCAATAGAAGTCGATGTGGAACCTGAAGTGAATGGCCTCTCATGGTGATGCTTTACCCGGTGTCCATTTACTGTGAATGTTCTTTTTGAAGAAGGGTCTTGGACTTGCACTGCACCAAATGGGTAAACATTAGTAATAATAAAAGGTCCATCCCAACGATAATTGAGCTTACCTAGGTGAAGTCGAAATTGAGAATTGAAGAGCATTACCTTTTCACCTTCATGAAATACCTTTCGAAGAATGTTCTTGTCATGGAGTGACTTTGCCTTTTCTTTGTAGATAATGGAGTTCTCATACGAATCGAGTCGAAGCTCCTCCAATTCAGTCAACTGCAACAATCTTTCTTCACCAGATTTTCACAATCAAAATTACAAGTTTTGATAGCCCAAAATGACTTATGTTGGATTTCAACTGGTAAATGACAGGATTTACAAAAAACTAGCCTAAATGAAGACATCCCAATGGGTGTATTATAGGCTATTCGATAGGCCCAAAGTGCTTCACCAAGACTATCGGGCCAGTCTTTTCTTGTGGGCTTAACAATTCTTTCAAGCACTCTTTTCACTTCTCTGTTAGAAAGTTCAGCCATTCCATTTGTTTGAGGGTGATATGCAGTGGATGTTTTATGTACAACCCCATTATTTTTCAAAAGTGACTCCATGGTTCTATTACAGAAATGAGTTCCTAAGTCACTTATCAAAGCACATGGTGTTCCGGATCGATGGAAGATATGGGTTTTGAGGAACTCACTCACAGTTTGAGCATTATCTTTCCTAGTGGGTTTGGCCTCGACCCACCTAGAAACATAGTCAACGGCAAGGAGAATGTTGGATAATCCATTGGAATGGGGAAAAGTTCCCATGAAATCGATGCCCCAAACATCGAAAAGCTCACAAAAGATTAATGGATTTTGAGGCATTTTGTTTCTTTTGGAAATTGTGCCAAACTTTTCGCAAGTGGGACATGATTGACAGAACTCGTGTGAGTCCTTGAAGAGTGAAGGCCAAAAGAATCCAGAATCTAGGACCTTTCGAGAAGTCCTTTGTGGTCCAAAGTGGCCACCTCCAGGCATTGAGTGGCATAATTCCAAGATGGATGATTGTTCAGTTTCATCAACACATCTCCTAATTACCATGTCATCCCCAATTTTCCAAAGTTTATTATCTTCCCAAAAATAATGCTTTGAATCACTTTTCAACTTTTCTTTTTTTTCTTTTGAAAAATATTCAGGGAAAACAGCAGAAACCAAGTAATTGACAATTGGGGCATACTATGGTAACTTTGGAGTGAGTGATGAGAGTTGTTCAGTTGGAAATTCAGGATCAATTATTTCAAAATGAGAAGAATTAGAAATTCTACTCATGTGGTCAGCCACAGGATTTTCTTTTCTAGGTTTATCTTTTATCACAAGGTCAAACTCTTGGAGCATTAAAATCCATCTTATTAGCCTTGGTTTGGAATCACTTTTCTTACGTAAGAACTTTAATGCGGAGTGGTCTGTGAAGATGGTGATTTTGGCACCTAAGAGATAGGGCCGAAATTTATCCAAGGTAAAAACCACAGCTAAAAGTTCATTTTTAGTCACAGTGTAGTGTGATTTAGTTTCATCCAATGTTTTTGAGGCATAAAAGATGACATGAGGAATGTTTTCTCTTCTTTGACCAAGAACATCCCCAATGACCCTATCAGAAGCATCACACATCAATTAAAATGGTAAGGACCAATCTGGGGGTTGGATTATTGGAGCAGACGTGAGATCAGATTTGAGTTCAATGAAGGATCTCTTGCAAGCCTCATCAAAATTGAATGTGACATCATTTTGAAGTAAATGAGTGAGTGGGAGGGAAATCTTGCTGAAGTTCTGAGTGAATCTCCGATAGGAACCGGCATGACCAAGGAAGGACCGAATGTCTTGAACTGATTTGGGTTCAGAAAGTGATTGGATCACCTCAATTTTGGATGGATCAACTTGGATACCCTCTTGAGAAATTATGTGCCCTAGAACAATCCCATTTGAAACCATGAAGTGGCATTTTTCATAATTCAGCACAAGGTTGCACTTGACACACTTTTGAAGGACCAAAGAGAGTGAATGTAAGAAAGATTCAAATGACTCGCCATAAATGGTAAAGTCATCCATGAAGACCTCCATGCAATTCTTAATGAATTCAGAAAAGATACTCATCATACACCGCTGGAATGTTGCAGAAGCATTACAAAGGCCAAAAGGCATTCGCCTATAGGCATAGGTTCCAAAGGGGCAAGTGAATGTGGTCTTTTCTTGGTCTTGAGGTGCGATTGGAATTTGGAAGTAGCCAGTGTAACCATCAAGAAAGAAATAGTGTGACTTTCCGGCCAATCTATCAAGCATTTGGTCAAGGAAAGGAAGTGGGTAGTGATCTTTTCATGTTTCAGCATTCAATTTGCGTTAATCGATGCACACACGCCATTTGTTTTTCACTCGAGATTTGACCACTTCTCCATGTTCATTTGTGACAACTGTTATCCCGCCCTTCTTAGGAACGACTTGAATTGTACTAACCCATTCACTATCAGAAATTGGGTAGATAATACCAGCTTGAAGAAGCTTGGTAATCTCTTCCCTAACTACCTCAAGTATGAGTGGATTGAGTCTTCTTTGAGGTTTCCTAATTGGTTTGGATGATTCCTCTAGATGGATGTGATGCATGCAAAGGGCAGAGTTGATTCCTGGAATATCCTCTAGAGTCCAACCTAAGGCATTTTTGTTTTCCTCTAACACTTGAACAAGTTGGGACTCTTTAGTTTCAGAAAGTGAAGCAGAGATAATGACAGGGTAGGAGGGATCATGGAAAAGGAATGCATACTTGAGGTGTGAAGGAAGAGGTTTTAGATCAGTTTCAGCCTTGATTTGAGAGATAGACAAGTTAGGAGCAGGAGAAGGGATTCCAGATGGGTTTGGATCATTTTCCTCAACACTATCCAAGGTGGAGCAGTAGAGATCAGAGTTGATGTGGGATTCAAGAGAGTTTTTAAGTTCACTTTGATTGATGGAGTCTAAGAAAGAAAGGTCAACATCAACTTCTCCATTTATAATTTGGTTAATCATTGAGCAGATTTCACAGTCTCCACTATCATTAGAACATGATGAGCATGAATAAATGGTGGTGAGTTGACTCTTAGAAGTGTCATCAGATGCATGAATAGAGAATGCAGAGTGATTCTCTGATGGGTATCGCATGGCTTGAAAAATGTTGAACTTGACCAGTTGGTCACCAAATTCCATGGATAAGATGCCCGAATGGACATCGATCTTGGTTCTAGCAGTCATGAGGAAGGGTCTTTCTAGAATTAGGGGAGATCGAGAAGAGGTCGTCTCACCTTCCATGTCAAGGACATAGAAATCAGCTGGGAAGATAATATCATTGACCCGAACAAGAACATCCTCAATTATACCCTCAGGACTGGCAGTGCTTCGATTGGATAATTGAATGACAACACCCATTAGGTGCAAGGGACCTAGACCAAGGTTGGAGAAAATGGATTTAGGCATGACATTTATTGAGGCTCCAAGGTCTATGAGTGCATCATCAAAGTTGGAACTCCCTATTTGACATGGAACCGTGAAGGTCCCTGGATCTTTGCACTTCATGGGAATGGACTGTTGGGTTGAAACATTTTCAATGTTCCTAAGTTTCCTCTTATGGGTGCATAATTCCTTAAGAATCATGGCATACTTAGGGTTTTTTTTGATGGCATCTAAGAGGGGGATGTTCACTTCAACACGTCTAAACATGTCAAGCATTTCAGGATCTGGTTCAAAGGACTTCTTAGGCTTGGAGATGGCTTGAGGAAAAGGAATTGGGTTCCTTAGAGGAATAGAAGGAGGTGAAGGAGTGGATTCAAGTTCCTTTTCCAGCTTTTTGTTCTTTTCATTTTCTAGATCAACATCGAAAGGGGAGGTAGAGGAATCAGCATGGGGCATAACAATTTTCTTTCCCGATCTAAGTGCAATTGCACTTACATTACCCTTAGGGTTAGGTAATGGTTGAGCTGGGAGTTGGGATGAATTGGATGGTTTTTGCTGGCTAAGGTGGGATGCAAGTCGACCTATTTGGGTTTCAATGTTCTTGAGGCTAGAACGGTTGAAGGAAGCAAGATCCTCTACAACACTTTCCCATGGTTGTTTAGAAGAAGAGGCTTGTCCCAAATTGGGTTGGACTTGATTTTGGTTCTTGGGAAAGCGATTGTATTGGGTGGGGAATTGGGAAGGCTCGTTAGGATAGTGGAATCCAGGAGGAGGTGGTTCACGCCCAAATTTACCCAAGAGAAGAAGGGTAGAACGGTCCTTGTAGTGTAGCTTGAGTTGTCGATTCCACAGAGACCTAAGAAGATACCTAAGATACACAACCTAAGGGATGGATTTTTGGCTATGAAGTGGCCAACTCTGGGTTGATTTTAGATTGGTTTAAGTGAAATCTAAGATACTTAAGTTAATTCAAATTAAAAGAATGAGTTGATCCTAGGTTATCACTCGGGGTGGATTGGACGTATTTTCTTTTTAATGATTTCAAATTCTTCAATTTGAGATGGGTTCATTTAAGGAGATAAAACAACATCATCACTTACTGGTTTAATGCCTACACCCTTTAATACTAATCACCTATACACTTGAAGGTTCAATGTTTCAAGCACTTCAAGGTAAAGGATCGTATTAGTACTTGAAGTGTGTGGCCTTAAATTCAACAAGGACGATGGAGTTTAAAAATCATCAAATAAAAATCCCAATTAACGAAGTGATTATACATTAATTAGGTGATAAATAACATCCAATCCATCCCCTTTCTACTCCCTTGGATCAACCCATAAGTGGTTTTTCCCTCCATTTATCCCATGGTTTCAATGGAAGCGGAAAGTAGACTCATGAGGGAAGAAATGGAGAAGTAAAGAAAACAACAAAAATAAAATGATCACTCCACCGTTGTGTGAATAATTTCACAAGGGTTGGTGTGAATAAATTCACACCTTGATCCAACGGTATCAAAGAGATATTAAGAACAACAGAATAAGAGTAGAAGAAGAACTTTTATTAAGAAACTAAAGTGAATTTAACAACTTACATGTGAAAGACAAAATCGAGGCAACAAAAATGCAGCATAACATTACAATTGAACAAAGCATCCAAGATCCTAAAATCCTTCACCACCACTGCCTTAAATAGGCATTTTGGGAGCCTTGGGTCGAGCCAACAATAGTACAAAGCATCTTAATTAATTTTGGTAGGCTATAGGTGGTGGAAATCTTGTGGAATTTGGACTCTTCCACGTTTGACCCGAGGTGGCAGCCAGTTTTCATCCACCAAACAGACGCGTATGGAAGACCTTCTAGAAGGCCGAATCAGAGTGGGCCATAGAAGACCAAAATGGAGATCAGGATGTCTTATAACCGCCTGTAAAATATGGTCCCATTTGGAGTTGTTTATTCCGAGAGATGATCACATTAGTGGGCTGTTTTTCTGGGCCGCAGAATCTGGCCCAAAATTGTATCTCTAACGTGGGCCGCCTAAATGACCACCATGGTGGCCGAATCAGCATTAACTCTTGAAGAGTTATTTGTTCCTATACATGTCTTCTATCATCCCACGACATGTGGGATTAATTGGGCATGTATGCTGGGCCCCACAGCCTCATCAGTGGGCTGATGTCCAATCTGCCTTCTCCAGAATTGATTCCTTTCATTGCCAAATATCTCCATCATCCTCCATGAATTCTCCATTGATCCCTGAATGAAACATGTTCATATTGGAGTGTAGATAAATTATCAAATTAAAATATGTATAATCAGATGAATCATTTGGTACTTTAAATGATGTTCAAAAATGTACCACATAAAAGTGCATTTTAAGAAGGTATTACAATCATAATGTTAAATGATGTTCAAAGTATAAAATGCACTAAAATGGTGTTTATGAATAATAAAGAACATGAATATTATATATATTACCAATGAATATTAGCCTCATTTAGTGGCTAATCACACCCCCCAACTTCAGTTTTGCTAGTCCCGAGCAAAATATATCTCATCAAAAATGAAATTCGAATTCCCTTTTCCAGAAACATTTTAATACACAATGATCACCAAAAAACCTTACACCAAACAATCATGAAACCCATAAAAACATTTTAATACGAGATTGTTTCATAAGCAGATCCCAATCCCAAGCCCATTCCTTTGATCAAATCCATCATCATTCTTCATCCAACTCAATTAGGTGTAATGATGTGTTGTGAATCACAATAGATATGGGGGTTCATTTTCATTCAAGGGGAAAATCATGGAAGCGCTAGGTGGAATCACATTTAATCCTAATATGAGTATTCTTCATCCCTCTTTTTTTTTTGATTTTTTTTTGCAATATTGCTATAGTAATTGAGATTGCAATTAATCAAATTAACCCATGTAGCAAGACTTTTCCGATGACTCCCAGACTCAAAGGCCTTAGGGCACCAAGTGAAACCCACATACTCAGGCATCGTCTCAAGTTAACTTAATCAAAGACAAAGTAATATTACCATAAATAGAGATAGATTGAAAAAATCAGGGCTCGACAACTCTGGAGTCACGATCCCCAAGTGCCGAAAGCCTCCCATTTTATCAATTCATTGCTCTACACGCAAATTTTTATTTTATTTTTTTTTATTTTTTAATAATTTTTTTTAGTTTTTTTTTGAATACTTATATTATTCATAAAAATAAAACCAGCCTATGCTATTTATTATGGGACCCCAAAAATTCAAATTAGTACCCCACAGTCTAGAGGACGTGCATTGTGGCATTTTTGTATTTGGATGAAAATTTAAATGATGAAATATCACATTGGACAACCACACATTCCAAAATCTATGCTCATGAAATTATACAAGGATTAAAATAATAATTAGGGTATGCTAAATTATTTTACATTCAGTTTCAAAGTGTGCAATGCGTATTACCATGTTCAAAGTTAAAAGAATTTTTCCTTCCATTTAATTATTTTTTCAAATCATTCATTTTTTTTTGACACAAAAGCATTTTTTTTTATCTCCCCCCCCCAAATTAAAATAACATTGTCCCCAGTGTTTAAAGAAAAGAAAATTTAGAAGGGGTAGAGTTAGAGAATGAAAGTTCAAAAAGGAAATTGAAAATGAGGGTCATGGAATGAAATCACCTGGTGGTTGAAGTTTGAAGTTCTTGCTGCTCCAATTTATTCCTTTGATATCCATGTCACTTGCAGAGTTCCCTAGTGAAAAAAAAACAAACAAACAATACAAAAGAGCATATATATATATATAAGTAGAATATAATTATATATATAAAATAAAATAAACTGATGATACATTGTCTTCTTTTTTAAATTTCTGGGTAAGGTATTCCATCTGGTAAGACCTAAGTTAAATATAACTAGTCCCCTAAAGATGATAAATTATAAACTCCAATTCTCTTATGGATTGAAATCCTCAGAAATATTCACGAAATAAATCCAGAAACTAATCAACAACTTAAAGAAAACTACTCCTTCCAATATATTCTATTGATTCCAAAGAAAAAACTTCCAATTGATATGATATTTTCCCAATCAATGGTGCAAAAAATACTAATGTACCCAACTTATCATTCTTCTCTCCTCTAAATAGATGCTTGATTCCATCAACAGTTATGAAACTAACCGTTCACACATAACAGTAAATATGAGAGTTAAACATCTTCAAAGAATCCATGACTAGGATTATATCATAAACATCCATCCCAATCACTGAGAAGTACCATATCTACTCTACCCCATCAAAAATTATAAAACATTTTGTACATAGAAAGGTTTTACACTCTCATTGACCTAGAAGAGTTCGATGTTTCAAAACAAAAGGAATCATTTCCACATTTAATCCCAGAAAATAAACAGCCTATGAAACATTGAAAGAATGAGACACAACCATATAAAACAACACATGCATAATGGTAGATTTTAAAATAATAATACCTCTCACTATGGATAGTCTTGAATGATCATCTACCACAACCTACTTAGCTCCAAACTCCTGTTTGTTGGCTAGCATTTTCTCTCTATTACCCTACTGAAATTTCCCTTTCTAAGTAGCCATGGTATTCCAAGAATAATATTTACTAAATTTTCTCTAATGATGATGGGTATGCAGCTTCCCTCACCCTATTAAAGCCTAAAATTCCTATAACACCTAAGAAGTGTCTCGAGAATCCGACCTTGGAGCACAGTGATAATCGCACTGAAGATTCCCTATCTAATTCCAATTATGGCACACTCTAGGCAGTGTCATAAAATCTCTCCTTATATGGATTATAGAGCCACACTAAAAACATACTACATTATTCTGAGGCTTCAGTGGAAGATTCATTGATCCCACAGTTCGATTCTAGGCCATACTCCTACCTTGGAAATAAGTGTCCCTCTCTCGATTGCATCCTGTGTTAGAGTTATTAATATTTCACAGGGGTATCAACCTACCTCCTCCAATGGTATATCCCAATATATCTCTTTTATCTTTTGTATCTCTATTTACCATCTCTGTATAATCCATTATATAGAGCACTGCGATATTCGAAGAAATTTCTTACCTTAGGGATAATTCAGAAATGTGCATCTTCAAAGACACACCAAATACAACCTCAAGTGAAAAATATACTAAGTTCATCAATTTTTCCACATATTCTATTAGAAAAAAGTTCTCTTGTTTCAATTTTAATAAATCCATTTTTCCCTAAATTTTGAACATGTGAGGATAGAATTTTTTTTTTAAAAATTCTCATAATCCTCCCCATTCCATACCTTAGTCCCTTTTATCTCGGACCACTAACTCCCACATTTTATGCATAATATCTTCAAATATATATGTCACTAACTTGAATTTAATGTCCACCGATGTTCCTAGGAAATCAAAACTTCAATTTTTCCTATTCATCCATGACTCCTCCTTTTATGGTTTTGAATCACCCTGAAAAGTGGGTGAATTCTACTTCTAAAACTAAATTGATTTATCCACATTCTTCAGATCCTCTCTTATATTCCAATTATCCATAACCTAAAAGGCTTGTACTATGCTCTAAATAAGCCGCTGGTTCACCTGGGACTCAAGTGAAACCACATTTTTAGGAGCTTCCACTAATTGGTTTCAACAAAAAATTCTCGGTTCCATTTATATGAATACAATAAAAGCATCATAAGGTTCACTCTCTAGAAACTGAAGGCCTAAAATTTATAATTCTAGAACATTGAAACTATCATAACCATGATTTAAAAAATACAAAATTTCCCATGTTTAATCATTTTTTTGAGAAAAAATCACCATGTTCTGAAAATCAACCCATATTCAAAATACCACAAATGTTCACTTTTCTAATTCAAAAATTTAAATACAATTTATATATTTTTCGGGAGTCAAAGCATTTATACTATAAAAGAAATAATTATTCCTAATGAAATTTAAAATCCAAGAGGGATGTCATTTCTAAAATTCATTCCATGCTCTTCCCATTGGCTAAACCCACAACAATGAGATCACACTCCTATAACTGTCTCAAAAACACTTATGTACCAAAATACCTAGTAACTTAAAGTTCAAAATAAAAAGGATAGATTAATATTTTTTATGATATTCATTTTATGTTATGATAATAATACTCCTTGATACCATCCCAACTTAAGGATTAAACTAAGAATGAATGTCATCTCTAAGACCAATGGATGATGAAAAAGTACCAAAAAATGATTCCACATGTAACATCCAGACCCTCCTCATTGGATTAAGTTAAGGAAAAAGTTCTACTTGGACTCAAGTGACACACCCAATTTTCTAAAGACAGGAAATAAATGCTATGCGATTCTTGAATGGGGGGGATGACTTTTCCTTTAATATACAACAAACCACCAAAACGTATTATTTCCAAAATAACTATATGGTCCATGTTAACAATGTATTACAATTCAACCTCATAACCAATGAAAAAAAATAAAAAACCATACCAATAACACATTAGATTACCAATAAAAATACTAAATAATAATACTCAAGACACAATGAAATAACTCCTCAGATCCATGAAAAGCTACATACTCCAACACCATAATTTCACAAGCATCACAATGTTCTACTAAAGAAATGAGATTATTTTCTTTTACCAGTGTCTTAGAATACAACATATGAAAAGAACACAAATTACAAATAAGGGGGTGAGTAATAATACTCAGCAGGTTTTCCCCAAATGACTTCCCTTCTCATACCACTAGGATAGAACATGTTAGCACATTTATATAAACAATTTATATAAAGCCATTAAAATAGTTTAACCATTTCCAAATATCCAAACACATCCTTACCCAAATAGTTTACCCAATTATGCATATTTTTAGGGAAAAAATTCAAACAAGTCATTAACCATTTTTATATTTCTTGTTGGCATTACCCAGTTCATCTCATGTGGCTACATGCATTTCTCAACCATTCACACATCCCAACCACATTTGATCGGTGTTACCAATAACGGTGGATATTTACATCCAACCCCATCCCCGTTTTATTGAAGTAATTCACACCACATTATAATAAATTTATGGTGGTACTTCAAACCAATTTTCCACCCAACCAATATTATTTTCTAACACACATTCCAAACCACTTAAATAAAATAAAAAATTTATATCAAAACCCATTTATCCCCGACATCATTTCAATAAAACAACATTCTTATTGAAAACTAGTTTCACAAACCATTTACATAAATAAAAGCAAGCATTCGAATTTAAAATCATCATTTTAAAATCCATCAAACAATCATAATGAAAAACAATATCAAAATTTCTCCAAAAATACCCATATTATCACAAAATGGATTTCAACCAAGCTTCACACATCAATTTCACAATAAATTTCAAGTAAGGTATATAATTTGAAATTTAGTCTTAAATTTCTAGAAAGAGGAGTTGAGAGTGTATCCACCAACCTGTAGAGTTTTGGATAAAATTACCCACTATAGAAATGTTGACCAAATCTTGGTGAAAACTCTAAAAAACCGCCTTAGATCCCTTCCCCGAGCATCAGCAAGGCAAATTATAACTAGTAATGGAAACAAAAACCCTAGATATATCCACAATAGAACTTGATCTAGGAAATTGGGATAGAGATATAGGAGAATAGATATATGAAAAACCCAAAAACTACTAATAAACGAGACTTTCCAAGAGAAATCCATCTTCAAACCACCATGAAAACCCATCGAAACACTTCCAAAATGAGTGGGATAGGTTCCTTAACCTTGGAAAAGAGGAAATACATAGTTAGGGAAACATGAAAGAAAGAAAAAGTTATTTAGGGTTAATAATCCATGAGATACATTTTTTAACCATTTTTTAATGTCGTGCATGGTTAGCTCGCACTGTTAGATAAAACATGCACTAATTGTGAATCTACTAAGGTCTAAGGGGGTGCCTTACATGGTTGGCCCACATAATTAGACAGACCATGTGTCAATCGTTCTAAATACCACTATCCTATGTTGCATGGTTATATTGGGGATTCCGTATGATTTGGAAACTATGCACATTAACCGTGTGCTAACACCTGTGCCTTTGCCTCAATTTCATGGTTTACTATAAGTGTTTTATGGTTTTCACTAACCGTGCTCAAACCTTGCGCCATAGAAAATCCAAAAAATGTTTTGAAAATCCATCCAAACACTCCCAATGTATACCAAACAACTTTATATATGAAAAAAATCATAAATAAGGGTTTATTACATCAAATAGAGGGTGCTACATAAATCATCAATTTTCATAATTTTAATATCAGATAATTTTTATTCTTAAGAATACATTTTTCTAAAATCTATTTTTTAATTTTCTTTGAAGCATTTATTTTAAATTTATTTATGAAACTTATAAATACTGAATATTGAAAATTTTATTCCTTATTTATAATTATGAAGTTAAAATTTGATAAATAGAACCCTTTTATTTTTTTCATTATGAATAATAACCATGTTAAATATTTCGTACCTCAATAAGGGTAAAATGAGTAAATTAGGGTTAAAACAATGAGATTTGGCCTCAAAATCATATAAAACCATGCATTTATTTTATTTATGAGATAAATTAGGAAATATCCATCCACGATTTAATTAAAAATTATTTTTATTTAATTTTCCGTTTACAGTGACATTTATATTATTTTAAAAAATGAAAACTTCAAAATATCACTCTCTTACAATTTAATTTCTTTTATATGTTCATATAGGGATACAAATATGTTATTGAGAATTATAAAAGTTTATTTTTAATTGAATAATTTATTTTTATGATAGTAATTTATTTTTAATTTTTAGTGATGAAATAATTACCTTAAATTCTTATACAATGCTAACATAATGCTTGAGAAAGTAGTGGAAAATTCTTTAAATGATTTTAAAAAATCTAAAAGTAACATTTGGATGATTTATAGTTACCCATTAATTTTATAGGTAAATATAATATAATATATTCATGTTAAAGGTTTATATTTTAATTTCATTTCTCTCTTGATGTCATTAAAGTCAAATTAAATGAATGGTGTCAAAAAGGTCATTAATGATATTCTTTATGAATAATATTATATTAAATTATTTTAAAATTATAAAAATGTTGAAATAGAATAATTATTATGATAAATTATCTAAAATTTCATTTCATAGACAATTATGATCCAATTTTTAACTTATAAATAAAATTATATCCTTTTAATAATGAAATAGTTGTTATAGTGGTTAAGGATAAAAATGGTTAATGAAGGGAATAATAAAAAAATGTTTAAAATGATATATAAACCTTTATATATTATATTGGATGATTATATTAGAATAAGATACTACTTATATTATAATTATTGTTATTATGGAACCACTTGGACATGGATGTGAAAATATAATATTTTAATATTTTTAAAAATTTCAAGAGTGCCCCTACCCTAACATATAAAAGGACAAACATTATCTATTTTCTTTACATAATTTTTAGAAACCAAGACTGAAAAATGTGAAAATTTATCTTTTGAAATTATATATCCATGATTAATATGTTCTACTATTCTTAAAATATAATTCCAATGGTCCTCAAGAAATGATTTAAAGGAGGCCAACTGATGGAGAGATAATCATCTTACTTGACCTCTTTTTATTTCATTCCATATTATACATCCTCTAAATTTGTGGTATTCATTATAAAATAATATCATATGTACACTAAATATACTAAAATGTTATAATTATAATTAAATCACCCTTATCCACCATCTTTTCCATCAATTGAGAAATAAAAGTATCGCTCGTGCGTATGGGTGGACTACCAGTTCCACATAGAGATACAATTCATTTTTCATCATAATGTTTAATGTATGGTTATTATGATGGGTTTAATATTTAAATATTATATTTATGAAATAATTATTCTTCTGAAATGATAATATCATATCTACCTTTGTACCTTATAATCTATTGAAAATCGATAACATTGCTCATGCGTATGTGTGGACAACAACCTCTACAAAGCGATGTGATTATTTTCTCATTTTTGATTTACATATATGGTAATAATGATATATTTAATGAATATATATGATATATATGTTTCAATAATGATATTTTAAATATTAATTATTATATACCTTTATTTCATTCTATATTTCAAAACGTTAAACCAGTGTTCATGCGTATGTACAGTCTACCATCTCTAAGAACATTATAAATCACTTTTCTATATCTCTATGTTATAGATGAATATAAGTATATATAATTAATATATATGATATTTATATCATAATTGAAATTATTTATATAATGTAACCATGGTAAATGTACAAGGACTGGAACCACCAAACCAAAATTCTCATAAAAATGAAACAATGAAGACCAGAAAATGACATTTTTAATTAGGAATTATTTATAAATGGGCATAGAAATGTTATAAGAGGATCATATATGTTACTTTATGTATTTAAATACTTATTTTATTTAATTATATTAATAATAAATTTATTTTATATTTGTTTTGAACACATATGAAGCAAGTCAAACTTGAGGTAAGGATTTACCATCTCAATTTTATTTCAATGAAACATATTCTATATTAAAAACTTGTTTTTTAGGTGTGTATAATTGCCATGAATTTATTTTCAAGTTATTATCATTAAAATTATCAGGATTTACAAATCCATTTAAGGTTTTATCTTTCACGAGGTTTTGATTCAGAAGTTTCCAAATTGGTAAGGGTTTATCATCTCAAATTATTTTCTTTGGGACATATGTTATGTTATGTACCAATATTTAATTATGAGGTGTATATATAGACACTTTGAAATGTTATATAAATTAATTTACTTATGATCACAATAATGAAACTTTCATTATATGTTATTCTTCAATGGGGCTTACAATTCAAAATTTACCAAATCGGCAAGGGAATTATTTTACAATATCATCGTTTATCCGGATTGTTTATGATTAAATTTATAATGTTTTTTTAAATATCTCTCAATAATCCAATAAATTTATATTACATTGTTTTACTTTTTTTATTGGATTTTTTTTATGTAAAATTAATTTTTAGTTCCCTCTTCAAACAATTTTTTTTTTCATATCCTTGTTTTTTAAAAATGTTTTTCAATAATTCAGTTTATATTATAATATTATTTTTAATGTACTTTTTATCTATGAATTAATTTTTAAAAAACTTTTTAAAAGGAAACTTATTATTTTATTCTGAATAAGGTACTTTTGACTTTTACCAAAAATGTGAAAGAAATATTTATTTTAACATACACAACATGAATAGAATTTCCTAAAATCATGAATGATCAATACTTTCAAGATACCTTTACATGTTTCCAAGGTTATTTTGATGTAAAATTCTCCCGCAATATTTTCAAATTTTTAGATTTTAAAAAACTAACTTAAAATTGATAAGGGAATTTTCCTCAATAAATATTCTAGTGATATTTTAAAGGAATTTTTTCATCTATGATAACATCATTTGATTTTACTTATGATTTTACTGGGATATGATTCTATGATACCATAATTATTTTTTATATGTATGGTTTTTGGCTGTGATGATGAAATATTTATTGAACCTATTTTCTTTTACATTGTGTATTTCATTATGCATTTTGAAAATGTGAAATATATTTGAATGAATTATGATTATATGATGAGTTGTACCAAAATTATATATCCCTCCAATGCATGGGGTAAAAATTAATGTGTTTTGAGATTAAAGGGTACATGGGAGGTTATTCCAAGGAAAAAAAGGGTACACTGAAGGTTATCCCAATCTCAAAAGAGGGTAAAAGATAGGATATCCCAAGCCCAAAAGAGGGTATATAAGACGTTATCCAAAGATTGAAGAAGGTACATGGATTATTATCCAAAGACTTATATGTTATGAATTCCTTGCTGTGTATTCTTGATGTAATATTTTTATGATTATTATTATACCACAAGTCCTTCCCAAATTTACCCTATAGGCAGAAGTATTTATTGTTGTACAAGTAGGGGTCGAATCCATAGGGACTGAAAAAGTAACCTTGAGAGACTCGGATTTGTTAGGAACTTTGGTTATGAAGTGTCCAACTATGGGGTAAATTTCAATTAGGATATAAAAATACTAAAGTTCCTAAGAGAATGGGATGAATTAAATAATAAAAAAACTAATAATTTGTATGTAAAAAGTTAATGAATATAAATCAAACCTTGGTTTTCTCTAAGGACATATTGAATGTATTTGTTTTCTTAGAAAATTTAAGATCACTAATTCATGATGCATCTAATAAACAAGGTAATTCCCCAAAATCATTCACCAATTTAATTCTTACACAATTCCATGTCTAATCACCACTACTCTTAGTGGATAAATTTAACAAGAACTCTAAGAAATTGGATCGAACTAGTAACCAAAATGTGTCATTATTAATGTTGGCTAAGACGAAGAAGAAAATAACTCATTGAATTGAAATAAAAAAATGAACTAAGTCAAATATCAATGAACTTTAAATAACATTCAATCCAACCCCAAGAAAATCCATAGGATCAATGTAGAAAAAATTTATCGTTCTTTCAATGTGAACCTTTCAAAGAAAGATGATATTTGACTTAAAAAAGTGGGATTGATGAAGTGAACACAAAGAAATAATGGACACTCCACTCTTGTGTGAGGAATTTCACAATTATTTATGTGAATAAATCCACAATATAATGAAAATTTATCAATGTGTAAAAATAAGTTACAAAAAATTACAAAATGAAGATGATTTATTATGAATATATGGTGAATTAGAAAAACTTACAGGAGAAAGAAAAATGTTACAATGAAAAAGAAACATCATAAAATTACAATGAAAATTAAACACAACCCTCCACTTTTTTCTTGAAAAAATCAACCCTAAATAGAACCTTGGGTTCCCATTGGTCAATCCACACCCCTAAAATTTGAACCATTAACAATGTTTGTCCCAAGGGTGGAAGAAGGTGGGTGGACAATTAATCTTTCATCATTTCCAAGACAACATGCATGAATTTTCTCTCTCTTCATTGACAGAGCAAAACAACTTTGATTTATATATAATTGGGCTTGGTTATAGAAGAAAAGATTTATATATAGAATTCTTCTAAAATATGTTGAAATTTGATCCCAATTTGATCATTCATTAGGTGTTATGACTGAAGTGGTGAGATGGATTTTTGGGCCTCTAAATCTGGACCATAATTTAATGTTTCAAAATGGTCCTCCTAGATCTCTCTCCAAAAGGAAGAATTAGACTTTGTCCTAGTTTAATGGAATGTTACCCAAGATGTACTATATCTCTCATTAAAATTTAAAACTAAATTGTATTGGATCATGACCGTTAAAGAAATTTTATTATTCTTATATCTAATTCACAACACCCATAATTTTATGGGTTGAATTTCTAGAATGACGGTCTTCCAATGTGAATCTATAAGTACTAAAAAATTTTGAATTGTTACCAATAGAATGGAAAACATGATAATTAAATTTAAAATTAAAATATAAATCGTTTTTTTATTTACAATATGTCCCAATATGTACCGTGTAATTGTGAAATTGAAGAAATAATTACAAACATGATGTGAAATAATGTTCAAATTGTAAAATGCACTAAAAATGGTGTTTATGAATAATAAAGCCCATGAATCTTATAATATAATAAAATAATATTATCCTAATTCAGGGGCTAATAACACCCCAACTTGAGTTTTTTATTCCTAAGAAACAATTATCTCAAAAATATGAAAATTGAATTCCCTTTTCCAAAAAAAATTTAACATACCATGCTCACCATTTCGACTTCACATCAAACAATCAAATCATTTAAAACATGCTAGGTCCAATATCTCAAGACCAAGAACATTCCTTTTTTTCAAATTCTTCACCACATTCCATCCAATTGCAATTATTCTTAATGGTTTGTTGTGCATCATAAAATATATGGGGCATATTTTATTGTTCAAGTAGAAAATAAGTGGAAGCACTTGGATGGAATCAAATTATACCTTAAGATAAGTATCCCATTTTTATCATTTTTTTGTTTTTTAGTTTTTTTGTACAACAATATAGATTAAAAACAACTATGGGAAAGAAAACTATGGATTTAAGATCCCCAAGTGTTGGATGACACACATTTGGACAAAACTTTTCACAAAGTGGTCTTTTTTTTGTTTTTTGGATACAAAAATTAAAATAAAAGTGGCCCCGAACCCTATGATATGATAAGAGGGATCCAAGAAGTCAAACTTACTCCCACAATCTAAGGGTTGTGCATTGTTATTTTTCTATTAAATCAATGAAAATGTAAATGGTCAAAAATTACATTAGATAGACACACATTTCAAAATATTTAACCATGAACATAAAAATAGATTAAAACCAAAGTCAAGGGTCAAAATATTATTTGATATTCCGTTTCAAAGATTGAAATGCGTGTTATCATGTTTAATGTTAAAGAAATTTTTTCTTCTATTTATGCACACAAAAATTTCTTTGACATAATATTTTTTCCTTTTATATTAAGATCCCACTAGCATAGAATAAAATTTTACCATGTGTTTAAAGAAAATAAAATTAATAATGGGGTTGAGGTAGGAAAGTGAAGCTCAAAAAGGAAATTGAAATAAGAAAAATGGTACAAAGTCAACTGGTTGTAAAAGTGGAAGTTCATGATGCTTATGATTAGTCCATTAATCTCTATGTCACGCATAGATACCTCATTAATGATGGAATAATGTGTTTGAAATCTTGGAAGAAAAATGATTTTCCTAAAAATATATAAACCTCAAATTCCTCTAAATTATACACACCGACATAATTAAAAAACATTGGAAACCCAATGAGGTTACCTTAACTGAAAAAACCCAAATAATAAAATAAAATAAAATAAAATAAAATAAAATCTACCCAGAAGATGGGTTACCTCTAAGGAAGCCCTTGATTTAAAGTTGTCAGCTCGACATGGAACCCCCAAATTATCCCACTCCAAATTTTAACATTTTATTGATTCAGTTTTTCTCCACTTCTATTTGATTGAGATTGATACTTTTTTTAGATTTTTTATAGTCCATATAAATGTGCTCCAATGAGGGATAAATCCATGGAATATCAAAAATGTTTGATCCAATTACTTCTATAGTATTTCCTAGGACATCAGGGATCATTCTTTCTTTATTAGTTTCAAAAAGAAGAATGAATGAAAACTGAAAGTTCTTGGTTATCGCTTATGGAGGAATACATTAGTGGTGAAGGAAAAAATATAATTTTGAGATCAATTAGGTTAACAATTTCAAAATAAGGTTGGGTTTTTTCATTGAACACAATTTATTTTTGAATATTTATTGATAAAATTGGTTCATTTTTAACAGACGTTTCATCCACCTCATTATCTAGATTAGTGTCATGAATGGGTATAAATTAATAGTTCGTGATTTTTTTAAATGGTTCAGTGATTTTTGGTTCAAAAAAATCCATCAATAGAGAAATATTCAGTACACTCAATCTATTACTCCAAATTTTCTTTAATTTTAATACTAAAAATCATTTTCCTATTTATTTAACCACTGGTCAACAACTCCTTAAACCTCTTTAGCTATCCAAATTTCAAAAAACATTCTTCATTATTTTCATAAATTATTTTTTTGGAAACTAGAAACTCAACATAAGGTTAATGAAGGGATAGTCAACGTAGTGATGAGTGCCTCACAAGTTTTAATGATTTGCAGTTCTAATTTCAAAGATGAAACCTCATAATTAAATATATCCATTTTAGAAAAAAAAAATTGTTTAATCAATGTTTATGGAAAATAATGGGTAGTATTTTGGACATCATGGACCTCCCTTCATTGATCTCTTCAACCATCCTTGGGAGGTCTATAAATTTATCCATTAAAAATTCATCATCCCAATGATTGTACATCTCACTGGGTGTGGGGTAATCATTCAAGGTTTTCCCAAATAAATTCTGTATGTTAGTGGTTTTCCAATATTGATTTATCATTTGATTCTAGAAGGGGTTTATAATGGTATAATTTTGAAGATACTCCATTAGAGTAGTCTGAAACTAAGATTCTAGATTCTTAGGACACACACAAAAAGAAAGGGGAAAAGATAATATAAATGAGGGTGGTAAAAGAGAAATAGGGGAGAATAGAACACGTTTTGAGATGAATTACATGGGACCCCAAAAATGGTGCCAAAATTTTGTATCACCCAAATTTTCCATATAGGTATAAGTGATCATTTTATTATAAATAGGGGTCAAATATATAAGAATCGAATAAGTAACCTTGAGACACTTGGATTTTTTAGGGACTTTGGCTATAAAGTGGCCAATTTGGGGGTTAGTTTTAATTAGGATAAAAGAATGCTAAATTTTCAAATAGAGTAGTCTGAATTAAATAATAAAAAACCTAATTATTTGGATGGAAATAGTTAATTAATATGAGTCGATCCTTGGTTTTCGCTAGGGCTAGATTGAATGTATTTGTTTTTCTAAAAATCTTCAGATCAATATTTAATGATACATACAAAAAATAGGTATTATTCAAAAATCATTCACTAATTTAATCCATACATAATTCCATGTTTAATTATCAATTCGCATAGAATATCTCTTTAATGATCACTCCAAGTAATTGGATCGTACTATCACTCAAAATGTGTCATCGTTAATGTTAGTGAAGAGGAAGAAGAACATAACGCATTGAATGGAAATATTAAAATAATGAACAAATTAAAATATAAATAAACATGAAATAACATTCAATACAATCCCATAAAACTTCCAAAGATAAACCGATAAATTTTTTATCCTTCCATCAATGTGAACCTTTCAAAGGATATAGATAGTTAACTTAAAGATGCAGAATTGAAGAAGTGAAAACAAATAAATAATGAACACTCAACCATTGTGTAAGGAATTTCATAATAATGTGTCTAAATAAATCCACATTTTAATGAAATTGTATCAAATTGTAAAAATAATTAACATAAATTGATAATAATAAGTTGTTTTATTAATAAGTTAAGGTTATTTTGAACAACTTATATGTGAAAGAAAAATTTTATAAAGACAAAGTGACATCATAACATTACAATGAAAATAAAACAGAACTGTCCAATTTATTTTTGAAAAATTTCACCTTAAATAGAGCCTTGGAGTCCCTTTGGTCGATCCAAATCCCTAAAATTCTAACCATTAATTATAGTAGGCCCTTGTGTGGAAGGAAGAGGGTAAACAATTAATCTTGCATCATTTCTAAGATATAACGAATTCATTTTATCTCACCTCATTAAAATACGATAAAGAACATAATTCAGAGATAATTGGGCGTGGTAGTAGAAGAAAAAAAGTATATATAGAAGTATTCTAAATTCTGTAAAAAATGATCCCAATTGGATGATTCATTTAAGTGTTATAACTAAAATGGTGAGATAGATATTCAGGCCTCTAAATCTGGCCAAGAATGTAGTGTTCAACTTGGGCCACCTGGATTTCTCTCAAAATGGAAGAATTGGACCTTTTATTAGTTTAATAAAATGTTTACAAAGATTTAATATCTACCCAGATAATATTTATGTTTCAATGTTTTTGTATCATGGTCGATACATACATTTTATTGGGTTGTTGTCCAATTCACAATACCCATAATTTTCTAGGGTGAATGTGCAAAATGATAGTCTTCCAATGTGAATCTCCAAGTGCTCCAAAAAGATGAATTATTACCAACAGAATAGGAAACCTAATAAAGAAATATTAAATACAAATCAATACAAATGGGTGATTTAAAATATGTCTCAAAATGTAACATGTAACATTTCACTTTAAGAAATAATTACAAAAATGATGTTAAATAATGTTCAAATTGTAAAATAAACTAAAAACAGTGTTTATGAATAATGAAGCATATGAAAGTTATAATATAATCAAATAATATTAGCCTAATTTAGTAAGAAATAAACCACACTTTATTCCACTCTTTTATGTCATGATCTTATGACAATGTTATGTCCTCATGACACTTATTCTTTGATTCCTATCTTTTGAACTGCTATTATTTATGCCATGAATAGTAATTATGATCTAAGATATTCTTGGTATATTTTTCAAATTTCAAGCTCATTTTCCCATTCCATTATGTTTTTTAAGTCATAATTAATATATCCCAAGTTTACCCTTATTGAGATCTCCCCCTTGTTATGTTTCCCTTACCCAAGTTATAAAGATAGGTTTTAAGTATGATATGTCTAAGAAGGGTGATAGTTATGAACAAATTAGTGGGATATTTTTCAAACATCTTATAAAAATGTTTTTTATGTATCTAAGAATCCAAATATAATAAACCTATATTATTTTGGCATGCATCATAATGTTATGCGTTGAATATTAATTTAACAAGATTCAATATTTATGTATGAAATGTATTGGTTAGTATAATTGTATTTTAAATTATATGTTGTTTGTATTATGGTGATTAATTTTTTTAATATTGAGAATACATGTTAGGGTTACCAACAACCTAAAAAATTGTTTTTTCAAAAATAAAAAAGGATAATTAAGACATCAATTTTGTAATATGTAAAGATATAGCATTCTCAACTAGAGGATGAGGCAAGTAATATTTTATATAGGGGGTGAGAAAAAAGCCACTACCCAGAAATTTCATTTAAGTATAGAAATAAAAACATCATACTTTTGATCAATGTTTCATGTAACTTTAAAATTAATTTTATATATTTTGAATACATTATAAAACTATACATTATTATAAAAAATTTAGTGTATATTTTTTTTCATTTATTGAGTGTGGATTTGATAAAATAAAAGGGTTTTATTGATATTACTAAATATTGGAATGAAAAAAATAGTAATAAAAGTCATCCAATATTGTAAAATGTATATGGAATACACAATAAAAAAATAATAAAAAACAAGAATGTTATTCTTAAAAATGTCTAGAATATTTATAAGGAAATTTAATTAAGGATGTAATGTTTCCTTCGGTATCCACTAATAATTAAAATCACCATGACTTGGTGATATATCCTTCATATCCAACTTATTCTAGTAATTATAATGGTCCATAAATATAATACATGATGAAAAAAACACTGTTGAACCTTTAGAATGAGAAAAAATAGGTATCTCTCTGAAATGAGGAACACAAAGTACCAACTTTATATTATCTTAATGGAATGAAGAATACAACCATAAACCATTATATTTATAGGATGAAGGATATTTAATATCCTCTAAGGAGGATAAATTCGTATCAAACTAAAGGTACTATAAAAAATAGCCTCCAATGGTCATTTACAACATTAAATAAACTTCAAAAGTTTCTTAAGTCCCAAACCACCTCTAGAGGTGTATTAATGAGCCTTTAAAGAAGTTAATTATAGTAAATAAGGTGCATAAATGGACTCTATAGGTTTTTTATAAATTTTCAACATGTAATGGGAAATGGAAGCCTATTTCTTCAAGCCCAAGCCCAAATTCCATTTGGGATTTGTCATTTCTTCAAGTTTATGTTTTAATAATATAAATAACTCATTATTAATATTATAGAACCAAGTTAATTATTTAATTTAATATTTTAAATGTGTGAAACACAAATCTTATTTGTGTTTATAATAAATATAAATACATGTACACATGAACTAATCACATCAGTAAAAAAATATATGAATTAGCGTTATCATATGTGTGAACCCTAGGCCCCTTTGTAAAATTATCAATAATTATGAATCTCATTCAGGATCATAATCTAATAGTAGTATCTAAAAACATTTAATGGCTACCCAAATTACAAAGGGGTTTGGTGTGATCTAATCCACACATATTCATTAGAAATGTTCCCTTTTCCTTGATAGTGATATTAAGCATGATACATGGATAACATCAACCCTATATATTTTATAATTTTTTATCAATTATTAGGATGACAAAAACATATATAATTAATTCACATGTAATTATCATGGAATTTCTATGCACTTTTTGAAAACCTAATCTAGGGTCATGATGTCTAAACCCATCAAATAGGTAGATATATCCTATCTTAATCAAGTCCCTTAACTTGAATAGTGTCATAACCAATTACCTTATATTAAACCAAATTCTTAAATGACTTTAGATAAGAATGAAAGTGTCAAACCTCACAAGTAGGGAACCAATATAACAAACTTATATAAAATGATCCATAGACAAATTTCTCTTAAGTGAAAACAATGAAAAATATATATGACAATCCATATGGTGTACTTTAAATAGGTCAATCCGAATATTAGTCCACCAACTTTTATCCCATAATCGATCTATTCTATCTCATTACAAGTGATATTACTAATAAAAATCTTATCATATCTTCACAACCTAATATGATTATCATCAATAAGGGATAACCTATATATATAATATTTTCTAGGGGGTTGTTATAAAATCATCACCAATTAATATGACATATATGAACTTATCAGATTAATCCATTTCCCCAACTCCTTGGTCTATTAAACTATTTGAATGAAAAATAAATATCATGGTATAAAAGAAAAACTTTTTCATATTCTTATTCATGATAGTTCCCAATAATTGGTTAACCATTAAACT
Source organism: Viscum album (assembly GCA_963277665.1). Classification (NCBI taxonomy): domain Eukaryota; kingdom Viridiplantae; phylum Streptophyta; class Magnoliopsida; order Santalales; family Viscaceae; genus Viscum; species Viscum album. The sequence continues at coordinate 570,507,193 of OY728131.1, forward strand.
CTACTCTGATACCATGATAATTGTAGTGGGATAATATCCTTTATATGAACATGTTCAATGTTACATTCATATGAACACATCATCATTATCCATTATTTCTATCCAAACAAAACTTGACCTATTTTAAGGAATAGACACTAACACAGATATCTACATCATAATGTGAACATAACAAGGGATGGTATTATCCTTAACCCAAGAACTATTTCCTATGAGTTTTTGTCTCTCAAAAAGTTTTCTCAGGAAAGATCATTTTAGGATCATACTTGATTACAAAATATGTATGAGAATCGATTATATTTAACTCACTAGTTATTAAAAAATTGTAAAAATACCATCTGTTTTCATCATTTTATCACATCATCAAATAAAACTACTTTTTCTCAACCTAAATAGCTTTATAAAATAGTATTCTGAGTCTTCCTCAAATAATGATAATCTGTATCAGTATCTTCTCTCGAGCCTTATAAAATGTAACAGTATAATATGATTTTCTCAAACTAAAAATCAATTCATTAATATAGATGAATGATCACATAATCTTCTTTATCACTCAAGCCCTTTAGATTATTTATAATGAATATGTATTTCTTTTACAAAAAAATTCAAAAAAAATTCTATAATTTTTATATCTCATTATTCTTTATATTAATTTTGTTTCTTTTAAATAATCTATAATGTTAAGATAGATAGTTTTACTATTTGAATTTTAAAAACCCCATGAACTCATATTGTCAGAATATCCTTCTGAAATTATGGTTAAATATACTCCTATAAATAACTTTAGTTTTGGCCTTAAAATATTAAATGAAATCATCTTAATTAAATTTCCATAGTTATAAATCAAAAGATAGTCCAAAATATCACTTGTTGGAAACTCCGATTCAATCTTACAAAACTTGGTGAATATTTATATTTCATATATGAATCAACACTAACTTTCTCCAAAAATATTCAAAACACTAAAAAAAAATTAAAATATTTATAAAATGTTTATAGAAACCTTAATATCTATAATTCAAAAGAACGTTCATGCCATCAAACCCTCATATTAGATAATTTTTTTGAGTAGTATCTCTCCCTTAGTGAGAATGTATGTTTATGTATAATGACAACTCTTTCATATTCATAATGTAAAAATGTTTACCAAAAAATCCAATATTGATTATATTTATTTATGAATTGTATGATCTAGTCTATCAATTCCATTGATTATTAGGAAACCTATAATCTTTAATATTCTATTGTCATCTCCAGTATGGTGATAGACATCCCTTGATATTTATTCATATGTCATCATCTCATTATTTATTTAAACTCTTTTCCATATCTCCAACTGATCAAACTACTCAAGCTTATTTTGTAGAATATATACAAAATTCAATCGACAAATTAAATAAGAAATATCATTCATTATTTATTAAATTAAATAAAATATATTTTATTTACTTTTATATATTTATCAATAATTATAAAAACATTCCAATATATGTCGATATAAAAATTAACTAAAATTAAATATCCATGATTCACTATAATTTATTAGGTTCATTAGTATCCCCTATATCATATATTGAAAAAACATATATTGACAAAAAAATTGAATCACAAAAAATTAAATCTCATTCATCACAATCCATTGGGTTCTTCAATCTTCTCCCCTCTATTTATTGTTAATACTCATTAAAAATTTAAAATCAATTCTTTATCAAAATATTCATTCTCATAAAAATATTTATTTTCCTCATTATTAATTATAAATAAAAAGGTTTTTATAAATGAAATTTAAATTAATCAAGTCTAAGTATAATAAATAAATATCAGATTATAAAAAAAATTATTACATTAATTTCTTAAATATGTCATTATCTATAATGTACTATTTTTTATAGTCCCCCAAAACCATAGATTAATAATATGTTACCCACTAGATAAAACAACATAGTGGAAATAGATCTTATAGAACCTCCCTGATCGTAAGGACACCCTAAATCTTGGGGTATCAGATGATAGTGTGACTTACTACAATACTGCTTGCAAAAAGTTGACATCTCACACACTAATGAAAAACTCACAAAACCAACACACAATATTCAGGAAAAATAGAAATTTATAAAATTAAGGAATATTTAAACATTTTAGTTAACATGGTTTGGAAATGTGTCCTACATTCATATGATAAATCTTCTTTCATTATTTTCATTACTATCAAATGTTTTAAGGAATTATACTCATAATCAATAATTACCAATATCAGACAAACTTAAACCCCACCGTATCTCTCTAAATTTACTAGTGGTCTCACACCATCTAATAGTGGTGGCCATATGATTGTTTTGTTTCATTAGATTCTAATATCTGTGGAAGTAACACCATTTTTTTTGGGGACTACTGCCCCACTAGTAATAAGTCCTTTGACCACTAAATTCAGGTATAAGTGAAATCATCACATACACACTATATTTTACTACAAAACCCTATAGGATGTTTTTTAAATATGTAATGATCAACCTTATCATATTTACCTGACCCCTATACCCACCATAATAAAATATCATCTTTTTATCAACCTTCCACTATTGTAAATTTCTATGGGTGTTGTGCTATATTAAAAGGAAAAACCATTTCTGGATTTATCTCATTTCATTCTAACAGGAACATAACTTTGAACATGGTTTACATTCAAAAAATGTTCATCTTGAATACTACTCTAAGAAAACAATGTAATCATTCTAACAGTTTGTAAAAACCCAATTGTTCACATTCCCATCACATATTGTCTCCATCTCCATCTATTTAACTATGTTCAAATGGGGAATATTTTTTCTTCAAACTTTATTGAAATAATTTATTGGTGAACATGACTACTAGAATCTTCCTCCCAATTATATTTCACAACAATAACACTTTACACACTACAAAATTAAAGAAGAAGTAATATTCTAGGTCAATTTGTTTCATCATTTCAGGAAACACTAGATTCATAGATAATGAATTTCTTCTAGACTATAATATAAAAACAATATATATGTATATAATTATTTCTTTCATTCACCACGTGTATCTACTGTACCCATTCATTTCTTAAGTCCATTTCTTCTATGTTCTCATCTCGCATTGGGGGAAAAGTAAACACTGGTTTCGGCCCCAAAATCCAATTGATGTTCATTACTTTGTAGTTAAACACAAAACCAATAGTGATCTTCTGGGTTTTTGAATCAAAAAATTAAATTCCAACTTAAACTTCAAATGGATCGATATTTATCAAAGAAAAAGATAGTATATTATGATCCATTTAAGCACCTAATGATCCAATTAATAACCTCTCACTTTTCTTTTCCTAGATTCTATATGAATCATCTTACCAATCAAAATGAAAATGACTTTTTTTATCAAACATATATCATGGGATAAATCAAGAGATCCAACTCCGATGAAAATGGATATATTTCCATGTACTAAACCTGATATTCCATTTTAGGTGCCTTATCTTTAGATAATTTGAAGTGTCCAAACAATGTTGTTGAGAATGGTTTACATCTGGACATTGAAAACCTATAGATAATATTATGGTCGTATTCCCTTTGAGAAAAAACCAAACTCTAAAAATTTATATGCCTATCAATATAGAGACCCTTGTTTTTAATACATTAACAATACATCAATTTTGATGAATAATTAATACATTACAAAAAATAGATACCAAGACCATATTAGTCTAGTGCCTCTGGAAACATAGAAACATAAAAACTGGTAAATAAATGAGATACATTATCTCCCATAAATTTCTTCATGACTATAACCCTTATTAGACACATCAAACTTAATACATATCTTCATATCCTGGGGAAGGAAACATAAAAAGGGGTGATCTTAGATGCTCAATAAGGGTAAAAAAGGTAGATGAGTAAGAATAAACAAGAGTGTAAGGGTATGAGAATGTGATCATAACATTTAGAGATCAGACCCTACATATCAAAGATCATAAAAATAAATCATGGAATAAATATTAATAGTTAATAAGGCATGAATCATAATAGAATCAATATAATGATCCATGAAATCATAACATAGAAATAAGACATGGAATTATGGGATAAACATAAACATGTAATATCAATCCTTATTAGTAAATATGTTTTTCATGAACCTATTAGGGAACTTAATGGGGACTAAACCTACTAGAAAAAACATAACATTATCCATTATTATATTTCTTTCCTTGTAAGGGATTGAGTTTCCCCATATTTGCACAGTGGTTTGGGTTTTCCCATCTTCCCATAGTCAGTTAGGTTTCCCCAAATTCCTATAGTGGATAAGGTTTCTCTATATCCCATATTCATGGTGACTAAACATAATATGTGAGACACACCACAATCCCCAGTCATAGTCCTTTCCTTATAAGTGGTTGGGTTTCCCCATCTCCCCATATTGAATCAAGCCTGTTGACTTGATTCCCATCATTGTCTCATGAGATATAAATAATTACCTAATGAATTGGATGGAGATATAGGTCCAACCCATCAAATAATGAAATCATATACACATGTTCCACAAATGAATAATGAAACATATCACAACCCATGAAATTAAATGGGTGTCATATATATGTAATCATATCATAACGTATGAAAAATATAGGTTTCATAATCATTACATCAAAGTATAATCCATAAAATGAAGTGTATTTCATCGATATATAACCCATGATGAAGAAACTAGTTTTATAAACACTCTTAAATCTAAACATAAACCATTCAGAGAATGAATATGAATGTAACTATTAGATAATTCCCTAGAAAAGGCATGAGTAACACAAATACATGTCATCTTAGATGAAAAATAATTTTGGAATATCTCTTAAAAACATTTCTTGAGGAAAATATCATTTGTTATTTGTTTTTTTTTCAAAAAATAAAACCATTTAGAAGCCTTTTTATCTAAAAATTAACTCTAAAACTTATAATGAAGTCTTGAAAATGTTTTGAAAACCATTTCTTCGAAAATACCTTAGAATCTTATAAATAAATCTAGAAAACATTTTCCAAACCATTTCTTTGAAAACACTTTGAAAAATTATAATGTATTATTTGAGAACCATACAGAAATTTAAAATAATTTTTCCTTGAAAATGATATTAAAATATAGTATTTAAAACATATTTTAAAACATGGTTTTTTAAATTCACATCCTGTGTCTCAAGAAGGAAAATTGAGACAAAACTACTTTACCAAATTGGTAACTTTTGAAATATAAACCCCATGAAAGAGAGATAATAAAATGGATATGTAAATATACATAGATTTAAGGATAATTCTCATATAATATATTCATGATTAGTATATACAGCACAAAAAATAAATGAGTGGTGAATATGGCTTAAATCTCACAAAAATAAAAGTGAGACTAGAAATTCCCATACCTTATGTATTGAATCTCTTCATACTCGCAAAAAATTATTTTATAATAATTATAAATTTATTATAAATATTTTATAGAAACATATTATTGTATCTAATACCATATATGGTTTTACAATGACTTTATATTACCCTCTTACTAATAAATCCAGGTTAATGTTTTACTTCAGGTAATATCCGCTCCGTTTTTTCACATGTGTTTTAATTCATTTTATTTTTTGTCATCATACTCATATAATGATTTAATGATTGTAAAACATGATATAAATATCATTTATATTTAATATATATTTATTTATAATAATTTATAGAATATATAAATATGAAATAAAAAATACACCATTCATGGAGATAGTAAATCATACGTACATATGAACAATGTTTCCGTTTTTTGTCATTTTGAAATACATAAAGTAAATTAAATATATATATATAATATCATTAAAGTATCGTTATTGTGTCATATATATTATATAATATCACTAAAACCATCATTTATACATTTCAGGTAGTGTGTGAACGAATCACATCACCTTGAGGATGCAGTAATGCACACTTCCCCAAATGAAAATATCATATTTACAAAAAAATGGAAAGCATAAAGGTATGTGTCATATAATAATTAAATAAAAACAATATAATCATATATATCATATATAATAGCAAAATATAGCATTCATTATAATTCCCAACCATTATTGGCAGTGAATGAAAAATGAACAATATTGTCTCGTGAGGCGGTAGTTTTCCGTAGATAGGAACGGTGAGTTCATTACCCATTAGATGGAAGTGTGTGTAAGTGTAGTTAGAAACCTTATCATAAATAAATTTACATATATTAAGGATAATTATTATATTTTTATACATGAAATAATAATAATTGAGGTAGTGAGGAGATAAAATAAAGGATTGGAGCATGAGGAAGGATGTTACATCTTGTTTGGGAACTCCTTCTGGACTGCACCAAAGGGCTTCCATTATTGGATTTATGCCGAAATTAAGGATTCAAGGATGAAGTTATGCATTTTTGTAAGTTAATTGGGTATATATTTACCTATTTTAAGTGGTTTGAGAGATGTGAAGAAGGGGGGGCTGACATTTTATAAGGAAGAGAGGGGACACACTTGGCATTTTTGAAAACAAGTTAGGTGTGCCCACATTTTTAACAAACAAAAAGTCATAAAAAACCAAAAAATCAAATTAATGGAAGGATTATGGAATAATTATGGCCATAAAGTTATTTTTGGACAATTTTATAGGTCATTTTTCCCTTAAATTTATGGTTTAATCCCCAATTAAGCTTAATTTTACCATAATTGCTGCAATTAATTTTAATCACTTTCACTAATGTTTTGGGTCAAGAAATATAGTTCAAATTATTTGAATATTAATATTATACAGATTTTAAACATTTATTACCTTTTTTTGAAATTTATTTCACATAATCAGTAAAATTATGGTTAATTATAATTTCCTAGATGTGGCGAGAAAGAGGGGTTTTAAAGTGAGAATGTTCAAATGTTCATTAAAATTTTATATCTAAATTCAATAAAAAATATTAAAATTAAATAAATTGTATTAATTGATTTATAATGGATATATTTTTTACTTTAAAAAAACATATAATATAATTTGTCTATATAAATAAATTATATGGAAAATATTTTTGTTTTAAAATTCAGTATTTTTCACTATTCAATCCAAAAAAGAAGTTTCTAAAATAAAATCCCAAATATTTACCCTAATATAATTTTGACATTTTAAATTAAAAAAAGAAGTTTATTTTATTAAATTAAATTACTAAAAGTGTTTAAAATTAATTTTATTATTTTTCATAGAAGGACATAAAAAGCAGTTCTTTGAAGAAAATAATATTTTCAAACAAACATAAACTTTACTAAAAATTGTATGTCTTATAATAAATTTGTTTTATTTATATAAAACCATTATAAATAATAATTTAAAATTTTTTATTAATATTTATATTACTATGTTTAGTGGATATGTTATAATTATCTCTTTTAAATAGTCATAACAATAAAATGATGCTTCATAGAAACATGGTGTTGTGTGTAATGCAAGCTAAGTCATTGTTTGGTATTATGAATGTTTGAATTAGTGTATCATGATACAAATTACATAAAATTAAATTAAATTATTCAAAAAAAGGATCCCAAAACCATGGGGTTTACATCCCCCAAAATTAATTTATCCATCAAAATTGTTAATTCTGATAAAAAAATAAGGATACTTATACCTCATTATATTCGAAAGTTCCTACATATATTCTTATAACTAGTAATTTTTCCACTAACATTGACCATGTGAGTGGTCTTTTTTTGTATAACTTTCTCAGTATGATCCATAATTTCTACTGGTTAATCGTCGTACAAAAGATCCGGCTCCAAAATTGTGAACTATGAGTTTTGGACATGTGAAGGGTCAGGTATGTACTTCCTCAGGGGAGATACATGGAATAAATCATGTACATATGAGATATTTGGAGGATTTTCCATTTTATTGGATACCATTTTGATATAATCAAGAATCTAAATGGGGTTGACATACCTTTGGCATAATTTCTATTTATTCTTATACCTCGTAACCTTCTTACATTGAGAAACTCATGGAAAAAAATTCTCACAAACTTAAACTTATAGGTCTCACTAAAGGTTATCATAATAACATTTTCCCAAAAATTTGATCTTCCTTGATATGTTTCTAAATTTATCTAAACTTATCTTCAATTTCTTCATCCATCTCAGGTCCCAATAGTTTTCTTTTTCCAACTACATCTCAGCAAGTTGGAGCTTTTCAATTCCTCATAAAGAGGGATTCATAAGGATCCATTTGAATGATTGAGTGAATTATATTGTTTTAAGGGAACTAAACTAGAAGAATGTGTTGATCCCAACCATATTTTAAATCCAATAAATAAGATAACAATACATCCTCTAGGTTTTTAATTGTTCATTCATAATGACTATCAATTTGAGGATAATAAGAAGTAGTAAAAATCCATTCAGTATCGAGTTCCTGATGAAGGATTCTCTATAATATTGAGGTAAACCTAAAACCCTGATGAGATACAATATGATGTGTCGATCCATGTAACCTTACCACTTCCTTAATTTATTTCTTGGGAATCTAATCTTGAGAGAATTATTTTTTGATAATGATGAAGGGTGATGAATTTGTAAGGAGATCGAATACTAACCATATAGAATTAAACACTTTAGAGGTTTTGGGGATTCATATAACAAAGACAATAGTGTTTTTATATCATTTCTATTTTGGTATTGTTAATGTATGAAACATCCCCTTAGAATTTTGTCTTTCTACCATAACTTGCTGGCATACCAAGCACTGTGATATAAACTCCGCAATATCCCTCTTAATTCCATCCCTGTAGAAGTATTCCTTAAATTTTGTATACATATTCATATATCTATGATGAATAAAGAATTAATAACTATGATATTATTCTAATAGATCTTTCAAACCCACTATGGAAGAAACACATATGTGGTTCCTGAACCTAATCATTCCATTCTGATCAAGGTTAAACATAAGATAATTTCTAACCTTTTTAGCTATACATATTCCTTTTTACCTCTTTAATATTAAATTGGATAGAGGTTCAGATATTCAATTTATAAAGACAGTATTCTCCCCTTTATACAACATTTCTATATCCATCCTTTGAAAATCTAGAAATATTGGATCTTTTTTAATCCTCATCATGGACAAGATGGAACGATCCTTTAGAATCAAAGCATCATCCACCTTGTTTTCTTTTCCAGCGTGGTAATGTAATAAGAAATCATAATCCTTTGTCAGTACTATCCATATTCTCTAGATCATGTTATACTTCTTCTCTGTGAATATATATTTTATACTATTATGATCAATATATATATCACATGTTTCTCCGTAAATATAATTCCTCAATATCTATAGTGAACAAATTGATGGTGCTAACTCCAAATCATTAGTTGGGTATTTTTTCTCATGGATATTTAACTTTCAAGAGGCATAAGTGATAACCATGTTATTATTTATTATAACACATCACAATCCATTATTGGATGCATCACTAATGTTTACAAACCTTTCTCCACTATAGGGTAATATAATAATAGGTCCACTGACCAACCTTCTCTTTAGTACCATAATTTTTTTCTCACATTCATCTATCCACGGGAACTTTCCATCCTTCTAAGTTAACTTGGTTAGAGGACTCAATATTCATGATAAATTAACTACAAAACATCGATATTATCTATATAATCTAAGAAAACTATAGATCTTAGTCCCTGTGGTTGTTCTAGGACAACATTCAATATCATCTATCTTTGATGGATCTACTTCTATACCATCTCTTGAGATTATGTGTCCCAAAAAATGAATACTTTTTTAGTCAAAATTCATGCTTTTGAAATATTTAATACAGTTTATCCTTCCTCGGGGTCTTTAGTAAAATTATCAATTTGTCTTCATTATCTTTTTTTCTCTTCTAATATATAAGAATATAATCTATAAATACTAACAAAAAATTATATAGGCAATCTATAAAGACTATATTCACAAAATAAATAATTATATAAGAGGAATTAGTGAGAATAAAAGAAATCACTATATATTAATAGTGTCCACAGCTTTTATAGAATGTAATCTTGGGTATATCCTCTTTCTTGACCCTCAATTTCTGATATCCATAATGAAGGTCAATCTTGTAAAATTATTGATCTTTACATAGTTTATAAAATAATTCATCAATACTAGGAAGAGGATACTTGTTCTTGATTGTGATCTTGTTCAACTCATGATAATAAATGTAGATTCGAATTCATCCATCTTTTTTCGCAAGGAGGATAGGTTCACCGAAAGGTGACACACTTGGATTAATTAATCCCTTATCAAGGTTTTCTTGGAGTTTCTTCTTCATTTCTAACAACTCAATTGGGGCCATTTTATATGGAGCCTTTGAAATTGGTGTGGAACCAGGTATGAGTTCTATCAAGAACTCAACTTTACATTTAGGTGGAAGGCTAGGAATATCATTTGGGGACACATCCAAAAATTCCCAAACAATAGGCATGCCATAAATTTTGACTTTCTCGCCAACCATTTGATACAAACACACATACTTAATGGGAATAAAGTCATATTCACTAGATTTAATCTCTATAGGAAGTGTATACTTACCTTCACATTGATAAATGATCATAAGTTGGGTTGATATATCAAACATAACTTATTTTACTCAATAATTGATATGGGATTTATATAGATAAATACAATCAATGCCTAAGATGACATAAAATTCAACCAGGGGAATAATGATAGGATATATAGAAGGTACATTCTCACAATCATCAACCAGGGTGGAATCATAGACTTGGGATGAAATCATCATACCATTAAGGGGGTTTTCATTTAATTCCACATATAATAATTAGGGTGGAATATTAATACCATTAGAAAATTATTTAGATACTAAAAATTTGGTAGATACAGAATGAAATAAGAAATTATCAGTTCTAGAGTGGCTGGTAAGTGTACCTTTCTCCTAGTCATTATCTCAATCCCCATTAGAAACAATGATCACCTGAGATTCCCCCCTTTCCCCCCAGTTTAAGAGGTTATTTATGCCAATAATCATCACTAAAAATGGGGTTCGGTACTATTTATTAGAATACCAATCCTCCTAACACTTAAATCACTGAAGAGTGGGAGGTGCATTCTGTGTATGCTTTTCTCTATTTACATCATTGTCTAACATCTTCCCCTCCGTGCAAAAATAAATTTCTTGATGGTATTCCCTTATAAAATTAAAACACTTATTAGACCCCATAATACAATTAAATCCATTATTATTTCCACACTTAATGAATAAAGGAAGAAACATATTCGTCTCTTCATGATTTTTATATTTTTATTTGAAAACCATCTTCCTTTTCCTATTAAAACAATGATATTGATATGTAACACTAACCTTCATTTCAACTTTTATTGAAAAATTACAAATCTCTTCATAGATACTAAAGTATCTTTTTGAAAATCCCCTTCTAAGACTTGTATTTAAGACATTGAAGAACCTATCAACTTTACTTTCAAGTTGGATGATAATTCCAAAAGTGTATCCTACAAGTCTTGTAAAATTATGCTCATAGGTACTGATAGATTCATCATCCATTTTTCATTAAATTAAGGAACTAATTTTCCATATTCATATGAGGAATATGAGGAATGTAATTATTTAAGAATAAGTTCTACAAATCATCCCAATAAATGGATTTAATTTCATTTTTTTCCTCAAATTCTTGATTAGAGTCCACCACTAGTCTTATTCACCTTCTAATCAATAAACAACCAGAATGAAGTTTTTATTATCTGAACACTGGAGAATACAAAATATATTTTTAGTGGTATTAATTTAGTGTTTAGTGACAAAGTGGGATAAAAGACCCACTAAAAGGAGGTGGACATTTCCTCATAAAGGATGCAACATAATGTTGTTCCCTCTTATGATTGTTTGGAAGATCAATATGATTCATTGGTTGAGAAATATATGTGATCATAACAATGAGGTTTTTTATTCCATCTCACATAGAATTAAGATTATTATGGGAACAATAATTTCATTATCCATTTAAATCACCATTAATGAGGTTCCTTCAAGTGTCAACCATTAAATAAATCGAAACTCTTAGAGTATGAAATATTTTTCATAGTGAGGAACCACATAATCATGGAAAAAAACTTACAAGATGTATAAATTATGTCACCTTCTTTAATCTATGAAAACCTTGGTTTATTCTAGGTTATTCATAGAAAAATTATTTTTAAAACCTTAATTATGGTTCATGATAAGTTTATGAATTCAAAAAGCACATGTCCTAGGTTATGTTCAAGTCAGGCCTAACACAACTTGTCAGATTTGTTAGTCCTAGATAAATCTGTTCCAGAGCCACATCCAACTGTAGTATCTAGACATTGATTTATTTCTAGGAAACCACCCACTCTATCCTTTACCAAAATTCAATGACATTTATCTACATTTTTTTCATCCTTAGACTTATCCTTGGGCATGTTTTATGTTTCTCACTATGGTTTTATCATCATACTTTCCAAAGTTTAACTAAAGCATTACACTAATACAAACATTATAGAAACTCTTTTTTCATAAATTAACATTATATCACTTTTTTGGAATAAATAATACATTACAAAAATAGACACCCAAAGACCATATTAGTATAGTTCCTTTGGAATCATGGAATCATAAAAACTAGTACATATGTGAGATATATTATCTACCACTAGGTTCTTCATGACTATCACCCTTCTTAGACACACCATACATAAAACTTATCTTCATATTTTTGGGAAGGAAGCATAAAAAGGGGTGAGGTAATATGCTATGTAAGGGTAAAAATGGGATATAAGTAAGAATAAACATGAGAAGAAGGGTATGATAATGTGATCATAACATTAGAATATCATACCCAACATATAAAAGATGATAAAAATAAATCATGGCAGAAATATTAGAAGTTTATAGGACATGAATCATAAGGGAATGAATAACATAGTACATGAAATCATAACATAGGAATACAACATTGAATTGTTTCATACACATAAACATGTAATATCAATCCCTATAAGTCAAGAATCCTTGATAGAACATATCAAGGAACTCCACAGGGACTACATATACTGAAAAAGACACACCACCATCCCTAGCCTTAGTACATTACTTATAAGGGACCGGGTTTCCCCATATTCCCATAATGGATCTGGTTTCCCCATCTTCCCAAAATGGATTTGGTTTCCCCATATTCCAATAGTGAATTGGGGTTTTCCATATTTAATCTTCATAGTGACTACACTTACTGGGTGGGACACACCACCTTCCCTAGTTTCATTCATTTCCTTGTAGGGGATCATGTTTCCCCATATTCCCATACAGGATCAAGCCTATATAATTGATTCCCATCATTATCACATGAGATATAAATCTTTACATAATGTATTGGAGGGATATATGGGTCCCACCCACATCATAATGAAATCATACATATTTCAAAAAATCATGAGCAATCCTATCATAACCCATGAAATGAAATGGGTGTTATAAACATTTAATCATATCTTAACATGCGAAAAAAGTCACATTTCATAATTATTTCATCAAATCATAATCCATGAAACGAAGTCGATTTCATCGACATATAACCCGTGAAGAAGAAATGAGTTTCATAAACACCATTCCATCAAAACATATACCATTAAGAGAATTAATATGAATGGAACCTTTGAATAATTTCCCTATAAAATGAATGAGTAACACTAATGGAAGTCATCTTATATGGAGAATAATTTTGAAATATCTTTTAAAAACATTTCTTGATGAAAATATCCTATATTATTTGAAAAGTGAATTTAAAAACATAAATACTTTTGACAAAGACTTTGTTTTAAAATAAACATGAAAACTTATAAAGAATCCTTGAAAATGTTTTTAAAACCATTTCTATGAAAAGACCTTGAAAACTTATAAATAAAACTTGAAAAGTTTATAAAAACCATTTCTCTGAAAACTATATGTAAAATTATAAAGGATTATTTGAAAACCATAAAACATTTTAAAAATATTTTTTCCTTATAAATGATCTTAAATTATCATATCTGGAAACATTATGCTAAACATTTTAAAAAAAATTCTTTTTTAAATTCATAGCATATGTCTCAAAGAAGACAAAAAGAGACAAAACTGCTTTATAGAATTGGTATGTTTTGAAACATAAACCCCATGAAAGTGAGATCATAAAATGGATATTTAAATACCCATATATTTAATTATAATATTTATAGAATATATTCAGGGTTAGTATATACATCATAAAAATTAAATGAGTGGTGAATAAGGCTTAAATATTATAGAAATAAATGGAGACTAGAAATACCCTTACCTTATGTCTTGAATCTCTTTGTACTCGTATTGAAATCTGGTATAAGAAATATAATTTTATTATAAATATTTTATAGAAACATATAATTATATATAATAACATATATGGTTTTATTATGACTTATATTACCCACTTATTAACAATTCCAAGATAATGTTTCTCTTCAGGTAATATCCTCTTTGTGTTTCGTATGTGTCTAAATTTTTTATATTCATAATCTTAAAAATTATATCATGATTTAAAAAATTTAACACATGATATAAATATCATGTATATTAAGTATATATATTTTTTATAACAATCTATATAATATATAAATATGAAATAGAATACACCATTCATGGAGATGGTAGGCCGTATATACGCATGAATGATGTTTATGTTTTGTGTCATATTGAGAGAATGAAAGTAAATTAAATATATGTATAAATTTATATAATATCATTAAAAAATAATTATTATTTCATTTATATCAAATTATTTTTATAAACCCATCCTTAATACATTCCAGGTAGTGTGTGAACAAATCACATCGCTTTAAGGAGGCGGTAGTCCACACTTCCCCAAAAAAAATTAACGTATTTACACAAAGAATGGAAAGAATGAAGGTATGTATTATATAAAAATTAATTAAGAATAAATAAATATTACTAAAATATATTTTCCATCATAATTCCCAATAATTAGAGTTGGTAACGAAAATCAAACATCATCATTTTGTGAGGCGGTTGTTCACCGTACACAAGAACGATCAGTTTGTTACGCATTAGATGAATGTGTGTGTAAGTGTTGGTAAAAAAAATTTAATAAAAAAATCTCACTATATTTTTTATTATTATTCTATTCTTTATGCATGTTATAAATATATTTTACATAGTTTAGAAAGAAAATAAAGGAAAGTATCTTGAGGAAGTATGTTACCTCTTCTTTGGGTATCTCCTTTTGGTTTTCACTAAAGGGATTCCTTGGTTAGCTGTCTTCCCAATGGGAGGATTCAAGGATCAAGGGAGGTATTTTTTTTAAGTAAATTAGAAATATATTGGCCTAAATTAAGTTGTTTTATATGTGTGATTAAGGGGATGGGGATGGGGAGGTGGTGGCCTTTTATAAAGGAGGGAGGGACACCCCTAGCGTTTTTGAGAAAAAGGTAAGTGTACCCATGGTTTTTCCTTTCAAAAGCCATTAAAAACTAACCAAACTCAAAAATTGACGGTTTATGGCCAAATTAGGTCCATTAAATTGGTTTTTGAAAATTTTCTACTTTATTTTTTTCATTTAAGATTATGGTTTAGTCCCTTGTTATGTATAATTTTATCTCAATTGCTGTAATTAATTTTAATCACTTTCACTAATCTTTTTAGTCAAAAATTATGTTGATATAATTATACTATAAATATTATAATTATTACAATTTTTTCATGATTTTTTTTTATAAATTCAGTTCATAAAATAATAACAAATAATTTTAATGTTAATCCCACAAAAGTGGTGGGATAACATGTTTTTAAATAGAGAATTTTCAATTGTTCATTAAAGTTTTATATCTAAATTGAATATAAAAAATGTTTAAAATGATATAAATTGGATTAATAGTTTTATAATTGATCAATTGTGACTTTAAAAAAAATATAAAATATAATTTAACTATATAAATAAATTAGATGAAAAATATATTTTGAATTAAAATTCAGAATTTTTCACTATTCATCCAAAAATGATGTTTCTTCGAGAAATCCCAGAAAAATCACCATAAGATAATTTTGAGATTATGAATTAAAAAAAAATTTGTTTTATCATATTAAATTTCTAAATGTGTCTACAATTAATTTCCTTATTTTTCACAGTATGACATAAAAAAGAGTTCTTTTAAGAAAATAGTGTTTTCAAACATATAAAGACTTTACTAAAAATTTTATGTCTTATTATAAATATGTGTTATTTATATAAAACAATTATAAATAATATTTTAAAAATTAGTTATTACTATTTGTGTTACTATGTTTAACTTCTTGGTTATAACTATCTTGTATAAATAATTATAAGAATAACATTATGTTTTTTAGAAACTCAGTGTTGCATGCAACAAAATCCAAGTAATTTTTTCTTATAATGAAAGTTTGAATTATTGTAGTATACAACACATGAAATCAAAGGAAATTATTTTATTAAAAAAAAGTTTCACAAAAAAACCAGCATGTTGCACTCAGTTTTCATTCCCAAAATATTTTTACCTCAATCAAAATCTTTCTGAATCCTTAGAGTTTTCAATCCAGCTAATATAATATCCTATAAAAATAATAAAAGTATGATGATGCTCTTATCATTACACACCTTATTATTTTAATAAATATCTAAGTTAATCTGAGTGAAAAATTCCTTATATATGAAATTATTAATCTTATCATCACACTACCTTGGTTCTTATTTGAAGCTGTTTAGGCTCCTCATCAGTTTATACAAAAAAATCTTGTTCTATTCATCCTCAAAACTCACTAGTTGATTCATTTAAATATCTTAATATATTTAAAAATGATTAAAGTTTATCATTTTTTACATATACTCTTAGTATAGAGTATTATTAGATTCTAGGATGATCATTTTATGGATGGTAGTGTTCTTAACTACCAGTGAGAATATCATGGAGAAATTAATCTCCACCTTATGGTGACATTATTTTCCTAGAAAACATTCTTTGTTTCTCTACCTCCCATAAGATCATTCCTTAAAAAAAGAACCCCATTTTTTCATATATTTATGGAAATTTAGTCAACTCTAATATTCCATTGGAATTTAATGAAGAAATTTATTCCTTCATCACTGAATCCCACATTTTGGAGTCAATGTGATTTGAAACTTATTCCAAAATTTTAGGTTCTCCCCCATTTGTTATAATAGAAAAGTTCATATTAGTCCTAAATTTTCAGTATATCCACCTAACTCTATAATACCTTCACAAACGAAGCTTTTGACTATGCCCTTTCCGACTCTACAATTTCTAGTTATCTATCTTTTAAATCCCCAACTTAAAAATTTATACATAGTGATTTTTAAGTTCTATAGAATTCTGTAACATCTTATTATAGTCTCACTTCCAGAATTATAGTGCTTCCATTTGAACTTTAAGGAATTTTTTATAGTTCAGATCAACTTGTAATTATTTATTTGATCCCTTACGAGAAACTTCCACATCATCCAATTTATGGTCCTCCCAGAAGTCATTATCATAGATATGATCATCTTGAATACTAATTAATTTTCACATTTCATCATCCCATAATTAGAATATAAAATTTTCATCCCCATATCCCCTAGGGAAACATGACATAGACTTTTCCTAGAGTTTATCTCCATCCTTGACACTAAAATTGGCATATGAAAGGATACAAAAAAATTGGGGTGGTTGACTTCATATGGTTTACTAGACCATAACTACTCTAAAATTTCATGTCTTAATGGATTGGATGGACTTATTTTAAATAGGTATGAAACAATATTAATTTATTTCACCCAAATTTCCTTGGGAATTCTTTAGTGAACCTGTATACATCTTGAATTTTATGCCAATTTTATTTTCATTCACTCAACCATACTATTCTTCTATGATGTACATGGAATAACATTCTCTATTATCATCAAATTATTCTAATAGAAATTCCATAAGTCCCTATTACTATACTCTCCATCACTATCAAATCATAATAATTTTAACTTCTGGTCAGTTTTCCTACCCACCGGGGATTTCTATATAATGAATATTGTGAAGACATCTAGCTTGTGAATAGAGATGTAAAACCATAATTTATTCATTACATCATTTAGGAAAGTAACAAAATTACCCACTGTTACACTAAAATGGGGTTTCCTCCCATAAATAAGAATGAAATAGTGATAACTTATGGGAATTGGGGTTCCAACCATTCATGTTGAATGAAAAAATCTTCTATTTCTTGAGAATAAAACTCTCACAATTTATGATCATGGTGTGATTGAGTATCAATATGAATTTTTTCATTAGAACCAACATGTTTTTTCATTGAGATGTCTAGGTCGTAAATTCTATGACACAATATTTTTATAAATTGATGCTTGAATAATTATTTCTCCATAAAATCTTCTAAATTGATATAAGAACCCATTATTTACACCTCATACTACCACTATGTATTCTTTATTCATCTTATAAAATATTTTAGTGAATCTTGTATAATATTATTCCACATATAAATGCCTTTGTAAATTAGGTTCTTCTATACCCTTGATATGTTTCTTACTTCTTTCAAATACAAGAATATTCTATTAACCATCCTGATATTAATATAATATTTCCACAAAAATTTAATAACCACATCTTCAAACAAATACACATTGTTGATTCTTCCATAGAGATAATTCACCATCAACCCCTGCTCTTCTATTGAGTGGAATAATGATTTACAATCAATAATCCATTACTATAATTTAATGTTGAAATTGAGAAATAAGTTTTTCCCTTGATCAAATATTCTCATATAATTTTTAATCCTAAAATATGTTATTTTAGAAATATCCTTATGATATCTGAACTCCTATTTGAGATTCACACTTTTCCCAAAGTTCTAGCATGCATTTCTCGGATAGGACAACACGCCTCATCTCCTTTATCATTATTTTTATTCGATCACATTAGATTTATAATTTTATGTTACCATCATATTACATTCAAATTTATTATAGTTCTGGAAGTTTATTGAACTTCCCTTAATCTGATTTCTTTATTCTAGATGATATTCTGGACATCCTCAAACACTTTGTTAGTTTTTTTTCATTAATCAGTAAATACTATTACCATTTCATCCACTAACCCTAAAAATGATAATACCAATATAATAGAAAATAAATTACCTAAAAACATAGCCTTCACTTATTTGATCTACCCTTAGATCATGTGTAATTCATTCAAATTTTCTATAACCATTTTATCTTATGATAGACTTGTCCTAAAAAATCTATACATCAAAAAAACTTTGTTAAGTATAGTCAGATTCTCATAAATATTTTATAGGGCCTTCATAAATATAACCATTGAATTTACTTCCCTAATGGTAATGGATATATTTTATTCCAATGAAATCCACACCAACATGTGATCTTTTCTATCCCACTACCCCTATCACTACTGGAAATACAAGATTTCCCAACAGTTTAGAGCCGTTGGGAAAGGCTGGAGAACCGTTGGTATATGTTATACCAACGGTTCTGCAAACCGTATGGAAGTAAGCCGTTGGTAAAAACTTTTCCCAATGGTTTATAGTGAACCATTGGGATAGGGTGGAGAAAAATTACCCTATCCCAATGGTTGTGGAAAACCATTGGGAAAACATTATCCCAACAGTTGTAAACCATTGGGATAAAGTGCTGAAAATTACCATGTTTTTCCCAACGGTTTTCAAAACCATTGGGAAAAACCCAAAATCTCCTCTTTCCCAACAGTTTTATAAACTGTTGGTAAAACAAAACCTAGACATTCTATGCCAACAGTTTTGAACCGTTGGCATAGCCTCTACTGGGCAAATTGCACAGCAGCTCTACAATTTGCCCAGCAGCTCCCCAATTTGCAACCAGCTCTCCAATTTTCCCACCAGGTCTCATTTTGTTGGTTCCCTCTCATTTTCAATCCAATTATTGTACCAGCAATAAACTAACACATACATATACAATTATTGTACCTGCAATAACCAACTAACACTTACATATAAAGAACAAATTCATACACATTTAACATATAATGGTGGAACTATACACATCCATAATTAAATTTGAATTCATAACCTAATTATAAACATATATAATTCATTTAGAATTAAATTTAAAATTTAGATGACAATTATATGTGGAATCCGGAAGTCAATTCATAATTTGATCGGTTTTTTGTATACCATATATTTTTACCTGAAATAATGTCCATTTTAAACATAATACATACACCTGGAGTGCTACCAGCCACACCGTGCCTCGGATTGAGGTGGGGTTGACTCATACACGTCACATATGACCCATGGATCTTTGTGCTAATGTATCGAGACAATCCGAATGTGTTTAGTCGGTTTTCCGTATGCCAGTTGATGTTTTTCAATTAAAATGACGTACTTTTGAAACAAAAGGCAGACACTTTGAGTGGTTCTGGCCACACCGTGCCTCGGATTTGAGGCATCGTTGACTCGTACACGTCACATATGACCCATGGATCGTTCACCTAAAGTTTCAATGGAAACTGAATGCGTTTTGTCGGTTTTCCGTATGTACTTAAATTGTTGTCCATTTGAAGCAAAAGAGACCCACTTAGAGTGATTGCGGCCACACCGTGCCTCAGAATAAGGCGGGGTTGACTTGTACACGTCACATATGACCCATGGATCGTTTGATAATGTATCGACACAATTCAAATGCGTTTGGTCAGTTTTCCGTATGCCAGTTGATGTTTTTCACTTCAAATGATGTCCTTTTGAAACAAAATATAGACACTGTGAGTGGTGGCAGCCACATCGCACCTCTTATTGAGGCGAAGTTGACTCGTACACGTCACATATGACTAATGGATCGTTTTTCTAATGTATCGACACAATCCGAATGTGTTTGGTTGGTTTTCCATATGCCATTTTATGTTTTTCAATTAAAATGACGTACTTTTGAAACAAAAGACAGAAACATTGAGTTGTTCCCGCCACACCATTCCTCGGATTGAGGTGGAGTTGACTCGTACATATCACACATGACCCATGGATCGTTCTCCTAAATTTTCAATGGAAACTGAATGAATTTGGTCGGTTTTCTGTATGTACTTAAATTGTTGTCCATTTTAAGTAAAAGAGTGCCACTTAGAGTGATTCTGGCCACACCGTGCCTCATATTAAGGCGGGGTTGAATCGTACACGTCACATATGACCCATGGATCGTTTTGATAAAGTATCGATAGAATCCGAATGCGTTTGGTTGCTTTTCCATATGCCAGTTGATGTTTTTCATTTCAATTGATGTCCTTTAGAAACAAAAGGCAGACACTTTGCTTGGTGGCGGCCACACCGCACCTTGGATTGAGGCGGGGTTGAATCATACACGTCACATATGACCCATGGATCGTTTTTCTAATTTTTCGACACAATCCGAATGCGTTTGGTCAGTTTTCCGTATGCCAGTTTTTGTTTTTGAATTAAAATGATGTACTTTTGAAACAAAAGGAAGACACTTTGAGTGGTTCCGGCCACACCGCGCCTCGGATTGAGGTAGAGTTGACACATACATGTCACATATGACCCATGTATCGTTCTCCTAAAGTTTGAATGGAAACCGAATGAGTTTGGTCATTTTTCCATATGTACTTAAATTGTTGTCCATTTTAAGAAAAAGAGAGCCACATAGAGTGATTCCGGCCACACCATGCCTCAGATTAAGGCGGGGTTGACTCTTACACGTCACATATGACCCATGGATAGTTGTGATAAAGTATCGACACAATCAGAATGCGTTTGGTCTGTTTTCCGTTTGCCAGTTGATGTTTTTCACTTCAAATGACGTCCTTTTGAAACAAAAGACAGACACTTTG
Source organism: Viscum album (assembly GCA_963277665.1). Taxonomy (NCBI): domain Eukaryota; kingdom Viridiplantae; phylum Streptophyta; class Magnoliopsida; order Santalales; family Viscaceae; genus Viscum; species Viscum album. Next base: position 570,529,173 of record OY728131.1, read on the forward strand.
AGTGGTGGTGGCCACACTGCACCTTGCATTGAGGCGGGATTGACCCTTACATGTCACATATGACCCATGGATCGTTGTTCTAATGTATCGACACAATCCGAATGTGTTTGGTCAGTTTTCCGTATGCCAGTTGATGTTTTTCAATTAAAATTACGTCCTTTTGAAACAAAAGGCAGACACTTTGAGTGGTGGTGGCCACACCACGCCTCTTATTGAGGTGGGTTGACTCGTACACGTCACATTTGACCCATGGATCATTTTTCTAATGTATCGACAAAATCCAAATGTGTTTGGTCAGTTTTCCGTATGCCAGTTGATGTTTTTCAATTAAAATGGCGTACTTTTGAAACAAAAGGTAGACACTTTGAGTGGTGCTGGCCACACCGTGCCTCAGATTGAGACGGCGTTGACTCGTACCACTCGCATATGACCCATGGATCGTTCTCCTAATGTTTCAATGGAAACCAAATGCGTTTGGTCGGTTTTCCGTATGTACTTAAATTGTAGTCCATTTTAAGCAAAAGAGAGCCACATAGAGTGATTCCAGCCACATCGTGCCTCAGATTAAGGGGGGGTTGACTCGTACTCGTCACATATGACCCATGGATCGTTGTGCTAAAGTATCGACACAATAAGAATTCGTTTGGTCAGTTTTCTGTATGCCAGTTGATGTTTTTCACTTCAAATTAAGTCCTTTTGAAACAAAAGGCAGACACTTTGAGTGGTGGCAGCCACACCGCGCCTCGGATTGAGGCGGGGTTGACTCATACATGTCACATATGACCCATGGATCGTTGTGCTAATGTATCGACACAATCCGAATGCGTTTGGTCGGTTTTCCGTATGCTAGTTGATGTTTTTCAATTAAAATGAAGTACTTTTGAAACAAAAGGCAGACACTTTGAGTGGTGGTGGCCACACCACGCCTCGTATTTAGGCGGGGTTGACTTGTACACGTCACATATGACCCATGGATCATTGTGCTAATGTATCGACACAATATGAATGCGTTTTTTTCGGTTTTTCGTATTCCAGTTGATATTTTTCAATTAAAATGACGTACTTTTGAAACAAAAGGCAGACACTTTGAGTGGTGCCAGCCACACCACACCTCGGATTGAGGCGGTATTGACTCGTACACGTCACATATGACCCATGTATCGTTCTCCTAATGTTTCAATGGAAACTGAATGCATTTGGTCAGTTTTCCGTATGTACTTAAATTGTTGTCCATTTTAAGCAAAAGAGAGCCACTTAGAGTGATTCCGGCCACAACGTACCTCCAATTAAGCCGGGGTTGACTTGTACACGTCACATATGACACATGGAAGATTGTTCTAATGTATCGACACAATACAAATGCGTTTGGTTTGATTTCCGTATGCCAGTTGATGTTTTTCAATTAAAATGACGTCCTTTTGAAACAAAAGGCAGACACTTTGAGTGGTGGTGGCCACACCGCACCTCGGATTGAGGCTGGGTTGACTCGTACACCTCACATATGACCCATGGATCGTTGTTCTAATGTATTGACACAGTCCGAATGCTTTTGGTCGGTTTTCTGTATGCCAATTGATGTTTTTCAATTAAAATGACGTACTTTTGAAACAAAAGGCAGCCACTTTGAGTTGTGTCGGCCACACCGTGCCTCGGATTGAGGTGGAGTTGACTCGTACACATTACATATGACCCATGGATTGTTCTCCTAAAGTTTCAATGGAAACCGAATGTGTTTGCTCAGTTTTCCGTATGTACTTAAATTGTTGTCCATTTTAAGCAAAAGAGAGCCACTTAGAGTGATTCCTACCACAACATGCCTTAGATTAAGGCAGGATTGACTCATACACATCACATATGACCAATGTATCATTGTGATAAAGTATCGACACAATCCGAATGCATTTGGTCGGTTTTCCATATGCCAGTTGATGTTTTTCACTTCATATGATGTCCTTTTGAAACAAAAGACACACACTTTGAGTGGTGGCAGCCACACCGCACCTCGGATTGAGGCGGGGTTGACTCGTACATGTCACATATGACCCATGGATCGTTGTGATAATGTATCGACACAATCCGAATGCGTTTGGTCAGTTTTCAGTATGTATTTAAAATTTTGTCCATTTTATGAGAATCCTTTGTGCGGGGGGTTGTTCGGGGTCTACGGAAGAGGGTGGGGGGGGGGGGGGGGCTGTTCGGGGGGCTGTTTGGGGTCCAGGGAGGAGGTTGGTGGGGCTGTGCGGGGTGCTGTCCGAGGGGTGTTCGGGGGGTTGTCTGCGGTCCAAGGAGGAGGGTAGTGGTGGGGGTTGTCTGGGGGTTGTCCGGGGGCTGTTCAGGGGGCTGTCTGGGGTCCAGGGAGGAGGGTGGGGGGCGGGGCTGTCCGGGGGGCTATCTGGGGGCTGTCCGGGGCTGTTCGGGGGGTTGTCCGGGGTCCAAGGAAGAGGTTGGGGGGCTGTCTGGGGGCTGTCCGGGGGGTGTTCGGGGGCTGTTGTTTGGGGTCAAAGGAAGAGGGTGGGGGTGCTGTCCGGGGGGCTGTCTGGGGGGTTGTCCAGCGGGGCTGTCCGGGGTCTAGGGAGGAGGGTGGGGGGGTTGTCCATGGTCCAAGAAGGAGGGGGGTTCCCAAACACACAACCACTAAAATTCAACAACATCCATAAAAAAAGATAATATATAAAAATTACTCAACTCCAATACTATAATACAAGTCTAGATAAAACCAACAACTAGAATAGATTAAATATCAAATCTCAGTAATATCAGTAAAAAATGTAATGGATCAACTTGTCCCACATCACCATCACCATCATCACCACCATCATCATCACCCTCGTCCCCGTCCCCATCATCGTCCTCTCCCTCCTCGCCCTCGCCCTCCTCATCATCCTCTCCCTCGCCACCCGCCTCGCCCTCCTCATCTCCCTCCTCTTCCGCATCAGACACCTTGCCATCATCATCGTCAAGATGGACATCGTCTTGACCACCAGTAAAACTTCCACTGGGTGCACCGTATATAGAACTTATCGACGACATATACCCATCAAAAGCTGGGATGGCCTCTGTTGGAAGTGTAAGACGTGAAACTTCAATAAATTTCATAAACGCACTGTTTTCCCTAGCAGACTGTTCTGCCATCTCTGTGGCCCTTTTCACATCCTTTTCTGCATGTAACCCAACTTGTTGTAGCTCGGTGGCACTACAGCTCGTACCTGAGGAGGGCCAATACCTCATCGGCGCTATCCTAGGTTGGTAGCGTACTCTGCCAGAATGCTCCTCTCCCAACACCTGATGTATGTGATCTGTTGGCCCAAAATTGTCTGGTTCTTGGGCATCGAGGTCCTCTAAAGAAGCCTATTACAAATATAAATATATCATTAAGTTAGAAAATAGATATTAAAAAATAAATTCAACAGATTAAAACTTACAATCTGCTGTTGAGCCACTTTATTGACGGCACTTCCATCCTTTCTCCGTCCACTCGAGCAAAACAGTTTTGCTCGAGGCACACGTCCTTCAATATTTTCTATTTGCCTCTACAATGACATTGAAAAATAAATTTATATGAAAACTTTAGAAAACTTTTAATAATTTATAAAACAAAATAAAGTGTAAGTTGTAAAGAAAACTTATAAACAATTGACATACCTGCTTCCTCTCATGATCAGGAATCGTAGTGCGTCCCAGTGTGTGGAGGTATTTTTTTGCATCAATGTTCTTTTTATTTTTTCCAGATGATTCCTAAATAAAATTTGAAAATGAAACAAATATTATTAATGAAAAACATGAAATTTATTATTTAAATACCTCAAATGTTATTAATAACTTAAACTGGGTACTCATCCAATGAGTAATCATCTGACGATACTGCTCTATAGGACAATCATCCACCACTGGTAATGCCTCTAACTCAGTGCCAACTCTAGAAACCTAGCCAATATACAACTCATTCTTGTAGTCTCTCTAAAACTCGCTTAAATCCTTTAGACGTTCCGATCGTTCACCCTCACCATCAGGAAAATTAAATCGAAGCTGAAATCAAAATATTAATTCATATAAATACAAAAATAATTCATGGCATTAAATAGAACAGATTTGTTACCCATATCTCTGCCCAAGATCTATCCTTGAACTCATGTGGGAAATGACTCCAAGATAACGGGCTGACGGGAATGATGTCGGAGTATTTGGCACGCGTCGCCAAAAAACTCCGACATTACTGCCATGTTTTCTCAACCATTTGGTTGTCTTCATTGTAATTTACCATAACCTGTGTGTGGCGGTTCTACACCGAACGCATGCGTGTACGCCCCTGCCCACGCCTCCTGTCAGAAGATGTATCTGTCATAATAGAAAAAAATATATTTTATCAAATCATGTTATAATGAAAATAAATATTGCTATAAAATTTTTTTAGGGTTCTATAAATATACATATGCCAGTCTCATCGCTGAGCACCGCTGGATCCATAGAAACTGATGGAACACCCTGTGGTGGAATAGGAGTTGAAGACGATGGAATATAGAAGCTCAGAGAGACAGAAGTAGAAGGAAAAAAAAGATGGGACAACTGTCTGACCGAATGATGACTGGGGAGTGGGAATCATCATGGGATGTGAAAATGATGGTCCAGAAGATACAGAAGGTATCAAAAACATGGGAGGGATAAATATCTCATGTGTCTCTAACGACACACCGGGATTCGAATGTGGGAAGGATGACATGTCAGTTGGAGGGGCATGGTCTAGTTGGGTACGCGCAGCTGCTCGTCCACCTCTGGTATGAAACCTTATCGTAAAACTGGCCTGAGTACTAGGACTAGTATTAGGCTCCTTGTCGAATAACTGTCGACGTATAGGTGGATCCAACAAAAATGTTTACAAAACAATTAATCACATGACATTATATATTCTTTAAATATATATATATATGTGAAATAAAGTACTCACTATAGGCAATAATGGTGGAACGCCCATCTCCATTATTTGACGATTGTTATCCATTATTTTTTTCCTTCGTCCCTCTTCAATTGGCTTCATTTCCTGCTTTTTAAAACAAATATGTAATTAATTTGAAAAAGAAAACTAATTTGTAACCCAAAAAACTAAATATATGGGGGAATATGGGGATTCATAAGTAATTTAGCTATCAATTGTTTTATAAGAGCTTGAATGGATTTAATAAATCATACAAGTTGTAATGTTCACCAAGTTAGAAATATTGTTTGACTATGTTTGAATACAATTCAATTCCAAATTAGAAAATGGAATTCAAATAAAACTACAACCAATAAACATTGAAAATTTACATAATGGTCAAGTAAGCTATCAATTGTTTTAGAAGAGATTGAATGGATTTAATAAATCATACAAGTTGTAATGTTCACCAAGTTACAAATATTGTTTGACTATGTTTGAATACAGTTCAATTTCAAATTAGAAAATGAAATTCAAATAAAACTACAACCAATAAACATTGAAAATTCACATAACGGTCAAGTCAGTTATCAATTGTTTTAGAAGAGCTTGAATGAATTTAATAAATCATACAAGTTGTAATGTTCACCAAGTTAGAAATATTGTTTGACTATGTTTGAATACAGTTCAATTCCAAATTAGAAAATTCAATTCAAATAAAACTACAACCAATAAACATTGAAAATTCACATAACAGTCAAGTCAGCTATCAATTGTTTTAGAAGAGCTTGAATGGATTTAATAAATCATACAGGTTGTAATGTTCACCAAGTTAGAAATATTGTTTTACTATGTTTGAATACAGTTCAATTCGAAATTAGAAAATGCAATTCAAATAAAACTACAACCAATTAACATTGAAAATTCACATAATGGTCAAGTCAGCTAAAACATATTTGTGATCAATACTAAATCAATTTGAATATTAATAACCTTAACAACCCAACTCGAGGTAAACCAAAATAATTGAGAACATGGATGAATGATTCTATATATTTTCAACCACAACTTCAGGTTCACAATCAAATCTGACAATTGAGCTATTTGAGTCATCAAAAGAAATAAATGGATTGGTTCCAATGGAACTAGGGACAATGTCAATTCCATCATCACCATCATCAAAAATATGTCTTGGAATTACATCAACTATGACACCAAATTCAGGTCAAAGATGGTCTTTGACATAAAAAACTTGTTTAGCCATTGATGCCAACACATATGGATCTTCGGTAGCAATAGTGCGAGTCATATTAATTACTCTAAATTCACAATCATCAATAAATGTGCCATGTCTCGTCACCAAATCAAACCAATGGAATTTCATCATTGTGACTCGTCCATGAGAGTAATAATACAATATTATTATTTTCTCAACAACTCCATAATAACCCACATTTTCAAATCGCGGTATACTATCTGATGCACTGATATAAAAATCTGTGGTGGCAGTAACCATAACACCATCATGTTGTGTTCTCATGTTCTTTGCTCGTTCAGTGACAATAAATTTGTACCCATTGATAACAATTGATTTACAGTCACGAACCATGGTATTAGAACCAAAATCCAAAGCTCTTATTTCCTCAGAGATAGAGTCAGCAGATAAACTCAATACCTGCAATATAAATGACTATTAAACATAATTAAATATTAATATAATTATTTTAAACATTAATTTTTTAATACCTTCAATTTTAACCAAGCAGAAAACTCTTTGCTATGAAAATTCTCTCTTCTTCTCAAAGATAAAGAATGATGCTTCCTATTTATCATTCTTTTATGTTCCCTATAGATAAAAATATTAATAGTTTAATAGTTATATATGTAAGATATACATAATCAATTTATTTGCCTGATATAGTCATCGAACAAATCATAGTTGAAAAAAACTGTGTGATGTGCTATCTCCTGCTCTTTATGGATTAATGTCTTCAATGTATATGATCCAAGAATTCCTCCTGTTTGAGGAAGTGATGGAAAACTGGGTTCAATTTGCTCATACTATTCTTCTTCTTTTCTCATTGATCTGTTCAATCTTGTAGTAAGATCAAACAAATACATCGAGCAGAAATCCATACATTCTTGAGCCAAGTAAACATTCACGATAGAACCTTCACGATGATTTCTGTTTTGGAAATAAGACTTTAATGTGAACATATTTCTTTCATTTGGATACATCCAACAAAAAGAAACAGGTCCTCTAAGTAGTATATCAGTGGGAATATGGACAGTCATATTCAACATGCATGTGAAAAATGATAGAGGAAATATTTTCTCCAACTCACACAAAATTAATGGAGAATATGTCAACATTTTTTGCAAGAAAGGCATGGACAACTTCTTAGCAAAAAGATCATTAAACAAATAGCACAACCGAATAAAATCCACCCTTACATTATTGGAAAAAAGATGACAGATTTCTATTGGAAGCAACTCATGCAGTAGAACATGATAATCATGAGTCTTCAAAGATTTTAGCTTCAACTCTCTTCTGTTGACCCATTTAGATATGTTTCTTGAATAGCCATCAGGAACTCTAATAGTCTCTAATAATTATAGAAATTGTTTTTTTCCATAGGTGTCATCACATAAGAAGCACATGGAAGTTTCCATTTATTTTCACTGATACGCACAGGATGCAATTCTGGTCTGATGCCCCAATCCACCAAGTCACACCGAGATCGTAAATCATATTTTGTCTTTCCCTTAACATTTAGAAGAACTGAAAGCAACATTTCGCATATATTCTTTTCAATATGCATTACGTCTAAGAAATGACATAACAAATTTGTTGACCAATAAGGCAAATCAAAAAAGATACTCCTCTTCCTCCAATTGTAACAGGTTTCAGTGGAAACATTCTTTCTCTTTCCAGATTTCATTTGACCCTTCCCAAACTAAAAACTGAAATCTTTCAATTCATTAAGCACGTCAGTTCCAGACATACCCTGAGGTGGATCATCGGTCTCTATGGTATTATCAAATCGTTGACGATTCATTCTATATGGATGAACCTTTGGAAATAATAGTCGATGTCCCATAAAACTGAAACTACGGTGATGTTTTAGTCTTTTGGATCGTGTATTCGTCATACAAACTGGACATGACAGTTTTCCCTTCATGCTCCATCCAGACATCATTGCATAAGCCGGAAAATCATTGATCGTCCACATAAGCGCAGCACGCATCTGAAATATGTCTTTCGAACATGCATCATATGTGCGCACACCCACATCCCAAAGAAGTTTCAACTCTTTTATTAAAGGTTGCATGTATACATCAATATCAATGCCGGGATCAGAAGGACCAGATATGAGTATACTCATGAAAGTGAAAGGTTTTTTCATACAAAACCATGGCGGAAGATTATAAATGTGTATAAAAACTGGCCATGTGCTGTGCGAAGTAAGCATCTGCCCAAACGGATTACAATCGTCACATGAAAGACCCAACCTCACATTACGCACGTCAGCTGAAAAATCAGGATGTCGAGCATCAAATCTCTGCCATGCAAATCCATCTGCAGGATGAACCAACTCATCATTAGTCTTCTTTCTCTTGGTATCATGCCATCTCATTTTTATTGATATGTCATCAGACATAAAAAGATTCTGGAGTCTGGGGATCAATGGAAAGTGCCATATTACTTTTTTTGGAATGCGAGATGGTGTTCCATCAGATTTTGACTTCTAGCAAGATGTGCCACATTTTATACAATCATTTTTTTTCAGCGGTTTCCTCCCAGAATAAACTGCAATCTTTCGGGCAAACATGAATTTTTTTCTTGAAAAACCAAGTTCCTCAACTAACTTCCATGCCATATAGTGGTTTGAGGGAATATCTACATCATCTAGAAGTAAATCCTTCAAGAGGGTAAGAATGTAATCGATTGCTGTATTAGAAATCCCATACATAGTTTTCCCATGAAACAATCAGATTAAAAATTCCAGCTTTTTCATTTTATCGCATTGTCGATATACTGGAGTCGTGGCAGCATCATTCAATTTTTTCACCCTATCAATATCATCATTTTCACTAGATGCATCAACTGTCCTCATATCGAAGTCTTCTTGATTCAAAATCCTTTCTTTTTCATGATGACGAATAAATAGAAACTGATCATCTAACAAATTCTCCAGTCCAGTCCTTTCATTTCGATCATCGCCAATTTGAGATTTCATTTTCTACCCATTGTGAAACCACACAAAGTAGTTTGCTTGAAAACCATTTTGGTTATGTGGTAGCTGACTTCTTCAGAACTCAACCAAGGTCTACCAACACTATTGGAACAAGGGTAGTGTATGCGACCACTGTCTG